>CM060699.1:90068881-91530947 GCA_030686995.1 Artemisia argyi
ACTAAGTGTTAGACATCTATGCATTTAAGCGAACATTTCCTATTCTACCATTTTATCCTTTTCAGTGTTTTCACTTTTAAATAAAGTTGATGCGTTTACATAAATCACATACCTTGTGGGAAAAAAAAAATGATTTCTGAAATTCCTATTTTGAACCAGTGCGATCCTTTTTGGTCAAACTTTAGCAACACTATTGTACAATGAGAAATATACATAAACATCAAACTTTGGTAAGCAGTCTTAATCACAACATGTTTGAAAACAGTTCCTATTTCATAACTACTGGATTTTGAATCATCAAGAAAATATTACCCAGTAAATCATTTGCTCCATTTTTCTAAGTTCGTTTATTCAGAAAAAGATTTCAACCAAAACTCACAATCGCGAGACAGATTTCCAGAACCAACTTCCCTACATCATCGCTTATGCATTTAGGATTTGTGACTTGACAGTAAAGAATATTTGGAATATGTGATGAAGGAATTAGGAGGAACATCACAAATTGATCACGAACTTCAGTAGTGAAGACCAAACCCACTAGACAAAGAAGGACATATGTCTTATCATCCGTTGGAACAAAACACAAGGAATCAAATTGTTACCTATATTCTATCCCTTCAGTTAACGCCGAGTTCGAAGGACCGAACGTTGTGGAATTAGTCACAAAGGTTTATTGTACCCATTTCAGTTGTTCCTGTTAAGAAAACTGAATTCACCGTGGACTTCAGGTAATCATTTCAGAATTCCCTTCAGAAACCCATTTAGTTGTGAACATCACCTATCACCCTCAGACCGATGGTCAAAGCGAGAGAACAATTCAAACATAGGAAGGTATGCTCAAAGCATGAGTGATTGACCCTATAAATGGTTGGACTAATCACTCAACATAAATCAAATTCATCTACAACAATAGTTATCACACCAACAACGGGAAACTGGCAGAAGTTAGGTTGGTACATAACACACATCATTTGGATTGGATATCCTGAACAACAAACCATCCAGATTCAAG
The DNA here is from genome assembly GCA_030686995.1 of Artemisia argyi. NCBI lineage: Eukaryota > Viridiplantae > Streptophyta > Magnoliopsida > Asterales > Asteraceae > Artemisia > Artemisia argyi. The sequence continues at coordinate 90,069,894 of CM060699.1, forward strand.
TGGGAGAACAAACTAAGTTAAAAGCTATGCCTTGGATTGGCATGATGCAAATTGGATAACAAGAGAAGTTGAACCTTTAGCATATTGGACCATTTAAGATTCATTTTAGAATCGACCAACTAGCATACAAACTTGAGTTCTGGCAGAATTCAGCAGTATATATATTACCAGTATCACAATTAAAACATTAAGAAGCGCAGACCATCTATTGATGGGCCAAACTTGGAAAAAGCTCAACTCATTAGTTCAGTAGGCATTCATGAGATAACCAGAAATTTTCTACAAGTCAAGAATCAGTTACAAGTTCAATAAGTCGTAAACCACTAAAACTTCAAGTTCTGCAGAGTTAGCAGAAAGTTCTGCCTAGGAAAGGCATGTTATCATTCAGAAAACTTGGAAAGTTACACCATTATACACTGGACCCTTTATATTTTGACAGAGAAGGCATAGTGGCCGTCAGACTTGAACATTGTCAGAGAACAACAGGATTACACGAACATATTTCACATTTTCAGATCCCCAAAAATGACTTTCAGATGAGTCACTCATGATTCCATTGGAAGGGATCCAACCCAAATGACAATCTCAGATCTTGTAAGAGAACCAACAGAAATCATGGACCGTGTGGTCAAACAGTTGAAACAGAGTCGAATTCCTATCGTTAGAGTTCGCTGGAATTCTCGAATGTCATCACCTTTTCATCAATACATTCTCAGAGACCAACATAAACTGAACTTCGGGACGAAGTTCCTTTTAGAGGGGAAGACTGTCACAACTCACCATTTCAGGTCATTTCCCGAACTTTGGAAAAACACTATTCATCAAACACTATTCATCAAAACACTATTCATCAGTTTACTATTCATCATTTTAGGTGTCAGTTTGACATTCCGAGAAGCATTAAAAAATTTTACTATTCACAGAACACTATTCATTGCGGGAAAAGATTTCATCATTCACGTGCATTACACATTTCATCGTAAATTTAGTTTACGGGTATTCAAATTCGCGTAACCGGATTGGTTTAGGTGCGAATTCATTTCATTAGTGTTAAGGACACTGCATACGGACTGGAGATAGTCTGCATATCATCAGTAGGTCATTTACATGTTATACCACTCTTAGGATTTTCAAATTTATATATTTGATACATTTAACGTTTTACGTATAATTATTTATAATAAACGTTAACACCCGGTTTATACACGACGAATATATCTAAATATTCCCACAATGGTCCCGACATATTTTTATATCCATTTTAACATCATAAAAGTTATAACATTCAGTTACCCAGTATTTTGGAAATTTATTTATTTATAACGTAAGCTTATGAATATTACGACGGTTTTCGTGAAAACTAAACAATAATCACCCGAACACTCAGTACTTGTACCCAACATATTTTTAATATGTTTTTATCATTATTATAACATTATTTCATCCCGGTTAACTTCGTGAACGTTTATTGCTATTAAACCCGGTACCCGATTTTAACGAATAACACGTAATAACACTTAACGTTATACTAATTTCCTAAATAAATACCAAGTACCCCTACCCCCCCCCCCCCCCCCCCCCCCCTTGGCTCACCAAAAACCGGCCACATGAACACCCTTAACCTCAAGCATTAATTTCCTAAGTTTAATATTAATAAACCTCTAAAAACCTTACTTAACCAAAAACCATAAATCATAATCTACACTTTTTAGAAAGATAGAAATTCATCTCATCTCTTCCCCTCTCTTGCAAACCCACGACCCAACCTTAATCCCAAGATCAAGTGAAGGTTTTTCAAAAGCTAAAACACCAAAGTTGTTCCTTTTACTTGCCTAATCAAGAATCAATCAAGAAAAACACAAGTAATCCAAGCATACTCATCATCTAATCATCTCATTTTATCAAGTAAGTTATCAACTTTATTTTTACATGAATCATCTTATGTTTACTTGTATTTCATGAGTTCCATGCTAAAAACCATGTACAACTAGCTATACCACCATTTATTTTGTCAAAAATGGAACATACAAACCCTAACTTTTTATTTATGAATTCCCTTGCTATAATAACTTGGTTAGGAGTCCATGGCACCCTAAGAAGGTGTATGGTAGGATTAGATTAGCTATGTGGTGATTACAAGAGGTTTGGTGATGGTAGAAATTAGTTATAAACCTTGAAAACTTGATTTGGAACATGTTTTTGACATGCTGTCCCATTTTATGAAAACCTGGAAAATCAGTAAACACCAAGGGAACTTTGGCAAAATTTTTAGAAAATACTTTCAAAAACGAATCCGTAGGCGAAAGAACGGATTAAAAAGAGTTTATAACGAAGAAGTTATGATTTTTGCAAGATTGTTGACGAAAAGTATTTTTCTGAAAAATGTTTGCTGTTGGACGTTTTTCATTGGACAAAAAGAGACTTTAGACGTAACCCGGAGGAGCCAAGCTTTCCAAAATATATTACTACATACTAAGACGTAACCGTGGACATAAAGAACAAGTAAAACGGACAAGTAACGACAAAGATATTCACGTTTGAATATCGGCTAAAACCATTTTTATTTGACAGCTTTTAATAAAAATGGACACTAAAACTACGAAGTACTTTTATAAGCTAGAAATAATATTAAGTACCAAATTTTATAACTAATGAAGTCTTAGTTATTACAAGTATATTTTCATCATATCAAGGCGATATTTCAAGGATTACAACCCGAGGATTTCAACACTAACATGGAAACATACGATATATATATAAGTATATATATATTGCAACTAGCTTATTATATTTTCTAATAGCAATATTTTTCCAAATTCTTGGATTATATATTTTGATAACACAAGTGTTTTTCAAAGAGTAGAGTGGTATAGGAACATGAGCATGGACATTCATAACATCATTTGGTGATCTAAATGAGATCATTCATCATTCATATTAGGTTGCGGCTAGTGTGCGCGCCTTGTTTTTCAGCTCATTACGTGTTCATGGTACCATCATATTGGGTTGCGGCAGCTAATTGTTCATTGGTGTTCATTTCATTTCATCACAGTATCATCAGCTAGAGGTGAGTTTTCATAGCCCCGTTTTCAATTCAACATTTTTGATTGTTTTCAAATCCCACGGGGGGAATACATTGCATCAATCATTTTAGTACGAGCCCAGGTATTCAAACATATGTACATTGCTTAAGTTACCTTGCCATGTGATAAGTCCCCTGTAACATCATGAACCGTTAATTTACCGTTAAGCGAGAGTGAGTGGATAGATCTATCGAGGGTGACGCCTCCATCCGTGGTAGTGATTACCAACAGTAAGCGGATGCATGTCATGTCTTTTACATTTGAATGTTTCGGCAGAACATTCGGGAGGGGCATAGAGTTTCATCAGTCATAGCTTCGGTGTCATGAGCTTAAGGTCAATTGTACAATTTTCATGAGATTTTTATCTTGCACTTTTACTTGTGGTGGCCGTACATCATTACATTTTACAAACCTATGGAATTCACCAACATTCGTGTTGACATTTTAGCAATGTATTTCAGGTTATTAAGGTAGCTCATGTGACATGCATTTGGACCTTCATGGAGTCGCGGAGTCGACGCGTCTCATCATTATTTCATGCACTTATGTAAAGTATGACTTGTTTTTCATAAACATGCAACACATTTTGGGGACCTCATTTTGTAAACTCTGGATTATATCAATGATCAAATGCAGTATTTTCCAAACGACACTTTAGGTCGTTCAATGTGACTGTAACTGTGGTGCTATGACAGACACCCCCAGGTATTCCATTCCGCTGCAAGTCAGGTAAATTGGGGGTGTGACAAAATATTTCAGGACTTAAGTTAGTCTAAATACCTATGCTTGTAGTTATACCTGATAACCACCAATAGACATTATCCAACCTCAGGAACTAAATGTTAGACATCTATGCATTTAAGCGAACATTTCCTATTCTACCATTTTATCCTTGTTAGTGTTTTCACTTTTAAATAAAGTTGATGCGTTTACATAAATCACATACCTTGTGGAAAAATGATTTCTGAAATTCCTATTTTGAACAAGTACGATCCTTTTTGGTCAATCTTTAGCAACAATATTGTACAATGAGAGATATACATAGACATCAAACTTTGGTAAGCAGTCTTAATCACAACATGTTTGAAAACATTTTTTTTCTATTTCATAACTACTGAAATTTTGAATCAGCAGGAAAAATATTACTAAGTAAATCATTTGCTCCATTTTTCTAAATTCGTTTATTCAGAAAAAGATTTCAACCAAAACTCACAATCGCGAGCTAAACTTCCAGAACCAATTTCCCTACAACATCGCTTATGCATTTAGGATTTGTGACTTGACAATAAAGAATATTTGGAATATGTGATGAAGGAATTAGGAAGGACATCACAAATTAATCACGAACTTCAGTAGTGGAGACCAAACCCAATAGAAAAAGAAAGACATATGTCTTATCATCCGTTGGAACAAAACACAAGGAATCAAATTGTTACCTATATTCTATCCCTTTCAGATAACGCCAAGTTCGAAGGACCGAACGTTGTGGAATTAGTCACAAAGGTTTATTGTACCCATTTTAGTTATTCCTGTTAAGGAAACCGATTCACCTTGGACTTCAAGCAATCATTTCAGGATTTCCTTCAGAAACCCATTTAGATGTAAACATCACCTATCATCCTCAGACCGATGGTCAAAGCGAGAGAACAATTCAAACATAGGAAAGTATGCTCAGAGCATGAGTGATTGACCCTAGAAATGGTTGGACTAACCAGTTATCATAAATCAAATTCAGTTGCAATCATAGTTATCGCGCGGGCATAGAGACTATACCATTTGAGGCACTCTATGGTCGAGGTGCCAATATCCATCGACGGATCGAAATTTGGAAAAGCCCAACATACTAGTCTAGTAGGCACTCATGAAATAACCAGAAATTTCCTACAAGTCAAAAATCAGTTACAAGTTCAATAAGTTGTAAACCATTAAAACTTCAAGTTGGTAGGCAGAGTTATGCAGAAAGTTCTGCCTAGGAAAGGCATGATATCATTCAGAAAACTTGGAAAGTTAAACCTGATATACACTAGACCATGTAATATTTCAGACAGAGTAGGCCTAGTGGCCGTCAGACTTGAGCCTTGTTAGAGAACAACAGGACTACACAACCATGTATTATCATCTTTTCAGATTAGTCACTCATAATCCCATTTGGAAAGGAATCCAACCCAAAGTCAAACATAAACCTTGTAGGAGAACAAGTAGAAATCATGGACAGTTAGGTCGAACAGTTGAAGCAGAGTCGAATTCCTATCGTTAAAGTTCGCTGGAATTCTCGAATATCATCACCTTTTCACCAATACGTTTTCAGAGACCAACATAAACTGAACTTCGGGACGAAGTTCCCTTTTAGAGGGGAAGACTTCACAACTCACCATTTCAGGTCATTTCCCAAACTTTGACATTTTACAATTCATAAATCACTATTCATCAAAACACTATTCATCGTTTTACTATTCATCATTTTCGAGGTCAATTTGATATTCTGAGAAACATTTGAGAATTTTACTATTCACTGAACACTATTCATTACCGGAAAAGTTTTCACTATTCACTTGCATTACTCATTTCATCGTAAATTTAGTTTACGGGTATTTAAATTCGCGTAACCGTATTGGTTCAGGTGCGAATTCATGCATTATCAGTAAGGACATTTCATACGGACTAGAGATAGTCTGCATATCATCAGTAGGTCATTTACATGTTATACCACTCTTAGGATTTTCAAATTTATATATTTGATACATTTAACGTTTTCCTTATGATTATTGATAAATAAACGTTAACACCCGGTTTATAAACACGACGAATATATCTAAATATTCCCACAATGGTCCCGACATATTTTTATATCCATTTTATCATCATAAAAGTTATTACATTCATTTACCCAGTATTTTGGAAATTTATTTTATTTATAACGTAAGTTTATAAATATTACGACGGTTTTCGTGAAAACTAAACAATAATCACCCGAACACTCAATAATTGTACCCAACATATTTTTAACATTTTTATGACTTTATTAAGTCCCGGTTAACTTCATTAATATTTATTTCTAGCAAACCCGGTACCCAATTATAACTAATACTTACACTAAACCACAACTAATACTACACCAACTTATCCTAAGCAACTCAAAACTCATTTTGCTACTCTTTTTCACATTGAAAACCGGCCACATGCCCCCCCTAGACACCATGTGATTTCTTTTCAACTTTATGACTTATGTGCTAGTATTATACAATATATCCTAAAATAAATATCTACAAAAACTCCTAAAACATAACACTTTACAAATTTTAGAATCAAAAAGCTCAAACCTCATCTCTTCCATCTCAAAACCCACGATCCATTCCAAAATCCAAGATCAAGTGATTATTTTCCAAGATTTAAAGCTACAAAGTTGTTCCATTTGTCATCCTAATCAAGAATCTTACAACAAAAACACAAGTAACACAAGGTTTCTCATCATCTAATCACCCATTATTTCAAAGTGAGTTATCAACTTTATTTTCATGATTTCATCTAATTAATACTTGTATCTTATGGTTTTCATGCTTAATTTCATGTACAAGTTAGCTATACTGGTGAGTGCTTATTCACTCACTATTTTATGGCCAAAAACCGACCCAATACGACTATTTGAGCTAACAAATGCCAAGAAAACACGTGTTTGTATGTTGTGAATGTGCAGGAACGGATTTATCATAAAAAGACGAAAAATCACGGGAAAACAACAAAACGAGCACGAGAGTAGAAGTTGGTCAAAAAGTCAAAGCCGGGGATCCAAGAGTCAAATTCAGTCCTTCATCTATTCAGATTTGGCAAGATTAGTCCCTGATATATATTTTGAGGAAATTACACATTCAGCCATTGAAGTTTGAAAGTTTATACAAATGGTCCTTGAACTTTCTTTTGATATCAAATCTGAAAATGGAAATGAAATTTAGGCCTGGTCCAATGTATATCCAAATCCTAAGTTACATTAACCCAAAGCCTGGTCCACAATTATAACCCAAGCCCACTTTTGTTAAATTCACCCAAGCCCAATCCCTTTTGGTCAATCTCGGTTAAATACATATAATAAAAACCAAACCGCGCCTTTTATTTCCCCCAATTCCCAAACCCAGAACCCCCAATACATGAACCCTAGTTCATAGCAACTCCCAAATTGGTTCAAACCCACCTAAATTAGCCATCATTAGCTAATAATTAGACCTTCTAGAAGCCACACGTGACCCTGCACGTGTCAGAGGTGTAAGAATATCTAGCAAAGGGCACGTGGTAGAGTGAGATTGGTGGATGCACGTCATACAAATCATTGGGAACCCTTCTAGAAGTATCTGACACCATTCTGACACGGAGAGAGAGTACAAGCACGAATGGGACAGATGGAGGTAGCTTATTGGACATGCCACATCATTGATGTTAATCTAAGGGCTCTCATTGATTTGAAGAAACACAACTCTAATCTGATGGCTGAGAGATGACTCAAAGAAGCACAATATGGCACGGATTGCCAACCTGGATATGACCACCTCTACTCACCTCACTTCCTATAAATAGGTGTTATTTTTAAGCTTCTGTGTGTAGAATTTTAAGTAGTGTTATGCTGTTAAAATGTACTTAGACTAGTTATTGTAATAGTTTCATTGAACTTGTAATAAAATTCTTAGTTTCCTTCTTACAACTTCAGCTTATTAATCAATTTCTATTGCTTATTCAGTATCATTTTAGCTTATAACTAGCTTAATATCAATTAGTTTCTGCTTATTTTGTCTCCTAAACTTCCAATTGTTTTCAAAAATAGCTCATTCAAGTTTCCTTTTCATCTCAGTCATAAAAACTTCAAGTTTAGAAAATAATAAAAAATTAAAAAAATATAAAAAATATAAAAAAAATATAGTTTCAAATCCAGTGTTTCAGATCTCAATTTAGTTACAATTAGTGTATACCTATCATGTTCAAGCTTTGAAAGTTTGTGGTTCATTAGTACTGTTCCATTCCATTCCAATTGAGGTGTTTCATAATGATACTGAGGTGGTATGATAGCTGATACAGAAAGAAGGACATCAGCCTATCTTAAAGATAGGCATCTGTGAACTCCCTCTGTTCTAGCTGAGGGAGAACTTGTGGTATTTTTGTTCTCATCTCTCATTTGTAGCATAGGACTAGCTTTAAAGTTGTAGTAGTTTATTTTTTTTAGTAGCTTATCTAAATATTTGTGTTTGATTGATCTTTGATAGATATAGTATAGTTAGTAGAATTAATTGTTTAGATCTGTTGTAGTGTAGCTTGTTTGCATACTGTGTTGATTTCATTATTGATATTGACTAGTTTGTAGTCTAAGTTTGTTATATCTGAGTAGTGTCATTGATAGTTGATAATCTGTCTCATTGCTTGTTACTAGTAGTTGTGATAGTGATAGAGCATAGATTTGAGTTTATATCATTTTGTGGATTTGAATTGATCATTGCTAGTGGATTGGATGAGTTTTGATCTGTGTTGCTTAATTATTGAATTGTGCCTTGTTGATCATCTGTCATATCTTGTAGAATTGAGAATCTGAGTTTTGTTTGGATCTAGTTGTAGTCAGTTGATGTTATTGCTTCTGAGTTGAATTTGGAAGTTTATCAGATCAGTAGTAAGTGATTTGTTGTGATAATCACATAGTTGCTACATATTAATCACAATAAGGGGTGTTTGGCTGTAACTATTTGGATAAGTGTTAGATACAGTAGGTTTAGTCTAGTTGCATTAATAGCTCATTTAGGTTAGATATAGTCTTATTAATACATAAAATTGGTAAGTAGTTCAATAAAAGTCAAAAGTAGCTTATTCACTCTTTAACTGTCACAATAATCAGATTTTAGATTGAATAGTTTGATTTGTAGGTACAAAATAGTTAAAGGTAGCTTAATTCAGCAGCATTATAGCTTAATATAACAACAATTTGCATCTAGGATCAGTGTAAATTCATTAAAGTCAAACTAGGTTTTCATATCAAAAAGTCGAAAAGTTTTTAGTACTCATTTTTGGTCAGATCTTAGTGATAACTTGTAGGCTTCATTGTACATTAGAAATATAATTGGAAAGCTGTTTTAAGGAGTCTGGTAGTTAGAAAATATAAATCAAAAAGAAAAATTGGATTTGAAGCTCTTTAGCTTATTGGATAAGTGATTGGTAGTTGACTGATTGGATTAGTTAACTGCTTATGAAATTGTGGCCTGCAACATTTTGATTGAGCTTGTTCCTGGAATTAGTGTAGTTATTTGAGTTTCATTTTAGTAATACTAGTATTGTGTTGGATCATTTTGCTTCTTTGAATGCTTGTGCTTATTCTGCATAGCACTTAGAGCTTATTTTTGAGCTTATTACCTTATTTATGTGATTCTGTTGAAATTCTGAGCTTATCATTGATCACATCTTGCATTTTTTTGAGTTCTTTGTTTCATTTTTAGTCTGAGTTTCAGGTTTCATAAGGATTTGATCTCAAGTGCTTAATAATAAGCACTTGAGATAAGCAGTTTACACTAAATAAGCAGTTTCCATTTTCATTTTTACTTCAAAATTTTATTTTAAGTTCTTTTTATTATTTTAGAATTTCTGGAATTTTTCCAGATTTTTCCAACCCTTTTTACTATTTTTCTTATTTTATTTTGATTTTTATTCAATTTTTAATTAGTTTTTAATTACCAAAAATTCATAAAAAGTCATAAAAAGGTCTGAAAAATACAAAAAGATTTTTTAGAAATTCTTTTATAGTATTTTAGAATTTTCAGATTTGAATTTTTATTTTTCCACCTTATTTTTCTATTTTTCTCCATTTTTAATTCATTTTTAATTCAAAAATTCAATTTTAATTAATAGAAAATAAAAGAAAAGTCTAAAAAAATATTTTCCTTTTTCTTAAAATTCTTTTTATTAGTTTTATATTTTTAGAAAATATTTCCAAGTTCGTAGGATCATTTTTCGTTATACGTTACGTTTTAAATTTTGCAGTTACGTTTCCGTTTTTACGTTTTTCACTTTGGTGCATAATTAGCTTGTACTTTCTGAATATTTCATACTTGTTTGTGAATACGTGAACTATTTGATTGCTATTTTTCACTTTCTCACTTTTCAAATTCACGATTTCACGAATCGATATTCTCGATTCCATTCGCCTTCGTTGGAAAAACGACTCGGGTGATCCGTATTTTACGCGGATCACTTCGATACTATACTATATTATATATAATTGGTTTTCACAAGAATCAATTTTTGGCGCCGCTGCCGGGGAAGGCCGAAGTGAATTTTTGAATATCTTTTTGAAAAATCGTGTTTTGTTAAGCCTTCCTTTACTTTGTATATATATCTCTATAAAAATTGAAAAATCAAAAACACTTTTCCTAAAGTGTTTTCAAAAATACCAAAAAAATAATAAAAGTTACAGCCTCGACTCGATCGAAAGAAAGGGTGTTGTAAACCAAAAAAATCTCACAATATAACGAAAACGTAATTTAGTTGTTTATCGGACTATTTCAATTACTACAACCGAATAAGCGGGAAATACGGAAGCTAAGACATTAAATTGCTAGCTGAAGAGAGATCCATTCTTCTCTCCCGTCCCGTCGCGAGTGGTTTTGAAAGAAACGGTTTTCGATTAACGTTACGATTTAAGAAAAGAAAAACAAAAGAAATAAAAAGTTTTTGTGAAAAATATTAAAAAACAAAAAGATTTTCTTTTCTCTTTTCTTTTTCATTTTCTTTTTGATTTTGCTTGTGGTGTATGCACACCCGATCTTCGTTTGAGAGTCTTACGTCTCCGTTCTCTAACCCCGAGCGGGTTTTACGACATACAAGTCGGGTTCATTTCCTTAACGACGAGGAGATGAACCAAAACGAACACAACGGACCCCCGCCGATGGGTGGTCCGCAGCACAATGTGATCCCTCCGGTGGGACCACAACCGGCATTTGATCCACGTCCGATGGAAGAACAACTCCAATCACCATTCAATGGTGTGAGGAGAGCTATTGTGATTCCGGACATCAATGCCAACTTTGAAATCAATCACGGATTACTCAATTTAATTACGGGTATATCCTTTCACGGGTTTGATAACGAAGACCCCTATGCTCACATCCGAAATTTCACCGACATCGCTGAGACGATTAGAATGAACCAAGTTCCTCACGATGTGGTGAAATTGAAGTTGTTTCCTTTCTCCTTAAAAGGAGCAGCCCGGACTTGGCTGGAAAAGGAACCGCCTAACTCAATTCACACTTGGAATGACCTTGCTTCCAAGTTTGTGAATCATTTCTATCCTCCCTCTAAAACTTCTAATCTCCGTTCCCAAATCTTTCGATTCCAACAAGCTTTTGATGAATCGTTTAGTGAATCTTGGGATCGTTTCAAAGATTTGTTGGAAAAATGTCCTAACCATGGGTTCACCGACCTTCAGCAGATTGACACTTTCTATAATGGGTTGTTTTATATTGATCAAGATTCACTCAACTCTGCTGCGGGTGGGAACTTGTTGGCTAGGAACACAAATGATGCCTTTACGATAATTGAAAATAAGGCTCGTGTTAGAATGTCAAGAAATAAGCTTCAAATGCCTAATAATGAGAAAAATAATGATGAAATGAAAAGTATGATATTGGCTTTAACAAAGAAAGTCGATGCAATGTCTATGGAAAAATCAAGTCATCAAGTCAATGTCGTTAATCAAGGTTGTACTACTTGTGGTGGTCCACACCCGTATTATGAATGTCCGGCGACCGGCTCTTTTGCTCAAGAGAACGTGTATGCTACGAACATGGGTGGCAATGGCTACCCGCCTCTTCAAGGAGATCGGAATCTTCTTAGCTACCGTCCGAGCCAACATCATGGACCACCCGGGTTTAATCAACCTAATCAAGTGAATCAGAATAACAATGTGCAAAACTGTAATCATCAATTCAATAACAATCAAAATCACAACTGTGGAAATAATGGTTTTCAAGGACAAAATCAGAATTTTCAACAAAATCAAAACCGGGGAAATTACTACCAAGGCCCGCCTCAAAGGAACAATTTTCAAAACAATGGGCATTTTCAGAATAATAATCATGGAAATCAGAACAATGGTAATTTTCAAAACCGTGGGCAAAGTTTCAATAATCAAAATCAAGCTGCTATCCCAAATCCGTCGCCCACGGATGAGTTGATTAAACATTTGATTCAAAGTCAACAAGCGTTTATTGCTAAACAAGAGGAAACCACGAGGATGTTTGCAACACAAATCAATGATCTTAACAAGCGTTTAAATGATTGACCCTCGGGCTCTGGAACTTTGCCAAGCAACACGATCGCTAACCCGAGGGGCGATGCAAAAGCGATCATAACAAGGAGTGGTGTTACTTATGATGGACCGACGGCTCCGACTACCTCTTCTTCTCTACCTCCTAAGGTAGTCGCCCGTGAACCCGAGGTGACAACGGATACGAAAATTCCTATTAATAATGGAAGGACCGAAGATATCCAACCTCCGGTGGTCCCGACGTCTAAAGGAAAGGAAAAGGTTGTTAATGATAATGAAGATGAAACACCCGTTAAAACAAAGTTGCCATATCCGTCACACTTAAATGAACAAAAGCACCGCGAGAAGGATAAAAACCAAATGGAGAAATTTTATCAGATTTTTCAAGAGTTACACTTTGATATAAGCCTCGCGGATGCTATACTTTTAATGCCTAAATTTGCTTCGATGCTAAAAGGTCTTTTGAATAATAAGGAAAAGCTTTTTGAAATGTCAAGGACTCAAATGAACGAGAATTGCTCTGCGGTTCTTCTTAAAAAGCTACCCGAAAAGCTTGAAGACCCTGGCAAGTTTCTTATACCGTGCAATTTTCCGGGTATGGTTCAATGCTTCGCCTTGGCCGATCTTGGTGCTAGCATTAACCTTATGCCATTGTCAATATGGAAAAAGTTGTCTCTTCCTAACTTGACACCGACTCTTATGACCCTCGAGCTTGCCGACCGATCTACGTCTCGTCCAATTGGCATAGCTGAGGATATTTTTGTCAATGTTGGGAAATTTCATTTCCCTGCGGATTTTGTGGTTGTTGATTTCGATGCTGATCCACGGGTTCCTCTCATTCTCGGGAGAGGTTTCCTAAGGACCGATCGTGCTTTGATTGATGTTTATGACGAGGAGATTACTTTACGTGTTGGAAACGAAGCCGTCACTTTTAACCTTGATCAAACCGCGCGATACTCCTCCGATTACGATGTTTCTTCCGTCAACCGTATTGATGTTATTGATGAAACTACGGAGGAGTATGCTCAAGAATTTCTTGGTTTGACCGATAATGCTTCGAGTGGCAATCCCACTCCTTCTTTTGAACCGATCGTCTCCGATTCTTCCCCTTCCCTCACTCCGTTTGAGGGAAGTGATCTCGCTTGGGAAGAAATCAATGCTTGTCTTGCAAATGAATCATTTTCACCGGAATTTGATAATAACATCTTTGATCCGGAGGGGGACATTTTATTAATTGAAAAATTGTTAAATGAAAAACCGATTGTTTCTTCCCCTCCGGTTGATTTAAAAATGGCAGACGTAAAAGAAGTAAAGCCGTCTATTGAGAATCCTCCGGAGCTCGAGCTCAAGGATTTGCCTCCTCATCTTGAATACGCATACTTGGAAAAAAATGATAAATTACCGGTTATAATATCAAAAGGCCTTAAAGATGAGGAGAAGACACGACTCTTAGATGTGCTTCGGAAGCATAAAAGTGCAATTGCTTGGCAAATATCTGACATTAAGGGAATCGACCCTCGATTTTGTACTCATAAGATTCTTCTTGAAGAAAATCACAAAGCTTCCGTCCAACAACAACGACGGGTTAATCCACAAATCCATGAAGTAATCAAAAAGGAAGTTATTAAACTCCTTGACGCTGGAATGATTTATCCGATCTCGGATAGTTCATGGGTTAGCCCGGTTCATTGTGTGCCAAAGAAGGGTAGAATCACTGTTGTGAAGAATGACGATAATGAGCTTATACCGACTCGACTTGTGACCGGATGGAGAGTTTGTATCGACTATCGAAAGTTGAATGATGCGACACGTAAAGACCATTTCCCGCTCCCTTTTATGGACCAAATGCTTGAACGTTTAGCGGGAAATGAGTTCTATTGTTTTCTGGATGGCTTTTCTGGGTACTTTCAAATTCCCGTTGATCCCCCGGATCAAGAAAAGACCACTTTTACTTGCCCGTATGGAACGTTTGCCTATCGTAGAATGCCCTTTGGCTTATGTAATGCTCCAGGCACGTTTCAACTGTGTATGATGGCCATTTTCTCTGATATGATTGAAAAAACCATGGAAGTGTTCATGGACGATTTCTCCGTCTATGGAGATTCTTTCGACTCTTGCCTTTCCCATTTGGAAAATATGCTTATTCGGTGTGAAAACACTAATTTAGTTATAAATTGGGAAAAGTGCCACTTCATGGTTAAAGAGGGAATAGTCCTCGGCCATAAAATATCCAAATCTGGAATTGAGGTGGATCGGGCAAAATTCGATGTTATTGCTAAATTACCACACCCGACTACCGTCAAAGGAATCCGAAGTTTCCTTGGTCATGCTGGCTTTTACCGACGTTTTATTCAAGATTTCTCCAAAATAGCCCGGCCTCTGACCCACCTTTTAGAAAAAGATGCTCCGTTTAACTTCACGAATGAATGCGTCGATGCATTTAATGTTTTAAAGAAAAAGTTAACGGAGGCACCAATCTTAGTTGCCCCCGATTGGAACTTACCATTTGAGCTAATGTGTGATGCAAGTGATTATGCCATTGGTGCAGTTCAGGGGCAACGTAAGAATAAGTATTTTCAACCTATACACTATGCAAGCAAGACCATGAATGATGCCCAACATCATTATACAACTACCGAAAAGGAAATGTTAGCGGTTGTCTATGCTTTTGAGAAATTTAGGTCTTATTTGCTTCTTAAAAAGTGCATAGTGTATACGGACCACTCAGCCCTAAAGTACTTAATGGCTAAACAAGATGCGAAGCCACGTCTAATGCGGTGGGTTCTTTTGCTCCAAGAATTTAATGTCGAAATACGAGACAAGAAAGGAGCTGAGAATCTTGCTGCCGATCACCTTTCACGACTTGAGAACCCCCATCAAAGTGTTCTCGAGAATAAGGAAATTAATGATGCTTTTCCTCTCGAGACACTTGGGAGTGTGACCAAAATTGACCAAAGTACCCCATGGTTCTCCGATTTTGCGAATTACCATGCGGGGAATTTCATTAGGAAAGGGATGTCGTCCCAGCAAAAGAAGAAATTCTTTAAAGATGTCCAACATTATTTTTGGGACGACCCCTACTTGTTCAAAGTCTGTGCGGATCAAGTGATCCGGCGGTGTGTTCACGGTATGGATGCCGTTGAAATACTAAAGACATGTCATAGTGGACCCACGGGGGGACATCATGGTGCCAATTTCACCGCTAAGAAGGTTTTCGATTCCGGCTTTTATTGGCCGACGATATATCGGGATGCCCATGAATTGGTGAAAACATGTGATTCTTGCCAACGTCAAGGGAAAATTTCTCAAAAAGATGAAATGCCGCAAAATGCGATTCAAGTTTGTGAGATTTTTGACGTGTGGGGCATCGATTTCATGGGGCCATTCCCGTCGTCTAGGGGTAACAAATATATTCTCCTGGCCGTCGATTACTTATCAAAATGGGTTGAAGCGAAGGCGCTCCCCACCAATGACGCCCGAGTGGTTGTTAAATTTTTAAAGAGTCTCTTTGCCCGATTTGGTGCACCTCGAGCCATCATAAGCGATCGTGGGACCCATTTTTGCAATGATCAATTTGCGAAAGTTATGCTTAAATATGGTGTCACACATCGTCTTTCCACGGCTTATCATCCAAAACGAGTGGTCAAGTTGAGGTCTCCAATCGTGGTTTAAAACGTATACTTGAAAGGACAGTAGGAGAACACCGTGCCTCTTGGGCCGATAAATTAGAAGATGCATTATGGGCTTTCCGGACCGCTTACAAAACCCCAATTGGGTGTACACCATATAAGCTGGTTTACGGGAAAGCTTGTCATTTGCCCATTGAACTAGAGCACAAGGCCTACTGGGCCTTAAAACATGCTAACTTTGACTTGAAAACCGCGGGTGATCATAGAAAAATTCAATTGAATGAGTTAGTAGAACTCCGTGATCAAGCTTACGAGAATTCTTTGATTTATAAAGAGAAAACAAAAAGAATTCATGATGCCAAGATCAAAGACCGCGTTTTTAACGTTGGTGATCAAGTGCTACTTTTTAATTCTCGGTTAAAGATATTCTCGGGTAAGCTTAAAACCCGTTGGTCTGGACCATTCACAATAACCCAAGTTTTCCCTTATGGAACCATTGAGTTAGCTCAACAAGATGGTCCCAATTTTAAGGTGAATGGTCACCGTTTAAAACACTACTTTGGAGGGGATGTACCGACTATGGTAGTCCCGGATCTCCAAACTTTCCCCAAGGACAATTGAATTCGGGGATCGAGTCAAGCTCATGTGACTCGGTGAACAAAAACAAGCGCTTCGTGGGTGGCAACCCATGCTTATCCAATTTCATCTTCTTATTTTCTATTTTCTAACACCTAACGTGAGGAGGGGGTGCCTCTTCTACTCTTGTGTTCCGTGGTTGTTTGTGATGATTGTTAGGATTGTCCGTGATTTATGATGACTCTCGTGTTCGTTATCTCTTCACTTGGAGTCTCATTCATCGGTGCTACTTGGAAATCCTATATCCGTTAAATCTTATCGACTAACGTTTTCTTTGGCATAATTAATAAACGGCCTAGAATTTTGTTAGAATTACCTTAACCCATAAAACATTGAGGACAATGTTTCGTTCTAGTCGGGGGGAGGGTGAATCTTCGATTCGATTTTGACCTTGCATGTTTCACAAGTCGTGCACACTTGCAACTCCGTTTTTCCACCAAAAATGAAAAAATTGAAAAAGAATTGAAAATTTTCAAAAATTTTGATGAAAAAGTCATGAAAAAGCACAAAAAAATGAGAAAAAGTTGAAAAAGTTGTACAAAAATATAATAAAGTTTGAATAAGTGTTTTGACACCTTGTTGACTTTCTTGCTGGCGAGAGTAGGAATAAATATTTTGACTTGACCGGGCATGTTGAGCCCTAGCTTGTTCCCTTAACCAATGATGATCACATAAGCTTGTGCTAGTCTTGTACACCAGGAGCTATAAAATGCGAATTCTTTCTTAAGAATCTGCAAGTTCCCGTACTTGACTTTATACATGCGCAGCTTAAAAGCTTTCGCTAGTCTTTTACATCAGGAGCTAGAAAACGCGAATTCTTCTTCTAGAATTTGCAAGTTTCCGTAACTGACTTTATATATGCGTGGTTGATTATCGGCTAAGTATTCGCGGGTTTCATTACTTGAGATCTTAAATTGCGAAGAGCGAGAAATGATAGAGTTTATTTAGAAGTTAGATGCTAAACGTGGAGTAGTGGTTCTCTTTAGAGCTCATGAGAGGAACTTGTGGCTTTTTACTCCCATCAGATACATCACCAATATATAATAGATGTTCTAGGTTAATTAGTGGAATGAAGAAAAGTTAAAGTTGAAAGTTATTGATGAGGCGAAAAATGATCCGTTTTTAGGGGGTCATTTAAGCCCGAATCCGACTTTATTTGATCAAATATTGCCCTAAATCGTTCCTTTTGTGATTTTAGGTACTTGGAGAGTGAATTCTGGAAAAGAAGCCATTTTGGACGTTTTTGGAGCATAAAAGTGAAGAAAACGGCAAAGTCTCAATTTTCCATGCTGGGAACAGTACATGAAGGCGTCAAGAGTAAACTCATGATGGCGTCAAACCTCAAGAATTAAAATCCGTAGTTGATGACGGCGTCACACACAGGGCGTCAAGAGTAATTTGTGTGACGGCCTAGACCTTGACGGCGTCAGAAGTAGATCAAGGCCGTCCGAGGAAGTATTTGGCGGCGAGATGACGGCCTAGACCTTTGTTCTTGACGCCGTCATCCCTATTTTCCTATATATAGTTTTCTAGTTTCTCACATAAAAAAGAGAAGTTTTGGAGAAACCCTAAAGACGATTTTGGTGCAACTTTTACAGGTTTTTCAAGGGTTCCAAACCCTTGATACCTTGCATTGTAATTGAGATAAGTGTTCTTCTAATTCAATCAATATGTCTATGTGTTGGTTGTCTATATCTTGTTCTTGTCTCAATTCCATTATGCTAGGCTAGATCTCTTTTGTGTTTGCTTAGATCTAATGAAACCTAGATATTGATTATGTGTTGATTACTTGTTTATTCTTGTCTTGGATGAATGATTTATATGTTAGGCTTAAGAAAACTGGCAGATCTCCAAATGGTAACATGCTTGAACGTCTTAAGAAACATGAACCGAGGCGTACTAGGTCTTTATTGGTTGTATTTAATGCATAAGCCACTGTTTACAATCCCTATAGTTGTGTTGGGCATGGTGTAGGAGGAGATAAGAGCTCATAGAATTGGGGAGTTATGTATGCCACCCCATGAATGGTATTAAGGAATACGATCCGTCATCCATGCAATTATAACAAGTAATTAACGTGTAAAAGATATCTAGGGAGTAGTGAAATCTAAGTAAACACATTTTCTCCAATTACTGCTCACAACCTTAGTATAAATTAGTTTAATTTCATTTTTAGTATTTTATTTTGATTGCATTTTAGTTTTGGGTTAGTTGAATAGCAACTAATTCCGCCCACTCTTCCAAAACCCGAGATTTTACTTGCTTTCCATAAAATATAAAAATACAAAAATAATCACCCCTCACCTTTAGAACTAGTAATTAGGCTTTCTAATCCTAGCGACACTATTCCTAAGCTGAACGATCAATCCACCGGTACTTGTCACTATACTATACTACAACGATCAGGTACACTGCCTGGTGGGGGTTGTAAGCTTCTCGAGATCCCTCGAGAGGTAAAGCTTGTTGCGATTCCCACGCATCAAGTTTTTGGCACCGCTGCCGGGGAATAGTTATTGTCTAGGTTAGAATTTCTTTTTATTAGGTCTACTTGCTAGATTCCTTTCTAGTAAGATTTTATTTTTATTTTTGTAGGATTCCTTTAGTCTATCTTTTTCTTTTTGCCCTTTGTTTGTAAAACCATTTTCATTTGTCTTCATGGCGGATGAGATTCCATTTAGATCATTAACAATAGAGGAACAATTAGTTTACTCGGATAGATTTGCTTCCTGTTGTTCCAATGAATTTTTAAGTGATCTTAACTATATACAAGAGGAGATGGGTGTAAAGTTTGATAGGTTTGATGAGTTATGCGCATGTGTGGCCTATATTAAACTATCATTGTTAGGATCAATTCCTTTTAGTAAGACCCTTTGGAAAAAATTTGAGGAAAGCCTCCTAACCGTGAACCATGAGTTCAATGAATTGATGGGTTTGTATACATCACAACTTGAGGAAACCATTAAGGAGGATTTAGCCGAACATGAACATATTGAGCAAAAAGATGAATCCTTTAGGCAAATTGAACATTGTAATCAAGCTAGAGAAGGATTTGAGATACTTAGCAACATGTTTAGGTTAGATTCTACTAAAACACGTGATGAGGATATAGGTGATGTTGAGAAAAGGAAGGATGAGGTAAATAACACAAACCTACAAAGTACCCCACAACTCCCACCATCACTTGAGGAATACACACCACCCGTGACTTACCCGGAAGAAGTAGACGAGACTATAGGAACTCTAGTAGAGGTAGAACATTTGAACCAAACACAACTAGAGGATATAGGTTTGAATATTTATAATGATAACCTTACTCTTAGTTCTAGGGAAGTTCCTAGTTTTGATGAACCGGAGCCTCAACCAAAACCGTTACCTAATCTTCCATCCTTGGATGAAAATTTAGGAATTAAATTAGGTTCCGATCCACCCATCAAACCATATAGTCCGGGTAGTCTTAGAACAACGGTAGTAGACTCTAAGCTTTGTAGAGAGGAAGCTGACATAGGAGTGGAACATGACCTTACATACTTACATCACCCATTCATGATTGATCATAAGAAACATTATGGGTTTAAACCAGATTTATTAGGTCAAGATGGATTCCCAACTAGGAGTCTCTCGAAATTGGTAGAAGATGATCCCTTTCTAAGAGAAAATCTTAATTCACCCACTAACCCAATTGAATTAGGTAAGGCTATGATGATAGGATCCCGCATCTTTGAGCATACAATTCATCCACCACTCTTTCCTCACGAGGCATATTTACACCCTAAGGGTGTGTATCGCTACTTTCACCCGCACTTAATCCTAAGTGTAGGGAAAACCTCACCTTTATCCGTGAAATAAGGGTAGAGTCAGGCTTGTGACTCGAACAAAAACAAGCGCTTATTGGGAGGCAACCCAAGCTTTATTTATTTATTTGTTTGTTTGTTATTTGCTTCCGTATGCATGTTTAATTTTTATTGTTGGTTGATCATGTTTCTCAATTAAAAAGTGGAAATACTTTACTATGTTGTTTGGCCTAGTCTTAACTCCAACCTAAAAGTATTTTTGCAAAAGATAAGTGTAAGGGGAAACCCCAAATATGATTTTAAGAAACAAACCGATCATGATTCTCCACAATATTAAATGAACATGTATATTCGTATTTGTTAGAGTCAAATGCTTGTATTGAGTCATAATGAAGTTTTGCAGGATTTTCCAGGAAGTAGGACCAAGTTTTTCAAGAAATTTTCCGGAAACTTAACATAAGAATTTCTGCAGGTCCATTCTGACGGCGTCAGAGGTTTACTCTTGACGGCGTCAGGAGTTAAAATCTAGAAATTTTACCGGTTTTGTTTTTCTAACGGAGTCTTATGGTTTTTGTGAATTATTAAGTTTTATAATCTTCAGGAAATCTGCAAACTTCATTCCACAAGCATTATATCTTATCTTGTTTTCTAGGACTTAGAAACTTATATAGGATGCCGCCGATTTTACGCGAGGTTGTCTTGTCTATTTTGTCAGGTTTTACAGGTTATGTATGACAAGGAGATGATTTATATTCTGGAAGGGAAACTTTGATTGTTCATTTTCTTGGAGGAAGATTTAACCTGGCCAACCTATAATCCATACCGAGCGAATCAGGGGAGTATTTGATTTCATTCTCTTTACTTTTTCACTTTTACATTCTTTACTTGAACATTGGGGACAATGTTCATCTTAAGTGTAAGGGGAGGGTAAAAAGATGATACCTTACATATGCACTTTCGCTTGAGTTTGTTTTGTTTGATAGTAGATGTGTAATAAAACTATGAGAAATACTTGTTAGTGTAATTTTAGCGCCAAATTTAAAATTTTTTACAACATTTAGGAGTGAAACTTTAGCCATAGCAAGCGTCTCATGGATAGGAGATTGTATGACTAGCACATAACCGTATATTCAGAAAAATTTTCCACCCAAATATGTGAGGTTCGCCTTTAGATTTGATAGGAAAAGCATTCATTATTAGTGCTTATGAGTGTACCGGTAGCATGTAGATTCTAGAACTTGCGTTAGTGATGCATCCCGAGACCGCTAGTGAGACTACATTCGTGTGGTAGGATTTACTACATGATAAGAGGCATTAGGATCACCCTTGTGTTAAACCCGTATCATAATTACTTTACCATTTAAGTCATACTACTTGACTAGTTAAGTCAACTAATTTTTCCCACACCCTTAGCGTTGTACTCATTTTTAGTACACGATACCCCTAGTACACCCCTCGGAGCCTATCTTTTCGTTTCTAACTTTAAGCATTTTACTTAAAGGAAGAATTTGTTACACCCCACTTAAATGTACAACCAAATCGCCTTAGCCTTCCGTGTATGCGCTCATTTTTAGTGCATTATTGTTATTTGTTAAACCCTAAGTTAACTTTCTAATTGATTACATGGTTGCTAAGTCGAGTCATATCCTTGTACATATTGTTTTGGGACGATTGGGACTCATGGGTAAGTACTTATTTTATGGAGTAATGGGGAAGAACATAATATTATTACCCCCATATGTGCGTTAATCTTAAAAGTGCTCCAAGTGTTTTGATGTTCTTAATTCGAGTCATTAGATTAGTTTAAATGTAAAGTATGTAAAGATTCAAGTGTAAGGGGAATGTTCATTCCCTATGATGTATTATTTTGGATGGTAGGGTAAGAGTGTATGCAAAAAAAAAAAAAAAAAAAAAAAAAAAAAAAAAAAAAAAAATCGAAAAAATCAAGAAAAAGAAAAAAAAAAATAATAGAAAAGAAAAAGAGAAAAAAACATACGGACTACCATCCCGTTTTTATTCTATGTTCATTTTATGTTTTTGTTATTTTTCATTTAATAGCTTAAGTCGAGTCTAGTCTTGGCTTAGCAACGCCATCTTGTACATGTAATTAACCAAGATTGTTAACTCTCCACCAGTTAAACTTCCTTTATCCAACAAAACCGTGTAATTCATATCCCTATACCTAACGTTACAACCCTTTAAAAGACCTCTTTGATAGTTTATCCTAGGTGCTTACGCCATGTGGTGGAGGTTTGATCCTTTCCCAAGCCTATGGTAATCTATTTTGCTATGACAGGTAGTGAGAGATATCTTCCATTTCCATAATGTTATATTACTTTATTACACCCGAGAGATGTGAGTATCTAAACACTATTTGTGAGGTGCTAGTGTATGACCTCCGTGCTTGTCTATTGGTCTTTAGTGGAATGATTATTTGTTGTAATTACTTTTATATTAGTGTTAAATGACCCCTAACTTGTCTTTTGAGTAGAATAAAAGCGCATTTGCTTGAGGACAAGCAAATCTCAAGTGTAAGGGTATATGATGAGGCGAAAAATGATCCGTTTTTAGGGGGTCATTTAAGCCCGAATCCGACTTTATTTGATCAAATATTGCCCTAAATCATTCCTTTTGTGATTTTAGGTACTTGGAGAGTGAATTCTGGAAAAGAAGCCATTTTGGACGTTTTTGGAGCATAAAAGTGAAGAAAACGGCAAAGTCTCAATTTTCCATGCTGGGAACAGTACATGAAGGCGTCAAGAGTAAACTCATGACGGCGTCAAACCTCAAGAATTAAAATCCGTAGTTGATGACGGCGTCACACACAGGGCGTGAAGAGTAATTTGTGTGACGGCCTAGACCTTGACGGCGTCAGAAGTAGATCAAGGCCGTCCGATGAAGTATTTGGCGGCGAGATGACGGCGTCACACCTTTGTTCTTGACGCCGTCATCCCTATTTTCCTATATATAGTTTTCTAGTTTTTCACATAAAAAAGAGAAGTTTTGGAGAAACCCTAAAGACGATTTTGGTGCAACTTTTACAGGTTTTTCAAGGGTTCCAAACCCTTGATACCTTGCATTGTAATTGAGATAAGTGTTCTTCTAATTCAATCAATATGTCTATGTGTTGGTTGTCTATATCTTGTTCTTGTCTCAATTCCATTATGCTAGGCTAGATCTCTTTTGTGTTTGCTTAGATCTAATGAAACCTAGATATTGATTATGTGTTGATTACTTGTTTATTCTTGTCTTGGATGAATGATTTATATGTTAGGCTTAAGAAAACTGGCAGATCTCCAAATGGTAACATGCTTGAACGTCTTAAGAAACATGAACCGAGGCGTACTAGGTCTTTATTGGTTGTATTTAATGCATGAGCCACTGTTTACAATCCCTATAGTTGTGTTGGGCATGGTGTAGGAGGAAATAAGAGCTCATAGAATTGGGGAGTTATGTATGCCACCCCATGAATGGTATTAAGGAATACGATCCGTCATCCATGCAATTATAACAAGTAATTAACGTGTAAAAGATATCTAGGGAGTAGTGAAATCTAAGTAAACACATTTTCTCCAATTACTGCTCACAACCTTAGTATAAATTAGTTTAATTTCATTTTTAGTATTTTATTTTGATTGCATTTTAGTTTTGGGTTAGTTGAATAGCAACTAATTCCGCCCACTCTTCCAAAACCCGAGATTTTACTTGCTTTCCATAAAATATAAAAATACAAAAATAATCACCCCTCACATTTAGAACTAGTAATTAGGCTTTCTAATCCTAGCGACACTATTCCTAAGCTGAACGATCAATCCCCCGGTACTTGTCACTATACTATACTACAACGATCAGGTACACTGCCTGGTGGGGGTTGTAAGCTTCTCGAGATCCCTCGAGAGGTAAAGCCTGTTGCGATTCCCACGCATCAGTTATGTCGAATAAGAGCTTGTATGTACAAATAAGTTGTTGGCGCGTGAGGTGCATGTGATACGTGATTAGTAATCAGTCACATGAGGTGCACGTGATCGTACTCCGCAACTTATATATTTGATATTGTATGTACCCCAAATTCCTTGATGTGGACCGAATTTCTATTGCAGTGGTTCTTAAGAGAAAATGAATAACTACTTATCGTTTTAACTTAGGTATCACTATCGGACTTAAAAATTATCGAAACGAGAATATATGAAGCAATTCATTTCTCAACAAAATAAAATATTGAGATACAAAACCTAGGAAATGGGAGTAAGGAGTTTCCACAAGTAACTGTTATGAGTAGTGTTAGCATCTAATTTGTAGATAAGTTGTGATCTCGTTTGTACGCTTAGTTTGGGGACTCGTGAAAAATCAAGAATGACGATTTTTATCCGTATGGTCACCTCTTAAATAGAAGTGTTTCTACTCGTTGACCCTAATAATTATTGCAAAATAATGAAAGTTCAACAAACCGTCACAAGTATGAATGAGAAAAAGTCCAAAAATAGAAAATGTAAGTGGAATAAAGGAATAAAGAAAAATTTTGGAAAACGGAGCGTTTTCGGGAATAAATGATTTTATTACTTCTTTCGAACCTCCTTGCTACTTTTCAAAGTCAGTTAAAAGAGTTTTGAAATTATTTATCCCAAGAGCGTTAATTGATCACATTGCGTGAGGACACGGCAATACCTTAGTCGGGGGGATTTTGCTGAGTGCTTATTCACTCACTATTTTATGGCCAAAAACCGACCCAATACGACTATTTGAGCTAACAAATGCCAAGAAAACACGTGTTTTTATGTTGTGAATGTGCAGGAACGGATTTATCATAAAAAGACGAAAAATCACGGGAAAACAACAAAACGAGCACGAGAGTAGAAGTTGGTCAAAAAGTCAAAGCCGGGGATCCAAGAGTCAAATTCAGTCCTTCATCTATTCAGATTTGGCAAGATTAGTCCCTGATATATATTTTGAGGAAATTACACATTCAGCCATTGAAGTTTGAAAGTTTATACAAATGGTCCTTGAACTTTCTTTTGATATCAAATCTGAAAATGGAAATGAAATTTAGGCCTGGTCCAATGTATATCCAAATCCTAAGTTACATTAACCCAAAGCCTGGTCCACAATTATAACCCAAGCCCACTTTTGTTAAATTCACCCAAGCCCAATCCCTTTTGGTCAATCTCGGTCAAATACATATAATAAAAACCAAACCGCGCCTTTTATTTCCCCCAATTCCCAAACCCAGAACCCCCAATACATGAACCCTAGTTCATAGCAACTCCCAAATTGGTTCAAACCCACCTCAATTAGCCATCATTAGCTAATAATTAGACCTTCTAGAATCCACACGTGACCCTGCACGTGTCAGAGGTGTAAGAATATCTAGCAAAGGGCACGTGGCAGAGTGAGATTGGCGGATGCACGTCATACAAATCATTGGGAACCCTTCTAGAAGTATCTGACACCATTCTGACACGGAGAGAGAGTACAAGCACGAATGGGACAGATGGAGGTAGCTTATTGGACAGGCCACATCATTGATGTTAATCTAAGGGCTCTCATTGATTTCAAGAAACACAACTCTAATCTGATGGCTGAGAGATGACTCAAAGAAGCACAATATGGCACGGATTGCCAACCTGGATATGACCACCTCTACTCACCTCACTTCCTATAAATAGGTGTTATTTTTAAGCTTCTGTGTGTAGAATTTTAAGTAGTGTTATGCTGTTAAAATGTACTTAGACTAGTTATTGTAATAGTTTCATTGAACTTTTAATAAAATTCTTAGTTTCCTTCTTACAACTTCAGCTTATTAATCAATTTCTATTGCTTATTCAGTATCATTTTAGCTTATAACTAGCTTAATATCAATTAGTTTATGCTTATTTTGTCTCCTAAACTTCCAATTGTTTTCAAAAATAGCTCATTCAAGTTTCCTTTTCATCTCAGTCATAAAAACTTCAAGTTTAGAAAATAAAAAAAAAATAAAAAAAAAATATAGTTTCAAATCCAGTGTTTCAGATCTCAATTTAGTTACAATTAGTGTATATATATCATGTTCAAGCTTTGAAAGTTTGTGGTTCATTAGTACTGTTCCATTCCATTCCAATTGAGGTGTTTCATAATGATGCTGAGGTGGTATGATAGTTGATACAGAAAGAAGGACATCAGCCTATCTTAAAGATAGGCATCTGTGAACTCCCTCTGTTCTAGCTGAGGGAGAACTTGTGGTATTTTTGTTCTCATCTCTCATTTGTAGCATAGGACTAGCTTTAAAGTTGTAGTAGTTTATTTTTTTTAGTAGCTTATCTGAATATTTGTGTTTGATTGATCTTTGATAGATATAGTATAGTTAGTAGAATTAATTGTTTAGATCTGTTGTAGTGTAGCTTGTTTGCATACTGTGTTGATTTCATTATTGATATTGACTAGTTTGTAGTCTAAGTTTGTTATATCTGAGTAGTGTCATTGATAGTTGATAATCTGTCTCATTGCTTGTTACTAGTAGTTGTGATAGTGATAGAGCATAGATTTGAGTTTATATCATTTTGTGGATTTGAATTGATCATTGCTAGTGGATTGGATGAGTTTTGATCTGTGTTGCTTAATTCATGAATTGTGCCTTGTTGATCATCTGTCATATCTTGTAGAATTGAGAATCTGAGTTTTGTTTGGATCTAGTTGTAGTCAGTTGATGTTATTGCTTCTGAGTTGAATTTGGAAGTTTATCAGATCAGTAGTAAGTGATTTGTTGTGATAATCATATAGTTGCTACATATTAATCACAATAAGGGGTGTTTGGCTGTAACTATTTGGATAAGTGTTAGAGACAGTAGGTTTAGTCTAGTTGCATTAATAGCTCATTTAGGTTAGATATAGTCTTATTAATACATAAAATTGGTAAGTAGTTCAATAAAAGTCAAAAGTAGCTTATTCACTCTTTAACTGTCACAATAATCAGCTTTTAGATTGAATAGTTTGATTTGTAGGTACAAAATAGTTAACGGTAGCTTAATTCAGCAGCATTATAGCTTAATATAACAACAATTTGCATCTAGGATCAGTGTAAATTCATTAAAGTCAAACTAGGTTTTCATATCAAAAAGTCAAAAAGTTTTTAGTACTCATTTTTGGTCAGATCTTAGTGATAACTTGTAGGCTTCATTGTACATTAGAAATATAATTGGAAAGCTGTTTTAAGGAGTCTGGAAGTTAGAAAATAGAAATCAAAAAGAAAAATTGGATTTGAAGCTCTTTAGCTTATTGGATAAGTGATTGGTAGTTGACTGATTGGATTAGTTAACTGCTTATGAAATTGTGGCCTACAACTTTTTGATTGAGCTTGTTCCTGGAATTAGTGTAGTTATTTGAGTTTCATTCGAGTAATACTAGTATTGTGTTGGATCATTTTGCTTCTGTGAATGCTTGTGCTTATTCTGCATAGCACTTAGAGCTTATTTTTGAGCTTATTACCTTATTTCTGTGATTCTGTTGAAATTCTGAGCTTATCATTGATCATATCTTGCATTTTTTTTTGAGTTCTTTGTTTCATTTTTAGTCTGAGTTTCAAGTTTCATAAGGATTTGATCTCAAGTGCTTAATAATAAGCACTTGAGATAAGCAGTTTACACTAAATAAGCAGTTTCCATTTTCATTTTTACTTCAAATTTTTATTTTAAGTTCTTTTTATTATTTTAGAATTTCTGGAATTTTTCCAGATTTTTCCAACCCTTTTTACTATTTTTCTTATTTTATTTTGATTTTTATTCAATTTTTAATTAGTTTTTAATTACCAAAAATTCATAAAAAGGTCTGAAAAATACAAAAAGATTTTTAGAAATTCTTTTATAGTATTTTAGAATTTTCAGATTTGAATTTTTATTTTTCCACCTTATTTTTCTATTTTTCTCCATTTTTAATTCATTTTTAATTCAAAAATTCAATTTTAATTAATAGAAAATAAAAGAAAAGTCTAAAAAAATATTTTCCTTTTTCTTAAAATTCTTTTTATTAGTTTTAGATTTTTAGAAAATATTTCCAAGTTCGTAGGATCATTTTTCGTTATACGTTACGTTTTAAATTTTGCAGTTACGTTTCCGTTTTTACGTTTTTCACTTTGGTGCATAATTAGCTTGTACTTTCTGAATATTTCATACTTGTTTGTGAATACGTGAACTATTTGATTGCTATTTTTCACTTTCTCACTTTTCAAATTCACGATTTCACGAATCGATATTCTCGATTCCATTCGCCTTCGTTGGAAAAACGACTCGGGTGATCCGTATTTTACGCGGATCACTACGATACTATACTATATTATATATAATTGGTTTTCACAAGAATCAATACCACATTATTTTTGTTAACTTTTTGAACATACAAACCCTAGATTTTGATTTAGGTGTTCCTTTGTTAAATTAACATGATTACTAGTGATTAGGAACCCATGACACCCTAAGAAGGTGTATGGTAGGATTAGTATAGCTTTGTGGTGTTTGCAAGAGATTTGGTTGAAGTAGAAACTAGTTTTGAACATGAAAAATGGATTTGTAACAAGTATATATACATTCTGTCCCATTTTTGTAAATCCAGGAAAATCAGTAAACATAAAGTAAACTTTGGCAAAATTTTTAGAAAATACTTTCAAAAACGAATCCGTAGGCGAAAGAACGGATTAAAAAGAGTTTATAACGAAGAAGTTATGATTTTTGCAAGTTTATTGACGAAAACTATATTTTCTGAAAATACATGCTGTTGGACGTTTTTCGTCGGACAAAACGAGGCTTTAGACGTAACCCGGAGGAGCCAAGCTTTCCAAAATATATTACTACATACTAAGACGTAACCGTGGATATAAAGAACAAGTAAAACGGACTTATAACGACAAAGATATTCACGTTTCAATATCGGCAAAACTCATATTGTTTTGACAGCTTTTAGACCAAAAATAATATTAACACTACGTAGTAACTCTAGATTTCTAGAAATAATACCAAGTACCCAAATTCATAACTAATGAAGTATTAGTGATTACAAGTATATTTTTATCACTACAAGGCGTTATTTCAAGGATTTCAAACCGAGGATTTCAACACTAACATTGATACATACGATATATATATATATATATATATATATATATATATATATATATATATATACACACACACACACATTTCAACTAGTTTTATTTTTCTAGTTGCCTTATTTTCCTAAGTCTTGGAAAATGTATATTTTTGATAACAAGTATTTTCAAAGAGTAGAGTGGTATAGGAAACATGTGCATGGACATTCATAACATCATTTCATGATCTAAAGTAGATCGTTCATCATTCATATTAGGTTACGGCTAGTGTGCGCGCCTTGTTTTTCAGCTCATTACATGTTCATGGTACCATCATATCAGGTGAGTTTTCATAGCCCCGTTTTTAATACAATATTTTGATTTCAAATCCTACGGGGGAATACATTGCATCAACCATTTTAGTACGAGCCCAAGTACCAAAACATATGTACATTGCTTAAGTTGCCTTACCAACCTGTTAAAGTCCCCTATTTATTATCATGAACCGTTAATTTGCCGATTAAGCGAGAGTGAGTGGATAGATCTATCGAGGGTGACGCCTCCATCCGTGGTAGTTATTACCAACAGTAAACGGATGCATTTCATTTTGACATTTTGGGAGTGTTCTGGTAAAACATTCGGGAGGGGCATATAAGTTCATCAGTCATAGCTTCGGGGTCATGAGCTTAAGGTCTATTGTACTATTTTACTTGATTTTTATCTTGCACTTATACTTGTGGTGGCCGTACATCATTACATTTTATAAACCTATGGAATTTACCAACATTCGTGTTGACGTTTTAGCAATGTATTTCAGGTTATTAAGGTAGCTCATGTGACATGCATTTGGACCTTTATGGAGTCGCGGAGTCGACGCGTCTCACCATTGTTTCATGCACTTATGTAAACGTTTGATCTAGTATGACTTGTTTTTCATAAACATGCAACACCTTTTGGGGACCTCATATTGTAAACTCTGGATTATTTCAATGATCAAACGACGTATTTTTCCAAACGACACTTTAGGTCGTTCAATGAAACTGTAACTGTGGTGCTATGACAGACACCCCCAGGTATTCCATTCCGCTGCAAGTCAGGTAAATTGGGGGTGTGACATTTATATTTGGACATTAATGCAGGCATGCTGTGTTACAGGCACGAGCAAAATCACCGACCATACCAACTCATATTATGATTGATGCTGGGCGAAGACAAATAGCAACAAGTGAGCTTCAATATTATCATCTTTTCATAGAGACCTTATGTTTTCGTTCTTTCACTTTTTAATACATTGAACATAATTGGTAATTGCCAAGTGTCTAATTTTCTTCTATTTTCCAGATTCAAGTACAGCGACCGCTGTTCTGGGTAAGCTTTGTTTCCTGTTGCCTCATGGCCTCATGGCCTCATGGGTAGGTTGGGTAACATATTAAAATGTACCATTTTTTCTACAGGCTGAGACGGGTTGGTCTAGGGTTGGATTAACCCCGGAATTTGTTCCAAGACCACATTCAGGGTCTTCAATCCCTTGGTTTACGTTATTGACCTTAGATATAGCTCCATTGAGGGTAGCACACAATAGTTGGTAATCAAGACATACAAAGGTATACTTCACCCACTTCACAATTGTAGTACATTAAATACTTTTTGAAATTCGAATATACAGAAACGACAATGTTGGTGGGTCAATTTGACCCATTTTGACCCAGGCTGCTCATTTTTTCGCTACTGTAGTCAAGTGAAAGGAACCTTTGTTTGATGCAGCCATACGTTGCATAACTACCATCCTTTGGGAACATTGCACTTTGGAGTAGGTTCAAAGATTTTTTTGCTTACTATATGTTGTATATGAACTCAGGGATTTGAATGACCCATTGTCTGCAGCCCATGAAGAGATAACTACCAACGAGAATGTTGTGAACAGGACACTATAATCGCTGAGGATGCCGTTTTAGGTACGTAGACGAATTATTCTTATTACACGAGAAAAATGGTATCTGAAAAATCATGAAATATCTTTATTATACATGTTTTTATATTTCACAGCTTGGAAAAAGAAGAGGCTCAAGCTCTGTTAACACTTACAGCCGAAGGTAAAGAGACAAATTTGCTTGGTACTGTGAAGAAATGCATGCGGCCAATAAAAAAATTAAAGGAAGGGACATGCGCAGAATGTATATCACATCGTTCTTGCAAAGACGAACCAATGGGACAAGTCTGATATTGCTTGCAGTGGTTCTCTATCATCAGCACCCCAAGTTAGCTTGCTGTCTTTAATTTATTAGTCGAGTATTTCCATTTGGCAATATATTTATTCGGTTACTTGATTGCTCCAAATAACATAAGCACATCCGGAAACTACTTTTTGCAACCAATTTTAGTACCTTGATTATGTAGGAATCAAGGTACTAATACTAACTGTTTGACATAGAAAAAAACTGGAATCAAAAGCGAAAAAGTGTTGCGTTTTTGGTCAACTTTGACTAAAAGATCAGTATAGTTCTTGAATATAGGTTTGAGTTATGGTTGTTACCTTCTTTAGATGAATAACCTCTTTCAAGCAAGTGTTTTTTTTAATAAGTCTAAGCTTTGGGTGTTCATTTAAGCTTATTTATAGGATTTTAAGCAATGGTTATGTAGGTTGTGTGTTGGCGTGTCAACCTATGAGTAACGGTTGATTTATTAGTAGTGACAATGGGTTGTTGAGTAAAGCGTGCTCCCACTGAGATTAATTTTACTGTTACACGTGCGCTAACCAATAGCCATGTTGTTAATCATTTGAAATATACTCAACCGCGTGATTACTAAAAGTAAGCTAGCTACCTTAAATTCCAATATTCGTCGTATAGCTGATGGTTTATGTCTTAATAGCCTTTACCATTCTATTATTTTCGCAGGTACGGCTGCGACTTGGGGCTGACTTCGGTCGGCTTGGGTGTCAAAATAAGGCATAAATGAATGTATTTATGGCGGCTAAAATGGGTCAACTTGGGGACTGAAATGGGTGTGGAATTTGTGGTTGAAATAGGGACTGAAATGGGTGGGTTTGAGGTGACTGAAATGGGCCTGGAACATGTGTAGTTTAAGGCATAAAGTTTCTGATTTCAGCTACTGAGGTTCATATATAATTTGCATTCAGATAGTATTATTCTTTTAAGTGGCACCAAGTATGAAGCCGATTGTTTGACTAAATTTAAAATGAAACATCTGCAGCCGTAACTGCCGCATCATCAACTGCTACAAGAATATTATGGTTATTGTCTTAGGTTAGTAACTTTTTTCATATATGTAACTACATTTGACATTTGTATACGTACAACTAAATTTTCATGAAATGTTAGCTTCTACTGTTAATATCTTATGAAGCTTAAGTTAGTTGGTTCGTAGGATATTGTTGCTTTCCAATGGGCTCCTTTTTGATCATTTGGAATATATTGCTCTCATATATGCAACTACACTTAATAGCCATAATGTAATACAACCAATAGATCAAAGAAAGATTTATTCTACTTTATTTCTACAAAATCGGCCCGACCAAAAAAAATACAGCAAAAAAACAGGCCCGCCCGCAACGCGGCGGCCGACACCATTCTCGTTTTGTAATAGAACTGGGTCGGCAAAGTCTAGAGTTCAAGCTGCCGTATACAAAATGGTCAAGCTAAACCAATGCACCAGTAAACCAGTACCCACAACTTATCATGTATAATTCAAGTGGTCACATATTGCAACTTAGTTGCTGGTATCTTGGTGGTTGCATTTTGCAAATTATTCTTTAATAAAAACTGTGCTTATAACTAATTGTATGTCTAATTTATAAAGAGAAAACGGTCAAAGTGAAAAAATGAAAATTTTAATCTTGGTCAAACTTAAAAATTCAATCATATATCTAAGGAAACTTACATTATTTTCGGAAAGCATATGCAAAGCTGGAAACTGTTAACACACTATTAATACACATCGAAAACCAGGTTGACCCGGGTCGCTTCAAACCGGGTGGGTTGACTGATTTAATTTGACCCTTTTGTTTTACCCAATCCGGCGGGTTGACTGGTTTAATTTGACCCGTTTTTTCGACCTGAACGGTTTCAACTGGTTGAACCGTCCGGGTCGAAACGGGTTTTAAAATATTATGTTTAATCCTTAAATCCTCAAACTTTTATTATTTTGAGTTTATTACCCACTAACTTTTTTTTTATCGATGAAACTGTCTGCCGCTATAAATCCCGTTGCTATGCACGGGTACTCGTCTAGTGTAAATAAAGTTCCAAAAAGGTCGGATCATTATGATTCCAATTGCAAATTAATCTTATACAATCAAAAAAGAAACGACAATCATAGTACACATTCCTTTTTAATCACATACAATTAATAACAAACTCAACATGATTGTCTGGTAAATATGGAAGAGTACCGTCCCCTGGCTAAGTATTATTCACGATATTACCTATAGAATCCATCGATATTATTGGCTGATTTCACTATGGTTTTTGTTGTTTTGATTGGTTTGAAGCATGAGAAACATCGATAAGGATGTTTATATAACATACTCTAATTCATGTCATATGGATTTAACTGCTGCATTGAACATCATATTAAAAGCCTTCTGAGTGCATGCACTGAACTTGACAGGATCGATTAGTCCTTTCTCAGTTCCTACTGCAACCCTCAGCTGGTCCATGTAACTCACTATTGTCACCGTAAGACTCTGCCAACAGATAGCATACACACAATTATTGAACATTAATACAGTGCAGTGAAAACTAAATCATTTAAATGAAATGCATCTATTAATAAATGGCAAGAAAATGGCACCTGTGGAACATTGACCACCATGAAATACAAGCCTTTAACAGGTTGATTAGCGAGGGCCATCTTTTCAAGTGGCCCAATCATATTTGACACACCCATGCTTGAATTTTTCAGCATGCTATGAATGTATTCAGCTGTTGCCTTATGATGCATTAACACAACATTTTAGTACAACTTAAATCAGAGAGAGTGATGGTGGACAAAAAATTATAATGTATACATACCTCTGGACCTCTATATTTTCTCATAGATTCGAGTAGCATTCCAGTGAGATAAACAACATATGAGTTTCTCTTTCTTTTGATGACATTATGTACTTCCTGAACAAATTTGAGCGGATTCAAAGAATGATCATTATCATTTAATTCTGGCAAGGAAACATGTAAGAAACCAAACTGGTTTCCCCACTGAACTTGAGCTTCCTGGTTTTGAACCATCTCATCCACAGACTTGTAACCACCAAGTGATCTAGTATTAAGCAGCACTAATGCTGTGGACCTTGCATTTTTTGTTTCTTCACTTGTTTCTTCCATGTATAATCTAGTCCCCAGGAAGATCATCCCGGTGACAACATCATTTATTGTCTGTTTTAGAACAAGATCAAATAAAAAAACATGAGACACATATATACAATAAAGTGGAAAACAATGAAACGGACACTAATTTTTCTCGGTATGACAAATTATGTACTTCAATTGTATACATTAATTTGGTATGGCCCTATTGGAATGGGCTTATAGATTTCCGATTCATGGTGTTTAGTGGGTCCGAGAATAAAATAACTATATCATAGTCATAGATTCATTGCTCACTAATTTGGTGTCTATGAAATCCATTCCGTGGACCATTCTCTTTTCCAATACAAAATTCAAATATCTATACACTTTTTCGTACCATATTTTATCATTCAAACATAAACAATCGTGATGATACACTTTTTCATATCCATTGTCATTCTACCCATACCAAATCCGATACCCATTGTGATTCCTACCAATAAACCGACCCCTAAATGTTATAGTCGACCAGAACATAAAAAGAAATCCAACAAACCACTATATTAAAATTAAAACCAATCACAATGCCACTTGCCGAAGCAACTTGAAAGCTTTGGAAGACCATTGCCTTTGAGTACCCTTTTCCATATCATTCATCAATTTGTCGCGTTGTTTTATTTGGATTAGGTTAAAATGATTCATAGGGCCTGTTTGGCTAAGCTTATAAAACATAAGCCCTTTTAAACTTATATTTCATAAGCCTCAGTTTTCTGGCTTATTTTGAGACTTGTGAGCTTGTTATGATATAATAAACTTATATAAGTCCACAAGTCTCAAAATAAGCCAAAAATTAGGGCTTATGAAATATAAGCCAAAATTTTATTTGATTTCGGCTTATATTTCATAGGCACTAATTTTTAGGCTTATTTTGAGACTTGTGGGCTTATATAAGTTTATTAATTATATAAGCCAACAAGTCTCAAAATAAGCCAGAAAATTAGGGCTTATGAAATATAAGCCCAAATGGGCTTATGTTTCTTAAAGCTTAGCCAAACAGGTCGATAGTATTCATCTTTCTCTTCTTCAAATGAGTAGCATTTTCATTTCTTTGCATTTTACCCTTTTGAGAAAGGGAGGTGATTTGCACACCAAATAAATTGATGGGGACACCACAATTATGCACACGGTATGTTGTAGTAAAAGCCGCTTGGAAAGAAGTTTATAAGACGCATATTGATGTGGCCTGTTTAGTGTTGGTGGCAATGACACGTGCCTTACAAAGGCAGTTTGAAAATTTCTTCCCTATGAACATGATTGATAAACTTAAGAAACTATATGAGAAACCATCAAATGTAGAGATTTACGATTTGATGGAGTCTCTACATGGTTGTAAGCATGGCGATGGTGAACATGTAAGTGCTCATGTATTGAAAATGAAAAGTTACATGGATCAATTACAATCACTTGGAAAACCCTATGACAATGATATGGCTGTGAACTTAAACAATAGATCCCTTAAA
The DNA here is from genome assembly GCA_030686995.1 of Artemisia argyi. Classification (NCBI taxonomy): domain Eukaryota; kingdom Viridiplantae; phylum Streptophyta; class Magnoliopsida; order Asterales; family Asteraceae; genus Artemisia; species Artemisia argyi. The sequence continues at coordinate 90,106,194 of CM060699.1, forward strand.
AAGGAATTTAGTGGTTTTGTTAGGAACTTCAACATGCATTGCGTGGGGAAGACAGTGAGTGAATTGCACGCACTGCTAATTGATTATGAGAAAGGTTTACCGCTAAAGGCTCCTACACCCCAGGTACTTGCTATTCAAGGGGGTAGAATTAACAAGCCAAATGCGAACAAGAAGAAGGGTAAGGGTAAGGGTAAGGGTAAGGGTAAGGGTAAGGCTGATAAGAATAAGCAAGTTATGGCTTATCAACCTCCTCATCCTAAAAAGAACCCTCCAAAGAAGGATAATCCAAAGAAGGATCAAGGATGCCATTACTGCAAGATGATGGGTCACTGGAAGAGGAATTGTCCTCTTTATCTCGATGACTTGTGAACTAATAAGGTTAAGAAGACTGTGCACGTGGGCGCAAGTACTTTAGGTAACTTATTTGTCATTGAATTGTTTACTTTATCTCATAAAATAAATTCCTGGATATATGATACTGGATGTGGTATTAACATATGTAATACACTACAGGGGTTTAGAGAGGAAATGATACTATCCTATGGGGAGCAATTTCTGCAAGTGGGCAATGGAGCACAAACAGTAGTTGAAGCCATAGGAGTGTTTAATTTAGTTTTACCTTCTCGTTTAGTACTTATTTTAAACAATTGTCATTATGCACATTCTATTGTTAGAGGTGTTGTTTCCTTTTCATGTTTATTAGATCTTGGTTTTACTCATACTATTAATAGCAATGGAATTTGTATTTCTTTAAATGGTGTATTTTATTTTAATGCTATTGCTGTGAACGGTGTGTTTAAAATATATATGAATGATTGTATGTCTAATATAATAATAATAATTCAATGTATAGCATAAGTAAGAGAATGAAGTATGACTTGAATTCTTCTTACCTTTGGCACTGTAGACTTGCCCATATAGGCAAGGCTCGCATGCAAAAGCTGCAACAAGACGAGCTTTTGAAAAATATCAATGATGAGTCATTTGATAAATATGAGTCTTGTATATCTGGGAAGATGACTAAGAAACCTTTTCATAGCAATATGGAAAGAGCTTCAGATATACTTGGTTTGGTACACACTGATGTGTGTAGACCACTTAGACATGTGTCAAGGAGAAGTGCTATTTACTTCTAAACTTTTACAGATGATTTCAGCCGTCATGGTTATGTTTATTTACTTAAGCATAAACATGAGGTGTTTGAAACATTTAAAGTTTTTAAAACAGAAGTAGAGTTGCAATTAGGAAAGAAGATTAAAGCTCTTCGTTCTGATCGAGGTGGTGAATACTTTAGTCAAGATTTTAAATATTTCTTAGTTGAGAATGGAATTGTCCAGAATCTCACATCTCCATATACTCCACAACAAAATGGTGTATTTGAGAGAAGGAATCGTACATTGTTGGACATGGTTTGATCAATGTTTAATCTTACTAATCTTCCTTTGTCCTTTTGGGATTATGCTTTAGAATCTGCTGTTCGCATTCTAAATATGGTTCCCACAAAGAAGGTTGATAAGACACCATATGAGATATGGAATGGAAAAGCTCCGAACTTGTCTTATTTAAAGGTCTGGGGTGGTGAGGCGTATGTTAAATGTGACTCAGCAGATAAACTCCAACAAAGATCTGTAAAGTGCATTTTTGTAGGATACCCAAAGGAAACAATGGGTTACTACTTTTACACCCACCTGAGAACAAAGTGTTTGTTGCTAGATATGGTGACTTTCTTGAAAAAGATCTTGTATCTCAAGAAGTCAGTGGGAGAATCTATGATCTAGAATATGATCAGGATAATGCATTACCTTCAGAAAACACTAGCACACTTCCTGTGGAACCTGAAAGTCTGGGTCCTCCACCTGAAGTTGAAGTAGTTCCCATTCGCAAGTCTTCTAGACTTGTGAAACCTCCTGACCATCTATGTCTTAACGTAGAGGTTGAGGAAACTATATTAGGGGATCTTAGTGAACCTAATAGCTATAGAACTGCCATTAATAGTACTGAAAAGGATAAATGGATGGTTTCTATGAATGGGGAAATGCAATCCATGAAAGATAATGAAGTCTGGATTGAAGAAGACCTTCCTCCTAATGCCAAGGTAGTTTGAAGTAAGTGGCTCTTCAAGAAGAAAACTGGCATGGATGGAAATGTATACACCTATAAGGCTCGTCTGGTTGCTAAAGGTTTTACTCAAAATTTTGGGATCGATTACGAGGAGACTTTTTCTCCTGTGGCAGACATAAGAGCTATTAGGATTCTTATAGCTATAGCAGCGTACTATGACTATGAGATTTGGCAAATGGATGTAAAAACCGCCTTCTTAAATGGTCGTCTAGATGAAGACATCTATATGGGACAACCAGAAGGGTTTGAAAATCCAGAGTTTCCAAATCGTGTATGCAAACTTCAAAGATCCATTTATGGATTGAAGCAAGCATCACGACAATGGAACAAGAGATTTGATTATGAGATTAAAAAGTTTGGATTTACTCAGAATCTTGATGAGCCATGTGTATATCACAAAGCTAGTTGGAGTGATAATGTAATTTTCCTAATTTTATATGTTGATGACATATTAATCATGGGAAAAGACATTCCAAGTTTGTAAAAAGTTAAGGAATATCTTGGAAAATGTTTTTCTATGAAAGATTTAGGAGAAGCTGCATACATTCTGGGAATCAAAATCTATAGAGATAGATCAAGGCGGTTAATTGGATTAAGTCAAAGTGCTTACATTAACAAAATATTGAAAATATTCAATATGCAAAATTCCAAAAAAGGAAATTTGCCAATGGAAGTAAAACATGGCTTAAGTAATAAGTTATGTGCTTCAACACCTGCTGAGGTGGCTCGCATGAGTAAATTTCCTTATGCTTCGGCTGTAGGATCTATTATGTATGCGGCAAAATGCACAAGGTCAGATGTGGCGTTTGCTCAAAATATCACCGGTCAATTTCAACAGAATCTAGGTGAAAACATTGGATTGCTGTTAAACATATTCTTAAGTATTTAAGAAATACAAAAGATATGTTTTTGGTATATGGTGGAGAACCAGATGTAGAACTTGGTGTTACAGGTTTCTGCGATGCGTCCTGGCAAAGTAACAAAGATGATGCGAAGTCTCAGACGGGTTATGTCTTTGTTATCAATGGAGGAGCAGTAGACTGGAAGATCAAGAAGCATAGTACAATTGCGATGTATGCAATAGAAGCTGAATATATTGCTGAAGCTGCTATGGAGGCTGTTTGGATTAGGAAATTCATTTCAGCGCTTGGTGTTATGCCTTCAATTGAATTACCTATTAATATGTATTGTGACAATTTTGCTGAAATCATATTTTCCAATGAACCTGGAGTCATGAAGGCACCAGACATTTTCTACGGAAGTATCACTTTGTTCGAGAAAAAGTTAACGAAGGTGAAATAAATATGCTAAAAGTTCACACAGACGATAACTTAGCTGATCCATTCACTAAGGCTTTAGCTAAAGAAAAGCTTAATGAATTAGCCAATAGCATTGGGATTAAATTAGCTAGTAGTTTCATGCATAACTGTAATTAGTATTTGGATAAAGGATATTGTAAACAATTATTATTTTAATGAAATGAAGTATTTTTGGTATGTTTATTTCTATTGTTAATTATTGTTGTCCTATTTTTGCATATTTAAATGCATGAATAAAAGTTATTCTAAATTATCCATTGTCAGTTAATAATATGGGAATATTATTAAATTAAGACAAATTCGAAGGTTGGTATAATATACTTAAAATATATTGATGTGTAGTCATGCCATTTCAGATGATATTCAATGATACCGAATATAGGACTTATCCCAACTACATGATGTTACTTTATGGATCTTGTCATTAAGTAAATCATAAGAAGTTATCCTCAGACTTGAGATACAAGGTAACGGTCATGAATGTAGTACATTTTTGTGGAACAACTTAACGCTATACGTAACTGTTAGTCATAAGGGTTGTTTTCGGAAGTGTTATAAAGTTTGTGTGTTTAGCTTGTAATCAATACATAATTCGTTCCTTCAAATTAATTTTTGAAGTTTAATACTGCTGGGCCCCTCGTAGGGTTTTCAAGGTGTTTGCGTGGCCACGCCCAAGATCTTCTCTGAAATGTTTAGACGATTTGGTAATCTAGTCAATCACTAACAACGAGAAAAAGAATGGTTAATTAAGGAATGACCTTGATCCATATCCTTATTAACGTGGTATTAGAAACAAAAGGATAGTGATAATGAGAAATCATTAAAAGGTTTTCCAGGAGCCTTACTCGAGTTGTATTAGAGGCATCGGCGTGTTGCAAGACGCTAATCGACGTGATCATTCTATTATGATATGTCTAAGTAGGAGATGTTAGTTTTATAGACGATAAAATAATAGACGTGTTTAGGATCGAACTCGAGATCACGGGATTGCACACTTTACGTATGAAGAGTAAATGAATAATTATTTATAAATGTTATATATAATTATTAATAAACAAAAAACGAGTAACGGCCGTTAGTATTTAACGGAAAATTGCTAACGACCGTTAAACAAAGAAAATGAAAGAATTATTGGTGAATAATTGGAAGGTCAAGAAGGTTCCGAAATCCCAATGGGAGTTCCATAAACGATCGGCAAGGGGAGGGCATCTCCTCAATGCCTTGGACTCCAAGTTATCTCTACTATATTAACAAACCCAATGATTCATTGTTCTATATCTCTTGTACACATAATTCTTGGTGTTTTTTCTCTCCTTCTTTTCTCCTTGCAATACAAATCGAACACCCCTAATTCATTAAGGGTTTCAAATTTTTTGAAGCTCTAAATCGTTTTGTGTTTAAATTACTTGCATAATCTTTTACTTGAATTAATACATGTGTACAAGAATGTGATATAACCACACTATTGGTTATTTCTTGGATTGAATAACAAAAAGGTAAGAGGTTATTTCTTACAATCCAAATAAACCCTAATTAGGGTTCATAAATTGAAGATTTGTTTTAATTGATTCTTGTTCGGACTAGAATTACAAAGGTATGTTTACTATTTATTATTGATTAATTAATCACATGTTATATGTTCTTGTTATAACGCTTCCGCATGTGTTTACTTGATGTTTATTGTTTATATTTATGCATGTCATGTTATATAATTCTAACAAATATAGCTTTGAATATAATTTATTTAAAAGGAAATACGGAGTAGATGCTTACCACATGAAGGTTGGACTTAATTTGCTTAATTTCATCCAAAGAGAATGTCATAGTCATTATATTGATCGGTTGGAACTCGACCCCATCTTTGCCTGAGCGTATCGGTGTTCGACTATCTTCCAAGAAACTATTCTTCAAAATGTTCCAGCCGAAATCCAAAATCGTGTTTAGTGCACCACTCAATGCCTTTGGTAGAGCATTAATTAAGTTCTTAATCTCATTATCTGCCTTGGATGATTTTTGAAAGTTTGGAAATGTTAAGGGCAGAGAAGGGTTGTCTGCTCTTTGTAGACATGAAAGAAGTGCACCCATAAGCGAAAAACCATCTCCAAGTGCATGATGAAGCTTAAAAACAAGGCTACTAGATGCATTGCTTGTTGGGAACTTAATAATATGAATTTCCCATAAAGGCCTTGTTTGAGGGAGTGGATCCATAGCTATTTTTGACAAATAATCATTGAAATAATGATCATAAGATTCGACGGATAAACCTTCAGGAAAATGAGCGACTTTTATATGATCTTCTGCTTTCACTTCAACCCTCTTCCAGTGCTTGTTTCCGTCTCCATCTTCGACCTTTTAGTACAATCAACAATGTGTCACAAGATATGTCAACTTCCCTAAATTTCCTTGTCAATAAACTTATACTGTATTAATTACTGATTATTTTGAAAGTAGAAAAAAGTATATAGGTTGTGTAACAAATTAACAATTACCATTTGTGATCAAGTTTAACTAGATCCACGTGGGTCATCACTCATTATCATTCCACTATATATAACTTGGAATTATAGTAATATAAGTATAGAATATAAAGATGTATCTAGATTAAGGGCACGTTTGGTATGTTACTAAGGGAATGAAACAATGACTTTGATAGTCATTGCAAGTGTTTGTTTAAGACTGTTGGACCCACCACTATGACTATGAAAGTCACATATTTTCCATACTCCATATATGGCTAGAGAGGGGGGAATGAATTCTTTCATAGTTGAGGGACCCACCACTACTATCAAACTCATTCCCATTGTCATTCCTCGCAGCATACCAAACGCACCCAAGTGTGTACTTTTGTAAAAGGAAATCATCAAATCAAACATAACTTATGCACCACGTCACTTATAAAAGGAAATCATCAAATCAAGATGATTGTCTAATTAAACATTCCAAGAGACACAGGTACTATATACAAGTAGGAGTGTTATCGGGTCGGGTTGATTCAGGTTTTTTATTATGGAAAAGTGACCCGCAACGCGACCCGATAAATAATCGGGTTATCGGATTTGGTTGTTATCGAGTCGGGTTATTTCGGGTCGGGTGATTCGGGTTAATCGGGTTCCCAAGGTTTTTTTATCCATAAAATATATATTACGGCTCAAAAATATTTCACTACTTAATTCGGCTTATGCCTTTTAATAATACACAACTTGTACAGATGAAAAATGAAAAATTGTATGTGTGTGAAAATCAAGCTCAAAAACACATTCTAGTAAGAAAAGAACCACATAATTAAGTAGCCTTTGTATAAAGAAAAGAAATAATAGTACTAGTAAAAAATGTGTTTACTGTTAAATAATACATATGTAGTCCTTTAAATCTTTTTTGTTTGTACGATACATCATAACCTGATGCATAAGAATCTCGCAAATATGTTAAGTCGACACTCCTTTGATGATCATAGATTCATAGTTCAAAGGTTTGTTAAATGTTAGGACTGAAGATACATAGTTGAATTTCAATTCAATACCTTCCTTTTATGATTTTAGAGCAAGTGGGACATTGATAGTCGTGAAACTGTATTGGCTCTCAATTTTTAGAAACTAGAGTATATATTTTGATTTAGTTATATAAATATACATAAGTATTTATCATTCATGCAACAATGTACCATTTTGGCTCATGTTTTTTAGACTCTGTTCCCATATATTTCTCTTGGAAATGTGTATGAAAGATTAAGATACGAAAGAGAGTGAGAAAAAAGATTACCATGATGGAAGAGAAACGAGGGTTGATAGGAAGAAACACATTGTTAATGAGTGCAAGGCTTGAAGAGTCATCGAAGGGGTTTTCAAACTCTAAGATGCTAATGACTGAAACTGAAAGTGCCGAGCTGTTGAAGTACTGCCCGGTTGGGCTCACTGGTTCTGACATTTCGACATGTTCCACGGCTCCTATATTCACCTTCAACGCCATCTTTATCTCACTGTTTGTGTGTGAGAGTTTTGTTTTACTACTAAGCTCAAACTAATAATGTGTTTGACTTGTAACCAGCTTACTATGTATAGTAGTATTAGGAATGACTTGATGTGCTCATAATATGTATATTTGTAACTAGTGGCAGAGCTAGAAAAAAAATTGTGAGAGGGCCGAAACAATTTTTTTTCTTCCCGAAAATACATTAGATGGGAGGGCCGAGGTGAAAAAAAAAATTTAACAGAAGAAATCGCGAAAAATACACTAACGGGGTTAGGCCTATGAGGGCCGGGACCCTTCCCGGTCCTCACTAAGCTTCGCTCCTGTTTGTAACCTAAGGTCTTGGCTGGCTACCGCTACTACACACTAAAATATGGTATACGAGACATTCAGACCCATGCGATGCATACGGGCTATATCTAATTATTCATTTCGTAATGTTAGTGTAAATTGTTTAAGTGTAAGTAAGATGATGCATCTAGTTGAGGCGTGTCATGTAATGTTGAGCTAAATAGTTTCTACCTCCGTCCCAAAATAAGTGTCCAGTTTGACTTTTCAGAGTCAAACTGATTCAACTTTGACCTTAGTTATTTTTGCGGGTGTTATATATTACTTGATGCAAAATATATGAATGGATTTAGTTTTTAGTGTATTTTTCATTGGTATAATTTTTCATCAAGTATTATATAACAAAATATATATATATATATATATATATATATATATATATATATATATATATATATATATATATATATATATATATAATGTCAAAGTTGAACCAGTTTGACTCTGAAAAGTCAAACTGGACACTTATTTTAGGACGGGGGGAATATAAAATAAGTTGAGTTAAATGAAGCTTACACGCATACGACTCTATCAAAACAACGTTCAACAACAAATTGACATCCTTCAAAAATTCACAGAAAAATGGTAATAATTATGTAATTCTTTAAATTGTGCGTTCATTACTTAATGCTTACTTTCGAACATGGGGAACTCGAGTGAATCTTCAAAGTTTGTTTAAATAAACTATGGGGATATGATGCCTACTTAATAAAGTAGGCAACTTACCTACTTTCCTTTGAAAAAAAAGGTAGGGACATGGACTGAACTGTATTATAGGCTTACTGCAGGGACTGAACTGTACATTTTATAAAAAAATTTCAAATAGAATGTAGGCAATTGACTACTTTATAAAGTAGACATCATATCCCTTAAACTACTGTAAACTATTGCACCAGTGCATGTCTAAGATAGATACTTATCCATTTTTTGCAAGGTGATAGATAGTTTAGCCTATATAAAGTTATAAATATTTGTTGTAGTAAGCATTATGTATTCAAAAAGTTTGTTCTTGTAATTACATTATTATAAAGTTTGCATGTACGATTGCTACATATTTCACGATTTAAATTACTTATAGGTTTTTTTTTTTTTTTTTTTTTTTTTTTTTTTTTTTTTTTTATTTAATTAATTAATTTTTTATTATTATTATTTTATTGTCTAAAACTCCTTGCAAATTCAACTGACCAGGACACTGCAAAAATTTGTATTATGTTTCACCTATCCAACTACCAAAAAATAGTTTATCATTTTCTATGGAAGTGAATAAGTGCTTTTTTGGAAATAACTTTCGACTGATAGAGACAATAACATTTTATTGTTTCTTAGACAGAGTAAGTATATGATTTTATAGAGCATAAAAAACAATAATCTTTCAAAATAGGATATTTTTATACCTATAAAAACATGTATGTAGAAAAGTAATGCATCACGTGTATAGAAAAGGACACTAAATTAGATATCGCATCAAAATCTATTTGTTTTACCAACCGAACGGCCAAACGGGCTCGAGCCCGAATAAGAACGAGCTAACGAAATTCTTTATATCCGTAAATTTTTTGTAAAAAAAAAACATAATCTTAACTATCTATAAAGAAAAAATAGTTAAAGTGATAAATGAAAACTAAAAAAGTCAACAAATTATGTAAATCTTAATTAATTTAGGCAACTTTGTAAACATATGAAAAATGCACGTTTGATTACTAATATAATATAGGAAAATATTAATAAATTTCCATCTTCTACTCTTACTTATTACTTAACACAAGCTGTTCAAATTTCAAATTCATTTCAAAACAAACGGTTTGTAACACAACACAAGATTTGTAATAATATTAATAATTTTTAAAACATTATCTTGTTTTCCATAGCAACGACATTTTATCGTGTGCATATCAACGACATTTTATTGCGGCTGAAATTGAAACTTATGAAAGTGTATATGGCAAAGGTTTATTTCCGTTGTCTATATAAACAAGCACAGTGTGTTAATTCAAACTTCTAAATGAAATTTCAAATAGTTTTCCTTTTCTCTATGTTAAAAAAGTATTTATATGTACAAAAAATTAAGTGATATTTGATTAGTTTATTTAAATGAAAAATATTAATAAAAAAATAATTGTTTTCCTTAAATGATAGTCGATCATTTCACTTTTGCTTTACGAACGTATCAAGGGGTTATGTACAAGTTATATAAAAAGAGGTATACGCATATTGGAGGTTTCAAAAATAATTATACGAGTACATGAAATTTTCTAGCGGCAAACAGTTATAGTTACATAAAACACTTAACCAAAATATCACTATAACTATCTGCCGTTATAAATCCGTTGCCATGCACAGGTACTTGTCTAGTAAACTAAATACATGATTTACCGGAAAATTTTATTTCAGAGTACATGTCGCCGCAACGCACGGGTACATGCTATTACTTATAAAAACATGTATCTAGAAAAGTAATAAATCACGTGTATAAAAGGACACTAAGGGTGTGTTTGTTTTTTTTAAAAAAAAGTCTTAATAGCTCTCTTACTCTTACCAGTAATAGGTGGTCAGACATTTTGCTTGTTTGTTTTTTGCTTTTGAGTCAGACCCAATTAGACATATAATATCTTACTCAGTAAGAGGTGAGGGGACTTGTCTTACTGCCTCTTACTCGATAAGAGATTGAAGACTCATGTTAATATAATATAAATGATTGTTTATTAACTATGTTATATTTATAATAAAAAGTCTTGTTTTATATTTACATAAGTTACTTATTATCGCATTGTGTTGTTTTAATAAATAAATTGCAGAAACGAGCAATTAAAATCATTTGGACAATTATACAAAATCAAACAACATTATTTTGATCAGATTTAGACTTTATAGTCACTTCTTACTAATAAATTGTGGTAGTTATATTCGGACCTAAAACCTCTTAATAAAACAAACACCCAATTTAGTCATTTAGATATCGCATTAAAATCTCTGTTTTTACCAACCAAAATTCAATAGTATAATAAATATACTTTTTTATGTCTAAAATATTCGTACATTTTTAGGTCTAGAAATGAATGAATCAATTAAACGGACAACTAAATTAGTTATGTGTACATTAATACATTATTACACAGGATTTAATGGGGTAATTCTTTAAATATCACAAAAGTATAAACCCACTTATTCTAAATGCCCAATTTTTTTCTCTTTAAATATCCCATGAGAGATGGTCGCACAAAAAACTTGGGCAAATATCATAAAATAGTGACAAGTATCCATATATATATATATATATATATATATATATATATATATATATATATATATATATATATATATATATCCCTACTTTGTATTTATATAATACTAGTTTATACAGGTACTATCTTGGATGACTAGGTCACAAGGATTACATTTTTAGAGAATTTTTTATTGTTTATTTATTTTTTTTTATTTGTAAAAAAGTTATTAATAGAGTTAAATTACATTTATAGTCCTTGTGGTTTGATTAGTATTTCATTTTTGATCTTTTTATAATAAGTTAATACCCACCGCCACCACCACCATCACCACCCACCGCCACCACACCCACCGTAAGAAAGAACGAAAGTTTAACCACAACTATAACAAACAACAACCACCACCGCAAGAAATACGTAATGGTTGAATGTATCATTTTGATGTCAATACCTACTGTTAACAAGTAGCTAATTGTAACAAATTACATTGATATATAATTTGTATATATCACTTTATCTAACGCATTAGGTAACATATAGACAACTTTGAAACATAACAATATAACATCATAAATTCCCACTTAGGGCCTGTTTGGTTCCCTGGTTTGGCACTTTTCGAATGAAAGAAAGGTGAAAATGGTTTGTTTGTTTAGTCATGGTGGGACCATAACTAGGACTAATAAACATATTATATTATTTATTTTCTCTTTTCTCAAATTTATCACATATTCTTTTAATTTTTGTCTTTCTCTCAAATTTATTTTTAAATAATATATTTTAATCCAATTTATTTATAAAACAAATACATTTTTAATATCATTTAGGGCCCGTTTGGTTTGTAGATAGGTTTAGGATTTTGATTTCTTTTTAGGGGGCGTTTGTTTCAAGAATTAAAAATTATGGGATTTGAAATTTTAGAAATTTGTAATTCTCAAGAAATTTTAAAATCTGGCATTTGCGTTTGGTTGGCAAGAACTTAAAAATGATATTAGCTCCAACATCCTGTCCCCACATAGAAATTGGATTAAATAATTTGACAGATGTTGGAAGCAGATCTAAGTGAAGAAAAAGTCAAAGGAATATGTGAAAAAGATGAGAAATAGAGATAATAAAGTGCGGCTATTTTTGTCCTTTTTTAGCAAATAAAACAAGTGGGTCACACAGAATTATAAATTACTCACTCAATGGAAGAAATATAATTTACTCCATTCATATCATTTTAATTTCCTGTCCCCACATAGAAATTTATCTTATTTTGAACCAAACAGAGAAATTCAAGCAATTTTAAATCTAAATCCTAACAAATTCCTTGAAATTCCCTGAACCAAACAGCACCTTACATTTGAATTTAAATTTAGGATTGGATTAAGAGAGAGAAATATACAATTAAATAATATATTTTAAATAAATATACTATTTATATTTTAAATAAATATAATTTAAAATTTTAAAAATATTACTTGTTTGGTAATAGTTAAAAAAAATTATGAATTGATGAGAATAATAAAGGGCCCCATAAAAAGAAAAGACAAAGCAAAAAGAGGCAAATGGGTAGGGAATTCTATACATCCTTGTATTTGGTATTCATCCTCAAAAATGGGACCCACTCACACACACCAAACAACTTTTTTAGCCATCATGCCCAAATCCAAACGCCACAAGCACTAACCAAACAGGCCCTTAATAGTTTTCTCTCTCCTAATCCAAATACAAAATCCGAATCATAATCCTAATCCTAAACCCATCTACGAACCAAGCGAGCCCTTAGAGCTTTGTCATTATCCATTTGTTTGTACACAAAACCCACTTCACCATCACATTTTCTTTCATTTCCCACTCCACACATAACACAGTTCACAGCTTCATCTCCCTTTCACCTAAATCATTTGTCCTCTTGAGATCCTTACAAATTAAACGTGTCACACCCTGCCACGGCAGAAACGCGCGGGTGTAAATTCATGGATATCATCACAACACCTGGTGTCTACATAAAGATCAACTACATGCACATAAATAGAGCAATGTACAAACACAAAGTGTTGTAACAATACCCCAAGATAAAATAACCAAAACAAAACATAAATCCAAACATAGATGATAAACCACTTCCAATGCAACTAAGGTCTCGTCTATCCACATCCTTCTATCTTATCCTTAGAAAGCTCACCTGAAAATGATGCTTAAAACGTCAACATAATGTTGGTGAGATTCATAGGTTTTAGACTCAACACACAAGGCAACCGAATTCACTGTGATTACAAAATATAGCTGGACAAATAATTATAGTTATCATATAGCTACATTCACTTGCAAATCAATATCCACACGCAAAGGCAACAACACTCATAAAGCAACCATTAGGACGGCTCGTGTCCTCCGACCCCATAATCATCAATTAGGTCGCATGCGCGAGTAACAGGATAACATCCTCCTAATTGGATCCCATCAACCATATCAACCATCAATTAGGTCACATGCGCGAGTAACAGTATAACATCCTCCTAATTGGATCCCATAAACATCCACACAAGCAAATAATCACACATAGCATACATACGATAACATTATAAGTCCAAGCTCTTTAATACCACACACATAATCACAGTAAATCAAATCATTTAAGACAAGCATCATTCCCATCCCAAGTTTAAAACAAGTAAAAATATGGGACTATGAACTCACCTTAAACTCCGCAGCTTCCACAAAACAACTCACAATCTATAGCACACAAAAATAATCCACATTACACAAGGTCAAGCTAAAAGCTATAACCCATGTAATACACATATGATGGATGTCTAAGACTCATATGACCCACCATGGATCTCCTAGACACCACACTAACCACTACCATAACTTAATACTCACTAAATCCCTTGTACTCTAAAACTCAGAAAACGCAGAATTTTTGAGTACATTCACTCACATAAAATCACGACAAATAAAGCTCAACAACTCACACCAAAAATTTACCATGGTCTCTCATAAGCATAGAAGCTAATCCCAGAAGGCCATGGACCAATAACACACACAAGTACTCATAAGAAATTTAAACTTGTCAACTACTCAAATTCGGATCTGAACGCACACAAAAAAGTTTTGATTTTTAATAATTACTTCCACAAGTTTTTATCGCGAATCCTCTTAGTGGTAGTCTAATATAACCTAAAACTTAACTATTACAGAAGACCAAGTCAAAATACCACTTTTACAACCACATGCCACCCTCAAACTTTTACCAAAAATTTGTCCCGGTTTGACAGCTTTGACACTTTAAGAAAGAAAAATCAAAAGACCGACTTCCCGACCTCAAAATCGATCGTGGCTGGACTTTTTGGAAAGATCTTTCATTATACTTCAATTTAAACTTAAAATGAGTGACTTAACTCATCACCATCTGTTATTTACACTCACATCTTTACAGCCTTACAAATCTGTCCAAACCCTAACTCAATAACTAACATGTTTTACGCTCAATTCTCTTAACCAATCATCATACTATCATCATTAATTGATCCCAACATGTTTAATAACATTAATTTACAGAAGTTAACCCAAACCCTAATCCATCATATAATTATTACATGAATTATATTAATTAATCAAACAATTGAACATGTATTTTAAGAATTTTACCTTGATTCTTGATTATTGTTTCACAATTATAAACCCTAATTTTTTTCTCCCTTCTCTTGCTCCTTGGATCGACTAAAATTGCAGGAAAAACGTTTTAGGGGTGTTTGGTTTGATATATATATTAATTATGGATAATCCTTGGGCCTAAGAGTCATATTTGGACTCAAATTGGGTTTCCTTTTTTTCCCTTATCCCTTAAATCCGAATTTTACATATATAAAATATATATATATATATATATATATATATATATATATATATATATATATATATATATATATTTTATTAAATTTATTTATTACACTCAAAACCTCATACTTTTCATATTTTATAAATACCCATAGCTAATCCTAACGTCTTACGCGATCAACCTCAACTTCTACGACAACCGAAAAAATTATCATTTTCAAAACAAAGTTTCCAAAAATAGAATTTCACACTCTTTTTGAAATATAACTCATAAAAACAAATCCCACGTAACTTACTAACACTCAATTACTTGAACGAAGCCTCGTTACGCAAAAACACAAAAACACCAAAACTACACAAGTCATTTCTACACCACAAAGGTGATCAAAATGAACTTTCCCAAATTCCAAACTTTCCAAATCACAATAAAACCACTTACGCAAAGGGATTTAGTGCTAAAACTCACCTATATCACTCATATATCACTTCAAACACCTAATACACACCAAACAAACGTCAACCGAGTCAAGACTATTAGTCAAACTAACCTGCCAAAACCACGGTTGTTACAAAACGAACCCTTTTTTATTCCAAACCCCTAAACCAAAACACATAAACCTATTGTTGATGTCCTTTTGATTATGGGTTATGTGAATCACAAACACATACCGTTGTTATTTCTTTGTGGGTTTCGGCGTCCAGATCTTTGAGAAGGTCTCAGGTTGGATTTTGTTTCGTTATTACTTTTTAAGATCGACAATGGGTTTGTTAATGATCTTAAAAGATCTTTTCTTTAAAAGATAAAACAACACGAGATCTTGTAATTTTATTTTCTTTCTTATTATCTTCGAATCTGAGTTGTTTGTAGTTGGGATTTGATAGAAGTTGTATGTTGTTGATGTGAGATGAGATTTTGATGTGGTCGATATGGTTTGATGTTGACAGTTGTTGATATTGTAGTTAGTTGTTGATAATAGTTGGTTGTTATTCGGAGATGAGAAGGGATAGTCGAGGTGGGTGGCGGTGGGTGGTGATGATGATGATGGTGGTGGTGGTGGCGGTGTGTATTAACTTATTATAAAAAGACCAAAAATGAAATACCAATCAAACCACAAAGACAAAAAATGTAATTAACTCTATTATTAACTTTTTTACAAAAAGACGAAAAGACAAGTTGCACAAGAAATTTGATCCCAGTCGCTTAAAATAGTACTTGTATAAACTAGTATTATATAAGTACATGATAGGGACATATATAGAGACACTTGTCACTATTTTATGATATTCGCCCAAGCTTTTTGGGCGACAGTCTCCCATAGGATTATTTATTTATTTATTTATTTTGCATTTAGGGTAAGTGGGTTTGTACTTTTGGGGTATTTAAAGAATTACCCCTATATTTATTTTGTGACACAAAATAAAAGTCTTTATTGCTAATAAGAAAATAATAAATGTGGATTAAGGCTATGTTTGGCAAAAGTAGCAGTTAGTAGTGAGCAGTTAGCTGTGAGCTGTAGCCACAACTCACTGCTCACCACTCACCGCTCACAGCTTCTTAAAGAAGCATTTGAAAAATGAGTTTTACTAAAAAAATAACAAAACTCACCGCTCTTTTGCCAAACGAACATTGAAAATCAAAAAGCTTATTGTTCACCGCTCATCGCTCCAAAAAGATCCAAAAAGCTTTGCGCCAAAAATAGTGTAAATTGTTGTTTTAACAAAAAAAATGTTTTTGGAAGGAAATGACATTTACGTAAAACACAAAGAAAGTATTGTTGTAGAGCATTTAATTTGACACATATCTACTTGATTAACGATTCAACAAATGTATTTCAAGTGAGATTAACTAAAAATTTCAAAATAGTACTACGTACATGTTATATTTAAATTTATCAACCCCACCTACAATAATTTCAATATAGACTCAATTAGGGGCAGTGGCGGAGCCAGAAAATTTAATTGATGGGGGCAACGATCGACAAGAATGTTTCGTTAATGGGCCGAACTTTTTATAGTAAAGTTCAAAATGGGTCGGGTCGGGTCGGTAACATTAAATGCAAAGAACACTTCTTTTAACACTAACTACATACGATAAAAAATTTCATCGAGTACATTTTAAATAATATCAACTCAATTTGTAATATATATTATTTTTTTTAACAGAATTGTAATCTATATTCACTTATAAAACACGCAACCAAAAATAAAAAAACAAAAGAGCTAAAAGTGTCTAAACTTGTATCAAGTAATTATATAATGATAAATCAGTCATACATGTTCGTAAATTTTAACATGGATGTTTTTTGTTTAAGATGCTAACGTGTAACTTATATATATATATATATATATATATATATATATATATATATATATATATATATATATATATATATATATAAAAGAATGGGAGTATGGGATTTAAGCTTCAAATTTGAAACAAAAACAACAACATCATTATTATAACAAAGATTAAGATTCCCAATATAATAATAAAACTTTTATATATAGGAAGTGATTTGCACACTTTTAAAAGTAATTGGGACACTCAACTGTACAATGAGATAAAGCACACTATCAACATAGTACATCTGTGTAATGCACAGAGTTGAGTGTCTCAATCATTTTCAAGAGTGTGCAAATCAATTGCTTTTATATATGGAAACTAAATTAACATTTCATCAAAAAAGGTAAAAGACGGGTGCGTTTGGTATACTGTCATGAATCACAATGGGTATGAGTTTGATAGTAGTGGTGGGTCTCTCACCTATGAAAGATCCATTCCTAACTCTCTTGATGTATATGGAGTATGATTATATCTATCATTCATTACCATAGTGGTGAGCCCCCTTATCTTAAACAAACACCTTTAATCACTATCATAGTAATAGTCTCATTCCCATAGTGGGATACCAAACGCACCGTAAAATAACATAACTAAAGTACCGTATGTATTCGGTACATGATTTGATTTCATCGTTTTCTGCGTATATTTTATATTATATTCAATGTTATTCACTTCTCAATACTTCCCAATATTTAATTTTGGCCTCCAACCACTCATTTCATTTTCGACCTTCTTCTCCTTTTTCTTCCATCCCACGTACAATGTCCAGGAGCAAAAAAAACGAGGATTCAATTGATGATTTTTCTTTTTGAAGAGGGCACTCCAATTTCTGAGTTGAGGGCACCACTGACTTTTACAAAAAATTTAACCATTTTTCTTACTAATTTAGCTATTCCGGTGAAGCTTTGTTAGGGGCCTTTCCCCCCACTATTTGCAAGGTGGCTCCGCCCCTGCTTAGGGGGTGGCAATAGTCATCGGCATGGTTCGGTTTGAGGTGATGCCGAGCGGCTACACCATTGCCTCCAAATCGGCATGGATTCGACATGGGGAATTCGGCAAACATTGCCGTTGAGGCATGGGAAGAGTATGACCGTTGTTTTGTGACCGTTGGGGTTTTTGGACCGTTTGGCAATTAAAAAAAATCCCTTTATAAATCACCTACAATTCACAATTTATTTACCATATTTTCACACAAAAAATTCACAAATTTTCACACAAACAATTTTTTTTACCATGTCTTCATCCTCCTCTTCTTCATCTGAGGACGAGTTAATTTTTCCCGCGTACTCTTCCGAACTATTGTTATCCGGTAGTACCCTATCAACCTATTTAGCCGTGTACGATTCCATTGAAGACACGACAAGCACTATTGAAACCCGGGAGTCTGTCACCCGTTTTCGTGAAAAAGCTTTACAATCTTTAATGAATGATTATTTCGTCGAACGACCAAAGTTTGCCGACCATGTTTTTTTTTATAATTTTTTTTTATTTATATTTAATATTTTGTAGGAGAATGCCTTGGTCATTTTTGCCATGCAGTAATTGAATTATATAGTCGAGAGTTCTTACATAGGCTGACAACCCACGACGTTGCACGCTTATACGAGGCACATGAAGGACAACATCACATTCCTGGAATGCTTGGTAGCATTGATTGTACATATTTCGTTTGGCGAAATTGTCCTAGACGGTTGAGAGGCTAATATAAGAGAGGTGATCACCAATATCCGACTATTATGCTTGAAGCTGTCGCTTCAAATGATTTGTGGATTTGGCATTTGTTTTTTGGTCCTCCCGGTGCAAACAACGATATCAATGTTTTGAATCAGTCTTCATTGTATCTTACAGAGCGAAATGGAACAGTGCCAAACAGTTCGTTTACTGTAAATGGACGGCTTTACAAACGTAAATATTATCTTACCGATGGAATCTATCCTACGTATTTGTTAGGTCACCATTTAGTAAACACAAGTATAATGATAAGAGAAATGAGATGAGAATGAGAGTGGGATGATTATGAGAAATTTGAGAAAGTGAAATGCAAGAGTTTCCTTAATGTTTTCAAATAACCAACCAAGTTTACAAATGCCTAAGACTAGTATTTATAGGAAAGGAGCTAGGGCAACATTCCTACTCCTTCCCTTTACATGAAACGTATGGGCTTGAGGCCCATGGACCTCATTCTTAAGCCTAGTAAACTTAATACAAAATGTAAATGATAGGAAATAATAACTAAGCAACCTAGCATTATTACAAATGACCGAGACTTCATAAAATAGTAAAACTATGGTTCCAACAATCTCCCCCTAAGGGTCGGTCATCATGGTTGCTTGACGTCTTTGTCTTAATCTTTGACTTTCATAGCTTTAGACGTCTTCAGTAATGATAAGAATAATGATGGATATACTTTGCTCTTTGTCTTTGTTCTTTGATGATGTTGTAGTGATTGCGTTATGAAGTAATCTGCCGTTCGTCACTCCTGCGTCTGTGGTGGTTGTCCGCCATTCCAACATGCTCATACATCTTTTGAATTCTGACTTATACATGCACGTAGTCCCTTTCTTTCACTTAAGATCTTTGGTCTTTATACTTTGTAGATTCTTCCTTTTGGCGTAGAATCTTACTTTGAACTTTGTGTTGCTTTGATCTTTGAGGGAGCTTTGGATGATTGCAAGATGCATGTATGAGCATGTGGAATCCGTCATCATGGAAGTCAGGTACCTGCGAGTAGACAGTTAGCAATAAATCACCGGTACTTACGGATAAGGAATTAGAGCTCATCAACAGCATATTGTGAAGACTCCTTCTAATCCTTATCCAGGCCGTTCCCATATCAGATACTCCCGAAGGAGCTTACGAGACCTACTAGGTAGCTCAATGACTGGGTGAGTCGCTGGGGATCACTCCACGACTGTAGACCGTAATGGAATCACCGCAAACACTAAGCGTAACCCTTGTGGGGTTACCGAAGTGACCTGCTGTCAGGGCTGTTTGAAGTTGACCCTGGCAGGATTTCCGTTTAATCATTGAGAAATACATAAGTAATCCTCTCATAAACGTTCTTGGCAGATTGCTAAGATCTGCGAAGGACTCGATAGTTTACAACTGATGCCCATTGATGTAGAACACCAGTTGTAGAAATACTAAGTGTTCCTAAGAGATCTTTGATGTATCTCAAGGCTCTTGACTCTATAAGTGCACACCTAGGTTTCCTATGCGGAGACTGGGGATGTCCTTCTTCAATATCAACCGTCTCTAAGAGATTGGTCGATAGGTTACGCGGGTTCCCCTGTGAGAATGAAACAAATCCTTTTAAGAGAATTTGAGTGGTTAAGAAGGTTTTGTGCATTGCGTCACTGGGTCCATGACGACTTAATCTTCAATACCGGCGTCGCCTTAGCAACAACCAGTAGCATACGTATTGAACCCGGTGTCTGCCCTAAGGTTGAATCATCTTGAGGGCTATTTCTTTTCACCCTTTACTTTACTTTTCTTTTTAATTCTTCAACTCCTTCTTTCCCTTTCATTCATTTCTCCTTTTTTCGTATCATACCTAAGGACTTCTAATTCTAACTATGGGAGATGTCCTTGGGTAGATCCCTCCGGCTCTGGTGGATCATAGGACGGATATTCCTATCTTAATCACCTTATAACTCCGACAGTAGCCAAGAAACCTTTGATAGAAAATCTCTCAACGTGTTTGTGATAATCAAATATTTTGGTTAACACATTGAGAGTTTTGTGTACACTTTTGAAGGGCTCCCCCTGCACATGTGCTCATACGTGTTTAATAAATTTGCACATGCGGGAGGAGCAAGCTCTTTTGAATTGATCCACTTTCTGTGAACTAGACCGATTCGAGACACGCTTACATCACTAGTTAAACTAGCTTGAAATTATTACCCGGCCTGATCAAGTCCACAGAAAGTTTCTCGAGACGGTACTTTTCTACTAAGACATATCCTTTTCGAGACACGCTTACGTGGCTAGTTAAAG
This sequence comes from Artemisia argyi, assembly GCA_030686995.1. Taxonomy (NCBI): domain Eukaryota; kingdom Viridiplantae; phylum Streptophyta; class Magnoliopsida; order Asterales; family Asteraceae; genus Artemisia; species Artemisia argyi. Next base: position 90,127,334 of record CM060699.1, read on the forward strand.
AGATACATAGTCAGCTTTTAGGTGACTACTAGCTCTAGTAACTAACTTGATGTTATTACCCGTCGAGGATAAGTCCTTTCGATATTACTAACTTGTATTATCTCGTCAATTCCTGGGTTAATACTGAGTCTAGCTCGCACATGATACAACTTAAAGCTTTGACTTCGTATGTTTTAATCACTTTTACATTTTCTCCCCCTCAAAAATAGCATACCAAATGGTGTTTTTGACAAACTTTAAGATTAAAATATGCCTTTTGAGTTTTTCGGGGAGATTCACCACGAACATTTGATTTTGAGCAAAGTATTTTGTTTTGACAAGTGCTCCCCCTCAACAAGTGATTAGTTCTTATTGAGGTGAAATACTTGTCCTTTTGAGCAGAATTATGAAAAATCATAAATGTTTGATTAATTCTACTCAAAAGTAAGAAGCCTTCGCTCCTTATGTTTAGGATTGAGGCACTGAAGCGTACCTCAGGGTCCTTTCTTTACAAGCACGGGTTGTACACTGTTATGTGTGCACAAACCATTATGGAAAAAAATGATTCAATCAAATGAACTAATTGATAATGAAAAATATAACCAAATGTACCAAGTTATTCTTCGTCCGGAAGTGGAGCATTGAAGTTAGTGAACTTAGGTTCTGGTCTTTCGAAGTTTCTGACAGGAAACGATGGTCTGGCACCGATGTAGCTTTCCAGTCGTCTGATCTGTTCCCGTCGAAATAACCGTTCTTCAATCTTTAAGACAAAGTTACGAACTTGTCTTCTGGAGCTGGATTTCCATCTAGGTTGTTCCCCCTTAGATATCTTACGGCGATCATCATTCAACCTTTTGACAAGCCCATCACGAACTGATTTGAGTGTAACATCACAGAATTTGTGTACTTCATCGAACCTCATGAAGCTTTGTAGCTTTTTGCTGTTGATGTAGGTGAAACCAAATGGTTCTTGGATGAGAGTAAACTGTGGTGTGTCATAGAGACCATCAAAGTAGAATTGTGGCTTTGTCAAATTGATCTTTTGTTGGTAACTTTCCACTCCAAGCTGAAGATCTTCCACTCTTTCTTGAACAATCAGTCGTCGGATGTAAAGAAGTAGCGATGCCATGAAGTTGTACTGAACGTCTCTATCGAATCCGCGCATTCTACTCTGAACCTTTTCAAGATACATATCTTCTATGTCATTGAGATAAAGGTTGGGAAAGTCTGCTTCGGAGAACTTGTACTTCTTTTCATCTTGTCGTTTAACAACAATTTCACGCATGAATAAGTAGTTAAACCGTTTCGATTGCTGAATCTCCAAGATAGCGATGATCTTTGATTTCTGCTTCACATTTTCCAATGATGTCTCTCCTAATCTGCTTGTATAACCGAGACGACGACGATCAGGCCAATGTTGAATTCCGTGTAGAGCATCTTTGTCGTAAGCTACGATGGAGTTGCTGAAAATACGAGTGGTTTCTTCAATGGCTGGAATTTCGTATCTAGCGGCTGGTACTGAGATTGTGAGTGAGGAAGCATATTTCTTCTTGGATATCTCTTGAGTGAGCTGGATGTTACGAAGATCTTTGTTGAAGAAGAAGCTGTAAGGTATCTTCGGTTTGTCAGGAAATCCTTTCAACGGTAATGGTTTGGTCCAGTCGGTGAAGTAAGGTTTTTCATGATTCTTGGAACTTAGATCGATATTCACTTCAGGATTTAACCAGTCAAAGTCGGCAGACATTGCACTAGCTATATTCTGCATGTGATATTCGTATTCGACTTTGTTTCCAGATCTTTTCTTGAGGAATTCTTGTGCATCCCTATTGATTCTCCTAAGCTCCGCCTTTGTGAGTTTGTTGATGTGAAGATCCTTCATAATGACCTGGGTGAACTGAAGAGTGTTACCAGGAAGAGGTTCTTCTTCTTCCAGAGGAGGTTGAGCTTGGACCATTACTGTCAGCCAATCATTCTGAGGATTGTCATCATTGTCGAGCCATGAATGACGTGTTTTCTTCTTGGATTTCTTAGACTTGGATGTAACATCTTTGTCTTTGGCTTTGGACGGTGATGATGGACCAGCATGAGAATCATGAGTAGGTGGAGCACGGTAATCGGTGTCATGTTGATCTTGGAAGTCATCAGTTTGTTCCATGAACATTTCTTCATCTTCGGTTTGACCTTTACCAGTAGCTGATGGTTGTTGTTGAGTTCCAGGAGGAGTGGAGTCCTTTTGTGGCTGTAGAGAGGATGAGGGACCTGTTCCAGACTTAGGTTTCTTGCCTTTGGAGTTTGGGTCAGGATCGTCATCTTTTCTAGTCCGTTTACGGGTTCCAGCAGCATCTTTGCATGACTCCTTTGATATGTAAGCCGCCATAGCCTCATGAAGTGCTTTTTCTTCAGCAGTTTGTGTGGTTTTGGAGGCAACATTGTCGAAGATTTTGGCAAGCATTTCGTTGAAGGACAGTTCAGGGACAGGTGGAGTCACAGTAGAAGGTTTAGCGGTGTGAAGCGTGAATGGTGTAGTAGACAACATTTTCTTCGTAACACTCCTGATTCTGTGATCCAAGTTGTCATTGATTGGTTTGAGAAGGTCTGCAATGGTAGGAGTGATCATCTCAACCAGATTTTCAGTGAGAAAATCATGTGTTGCAGTTCTGATAAAGCCTTCGTAATCAGATTTCAAGAACTTGTCGATCAGCTGCGTAGAATCCTGGAATTCCTCAACTTGTTTAGTAAGTTTGGTAACCATGTCGGTGAGTTTGTTCACTTGCTCCTGAAGATCAACTTGTTGTTTTGGTTCATTGATCGAATGCTGTTTAGATGCGGTTTCAGATGGTGTGGGTGATGAGTGCTCTGGTGATGATTCGGACGAAGACTCGTTGTGAGAGTCTGAAGAAGATGCGGGAGGAGTCGGATCCTTTGGTGGAGAGTCTTGTGGAGGTGGAGGTTGAGCTGAGGAAGTCTGCTGAGAAGATGACTTAAGAAATATGTTGGTGTCGAACTGGTTCTTCTCTTCATTTTCTTTTCTGCGACGTTCTTCTGCTTCCTCTGCTTCTCGAGCAAGAAACTCTGGAGTAATAAGATATTCATGTTCCTGATCCGTAGCTAAGTTCTCTTTACCGCCAACATTCTCCTCTAAAGTAGCAATCTCTGTCATGTGGACATCTTCAGCCTTGTCAGTATCCTTAACGTTGTCATCAGGTTGTGGAGCTGATTCTGACGTTGTTGGAGGAACCATACTGCTTGTAGCCCCTACATGTTCTGACTGATCAATAGGTGGTGGTGTTGGAGGGTGTGATAGAAGTCGGCTTTCAAGGCTTGCTTTCCTCTGTTCTTTCCTAAGCCGCTTTTCTTCATCTCTAGTGTCGACAACTATACTTTTGAGTTTGCGTTTATCGACCAATGGTTCAACGATTGGTTCGTCTTCATCATCATTCGGCTCATTGATAGTGACTCCTTTTCTTCTCCTTGTCTCTTCTTCATAAGTTTCAAGACTTTGTTGTACGGCAATCTCTGTTGCAGGAAATCCTTCATCAGGTGCTCTGTACCTCAGTTCATAGTCTGGTTCTTCTTCATCAGATTCAGTATCAAACTCGGACTCGGTGTCAGAAGGTGGAGGAGTAGGTTCATCCCGAATAAAGTACTCAGGAGTTGCCTTCTTCTTTGGTTTGGTAGCAGGTTTAGGTTTGGATGTAGGTTTAGGTGTGGTAGTAGTCTTGGGTTTTGCCATTGTAGCAGACTTAGATCTTGTATGAGGTGATCCAGTGGTGCTCGTGGTACTCCCAGACTTTACACTTCCTTTGCTACGAGTCTTTATTGTTGCTTCTTCCAGTTCCCCTTTGTAAGCCAGATCATACAACTTGAAGTTCGCCCTATTCTTAATGCTGTCGTTCAGAAGGTATTCGGGAATCCTCATTCCTTTGATCTTGGTTGAGGAAGTGGTCGATTTGATGAATGAGGTGGTGAAGTCGTCCTCGAAGAGGTGCTTCGGCTCATTAGGATCAGCCATCCTCTTGATGAATTCTGGAGAGCTTTTGCAGAGATGTTCTATGATAAGCTTGGTGAATCTTGTGAATGGTATCATAGTCTTCACATGGTCGGTCTGAATACTGTAGACGATATCATTCATGATAGGAACTGCAAAGTCAATCGGTGTCAGAGTCACCATTCCCCAGAATGTTTGCAGGTGTTCGAGCCTTGGATGTTCATGACCACTTTTCCTTCCAGATATAGATCTAACAACCAACAAACATAATGTTCTCCAAGGCTGAGGGATATACTTGACATTGAATTTGGAAAGCTTGATTAGAGGTTCATCATCATCAACCTCATATCCTAATTCAATGAAGAAGTCAAGAAGTTCCAGGTCAGGTAGTATCGGAGCAAATTCGTTTTCAGTTTGTGGCATGAGAAGGGCTGTTCGAAGAACGTCATGATCTACAGAGTAATCTTGGCCATCTAAGGTAACAGTGAAAGACTCATTATCCAAGTTGGCCTGAGCAGTAAGCCAGAACTGATGAAGATAGAACAGTGGAACTGAAGTAGAGCAGGTGAGAAGTTGTTTGCATGGATGTGCCAGTAGGATATCTTTCACAATCTTGCATGATTTCTCTGTGATATTCAACTTGTTGAAATCAACTCGGGGGTTGTTGTTGCCAAGCGTGACATGGTAGTTCTCGGGAGTGATGTCATCCAAGGTGAGTAATGGAAGAGGTTGTTCTGCGACGTTCTCAGTGTGTTCAGCCATGTTTATCTGAAAAGTATCACCATAAACCAAACATCCAAATTTGTTATGTGTTAGCACAGTTTAGAGTTTGGATACAGATATCTACTTGAAACAATTAAGCACAAATGCGTCATTTAGTTATGAGTCAAATAATGCATATGGCAACTAAGCACAACATGACAAGCACAATTCACAACTACATCACATTACACAACACTAATGAATCACACCAATGATATAATACCCAACAAGATTTCGAAAAAAAATGCATCATGGACCTTTTATCGAGATTACTTTCTTTTCGAAAAAGTTAATGTTATCGAAAAAAATTCTTATAACAACATATCGAGAAACTGGTGATATCGAGAAAGTTTAATAAACTGAATGATTTCGATAAATGAAACATTATCGAGAAAGTGTCATCTTCGAGAATCATTATCGAGAAACATTATCGAGAAAAATTGACTTTTATCGAGAAACATTATCGAGATCTTTCCTATGTCAGGTTTTTGCGACAAAAATCAAAGTTATCGAGAAACCACATAAAATTAATTTCGATAAACCTATATTTCGAGAAATTGAAGATTTCGAAAAATGGAGTTCCCAGAAAGATTTCGATAAATGAAAATTTATCGAGAACTTGAGTTTCTCGATAATTTTTCAAAAGATTTCGATATAACACAGATTCTCGAAAACATTCTTATACAAGAATTTAATCGAATAATCATGAGATTACACGTACATATCATTCACAAATCACGTTTCCACTGATATTGGTCTGTCACCAAGGTAGATTAACCATTCTTTAGGCAAACACAAAGATTTCGATATTTAATCATGAACATGAATTTCGATAACATGAAGACTTTTGAGACAACTGAGTATCATGGGTACTAGCAAATCACAACGGCCATTAATGACACATATCACATAATATAACACATGAGTCATGATAATCTCGATAAAATTCACGAACGAGGTAAACAAGGTATATCGAGAATCATGAACAAGGGTGAGAAACATCCTAGCAAGATTAGGTATGCACATAAGAGACCTTTGAAGCAAATCCCACCACTAAAAACAACCTATTAATCACAGAAGCTTAAATACGCACTTCGACCCATTCTTTTGAAATCGAAAACAAAGCAAACATGATTGAATGAGATAATAAATGATGAGAAAGTATTAGAAACAAGTAAAGTGACTAAACCCCATCAAGAATTAACCATCACAACAGGTTACTCGCATTTTCGAAATCCTAACCCTAGTTCTCGACATCACGAATACGAGAGATCTAACCATTGAAAAATCAATTAACCAAGATCCTATGTTTGAAATACTCTAGTGAATCCATAGGAACTTACAATTAAAAGATCAAAGTCGTGGATAGCAAGAATGATTGTGAACCGTGGGTTTAAGAAAAAAGGGTTTTAGGGGTTTAGTGGTTTTGAAACTGTGGTACGGTTTGTATGTTTAAGTTATTTTTAAAACTTTGATTTTAGTCACTTTTGGTCTTTGGACTTGTATATAGAACAAACTAGTGAACTAAAGTTATTGAATCTTTAAGACTTTGACTACATTGGTCCCTTAACTATAAAGTACTTTAACTAGAACCCTAAAGTAACTAGCAAGTCTATTGACATTGAGATGTGCATTCGTTAAGTTGACTTATGAAGACTAAAACCATATAAGACAAAGTGTAGTGAAATAAACCACCCGCACACACTCCGAATCCGTAAAATACGAGAATTATGCAAGTATACCAATTAATTGGTAAAAGATTTAAGCGTGACTCCCCCTCAACACTTGTAAAGTAAGAACAAGGTGTTGAATGGAAGCGATATACTTGCATTAGTTTTTTTTTTTTTTTTTTTTTTTTTTTTTTTTTTTTTTTATGAAAAAATTTGTAGTAAAGAAAGAAAAAACAAAATATTATACAAAGATAGTTGTGATGTTTGACGATCAGTGGTATTTTAAAAACTTTTCCAGATCCTCTGGTGTCAAACATCTCATACCAATCTGGTGAACTAGACTAGCAAACCTTGATGGTGCCAAGGATTTGGTAAGTAAGTCCGCCAATTGGTACTCAGTTCCAACAAAATAAAGTTCAACTGTACCCCTTTCCACATGCTCTTTGATGAAATGATATCGGAGATCGATGTGTTTGGATTTGCAATGATGCACAGTGTTGCAGGAGATAGCAATCGCACTCTTTGAATCACAGTAGATAGGAATCTTGTTGAATAGGTAACCATAATCTTTAAGTTGTGATCTCATCCAAATGACTTGAGCGCAACAAGCAGACATGGCTACGTATTCAGATTCTGTAGACGACAGTGAAGTGCAGTCCTGCTTCTTAGATTGCCATGACACAAGTTTGTCTCCGAGAAACTGTAATCCACCAGATGTACTTTTGCGTGTGTCTAAACATCCTGCATGATCAGCATCTGAAAAAGCAATTAGTTCAAAACCAGAATCCTTCGGATACCAGATTCCCAAGTTAATGGTTCCCTTAATGTGTCGAAGGATTCTTTTGACCTCACTGAGGTGTTTTTCAGTTGGTCTGGACTGATAGCGAGAGCACATGTAGACATCAAATACTATATCAGGTCTACTAGATGTGAGATACATGAGGGACCCAATCATACTTCGGTATTTGGTAGGGTCAACGGGAGTCCCATGTAAATCAGCATCTAGTTTTGTGGTATAGCCCATTGGTGTATTAAAAGTATCACAAGACATCATTCCATGTTTCTTAAGAATTTCGAGAGCATATTTGGATTGATTTATAAAAATACCACGGGGTGATTGATGAACTTGTAATCCTAGAAAGAACGTAAGTTCACCCATCATGGACATTTCAAAATTATCTTTCATTAATTTTGCAAAATCATTAGAGTAACTTCGTTTTGTTGAGGCAAAAATGATGTCATCGACATATATTTGAACAACAAGTAAGTCCTCCCCGTAGGTTTTTGTAAACAGTGTTGGATCCACCGATCCTTTAAAAAATTTATTGGCCAGTAAGAAAGTTGATAGTTTGTCATACCACGCCCGTGGGGCTTGCTTGAGTCCGTAGAGAGCCTTTTTGAGTCGGTAGACGTGATTAGGACGCTCAGGATCAACGAAGCCTTCAGGTTGGCTGACATAAACTTCTTCACGGAGTTCTCCATTCAGAAACGCAGTTTTCACATCCATTTGGTAAACCACCATATTCCTATGAGCAGCATAAGCCAAAAAGATCCGAACAGCTTCATGTCGTGCCACTGGAGCAAAGGATTCAGCAAAGTCTAGACCTTCAAGTTGAGAGTATCCTTTCGCTACCAGACGTGATTTGTTGCGGATGACTGTTCCTTCTGCATCAAGCTTATTCTTCCTGATCCATTTTAACCCGATGACAAAGACTCCGTCAGGTCTTTCAACTAATTCCCAGACTTCTAATCTTATGAATTGCTGAAATTCCTCTTGCATAGATTCAATCCAGCTGTCATAAGTCATTGCATCTTTAATGTTCTTGGGTTCTTCATGACAAACTGTGAGTGCGTAGATGCAAGTTTCTCCATCGGTGTGAAGTCGTTGTCTTGTCATAACAGGTGCATCTGGATGGCCAATAATATGAACTAGTGGATGGTCACGAGTCCATTTGTGTGTTGACGGGTGTAGTTGATAAGTATCTCGCATGTTAGCAGGATCCAAGTTGCGTGTTGACGACTCAGCTATATCAGGAACTGTAGTAGCTGGTGCAAACGGATTAATGAACGCATCAGGATCATGCTCTGCGGATTGTGGAACTGATTGTGGTGTTGGATCTTCAGCTGGATGGCAAGGAGTAGAACCAGTTTGTTCTGCTGTTGATGGTGATTCAATTGAAGGACCGTCTCTATCAACACTTGTAGAAGTTTGTTGAGGTGAGTCTGGTACTGGAATGTGATCAGGTTGAGCAGCGGAATTAGGTGAGACCTCAGTAGGACGGTATTCAATTGTGTCATCAAATAGTGGAGCAAACAAGGTTTCTAATTCTTTGCGGTTAAGTGGTAAAGGTTCAGCTGGAGATGCCGGAGAGTTGAGACGGTTGAATTCGGGTCCTAAGCTGTGTTGCTCAGAAGCCATTTGGGTGAGTTCATCGAAATTAGCGTGAATGGTTTCTTGAATTTCTCTTGTACGACGATTCCATATCTGAAAACCTTTGGAATTATCACAATATCCAACGAACACTCCGATGTCAGCCTTAGCTTTGAGTTTACCTAAATCATCACGATCATTTTTCGGATAGCAAAGTGCTCCAAATACATGAAAGTAATCGATGTTCGGTTTCCTTTTGTGAACAATTTGATATGGTGTTTTGCGATGGCGTTTTGTGATCATGCAACGGTTTTGAGTATAACATGCGGTTGAGACAGCTTCTGCCCATAAGTAATCTGGTAATTGAGCATTAATCAACATAGTTCTAGCAGCTTCCACTAACGTCCTGTTGCGTCTTTCAACCACACCATTCTGTTCTGGGCTTCTAGGTATAGACGTTTGATGTTCAATTCCCACTTTCTCATAGTAAGACCGAAGTGTCTGATTCTTGAATTCAGTTCCATTGTCAGTTCTGACGATTCGTACCGTGTTGCGAAGCTGAATTTGAATTTTGGTGAGAAAGGTGATGATCATCGAAGGAGCTTGATCTTTACTTCGTAGAAAATAAACCCAAGTCCATCTGGAGAAGTCATCCACAATTACTAGTATGTAGCGTTTACCGTTGATACTTTGAACACGCATCGGTCCACACAAATCCATATGAAGCAGTTGTAAAACATGATTCGTACTTTGCTCAGGTTTTGAAGGAAAATGAGCTCGAGTACTTTTTCCTTGTTCACAGGCTGGACATAAGTGATCTTTGGTAAAACGGAATCTTGGAAATCCATCGACAAGTTTATAACGAGCAAGGTCAGTCATGGTTCTGAAATTCAAGTGTGAAAGACGTTTGTGCCATAACCAAGATTTAGTCGATTCAGCTTTGGAGAGAAGACATATCGGAGATGTTGCAATCATATCTGACATTGAGATTGTATAAAGATTGGAGTCGCGTGAGCCAGACATTAGATCGTTTCCTTGTAAGTCACGAACAAAGCAAGTTTTCTCACGAAATGCAACTTCTAGATCCCCATCACAGAATTGACCAACAGAGAAAAGGTTGTGTCCAAGGCCTTCCACGTAGTAAACACGACTAATTTCAATGTTACCGCTGATGTAGTCACCGTATCCCATTATTAGAGCGTAATGATCATTCCCGAATCTGACAGTTCCTATAAACTTTGAGACAAAGTTGTGTAGCAGTTTGAGATTGCCTGTCATATGTCGGGTGCATCCGCTATCAACAATCCAGAGAACAATCTGTACCACCTGCATCACCAGAAGAAGACACGGGTGGAACAGAAGTAAGGGTGGAACCCAAAGATAATGCGGGTTCCTGTTGGTTAGTAACACATATATTCAACAATTTAGGAATCCATTTAAAGTCTGGTTTGTGTTGTAACCAACGTTGCCAATTCCAACTAGTTTTTGCTTTCTTAATGTTAAATGCACTAGTAGTTGGCTCAGTCCTAGATTTGTTCTCGGCACCTATGGGGGTAACTGGGACATCATCAGAAACCGTAGAAGACGGCTTTCCTAAGTTAGACTTAGAGGCATTAGTGGGCCTAAAAGGAATGCGTGTCCTACGTTTCTTATGACGATTGAGAAGAGAATTAGCTAAACATTTTGTATGATCACCAGATGATACGCTTTTACGACAAAACACACAAGATGCATTAATATTCAAAACATTCAAAGGTTTATCATTCGTTACATTTAGATTTTGATTACAATTTGCCAGATTAGAATCTAAATCTGATGCAACATGAGTATTATTCAAATTCCTAAGTTGGTCTTCTACTTCTTGAGCTTCTAGGTGTCCTCTCTTACGTTGCAAGATCCTATTCTTCTTTTTACTTTTTCGCTTGGGTCTGCTAACGCTAGAAGTGGAGACTAGTCCTGTAGAAGTGGAGTTATCAACATTAGTGTTTTGAACAACCTTTCCTTTATCAGTTTTGTTTATTTGATACATTCCTGGTGCTATCACCGTGGTGTCAACCATTTTTCCTTTTTGAAGTAGCTTGACTTTCTCTTTTAAATCAATGATGATGTGATTTTTGTCCTGAATTTCAGACTCAAGTAAACCATTGCAATATTTGATGTCGTCGCGGTTTTGTTGCCATTCGGCATTTTCAATTTTTAAATCCGCAATTTCTTTCTCGTATTGGAAACATCGACCTTTTAAAGACTCGTTGTTTTTGCAAATCTGACAAGAGTTTGAAACATTTTGACTTTGAAACTTCAATTCCTTTTTAAGACTTTGAGCTTGACACCATTCAAGCCTTTGTTTGAGTTGACAAATTTCTTTTGAAAACTGTTTTGTCACATCATCATTCTTTTTCTTCAGATTTTCATTCTCATTTTTAAGTGTCTCTAATTCCACATTCAACAAATTGTTATCAACACAGAGATCATCTACAAGCATAGAAGTACCAGATTTATAGAGATCATTCATGATAACAGACAAAATATCAGCACAGAGAACTTGTTCCAAGAGTCGATCAGCATCATTTTTGAAAACTTTAGTTTGTAGCTTTTGGACCAAAATCTCATTTTCAGCAGTATCAAAAACGTTTATCATATTTTTGACCTCCTTTTGAAGTTCCTGATCCCAACGTGTAGCACATAGACGAAGGTGTTGAACAATTGGTTTCATTTGTTTTTGAAAAATATCTCTCTTTTCTCGCTCGTAAGCGGATTGAAAAGTTTCAATTTTTATTTCTGAATTGCGTTCAATTGTTTCCTCCAAAATATCGATGTCTTCCATAAAGGTTTTGAAATAATTTAAGACACGACATTTTGGTAAAGGTGTAAGTACACCGGATGATGGTAAAGGACCATTTATTTGTGCTACATGTGGGACAGGAGCCACATTGTGAGATGAAACATATGACTCTTCGATAAACCATGATTTCTCAGGTAATTCCTTTTGAGTAACAAAAGATTTTGAAATTGGAGGAGCTTTCGAATAGTCATATGGTGTCCAATATTGAACTTGACTCATTTTTGATCGACTCTCGTCTTCAAGTTCTTCTTCTTCCTCAGTATCAAAAACAATAGCACGCACAATCGTATTATCAAGAAAATAATCCATACTGTAAATTTTTGGAATTTCTTTGAATGCCGTGTGTAGAAACATTGAATTGTAATCACCAAGTGCATATCCGCAATTGGGTCTCGGTTTTAAAGTAAATTTCTGAATTGTTGTGACAGAGTTCCCGTGTTTGTAAACAATGTGACGAAATTCTTTGAGTTGTTTTTCAAGATCAACAATATCACCGAGTAAGTTGTCTATGTACTTCCTTTTCCGTAGTTTATGTTCATGAAAATCTTTTTGACAACTTGACAATTTTGTTTCTGTTTTTGAAAGTTCAGTTTGAAGACATTCAACTTGTTTTTTCAATTCACCCTTCTCACTTTCAAGTTTCGAAATCAACTTTCCGTGTGACTCAATTAAATCTTGTATTTTGCGTTGAAGATCTTGTTCTTTGTTGTAAGAATCTTGAAAAGCTTTTTCAAAACTTTTAGTGTGTTTAATCTTTTCTTCTTGATTTGAAAGCTGAATTTTATAACACTCAATGTCTCTTGCAAATGACGCATTTTGTTCTTTTAAAACTTTGTTTTTCTCGTTGCATTTGATTATTTGCAATTGTTGAGCATCCAGTTGTTTAGATAACAATATGAGGTCAGGGTCTGGATCAAATGATGGTTCATGTTATTCTAAATTATCATGTTTATCATTCTCAATTGGATCATCAAATGAAACAACTGTGTCATCATCAAATATGACAACTGTGCTTATTTATTCATCTTTTTGAGAGGATGAAGATGATATAGATGGAACAACTTGCGCCATATCTGATTCATAAGCAGATGGTGAGACGATTTCATTAATAAAGCATTCATTGAGGTCATGTACCTGAGACAAGCCGTCAGTGTCATACACTGGACCTGAATCATTGAGCTTAAGTTCCTGCATGTTGGCCATAAGCATCACAGCAGCATTGGCTTCCAGATCTTCCATGTCATCATCGTTGTGCACATTTGCCATGAAGTTGTTGTCCTGTTCAGGGAAATGTCCATCTTTTTCATCTTGAAGAGCCATGAGTAATGCCTGCTTGTGAAACTTACTACCCCGAGTTCTCGGTTTGGGACATGCTGTAGCTATATGACCTTGTTCATTGCAATTGTAGCACCAAACTGCATTCCCTGAGTCAGACCTTTGTTGAGGAGATGCTGAGTTGTTTCTGAACCCGGTATTGTTACTAAACCTCTGACTATTCCCATAATTTCCTGAAGAGCTTCCTGAACCAGATCGACCATAGCTACGATTCTGAATTTCCACTCTTCCATCATTAACAACAGCTTGATTTCTTGTGTTTGAAGATGAACGTTGACGGTTGTTTGTTTTGTTGGAGAATTTGCTGAAAGCACGAGCAATAAGAGCAAGTCCCTGATTCAACGTATTAAAGTCATCATCGTCATCATCATTGGAGTTGGAGTAGTACACAGCATCATTGTTGTTTGACGGAACAAGTTGAGTAGAAGAATCTTGTAGAGATGAATCATAAGGGATCATTTGGTTCGAGGTGGAAGATTGTGGATAACTAAAGTAGTTCTGCTCTTGAACATATGCATGATTTGACATTGGTGGTGGAGCATAGGGAGATTGAGCTATGAGAGCCAAAGAATTTGGTGTTGTTGTTGGTGTGTATCCTCCTCGTAGAGCTCTATCTTTTTCCACTTCAGGTTCATGGTGTTTTAGAAAATCATACAACAACCCATATGGAGCATCATGAAGATTCTTCGTTTGACGAACAAATGTCACATATTTATGCCAATCAGGGCCAAGACTACCCACAAATTTGGAGTTCACAGCGATCCTTGGTACAGTGATTTTGTGACGTTCCAGATCATTTACCACATTTGTGAAACGATGATAGTAGGACTCAAGTGACTCTCCAGGTTCAATTGTGATGTCAGTGTATTCCATGTAAAGCTTGGATTCCATGTCATCTTTGTTCAATTGAGTGCCTTCCATGAGGAGATGAACGTGTTCCCACATAGCTTTGGCTGTTTTCTGAGCATCGACACTGCGATAGATCGGATTAGGTATACCTTGAAGTATATAAGCCATTGCATACTGATCAGCTTCACGATGTAGTTTCTGTTCTTCAGAGAGTGAAGATTCTGGAAGGGGTCTATCACCAGGAGGACGTGGAGGATCAGCATTTGGATCACCAGCTTCAAATCGTGTTGGCCACTCAAATGGTCCTTCAAGTATCACTTGCTTTAAGAACTGCCCATGAGGTTTCTTTAGTTCAAGAAATCTTAAGAATCGACTTGACCATTGAACATAATTCCCAGGTGTTAGCATTGGAGGTGTTTCAAGTGATCCTGCCTCATGTCGGGATTGTTGAGTTGTAATAACTTCACACATTCTGTCAAACCAGTGAGGTTGTTTGGAGGAAAACTGAGTGGTTTGTTGTAGCACTTGATATGGTTGCTGTTGAGGAATGAGTTGTTGTTGCATCATTAGGTAATGTTGTTGTGGATTGTATTTAGGAGGTTGTTGATTCATTATGTGCGGAAGGTATTGTTGTTGCTGATACTGCTAATGCTGAGGTTGCTGAGACTGCTGATGTTGAGGTTGCTGAATATGAGGAAAGTAGTGATTCGGTGGCTGAGACATCTTAGAACACTTGTGTAGAAATGGATCTTGTAGAAAGTGTAGAATTAACCAATTATCGAGAAACTTAGCACAACTTCAGATAAGATTTCGATAATATGTTTTCGAAACTTGGCAGATTTTCGAGAAATACAGTTTTCGAAAAAAACTTAGTGGATTTATCGAGAAAAGATTTCGAAACTTGTCAGTTTTATCGAGAAATAAGATTTCGATAATGAAGCAGGTTTATCGAAAAAATAAGATTTCGATAACTAAGCAAGTTTATCGAAAAATAAGATTTCGATAACTAAATAATTTTCTCGATAACTTTTCGAAAAAATGAAAGATTTCTCGAAAAGTCACAAAGATTGCGAAACTTAGTTTTCGAAATTATACAATTTCGAAAACTTTCCCAAAAGTCGAAGTACTTAACTTTCTTATACAAGAAAGAAAATACCGAGTCCACACAAACGAAGTCGAGGTAGTGCACTTTGAGAGGATCTCGAAATAGGCAAGTACTAGGTTCTCGA
This sequence comes from Artemisia argyi, assembly GCA_030686995.1. Lineage (NCBI taxonomy): Eukaryota > Viridiplantae > Streptophyta > Magnoliopsida > Asterales > Asteraceae > Artemisia > Artemisia argyi. Next base: position 90,142,359 of record CM060699.1, read on the forward strand.
TAACTTGTAGAATTTTGTTTTTCAAAGAAAGCAATCCTAAAACTCGTTTTTATTTCAAGATTCTTGTACTTTTGTGTATAAAATGAGTAGATCTTAAAGAAAGTAGACAACTTTAAGAAAAATTTCAAATTTGAAAGTTTTCGATAAAAGTACAAAGAAGCAAAAAATCGAATATTTTTGTAAAAGTTTGGAACTTTATGGTTTGTTTTGATTTTAAACACAAGTTTGTAAGCAAAGATGTGAGAAAAACCAAGAAACAAAACAAAAGTTTAAAATTTCACAAGAAATTCGATAAAAAAAAAACGAATTTGTAAGAAAGAAATCAATGAAAACAAGAACTACACCTTCCTCTAGCGAATGATACCACTTGTTAGGTCACCATTTAGTAAACACAAGTATAATGATAAGAGAAATGAGATGAGAATGAGAGTGGGATGATTATGAGAAATTTGAGAAAGTGAAATGCAAGAGTTTCCTTAATGTTTTCAAATAACCAACCAAGTTTACAAATGCCTAAGACTAGTATTTATAGGAAAGGAGCTAGGGCAACATTCCTACTCCTTCCCTTTACATGAAACATATGGGCTTGAGGCCCATGGACCTCATTCTTAAGCCTAGTAAACTTAATACAAAATGTAAATGATAGGAAATAATAACTAAGCAACCTAGCATTATTACAAATGACCGAGACTTCATAAAATAGTAAAACTATGGTTCCAACAGTATTCAACGTTTGTTAAAGCATATAAGTGTCCCACTGATCCGAAGGAAAATAGATTCAAGAAGCTACAAGAGTCTACAAGAAAGGATGTCGAACGAGCTTTTGGTTGTCTTAAGGGAAAATGGATGATTCTCAGTCGTCCTCTCCGGGCTATGTCGGTCGAAATGATTCAACAACTCGTTTATACGTGTATTATATTTCACAATATGATTTTAAAAGACGACCATATGGCAATATCACTGGTTCATATAATGGATCAGCTGGTCGCGCCAATTTATTACCCGAATGTACTACCGGAGTTACTCGACGAAGATATCCATTACCATCTCCGATATGATCTTACGGAGCACGTAGCGGCTCAAGACTTACCATACCTCGATAACTAGTGATTTCCTTTTTCTTTTCTAAGTATCATGTAATTTTCTTTTAATTATTAATGAAATATTGTGTTTTTATTAAATTGTTTAATATGATTATGAATATAAAAAATTAAAAAATAAAATTAGATGAGCCATGGGATCATGGTTGCCACTAAAAAACTATGGTGTGGCATGAGAGAGGCATGAATGAGGTGGAATGATATTATTGGTGGGTGGTGAGGCATGGGATCATGACTGCCACCCCCTTACAACATACAGTAATTTGGTTACAATCACATGATTTCTGCATTAATTAGTTACGTTCTTTAGCCATCACATTAATATCTATTTGATAGATTATTTAAGCTCAAAGTTGCTTTAAGGTTAAAATTCACGTGGTATACACACCGGCTCATTTTTTTTCAGCCCATATTCGGATATAACTTAATCCCACAAATTGCATAGTCCAACTTTAAGATATATGAGAAATTGTGCCCAAATATCATGTAACCCTAATCACACAAGCACCACCTCTTTTTTTTTTTTCTCTAGAACAAATCGCCTCTTCAACTGTTATCATCTCACCTGCGTCGATCCGAACAACAAACCAAATTAGCTATTTGTTACTACACAAACACGAACACTACTCCAAACCAATTCGGTTTCTTGCTGCTTATCCGAATCACAAACCCACTTCAAATCATTCTCCTTAAACAAAACACAACTGTACCCTAAACCTTGTCTACAATTTCAGGTTGGTTCGAATCTTTGGCTTCAAGATCCTTTGGAGGGTCTTGGGTAGGTGATGAGTGTGTAAATACTCATCATTTTTTGTCAATCTGAACTGCAAAAACGTTTAAAAACACTAAAAAACGCATCAAAATATAGAAAATATTCCAAAGATCGTGTTTTATATGTTTCAGAAGCAAAATAATTAAAAACAAACGAAAAATGAACAAAGTTTGCATAATTGGCAGTTTCAGTCCCCCAACTTTCAAAACTTGTCAAAATGAGTCCCTAAGCATTTGTTTTGAAAGAAACGTCAACCCATGTCCTTAAAAATCAAAAGTTAACAAAAATGATCTTTGGGTGAAGAATTTTCAAAAATGTACAAGTTAAGTCCTTGGAGTTTCAATTTTGGCGATTATGGTCCCCAGATAGTTTCAATTGGAAAATAAGCATCAACGGACCTTGTGGAAATGGAATGTGGCAAGTATGGTCCATGGATTAATTTTGAACACTTAGCGGATTTGGTCCCGGAATTTTCAGCAAATACATGTTTAGTCCTTGGGCTTATTTCATTGAATACCATATGGACTCATTTTATTTAGCTAAAATTAAAACTTAATCCAATCCACCACTCAATAATCCAATCCACTTAACTACCCCAACCCTTCCTAGGCCCAACCATTTACCAACCCAACGCCTAAAATACTACCTGATCCAAACTCACCTTAAGCCCAACTCCCAAACCCATATTACTTTACTGATAAAAACGTATCCCTCGTTTTTGACCTAGTCAAACCCCACAACCTACCACTTCATCCCTAACCTCGTTTTATCCAGGAAACAAACCCCCATCTCCACTTAACCCTCTGCAACACTCCAACACCTCCCCAAGACCTCAAAAGTTCCACCCCACTATCACCTTCCCCAACTCCTCACAATCCCATACCTACCCACATCCACCCTGGCAATCCGTGTACAAGATTGGGCGCCAACATCAAGTTAAAGGGCTGAGATGAGCACAAAATCAATCCAATGGCTGTGATTTATTGCAAAGAAGCACAAAGTGAGTTCCAAGTCTGCTTTATCTCACAAAACAAGCACAACACAGAAAGGACAAAGAAGGGGCCATGAACCCTAATTGAAGAGTAGTATAAATAGATATGTTATAAGCCTTGTGAAGGCATTAGGTTTTTAGTAGTAGTCATTAAGTAGGTTTAGTTTAACATTCTAGTCTTTAATATTTTTCAAGTCTTTTGTACTCGTTCTTTTTTAATGAAATTTAAGTTTTTAATTTAGTATCAAACAACTTGTTTATTTTTACTTATTACAATTGCTTATTTATTGATCACCATTGCTCATTAAGTTTCAATTCAGCTTATTGTGTTATATTGCTTTCAAAAATTCAGTTCACAAATGTTTTCCCTTCAAAATTTTCTCACAGCCTAGGCATAAGAGGGTGTTTCGCATAAGGCCACTTTGAAGCCACAAATCTGTTTTCACCAAAGTTTTGCTTTCCAATTAGCTTTAGTGTATTGTTTCTAGCATGTTAGAAGTGACCTTAAGCTTTATTTAGAAGTTCTTAGGATTTGTTAGTGTTGTCTCAAAAATTCTTCTTAAATTGATTGTGGTTAAGTAGTAAGGCAGAAAGTTCACTTTGTTGTTTTTAAGTTTAAACTAGTTCTTATTAGGATAATGCAAGCTTAGGCAATATAGACTAGGATTTGTGGGTTAAAAATTTCAAAAATCACCCATTTGGTACCCATTGCTCACCTCTGGTGCAAACAGTCCAACTGTCCCCCTTTTGATCTTAATTCTAGGTTAGCTTAAGTAGAAATTAGGTTGAGATTCTTCCTTTACAAGTATTTAGTAGTGTAGAATCTAGGATTTTGAACTTATTTAGATTTTTAAGTTCAATGGTTAGCTTAAAATAACCTGCTACTCATTTTCACCCATTCTGACCCATCAACACCCCCCCCCCCCTTTTGATCCAAGCTTTAGGAAGGATAGAATTAGAATTAGGATTTGAGTTTTTATTCACTTGTTGTTGGTAGTATAGGATTGAAGGTTTAGAGCTCATTTTGTTGTCTACAGCTTAATTTGTAGCTTATTTGTGGGCTGCTAAAACCTTGTGCAGGGCTGCTTCAACAAACACAGGTCCCATCACCCTTCATTCCCACATTTTTAATTTATTCATTACTTGGTCTTTGGGCCTAAAAATTAATTTGTGGTCTGTTTGACAGCTTGTGTTTATGCTAGTAATTTTATTTCATTTTTAAGAATTTTTCTTAATAGCTTTTTATGCCCTGCAAGTAGCCACCTTAGTCCTTTTTAGTCATTTTACCCATTTCAGCCTTAGCTTAGGTTTCGCCATATTAGTGCTTATTAGGCTTATTCTAGTGCTTATCATTGTTCCCTTAGCTAGTTTAGGTACTCCCTTAGTGATCCTTTAGCTTTTGTTTCCTCGTATTCAGCCTATATTAACTTATTGATTAGCTGTTAGATGTTCATACTTCCCTTTTATTAACTAGTGGTAACTGTTGTAATTTGTTCTTTTTAGCTGCTTATTTACTCAGTTTTAGCAATATATTTAGTTGTGAAAAATGCTTATTTACATGTTTTAAATAAGTTTGTGTCAAAAGGTTTGAAAAAAAATTGTTTTCAAAAAAATAAAAGGCCAAGGGATTCGAACCCCTGACCTTCTGCTCAACACAACAGACACAACACATATCCCCCAACCGTCTGTGCCATAGCTGTTTTTGTTGTTATAAGAGTATCTGTTTAATATTTATGTAGTACTTTATTTTGCTTATTTAATTTTCAGCTTTTAGAATTGCTTATTGTCTGCTTATTTGAACTGCTTATTCAATCTTTTTATTTTTCCTAGCTTAGTATTACTGTTATTTAGTTCCCAATTTTTTTTTTCAGAATTTTCAAATATGCTTTAGTATTTTTTATCTTTTTATTTAGTTTAATTAGTAATTAATTCGTAATAAAAAGTATAAAAGTCCAAAAAAAATATTTTTCTTTAAAAAAAAAAAAAATCTTTTAACATTAGAAGCGTAGAAAAATCATTTTCACATTTGGAGGACTAGTGTAGCATTTAATTTCACGTTTTTATTTGCGCATTGACGTTTATTATTTAATAAACGTCACGTTATTGTGTTATATTGTGTTTTAGGATTTCCCGATACCTAATTATGTTTCCCGTAGTTTTTTTAGGTAATTTTAAATATTCCTTAGCATTCCCTAGTTTATTTTCCCATTTAGGTTACATTTATCTCATTTTCGTTCGTTAATTCTTAATTTTCGTTAAATTAACATATCACAAAACCAAATAATCTTTCACAACCAAACATACAAGGTTTTAATCTCTATCTTTTCACGAAGCTTTCCATTCACACCTCGTTGGGGTACGACCCGGGAAATCACTTCCCGGTCTCACAAATAAATATCACTTTCACAAGTTTTCTTCATTCTCCACGTCTTGTAATTTTACTTGTAATCTTTTTCCTAAAAGGTTTACTTGTAATTCTCCACGTCTTGTTGTCTCTTGATAACATTGACATCGCGTTTGTTGATACTTTAATAAATTTGTTTTGCACAAAAACACAACGAATCAGTAGGTTTCTTCATGTTGGGTTTCATGTTTTGGTCTTTGAACGAACCAAAGAAGGATTATAACAAATTTGTTATATATAGTTTCTTTTTGTTTCAGATATAAATGAAGCTATGCTTCATAACAAAATTTGTGATAATTTTTTCTTTCGTTTGATTGACTTTCAAAAAGTGTTCATATTACTTTGAATAACACGAAAGAACATGACTAAGATCTTATGATTATTGTCTTTTCAGTTTCGAGTTTTGGTTGTGGTTAGATAAATTTGGAGATGGGATTAGAATAGTGATGGATTTGTGTTGGTTTAAACTTGTTCTTGGCTGTGATTGACTTCGACAGTTAACATATGAGTCGTCTTGTGATTTGATTTTTTTATGTTAATTGTGACTAATGATGTTGTAACTGAAGTCACAAGTATATGGTTTGGTCAACTGTGTTTGAAATTTAGAGTTGGTTTCGACTGATGATGGTATAAACTGAGGTCTATTTGGCTGTTATTTATAGGCTCATGATCAATTAATAAGAAAATGTAAACACTAATTAAAGAGTCATTTGATTTTCCTAAAACTACAAAAACAACTGATTTTCCTATGCATTCTTTAGAGTTATAATAGATAAACCGCCAAACTATCTGTACTCTATTTGGTTGTAAATGATGGAGATGATTGACATACTTGAATCAATAGTCACTCTTCATATTCTTACATTCAATTTGCCAATCTTGAGTCTTACACATCCTTACATTCAACTCGGCCAGCATTAATCATGACCACTTCATAATAAATGTAGAAAACTTGATCTTTTAGTATATAAGATTTAGGGCATGCATTATATGTTACAATGGTTTATGTTTCATGCTTATGTATTCTTTATGAATTTAACGACTTCGTTGCAGTAAAAGGGGTCTTACATGAGTTTTTCAATGTCAAATAAAAATAAAAGAAAATTAAATCGTTCGTTTCTATGGTTTAGCCGAAATCTCTACCCTCGTCCATTATCTACTTATTTTTGCATGACTGATCCTTACAATGAAATCTTATAACACCATTGATCCTTGTCACTAACGCTCGTTAAGTTCTTTAGTTAAATTATCTCATGTAACATGCACATCTTAAACATAAACACAAACATCTTTCTTCTCACTTCCTCTCTCAAAATGTCTGCCGCCACTCAACCACCAAGCACCACCACCGTAACAACAACCATCACCACCAATCATCAACTCTCACAACTGCCACCACCTCAAACCCATTATCAAAATTAGTCCAATCAAAACCTAGATACCTAATTCAACATTTTTCCAATTTAAAAATGGCTAGCATGTCATTTTCAACAGAACCCATGGTTTACAAACATTCCCCTTCGTCTATCGTTACAAGCCACCTAGCGACCAACATCCTCCGTCATATGTCGTTACTCCGTCGTTGATCTGATATCACTCCGTCCTCGATCTACCGTCCATCTACTTATACCGAAATCGATTTTCATGTTATTTTGGTTTGATATATTTAATATGTTTTAGGTGAGTTTGATTTCGTTTAGATCTGACAAAAGAAAGTAGATTATGTTTCATATTTTGAGAGATGTTCCATATTGCATCATAGTTTCATTTGGAGAATGTTAGATATGATAAGCTCTTATTTTGGTATATATATACAAGTTTTAAATATACATAAATGGAATAATTGTTTTGTATCTTGTTTTTTTACTTATAATTATGGTTAGATATTGTTTACGTATGGTGTGTAAATCAGTTTAGAGATGGGATGAGAATGGTTTTGTTGTTTGGTTTCCCGTGTAGAACGGTAAGGACCCGATGAAATTGATGAAGATCAAGAAGCTCGGATAACACTTAAACAAAAGACCATACTTTATTGCTGTGAGGCAGTATTTGCCTATGTATGTGAAACTTGTGAAGTTGTGTGTGTTGCCTTTTTTTTTATAGAGAAGCAAATAGGGTTTAGAGATAAACCTTTGAGAGATAATCAACGGTTGTAAAGAAGCCAAGCGTTGATCATCTATGGACTATGTTGGGAATTATACTAACAGTTACCACTGTTAAGCATGGAGATTACAACTGCTGAAGAATGCACTAGCAGTGGAAACTCATTACCACTGCTAGTACATATTGTTACCACTGCTACAGGATAATTGTTAGGAAACGTGTGTATAGATAAGTATAGAAAAGATCTTGTAAATATTCTATTATTCTATGCTTATACTTATCTTGTAAAGGACTCCTTGTGTCCTATAAAAAGGAGGTCCTAGGTTTAGGTTATGCACGTATCAATTCATAGAGCTTCAAGTTGTAAACCTAGTGATATTCTAGATCACTTGTATTATTATCATTAATAATATTGGAGCTAATAGTTTGGTTAATTATTCTGTGTTCATACAACTTTGTTCGTTCATATACAACTCACAATCAAGCTTATATACAAACCTTCTAAGTATTAACAAGTAGATTCCGCATACTTGTTAGTATCATTCAAAGTATCATTATAACACAAGTCGTGTGTTTAGATCCATCAAGTGGTATCAGAGCCAGGTTTCTGATACTTTGAGTTAGAAGATCCGAAGTTTACTAATTCTCACAAGATTCAATGGAGATGGAGAACGATCAGTCCAACATTGCTGCTAAGCTTCCTAAGCTTAAACTGAATGATTATGAGATGTGGAGGATAATGATTGAATAGTTCTTTTTGGTGCAAGACTATGCACTTTGGGAAATCATTACTTATGGAGATTCTTTCAAGCCAAGTACCTCCACAGAAACTATTGATGGCAAGGAAGTACAGAAGGTGAATACAAGTCCAGTTATATCTGATGAGAGACTCTAGAAGAAGAATGATCTGAAAGCTAGAAGTCTGTTACTTATGACCCTTCCTAGGGATCAGATCTTAGCTTTCAGTAAGTACAAGACTGCAAAGACTTTATTTGAAGAGATCTGCAATGTTTTTGGTGGTAATGATTCTACCAAGAAGACACAGAAGACCTTGTTGAAACAAACTTATGAAAATTTTTGTTCAACAAGTAATGAATCCATTGACAGCATCTTCACAAGGCTTCAAAAGATTGTAACACAACTCACAGCTTTTGGAATTGAGGTGGAAAGGGAAGACCTCAATTTAAAGTTCTTAAGAAGTCTATCTCCTGAGTTTCATACCAATGTTGCAGTTTGGGAAGACAAGCATGAATTAGAAAATATAAAGCTCAATGATCTGTACAATAACTTTAAAGTTATTGAACAGAGGTTGAAGAAGGCTGGTAAGCTAAGTAAAAGTTCAGGGAACTTAGCTCTTATCTCATCATCAGTGGGTGATGATTCTGATGCTGATAGTGATGATGAAGAGGATGCTACTCACATTGCTGTTTCCACTGGCAGTGGAAGTGTTACCACAACTAGTTCTAAAAAGTAGGTTGCAGGTCTTGGAGATTCTACTTTCTATGCCTATCTCTCAAGTCAAGTCAATGGTTCAATTCTGACACATGAAGATTTGGATCAAATTGATGAAGATGACATGGAAGAGATGAGTATAAAATGGCAAGTTGCATTGCTGAGCTTAAAGGCAAAGAAATTCTGGAAGAGGACTGGGAGGAAGATCATTATCAATGGCAATGAAACTGCAGGTTTTGATAAGAAGAAGGTGGAGTATTACAACTGTCACAAGATGGGGCACTTTTCCAGGGAATGCAGGAAGCCAAAGAAGCCAGATAATAGATCTACATGGTACAAGCAGGATAAGAAGAAAGAGCCTTCAGTTGAAGAACCAAAGGTGTTGTTGGCCATTGATGGTGTGAGCTATGATTGGAGCTATATGGCTGATGAAGAAGAAGCAGCTGAGGAATCTGCTATGATTGCAACTGAACTTGCTCTTATGGCCTTTTCTGACTCTGAGGTACATTCAAATAATTATTGTTCTAGAACTTGCTAAGCTTTAAAAGAATATGAAAATCTAAAAGAGCAATATGATGAATAGAGGTTAGAGCTAAATCAAACTAGTTATAATCTAGCTAATCATAAAAGAGGTCTTGCTGTTTTAGAAGCTCAGATAGAACACTATAGAGCTAATGAATATAAGTTTAGTGATGATATTGCTGTTTTAAGAAGAGACTTATATTATAAGATAGCTGTGAATGAAGCTCTTAGGGAAGAGTTAGAGAAGATTAAAAAGGCCAATGAAAACATACAGATAACTTGTAATACACTAGATCATCAATATAAGTGCATTGCCAAAATTTGGGAGGCCCAGGTTGTTAATAAAGTCAAATCAGGTGTAGGATACAAATCATTTCCACCACCCCTAAGAGGTGTTCCATCACCTCCTGGTATTGACTTAGCACATACAGGATTAGAAGAGTTTCAGGAACCAGCCATGACCTATGGCCCTAAGTTTTTCAAAGAAGTTACTAATGACAAGGTTAAGGTTGAGGCTGACACATTTGAAAGTGCTAGTGACTCATCTCTTAAGGATGAATGTGTGAAAGTTGAGACTAAAACTAATGTTCCTGAGAAAGTTTTAGTGGAAGTTAAAAAGAGTATTCCTGAAGTTGTTATGGTTGAAAAAGAAAAGCCTAGAAAACAAGCTAATCATACTAGGCCCACAACTAGATATGCTGAAATATACAGAAGTAGGTCATCAACTCCTAGAGGCAATAAAAGGAGTTGGAATCATGTAAAATCTCGATAATTTGGTAGTGACTTTGAGTTTAACAACAAACCATGCCACATCTGTGGTAGTTTTAAACACCTTCATGCTTATTGTAACTATCACAAGGGTATAAGGGAAGTTTTTGGGAATACCAGGGTGAATGAAAACAATGTTAATAAAAATACTCACCCAAATCCACTAAGTAATATGATTCCCAGGGCTGTTTTACTAAATTCTGCCATCAAATCTATTTCCATTGTCAGAAAAGTGAACAGAGTTTACCCTAAGTCACCTGTTAAGAGTGCAAAACCCAATACAACTTTTGTTAAATCTGCAAAAATAGGGAATAAGACCTTTTATGAAATGAAAGTTTACTACAACCAAAAGTGGGCACCAAAAACAAAAATTTCAATGCCTACAGTTGCCACTGCTAGACCAAAAGTTTCCACTAGTGGTTCAGAAAACAAAAATGGGGTAAAATTGGGAAATGCTTTGAAGGCCTCAGAACATTGGGAATGGAAACCAAAAGGAATTAACACCTCAGTCAATCCCAATGGTGTATCAATGACCTTTGACAAATATAATTATATTGATACACGAGGCAGATTCAAGTCATTTGTGGCTTGGGTCCCCAAAAGGAGCTAATTTCTTTCTTTTATGTGCAGGGACATTCAAAGCCTAAAGAAGATCAAGGATATTCAGACAGTGATGTTCAAGGCACATGACTGGCAACAAGTCCTATCTCACAGACTTCAAACCTTTTGATGGGCAATTTGTCAGCTTTGGAGGAGGAATTGGTGGCACAGTTTCTGGAAAATGAACAATCAAGGTTGGAAACTTGGATTTTGAGAATGTGTATTATGTGAAAGAACTCAAATATAACTTATTCAGTGTGTCACAGATGTGTGACAAGAAGCACAAAGTTCTTTTCTCAGAAGATGAATGCTATGTCCTTTCTACGGATTATAAGTTACTTGATGAAAGTGAGGTTTTACTTAAAATCCCTAGAAAAGGAAATCTTTATAGCATTGACATGAAGAAGATTGTGGCTAATGATGTTGATACTTGCTTAATTGCAAAAGCCACTTTGGATGAATCAATGCTATGACACAGAAGACTTGGTCATGTTAACTTTAAGACCATCAACAAGATTGTGAAAGATGGCTTAGTAAGAGGGTTACCAGAGAAGAGATTTCAGAATGACCAAACATGTGTTGCATGTCTCAAAGACAAGCAACATAGAGCATCTTGCAAGAACAAGGCATATAACTCCATTGTTCATCCTCTCTATATGTTGCATATGGACTTATTTGGTCCTACATCTGTTAGTAGCATAAATTTGAAGAAATATTGTCTTGTTGTAACTGATGACTTCAGCAGATTTACATAGGTTTTCTTTCTAAGAACCAAGGATGAAACAACAGGCATCCTCAAAACTTTCATTACTGAAGTTGAAAACCAAGTTGATAAGAAGGTCAAGGTTATCAGGTGTGACAATGGGACAGAGTTCAAGAACAGAGTTATGGATGATTTCTGCAGAGAGAAGGGTATTAAGAGAGAATCCAGTGTTGCAAGAACCCTTCAGCAAAATGGAGTAGCTGAAAGAAGAAACAGAACACTGATAAAAGCTGCTAGAACCATGTTAGCTGATTCTAAGCTACCTGTGACATTTTGGGCTGAAGCAGTTAACACTGCTTGTTATATTCAGAACATGGTTTTGGTGGTGAAGACTAAGAACAAGACACCTTATGAGCTATTCAGAGGAAGATCCCCAATCCTGGATTTCATGAATCCATTTGGATGTCATGTCACAATTCTCAATACCATTGATCATCTGGGTAAATTTGAAGAAAAGTCAGATGAAGGCTTCTTTGTTGGATACTCCATGGCTAATAAAGCATTCAGAGTGTATAATCTAAGAACAAAGAAGATTGAAGAGAATCTGCATGTTGAGTTCCTTGAAAATAAAGCTAACACTGCAGGTGCAGGCCCTGATTGGTTATTTGATCTTGATACACTCTCAAACACAATGAACTATGTACCTGTTGCTTCAGGTACTGGGGATAACAACATTGAAGGTTCAGAAGAATTCATTGATGAAGATGAACCTACTCAAGATTCTGAGGATGATAAAGATCAAATCATTATGCCAATATGGGACTTTGTAGAAAATGATGATGTGTCAAAGATGGAAGATCCAAAACCTTCAACAACTATTAAAAAAGAAGGTGGTGCAGAAGTTGTCAACTTGGAAGCTCTATACAAGGACATTCCTGAAAGCAGTGGTAATTACTGCTACACCAGAAGTTTCCACTGACAGCCTAAATGTGGAAAACTCTACTTCTGTTGCTGAGTAAATTATCAAATTTGATGTGGAAATCACAAATATGCCTCCTGCATATGATGTTTCACATACTCCTCAGGCTTCAATTCACAAAATACATCCCCTTGATAATGTGATTGGTGAATTACAATCAGGAGTAAAGACCAGAAAACAAACAAAGATGGCAAATGATCATGGATTCATTAGTGAAGTTTATGAGTCCAAGAAGCATACAAAGAAGAATGAATGCTTGTTTTTCTGTTTTCTCTCACAAGAAGAACCTAAGAATGTGCAAAAAGCATTGGAACAATCAAGCTGGGTTGAGGCTATGCAAGAGGAATTGCTCCAATTTAAGCTACAAAAGGTTTGGGTTCTTTGTGATCTACCTGATGGTATGAAGGTTATTGGTACAAAATGGGTCTTCAGAAACAAGAAGGATGAAAGAGGCATTGTTATCAGGAATAAAGCTAGATTAGTTGCTCAAGGATACACTCAAGAAGAGGGCATTGACTATGAAGAAGTTTTTGCTCCTGTTGCAAGAATTGAGGCTATTAGATTGTTCCTGGCATACACATCTTTTATGGGCTTCACTGTATATCAAATGGATGTCAAGTGTGCTTTTCTTTATGGAAAGATTGATGAGGAGGTCTATGTCTCACAACCTCCAGGCTTTGAAGATCCTGAACATCCCAATAAAGTCTATAGAGTAGTTAAGGCTCTTTATGGCTTACATCAAGCTCCAAGAAAATGGTATGAAACCCTTGCTGCTTATCTATTGAATAATGGGTTTCATAGAGGGAAGATTGATCAGACTTTGTTCATCAAGAAAGACAAAAATGATATCATGTTGGTTCAAGTTTATGTTGATGATATTATTTTTGGTTCCACAAAGCCAGAGATGTGCAAAGAATTTGAGAAGCTGATGAAGGATGAGTTTCAAATGAGTTCTATGGGGGAACTCACTTTCTTTTTGGGACTTCAAGTACAACAAAGACAAGATGGAATCTTTATCAGTTAAGACAAATATGTGGCTGAAATTATCAAAAAGTTCCATTTTACTGATGCCAAGTCGTCAAGCACTCTTGCTGATAAGACTACACATCTTCTTTTGAAGGATGATAGTGGAGAAGAAGTTGATGTTCACACTTATAGATCAATGATTGGTTCTTTGATGTATCTTACATCATCTAGACCAGACATTATGTTTGCTGTGTGTGCTTGTGCAAGGTATCAAGTAAATCCAAAGACATCACACTTGGCTGCAGTGGAGAAAATTTTCAGATACTTGAAGACATATTCTAATCTAGGATTGTGGTATCCAAGGGAATCTCCTATGGAATTGGTTACCTACTCACATAGTGATTATGCTGGTGCAAGTTTGGATAGAAGGTCAACCACAGGAGGATGTGTCACAACTCGTAAATTCTGGTCTTTTCCCGAACTTTCAACATTTACTATTCATCGATCACTATTCATCATTTTACTATTCATCTTTTTCGAAGTCAGTTTGATATTTTGAGAAGCGTTTTAAAATTTTACTATTCATAAAATACTATTCACCTCCGGAGAAAAATTTGTCGTTTATGCATGAGTTGCGTCATTTCTGTACACGTACGATTATCAACCTAATAAACGTTATCCTATAAACTATTACTATGAATAATTGATCCGATAATCCCAACTATGGTCCTAACATATTTTTATACTCATAATAATAATATAAAAATTATATTATTAATTTACCCGGTGTTTTCAAATCAACTGTTACGTTTTCCGGTCGAAGCTTATAACTCAGTCGGTTTGCGATATTTCAACCCGATCATTATTTTAACTTCCGATCCTCATCAGGAATATTATTTTACAATTTTTACAACTTCATTATATTTTATTTTATCTCGTTACAATTTATTTTTAGTTAACTCGGTACCCGGTATCACCTAAAACTAATAATATCTACCTAAACTACACCAAAGTCCAAGAATTCTTACATACTCATCCACCCTACCATACCAATCAACCTTACACAATTAAAAATCTTACTAACCATTTAATGTTTGTCCAAAACTTTGTATAACCGACTATATATATATCATACATTATATACTTACCTTCATTTCCACAAAATATCAACTAGAAAAAGTTCTCATCTTTTCTTTCTCTCCTCTCATGAACTGGCCAAGCCACAACACCAAGAAGAACCATTAATTTTCCAAGATCAAGTCATTTCCTAGTTCCTTTTGTTGTCTTTGTTTGAGTTTTGTGATAAAAACTCAAGGTTTCTTTGGTTTTACTCATTCAAGCTCTATAATCTTTCTATGTAAGTTGTCAAACTCTTGTTCATAATTTCTTCATGTTATTTTTATGGTCATATGATTTCCATTCAAGATCTACATGCATATGTTAGTTATACCACTCATTTATATATATATATATATATATATATATATATATATATATATATATATATATATATATATATCTAACTTTTGATCCCTAAAAATAGATTATAGTTAGATCCTTGTTAGATCCACTTGATTTATGATGTTTAGGAACCCATGACACCCTAAGAAGGTGTATGGTAAGATTAGACTAGATTGTGGTGATTGAAAGTGGTTTGGTTGAAGTTGAAACAAGTTTGAAACTAGGAAAATGATTTTTGAAACTATATAAATACCTACTGTCCTTATTTTGAAAACGTGGGAAACTCAGTAACTCAGGGGATATTTTTGAACAAAGATTTAGAAAATACTTTCAAAAACGAAGCCGTGGGCGAAAGAACGGATTAAAACGAGTTAATAACGAAGGAGATATGATTTTCCGAATTTAACAACGAAAACTATTTTCTGAAAAACTGCATGCTGTTTGGCAGTTTTCGACGGGCAAATAGAGGCGTTAAACGTAACCTAGAGGAACCGAGCTATCGAAAATATATTAGTATATACTAAAACGAATCCGTAGATATAAAGAACGAGGAAAATGAACTTAAAACGACCAAGTTATACACGTTTTAAAATCGTCACAACTATATATATATATTTAGTCACTACTAGAAAATAATATAACTACGTACTAAATGACATATTTTCTAGATTTCTTATTCAAGGAGTTTATTTTTAATTAACGAAATATGTACGACTCAAGGTTTATTTATGCGACTACTAGACGATATCTTAAGGTTTTCAAAACGAGGAATATAACACTAACGTTTTTGTATACGATATATTACGACAAGTTTTTATTAACCTAGTTGGACTTATTTTTCCTAAGTATGGAAAATACTTCACTTTGACAATAACAAGTATTTTCAAGTTACGAGTGGTATAGGTATCATGTGCATGTGCATTCATTACATCACGGCGTGATCTAAGTAAATCACTATCATTCATATTAGGTTGCGGTTAGAGATCGAACCTCATTTCTGTGTATCCACTTTTGTCATCGTAGCTTTTCGCACCAGGTGAGTCATAGCCCCTATTCTTTTAAATTGTTTTGTTAACTTTTTGGGGGAGAATACATGCTCGTTTTTACATAAATTACTACTTGACTCTTTGAACTCATTTGACCTATTAACTTGTTTTGAACTTAATGTACTGTACGTGCTATGACCTAAAGTCTCACCTTATTGGTGGAGCGTTCTTAACCCTAAAGTCTCACCTTATTGGTGGAGCGTGCTAAGTCTCCTTTGTTCGGAGCAACACTATAAAGTCTCTCCTGTTCAGAGCATCCTTAATAATTCTCGCCATGGTGGAGTGACTAATAATTCTTCACCAAGTCGGTGGAGTGACTAATAATTCTTTGCCTAGGTGGCGGAGTGACTTCAAGTCTCCCTTGTTCGGAGCGGCCTTGATTATTATATATGTGGTGCTTATATTGTGACTTATTATTGACCTCATGTGCTTAACTACCAGACATAAACTATTTTAGCAGTGGGTTGTAAACACACAGGTTGCAAGTCTCTTATGGCGGGACTTGCAACTGAGTGGATTTACGATGCCTTTGCTGTGTGATCATTTTTCTATATACTTTATTTGTTAAACAAACCCTATGAACTCACTAACCTCGTGTTGACACTTTAGCATGTATTTTCAGGTTTTAACCAATGGCACGCTACAGGAGGTTTTGGCAGGGCATGGCATGGTCATAGAAGACTCTGATTATTTATATGGGGACCGTTTTAAACTATTTTAAGGGCCTACTTCCGCACTAATTTTAACAATGTAAATACAATATTTTTGACTTAACTATTTTATTCTAAATGATTGAAGTGAAAACCATTTTTGAACTTGTGTTGTAATACCAATTGAGTTACACCCCAGCTACATGTATGCTTCCGCTGGACCCGATCTTGGGGGTGTGACAGATTGGTATCAGAGCTCTGGCTATAGCGAACTAAGTGTTTTTAAAACCTAGACTATAGCTACTTTTATGAAAAACTTAACCCTATGACCGTCACGTGCTTGCCTGCCAAGCTGAAGCCTCATTGTGGTTTGTTGCTGACTTAGGTGATGAGATTTGTGTCTCATTATCTGGTATATTATGTTCATTTATTCTAATTGATTTCTATCATTGTCTTTCATATAAGCATGTTCACGTATCATATATGTCACCCTGTTATGTTTCTCCTTGCATAGTTTCATCATTTGACCTCGAGCTTGGTCACCTGCCTTAGTCTTTCTGAACGTCTTGGTATTTGTGAAGGACATAGTATTAGTATAACTGAGCTGAGTATTTCAAAATTTATGGAACCTCGGTGGAATATAGACTAGTCACCTATATTCAACCCGGGATAGTGGGACATAGGCTGACTACCTATATCCGACTCAGAAATAAATTTTGCAACACTGAGAATAGTTATAATAAAATTCTGTCTGGATTGAATCCTCTACTCAATTTCGAAATGTTTCATTTGTGTGTGTGTGTGTATACCCTCGTTGTCAGAACGCTTATACTTTTCCTCACCTCGTGAACCGCCGCCTAGAAGCACGTCAACTGGTCATTTCGTCTCATGAATCTTCACCTTTATAACACTTCAGAGACCAACGTTAACTGAACTTCGGGACGAAGTTCCCTTAAGGGGTAGAGACTGTCACAACTCGTAAATTCTGGTCTTTTCCCGAACTTTCAACATTTACTATTCATCGATCACTATTCATCATTTTACTATTCATCTTTTTCGAAGTTAGTTTGATATTTTGAGAAGCGTTTTAAAATTTTACTATTCATAAAATACTATTCACCTCCGGAGAAAAATTTGTCGTTTATGCATGAGTTGCGTCATTTCTGTACACGTACGATTATCAACCTAATAAACGTTATCCTATAAACTATTACTATGAATAATTGATCCGATAATCCCAACTATGGTCCTAACATATTTTTATACTCATAATAATAATATAAAAATTATATTATTAATTTACCCGGTGTTTTCAAATCAACTGTTACGTTTTCCGGTCGAAGCTTATAACTCAGTCGGTTTGCGATATTTCAACCCGATCATTATTTTAACTTCCGATCCTCATCAGGAATATTATTTTACAATTTTTACAACTTCATTATATTTTATTTTATCTCGTTACAATTTATTTTTAGTTAACTCGGTACCCGGTATCACCTAAAACTAATAATATCTACCTAAACTACACCAAAGTCCAAGAATTCTTACATACTCATCCACCCTACCATACCAATCAACCTTACACAATTAAAAATCTTACTAACCATTTAATGTTTGTCCAAAACTTTGTATAACCGACTATATATATATCATACATTATATACTTACCTTCATTTCCACAAAATATCAACTAGAAAAAGTTCTCATCTTTTCTTTCTCTCCTCTCATGAACTGGCCAAGCCACAACACCAAGAAGAACCATTAATTTTCCAAGATCAAGTCATTTCCTAGTTCCTTTTGTTGTCTTTGTTTGAGTTCTGTGATAAAAACTCAAGGTTTCTTTGGTTTTACTCATCCAAGCTCTATAATCTTTCTATGTAAGTTGTCAAACTCTTGTTCATAATTTCTTCATGTTATTTTTATGGTCATATGATTTCCATTCAAGATCTACATGCATATGTTAGTTATACCACTCATTTATATATATATATATATATATATATCTAACTTTTGATCCCTAAAAATAGATTATAGTTAGATCCTTGTTAGATCCACTTGATTTATGATGTTTAGGAACCCATGACACCCTAAGAAGGTGTATGGTAAGATTAGACTAGATTGTGGTAATATAAAGTGGTTTGGTTGAAGTTGAAACAAGTTTGAAACTAGGAAAATGATTTTTGAAACTATATAAATACCTACTGTCCTTATTTTGAAAACGTGGGAAACTCAGTAACTCAGGGGATATTTTTGAACAAAGATTTAGAAAATACTTTCAAAAACGAAGCCGTGGGCGAAAGAACGGATTAAAACGAGTTAATAACAAAGGAGATATGATTTTCCGAATTTAACAACGAAAACTATTTTCTGAAAAACTGCATGCTGTTTGGCAGTTTTCGACGGGCAAATAGAGGCGTTAAACGTAACCTAGAGGAACCGAGCTATCGAAAATATATTAGTATATACTAAAACGAATCCGTGGATATAAAGAACGAGGAAAATGAACTTAAAACGACCAAGTTATACACGTTTTAAAATCGTCACAACTATATATATATATTTAGTCACTACTAGAAAATAATATAACTACGTACTAAATGACATATTTTCTAGATTTCTTATTCAAGGAGTTTATTTTTAATTAACGAAATATGTACGACTCAAGGTTTATTTATGCGACTACTAGACGATATATTAAGGTTTTCAAAACGAGGAATATAACACTAACGTTTTTGTATACGATATATTACGACAAGTTTTTATTAACCTAGTTGGACTTATTTTTCCTAAGTATGGAAAATACTTCACTTTGACAATAACAAGTATTTTCAAGTTACGAGTGGTATAGGTATCATGTGCATGTGCATTCATTACATCACGGCGTGATCTAAGTAGATCACTATCATTCATATTAGGTTGCGGTTAGAGATCGAACCTCATTTCTGTGTATCCACTTTTGTCATCGTAGCTTTTCGCACCAGGTGAGTCATAGCCCCTATTCTTTTAAATTGTTTTGTTAACTTTTTGGGGGAGAATACATGCTCGTTTTTACATAAATTACTACTTGACTCTTTGAACTCATTTGACCTATTAACTTGTTTTGAACTTTTGAACTTAATGTACTGTACATGCTATGACCTAAAGTCTCACCTTATTGGTGGAGCGTTCTTAACCCTAAAGTCTCACCTTATTGGTGGAGCGTGCTAAGTCTCCTTTGTTCGGAGCAACACTATAAAGTCTCTCCTGTTCAGAGCATCCTTAATAATTCTCGCCATGGTGGAGTGACTAATAATTCTTCACCAAGTCGGTGGAGTGACTAATAATTCTTTGCCTAGGTGGCGGAGTGACTTCAAGTCTCCCTTGTTCGGAGCGGCCTTGATTATTATATATGTGTTGCTTATATTGTGACTTATTATTGACCTCATGTGCTTAACTACCAGACATAAACTATTTTAGCAGTGGGTTGTAAACACACAGGTTGCAAGTCTCTTATGGCGGGACTTGCAACTGAGTGGATTTACGATGCCTTTGCTGTGTGATCATTTTTCTATATACTTTATTTGTTAAACAAACCCTATGAACTCACCAACCTCGTGTTGACACTTTAGCATGTATTTTCAGGTTTTAACCAATGGCACGCTACAGGAGGTTTTGGCAGGGCATGGCATGGTCATAGAAGACTCTGATTATTTATATGGGGACCGTTTTAAACTATTTTAAGGGCCTACTTCCGCACTAATTTTAACAATGTAAATACAATATTTTTGACTTAACTATTTTATTCTAAATGATTGAAGTGAAAACCATTTTTGAACTTGTGTTGTAATACCAATTGAGTTACACCCCAGCTACATGTATGCTTCCGCTGGACCCGATCTTGGGGGTGTGACAGATTGGTATCAGAGCTCTGGCTATAGCGAACTAAGTGTTTTTAAAACCTAGACTATAGCTACTTTTATGAAAAACTTAACCCTATGACCGTCACGTGCCTGCCTGCCAAGCTGAAGCCTCATTGTGGTTTGTTGCTGACTTAGGTGATGAGATTTGTGTCTCATTATCTGGTATATTATGTTCATTTATTCTAATTGATTTCTATCATTGTCTTTCATATAAGCATGTTCACGTATCATATATGTCACCCTGTTATGTTTCTCCTTGCATAGTTTCATCATTTGACCTCGAGCTTGGTCACCTGCCTTAGTCTTTCTGAACGTCTTGGTATTTGTGAAGGACATAGTATTAGTATAACTGAGCTGAGTATTTCAAAATTTATGGAACCTCGGTGGAATATAGACTAGTCACCTATATTCAACCCGGGATAGTGGGACATAGGCTGACTACCTATATCCGACTCAGAAATAAATTTTGCAACACTGAGAATAGTTATAATAAAATTCTGTCTGGATTGAATCCTCTACTCAATTTCGAAATGTTTCATTTGTGTGTGTGTGTGTATACCCTCGTTGTCAGAACGCTTATACTTTTCCTCACCTCGTGAACCGCCGCCTAGAAGCACGTCAACTGGTCATTTCGTCTCATGAATCTTCACCTTTATAACACTTCAGAGACCAACGTTAACTGAACTTCGGGACGAAGTTCCCTTAAGGGGTAGAGACTGCCACAACTCGTAAATTCTGGTCTTTTCCCGAACTTTCAACATTTACTATTCATCGATCACTATTCATCATTTTACTATTCATCTTTTTCGAAGTCAGTTTGATATTTTGAGAAGCGTTTTAAAATTTTACTATTCATAAAATACTATTCACCTCCGGAGAAAAATTTGTCGTTTATGCATGAGTTGCGTCATTTCTGTACACGTACGATTATCAACCTAATAAACGTTATCCTATAAACTATTACTATGAATAATTGATCCGATAATCCCAACTATGGTCCTAACATATTTTTATACTCATAATAATAATATAAAAATTATATTATTAATTTACCCGGTGTTTTCAAATCAACTGTTACGTTTTCCGGTCAAAGCTTATAACTCAGTCGGTTTGCGATATTTCAACCCGATCATTATTTTAACTTCCGATCCTCATCAGGAATATTATTTTACAATTTTTACAACTTCATTATATTTTATTTTATCTCGTTACAATTTATTTTTAGTTAACTCGGTACCCGGTATCACCTAAAACTAATAATATCTACCTAAACTACACCAAAGTCCAAGAATTCTTACATACTCATCCACCCTACCATACCAATCAACCTTACACAATTAAAAATCTTACTAACCATTTAATGTTTGTCCAAAACTTTGTATAACCGACTATATATATATCATACATTATATACTTACCTTCATTTCCACAAAATATCAACTAGAAAAAGTTCTCATCTTTTCTTTCTCTCCTCTCATGAACTGGCCAAGCCACAACACCAAGAAGAACCATTAATTTTCCAAGATCAAGTCATTTCCTAGTTCCTTTTGTTGTCTTTGTTTGAGTTCTGTGATAAAAACTCAAGGTTTCTTTGGTTTTACTCATCCAAGCTCTATAATCTTTCTATGTAAGTTGTCAAACTCTTGTTCATAATTTCTTCATGTTATTTTTATGGTCATATGATTTCCATTCAAGATCTACATGCATATGTTAGTTATACCACTCATTTATATATATATATATATATATATATATATATCTAACTTTTGATCCCTAAAAATAGATTATAGTTAGATCCTTGTTAGATCCACTTGATTTATGATGTTTAGGAACCCATGACACCCTAAGAAGGTGTATGGTAAGATTAGACTAGATTGTGGTAATATAAAGTGGTTTGGTTGAAGTTGAAACAAGTTTGAAACTAGGAAAATGATTTTTGAAACTATATAAATACCTCCTGTCCTTATTTTGAAAACGTGGGAAACTCAGTAACTCAGGGGATATTTTTGAACAAAGATTTAGAAAATACTTTCAAAAACGAAGCCGTGGGCGAAAGAACGGATTAAAACGAGTTAATAACGAAGGAGATATGATTTTCCGAATTTAACAACGAAAACTATTTTCTGAAAAACTGCATGCTGTTTGGCAGTTTTCGACGGGCAAATAGAGGCGTTAAACGTAACCTAGAGGAACCGAGCTATCGAAAATATATTAGTATATACTAAAACGAATCCGTGGATATAAAGAACGAGGAAAATGAACTTAAAACGACCAAGTTATACACGTTTTAAAATCGTCACAACTATATATATATATTTAGTCACTACTAGAAAATAATATAACTACGTACTAAATGACATATTTTCTAGATTTCTTATTCAAGGAGTTTATTTTTAATTAACGAAATATGTACGACTCAAGGTTTATTTATGCGACTACTAGACGATATATTAAGGTTTTCAAAACGAGGAATATAACACTAACGTTTTTGTATACGATATATTTCGACAAGTTTTTATTAACCTAGTTGGACTTATTTTTCCTAAGTATGGAAAATACTTCACTTTGACAATAACAAGTATTTTCAAGTTACGAGTGGTATAGGTATCATGTGCATGTGCATTCATTACATCACGGCGTGATCTAAGTAGATCACTATCATTCATATTAGGTTGCGGTTAGAGATCGAACCTCATTTCTGTGTATCCACTTTTGTCATCGTAGCTTTTCGCACCAGGTGAGTCATAGCCCCTATTCTTTTAAATTGTTTTGTTAACTTTTGGGGGAGAATACATGCTCGTTTTTACATAAATTACTACTTGACTCTTTGAACTCATTTGACCTATTAACTTGTTTTGAACTTTTGAACTTAATGTACTGTACATGCTATGACCTAAAGTCTCACCTTATTGGTGGAGCGTTCTTAACCCTAAAGTCTCACCTTATTGGTGGAGCGTGCTAAGTCTCCTTTGTTCGGAGCAACACTATAAAGTCTCTCCTGTTCAGAGCATCCTTAATAATTCTCGCCATGGTGGAGTGACTAATAATTCTTCACCAAGTCGGTGGAGTGACTAATAATTCTTTGCCTAGGTGGCGGAGTGACTTCAAGTCTCCCTTGTTCGGAGCGGCCTTGATTATTATATATGTGGTGCTTATATTGTGACTTATTATTGACCTCATGTGCTTAACTACCAGACATAAACTATTTTAGCAGTGGGTTGTAAACACACAGGTTGCAAGTCTCTTATGGCGGGACTTGCAACTGAGTGGATTTACGATGCCTTTGCTGTGTGATCATTTTTCTATATACTTTATTTGTTAAACAAACCCTATGAACTCACCAACCTCGTGTTGACACTTTAGCATGTATTTTCAGGTTTTAACCAATGGCACGCTACAGGAGGTTTTGGCAGGGCATGGCATGGTCATAGAAGACTCTGATTATTTATATGGGGACCGTTTTAAACTATTTTAAGGGCCTACTTCCGCACTAATTTTAACAATGTAAATACAATATTTTTGACTTAACCATTTTATTCTAAATGATTGAAGTGAAAACCATTTTTGAACTTGTGTTGTAATACCAATTGAGTTACACCCCAGCTACATGTATGCTTCCGCTGGACCCGATCTTGGGGGTGTGACAGATTGGTATCAGAGCTCTGGCTATAGCGAACTAAGTGTTTTTAAAACCTAGACTATAGCTACTTTTATGAAAAACTTAACCCTATGACCGTCACGTGCCTGCCTGCCAAGCTGAAGCCTCATTGTGGTTTGTTGCTGACTTAGGTGATGAGATTTGTGTCTCATTATCTGGTATATTATGTTCATTTATTCTAATTGATTTCTATCATTGTCTTTCATATAAGCATGTTCACGTATCATATATGTCACCCTGTTATGTTTCTCCTTGCATAGTTTCATCATTTGACCTCGAGCTTGGTCACCTGCCTTAGTCTTTCTGAACGTCTTGGTATTTGTGAAGGACATAGTATTAGTATAACTGAGCTGAGTATTTCAAAATTTATGGAACCTCGGTGGAATATAGACTAGTCACCTATATTCAACCCGGGATAGTGGGACATAGGCTGACTACCTATATCCGACTCAGAAATAAATTTTGCAACACTGAGAATAGTTATAATAAAATTCTGTCTGGATTGAATCCTCTACTCAATTTCGAAATGTTTCATTTGTGTGTGTGTGTGTATACCCTCGTTGTCAGAACGCTTATACTTTTCCTCACCTCGTGAACCGCCGCCTAGAAGCACGTCAACTGGTCATTTCGTCTCATGAATCTTCACCTTTATAACACTTCAGAGACCAACGTTAACTGAACTTCGGGACGAAGTTCCCTTAAGGGGTAGAGACTGCCACAACTCGTAAATTCTGGTCTTTTCCCGAACTTTCAACATTTACTATTCATCGATCACTATTCATCATTTTACTATTCATCTTTTTCGAAGTCAGTTTGATATTTTGAGAAGCGTTTTAAAATTTTACTATTCATAAAATACTATTCACCTCCGGAGAAAAATTTGTCGTTTATGCATGAGTTGCGTCATTTCTGTACACGTACGATTATCAACCTAATAAACGTTATCCTATAAACTATTACTATGAATAATTGATCCGATAATCCCAACTATGGTCCTAACATATTTTTATACTCATAATAATAATATAAAAATTATATTATTAATTTACCCGGTGTTTTCAAATCAACTGTTACGTTTTCCGGTCGAAGCTTATAACTCAGTCGGTTTGCGATATTTCAACCCGATCATTATTTTAACTTCCGATCCTCATCAGGAATATTATTTTACAATTTTTACAACTTCATTATATTTTATTTTATCTCGTTACAATTTATTTTTAGTTAACTCGGTACCCGGTATCACCTAAAACTAATAATATCTACCTAAACTACACCAAAGTCCAAGAATTCTTACATACTCATCCACCCTACCATACCAATCAACCTTACACAATTAAAAATCTTACTAACCATTTAATGTTTGTCCAAAACTTTGTATAACCGACTATATATATATATCATACATTATATACTTACCTTCATTTCCACAAAATATCAACTAGAAAAAGTTCTCATCTTTTCTTTCTCTCCTCTCATGAACTGGCCAAGCCACAACACCAAGAAGAACCATTAATTTTCCAAGATCAAGTCATTTCCTAGTTCCTTTTGTTGTCTTTGTTTGAGTTTTGTGATAAAAACTCAAGGTTTCTTTGGTTTTACTCATCCAAGCTCTATAATTTTTCTATGTAAGTTGTCAAACTCTTGTTCATAATTTCTTCATGTTATTTTTATGGTCATATGATTTCCATTCAAGATCTACATGCATATGTTAGTTATACCACTCATTTATATATATATATATATATATATATATATATATATATATATATATATATATATATATATATATATATATATATAACTTTTGATCCCTAAAAATAGATTATAGTTAGATCCTTGTTAGATCCACTTGATTTATGATGTTTAGGAACCCATGACACCCTAAGAAGGTGTATGGTAAGATTAGACTAGATTTGTGGTGATTGAAAGTGGTTTGGTTGAAGTTGAAACAAGTTTGAAACTAGGAAAATGATTTTTGAAACTATATAAATACCTACTGTCCTTATTTTGAAAACGTGGGAAACTCAGTAACTCAGGGGATATTTTTGAACAAAGATTTAGAAAATACTTTCAAAAACGAAGCCGTGGGCGAAAGAACGGATTAAAACGAGTTAATAACGAAGGAGATATGATTTTCCGAATTTAACAACGAAAACTATTTTCTGAAAAACTGCATGCTGTTTGGCAGTTTTCGACGGGCAAATAGAGGCGTTAAACGTAACCTAGAGGAACCGAGCTATCGAAAATATATTAGTATATACTAAAACGAATCCGTAGATATAAAGAACGAGGAAAATGAACTTAAAACGACCAAGTTATACACGTTTTAAAATCGTCACAACTATATATATATATTTAGTCACTACTAGAAAATAATATAACTACGTACTAAATGACATATTTTCTAGATTTCTTATTCAAGGAGTTTATTTTTAATTAACGAAATATGTACGACTCAAGGTTTATTTATGCGACTACTAGACGATATCTTAAGGTTTTCAAAACGAGGAATATAACACTAACGTTTTTGTATACGATATATTACGACAAGTTTTTATTAACCTAGTTGGACTTATTTTTCCTAAGTATGGAAAATACTTCACTTTGACAATAACAAGTATTTTCAAGTTACGAGTGGTATAGGTATCATGTGCATGTGCATTCATTACATCACGGCGTGATCTAAGTAGATCACTATCATTCATATTAGGTTGCGGTTAGAGATCGAACCTCATTTCTGTGTATCCACTTTTGTCATCGTAGCTTTTCGCACCAGGTGAGTCATAGCCCCTATTCTTTTAAATTGTTTTGTTAACTTTTTGGGGGAGAATACATGCTCGTTTTTACATAAATTACTACTTGACTCTTTGAACTCATTTGACCTATTAACTTGTTTTGAACTTTTGAACTTAATGTACTGTACGTGCTATGACCTAAAGTCTCACCTTATTGGTGGAGCGTTCTTAACCCTAAAGTCTCACCTTATTGGTGGAGCGTGCTAAGTCTCCTTTGTTCGGAGCAACACTATAAAGTCTCTCCTGTTCAGAGCATCCTTAATAATTCTCGCCATGGTGGAGTGACTAATAATTCTTCACCAAGTCGGTGGAGTGACTAATAATTCTTTGCCTAGGTGGCGGAGTGACTTCAAGTCTCCCTTGTTCGGAGCGGCCTTGATTATTATATATGTGGTGCTTATATTGTGACTTATTATTGACCTCATGTGCTTAACTACCAGGCATAAACTATTTTAGCAGTGGGTTGTAAACACACAGGTTGCAAGTCTCTTATGGCGGGACTTGCAACTGAGTGGATTTACGATGCCTTTGCTGTGTGATCATTTTTCTATATACTTTATTTGTTAAACAAACCCTATGAACTCACCAACCTCGTGTTGACACTTTAGCATGTATTTTCAGGTTTTAACCAATGGCACGCTACAGGAGGTTTTGGCAGGGCATGGCATGGTCATAGAAGACTCTGATTATTTATATGGGGACCGTTTTAAACTATTTTAAGGGCCTACTTCCGCACTAATTTTAACAATGTAAATACAATATTTTTGACTTAACTATTTTATTCTAAATGATTGAAGTGAAAACCATTTTTGAACTTGTGTTGTAATACCAATTGAGTTACACCCCAGCTACATGTATGCTTCCGCTGGACCCGATCTTGGGGGTGTGACAGATTGGTATCAGAGCTCTGGCTATAGCGAACTAAGTGTTTTTAAAACCTAGACTATAGCTACTTTTATGAAAAACTTAACCCTATGACCGTCACGTGCCTGCCTGCCAAGCTGAAGCCTCATTGTGGTTTGTTGCTGACTTAGGTGATGAGATTTGTGTCTCATTATCTGGTATATTATGTTCATTTATTCTAATTGATTTCTATCATTGTCTTTCATATAAGCATATTCACGTATCATATATGTCACCCTGTTATGTTTCTCCTTGCATAGTTTCATCATTTGACCTCGAGCTTGGTCACCTGCCTTAGTCTTTCTGAACGTCTTGGTATTTGTGAAGGACATAGTATTAGTATAACTGAGCTGAGTATTTCAAAATTTATAGAACCTCGGTGGAATATAGACTAGTCACCTATATTCAACCCGGGATAGTGGGACATAGGCTGACTACCTATATCCGACTCAGAAATAAATTTTGCAACACTGAGAATAGTTATAATAAAATTCTGTCTGGATTGAATCCTCTACTCAATTTCGAAATGTTTCATTTGTGTGTGTGTGTGTATACCCTCGTTGTCAGAACGCTTATACTTTTCCTCACCTCGTGAACCGCCGCCTAGAAGCACGTCAACTGGTCATTTCGTCTCATGAATCTTCACCTTTATAACACTTCAGAGACCAAAGTTAACTGAACTTCGGGACGAAGTTCCCTTAAGGGGTAGAGACTGTCACAACTCGTAAATTCTGGTCTTTTCCCGAACTTTCAACATTTACTATTCATCGATCACTATTCATCATTTTACTATTCATCTTTTTCGAAGTCAGTTTGATATTTTGAGAAGCGTTTTAAAATTTTACTATTCATAAAATACTATTCACCTCCGGAGAAAAATTTGTCGTTTATGCATGAGTTGCGTCATTTCTGTACACGTACGATTATCAACCTAATAAACGTTATCCTATAAACTATTACTATGAATAATTGATCCGATAATCCCAACTATGGTCCTAACATATTTTTATACTCATAATAATAATATAAAAATTATATTATTAATTTACCCGGTGTTTTCAAATCAACTGTTACGTTTTCCGGTCGAAGCTTATAACTCAGTCGGTTTGCGATATTTCAACCCGATCATTATTTTAACTTCCGATCCTCATCAGGAATATTATTTTACAATTTTTACAACTTCATTATATTTTATTTTATCTCGTTACAATTTATTTTTAGTTAACTCGGTACCCGGTATCACCTAAAACTAATAATATCTACCTAAACTACACCAAAGTCCAAGAATTCTTACATACTCATCCACCCTACCATACCAATCAACCTTACACAATTAAAAATCTTACTAACCATTTAATGTTTGTCCAAAACTTTGTATAACCGACTATATATATATCATACATTATATACTTACCTTCATTTCCACAAAATATCAACTAGAAAAAGTTCTCATCTTTTCTTTCTCTCCTCTCATGAACTGGCCAAGCCACAACACCAAGAAGAACCATTAATTTTCCAAGATCAAGTCATTTCCTAGTTCCTTTTGTTGTCTTTGTTTGAGTTTTGTGATAAAAACTCAAAGTTTCTTTGGTTTTACTCATCCAAGCTCTATAATCTTTCTATGTAAGTTGTCAAACTCTTGTTCATAATTTCTTCATGTTATTTTTATGGTCATATGATTTCCATTCAAGATCTACATGCATATGTTAGTTATACCACTCATTATATATATATATATATATATATATATATATATATATATATATATATATATATATATATATCTAACTTTTGATCCCTAAAAATAGATTATAGTTAGATCCTTGTTAGATCCACTTGATTTATGATGTTTAGGAACCCATGACACCCTAAGAAGGTGTATGGTAAGATTAGACTAGATTTGTGGTGATTGAAAGTGGTTTGGTTGAAGTTGAAACAAGTTTGAAACTAGGAAAATGATTTTTGAAACTATATAAATACCTACTGTCCTTATTTTGAAAACGTGGGAAACTCAGTAACTCAGGGGATATTTTTGAACAAAGATTTAGAAAATACTTTCAAAAACGAAGCCGTGGGCGAAAGAACGGATTAAAACGAGTTAATAACGAAGGAGATATGATTTTCCGAATTTAACAACGAAAACTATTTTCTGAAAAACTGCACGCTGTTTGGCAGTTTTCGACGGGCAAATAGAGGCGTTAAACGTAACCTAGAGGAACCGAGCTATCGAAAATATATTAGTATTTACTAAAACGAATCCGTGGATATAAAGAACGAGGAAAATGAACTTAAAACGACCAAGTTATACACGTTTTAAAATCGTCACAACTATATATATATATTTAGTCACTACTAGAAAATAATATAACTACGTACTAAATGACATATTTTCTAGATTTCTTATTCAAGGAGTTTATTTTTAATTAACGAAATATGTACGACTCAAGGTTTATTTATGCGACTACTAGACGATATCTTAAGGTTTTCAAAACGAGGAATATAACACTAACGTTTTTGTATACGATATATTACGACAAGTTTTTATTAACCTAGTTGGACTTATTTTTCCTAAGTATGGAAAATACTTCACTTTGACAATAACAAGTATTTTCAAGTTACGAGTGGTATAGGTATCATGTGCATGTGCATTCATTACATCACGGCGTGATCTAAGTAGATCACTATCATTCATATTAGGTTGCGGTTAGAGATCGAACCTCATTTCTGTGTATCCACTTTTGTCATCGTAGCTTTTCGCACCAGGTGAGTCATAGCCCCTATTCTTTTAAATTGTTTTGTTAACTTTTTGGGGGAGAATACATGCTCGTTTTTACATAAATTACTACTTGACTCTTTGAACTCATTTGACCTATTAACTTGTTTTGAACTTTTGAACTTAATGTACTGTACGTGCTATGACCTAAAGTCTCACCTTATTGGTGGAGCGTTCTTAACCCTAAAGTCTCACCTTATTGGTGGAGCGTGCTAAGTCTCCTTTGTTCGGAGCAACACTATAAAGTCTCTCCTGTTCAGAGCATCCTTAATAATTCTCGCCATGGTGGAGTGACTAATAATTCTTCACCAAGTCGGTGGAGTGACTAATAATTCTTTGCCTAGGTGGCGGAGTGACTTCAAGTCTCCCTTGTTCGGAGCGGCCTTGATTATTATATATGTGGTGCTTATATTGTGACTTATTATTGACCTCATGTGCTTAACTACCAGACATAAACTATTTTAGCAGTGGGTTGTAAACACACAGGTTGCAAGTCTCTTATGGCGGGACTTGCAACTGAGTGGATTTACGATGCCTTTGCTGTGTGATCATTTTTCTATATACTTTATTTGTTAAACAAACCCTATGAACTCACCAACCTCGTGTTGACACTTTAGCATGTATTTTCAGGTTTTAACCAATGGCACGCTACAGGAGGTTTTGGCAGGGCATGGCATGGTCATAGAAGACTCTGATTATTTATATGGGGACCGTTTTAAACTATTTTAAGGGCCTACTTCCGCACTACTTTTAACAATGTAAATACAATATTTTTGACTTAACTATTTTATTCTAAATGATTGAAGTGAAAACCATTTTTGAACTTGTGTTGTAATACCAATTGAGTTACACCCCAGCTACATGTATGCTTCCGCTGGACCCGATCTTGGGGGTGTGACAGATTGGTATCAGAGCTCTGGCTATAGCGAACTAAGTGTTTTTAAAACCTAGACTATAGCTACTTTTATGAAAAACTTAACCCTATGACCGTCACGTGCCTGCCTGCCAAGCTGAAGCCTCATTGTGGTTTGTTGCTGACTTAGGTGATGAGATTTGTGTCTCATTATCTGGTATATTATGTTCATTTATTCTAATTGATTTCTATCATTGTCTTTCATATAAGCATGTTCACGTATCATATATGTCACCCTGTTATGTTTCTCCTTGCATAGTTTCATCATTTGACCTCGAGCTTGGTCACCTGCCTTAGTCTTTCTGAACGTCTTGGTATTTGTGAAGGACATAGTATTAGTATAACTGAGCTGAGTATTTCAAAATTTATAGAACCTCGGTGGAATATAGACTAGTCACCTATATTCAACCCGGGATAGTGGGACATAGGCTGACTACCTATATCCGACTCAGAAATAAATTTTGCAACACTGAGAATAGTTATAATAAAATTCTGTCTGGATTGAATCCTCTACTCAATTTCGAAATGTTTCATTTGTGTGTGTGTGTGTGTGTGTATACCCTCGTTGTCAGAACGCTTATACTTTTCCTCACCTCGTGAACCGCCGCCTAGAAGCACGTCAACTGGTCATTTCGTCTCATGAATCTTCACCTTTATAACACTTCAGAGACCAACGTTAACTGAACTTCGGGACGAAGTTCCCTTAAGGGGTAGAGACTGTCACAACTCGTAAATTCTGGTCTTTTCTCGAACTTTCAACATTTACTATTCATCGATCACTATTCATCATTTTACTATTCATCTTTTTCGAAGTCAGTTTGATATTTTGAGAAGCGTTTTAAAATTTTACTATTCATAAAATACTATTCACCTCCGGAGAAAAATTTGTCGTTTATGCATGAGTTGCGTCATTTCTGTACACGTACGATTATCAACCTAATAAACGTTATCCTATAAACTATTACTATGAATAATTGATCCGATAATCCCAACTATGGTCCTAACATATTTTTATACTCATAATAATAATATAAAAATTATATTATTAATTTACCCGGTGTTTTCAAATCAACTGTTATGTTTTCCGGTCGAAGCTTATAACTCAGTCGGTTTGCGATATTTCAACCCGATCATTATTTTAACTTCCGATCCTCATCAGGAATATTATTTTACAATTTTTACAACTTCATTATATTTTATTTTATCTCGTTACAATTTATTTTTAGTTAACTCGGTACCCGGAATCACCTAAAACTAATAATATCTACCTAAATTACACCAAAGTCCAAGAATTCTTACATACTCATCCACCCTACCATACCAATCAACCTTACACAATTAAAAATCTTACTAACCATTTAATGTTTTTCCAAAACTTTGTATAACCGACTATATATATATCATACATTATATACTTACCTTCATTTCCACAAAATATCAACTAGAAAAAGTTCTCATCTTTTCTTTCTCTCCTCTCATGAACTGGCCAAGCCACAACACCAAGAAGAACCATTAATTTTCCAAGATCAAGTCATTTCCTAGTTCCTTTTGTTGTCTTTGTTTGAGTTTTGTGATAAAAACTCAAGGTTTCTTTGGTTTTACTCATCCAAGCTCTATAATCTTTCTATGTAAGTTGTCAAACTCTTGTTCATAATTTCTTCATGTTATTTTTATGGTCATATGATTTCCATTCAAGATCTACATGCATATGTTAGTTATACCACTCATTTATATATATATATATATATATATATATATATATATATATATATATCTAACTTTTGATCCCTAAAAATAGATTATAGTTAGATCCTTGTTAGATCCACTTGATTTATGATGTTTAGGAACCCATGACACCCTAAGAAGGTGTATGGTAAGATTAGACTAGATTTGTGGTGATTGAAAGTGGTTTGGTTGAAGTTGAAACAAGTTTGAAACTAGGAAAATGATTTTTGAAACTATATAAATACCTACTGTCCTTATTTTGAAAACGTGGGAAACTCAGTAACTCAGGGGATATTTTTGAACAAAGATTTAGAAAATACTTTCAAAAACGAAGCCGTGGGCGAAAGAACGGATTAAAACGAGTTAATAACGAAGGAGATATGATTTTCCGAATTTAACAACGAAAACTATTTTCTGAAAAACTGCATGCTGTTTGGCAGTTTTCGACGGGCAAATAGAGGCGTTAAACGTAACCTAGAGGAACCGAGCTATCGAAAATATATTAGTATATACTAAAACGAATCCGTGGATATAAAGAACGAGGAAAATGAACTTAAAACGACCAAGTTATACACGTTTTAAAATCGTCACAACTATATATATATATATTTAGTCACTACTAGAAAATAATATAACTACGTACTAAATGACATATTTTCTAGATTTCTTATTCAAGGAGTTTATTTTTAATTAACGAAATATGTACGACTCAAGGTTTATTTATGCGACTACTAGACGATATCTTAAGGTTTTCAAAACGAGGAATATAACACTAACGTTTTTGTATACGATATATTACGACAAGTTTTTATTAACCTAGTTGGACTTATTTTTCCTAAGTATGGAAAATACTTCACTTTGACAATAACAAGTATTTTCAAGTTACGAGTGGTATAGGTATCATGTGCATGTGCATTCATTACATCATGGCGTGATCTAAGTAGATCACTATCATTCATATTAGGTTGCGGTTAGAGATCGAACCTCATTTCTGTGTATCCACTTTTGTCATCGTAGCTTTTCGCACCAGGTGAGTCATAACCCCTATTCTTTTAAATTGTTTTGTTAACTTTTTGGGGGAGAATACATGCTCGTTTTTACATAAATTACTACTTGACTCTTTGAACTCATTTGACCTATTAACTTGTTTTGAACTTAATGTACTGTACGTGCTATGACCTAAAGTCTCACCTTATTGGTGGAGCGTTCTTAACCCTAAAGTCTCACCTTATTGGTGGAGCGTGCTAAGTCTCCTTTGTTCGGAGCAACACTATAAAGTCTCTCCTGTTCAGAGCATCCTTAATAATTCTCGCCATGGTGGAGTGACTAATAATTCTTCACCAAGTCGGTGGAGTGACTAATAATTCTTTGCCTAGGTGGCGGAGTGACTTCAAGTCTCCCTTGTTCGGAGCGGCCTTGATTATTATATATGTGGTGCTTATATTGTGACTTATTATTGACCTCATGTGCTTAACTACCAGACATAAACTATTTTAGCAGTGGGTTGTAAACACACAGGTTGCAAGTCTCTTATGGCGGGACTTGCAACTGAGTGGATTTACGATGCCTTTGCTGTGTGATCATTTTTCTATATACTTTATTTGTTAAACAAACCCTATGAACTCACCAACCTCGTGTTGACACTTTAGCATGTATTTTCAGGTTTTAACCAATGGCACGCTACAGGAGGTTTTGGCAGGGCATGGCATGGTCATAGAAGACTCTGATTATTTATATGGGGACCGTTTTAAACTATTTTAAGGGCCTACTTCCGCACTACTTTTAACAATGTAAATACAATATTTTTGACTTAACTATTTTATTCTAAATGATTGAAGTGAAAACCATTTTTGAACTTGTGTTGTAATACCAATTGAGTTACACCCCAGCTACATGTATGCTTCCGCTGGACCCGATCTTGGGGGTGTGACAGATTGGTATCAGAGTTCTGGCTATAGCGAACTAAGTGTTTTTAAAACCTAGACTATAGCTACTTTTATGAAAAACTTAACCCTATGACCGTCACGTGCCTGCCTGCCAAGCTGAAGCCTCATTGTGGTTTGTTGCTGACTTAGGTGATGAGATTTGTGTCTCATTATCTGGTATATTATGTTCATTTATTCTAATTGATTTCTATCATTGTCTTTCATATAAGCATGTTCACGTACCATATATGTCACCCTGTTATGTTTCTTCTTGCATAGTTTCATCATTTGACCTCGAGCTTGGTCACCTGCCTTAGTCTTTCTGAACGTCTTGGTATTTGTGAAGGACATAGTATTAGTATAACTGAGCTGAGTATTTCAAAATTTATGGAACCTCGGTGGAATATAGACTAGTCACCTATATTCAACCCGGGATAGTGGGACATAGGCTGACTACCTATATCCGACCCAGAAATAAATTTTGCAACACTGAGAATAGTTATAATAAAATTCTGTCTGGATTGAATCCTCTACTCAATTTCGAAATGTTTCATTTGTGTGTGTGTGTGTGTGTGTATACCCTCGTTGTCAGAACGCTTATACTTTTCCTCACCTCGTGAACCGCCGCCTAGAAGCACGTCAACTGGTCATTTCGTCTCATGAATCTTCACCTTTATAACACTTCAGAGACCAACGTTAACTGAACTTCGGGACGAAGTTCCCTTAAGGGGTAGAGACTGTCACAACTCGTAAATTCTGGTCTTTTCCCGAACTTTCAACATTTACTATTCATCGATCACTATTCATCATTTTACTATTCATCTTTTTCGAAGTCAGTTTGATATTTTGAGAAGCGTTTTAAAATTTTACTATTCATAAAATACTATTCACCTCCGGAGAAAAATTTGTCGTTTATGCATGAGTTGCGTCATTTCTGTACACGTACGATTATCAACCTAATAAACGTTATCCTATAAACTATTACTATGAATAATTGATCCGATAATCCCAACTATGGTCCTAACATATTTTTATACTCATAATAATAATATAAAAATTATATTATTAATTTACCCGGTGTTTTCAAATCAACTGTTACGTTTTCCGGTCGAAGCTTATAACTCAGTCGGTTTGCGATATTTCAACCCGATCATTATTTTAACTTCCGATCCTCCTCAGGAATAATATTTTACAATTTTTACAACTTCATTATATTTTATTTTATCTCGTTACAATTTATTTTTAGTTAACTCGGTACCCGGTATCACCTAAAACTAATAATATCTACCTAAATTACACCAAAGTCCAAGAATTCTTACATACTCATCCACCCTACCATACCAATCAACCTTACACAATTAAAAATCTTACTAACCATTTAATGTTTGTCCAAAACTTTGTATAACCTACTATATATATATCATACATTATATACTTACCTTCATTTTCACAAAATATCAACTAGAAAAAGTTCTCATCTTTTCTTTCTCTCCTCTCATGAACCGGCCAAGCCACAACACCAAGAAGAACCATTAATTTTCCAAGATCAAGTCATTTCCTAGTTCCTTTTGTTGTCTTTGTTTGAGTTTTGTTATAAAAACTCAAGGTTTCTTTGGTTTTACTCATCCAAGCTCTATAATCTTTCTATGTAAGTTGTCAAACTCTTGTTCATAATTTCTTCATGTTATTTTTATGGTCATATGATTTCCATTCAAGATCTACATGCATATGTTAGTTATACCACTCATTTATATATATATATATATATATATATATATATATATATATATATATATATATATATATATATATATATATATCTAACTTTTGATCCCTAAAAATAGATTATAGTTAGATCCTTGTTAGATCCACTTGATTTATGATGTTTAGGAACCCATGACACCCTAAGAAGGTGTATGGTAAGATTAGACTAGATTTGTGGTGATTGAAAGTGGTTTGGTTGAAGTTGAAACAAGTTTGAAACTAGGAAAATGATTTTTGAAACTATATAAATACCTACTGTCCTTATTTTGAAAACGTGGGAAACTTAGTAACTCAGGGGATATTTTTGAACAAAGATTTAGAAAATACTTTCAAAAACGAAGCCGTGGGCGAAAGAACGGATTAAAACGAGTTAATAACGAAGGAGATATGATTTTCCGAATTTAACAACGAAAACTATTTTCTGAAAAACTGCATGCTGTTTGGCAGTTTTCGACGGGCAAATAGAGGCGTTAAACGTAACCTAGAGGAACCGAGCTATCGAAAATATATTAGTATATACTAAAACGAATCCGTGGATATAAAGAACGAGGAAAATGAACTTAAAACGACCAAGTTATACACGTTTTAAAATCGTCACAACTATATATATATATATTTAGTCACTACTAGAAAATAATATAACTACGTACTAAATGACATATTTTCTAGATTTCTTATTCAAGGAGTTTATTTTTAATTAACGAAATATGTACGACTCAAGGTTTATTTATGCGACTACTAGACGATATCTTAAGGTTTTCAAAACGAGGAATATAACACTAACGTTTTTGTATACGATATATTACGACAAGTTTTTATTAACCTAGTTGGACTTATTTTTCCTAAGTATGGAAAATACTTCACTTTGACAATAACAAGTATTTTCAAGTTACGAGTGGTATAGGTATCATGTGCATGTGCATTCATTACATCACGGCGTGATCTAAGTAGATCACTATCATTCATATTAGGTTGCGGTTAGAGATCGAACCTCATTTCTGTGTATCCACTTTTGTCATCGTAGCTTTTCGCACCAGGTGAGTCATAGCCCCTATTCTTTTAAATTGTTTTGTTAACTTTTTGGGGGAGAATACATGCTCGTTTTTACATAAATTACTACTTGACTCTTTGAACTCATTTGACCTATTAACTTGTTTTGAACTTAATGTACTGTACGTGCTATGACCTAAAGTCTCACCTTATTGGTGGAGCGTTCTTAACCCTAAAGTCTCACCTTATTGGTGGAGCGTGCTAAGTCTCCTTTGTTCGGAGCAACACTATAAAGTCTCTCCTGTTCAGAGCATCCTTAATAATTCTCGCCATGGTGGAGTGACTAATAATTCTTCACCAAGTCGGTGGAGTGACTAATAATTCTTTGCCTAGGTGGCGGAGTGACTTCAAGTCTCCCTTGTTCGGAGCGACCTTGATTATTATATATGTGGTGCTTATATTGTGACTTATTATTGACCTCATGTGCTTAACTACCAGACATAAACTATTTTAGCAGTGGGTTGTAAACACACAGGTTGCAAGTCTCTTATGGCGGGACTTGCAACTGAGTGGATTTACGATGCCTTTGCTGTGTGATCATTTTTCTATATACTTTATTTGTTAAACAAACCCTATGAACTCACCAACCTCGTGTTGACACTTTAGCATGTATTTTCAGGTTTTAACCAATGGCACGCTACAGGAGGTTTTGGCAGGGCATGGCATGGTCATAGAAGACTCTGATTATTTATATGGGGACCGTTTTAAACTATTTTAAGGGCCTACTTCCGCACTACTTTTAACAATGTAAATACAATATTTTTGACTTAACTATTTTATTCTAAATGATTGAAGTGAAAACCATTTTTGAACTTGTGTTGTAATACCAATTGAGTTACACCCCAGCTACATGTATGCTTCCGCTGGACCCGATCTTGGGGGTGTGACAGGATGTCAATTCCTTAGATGTAGATTGCTGTCATGGCAGTACAAGAAACAGACTATGGTGGCTACTTCAACCACTGAAGCAGAGTATGTAGTTGCAGCAAGCTGTTGTGCTCAGGTCTTATGGCTTCAAAATCAACTTTTAGACTATGGGTACAATTTCATGCACTCCATCATTTATATTGACAATAGCAGTACCATATGCATAATTAAAAATCCTGTTCAACACACTAAAACTAAACATATTGAAATTAGACATCACTTTATAAGAGATTGTTATGAGAAAAAGCTTATTCAAGTTGTCAAAATTGATACTGATGACAACTATGTTGATTTATTAACAAAAGGACTTGATGTGGGTAGATTTCAGTACTTGGTAATAGGTATTGGAATGCTAAACCCATAAAATTTTGATGTCTAATAACTTTTAGTGTTGAGGGGAGGTTTTTGGTACTTAAATTGTCATATCTGTTTGTATATGTTTGTCCACTAACTTTAGTGCAGCGGATAAAGACAATAGTGGAAATATATATATCAAGCAGTGGAAATATTTGCTCTCACAATGGAAACAAGAAAAATAAAAGTAACTTTATTAATCACTGAAACCATTCAAAAGTTACATTCCATAGCAAGAGAGTACAATAAACAAACATAAAAGACACAGATCCTAACACCCTACACTAGCTACTCCATTGGCTTCTTGCCTTTCCCCTGGTAGTCATGCTTTGCCTTCTGAGCACTCTTCCTCTTGTTATCAAAGGAGAATTGCTTCCTTGGGCAAGCAAGACCTAGCACTTGTTTTGGCGACTTTTGGAGTCTTGCAGGCTTTTCTGGGGCAGGCCACTTCATATTCACCAATGCTGATTCAAAGGCTATTGTCAGTGCCTTTGGTAGCTCCTTGGAAAGGGTGTATGGCTCATCATCATCATCAGAAGAACTTGAGTAGAACTCAAGAGATGGAGCAGGAGCAGGGGTAGAAATCTTTTTATTTGGCTTCATATTTGTTGAGCTTGAAGCACATGGAGGAAAATAGTCACGCCATCCTGAAGATTCCTGTTCAGAGTCAGAATAATAACTTATCTCTTCATCAGATGAATCATATGAAGAGATGTAGATCAGTGGAAAATGGCTCATGATGATTTTTGGGTTTGTGATGTTGAAGAAAAGTTTTGGTGAAGATTTGTGTTGATTCAAACCCCTTTTATAGGCAAAGGCAAACCCTAGGGATATTTAAGAGAAATTATTGATTGGGAAGTTTACACAGCAAAGAATTTTGCTCCTACATGGAAGATAACAAGATTGGGAGGTGAAACTTCATCTTTCATTCAGTTTGAAGATCTTATTAAAGCTTGTGGTAGAAGTGATCTTGATATGCTTTGGAAGTTAGTTGATGAAAGATTCAAGGCTGATAACTTCAAAGATGTGAAGGAGATGCAGCTATGGGTTGATTTGAGGAGACTTTATGAACCAGATCCTAATGATAGTTACTGGAAGTTTGAAGCTACAGATCTGCATACCACATGGTCATACTATGATTCATGTGAGGTTCATCATGTTTCTACAAAAGCCGGAGTGGATGTATACATGTTCGCTGAGAAGGAATATCCACTTAGAGCAGTAACCCTTACTGCAATGTTGACATCAAGATTAAGAGTTCATGAAGACACTGAGAAAGTCAGAGCTTTGATTCAGAAGATACAAGATCAGTGTTCAAGAGCTATACAGGCTTTAAGAAGAAAGTGAAGTGTTTGGAAGAATTCCGTATATCTTCAATGATGCTGATTGCTTGAAGAAAATTATGTATTTGTTTAGAAATCATAAGTTTAGGGGAGGATTGTTGGGAATTATACTAACAATTACCACTGTTAAGCATGGAGATTACAACTGCTGAAGAATGCACTAGAAGTGGAAACTCATTACCACTGCTAGTACATATTGTTACCACTGCTATAGGATAATTGTTAGGAAACGTGTGTATAGATAAGTATAGAAAATACCTTGTAAATATTCTATTATTCTATGCTTATACTTATCTTGTAAAGGACTCCTTGTGTCCTATAAAAGGAGGTCCTAGGTTTAGGTTATTGATGAGGCGAAAAATGATTCGTTTTTAGGGGGTCATTTAAGCCCGAATCCGAATTTATTTGATCAAATATTGCCCTAAATCATTCCTTTTGTGATTTTAGGTACTTTGGGAGTGAAATCTGGAAAAGGAAGCAATTCGGACGTTTTTGGAGCATTAAAGTGAAGAAAACGCCAAAGTCTTAATTTTCCAAGCTGGGAACAGTAGGTGACGGCGTCAAGAGCAAAACCTTGACGGCGTCAAGAGCAAATTTCATGAATTCCCATGACGATCCAGAAAAGATTTGATGGCGTCACGTAGGAAGGGCGTCAAGAGTAAAAGAGTCATGACGGCCTGGAAATGTATAAGTCTTGACCGCGTCAGAAGTAGATCTAGGCAGTCCGAGAAGAGTTTTGGCGGCGAGGTGACGGCGTCACAGTGTTTGTCTTGACGCCGTCAGACCTATTTTTCTATATATAGTTTTCTAATTTTCACACATTAAGAGAGAGAAGTTTTGGAGAAACCCTAAGTACGATTTTGGTGCAACTTTTACAGGTTTTTCAAGGGTTCCAAACCCTTGATACCTTGCATTGTAATTGAGATAAGTGTTCTTCTAATTCAATCAATATGTCTATGTGTTGGTTGTCTATATCTTGTTCTTGTCTCAATTCCATTATGCTAGGCTAGATCTCTTTGGTGTTTGCTTAGATCTAATGAAACCTAGATATTAATTATGTGTTGATTGCTTGTTGATGAGGCGAAAAATGATCCGTTTTTAGGGGGTCATTTAAGCCCGAATCCGACTTTATTTGATCAAATATTGCCCTAAATCGTTCCTTTTGTGATTTTAGGTACTTGGAGAGTGAATTCTGGAAAAGAAGCCATTTTGGACGTTTTTGGAGCATAAAAGTGAAGAAAACGGCAAAGTCTCAAATTTCTATGCTGGGAACAGTGCATGAAGGCGTCAAGAGTAATTCTTGACGGCGTCAAAGTCCCAAGAATAAAATACCGTGGTTGATGACGGCGTCACATAGGCCGTCAGAAGTAGATCAAGGCCGTTCGAGGAAGTATTTGGCGGCGAGATGACGGCGTCACACCATTGCTCTTGACGCCGTCACCTCGATTTTCCTATATATAGTTTTCTAGTTTTTTACATTATAGAAAGAGAAGTTTTGGTGAAACCCTAAAGACGAATT
This sequence comes from Artemisia argyi, assembly GCA_030686995.1. Taxonomy (NCBI): domain Eukaryota; kingdom Viridiplantae; phylum Streptophyta; class Magnoliopsida; order Asterales; family Asteraceae; genus Artemisia; species Artemisia argyi. Next base: position 90,184,424 of record CM060699.1, read on the forward strand.
TGGTGCAACTTTTACAGGTTTTTCAAGGGTTCCAAACCCTTGATACCTTGCATTGTAATTGAGATAAGTGTTCTTCTAATTCAATCAATATGTCTATGTGTTGGTTGTCTATATCTTGTTCTTGTCTCAATTCTATTATGCTAGGCTAGATCTCTTTTGTGTTTGCTTAGATCTAATGAAACCTAGATATTGATTATGTGTTGATTACTTGTTTATTCTTGTCTTGGATGAATGATTTTATATGTTAGGCTTAAGAAAACTGGCAGATCTCCAAATGGTAACATGCTTGAACGTCTTAAGAAACATGAACCGAGGCGTACTAGGTCTTTATTGGTTGTATTTAATGCATGAGCCACTGTTTACAATCCCCATAGTTGTGCTGGGTCATGGTGTAGGAGGAGATAAGAGCTCATAGAATTGGGGAGTTATGTATGCCACCCCATGAATGGTATTAAGGAATACAATCCGTCATCCATGCAATTATAACAAGTAATTAACGTGTAAAAGATATCTAGGGAGTAGTGAAGTCTAAGTAAACACATTTTCTCCAATTACTGCTCACAACCTTAGTATAAATTAGTTTATTTTCATTTTCAGTATTTTATTTTGATTATATATTAGTTTTGGGTTAGTTGAATAGCAACTAATTCCGCCCACTCTTCCAAAACCCGAGATTTTACTTGCTTTCATAAAAATATAAAAATACAAAAATAATCATCCCTCACCTTTAGAACTAGTAATTAGGCTTTCTAATCCTAGCGACACTATTCCTAAGCTGAACGATCAATCCCCCGGTACTTGTCACTATACTATACTACAACGATCAGGTACACTGCCTGGTGGGGGTTGTAAGCTTCTCGAGATCCCTCGAGAGGTAAAGCCTGTTGCGATTCCCACGCATCAAGTTTTTGGCGCCGCAGCCCGGGGAATATTTATTGTCTAGGTCAGGATTTCTTTTTATTAGGTCTACTTGCTAGATTCCTTTCTAGTAAGATTTTATTTTTGATTTTTAGGTCTTCTTTAGTCTATCTTTTTCTTTGTGTGTTTGTTCGTAATTTCCATTGACTCTTCCGTTCACCATTATGGAGTACGCGAATCCACCATACCACCAACCACAAAGACCATTCTACCCTATTGACATCTCGAATTTCAAACAATATCGAGATGAACCCATATATGATGCATGGACTCGTTTTAAAATTTACTTCGAAAATTCCCTCATCATAGTTTCTCTTTAGCATCCCTAACCAAAACCTTTTACTATCATGTCAACCGATGTGACCAAATGTGCATCGATGATTTTGCCAATGGGGGCCCTAGGGAATTAACTGCTGAAGAAGCATGGGATACCATAGAAGACTGTGCCCAATATTATTATAGAGTAGACAACCCAACAAACAACATCACAAATCAATCAAAAACAAGTTTGATGGAGCAAACAGGAAGTTTATCTGGGGATGATTACTTAGGGATACCTGTGTGGATGTCACCTAAAGCCATAGTACAAAGCAAACTCATAGGTAATCTAGATAAAATGGAGGATGAGGTAAGTAACGTAAGCCCACCAAGTACCCCACAAATCCTACCATCATTTGAGGCACACACACCGCCCGTGACTTACCCGGAAGAAGTAGAAGAGACTATAGGAACCCCAATAGAGGTAGAACCCTTGGACCAAACACAACTAGAGGATATAGGTTTGAATGCTTATAATGATAACCTTACCCTTAGTTCTAGGGAAGTTCCTAGTTTTGACGAACCGGAGCCTCAACCAAAACCGTTACCTAATCTTCCATCCTTGGATGTGAATTTAGGAATTGAAATAGGTTTCGATCCACCCATCAAACCATATAGTCCGGGTAGTCTTAGGATAAAGGTAGTGGACTCTAAGCCTTGTGGAGAGGAAGCCAATATAGGAGTGGAAAATGACCTTACATGCTTACATCACCCATTTATGATTGATCACAAGAAACATTATGGGTTTAAACCGGGTTTATTAGGTCAAGATGGATTCCCAACTAGGAGTCTCTCGAAGTTGATAGATGATGATCCCTTTCTAAAAGAAAATCTTAATCCGTCCACTAACCCGATTGATTTAGGTAAGGTTATGATGATAGGAGCATAGCCCTTTGAGCATATAATTCATCCACCACTCTTTCCTCACGTGGCATACTTCCACCAAGATGGTGTGTATCGCTACTATCACCCGCACTTAATCCTAAGTGTAGGGAAAGCCTCACCTTTATCCGTGAAATAAGGGTAGAGTCAGGCTCGTGACTCGAACAAAAACAAGCGCTTCTTGGGAGGCAACCCATGTTTTGTGTGATTTTATTTGTTTGATTGTTATTTGCTTCCGTATGCATGTTTTATTTTTATTGTTGGTTGATCATGTTTCTCAATTAAAATGTGGAAATACTTTACTATGTTGTTTGGCCTAGTCTTAACTCCAACCTAAAGGTATTTTTGCAAAAGATAAGTGTAAGGGGAAACCCCAAATATGTTTTTAAGAAACAACCCGATCATGATTCTCGACAATATTAAATGAACATGTATATTCGTATTTGTTAGAGTCAAATGCTTGTATTTAGTCATAATGAAGTTTTGCAGGATTTTCCAGGAAGTAGGACCAAGTTTTTCCAGAAATTTTTCGGAAACTTAACATAAGAATTTCTGCTGGTCCATTCTGACGGCGTCAGAGGTTTACTCTTGACGGCGTCAGGAGTTAAAATCTGGAAATTTTACCGGTTTTGTTTTTCTAACGGAGTCTTATGGTTTTTGTGAATTATTAAGTTTTATAATCTCCAGGAGATCTGCAAACTTCATTCCATAAGCATTATATCTTACTTTGTTTTCTAGGATTTAGTAACTTATATAGGATGCCGCCGATTTTACGCGAGGTTGTCTTGTCTATTGTTGTCAGGATTTACAGGTTATGTTTGACAAGGAGATGATTTATATTCTGGAAGGGAAGCTTTGATTGTTCGTTTTCTTGGAGGAAGATCTAACCTGGCCAACCTATAATCCATACCGAGCGAATCAGGGGAGTATTTGATTTCATTCTCTTTACTTTTTCACTTTTACATTCTTTACTTGAACATTGGGGACAATGTTCATCTTAAGTGTAAGGGGAGGGTAAAAAGATGATACCTTACATATGCACTTTCGCTTGAGTTTGTTTTGTTTAATGGTAGATGTGTAATAAAACTATGAGAAATACTTGTTAGTGTAATTTTAGCGCCAAATTTAAAATTTTTTACAACATTTAGGAGTGAAACTTTAGCCATAAGCAAGCGTCTCATGGATAGGAGATTGTATGACTAGCACATAACCGTATATTCAGAAAAATTTTCCACCCAAATATGTGAGGTTCACCTTTAGATTTGATAGGAAAAGCATTTACTATTAGTGCTTATGAGTGTACTGATAGCATTTAGATTCTAGAACTTGCGTTAGTGATGCATCCCGAGACCGCTAGTGAGACTACATTCGTGTGGTAGGATTTACTACATGATAAGAGGCATTAGGATCACCCTTGTGTTAAACCCGTATTATAATTACTTGACCATTTAAGTCATATTACTTGGCTAGTTAAGTCAACTAATTTTTCCCACACCCTTAGCGTTGTACTCATTTTTAGTACACGAAACCCCTAGTACACCCCTCCGAGCCTATCTTTTCGTTTCTAACTTTAAGCATTTTACTTAAAGGAAGAATTTGTTACACCCCACTTAAATGTACAACCAAATCGCCTTAGCCTTCCGTGTATGCGCTCATTTTTAGTGCATTATTGTTATTTGTTAAACCCTAAGTTAGCTTTCTAATTGATTACATGGTTGCTAAGTCGAGTCATATCCTTGTACATATTGTTTTGGGACGATTGGGACTCATGGGTAAGTACTTATTTTATGGAGTAATGGGGAAGAACATCATTTATTACCCCCATATGTGCGTTAATCTTAAAAGTGCTCCAAGTGTTTTGATTTTCTTAATTCGAGTCATTAGAATAGTTGAATGTAAAGTATGTAAAGATTCAAGTGTAAGGGGAATGTTCATACCCCTATGATGTATTATTTTGGATGGTAGGGTAAGAGTGTATGAAAAAAAAAAAAAAAAAAAAAATCGAAAAAATTAAGAAAAAAGAAAAAAAAAATAGAAAAAAAAAGAGAGAGAAAAAACATACGGACTACCATCCCGTTTCATTTTATGTTTTTGTTATTTTTCATTTGTTAGCTTAAGTCGAGTCTAGTCTTGGCATAGCAACGCCATCTTATACATGTAATTAACCAAGATTGTTAACTCGCCACCAGTAAAACTTCCTTTATCCAACAAAACCGTGTAATTCATATCCCTATACCTAACGTTACAACCCTTTAAAAGACCTCTTTGATAGTTTATCCTAGGTGCTTACGCCATGTGGTGGAGGTTTGATCCTTTCCCAAGCCTATGGTAATCTATTTTGCTATGACAGGTAGTGAGAGATATCTTCCATTTCCATAATGTTATATTACTTTATTACACCCGAGAGATGTGAGTATCTAAACACTATTTGTGAGGTGCTTGTGTATGACCTCCGTGCTTGTCTATTGGTCTTTAGTGGAACGATTATTTGTTGTAATTACTTTTATATTAATGTTAAATGACCCCTAACTTGTCTTTCGAGTAGAATAAAAGCGCATTTGCTTGAGGACAAGCAAATCTCAAGTGTAAGGGTATATGATGAGGCGAAAAATGATCCGTTTTTAGGGGGTCATTTAAGCCCGAATCCGACTTTATTTGATCAAATATTGCCCTAAATCGTTCCTTTTGTGATTTTAGGTACTTGGAGAGTGAATTCTGGAAAAGAAGCCATTTTGGACGTTTTTGGAGCATAAAAGTGAAGAAAACGGCAAAGTCTCAAATTTCTATGCTGGGAACAGTGCATGAAGGCGTCAAGAGTAATTCTTGACGGCGTCAAAGTCCCAAGAATAAAATACCGTGGTTGATGACGGCGTCACATAGGCCGTCAGAAGTAGATCAAGGCCGTCCGAGGAAGTATTTGGCGGCGAGATGACGGCGTCACACCATTGCTCTTGACGCCGTCACCTCGATTTTCCTATATATAGTTTTCTAGTTTTTTACATTATAGAAAGAGAAGTTTTGGTGAAACCCTAAAGACGAATTTGGTGCAACTTTTACAGGTTTTTCAAGAGTTCCAAACCCTTGATACCTTGCATTGTAATTGAGATAAGTGTTCTTCTAATTCAATCAATATGTCTATGTGTTGGTTGTCTATATCTTGTTCTTGTCTCAATTTTATTATGCTAAGCTAGATCTCTTTTGTGTTTGCTTAGATCTAATGAAACCTAGATATTGATTATGTGTTGATTACTTGTTTATTCTTGTCTTGGATGAATGATTTTATATGTTAGGCTTAAGAAAACTGGCAGATCTCCAAATGGTAACATGCTTGAACGTCTTAAGAAACATGAACCGAGGCGTACTAGGTCTTTATTGGTTGTATTTAATGCATGAGCCACTATTTACAATCCCTATAGTTGTGCTGGGTCATGGTGTAGGAGGAGATAAGAGCTCATAGAATTGGGGAGTTATGTATGCCACCCCATGAATGGTATTAAGGAATACAATCCGTGATCCATGCAATTATAACAAGTAATTAACGTGTAAAAGATATCTAGGGAGTAGTGAAGTCTAAGTAAACACATTTTCTCCAATTACTGCTCACAACCTTAGTATAAATTAGTTTATTTTCATTTTCAGTATTTTATTTTGATTATATATTAGTTTTGGGTTAGTTGAATAGCAACTAATTCCGCCCACTCTTCCAAAACCCGAGATTTTACTTACTTTCATAAAAATATAAAAATACAAAAATAATCATCCCTCACCTTAAGAACTAGTAATTAGGCTTTCTAATCCTAGCGACACTATTCCTAAGCTGAACGATCAATCCCCCGGTACTTGTCACTATACTATACTACAACGATCAGGTACACTGCCTGGTGCGGGTTGTAAGCTTCTCGAGATCCCTCGAGAGGTAAAGCCTGTTGCGATTCCCACGCATCACTTGTTTATTCTTGTCTTGGATGAATGATTTATATGTTAGGCTTAAGAAAACTGGCAGATCTCCAAATGGTAACATGCTTGAACGTCTTAAGAAACATGAACCGAGGCGTACTAGGTCTTTGTTGGTTGTATTTAATGCATGAGCCACTGTTTACAATCCCTATAGTTGTGCTGGGCATGGTGTAGGAGGAGATAAGAGCTCATAGAATTGGGGAGTTATGTATGCCACCCCATGAATGGTATTAAGGAATACGATCCGTCATCCATGAAATTATAACAAGTAATTAACGTGTAAAAGATATCTAGGGAGTAGTGAAATCTAAGTAAACACATTTTCTCCAATCACTGCTCACAACCTTAGTATAATTAGTTTATTTTCATTTTTAGTATTTTATTTTGATTGCATCTTAGTATTGGGTTAGTTGAATAGCAACTAATTCCGCCCACTCTTCCAAAACCCGAGATTTTTACTTGCTTTCCATAAAATATAAAAATACAAAAATAATCATCCCTCACCTTTAGAACTAGTATTTAGGCTTTCTAATCCTAGCGACACTATTCCTAAGCTGAACGATCAATCCCCCGGTACTTGTCACTATACTATACTACAACGATCAGGTACACTGCCTGGTGGGGGTTGTAAGCTTCTCAAGATCCCTTGAGAGGTAAAGCCTGTTGCGATTCCCACGCATCATGTTTTTGGCGCCGCAGCCCGGGGAATAGTTATTGTCTAGGTTAGAATTTCTTTGTATTAGGTCTACTTGCTAGATTCCTTTCTAGTAAGATTTTATTTTTATTTTTAGGTTTTCTTTAGTCTATCTTTTCTTTGTGTCTTTGTTTGTAAAAACCTTTCCATTGACTATTCTGTTTGCCATTATGGAGAACGCGAATCCACCAAGTCCGACACTAGAGTTTTACCAGAAAAAATATAATTACACTAGTTTGGATATTACAAGATGGAGGAACGAAATGAGGAGGACAGGATCTTATATTGATTTTATTGAGTACCTTGAGAAAAGAGGCCAAGTGCATAATGCTTTTAGAGAATTCACCTTAAGAGCTCCATCAACCCCTCAAAATGCCTCACTTAGTGAAACCTATGCACCATATGAGCTTTCACCTAGGATAGTTTCGTATAAGCCACCTAGCTGCATGTCTTGGTTAGGCCCTACCAAAATACAGGATGAACACATAGGTGACCTTGATGTGATGGAGGATGTAGCCGAACATGATCACATTGATAAAAAAGACTTAGGTTTTATGATCGATGATGATGAATCTCAAGAAACAGATGATGAATCTCTTGGGCAATTTGTATATAGTAGTCATAATATTGAGGATGATCCGTATGATTCGGACATAGAAGTGGAGATGCCTAGAGAAGCACGTGAGATACTTGGGAAGATGTTAGGGTTAGATTGTAATAAAACACATGTGGAGGATATTGGTGATCTTGACACAAGGAATGATGAAGTAAATAACATGAGCTCACTAGGTAACCCACAAGTCCTACCATCATTTGAGGCACACACACCGCCCATGACTTACCCGGAAGAAGTAGAAGAGACTATAGGAACCCCAATTGAGGTAGAACCCTTGGACCAAACACAACTAGAGGATATAGGTTTGAATACTTATAATGATAACCTTACTCTTAGTTCTAGGGAAGTTCCTAGTTTTGATGAACCGGAGCCTCAACCAAAACCGTTACCTAATCTTCCATCCTTGGATGAAAATTTAGGAATTAAAATAGGTCCCGATCCACCCATCAAACCATATAGTCCGGGTAGTCTTAGGATAAAGGTAGTGGACTCTAAGCCTTGTAGAGAGGAAGCCAATATAGGAGTGGAAAATGACCTTACATGCTTACATCACCCATTTATGATTGATCACAAGAAGCATTATGGGTTTAAACCGGGTTTATTAGGTCAAGATGGATCCCCAACTAGTAGTCTCTTGAAGTTGATAGAAAATGATCCCTTTCTAGGAGAAAATCTTAATCCACCCATTAACCCGATTGAATTAGGTAAGGTTATGATGATAGGAGAACACCCCTTTGAGCATATAATTCATCCACCACTCTTTCCTTACGAGGCATATTTCCACCCTAAGGGTGTGTATCGCTACTTTCACCCACACTTAATCCTAAGTGTAGGGAAAACCTCACCTTTATCCGTGAAATAAGGGTAGAGTCAAGCTCGTGACTCGAACAAAAACAAGCGCTTATTAGGAGGCAACCCAAGCTTTATTTATTTATTTGTTTGTTTGTTTGTTTGTTTTTTTGTTTGTTTGTTATTTGCTTTCGTATGCATGCTTAATTTTTATTGTTGGTAGATCATGTTTCTAAACTAAATAGTGGAAATACTTTACTTTGTTGTTTCGGCCTAGTCTTAACTCCACCTAAAGGTATTTTTGCAAAAAGATAAGTGTAAGGGGAAACCCCAAATATGTTTTTAAGAAACAAACCGATCATGATTCTCCACAATATTAAATGAACATGTATATTCGTATTTGTTAGAATCAAATGCTTGTATTGAGTCATAATGAAGTTGTGCAGGATTTTCCAGGAAGTAGGACCAAGTTTTTCCAGAAATTTTCCGGAAACTTAACATAAGAATTTCTGCAGGTCCATTCTGACGGCGTCAGAGGTTTACTCTTGACGGCGTCAGGAGTTAAAATCTGGAAATTTTACCGGTTTTGTTTTTCTAACGGAGTCTTATGGTTTTTGTGAATTATTAAGTTTTATAATCTCCAGGAGATCTGCAAACTTCATTCCACAAGCATTATATCTTATCTTGTTTTCTAGGACTTAGAAACTTATATAGGATGCCGCCGATTTTACGTGAGGTTGTCTTGTCTATCTTCTCAGGTTTTACAGGTTATGTATGACAAGAAGATGATTTATATTCTGGAAGGGAAGCTTTGATTGTTCATTTTCTTGGAGGAAGATTTAACCTGGCCATCCTATTATCCATACCGAGCGAATCAGGGGAGTATTTGATTTCATTCTCTTTACTTTTTCACTTTTACATTCTTTACTTGAACATTGGGGACAATGTTCATCTTAAGTGTAAGGGGAGGGTAAAAAGATGATACCTTACATATGCACTTTCGCTTGAGTTTGTTTTGTTTAATGGTAGATGTGTAATAAAACTATGAGAAATACTTGTTAGTGTAATTTTAGCACCAAATTTAAAATTTTTTACAACATTTAAGAGTGAAACTTTAGCCATAGCAAGCGTCTCATGGATAGGAGATTGTATGACTAGCACATAACCGTATATTCAGAAAAATTTTCCACCCAAATATGTGAGGTTCGCCTTTAGATTTGATAGGAAAAGCATTCATTATTAGTGCTTATGAGTGTACTGGTAGCATTTAGATTTTAGAACTTGCGTTAGTGATGCATTCCGAGACCGCTAGTGAGACTACATTCGTGTAGTAGGATTTACTACATGATAAGAGGCATTAGGATTACCCTTGTGTTAAACCCGTATCATAATTACTTGACCATTTAAGTCATATTACTTGGCTAGTTAAGTCAACTAATTTTTCCCACACCCTTAGCGTTGTACTCATTTTTAGTACACGAAACCCCTAGTACACCCCTCCGAGCCTATCTTTTCGTTTCTAACTTTAAGCATTTTACTTAAAGGAAGAATTTGTTACACCCCACTTAAATGTACACCCAAATCGCCTTAGCCTTCCGTGTATGCGCTCATTTTTAGTGCATTATTGTTATTTGTTAAACCCTAAGTTAACTTTCTAATTGATTACATGGTTGCTAAGTCGAGTCATATCCTTGTACATATTGTTTTGGGACGATTGGGACTCATGGGTAAGTACTTATTTTATGGAGTAATGGGGAAGAACATCATTTATTACCCCCATACGTACGTTAATCTTAAAAGTGCTCCAAGTGTTTTGATTTTCTTAATTCGAGTCATTAGTTTAGTTTATTGTAAAGTATGTAAAGATTCAAGTGTAAGGGGAATTCCCATCCCCTTACACTATTTGTGAGGTGCTTGTGTATGACCTCCGTGCTTGTCTAGTGGTCTTTAGTGGAACGATTAATTGTTGTAATTACTTTTATATTAGTGTTAAATGACCCCTAACTTGTCTTTTGACTAGAATAAAAGCGCATTTGCTTGAGGACAAGCAAATCTCAAGTGTAAGGGTATATGATGAGGCGAAAAATGATCCGTTTTTAGGGGGTCATTTAAGCCCGAATCCGAATTTATTTGATCAAATATTGCCCTAAATCGTTCCTTTTGTGATTTTAGGTACTTTGGGAGTGAAATCTGGAAAAGGAAGCAATTCGGACGTTTTTGGAGCATTAAAGTGAAGAAAACGCCAAAGTCTTAATTTTCCAAGCTGGGAACAGTAGGTGACGGCGTCAAGAGCAAAACCTTGACGGCGTCAAGAGCAAATTTCATGAATTCCCATGACGATCCAGAAGAGATTTGACGGCGTCACGTAGGAAGGGCGTCAAGAGTAAAAGAGTCATGACGGCCTGGAAATGTATAAGTCTTGACGGCGTCAGAAGTAGATCTACGCAGTCCGAGAAGAGTTTTGGCGGCGAGGTGACGGCGTCACAGTGTTTGTCTTGACGCCGTCAGACCTATTTTTCTATATATAGTTTTCTAATTTTCACACATTAAGAGAGAGAAGTTTTGGAGAAACCCTAAGTACGATTTTGGTGCAACTTTTACAGGTTTTTCAAGGGTTCCAAACCCTTGATACCTTGCATTGTAATTGAGATAAGTGTTCTTCTAATTAAATCAATAAGTCTATGTGTTGGTTGTCTATATCTTGTTCTTGTCTCAATTCCATTATGCTAGGCTAGATCTCTTTTGTGTTTGCTTAGATCTAATGAAACCTAGATATTAATTATGTGTTGATTGCTTGTTTATTCTTGTCTTGGATGAATGATTTATATGTTAGGCTTAAGAAAACTGGCAGATCTCCAAATGGTAACATGCTTGAACGTCTTAAGAAACATGAACCGAGGCGTACTAGGTCTTTATTGGTTGTATTTAATACATGAGTCACTGTTTACAATCCCTATAGTTGTGCTGGGCATGGTGTAGGAGGAGATAAGAGCTCATAGAATTGGGGAGTTATGTATGCCACCCCATGAATGGTATTAAGGAATACGATCCGTCATCCATGCAATTATAACAAGTAATTAACGTGTAAAAGATATCTAGGGAGTAGTGAAATCTAAGTAAACACATTTTCTCCAATCACTGCTCACAACCTTAGTATAATTAGTTTATTTTCATTTTTAGTATTTTATTTTGATTGCATCTTAGTATTGGGTTAGTTGAATAGCAACTAATTCCGCCCATTCTTCCAAAACCCGGGATTTTTACTTGCTTTCCATAAAATATAAAAATACAAAAATAATCATCCCTCACCTTTAGAACTAGTATTTAGGCTTTCTAATCCTAGCGACACTATTCCTAAGCTGAACGATCAATCCCCCGGTACTTGTCACTATACTATACTACAACGATCAGGTACACTGCCTGGTGGGGGTTGTAAGCTTCTCAAGATCCCTTGAGAGGTAAAGCCTGTTGCGATTCCCACGCATCAGTTATGCACGTATCAATTCATAGAGCTTCAAGTTGTAAACCTAGTGATATTCTAGATCACTCGTATTATTATCATTAATAATATTGGAGCTAATAGTTTGGTTTATTATTCTGTGTTCATACAACTTTGTTCATTCATATACAACTCACAATCAAACTTATATACAAACCTTCTAAGTATTAACAAGTAGATTCCGCATACTTGTTAGTATCATTCAAAGTATCATTATAACACAAGTCATGTGTTTAGATCCATCAGACTACACAAGGAGGACACGTGATCAATGTTCCTTGGCTCGTACAGAAGAGTGCTTTGTCTCCTCTTTTGTTGGCCGTGCGTTCCCTACTGTGTTGTGTCAGACTCATACATCTTAACCATTAGTGACAGTTGGGAACAGTTGTCTCTTGCGCATGTACTATTTGGCATAGAGGTGTTAACGAGTCGAGCTTTTAATGAGCTACTCGAGCTCGAGCTCGTTTAGCTTGAGTCGTGCTTGATAATTTTCGAGCTCGAGTCTAGATCAAACAAAATGTAGAGCTCGAATAATTCCAAAATCCGAAATTAGTATTTAGCTCAGCTCGTTCGAAAGCTTGTTTAGTTATTCGAGCCGAACGAGACAAATGAGCCACTCGAGCTAAACGAGTTGAACAAGCTAAATATATTGTCTCAAAATATTTTGGTTGTAAATTTTTAGTTACTATTAGTATCATAGGTTAAACTTAAAACTAAAATAATAATATGTTAACCTTCAATTACATCAAAGATCTACACTTCAGTTTATACATAAATTTAAACTAGTAAACTTGGGCTTCTATTTTTATAAACCTCACATTGCCTCTTTGTTTCAAACATCAAATATGGGATGTGAAATGAAATATTTTTTGCTTTTATTTTCTTTTTTCATTCAGTCTTACAAGTATTACTTAGATTCTTAATATATACAAATAAGTTAAATGTGTTAATTAAATTTTTATTCATATATATATATATATATATATATATATATATATATATATATATATATATATATATATATATATATATATATATATATATTCGTTGATCATATAATTATTACCATTAGTTTTATCATAGTTAAGTGTTTTATAAAGAAGTAACTGATATGTCTAATAACCCGTTATCAAATATAGAAATGAATTAAATCCAACCATAAATACCACTAAATAAGAATTATGAATCATTAGATGATTTCAATGAATCTCGCTCGTATGGTTCACGTGAAATATTGAGTTTTTTGTGACTAGAAATACAACATATGTATGCCATTGTATATAAACGATCATCTTTTATGATTTTTACGCTTACACACACAAAAGACACATATGATGAAATTCATATATGTGTTATCACATGTGACACATACATATGAAAATCAAATATGTATAGACACATAGGATACATAGTGATACGAACTAATTCAATATAGAGATAAAAGAACAATAAAGGTAGAGTAATCGTCGTTCGAGATGTCGAATAAGCTCTCCCTATTGACACAAAATCAATAAACCATGATATTATTCAGCAGGATCAGAATTACAATCCTAATACCTTATTTATAATTGACTTAACCTAATGCCCTAACTTTCTCACCAAAAAATATAATAAAAGGAAACTAAATAAATACTTAATTAATTAATAATAATAATAATAATAATAATAATAATAATAATAATAATAATAATAATAATAGTAATAATAATAGTAATAATAATAATAATAATAATAATAATAATAATAATAATAATAATAATAATAATAATAATAATAACGCCTAACATGTGTTAATAACATTATACCTAATGGTCCATTAACCTGAAACTTATTTCCCCCATTCCATAAAATATTATACCTAACAACCCCTTTCTTAATAACATCTAACATGTGTTGTGCAGTTGGTGTTAGTGGCCCATTACTCTTCTCAATAAATATCACAACATTCATTAACATCTTCAGACAGTATTCCCTAATGTATTCTAATGCTGTAATAATTGGTTTGTTTATACCCTCAATTATTTTTCCATGAAACACTTGACACATGTTATTAAGTAACACATCAGAATGATGTCTCCCTAAAACAAGACAAATAAAGGTGTATTACTTATACATTTCATACTACTTTAACATATACCACTTAAGTTACACAGATGGACGACTTAGATGAGAAATGTGACATTGACCAATGGATTGGTGGTATCTGACTTAACCAAGCATGGGCAGGTTCACTAAATATCTTGAAAGCATCCATAGCTTTTTTAAATTGTACAACAGTTGAGGCTGTTGCACATCTCCACAGATGATCTTTGAAGGCTCTACCTTTCTAATGAAGTTTCATTTGCTCATGAATGCTTTTAAGAAAAAATCTGTGCTCTGCATTTAGAAAATTTTCTTTTAAAGCTGCAATGATATCATGCACAAAAACACAAATATTTAGTATCCGTTTAAAAACAGAGCAAGTTGAAATCAGTACCAGTTTAAGGGAGTACATTTTGCATGTCACTAACAAAAGTGAAGATTGAGTTTGGCTCAAGTTCAAGATCATCTGACAAACAATGAAGAAACCAAGTCCATGGTCCTGTGTTATCTGATTCTGCATAAGCATAAGCTAATGGGTATATACCATTGTTTTTATCAATTCCCACAGTTGTTAGAAGTTGACCCTTCAAAGGACCATCAATAAGAAAAGCATGTATCCCCAACAACCGTCTTTGACAGGCTTTAAATCCTTTCTTCAATTCACCTAAACAAATATACAATCTCTTGAATTCTCTTGTTGGAAATGTATCATCTTCAGGCCTTTCCACATTTAGCAGAACTGTTGTATTAGGGTTTCTCTTCTTCAACTCTTGAATATACTCTCTCAACATTCTTTTGGCCCTTAAAACCTTCTGCATTGACACTTAAAGCTCAAATTGGTTGGTAAGCTGATTATGAACAAACTTAACTGGAATTCGTGGATTGGTTTGAATTTGTTCTGTTATTTGCTTTGAGATAAAGTTAAGGTCAAAAGTTTTTGAGCACCCTCGATTACAAACATGTGTGTTGATCATGATATTTACTGACTGTCCAAGAACCTTTTTCACAATCCTTGCTGACAAACAACAACCATGGGCAGAGTATTTGCGAAGGGTCATTTTTGCCAGCAATTAATGCTTCCAAACCCTTTCTCGTTAATGGACCTCTTACTGGGCCTATACCCGGTCCAACACTTTCTGTTGGGCCTAAAAATGGGACACAATCCACACATCTGACCCTTATTCTTCTTTTGTTGTTCTTCAGAAAAAGCAATTCCCTTCTAGTTACTATGGAATGCTCTCTTACCTTCTGTTTAACATGTTTCGCAGTATCAAAGCCTTGACCACGAAAAAAGAATGTTTGATAAGGACCATAATAAACATACTCTGAGCTAACCCTTGGCACCCCAAAGTTACTTGTAGAAACTAGAATGGGGGGTTGAATAGTTTCACCGTTTTTAATTATGTTTTAGAAAATTTCCTTTTACAAGTTTGTTTTATAAAAAAACCTTTCGATTCGATCTTTATGTGATATCAACACAACAGCTAATAAACACAATAATAAGTAAGAAAGAAAGAAAAGGAAAGAAACGATCAAACCGGGACACGAAGATTTATAGTGGTTCGGCTACGAAGCTCTCTCTTCACCCTACTCCACTCCTCGAGACTCACACTCGAGATTTTCACAAACACTATACCAATACGCTCCCTTATGGCGGAACAAATCTTTACACAAGCTTACACCAAGTTTAACGACACTAAGCTGAATGTCGAGTCCTAATCCTAGCTAGAACCAATCTACACCAAAGCCCACGTGGCTACACACCTTGCACCAACACGATGGCACGAAACAGCACAACACACAATTTGGAACTTGCACACAAGTCCAATTACATACAAGAATCAAGATATAAGAATGGAGGTTTAGAAGAGATCCATAACAGCCGCTTGAGAGGTGAAGGACTTTTCTTTATCACTTCGTTTCTTGACGACTACGAGTGTTCTTCTCTTGCACTTTAGAGGAAGGATGGATGTGATCACTTGTAAACAACTTAGAACTCGTTAATATGATCAAAGAAGATTATTTGAAATGATATTGGAATACAGAAAGTTTTAGTGCATAAGAGGTAAGTTTTCTGAAAGGGAACAGTTCTTTATTTATAGGCGCCAGGAGGAGTGTGGGCGGTCCCTTAAATATGTGACAGTCCTTTATCGCTAGCCGGTCCATTTAAGGGACCGCCCCGACAGACACTCCTCTTTTTGTCCTGACGTGGTGAAAATTTATCTAGTGAAAAATTCTTGTCAGTTTTGAGCGGGAAATATGGCTGTTGCTTATTTGAATTTTGAATTCATTTTCTTAATAAAACATTTTTTTTAATTATACAAAAATACTTTTGTAAAAATGTTTTGTCACATGAAAATGTTATGTTTTGAAGAAAAATAAGTCCTTTGATAACATACACAAGTTGGTAGATGTTTATACATACCTTAAGTGATGTTGAAGCCGAAAACGAGTTTTCTCGATTAAAAACTTATTAGTCATAGTTTTACGTAATGTGTATTTATATTTTGTGATTATCAAAACTAGTATAGACCGAATAATGCAAATGACGTTTTTGACATTATTTCTATTAACATTACTTATTTTTGTGTCAACATCAATCACAGGTAACTCAGCTTCCAAATTCATGTCATCACTTATATTAGTAGATGTTCCTGCGATGCCTATATCAGGACTCTGACTCCCTTGGACCAAACCAACCTGTACATCATTCTCCTCACTAATATTCTCTTCATTTTCCAGAAATATGTCATCACCTACATTGCCTAAGTGACTAGTGTGACTCACTTGGAACAGAGTGATATCAACATCAGGCTCCTCTTCCATGTTATTGCCACCCACAGGTGCTCCTCATACTTTCTCTAACTGCTTATCCTGAGTCACTTGGAAGAGAGTGACATCCACATCAGGCTCCTCAAAGCTGTTATTGGCATCAACAAGTGGTCTTCCTACTTTCTCTAAGTGCTTATTTTGAGTCACTCGGAACAGATTAACCTCAAAATTATCAGGGTCCTGAAAATTATTGTCCTTATCAACAAGTACTAATGCACCCTCACTGTTATCAACACGTTGGCTAGCAAATGACATGTCAAGTGTTGAAAAAACAGGAACTGGCTAGATTGCCCAAGATAATCAACATCCATAGGTACTTGTGTTAATTGCATAAATGGCTGAAGTGCGGGCTCATTATCTTGGTCATCTAAAACCAATCGTCTACAACACGATTGGATAACAGCACTAGGTACTTTTCTAGTTTCTTCATCCATCTCCAAGAATACAGTTTTAATGGATTGTGGAGACATTTCAGACAACTCTAATCGTGTCTTTCCTATTTCAACAAACACATCTATCAATTTATGGTCCTTGACAATGTCTTTCAATAAATCAAGATTCTCAGGCTCACGAAATCTATACAAACCATCATCAAGTGTACTACTAGGCTTAACAAAGTAGCAGTAATTATTGGTCTATCCCTCAACATAACTGATTTCGGTCATGAGAGCATCAAATTCATCAACAGTTACCTCATTAGTTTCAACAAAATCAACTTGACATTCCTTACCTCCTTCATAGATTCTCCTTGGCCAGTTTTTGAATGTGCCATTGTGATGAAACACCATGCTAAACACACCAGGTTGACCAGCTGTTGAAACATATAACGAGACATTGTTATGATTATCTTGCCTAAAATGGAAATACCTTAAACAATCTAAAAAACATATTAGTGTACACGATTGTCACTAAAAACCACTTACCATACCTCCTGGTTGCACACAGGAGCTCTGTCTCGTGGTCATCAAAGTGACCGTCTCCTCTGATTTGCCATAGAGTAAATCAAAGGTTGGTGCTTGTTAATTTTTCACTTAGATTAGTAGATTTTATGCATAACATTGCATTAGGGTTTTGTTGGTAGGTTTCCAAAACAAGTTTAGGGATGAGCAATGAGTACACGATCTACTTATATTAGACATAATGGCAGGAAAATGGGTTAGACGGTAAAAAGACTATGATACCATCCTAACCAAAAGGATAACGAGATTTTATGGAATATAACGGGACGTTGACCTAACCATTACAGTCAAAAGGACACAATCGGCCTCAAAAACACAAGTTTTGGACGCAATGCGATGTTTTTCTCAAGTTTGGGGCCCCGACGATGTTTTGTGGAAAGTTTAGGGACGAACGGTTTATTTGTCTAATACTAATAAAAGAAAAATATATTTATTAGATTGCAGTTTCCATTATTCTAAAAATAAAGCATCTTTAATATTCTTTTAAATTTTGGCATAATTTCATATATATCCTTCCTAGGATGAATAATTAAATAAATATCCTTTGCACTAGTTTTTAATGCATAAAGTACAATGCTTTTAATGCATCAAAAGGATATATATGTAATGTGTATTCTTTTTCATTTATTTTATAGGGGTGTTGACGGGACGATTCGCGTAAACCATGTCAAAAAGACCGATCAAGGCTCGGTTCGGTAGGAGATTCTTAGTATCTATCACGGGGCGGGTGGTTCATTTTATTATTCAAAACCGAACCGTAATAGACGGGTAACCGGACATGTGGGTACCCGAAGTGAGCGGTCACTCACGATGCGGGTCACGATTATCCAATCTAAAAAATTATTTGAATCAAATCGGACAAACAATAACATGAATTAAAATGTAATACGTCATTATAGTAAATAACACTGAAGAGATTAGAGTCTTAGTAAAGTTGTTACGTCGCAATAAAAACATTCATTTATTATATGTAACAAAATAAGTAATACTATTTATTTGACATTATAGGTTACGATCACTTTAATCATATGTAATTTATGGAAGTTAGTAATTATCACATTAGGTAAGTAAAAATGTGTTATACGATAAAAGTAGTGCAATAATATAGTTAATACTTATACGTTTTTATGTATAGTTTATTGAAACATACATGTTTTATACACAGTTCGGTCCGGGTAACTGCGGATAACTGAAAGTAAAAAACCGAATCTGAACCATGATAAACAGGTGTTTTTCTGGTTTCGGGTTTTCTCAGTTTTGGTTTCTTCGGTTATCGGTTTTTTGCGGTTTCGGATTGGGCGGATCGGCTCGGTTCGTCGGTTTCTCAAAATTTTTGAACACCCCTAATATTTTATATTAAACGATTACCCATGCATAATGGAGAGGATGTTTTTTAATGTCATTTTGTGTGCATATAAATATTTCTTTTTAAATATAGGTGTGAAATAAGTGGGAATAACGAATGCGTAGCATGAGAATAGCAAAATAGATTATCACAGTCTAATGTACCGTAAATTAAATAAAGAAACAATGGTTTATCGAATCCAATCAATCAAATCAAACAAGTACTTGTCTAGGAATAGTAAACAATCGTGATAAAATGTTTAACATATTTGGGTGAAACATATGTAGAAGGCACATATCAATTTTACATGAATTTCTAGTCAATGGGTAATATCAAGAAAATCACATGTTTATACTAGTTTCATGGGTGAATTCTTTCGGCCAATACTCATCCCATTAACCTAGTTCATTTGTATATTTATATGTATGAAAAAGATGATTAGCGTCATTAGTTCTTACGAGTCCTTTCGGCCCATACTCGTGATTAAATACCCTCAGGTTCATTTAAAACTTGACTACTTGATAGGTGTCAATTATCAAGCACTAATCTATTTGTGCCCCAACTTTTTAGAATTAAACAATATTAGAAATCTTTTCGACCTTTAAATCCAATAATGTTAAATCAACAAGTTTAAGAACACGAATTATATTTAAACAAACTTATGAGATAAATCACCTTTTCTAACCGAACTAATCATTCAACATTTACACAAAAGTCTACATAATTCCCAAACAAGTATCAGATAATTACTCCATAGCAAGTTTCATCAACAAACGTAACATTTCATTCAACATCAAATCGTTCAACATAATAAATTTAGTAAAAGTGTTACCCAAACGTAAGACTACAATTGAGCAAGAAATGTAAGAAGTTAGAGCACTTCTTAAAGCCTCCAATCGATCAATGAATCTTTCACCGCTTCCAATTAGTATCACCAAAGCTTCCTTTCTTTCTTCTTGGTATCTTCTTGAAAATGGCAGAGATTTATAGGTCTTTCGGGACAATAGAAAGTATGATCAAGTCCTTATGGTGTAAGCTTTGGTTGTATGATTGTGTGTCTCAAATGTTGTGATAGAGGGTCTTATTTATGTTTGGATTAAGGTTAAAAAGCTGTTACAAACTCCCACTAATCATAATGAAGAGGTAATGATCGGACTTGGTGATTAATGGTGATTAAAACCATGTTTTAATGCAACTTTTTAGTTCAGGTATGTCTCAACCCACGGCTAGGATATATGCTTCAACCTTAGGTTGAGATTTTGAACCTTAGGTTAGAAACTCAACCTCAACCTTTGGTTGGGTTTTGGTTGGCATGTTGGTTTCAACCTTGGGTTGGCTATAAACTCCATCTTTAACAATCATCTTACTATTTCTTTCATCGAATGACTTCATAATCTTTTACTTGTACTCGGAAATAATCATGTCATGAGTCTTTATCTTTCGACGAAATCTTCTTTTGGCGTATTCTCTTGATTTATTGACTTTTCTTCGTCTTTCTCGATATCTCCTTGTACTTGAACCTGAATACATCTTTTATACCTTTTAAGCGCAAAATGTTCATAAACATACCCAAGTAACATGCATAAATATGCAAATCACGCGACTCAAACATATACGAAATAAGTGTTATCAATCACTATCCCAATCAACATCACAATAAGCACGCAAGTTTAAAGAAGACGTGGAAGGAAACAAAAGTGTCTGAAATTGAGTCCTTGAAGATACCAAAGAATATGTAGAACAGCAGCCCAATGAACTGTAGTAGGAACAACAACAAACTGACTAACAATGTGGACAACATAAGCAGTATCTAGACGAGTCACTTTAAGATAAACCAGACTCCCAACAATAGTGCGATATAAACTAGGATCAGGTAAAGGATCACCATCAGTAGGTGTATATTTTGCTTTAGCATCAAGAGGAATGTCGGCAATCTTATTGTCTGTCATTCTGGCATGATTAAACGAATCAGCAATATACTTGGAATAAGATAAAAGATAACCTTTCCGGGATGAAGCAGCCTCAATACCAAGAAAATAACGTGTAAACCCAAATCTTTCATAGCAAACTGATGAGACAACTCTTCCTTCATTAATTCAATTCCATCTCGATCATCTCCAGTAATAATCATATCATCAACATACAAGGACAACAAAATGTGTTTAGCACTTGAAAGTTTAAAAAATAATGCGGAATCATGATGGCTAGAGACAAATCCAAGAGAAGTAACAAATGTGGAAAACTTTCATACCAAGCACGTGGTGCCTGTTTGAGACCATAAAGAGCTTTCCGGAGCATACAAACTTCACCTGACTAATGAGGATCACCAGGAGGTGGTGTCATATAAACTTCTTCATTTAGGTCACCGTTCAAGAATGCATTCTTGACATCCATTTGAGATATTTTCCATTGACAACTAGAAGCCATTGCAATCAAAGTTCGGACAGTTGTCATTTTTGCAACATGAGCAAATGTCTCTTTATAATCCATGCCATACTATTGAGAGTAACCTTTAGCAACAAGTCGAGCCTTATATCTTTCAATTGAACCATCAAACTTAGTTTTAATCTTGTAGGCCCAATGAGAGCCAATAGCACGCTTGCCTGTTGGCAAAGGTACCAAGTCCCACGTGTAAGTCTGAGGCAATGCAGTAAGTTCCTCAAGCATCACACCCTGCCAAAGTGGATCACAAACAACTTCTGTATAGGACACAGGCTCATGAAGACTGTGTACAGAAGCAACAAAAGAAGCAAACGAACAAGAATAACAAGAATAAACAAAATCATCCTTTTTAAGTGGACTTACGAATACGTGTAGGCTGAACATTTGGAGGAGGAACCGATGCAACTTCATATGATGATTGGGTATACATGGTGAGGGGTTGATTGATGGTGGATGTAGCCTCAGGATTTGTAACTGGTGGTGTTTTATTAGTAGTGGTGGTTTCTGGAGGTGTACCTGATACTGGTGGTGTTTCAGTAGTGGTTGGTGTTGAGGTTGTTTCAGAGATAGGTTCTGATATATTGGGTGACACAACAGGTGTGGATTCTTCAAAAGTGTAACCTCTCGTAAATTTCCCTTATGATTAGTAAATGCACACGAAATAATAAAACAATGTTATGATAACTTAACACCATTTTTACGGGGTAACAATTTTTTTTTATGATATGGCTTGATATGGGAACCACTATGATAACTGTTATTGACCGTTTACCCAGGAACGATGCTTACACACAACCTAGATAACCTATAATTATTGCGAACTATAAATATATATAAAACGTTTATATTTATAACAATACGTTTCGTCTAAATACCATATACTATTTATATATTCCCCGAACCTACGAAACTTCCCGATAACGCTCACTAATATTTTTGAACCTCGACACGATATTTGAAACACACCATGTGGGCCCCCAACACCCAATGGGCCACGGATACAATTTCTAAACCAAACGGACTAAGTTTTCCTCCTTTTGTTTTTTTGGGCCGACGCAAACCACAAGCCCACCAGGCCACAAGCCCAAACGCACCCTTGTTATTTTATTTTCTTTCTTTGTTTCTCTGTCGCGACTACACCCAAAACACCCTTACTATCTTGCAATTTCTATACACGACATATACATGTTTTTGCTTGTCTCGTATCACCTAGTGCCCAAGATACAAGAATGATATTTGTTACACACTTTCTCGCTCGTTTACTACCCTAGAAAGGATCAAAGCAACGAACCAAACTCACCCTTGAAGGATAAGTACAAACGTGTCATAATATTCCTATACGCCTCCCATGCTCCCCAATGACAACCAAATGAACACTATACACCTTGTGAGGAGTCAGGAATGTACATGGAACAATCTTACAAGATCTAAGCTATGTAAACTAACGATTGGACAAGAGGAGAGGCGTTACTATTCGCCTAACATGCACACACCAATACTTGTCATCTTAGCTTGTTTCTACCCTTTAAAACTCACTATAAAAGCCCTCACATGCAACCTCAGTCGTTACATGCATTCATACGTACCACATTTCACAAAAATAATAACGAGAAGGAGTTATTGAGGGACGAATGGATCGCCAAGAGTACCACGTCTCAAGTGAACATAGGAGGACAAGCTTGTAGCCTCTTGAACCTCTGGTGGAACGCGAAGTGAACCACAAAGCCCTCGTACCATTACACGATCTTTACACCACGTTTTACTCCACCTTTTAGAGGTGAGGTGAGGCCTTGAAACTTTATCTCTATTTATATATATACGTACGTTTATGTTTATGCACAAACACTTTATACTTATAAATCGTAAATTATAAACACAACCCCTATGTTTTATACGTCATACCCATTGTTAGTAAGTCATTAACGAGAACCTATAAAAGATTTGAACTTATATTAACGTATACCCAATAAAAATCACACGTTTCTAAGTCATGTTGGACCTATACGATTTTACTAAAACACTTAGAATTTATTTTGAGTTTTTACAAGTTTTACGCATTGAGTTTTTGGCTATACTTTAGCCTCGTCATTTGGAATATCGACACATGACCACCCATTGTTTTTGTACGAGCTAATTATCTACCTGGTATACTAACAAGAATGACAATTAATTCGACCTAACAACTTAATTAGATAGCTTGAACGAGCCTAAAGTAAAACGCTATTTCATAAGTTTTTTAGAAAATAAAAACTTTGGGCCGTTAAGCCCAAGAAGCTAATTTTAGCTTATTACGATAAGCTAGGTGTAAAAGCTCTTTTGAAATGTTATTAGAACTTAAAATGATAGATTTTGATAAACCCAATGTTCCCCCAAACCCCTTGGATCGAAAAACGTTAACGGGCCCTTATTTGGACTCGTTAAGCCCATTTAGTGAAAAATGAAGAAAATAAGCTAATAAGCTGTTAAAATAAGTTGTTCTACACTTCCTGAGCTTATTGGAATAATAAAAATGTTAAGTTTTGAGTTTGGTAATTTTTGGACTAATTTTGCAAAATTTCGATAACTAGGGACTAAAAGTGTCAAACGTGTAAACTTTCGGTAAAAAGTGTAAAAATCTGTTTCCTAAGGGTATAAACTGTTAATATTGAAACTTGGGATTGAAAAATGTAAATATTGATATAATTGGACCTAAAACGTAAATATATATAATTTTGGACTAACGACGTAAATATTTTTCGTTAAGGGTAAAATGTGTAAATTTGAGAAACTTAAAGGTTCAAATAGTAATATTGATTTTTTTTAAAATAATAAATTTTATATATAATTATGTATATATATATATATATATATATATATATATATATATATATATATATATATATATATATATATATATATATATATATATATATGATGAGTGTGTAAATACTCATCATTTTTACCAATTCTGAACTGCCAAAACATCCAAAAACACTCAATAATGAATCAAAATAGTGAAAATGTCTCAGGAAAGTGTTTTACATGTTTCAAATGCAAAATACCAAAAACAGATGAAAAACACATAAAGTTTGCATAATTGGCAGTTTCAGTCCCCCAACTTTCAAAAGTTGTCAAAACTAGTCCCTGGAAGTTTAAAATGAAAGGAAAATCATCCCAAGGCAAAGAAAAGTCAAAATATATTCAAAATAAGTCCTTGGGTGATAAAATTTGAGAAATTTACACTTTTACCCCTCAAAATCCAAAATTGGCAAAACAGGTCCCTGGAGTTTGTAAAATTGGCAAATTTGGTCCCTAAGGTTTAAAATAATACTTGTGGTCCTTATACTAATGTTTAAATGCAGGATTGGTCCTTATGTGAATTTTGGAAAAGTTTCATGGTAGGTCCCTGAAGTTTGGGAAGTTGGCAGATTTAGTCCCTGGGGTTTCAAATGAGAATAATTCAAAAATAAACCTCACACTATTCATTATTGGCAGTTCATACCCTTGGAAACAAAATTAGAAATTGCCAAAAACCAACCCTAAACTTTCCCATAATTACACATTTAGTCCCTAGAATTAAAACCTAGTCAAAAACCAATCCGGGCCCAAAATTAACTTTAACTTAAACCAAAACCCAATCCTAACTAAACCTGTTACAACCATTTAGCCCACCCAAGCCCAAAGTTAACAAGCCCAGTCCATTCCACGCGTTGACCCCGGTCAACACCCCCAAAAACAAATACCATCCCTGTTTACCTTCCCTCCCAAACCACCTCAGACCTAAACCAGGTAGTTTTGTCCACCACCTCCCCCCACTTGCTCCTCAATCATCACCATACCACACCCCTACACCTACCCCTCACCTCCACATTAAATGCTTCTCCCATTTTTGAGTTATCAGAGCCAAATTGAAGATTGGCGTTTTGGCGCCAAAACACGTGTGAGCTCGTTATTGGACCAAACTAATCAAGCAATGATGGGTTTTACTCAGAAGGATGGGGGGAACCCTAATTGGAGGCTATAAATAAGAGAGGATGCAAGATGAAGCGGCATTAGTTTTAATTTTAGTGTAATAGTGTCGTATTTCAATTTAAAAGCAATTTAGTGTTAAATTTTCTAATTCCAGTATTGTACTAGTGTTAGTTTTGTAATCTCACTCTTTTAAATCAATAAAGTTTCAAGGTTCAAGCTTAGTATTTGTATTTGCAATTTCACTCATTTTCTAAGAAATCGAATTGATCAAAAAGTTATGGTGTATGGAATCATGGACTGAATTTAGGCTCACATAAGCTCCATTAAGCTTGTTCAAGCTTTAGAGACTCTTAAAACCCAGTATTAGTGAAAGAAAAACAAAAAGTAAAAAAGTCAACATAAGTCAACTGTTGGTATGTTTGTTGTTTGTTTCAGGTATTGAGCACAATCAAGGAGCTGGATGGATTTGGAAATAGCCTATCTAAAGATAGGCATCATGGGAAAACTTCTTGTTCATGCTAGAAGTAATTAGTAAGTCTTGCTTATTTCATTTTCACCTCAAAAGTTCAAGTTTCTAAATTCTTAGCTTGTGTCTGCAATTTGTGCTCATATTGTGTTCTTGAAAGATATTTGAGTAACTTTTAGTTTGAAAATCATAGTTTAATTGTTAGAATCTTTAGTTACTTAAGGTTTCAATTTCAACTGTCAAACTTTGTATTAGAGTAAAACTTATGCCATTGTAATCTTAATCTGTTTTTTTAGAGTCTAAACTAAGTTACTTAGTAATATTTGGTAGGTTGAAATCACAAACTTGAATCTGTTCATTCATTTGCTTTGATAATCTGCAATTTCTAGATATAAAGGGGTGTTTGGATAATCTGTGTTTACCATCTTTAAGGGTGTTTCAGTTGTTATTTCTGGTTCAAGTAAATCACATTAGGTCTAGTTTGGTTAAGTAAGTCACAAAATTGGTTTGGAATAGAGCAAAAGTCAAAATCTCACTTTAATCCCTCACACAGTCAACTGTGTAGAGATTAGGATCTCATAAGCTCATAATCTGATAAGACTTGGTCAATCTAGCTTTTAGTTATCTCATTTTAGCTTATAGTAACTTAATCAGTAAGTTAGATAGCTTAGAACCTCATAAAAGTCAACTAGTTTAAATTTCTTAAATAGTCAAAGTCACTCATTCTCAGTTTTCACCAAACTTACTCAAGGATTTCTGAATTTTGTGATTTAATTGGCATTGTGAAAATTGGAGGTTTAGTTCTCTACCAACTCAACTTTGAGAATATGCTTTCATTTCATAATTAGAAAATTTAATCTGAGTCCCATTCAACCTCAAAGACAACTGCAGGGCAAGCTTGTGCCCTGCTCACCCAGTCACCCAGTCACTACCACCACTTTGGTGGTGTTTTGTGACCAACCCAGTGGACCCCACACCTCTTAGTTAGTTTTTTAGAACCCCCCTCCTACCAGGGTATCACCTTTGACCCTTGGTTTGACCTGAGTCACTGTGGACCCCACCTAGATTAAGCCTAATAGTTTGTCCCAAATCTGTGTTCATTTTCAAAGTGCAAAGTGCTTAATTTAGCTTATTCAGCTTATTTGTGTTGTTTATTAGTTGTTTCTGGCTTATTTGAGTGTACTTAGCTTGTGTGTATCTGTTTTAACCATTGTGGACCCCACCCAAGGCCATTTGACCTTATTTGACCAAACAGTCAACCAAAGTCAACTGTTTGAGACAAGGGGGTGTAACAGCTTATTTATAAGCTATTTCAAAAAGTGTTTTCATTAAAGTTTGTTATTTTAAGTTGTTAAGTAGCTCTGAAAAAGAAAAATCCAAAAAAAATCAAGTTTAAAAAAGTGATAGTTTCTATTTAATTCAATTCAATTTTAATTTTCATTTTTAGATTTTAATTAAGTAACTAGTGTTTTTATATTTTTATTAAATACCTTAGATAGTAAAGTAATTTTGATAATTTTTGCAGATTTTTATTTTGTCATTTAGTGCTAATTAGATTTAATTTTAATTTTCTTTATTATTAATTAATATTAAATATTAAATAGCTTAATTAGTTTTTATAAGGTTAAACCTAGTTTTTATAATTTTTCTAGTTCTAATATAGTATAATAAGTTTTTATAAAATAAATTTTAAGATTCTACTGTTCATTTTCTAGTTTTCTTATTTTATTTGTTTAAAATAGACTTAAGTTAATTAAAAGGTAATTAATTAGTAGATTAATCTTAAAATATAATTTTTAGAGTTTTTATAATTTTTTAGGATTCCTGTAATGGTTAAGTAATTTTATAAATTTTCTTGTAATTTTCTTAGTTAATTTAGTATTAATATAAATTAAAAGTAGTTTAAATAGTTTAATTAAGTTAAATAGTTTTTAATTAATTACAAAACCACAAAAAGACAAAAATATTATTTTTAATTTTTTATACTTTCTTCAAGTTCTAATTTAGGTTTAGAAAATATTTTTGTTAATTTTTAGTATAATTTAAATCATTTGTCATTTTTAGTTTATTTAAATCAGATTTTAATTTAGAATTTAAATAGTTTAATTAATTAAATAATAGTTTAATATTATTTTAATCACTTTTATCATTTCTTTTTCATTTTTAATTTTAAGTTTTGAAAAGTGTCAAAGACACCCCCTGTAGTTTCATAATTACCAAAAACCCACTTTTCCAGTCCGATACATGATCTTAATTGTCAATTTGTGCATATTTCTGCTATCTGATTATTGTGAAT
The DNA here is from genome assembly GCA_030686995.1 of Artemisia argyi. Classification (NCBI taxonomy): domain Eukaryota; kingdom Viridiplantae; phylum Streptophyta; class Magnoliopsida; order Asterales; family Asteraceae; genus Artemisia; species Artemisia argyi. The sequence goes on from CM060699.1 coordinate 90,212,470, forward strand.
ATTATATCTGTTTGTCAACACCAAAATAACAGTAGCAATATCATTCCTACATCATCTGGCTACTGTCCTCAGTGCCACTTTCTCATAAACGATTCCAAAAGCACCATTTCAATCTCGCTGGGACTTTCACGACCCGGGGAAACACTACACTATCACCGGAGTATTGATTCTAGGCTATCTTTGACTTGTTGACCTTGGTCAACAATAATAAGACGGTTTAGGCTCAATCAAAATTTGGCGCCGCTGCCGGGGAGGTTGTTGCGTGTTTTAAAATCGTTTTAAGTTTAGTGGTTTTCAAAACCCTCCCTGTAAAAAGTTTTGTAAAAAACATAATCATATCAAAAAAAACGTTCATTAACACTTCTCCTGAAGTGTTGAGAAACACCAAAAAAAAAATTAAAAACAATCAAAAACAAACTGTGAAGTTAAATTACTTCGTGTTCTTTAAGATTACAACCTGAAACAGTTGGTTTAAGGTAAGTTCTGACATTAAATTGCGAACTGAAGAGGAAACCTATTTACTTCCTCCCGCCAGCCTGCGAGTAATCTTAAAGGGACGATTTCGGTTAACGAATCAGTTCCAAAAATATTTCCCAAGTTTTCTGCACACACACCCATAAGCCTAAAGCAGTTTTTCAAAAGTCAATTAATAAACCCATAATAAGTTCCCAAACTTAAGATTAAAACTTGCCTTTGTATCCCTGTGAGTAGTGTACCTTTTTCAAAGAAGCTGCTCACTTGTGATTATTGGTTTAAGTTCACTGTAGTTTTGCCTCGAACTTGTGTTGAAAAATTGTTTTTAGTGCATGCGCACTCGGTCTCAAGCAAAGAATAAAAAACAGAAAGACGTACCCGAGTTACGTTCTAATACAGAAACCGAAATGGCCGCCGGGCCACCACCACCATTACCACCCCCTGATGAGCCAGCTCCCGATCTCCGAACGATGGAGGAGCTGTGCCAGCCTACCATGCAAGGGCGGGGTGGGCCTATTGCACCACTCACTATTGGGGCTGCGGACTTTGGCCTCAAGCATCACATGATCCAACAAGTCCAGAATTCGTGTCAATTTCACGGATTACCGGGTGACGATGCCAACAAGCATCTTGACAAATATCTCACGGTCACCCAAAGCATGAAACAGCATGGTGTCACCGATGATGCCCTTCGGCTGTACCTCTTCCCCTATTCTCTCGCTCATCATGCCACTGCATGGTTTGACCGACTTCCCAAGAATTCTATTCGAACCTTTGATGAAATGGTAACCAAGTTTTTAGCAAAATATTTTCCACCATCCATGGTTACCAAGTTACGTAATGATATCAGCAACTTCCGGCAACTTCCCGATGAGTCTCTTTTTGAGGCTTGGGAGCGTTATAAGCTAGCCATTGATCGGTGCCCTAACCACAATATGTTACAAGTCACCATAATAGATACTTTCTATAATGGTCTAACATTGAGGCACCGAGACATTCTCAATGCTGCTGCTGGTGGGACCTTTATGAAAAGGCGTCCCGAGGAGTGCTATGACTTAATCGAGAACATGACTGCCCATCATAACTTTTGGGATTCCTCTGCGGAGAGGGAAGCGTCATGTCATTCCGTTACTCCCTCATCATCATCTCCTGAAATAATCGCTCTTACCAAAAAGATGGATGATATTTCTACGGCTGTGTTGAGAATGAACCAAACGATACAACATCAGGCTCAAAATCAACAAATAAAAGCCGTGGCCCGAAGTTGTGAAACTTGTGGGGGCCCACATCTGTATTCCGAGTGTCCAGCTACTGCTGAATTTTCTCAAGAGAACGTTTATGCTGCTAACGGTTCCTACAACACGGGGGGTAATTCTTACCAACCGCAAGGGGACCGTAATCTCCTAAGCTATCGTTCCAACAATTTTCTCGGACCTCCAGGTTTTAACCAAAATCAAAACCGTAACACGAATCAGAATTTTAACCAAGGTCAAAACTCAAATTTCCAAAACCCGAACCAAAATCAAGGCCAGTTTAATCAAAACAATTTTCAAAATGGCAATCAAAACCAAGGTTTTCAAGGAAATTTTCAAAGAAACCAGAATCAAGGGAATTACAATCAGGGTAATTTCAATCAGAGAAACACTTTTCAGGGTAACAACAATCAAAACCAAGGGAATTTTCAAAACAACCATGTTCAAAATCCCCCTGTTCAAAATCAAAACGTTGTTCCACCCCCGTCTTCCTCAGATGCTGAAATTAAACAATTCATGAAAGCACAAGAGGAAACAAATCGGCTATTGATCAAGACTATCTCTGAACTTCAGAAGTCTTTAAATGATCGACCCTCGAGCTCTGGTACATTACCAAGCAACACGATCGCTAACCCGAGGGGCGATGTTAAAGCGATCACTACCCGAAGTGGGGTGTCATACAATGGACCCTCGATTCCCCCTACCTCTTCTTCTCCTCCTAAGGTAGCGGAACGTGAGCCTGAGGTTACTACGGACAAGGTATTTCCTACTAATAACGGAGGTACCAACAACGTCCACCCTCAAGTTGTCCCGGTCTCGGCTCATAAGCCGAAAGTTGTATTTGATCCTCCTGTGTGTCCTGATGAAATCTCAAAGAACAACCCTAAGCCGTCAATTCCATATCCTTCACGAGTGACTGAACAAAAGAACCGCGAAAAAGCTAACCATCAGATGGAAAAATTTTATCAAATTTTCCAAGAATTACACTTTGATATTAGCTTCGCGGACGCTCTTCTTCTCATGCCTAAGTTTGCTTCAACAATCAAAAATCTGATAAGCAACAAAGAAAAACTTTGTGAAATGGCAAAAACTCCTCTTAACGAGCATTGCTCAGCAGTGCTCTTGAAAAAGCTTCCCGAAAAGCTTGGAGATCCCGGGAAATTTCTCATTCCATGTATTTTCCCTGGGATGGTTGAATGCTTTGCCTTGGCCGGTCTTGGCGCAAGCATTAACCTGATGCCTTACTCAGTCTGGAAAAGGCTTTCTCTTCCTACTCTCACTCCGACCTGCATGACACTCGAGCTTGCAGACCGTACCATATCCCGTCCTCTCGGCATTGCCGAAGATATCTTTGTGAAAGTAGGAAAGTTCCACTTTCCGGCAGATTTCGTGATTGTTGATTTCGATGCTGACCCACGAGTCCCTCTCATTCTCGGGAGAGGATTCTTAAGAACGGGTCGTGCTTTGATCGATGTATTCGAAGAAGAAATCACTCTACGTGTTGGTGGCGAAGCCATCACATTCAATCTTGATCAGACCTCGAGATATTCCTCCAACTATGACGCTGAAACGGTTAACCGTATTGATATCATTGATATTGCGTCTGAGGAGTATTCTCAAGAGGTCCTTGGTTTCTCATCCAGTGGCAGTCTTTCTACTGACCCTATCATTTCCGACTCTTCCCCCTCCCTCACTCCGTTTGAGGGAGGTGACTTCCTTTTGGAAGAGCTCGAGGCTTTTCTTGCTCAAGATAGCTCAATTCCCGATGGAGTTGATGAAGACTATCTTGACCCGGAGGGGGACATTCTTCTCCTTGAAAGATTGTTAAATGACGATCCTTCACCCTCTCCGTCTCCACAAACACTTCATAAAGCGGAAGTCAAAAATGTTGAAATAACTGAAGACTTCCCCGAGGTTGAGCTCAAGGACTTGCCTCCTCATCTAGAATATGCATTTCTGGAGGGTGATAATAAATTACCCGTCATTATTGCCAAAGACTTAAAAGATGAGGAAAAGGCTGCACTCCTAAAGGTTCTTAAGTCAAACAAACAAGCAATTGCTTGGAAACTCTCCGACATTAAGGGCATAAGCCCGAACTTTTGTACTCATAAAATCTTAATGGAGGATGACTTTAAACCAGCTGTGCAACATCAGAGAAGGGTAAATCCCAAAATCCACGAAGTTATCAAACAAGAAGTTCTTAAACTTCTTGATGCGGGATTGATTTACCCTATATCTGACAGTCCTTGGGTTAGCCCAATTCATTGTGTTCCCAAAAAGGGAGGCATCACCGTTGTCACCAACGAGGATAACGAGTTGATTCCAACTCGTTTGGTCACGGGTTGGCGGGTTTGTATTGACTATCGAAAGTTGAATGAAGCCACCCGTAAAGACCATTTCCCTCTCCCTTTTATGGACCAAATGCTCGAAAGACTTGCGGGGAATGAATACTACTGCTTCCTCGATGGCTTCTCGGGTTACTTCCAAATCCCCATTGATCCCCAGGATCAAGAGAAGACCACCTTCACATGCCCCTACGGAACTTTTGCCTACAGACGTATGCCGTTCGGCTTATGTAATGCACCAGGCACGTTCCAGAGGTGCATGATGTCCATTTTTTCCGACATGATCGGGAAAACTATGGAGGTATTCATGGATGACTTTTCGGTCATCGGGGATTCATTTCAGACTTGCCTCTCCCACTTGGAACAGATGCTTAAACGTTGCAAAGAAACGAATCTAAGTCTCAACTGGGAGAAGAGCCACTTTATGGTCAAGGAGGGCATTGTCCTCGGCCATAAGATTTCAAAAAACGGGATCGAGGTTGACAGAGCTAAAATCGATGTCATTGCCAAATTACCTCATCCCACCACCGTAAAAGGTGTTCGGAGCTTTTTGGGTCATGCCGGCTTCTACCGTAGGTTTATCCAAGATTTTTCTAAGATTGCCCGACCTATGACCCATCTCCTCGAGAAGGATGCTCCTTTCATCTTCTCTCCCGAGTGCATCGAAGCTTTTGAAACACTAAAGAAAAAGCTTACCGAGGCACCGATTCTTGTTGCCCCCGATTGGGACCAACCTTTTGAGCTTATGTGCGATGCTAGTGATTTTGCCATAGGTGCGGTCTTGGGGCAACGTAAAGCTAAATACTTTCAGCCCATACACTACGCAAGCAAAACTATGACTGAGGCTCAAGGTCATTACACCACCACTGAAAAAGAACTCCTAGCTGTGGTGTATGCCTTCGAGAAATTCCGGTCATACCTAATCTTGACTAAATGCGTAGTGTACACAGATCACTCGGCTTTGAAATACCTATTTGCAAAACAAGATGCAAAGCCGAGGCTTCTTCGTTGGGTTCTCCTCCTTCAGGAATTTGATATCATTATCCGTGATAAAAAAGGAGCCGAGAACCTTGCTGCTGATCATCTCTCACGATTAGAGAACCCTCATCAAGATGTGTCCGAGAAAAAGGAAATAAATGAAACATTTCCTCTCGAGACACTCAATGCGGTTGCTTTTCGTGGTGACTCTACTACCCCATGGTTTGCCGACTTTGCAAATTACCATGCGGGTAACTTCATAGTGAAGGGGTTGACGTCCCAACAAAAGAAAAAATTTTTCAAGGACGTTAAACATTACTTCTGGGACGACCCCTTCCTCTTCAAAATTTGTGCCGATCAAGTCATCAGGCGATGTGTATACGGACAGGAAGCCATTGATATTCTCAAGGCTTGCCATGCTGGACCCACCGGGGGCCACCATAGTCCTAACTACACCGCCAAAAAGGTGTTTGATTCCGGTTTCTATTGGCCCACAATCTACAAGGATGCCCACGAATTAGTCAAAGCCTGTGATGCTTGTCAGCGTCACGGAAATATTTCACAAAAGAATGAAATGCCACAAAATGCTATTCAAGTTTGTGAAATCTTTGACGTCTGGGGCATTGACTTTATGGGGCCATTCCCATCTTCTCACGGAAACAAATACATACTCGTGGCTGTTGACTATTTGTCAAAATGGGTTGAGGCAAAGGCCTTACCCACTAATGATGCCCGAGTAGTCGTGAAATTCTTGAAATCCCTCTTTGCTCGTTTTGGAACCCCACGTGCCATCATTAGTGATCGCGGTACTCACTTTTGCAATGATCAATTTGCAAAAGTCATGCTTAAGTACGGTGTTACTCATCGTCTTTCTACCGCGTATCACCCCCAAACAAGTGGGCAGGTGGAGGTTTCCAACCGTGGTATTAAACGGATTCTTGAGAGGACAGTAGGTGAAAACCGTGCTTCCTGGTCGGATAAACTAGATGATGCACTCTGGGCCTTCCGTACAGCTTACAAAACACCCATTGGGTGCACTCCATACAAGCTTGTATACGGGAAGGCGTGTCATTTACCGATCGAGCTCGAGCACAAAGCCTACTGGGCCTTGAAACATGCTAACTACGACCTTCATAAAGCGGGTGATCACCGTAAGGTTCAAATCAATGAATTAAACGAACTTCGTGATCAAGCCTACGAGAACTCTTTGATCTACAAAGAAAAGACAAAGAAGATTCACGACTCTAAGATCAAGAACCGAGTTTTCAACGTCGGTGACAGAGTCCTTCTTTTCAATTCAAGATTAAAGATCTTCTCGGGGAAATTAAAAACCCGATGGACTGGACCATTCACCATTGCTAAAGTTTACCCATACGGGACTGTTGAGTTATCTCAACCCGAAGGTCCCAACTTCAAAGTGAATGGTCACAGATTGAAACATTATTTTGGAGAGGACACACCACCCATGGTTGTCCCGGATCTCCAAACTTTCCCCATGGACCAATGAATTCGGGGATCGAGTCAAGCTAGTGACTCGGTAAACAAAAATTAGCAACACATATGGGTTTTCACCCGTATTTCTGATTTCTTTCTACTTTCTACCACCCTAGTGTGGGGGAATGGCCATCCCCCACCGTTTCAAAAGTAAATATTTTTTTTAAAATTCAATAAACATGTTTCATATGTATATTTTGTCATTCAAATCCCGGGCTGTCAGGACGAATTTACTACAGTTAATCATTCACAAGTGATTAGCTAGCGTGGTAAACTTGACACAAGCCTGGGATGTGTATGTATATTATTATTCATCTTCCAGGCTGTCAGGGAGAATTTATTACAGTTAATCATTCACAAGTGATTAGCTTGCGTGGTAAACCTGACACAAACCTGGAAGGTGTATGTATATTATAAACTTTATCATTTAACTCCCGGGCTGTTAGGGCAAATTTATTACAGTTAATCATTCACAAGTGATTAGCTTGCGTGGTAAACCTAACACAAGCCTGGGAGGTAGTGAGCAAAAAAAAAAAAAAAAAAAAATTGTATGTACAGATAAAATAAAGTGAAAAATAGAAATTTCCACAGTTAGAATCGAATATTAGCTTTTCCATTCAGAGATTCGGCATAATAGCCGGGACTTTGAATATTGAGGACAATATTCAGTTCTAGTGTGGGGGGGGGGGGGGGGGGGAATTCTTACGAATTTTATCATAAAACTTTCCAAGTACCCCCATTTTAGGCCAAAATTTTTCAAAATTTTTCACTTTATTCCAAAATTTTTGTGGTTATCAATCCGCCAAAGTCTAAATGACAAAGGGATTGGCTAGTCCAGGAGCAAACGGCTCTTGGTAAAGACATCTCAAACCCGTTGATGGCTGGCAGTTTGCCAAAAATTGCATGGTTCCTCAGCTCCCCCGCATCCTCATAAGCAAATGAGCTGGCTAGCCCACAAGATTATGGCTTGTGGTAAAGGCCGTGAAAAACCATAATTGGTAATCAGCTCACCAAGATGTTGACTTAGTCCATCAAGATGCTGGCTAGTCCAGAAGCAAACGGCTTTTGGTAAAGACAAATCAAATCCGTTGACAGCTGGTGGTTTGCTCAAAATCACACGGTTATCAGGTGTGCCACAGTTCTTACACCTGGCTACTCCAGAAGTGATGGCTTTTGGTAAAGAGTTTCAAATCCATTATGTTTTTCTCAAAAGATTGCTAGGGACTAGCAATGTTTTAGTGTGGGGGATTGATGAGTGTGTAAATACTCATCATTTTTACCAATTCTGAACTGCCAAAACATCCAAAAACACTCAATAATGAATCAAAATAGTGAAAATATCTCAGGAAAGTGTTTTACATGTCTCAAATGCAAAATACCAAAAACAGATGAAAAACACATAAAGTTTGCATAATTGGCAGTTTCAGTCCCCCAACTTTCAAAAGTTGTCAAAACTAGTCCCTGGAAGTTTAAAATGAAAGGAAAATCATCCCAAGGCAAAGAAAAGTCAAAATATATTCAAAATAAGTCCTTGGGTGATAAAATTTGAGAAATTTACACTTTTACCCCTCAAAATCCAAAATTGGCAAAACAGGTCCCTGGAGTTTGTAAAATTGGCAAATTTGGTCCCTAAGGTTTAAAATAATACTTGTGGTCCTTATACTAATGTTTAAATGCAGGATTGGTCCTTATGTGAATTTTGGAAAAGTTTCATGGTAGGTCCCTGAAGTTTGGGAAGTTGGCAGATTTAGTCCCTGGGGTTTCAAATGAGAATAATTCAAAAATAAACCTCACACTATTCATTATTGGCAGTTCATACCCTTGGAAACAAAATTAGAAATTGCCAAAAACCAACCCTAAACTTTCCCATAATTACACATTTAGTCCCTAGAATTAAAACCTAGTCAAAAACCAATCCGGGCCCAAAATTAACTTTAACTTAAACCAAAACCCAATCCTAACTAAACCTGTTACAACCATTTAGCCCACCCAAGCCCAAAGTTAACAAGCCCAGTCCATTCCACGCGTTGACCCCGGTCAACACCCCCAAAAACAAATACCATCCCTGTTTACCTTCCCTCCCAAACCACCTCAGACCTAAACCAGGTAGTTTTGTCCACCACCTCCCCCCACTTGCTCCTCAATCATCACCATACCACACCCCTACACCTACCCCTCACCTCCACATTAAATGCTTCTCCCATTTTTGAGTTATCAGAGCCAAATTGAAGATTGGCGTTTTGGCGCCAAAACACGTGTGAGCTCGTTATTGGACCAAACTAATCAAGCAATGATGGGTTTTACTCAGAAGGATGGGGGAACCCTAATTGGAGGCTATAAATAAGAGAGGATGCAAGATGAAGCGGCATTAGTTTTAATTTTAGTGTAATAGTGTCGTATTTCAATTTAAAAGCAATTTAGTGTTAAATTTTCTAATTCCAGTATTGTACTAGTGTTAGTTTTGTAATCTCACTCTTTTAAATCAATAAAGTTTCAAGGTTCAAGCTTAGTATTTGTATTTGCAATTTCACTCATTTTCTAAGAAATCGAATTGATCAAAAAGTTATGGTGTATGGAATCATGGACTGAATTTAGGCTCACATAAGCTCCATTAAGCTTGTTCAAGCTTTAGAGACTCTTAAAACCCAGTATTAGTGAAAGAAAAACAAAAAGTAAAAAAGTCAACATAAGTCAACTGTTGGTATGTTTGTTGTTTGTTTCAGGTATTGAGCACAATCAAGGAGCTGGATGGATTTGGAAATAGCCTATCTAAAGATAGGCATCATGGGAAAACTTCTTGTTCATGCTAGAAGTAATTAGTAAGTCTTGCTTATTTCATTTTCACCTCAAAAGTTCAAGTTTCTAAATTCTTAGCTTGTGTCTGCAATTTGTGCTCATATTGTGTTCTTGAAAGATATTTGAGTAACTTTTAGTTTGAAAATCATAGTTTAATTGTTAGAATCTTTAGTTACTTAAGGTTTCAATTTCAACTGTCAAACTTTGTATTAGAGTAAAACTTATGCCATTGTAATCTTAATCTGTTTTTTTAGAGTCTAAACTAAGTTACTTAGTAATATTTGGTAGGTTGAAATCACAAACTTGAATCTGTTCATTCATTTGCTTTGATAATCTGCAATTTCTAGATATAAAGGGGTGTTTGGATAATCTGTGTTTACCATCCTTAAGGGTGTTTCAGTTGTTATTTCTGGTTCAAGTAAATCACATTAGGTCTAGTTTGGTTAAGTAAGTCACAAAATTGGTTTGGAATAGAGCAAAAGTCAAAATCTCACTTTAATCCCTCACACAGTCAACTGTGTAGAGATTAGGATCTCATAAGCTCATAATCTGATAAGACTTGGTCAATCTAGCTTTTAGTTATCTCATTTTAGCTTATAGTAACTTAATCAGTAAGTTAGATAGCTTAGAACCTCATAAAAGTCAACTAGTTTAAATTTCTTAAATAGTCAAAGTCACTCATTCTCAGTTTTCACCAAACTTACTCAAGGATTTCTGAATTTTGTGATTTAATTGGCATTGTGAAAATTGGAGGTTTAGTTCTCTACCAACTCAACTTTGAGAATATGCTTTCATTTCATAATTAGAAAATTTAATCTGAGTCCCATTCAACCTCAAAGACAACTGCAGGGCAAGCTTGTGCCCTGCTCACCCAGTCACCCAGTCACTACCACCACTTTGGTGGTGTTTTGTGACCAACCCAGTGGACCCCACACCTCTTAGTTAGTTTTTTAGAACCCCCCTCCTACCAGGGTATCACCTTTGACCCTTGGTTTGACCTGAGTCACTGTGGACCCCACCTAGATTAAGCCTAATAGTTTGTCCCAAATCTGTGTTCATTTTCAAAGTGCAAAGTGCTTAATTTAGCTTATTCAGCTTATTTGTGTTGTTTATTAGTTGTTTCTGGCTTATTTGAGTGTACTTAGCTTGTGTGTATCTGTTTTAACCATTGTGGACCCCACCCAAGGCCATTTGACCTTATTTGACCAAACAGTCAACCAAAGTCAACTGTTTGAGACAAGGGGGTGTAACAGCTTATTTATAAGCTATTTCAAAAAGTGTTTTCATTAAAGTTTGTTATTTTAAGTTGTTAAGTAGCTCTGAAAAAGAAAAATCCAAAAAAAATCAAGTTTAAAAAAGTGATAGTTTCTATTTAATTCAATTCAATTTTAATTTTCATTTTTAGATTTTAATTAAGTAACTAGTGTTTTTATATTTTTATTAAATACCTTAGATAGTAAAGTAATTTTGATAATTTTTGCAGATTTTTATTTTGTCATTTAGTGCTAATTAGATTTAATTTTAATTTTCTTTATTATTAATTAATATTAAATATTAAATAGCTTAATTAGTTTTTATAAGGTTAAACCTAGTTTTTATAATTTTTCTAGTTCTAATATAGTATAATAAGTTTTTAGAAAATAAATTTTAAGATTCTACTGTTCATTTTCTAGTTTTCTTATTTTATTTGTTTAAAATAGACTTAAGTTAATTAAAAGGTAATTAATTAGTAGATTAATCTTAAAATATAATTTTTAGAGTTTTTATAATTTTTTAGGATTCCTGTAATGGTTAAGTAATTTTATAAATTTTCTTGTAATTTTCTTAGTTAATTTAGTATTAATATAAATTAAAAGTAGTTTAAATAGTTTAATTAAGTTAAATAGTTTTTAATTAATTACAAAACCACAAAAAGACAAAAATATTATTTTTAATTTTTTATACTTTCTTCAAGTTCTAATTTAGGTTTAGAAAATATTTTTGTTAATTTTTAGTATAATTTAAATCATTTGTCATTTTTAGTTTATTTAAATCAGATTTTAATTTAGAATTTAAATAGTTTAATTAATTAAATAATAGTTTAATATTATTTTAATCACTTTTATCATTTCTTTTTCATTTTTAATTTTAAGTTTTGAAAAGTGTCAAAGACACCCCCTGTAGTTTCATAATTACCAAAAACCCACTTTTCCAGTCCGATACGTGATCTTAATTGTCAATTTGTGCATATTTCTGCTATCTGATTATTGTGAATATTATACCTGTTTGTCAACACCAAAATAACAGTAGCAATATCATTCCTACATCATCTGGCTACTGTCCTCAGTGCCACTTTCTCATAAACGATTCCAAAAGCACCATTTCAATCTCGCTGGGACTTTCACGACCCGGGGAAACACTACACTATCACCGGAGTATTGATTCTAGGCTATCTTTGACTTGTTGACCTTGGTCAACAATAATAAGACGGTTTAGGCTCAATCAATATATATTGAAATAATAAAAATGATAAACGTAACTTTATATATATATATATATATATATATATATATATATATATATATATATATATATATATACGTATAAAATTTATATAACGATAATTAAATTTTAGACGATAAAACAAATACGAAACCATTATCTATTTTATCTACGACGTAACACATCACCTATGCACATTATGGATTATTCGTAATTAATAATAAATGTTCGCAATAAAACGAGACTTAAAAACTGAAATTTGCCATATCTTTTAGGTCGTGTGTGAAGCCGTTGCCTTGCATCGTTGAGATTACGATTATTCTACTGAACTACTAAGGTGAGTTCATAGCCCACATTTAACTTGTTTTTGTGGGGGGGATACACGCTCAAAAACCGAACACAAGTCTTTTCCTGATATTATTATTGCTTAAGTAGCTATTGCCGAAAGTCCCTCGATCATGAACCTTAATCACCTGAAGGGTGAACGTAAATAATTGTGAATAGATCTATTAGGGATTGACAATCCCCATTTGGTTGCTAGAGGAAAGTCACCAAATGCACTTTATTTAAATATCATAGGTTACTGGCAAATACCTATCTTGGGGGCAACTTATTTCACATCATTATTACGAATAATTTTGATGTCTGTTGAATCGTTGAGTGTCATGAGCTTAAGGCAATAATGAATGTGATTTCTAACTTCTTTATTCGTATCTATATACAATAAGCACCTATCTCTTGTGTTCAAACTCTTAACTATAAACCTATGAATTTCACTCAACTTTTGTTGACTTTTAGCATGTTTATCTCAGGTAACTAAATGGAATGGATGGCAAAGGCATGAAGTGGGCAAATAAAGAAACGTGTATTTCTTTTTGAATAAAAACTTGTTGTTGAATAACGAAACTTCTTGGAAACATGAATATTTGGTATTTTAAATAAAAACTTAAAACGTCTCATTTGAGTCATTTTCTATAATTGTGAAAGATCCACGATATAATACCCCAAAAGTCTTCCGCTGTCATTATAAGTCTTCCGCTGTATTGATCGATTTTGGGGGTGTTATAGATTGGCATCAGAGCTACGGTTATAGTGAACTAAGTGTTTTTGGAACATTGGACTATAACTACACTTTAAAACGGGACAAAACTTTTATAAAATACCATCCTACGCCCTTCGTGCTTGAGCATTCCAATAATTGGTAACAAGTATTATTTACTTTATAGCATTTTAAATTGATTATAATTATGCTTACATTTACTAATCGGGAAATTATTACAGTGTCATGTCTTCGAACACCCACCCTATCAGCGTGTCATCAAACTCAGGAACTGAAGATGTTACTTCAGCCTATGCTATCTCACCTATGCCTATGTCTCCTGCTACTGACAGATACATGCAAAGCCAGCAATTTCTGCCAGCATCTGACACAGAGGCTTCTCCTCTGGCATCATCTGTTCCGATTCCCCGATCTAGGCAAATTAGACAACTTCAGCCGTATGAAGCAAGTACTGCTGTACCAGCACCAGCTCTTGTCATACCACCTGAATCAGTTGTGCCACCACCACCTGCACCACCTGTGATACCACCACTACCTACTATCTTCTACAGCCAAACTACTACTGTGCCACTAACACCATCACCCATAGCATCTCCTCCACTAGCATCACCACCTGCACCTTACCGAAGTGTCCCAATATCACCTCACCAAAGGACTTACCCAATCCGCTAAACCACCTCAGAATCTTGTGTTCACCGCAGACGCCGAAGGACCCACAAGCGAGTGGATGCTCGTAAATGGTCATTCTTGTTGCCCATCATGCGATATTGGAGATTTCAAGAAGGAACACCAACAACAAGGGAACTTGGGGAAAGTTCTTACTCTACCTCCCGAATTCTTCCAGTCACTGGGGAACCCATACATCACACCATACCATTGTTAGCTGCAAGAATGGTTCGCCACGAAGATCGACTTGATTCCATCGCTAGTATACTCAACAAGATTCCACATGAGCTTCTAGAAACTTTTGAAGATGATATGAACAGTCTCATAATTGGTCATCTTGCAATGGAAGATAAGGTTGAAAAGTTGGATTCTCTATTTTGGGAGTCAATGGAATTCATAGGAGCACTATGTGGGGCTAACACTTCAACAGAAATAATGATGGGAACTTTAAACCGAGAACTTGAAAGGATCAACACTGAGAACCTACGCCTTAGGCAAGCCCTGCTAGAATCTTGAGAAAGGGAAAGGACTCGAGATCAAACAATGGAAACCATGTCCACTGCCATTTAAGAACTGCAAAACCGCCTAGACAAAGCCTTAGGGAAACCATGAGACCATCGACTTGTTAGTGAAATCAATGTCCTACCAATAAGAGAATCTTGTCATGTTTTGTAAACATTTGCACAAGTATCAATAAGTGTTGTAACACCTTGACGTTGATTTATGGAAATTTATTTTATCTTTATTTACGTTGCAAATCTCTCGTAATATATTAGTTCATGCAGGTCAAACTTATTCGTAATTCCTATGTGTGTCATTCCAACATACGATAATTACGACTTAAAACCTTTTTCAATGACCAAATCATTGTAACTATGACCTATATTTACTATTTATTACTCGATATATATTTCAACGTAATGGGACTATTATAAATGTCCTAATGATATACCTTCTTTTATAATAGCAACATGGCTAGAACTAGGAGAACAACCATGACCGCCACACCAACGAACCCTGAAGTTATGACCCCGACAGCGATCCAGCAAGCAATTGCTGATGGTGTCAATTCCGTTTTAGCTGGACAAGCCCGTAATAGAGATGGAAATGCACCTACACCCCGCTACTGCACTTATAAGGACTTTATAGCGTGCCAACCAACGTATTTCAAAGGAACTGAAGGAGTGTCGGAATTAGCTCAATGGTTTGAAAGAAGTGAAACTGTTTTCCAAAGAAGTGGATGCTCGGAAAACAATAAGGTAAGCTTCGCAACGGGAACACTGATGCAAGACGCTCTATCCTGGTGGAACTCTACCATTCAAACACTAGGAGCAGAGGCAGCACATCAACTTACTTGGATTGAATTCAAGGCAAAAATACTAAAGAAGTATTGTCCCCGTTCCGAACTACGAAAACTCGAGGATGAGTTCCATGCCTTAATAGTGAAAGGAGTTGATTTGAGAAGTTACAACCGAAGATTTCAAGAACTCAAAGTACTATGCCCTACCATGGTACCCGATCATGAAAAGACATTAGAGAAATATGTCGAAGGACTCCCTAGGAGTATTGAAGGAAATGTCACCTCAGCAAACCCACCAACCTTGGAAGCAGCAATGGAACTTGCTCAGAAACTTCTAGACCGAGAAGTGAAATACAATGAGCTTAAAAGGAAATTGGACGATAAGAGAACCACCCATCATCACAACAACAACCAACAAAGCAACAACAGTCATCACCGCAACAACAACCACCGCAACAATAATCGGAACCACCAACAATATCACAACAATCGGAGCACTCAACAGCTGAATCAAAGACAAGAGAAACCCCGAGTCTACGCTGCCACGGAAGGTGTAGGGTACAATGGTCAGAAACCCCAATGCCAACGATGCAAACTTCATCACGAGGGTCGTTGTACCGTCCGGTGCGACAAATGTCGTAAGATCGGTCATCAAACCAGAAACTGTAGGATTCCGGCTACAGGAAGCAACACACAGGTTGTATCACCCACTTGTTACGGATGCGGAGAAGTAGGACACATCCGGAGGAACTGCCCAAAAGGAAATGAACCAACCAATGCTCCAGCTAGAGTATATCTTCTCGGAGACGGAAACGGACCTGATGTAGTCACCGGTACGTTTCTACTAAACCATCATAATGCTAGAGTATTGTTTGATTCGGGCGCCGATAAGAGTTTTATATCAGATACGTTTGCCCCTTTACTTAATGTTATCCCCTCTAAGCTAAACACCACCTATGAAGTCGAAATGACTGACGGAAATTTAATAGATACCAATACTATCATGAAAGATTGCACCCTAACCTTATCCAAAAAACCTTTTGCCATTGATCTTATGCCGGTTCAACTTGGTAGTTTTGATGCTATCGTCGGCATGGATTGGCTATCTCACCATCGTGCTAGGATTCACTGTGACGAAAAGGCCGTCCATATACCACTCAAGGATGAAACACTCATTGTCCAGGGCGACAAAAGCAAACCTCGATATGGAATTATCTCATGTATGCGAGTGATAAAATACATGAAGGAAGGATGTCAGGTATTCATGGCTCAAGTTACGAAAAATAAGTCATCCGAGAAGCAGCTTGATGACGTTCCTATCGTTAGGGATTTTCCTGAAGTATTCCCCAAAGAATTACCTGGTATTCCACCCGCACGTCAAGTAGAATTTCAGATTGAACTAGTGCCTGGAGCGGCACCAGTGGCTAAAGTACCTTATAGACTAGCGTCATCTGAAATGGAAGAATTGTCAGAACAACTAAGGGAATTGTCGCAAAAAGGATTTATTCGACCAAGCTCATCACCTTGGGGAGCTCCAGTTTTATTTGTTAAGAAAAAGGATGGATCCTTTCGAATGTGCATCTATTACCGGGAGTTGAATAAACTTACGGTAAAGAATCGATACCCATTGCCTCGAATTGATGATCTGTTTGATCAATTGCAAGGATCGAGTGTGTACTCAAAAATTGATCTGAGATCAGGATATCATCAGCTAAGAGTTCGAGAATAGGATATTCCGAAAACTGCCTTTAGAACGCGCTATGGTCACTACGAGTTTCAAGTAATGTCGTTCGGTCTGACCAATGCACCAGCAGTTTTCATGGATTTAATGAATCGAGTGTGCAAACCTTACTTGGATAAGTTTGTAATAGTATTCATTGACGATATTTTGATCTATTCTCGCAACGAAGAGGAACACGCGGAACATTTACGAATTATTCTAGAACTGCTCAAGAAAGAAGAAATGTACGCTAAGTTCTCCAAATGCGACTTTTGGATTCGCACCGTACAATTTTTAGGACACATCATAGATAGTCAAGGCATTCACGTAGACCCTGCAAAGATTGAGGCTGTAAAAGGTTGGTTGTCTCCTACAAACCCCACGGAGATACGTCAATTTTTAGGTCTCGTAGGTTACTACCGAAGATTTATTGAAGGATTCTCCAAGATTGCAAAACCCTTGACTAAGCTAACCCAAAAGAACGAGAAGTACATCTGGGAAGAAAAGGAAGAAGCAGCCTTCCAGTTGTTAAAATGAAAGCTTTGTGAAGCTCCAATATTAGCCCTCCCAGAAGGAAATGAGGACTTTATAGTATATTGTGACGCATCTTATCATGGACTAGGAGCAGTTTTGATGCAAAGAAGCAAAGTGATAGCTTATGCATCCCGACAACTGAAGAAACAGGAGGAAAACTACACGACTCATGACTTGGAGTTAAGAGCTGTAGTGTTTGCGCTCAAGTTATGGAGGCACTACTTATATGGCACCAAATGTACCGTATACACAGACCACAAGAGTCTTCAGCATATTTTGCATCAAAAGGATTTGAATTTGAGGCAACGTCGCTGGCTAGAGCTACTCAGCGATTATGATTGTGAGATACGTTACCACCCAGGAAAGGCTAATGTAGTAGCAGATGCGTTAAGCCGAAAAGAACGATTGAAACCCCTTTGAGTTAGATCACTAGGGATGACTATTCACTCACCCCTTCCATCCCAAATCCTTACCGCACAGAACGAAGCACTTAAAGAAGAAAACCGACCCAAGGAAAAGATTTACGGCATGCCCGAGAATGAGAATGGTTTCGTGAAGAAATCCGATGGAACACTGTGTTTCAAGGACAGAAGTTGGATCCCTCTGATTGGAGGTATTCGTGAGCTCATCATGTATGAGTCCCACAAGTCAAAATACTCCATTCACCCAGGTTCCGACAAGATGTATCAGGATTTAAAGAAACTATATTTGTGGCCAAACATGAAGGCTGACATCGCAGAGTATGTTAGTAAGTGTTTGACGTGTTCAAGGGTAAAGGCAGAACATCAGAAACCTTCAGGTCTACTTGTACAACCAGAACTTCCTATGTGGAAATGGGAACGAATCACTATGGACTTCATCACCAAACTTCCAAGAACCTCATCCGGATACGACACAATATGGGTTATTGTGGATCGTCTCACAAAATCCGCTCATTTTCTACCCATCAAAGAAACCGATGAGATGAATACACTGGCTCAGCTGTATATGAAGGAAATTGTCACTCGACATGGAGTACCAATTTCAATCATCTCGGATCGAGATAGTCGTTTTACCTCTCACTTTTGGAAATCATTACAGAAAGCCTTAGGAACTAAACTAGATATGAGTACCGCATACCACCCTCAAACTGATGGTCAAAGTGAAAGAACTATTCAAACCTTGGAAGATATGCTCCGAGCATGCGTTATTGATTTTGGAAAAGGTTGGGATAAGCACTTACAATTAGCAGAGTTTTCATACAACAATAGTTACCACGCCAGCATAAAAGCAGCACCATTCAAAGCACTGTACGGTAGAAAGTGCAGATCGCCCGTTTGTTGGGCAGAAGTTGGAGAAAGACAACTTATAGAACCAGACCTTGTTCGGGAAACCACTGAGAAAATCGTTAAGATTAAGCAATGCTTACAAGCAGCCCGAGACCGACAAAAAAGCTACGTCGACATAAGAAGGAAACCCATGGAATTTCAAGTAGGAGATAGAGTTTTATTGAAAGTATCTCCCTGGAAGGGAATGATACGATTTGGAAAACATGGAAAGTTGAACCCAAGATACATCGGTCCATTCAAAATCCTGGAAAGGATAGGACCCGTGGCTTATAAACTCGAACTACCCGAAGAACTTAGTCGGATTCACGACACCTTTCATGTGTCAAACCTTAAGAAGTGTTTGTCCGATGAATCTCTCATTATTCCATTGAAAGAAATTCGACTAGATGATAACCTTGTCTTTACCGAGGAACCCATTGAAATCATGGATAGAGAAGTCAAACAACTCAAGCAAAACCGTATCCCTGTTGTCAAAGTTCGTTGGGACTCCAAGCGAGGACCAGAATATACTTGGGAGCGCGAGGATCAGATTCGCTCCAAGTACCCACATCTCTTCGCCTAAGACACCCTTGACAACTATCTTAGACTAGAATTACGGGACGGAATTCCCTGTAAGAGGTAGGTAATGTAACCTCTCGTAAATTTCCCTTATGATTAGTAAATGCACACGAACGAATAAAACGATGTTATGATAACTTAACACCATTTTTACGGGTAACAAATTTTTTTTTATGATATGGCTTGATATGGGAACCACTACGATAACTGTGATTGACCGTTTACCCAGGAACGATGCTTACACACAACCTAGATAACCTATAATTATTGCGAACTATAAATATATATAAAACGTTTATATTTATAACAGTACGTTTCGTCGAAGTACCATATACTATTTATATATTCCCCGAACCTACGAAACTTCCCGAGAACGCTCACTAATATTTTTGAACCTCGACACGATATTCGAAACACACCATGTGGGCCCTCAACACCCAATGGGCCACGGATACAATTTCTAAACCAAACGGACTATGTTTTCCTTCTTTTCTTTCTTCGGGCTGACGCAAACCACAAGCCCACCAGGCCACAAGCCCAAACGCACCCTTGTTATTTTCTTTTCTTTATTTGTTTCTCTGTCGCGACCACACCCAAAACACCCTTACTATCTTGCAATTTCTATACACGACATATACATGTTTTTGCTTGTCTCGTATCACCTAGTGCCCAAGATACAAGAATGATATTTGTTACACACTTTCTCGCTCGTTTACTACCCTAGAAAGGATCAAAGCAACGAACCAAACTCACCCTTGAAGGATAAGTCCAAACGTGTCATAATATTCCTATACGCCTCCCATGCTCCCCAATACCAACCAAATGAACACTATACACCTTGTGAGGAGTCAGGAATGTACATGGAACAATCTTACAAGATCTAAGCTATGTAAACTAACGATTGGACAAGAGGAGAGGCGTTACTATTCGCCTAACATGCACACACCAACACTTGTGATCTTAGCTTGTTTCTACCCTTTAAAACTCACTATAAAAGCCCTCACATGCAACCTCAGTCGTTACATGCATTCATACGTACCACATTTCACAAAAATAATAACGAGAAGGAGTTATTGAGGGATGAACGGATCGCCAAGAGTACCACGTCTCAAGTGAACATAGGAGGACAAGCTTGTAGCCTCTTGAACCTTTGGTGGAACGCGAAGTGAACCACAAAGCCCTTGTACCATTACACGATCTTTACACCACGTTTTACTCCACCTTTTAGAGGTGAGGTGAGGCCTTGAAACTTTATCTCTATTTATATATATATACGTACGTTTATGTTTGTGCACAAACACTTTATACTTATAAATCGTAAATTATAAACACAACCCCTATGTTTTATACGTCATACCCATTGTTAGTTAAGTCATTAACGAGAACCTATAAAAGATTTGAACTTATATTAACGTATACCCAATAAAAATCACACGTTTCTAAGTCATGTTGGACCTATATGATTTTACTAAAACACTTAGAATTTATTTTGAGTTTTTACAAGTTTTACGCATTGAGTTTTTGGCTATATTTTGGCCTCGTCACTTGGAATATCGACACATGACAACCCATTGTTTTTGTACGAGCTAATTATCTACCTGGTATACTAACAAGAATGACAATTAATTCGACCTAACAACTTAATTAGATAGCTTGAACGAGCCTAAAGTAAAACGCTCTTTCATAAGTTTTTCAGAAAATAAAAACTTTACGTGGGCCGTTAAGCCCAAGAAGCTAGTTTTAGCTTATTACGATAAGCTAGGTGTAAAAGCTCTTTTGAAATGTTATTAGAACTTAAAATGATGATTTTGATAAACCCAATGTTCCCCCAAACCCCTTGGATCGAAAAACGTTAACGGGCCCTTATTTGGACTCGTTAAGCCCATTTAGTGAAAAATGAAGAAAATAAGCTAATAAGCTGTTAAAATAAGCTGTTATACAATTCCTGAGCTTATTGGAATAATAAAAATGTTAAGTTTTGAGTTTGGTAATTTTTGGACTAATTTTGCAAAATTTTGATAACTAGGGACTAAAAGTGTCAAACGTGTAAACTTTCGGTAAAAAGTGTAAAAATCTGTTTCCTAAGGGTATAAACTGTTAATATTGAAACTTGGGATTGAAAAATGTAAATATTGATATAATTGGACCTAAAACGTAAATATATATAATTTTGGACTAACGACGTAAGTATTTTCCGTTAAGGGTAAAATGTGTAAATTTGAGAAACTTAAAGGATCAAATAGTAATATTGATTTTTTTTTTAAATAATAAATTTTATATATATATATATATATATATATATATATATATATATATATATATATATATATATATTGAAATAATAAAAATGATAAACGTAACTTTATATATATATATATATATATATATATATATATATATATATATATATATATATATATATATATATATATATAAACGTATAAAATTTATATAACGATAATTAAATTTTAGATGATACAACAAATACGAAACCATTATCCATTTTATCTACGACGTAACACATCACCTATGCACATTATGGATTATTCGTAATTAATAATAAATGTTCGCAATAAAACGAGATTTAAAAACTGAAACTTGCCATATCTTTTAGGTCATGTGTGAAGCCGTTGCCTTGCATCATTGAGATTACGATTATTCTACTGAACTACTAAGGTGAGTTCATAGCCCACATTTAACTTGTTTTTGTGGGGGGGATACATGCTCAAAAACCGAACACAAGTCTTTTCCTGATATTATTATTGCTTAAGTAGCTATTGCCGAAAGTCCCTCGATCATGAACCTTAATCACCTGAAGGGTGAACGTAAATAATTGTGAATAGATCTATTAGGGATTGACAATCCCCATTTGGTTGCTAGAGGAAAGTCACAAAATGCACTTTATTTAAATATCATAGGTTACTGGCAAATACCTATCTTGGGGGCAACTTATTTCACCTCATTATTACGAATAATTTTGATGTCTGGTGAAACGTTGAGTGTCATGAGCTTAAGGCAATAATGAATGTGATTTCTAACTTGTTTATTCGTATCTATATACAATAAGCACCTATCTCTTGTGTTCAAACTCTTAACTATAAACCTTTGAATTTCACTCAACTTTTGTTGACTTTTAGCATGTTTATCTCAGGTAACTAAATGGAATGGATGGCGAAGGCACGAAGTGGGCAAATAAAGAAACGTGTATTTCTTTTTGAATAAAAACTTGTGGTTGAATAACGAAACTTCTTGGAAACATGAATATCTGGTATTTTAAATAAAAACTTAAAACGTCTCATTTGAGTCGTTTTCTATAATTGTGACAAAGATCCACGATATAATACCCCAAAAGTCTTCCGCTGTCATTATAAGTCTTCCGCTGTATTGATCGATTTTGGGGGTGTTATAAAAAGGATCAATTTTTATAAGTTCAGATTGTGTCAAATTATGTGAACTAGCAGGAACAGAATAGTATGGAATGTGCTCTAAAAACTCAACATGGGGAGATGTATGCAACTTCTGACCAACTAGATCATAACAACGATATCCCTTTTGACTAACACCATAACCCAGAAACACACATAAAGTGGAGTTTGAAGATAATTTTGTACG
Source organism: Artemisia argyi (assembly GCA_030686995.1). NCBI lineage: Eukaryota > Viridiplantae > Streptophyta > Magnoliopsida > Asterales > Asteraceae > Artemisia > Artemisia argyi. The sequence continues at coordinate 90,235,069 of CM060699.1, forward strand.
CTCAACATGTGGTTTTAGGACAAAACAAGTGCAACCAAATACGCGCAATGAGGAATAATCAGACGAAGCTCCATACAATTTTTCAAAAGGGGATAAACCAGAATTATGTGCAGTTGGGATCCTATTAATCACATATGTAGCTGTAAGAATCGCTTCTCCCTAAAATACACTAGGAACATCAGCAGACAACAAAAATGATCTAGCCATCTCAACAAGATGATAATGCTTCCTTTCAGCAACACTATTTTGTTGTGGAGTGTCCGTACAAGAGGTATGATATATAGTCCCATCCGATTTAAGTAAACCAAAAAACTCATTAGAAGTGTATTCTCCCCCCCCCCCCCCCCCCCCCAAATCACAGCGAAAGCATTTTATAACTGGTCAAATGTTGAGTTTTCACAAGAGCTCTAAATTCAAAAAAAACTGTAAGAATATCAGACCTGCGCTTCATCAGATAAACCCAAGTATATCGAGTGAAGTCATCAGTAAATGTAACATAATATCTGGAACCTCCTTTTGTCGATATAGGAGAAGGTCCCAACACATCAGAATGCACTAGATCAAATGGAGCATTATAAGAGGAAACACTGTTACTGAACGGTAATGCTGAGAACTAAGCAAGTTTACAACCACTACAATCAGAAATATCATGAGCGTCTAGCTTTCCCAGCGCTCCTGTAGATGCTAAAAATCGTAAGCGAGAACCAGAGATATGACCCAACCGAGAATGCCATAAATAAAATGCTGAAGAAGAACGGTTCAACCAAAAAGAAGACAAATCCACACTAGATGATGCAGTCTCATAAATATCTCTAAAGTGATCCAAAACATAAAGATCCCCTTGCATGTGACCTGTCCCAACCACCTTCTGTGTTTTCCGGTCGTATATAGAACAATCAGAAACAGAAAATTTGACATCACATCTAGAAACTCAAATTTTACTGACAGAAACAAGATTCATAGTAAGGCTCGGGATGTAGTAAACATCAGATAAAGCAACAGATGGTGTATCAACCGAACCAGTGCCTGCTAATGGCATAGAATCACCATTAGAGGCCACAATTGATTTTGAAGAAATAAGATTCAACGAAATGAATTGTGACATAAGATGAGATATGTGATGAGTGACACCTGAATCTATTATCCATTTCAAAAAATGAAGATGCCAAACATTTATTAGATGAGATTCATATAGCATGAGGATGCGAGGCTAGAAATTTCTTAATTTGCTCAAACATGTCTAAAAATATCTGAAACTTCTCATACATGACTAAAAATTTCTAAAACTGCTCAATCAATGATAAATCCAACTTTAAATCATTCTTACAAGTGGACATCTTAACTAACCAATACAATCCATACAAACCAACAATCGATTGCTACAAATCACGAAACTTTTAATCCACCCGAACTCTACCAATTAAATACTACGTAACACTTCAAGCGAACAAAAGAAACATATGGACGCAACTGATTATAACCATGCTCGTATATTTTCCAATTCAAATCACGAACCAAACCAACATAAACTAATTCACCAACCAATTATAACATACGAATCCAAACAATTGAATATTCAAAGCGAAGTAGTAACAATCTAAAGGAGTTACTGGAGCTACTGAACATGTTGAGAAGTCAAAGCCCACAACTCAAACTAATGGAACAATGCTCAATGCAAGAAGATACTCAACTCACAAGATGCAAATTACACTAAGAAGAAGCTTTGCTCTATGTGGTGTAATGTAGTATAGCTACTTAGTTAGTTATATAGTCTAGTTGACTTTTAGCTTAGTTTGACTTTCATGTATAAATACTACAATGTACTCTCATCTTTCAGTTTTATGGAAATACATCTTTCATTCATTTCACACATACTTCTCTGAATTCAATATGGTATCAGAGCCATCCAGTGCTCTAACAAACCATCATAACTGCCATAACTAACTCCGGTCAACCATCATAGACCACCATAACAAACCATCATACAACACCATAAACCACCACTAATCACCGTCATTTTATAACTTCAATCTATCATAATTCACCTCAAGATTCATCAATAACATCACAATTACGTCCAGATTCATTATAATCATCAAGAACACTCAAATTCATCAATAACAGTTTTTCCCGCCAAAACTCATCATCTTCTAACTAACTTCTGCCATTAACGACCTTCATTCATCATGACTAATACTGGAAACACCAATAACACATCATCTTCTACACCAAACACAAATACAATGACATTTGATCCAAATGATCTCAATTCACCCAACCACCCTCTGTTCTTCCATCATCAAGATCATCCTGGCTTTGTTCTAATTGCAAAGAAGTTAACAGGATCTGAAAACTATAGCACATGGAGAAGGTCAATGATGATTGCACTGAATGCAAGAAACAAACTTTCACTGGTTAATGGGGAATTTGAAGAACCTTTGATGAATTCATCAATCAGGTCACTATGGGAAAGAGCAAATGATATGGTCATTTCTTGGATTTTGAATACAGTTTCAGAACAGATTGGAAACAACTTGAATTTTGTTCATACTGCTGCTGCTTTGTGGAATGAATTGAGTGAACACTATTCACAGTTGGATGGACACAGAATCTATCAAATCTCAAATGATATAGTTCAATTGAAGCAAGCAAACACACCATTAGAACTGTATTATCACAAATTGAAGGGCTATTGGGATGAATTAGATGCATTGGAAACTCCATACATGTGTACATGCAGGTGTGATTGTGAAAATGGGAAAACAAATGGAGAAAGGGAGCAAAGAAAGAGATTAATTCAATTTCTGATGGGACTAGATGATAGTTACACGAATGTTAGGGGTCAAATTCTGCTTATGCCGCCACTTCCAATGGTTTCTAAGGCATATAGCATGTTGAGACAAGAGGAGAAGCAAAGAGATACCACCAAGGTCAATCCAGTCACAATTCCTGTAGCTTTGAACACATACACCAATAGGAACAACTATCAGGCTACCAAACCAAACACCTCTCACAATACAACAAACCAAACATCTGGCTACAAGAGAGCACTTTTTAGGAAAGGAATTACTTGTTCAAATTGTGGGAAAGAAGGTCATTATGGTAATGAGTGCTATAAGATTGTTGGCTATCCTCCAGGTCACCCCTTACATGGAAAATTTGGTCCACAATCACAGAGAACTTCTGGTAATAGGAGGTCAATTAATGCAGCTGTTGGGAATGAAGAAATCAGTGATGATCAGACCACTACAACAAGCACATCAACCAACACTGATCCTTATGTGTATTGCAAGATGGATCAAATGCAGAATCAGTTGAATCAGATGCTGTTGATGATGCAAAACCAAGGACTCAAGGAATTCACAGCTGCTAATCTACCTCACATGGCAGGTAAGTATGTATTCATTGCCACATTTACCTCTGGTTTTAAGCAAATTTGGATAATTGATAGTGGAGCTACTGACCATATCTGTACATGTTTAAACCTAATGACCGACTTACAACATTGCACAACACCAATCACAATTAACTTACCTAATGGCACCACTGCCACAGTCACTATGACTGGATCAGTTCAACTCACACCAAACCTTTCACTCAAAGGAGTACTTTACATTCCATCCTTCACTTACAACTTGATATCTATAAGTAGACTCACAAACTCAACACACTCAGCAGTTACTTTCACTCATAATCAGTGCATATTTCAGGGCCATGATGGCTCTCAGACCACAGGCAAGTTACATGGAGGACTCTACACCCTTACACCACCACTTACTACAACATCTTCTACTGTTCTGTCAAGCTTCAGCTCTACATACTTATGGCATGCAAGATTGGGACATCCCTCATTTCAAGTTTTGAAGAAAATCAAGTCAATTTCATCTCTCTTTCATAGTAATGTTGAAACCAAATGTACAGTTTGTCCATTGTCCAAACAACACATGTTACCTTTTCCAAATAGCAATTCTCAAGCAACTAGTATATTTTCTCTCATTCATCAGGATGTATGGGGGCCATACAAACACCCAACAATCAATAAATGTACCTACTTTCTCACTATTGTTGATGATTGTTCAAGAGCAACATGGACCTATCTTCTTCCAAGTAAACATCATGTGTGTTCAACTGTTCAAATATTCAATACTTATGTCAACACACAATTTCAAACAAAGATAAAAGTTATTAGAAGTGACAATGGGACAGAGTTTTTAAACCAATCCTTCCTCAATTTCACTCAAACACATGGTATAATACATCAGACATCTTGTCCATATACACCACAGCAGAATGCAAGAGTGGAGAGAAAACACAGACATCTTTTGGAAATGGCAAGATCCATATACTTTCAAGCAAACTTCCCAATTCATCTGTGGGGATACTGTATCCTAGCCTCAACATACCTCATCAACAGACTACCATCAAGGATTTTGAACCACAAAAGTCCATATGAGGTTCTTTACAACACAGAACCAAACCTTGAACACCTCAGAGTTATAGGTTGTCAAGCACATGTCTACAAACACACCACTGATAAGTTTGATGCAAAATCCACACCAACTGTTTTCATTGGTTATCCACAAAACCAAAAGGGATATATTCTATACAACATGCACACTCAAAAGACAATAATCAGTAGACATGTGATTTTTGATGAATCTATCTTTCCCTTTCATAACACCAAACCCACTCCCCATTCTGACCCATTCACTTCACCACTTCAGTATTTTACCATTCATCCTCCAACCAATTCATCTCAACCAACTCACACAACATCTAGCAACTCACATCAACTTCCCACACCTCCTTCAACAACAACAGAACCTCCAATCATCTCTATTCCAAACACACCAATTCAAACCAATGCTGACACAACTAAACATAATTCAACCACCTCATCAACTGAACCCATCCAACCATCCATCTCTACTCCACCTACCATCTCATCAACTGAACCAGGGACAACTATTCCACCTATCATCTCATCAACTGAACCAGGGACAAGCCACACACCACCTCAGCCAAGGAGAACTTCAACAAGGACAAAGACACTACCAACTAATCTCAAGGATTTCAAGTGCACTTTACCACCATCTCTTGTCAACAACATTACTTCCAAACACCATCATTCTAAATACATAAATTATAAGAATTTGTCACCCAAAACACACAAACTTATAACATGTACATATACTTTAGTAGAACCACAATCTTTTATTCAGGCAGCTAAAAACCCAAGGTGGATTGAAGCAATGGACAAGGAGATATATGCACTGGAGCAGAACAACACTTGGATCTATACTACTCTTGTAAAACCCTAAAATCCGTAATCCAAATTATACGTATAATTTTAATTTTTTCTAAGTTACGTATACGATTAATTAAAAACGCGAATATAATTTAATGAATTAACCATAAACCCGTAAAAGTATAACGAAACATCATTTTAGAAAATTTTGAACATATTTGAGCTCCAAAAATAATTTTGTGACATAAGTAAAATATGAGAAAAATTATTTACGCTTCGTGGATATTTGTTTGGGCTGTTTTCTTTTGTTAAGCCAACTAAAACCCAATTTAGCTCAACCCATGACCCATGAAACTAGCCCATGTTTACTCCTTAGGATTCCTAGCCCAAATCAAACCCACATAAAAATAAAAAAGGGAGGACCGGTTATTTTTTTTTCACACAACATACATTACACGTTTTCAAAAAAAAAAAACCCTAGCCCTAATTCTTCTCTACAAAACTCACGGCACTATTTTTTTCACCCTCTTCAATCGACCTTGATCATCCAAGAAGGTACCAAGGCAATTGTTAGTGACTCTAGAATCGTGTAGAAGTTTTGGTTTGACGATTATACAATGTTTTGGAGGTGTGATCAATTGAAGGTTTTCTTGGTTTTGTTCCATTTGCTTGCTGCCACGTCTAGGTAATCAAGATCACCTCATTCTCGTCTTATAAACATCTTTTAGTCATGTTATGATCATATTATAATCACTTAATGACATACAATAAGTACATGAAATTTAACGAGGGGATTAATCCCATAAAACCCTAATCGATATTCAATGAAATCGGCCCTATTCTTTTGTAATGTTCATGAATTGTTAACATGGTCTTTTAATCAGTATCAAACCCTAAAATGAAGGTACAATTAACGGTAATAAAAGCTTGAAACCCTAGTAATTAATATGGGGCAATTAGGGTATTGTTTGTAAATTGATGGGATGCTGTCCAGAAATTGGGTCGGATTGATTGATGTGTTAACTGTTGATGCCAACGTGTTTTAAGTGATTTTTGAGTCTAAACATAAGTACTACTTGTCTACTTTCTGGAAATATAAGTTTCATGGTGATTGGTGGTCGGGAGGTAAGCTTTTTGAATTTTATGGGATCGTGTGTCAAACCTGAGTTTTGGGAACATAAAATCAGTTGGAATATGGGATTTTTAATTTTCAAACCATCAAGAGTTAAGGGCTCTCCTTTTACAGGGGTAAAGTATAGGATATGTGTGACCTTCTGGAATTTTTGTAAATTTTTCTGAAGTGTTTAAATGGGTAAACCAAGGGCCAACTTTCGGGGTGTTTCTGCAGTTCATTTTCTGGACAGGTCTGGGTAAATGATTTTTGTAAGGGTATTTAGACTTGGAAATAAATTCTGGTAAAATTCCTGTAGGTTATAAAGACATTGAAGTATATGTGTGAATTTTTGTGAATTTTAATTTTGAGTTTTGTTGTGGTCTAAAAATTCGGAAAGTGGTGACCTGTTTATGAATAAAAGCTGAAAATACAACTAAAAGACTAATTAAGGTTATAACTTGGTCATGGAAGGTGAAATTGATCATAAGCTATGATTTTCCAATTAATTTGATGTTAAGGAAGGTTTTGAACATAATTAAACTTAAGGGGCCATTTTGTAACTAATTAAACTTAAGGGACTAAGTTGTAAATAATGAAACTTAAGGGGTAAATGTGTGAAATGAGTAAACTTGTACTTAAGCCCTAAAACTTGTGAACTTACATATTAAACCCTAAACTTATGTAATTGATATTATTAACCCTAAAATATGTTAAACTATCAAAATAAACCTTAATCTTTCATAATTAACATTTTGAACACTTAACTTATCCAAACGTTGATTATAATCATGAATGACTAATATTACTGATTGTGGAAACCTACTAAATAAGGAAACTTTCTTAATATGGAAACTTACTAAATATGGGAACCTGCTAAAACTAGGAAGTTACCTAATTTGGATAAAACAACTAAAATTGGAAAGTTACTATTTTTGGAAAATTACTAAAAATGGAAAGCCGACTAAAACGAGTAATCTGATTTAAGATAAGTTATTAATAATAAGACGATCTTTAATTCATGTAGATTCGCTGAAGGAGTAACTTCCGATCTTTATGTCTTCTGGTGTGTTTTGCATTTGCGGTTAAGGTACAGATATTCCGCCTTTTTAGTAAAGGCCATCTTTCTCTCTTTTGTTTAATATTTCGATTATGATCCCTTCAGTTAAGCCATTGCTATGTTCCCTTTGTTTGATTCGTGTTTGTTGATACTTGATATTGATATGAGCTTGATAATCGTTTGCATGCTATATTTCTTTTCTATGGCATTCTTGATTCTATGCCCATTATGTGTTACTTGTATATGATTTGATTAATTTGTAGCCAGTCATGGGGAGTCCATGGCCTTGCCACTGATGCACCAGTGGTATCGACACTATCTGTGGAGGTGGGTTTTAGTCCACAGCGTTCCCTTTAAGCTAGCTATTCAGGCCTATATTTATTATTGTATATGTTTACTTAGCCTAGAGCTTTGTGCATATATATTTGTTTTGCAGGGGGCGTATGGATGCATCCTAGGTACTCAGTTTAGTATAATTTGGTGAATGGACTTGTGTGTGTGCAATACACCCCATTTCACATTTGGTATATCGGAGTCTGCAGCTCCTATGTACACTATGATATATGTTTGTTGGGCATTTCCTATTAGTTCTACTTTTCTATGATCTTTATAATCCTGTCATCTCTATTGTGATTAACTTATGCTTGCTTTATTTCTTTTGCTTACACTTATGACTCATTTCATTTCGTTGATTTGTTTGATATCCATTATCCGTATTTCCTTTTTCATATTCCATGTTTCCATATTCTTGATTTCTATCTCAGCAGGTTCGCTTAGACCTATGTCATATTCACCTTCGTTTTCCTTTTGTTATTAGTTTTCGTTTGTTTATATCTGTTCACTGGGCTTTTTAAGCTCAGCCGCATTTCTTTTCCTGCGGCAGGTTTTTAGAAGGAAGCTGGGTTGGGTGAAGAGTGCTTAGGAGCTCTTAGCGGACTACACTGTTGATAGCTCCCCATTGGATTAGAGATAGACTTAGAGATTTCCTTCTTGGTTCTTAACTTGTAATTAATTTGGAAATTGTAATGCTTAGAATTAGTCCTTTATCTTTTCTTTAGAATTGTTTTGTGAACCTTGTATTATTAATGTTTTCCGCTTGCTTATGTTCTGATTTGACCCCATAATGTTACACTTTAGCCCTTTTCGGGTTGGGGTGTTACAATTATGGTATCAGAGACAGGTTTGATCGGCGGATTCAAAACCCGTAGAGCTTAGGCTATGACCTGTGAGTATTAGGCCCTAAGGTTTTGTACCATAGGAGTTATGAAACAACCTTTGAGAACTTGCGTTTGGATTTCCACTCTAAAACTTAAGTTATGACCGGTGAGGATTGGGTAGACTATAGGGAATTTGTTTAGGTATCGTTGCTTCTGAATCACTCTGATTCGTGCCTTACTTCTATTTGAGCCTTTTTAGATTTCTCCTTCTGGAGATTTGAAGCCTATTATTTTCATAACATGAGTTTAGTGACCAAGTAAGTTTAGAATGCGTTGAGAATTTTGCGGTAATGTTTGACATTGCATAAGCTTTATCTTCTTTGATTTTAACCTCTGATTCATTTTTTAACCCTTCAGATGCCTCTACAGGCACTCTGAGAATTTCTATGATCATGACGTGTTTGACACGTTCTGTGAAATCTCTTGCTTTTGATAAGCATATTTAAGTTTCCCTACACCATTTGATTTTGCCTTATCCAGTTGTATTCCTGTGAGAAATCTTGTGGTGATCAACCATGAGAATAGGAATATTATTCCTCACTTTTGAATGATAAGATTCGCTATGTTGATCTGTCTTTCCCTTGGAAAGTTTAAATTCGATTGTCATTCTGATATTGACTGGTGGACTGAGGATCAAGATGCTAACTACTATCATACTACGTCTCTCCTTTGACATTTTGAACCACTCTGATTTGTTTTTGTCATGATTTCTAATTGTTAAACTTTTGTTATCCTTACCACCCTGGAAACTCGTGCGTTACTTTTACGGTTGTGAAGTTTTCCTAGCATCTATTCTTGTTTCCATGGGATGAATCTCACTTAAGAGTCAATTGGCAATCCGAAATTTTTCCGATGTAATCCCTGAATGAACCACCAAGATTTACACCAGGTTGTGAATTTGCTTTGACCTAGCACTGAGAGATTGTTTAGTCACGACTCGAGGTTGAATATGATTTCCATAAAGGCATGCGTATATGATGAAAGTATTATGACGCCTGGCCAACGTAATAATAATTACATCATATAACCTGAACTTATGGGGACCATGGGATATCTATGAGAAGTGACTGAGAACAGTAAAAGTTTGATGAGACAGAACCCTATCAGCACAAGTTGCCTGATTTTGAAACTCCATATTGAACAGCACCAGCCAAACTGAGAGAACTAGAGGATTGGCAACCAAAAGCTATGAAATGGTTTGTTTGTCTTAGTGTATCTCCTTGGAATTGAAGGCTTCAGTTTTTTTTCGCGATGAAGAAAGATGGTAGCAGGAGTTTATGTATTGACTTCTGGAAGCTGAACCGTATCACTATTTGAACCCATTATTCCTTACCTCGAATCGATGATGTATTTGATCCACTTTAGGACACGGAGTTTTCCTTTAGATGAATTTATGGCTTGAAGTAATTCCAAAAATTTCATTTCGTATTCGTATTGGCCACTATGACTGTTAATGATGCTAATAGTATTAGCTAATGCTTTGACTGTTTATTGAATTTGATGAATCGTGTCTTTCATGAGTACCTAGACAAATTGGTCATAGTATGACATATTAGTACATTCAGAGACGGAGGAGAAACATGAGAATCATTTTCGTATTATGTTGGAAACATGAGGATCATTTGTATATTCTGGAAGCATGATACTGGTTGGATGATGTTCACGACTTGCATTACCGTTGAGGAATTTTATGAGTAAAGAAGAGAAGCTTAGTTTGGATGAGAACAGAGTTTTGAAAAAAAAGCTGAAATAGAAATTAGCTTCAACTTCCATACTTTCAGGTAGTATCAATTTTGGGACATTTCAAGAAGAGACTTGGTTATGGCATTATGCACAATTAGAACCATTTGAGGAGAATTATTCAATGCATGACTTGGAATTGGCGGCAATGTGGTTGCTCTTAAGATTTGAAAGACATATCTTACAAGGTAAATTTGGTGGCAAATGCATTTAGGAAGAAATTTGAAGTTCGGTTTGTCTTGGAGATTGAGCTTAAGAAAATCAAGACATAGAACTCAGGGAAGTTGAGTCGTGGCGAACATGAAGGTTGAATCCAATTACAAATTTTAGAAGCTTAGGAGCAAGATGGCAAACAATGATCTGTGTTAGAAGACAGGAGAGAAGCTGTTATCATTGAGGCATAATTTTACTTTCTCTATCCCTATTAGTTGTACTAAGATGTATAAGGGATCTAAGCAGAATTTTCAGAGGGAATGGCATGAAACTGGTTGTGATCACATTAGTGACGATGTGCTTAGTATGTTACAAGTCAAGATTGAACTTTAGCATGCCAGGGAGTTCCTTTAACTTATGGACTTTCCGGCTTAGAAGTAGGATTAGACTTTTCATGAACCTTGTAACGAAACCTCCTCGCACATTTGAGAAGAATGATATAATTTGAGTGATGATGGATCGTTTGATTAAGTCAGCTCATTTTGCCTCTTGGAATGTGTGTTCAGTTAGCAAGTGGGCATAAATCCTTCGACAGAAGATTATTCAATTACATGGCGCACCTGCAGTGATCGTGTCTGAGATTCGCGTTTTACTTCACATTGCTAGGAAGGACTACTGAAGGCTTGAGGGACCAGACTCAAGTATAGTAATTCTATTCACCTACAGACTGATGGATAAGAAGAACAACTATTTGAATTTGGAAGAAGGGTTGAGCAGGAAGTTTGACCAGTGGTTGGTCTGGTTGTGTTTGCTCATTAAGAATTGTGTCATGCAAGTGACAAGGGTTTTCCCTTCAGATTTTGTATGAACAGAGATGTAGAACACCTTCTGGATGAATTAAGTCGGGAAGCTGCTTATTGAATGTTCGGAGTCGATTACAATGACTAATGGATTAGTTATCATTGTGTAAGAGAAATTCAGAAACTTTAAACCAGGAATTTGTGTGTCCGGTATGATGTTCCGTATAGAAGAGTTATGACATTTTGGCATATATGTAAGATTTGGTTCGTGATACGTTAATCCTTAGATTCATTCTTATCCGTGCGGTTATCCTATCTATCCCATTTTACATTCCGATACGATTCGATAATCTGGTATGGGCGTAGTTAATCGTCAGTACGAATAGGATTCCAAGCTCTTTAGGAAACTCAGGTTATGTCTGATAATTCGATATATGCTTCTATGATTAGTAGCAAGTTTCTTAGTTCGTTCAGAACCTGATTAGATTCGTGAAGTTTTCTACCAGCTAGCATCACTTACATATTTATTCCATATTCATCTGATGTTCATGTATCTCTTGTCAGATTACAACTATCATCTGTTTCATGTTCATTTCACATTTGCTGGATCAGATTCGTTATGATTTGCATTTTGATGGAAAGCCTGGGGCTATCCTATTTTGTCTGGATCGAGTCATGAGAAACTTTTCCGTACGTTAAAATTCTTTGAGAAACCATTTCGAGTGAGTAATTGTTTTCGTTTCAATTCGTGATTTGGTACGTCTTCGTTTAATCATTTCATTTCAATTTCGCGGACGAAATTTTCTTTTTAGAACGGAAGAATTGTAAAACCCTAAAATCCGTAATCCAAATTATACGTATAATTTTAATTTTTTCTAAGTTACGTATACGATTAATTAAAAACGCGAATATAATTTAATGAATTAACCATAAACCCGTAAAAGTATAACGAAACATCATTTTAGAAAATTTTGAACATATTTGAGCTCCAAAAATAATTTTGTGACATAAGTAAAATATGAGAAAAATTATTTACGCTTCGTGGATATTTGTTTGGGCTGTTTTCTTTTGTTAAGCCAACTAAAACCCAATTTAGCTCAACCCATGACCCATGAAACTAGCCCATGTTTACTCCTTAGGCTTCCTAGCCCAAATCAAACCCACATAAAAATAAAAAAGGGAGGACCGGTTATTTTTTTTTCACACAACATACATTACACGTTTTCAAAAAAAAAAAAACCCTAGCCCTAATTCTTCTCTACAAAACTCACGGCACTATTTTTTTCACCCTCTTCAATCGACCTTGATCATCCAAGAAGGTACCAAGGCAATTGTTAGTGACTCTAGAATCGTGTAGAAGTTTTGGTTTGACGATTATACAATGTTTTGGAGGTGTGATCAATTGAAGGTTTTCTTGGTTTTGTTCCATTTGCTTGCTGCCACGTCTAGGTAATCAAGATCACCTCATTCTCGTCTTATAAACATCTTTTAGTCATGTTATGATCATATTATAATCACTTAATGACATACAATAAGTACATGAAATTTAACGAGGGGATTAATCCCATAAAACCCTAATCGATATTCAATGAAATCGGCCCTATTCTTTTGTAATGTTCACGAATTGTTAACATGGTCTTTTAATCAGTATCAAACCCTAAAATGAAGGTACAATTAACGGTAATAAAAGCTTGAAACCCTAGTAATTAATATGGGGCAATTAGGGTATTGTTTGTAAATTGATGGGATGCTGTCCAGAAATTGGGTCGGATTGATTGATGTGTTAACTGTTGATGCCAACGTGTTTTAAGTGATTTTTGAGTCTAAACATAAGTACTACTTGTCTACTTTCTGGAAATATAAGTTTCATGGTGATTGGTGGTCGGGAGGTAAGCTTTTTGAATTTTATGGGATCGTGTGTCAAACCTGAGTTTTGGGAACATAAAATCAGTTGGAATATGGGATTTTTAATTTTCAAACCATCAAGAGTTAAGGGCTCTCCTTTTACAGGGGTAAAGTATAGGATATGTGTGACCTTCTGGAATTTTTGTAAATTTTTCTGAAGTGTTTAAATGGGTAAACCAAGGGCCAACTTTCGGGGTGTTTCTGCAGTTCATTTTCTGGACAGGTCTGGGTAAATGATTTTTGTAAAGGTATTTAGACTTGGAAATAAATTCTGGTAAAATTCCTGTAGGTTATAAAGACATTGAAGTATATGTGTGAATTTTTGTGAATTTTAATTTTGAGTTTTGATGTGGTCTAAAAATTCGGAAAGTGGTGACCTGTTTATGAATAAAAGCTGAAAATACAACTAAAAGACTAATTAAGGTTATAACTTGGTCATGGAAGGTGAAATTGATCATAAGCTATGATTTTCCAATTAATTTGACGTTAAGGAAGGTTTTGAACATAATTAAACTTAAGGGGCCATTTTGTAACTAATTAAACTTAAGGGACTAAGTTGTAAATAATGAAACTTAAGGGGTAAATGTGTGAAATGAGTAAACTTGTACTTAAGCCCTAAAACTTGTGAACTTACATATTAAACCCTAAACTTATGTAATTGATATTATTAACCCTAAAATATGTTAAACTATCAAAATAAACCTTAATCTTTCATAATTAACATTTTGAACACTTAACTTATTCAAACGTTGATTATAATCATGAATGACTAATATTACTGATTGTGGAAACCTACTAAATAAGGAAACTTTCTTAATATGGAAACTTACTAAATATGGGAACCTGCTAAAACTAGGAAGTTACCTAATTTGGATAAAACAACTAAAATTGGAAAGTTACTATTTTTGGAAAATTACTAAAAATGGAAAGCCGACTAAAACGAGTAATCTGATTTAAGATAAGTTATTAATAATAAGACGATCTTTAATTCGTGTAGATTCGCTGAAGGAGTAACTTCCGATCTTTATGTCTTCTGGTGTGTTTTGCATTTGCGGTTAAGGTACAGATATTCCGCCATTTTAGTAAAGGCCATCTTTCTCTCTTTTGTTTAATATTTCGATTATGATCCCTTCAGTTAAGCCATTGCTATGTTCCCTTTGTTTGATTCGTGTTTGTTGATACTTGATATTGATATGAGCTTAATATTCGTTTGCATGCTATATTTCTTTTCTATGGCATTCTTGATTCTATGCCCATTATGTGTTACTTGTATATGATTTGATTAATTTGTAGCCAGTCATGGGGAGTCCATGGCCTTGCCACTGATGCACCAGTGGTATCGACACTATCTGTGGAGGTGGGTTTTAGTCCACAGCGTTCCCTTTAAGCTAGCTATTCAGGCCTATATTTATTATTGTATATGTTTACTTAGCCTAGAGCTTTGTGCATATATATTTGTTTTGCAGGGGGCGTATGGATGCATCCTAGGTACTCAGTTTAGTATAATTTGGTGAATGGACTTGTGTGTGTGCAATACACCCCATTTCACATTTGGTATATCGGAGTCTGCAGCTCCTATGTACACTATGATATATGTTTGTTGGGCATTTCCTATTAGTTCTACTTTTCTATGATCTTTATAATCCTGTCATCTCTATTGTGATTAACTTATGCTTGCTTTATTTCTTTTGCTTACACTTATGACTCATTTCATTTCGTTGATTTGTTTGATATCCATTATCCGTATTTCCTTTTTCATATTCCATGTTTCCATATTCTTGATTTCTATCTCAGCAGGTTCGCTTAGACCTATGTCGTATTCACCTTCGTTTTCCTTTTGTTATTAGTTTTCGTTTGTTTATATCTGTTCACTGGGCTTTTTAAGCTCAGCCGCATTTCTTTTCCTGCGGCAGGTTTTTAGAAGGAAGCTGGGTTGGGTGAAGAGTGCTTAGGAGCTCTTAGTGGACTACACTGTTGATAGCTCCCCATTGGATTAGAGATAGACTTAGAGATTTCCTTCTTGGTTCTTAACTTGTAATTAATTTGGAAATTGTAATGCTTAGAATTAGTCCTTTATCTTTTCTTTAGAATTGTTTTGTGAACCTTGTATTATTAATGTTTTCCGCTTGCTTATGTTCTGATTTGACCCCATAATGTTACACTTTAGCCCTTTTCGGGTTGGGGTGTTACAACTCTACCACCTGACAAACATCCCATTGGCTGCAAATGGGTATTCAAGATCAAGCTCAGGGCAGATGGTACAATAGAAAGATTCAAAGCCAAGTTAGTAGCAAAGGACTACAATCAACAAGAAGGTGTAGATTACACAGAGACATTTGCTCCAGTTGCAAAAATGGCCACATTCAGAACCCTCATTGCAATAGCAGTTCACAATGATTGGCAGATACAACAACTTGATGTGAATAATGCTTTCCTCCATGGGGATTTACATGAAGATGTCTACATGACCCTACCTCCAGGCTACAACAACAAGTTTCCTCCCAACACTGTTTGCAAGCTTACTAAATCTCTTTATGGACTCAAACAAGCAAACAGACAATGGTTTGACAAGCTGACAACATTTCTGCAAGGCCTGGGATTCAGACAGAGTTATGTGGATACTTCTTTGTTCACAATCAAACATCAAGGTTCTATCACTTCTCTCTTGGTCTATGTTGATGATATTTTGCTAACAGGAAAAGATCCAGCATTTCTTCAACAAATCAAAGACCAGCTTCACAACAAGTTTAGCATCAAAGACTTAGGTTCTATTCATTATTATTTGGGCATTGAGAAACTCAGAAACTCTTCTGGCCTCACTATGAGCCAAAGGAAATATGCCATGGATTTACTTAAACATGTTGATTATCTTGATCTCAAACCTGTGGCCACACCTATGGATCCAATAGTTAAACTCAATGATACAAATGGTGATCCCATCCCTGATCCTACACAATACAGAACTATTGTTGGTAAGCTAATCTACCTCATTATCACAAGACCTGGTCTCTCATTTGCAGCTCAAGCTCTCAGTCAATACTCACACAATCCAAGAACACCACATCTCCAGGCACTCCACAGAGTTCTAAGATATATCAAACTTTGTCCTGGCCAAGGTCTTTTCTTTCCATCTCACAATACAATGGAGTTAACTACCTATTGTGATAGTGATTGGGCTAGTTGTGCAACTACAAGAAGGTTTGTATCAAGTTTTGCTATCTTCCTAGGCAACAGCCTCATCTCATGGCAATCTAAGAAGCAATCAGTGGTCTCAAGATCCTCAACAGAAGCTGAGTACAGGGCTCTAGCAGATAGTACTTGTGAGATTTCCTGGCTTAAATGTTTACTCTCTGATTTGGGCATCCAGATACCTACACCATCACTTGTCATGTGTGATAATGTCTCCACCATAGCTCTGGCAAACAACCCAGTCCAACATGCCAGAACCAAACATATTGAAATAGACTGCCACTTTGTCAGAGATAAGATTAGAAATGGTCAAATCAAACCTATCTTTGTCCCTTCACTAGCACAAGTGGCAGATATCTTAACAAAAGGCCTGAATAAATATCTACATTACAAGTGTTTGTCCAAGTTGAACATCTGTGATCCCTACACAGTGTCAACTTGTGGGGGGGATAAAGGAGTTACTGGAGCTACTGAACATGTTGAGAAGTCAAAGCCCACAACTCAAACTAATGGAACAGTGCTCAATGCAAGAAGATACTCAACTCACAAGATGCAAATTACACTAAGAAGAAGCTTTGCTCTATGTGGTGTAATGTAGTATAGCTACTTAGTTAGTTATATAGTCTAGTTGACTTTTAGCTTAGTTTGACTTTCATGTATAAATACTACAATGTACTCTTATCTTTCAGTTTTATGGAAATACATCTTTCATTCATTTCACACACACTTCTCTGAATTCAATACAATCCCAATGAATCACTTGAAATAAAAACTGACCATTCCACTAAGTTCATTTAATGAAAAAGAAATACCTAATCAAAACTTACCAATCAAGGTAGTAAGCATACTTTCAATCAATTCAAGAACAGGAACCAGCAATCATATTAGCATCAAACGAACGTTTTTTTTTCCTCGACGGCAAAATGGTAACGACAATTGATCAAACCAACATGCTGTATAACCAGGCTGATACCATGTAGATTTTAGAAAAGAGGAATAACTTGTGTACATTATTTAGACAATAAAACTAAATGACACTCTAATCTTAGATGGGCTAACTCGGCCGAAATATTGGGCCTTAGAGGAGAGGGAGTGATAGCGGGGAAGACTGCGGGGAGGGTGGATCCCCGCACGGGAACACCGCCGCCTCGCGGGGAACCCCGCACGGGGAGAGCTTTTGCGGGAGATTTTCACGCATGCGGGGAAGGAAAAAGTGAGGAAAAAGAGACGTTGGGGAAGGAAAAAGTGAGTGAAGGTGCCGCCCCTAAAAATGAAGTGAGTGAAGAGTGGGTGAAGAAAAAAGTGGGAGATGATGTGGCAGAATGGGATTGGTTGTGAGCAGGGGCGGATGTACATGTAGTTCAGGGGTAGCGGTCGCTACCCCTGAACTTTTACCCGGTAGTGGAATTTTTGGCCATTTTTGGCCATTTTTGGCGATTTTTGGCCATTTTTTGGCGATTTCGCGACTCTTAAAACAAATTTTCGCTACCCCTAAACAAATTTTCGTATTTCGCTACCCCTAAACTTGGCTCCTAGTTCCGCCCCTGGTTGTGAGTGAGTGAAGGGAAGGGGATTGAGTGGAGCACTCCCCCCACCCTTATTAACTAACACTCAGTACTTGGTTGTGTTGCTTCTGTCATAGTCATGTTTATGTAACTACAAGTTAAAAGTGTGTTTTGAGGTTTTGAACAGCAAGGTACCACTTGTGGACATTGTGCATCATGATTCATGAAGTTATGGAGGGGTTTGGTTTCCACGTAAATGTAAATTGGTGAAGCAGCCAATTACTCTTATCACAATATAAAGAGTAGCATTACTCAGCTCAAACCTTTTATGTATTAAACATGTTTTTTAATAGTTCGTAATATTTGAGTGATAACATATTTAACGTAATGTTTCTTGTGTGTAAAAGAACTTGTAAGGGTTGATACTTGATAGTGGTTAGTGGTTACACAGTTTGATGATATTTTGGACGAAAATATCACTGGTAAGTATGTTTAATTTATCAAGTTTTAAATATTGATTGTTTGATTTAGTTAGATATAGGGGATATGTTCTGCGATGACTAGCTATCAAGCGTACACGTATCACGTATGTGTGTGTTACATGTTCTCCAAGCACACGTCAATTCGAAATATAGTATTTCCTGTGAGAGTTGCTATTAAATTTTAAGTCAGAACGTTCATGCATGAACCTCAAGTTCGGATTATGGGATGTTTCTGAAATATATCTTTACATTATCAACTTATGGTGATGTAATATTCCGTGTATTATTGAATCCTTTTATAAATTGTGGTTAATAGTACACACAATTGTACATTGAACCCATGATCAGAGCACGTTAACTCGTTAAGTATCGGGTCAACTAAAGTATTGTCAAACATAATTTAAGATGAATATATTGTACACTCCTCTTAGGTTTGAATAGGTATAACATATCCTACTTGATCACGTTCTTCCTATCATATGATAGTGATCGGATCTCTAAAATCATTAACAAACAAGTATTTCAACGCTTACTGTATAATTGCATCATCTACTTGCGTTGTCCTAGTCTCTTGCTAGGCGGATTTTTTATATAATCTCAAATCTTTGCCGTTAAAAAAATAAAAAAAATACTTAATCACGTAGCGTGTACTTCAATTCCTATCATATTATAGTGATCAATTTTCTAAAATCATCACGTAACTTGCGTTGATACATAACTTCATTATTGTATTTTAAATGAGGTACTCGTTATAAAGGGTTGATGCACACACGGCTTAGTAAACTTTGTATTTTTGTTCACTTAGGTTACTCAATTATTATTTTTTATTTGTTCACTTAAATTACCCAATTATTATTTTTATTCATATAAGTTACTGAACTTACAAAAGTATAAAACATAACATTTATATTACTTTACTGAACTTAGTAAACTAACACGATATTTAGGTTGCTCGGCTTATATAAATTTAAGACTTTTCAAATCACTTGATTAAACATAGACTTTTTGTACTTAGCAAACTAACACGATATTTAGGTTGCTCAGCTTATATAAATTTAAGACTTTTCAAATCAGTTGATTAAACATAGACTTTTTGTAAAGTCGTATAAATTTCATTTTTTATAAGTTGAATGACCTGAGCGAACAAAAAAATGAAGTAAATTAAGAGAATTAAAATGCAAAATCTAGTAAGATCAGTGTATATTAACCCTTATTATAATATCCACAATAAGTCTATGAGTATATTTGAAAGCTCCTAAAAAACACCATTGTTAACATAAACAAAGGAAATTATCAACTCAAGGGAAGAAAAACGATGAAGCAAGAATGGGGTTTTAAGGAGAACCATGAGCTACATGCTGCCGCAGCTTATACGATCAGAAACATCCTTCAAGCCATCAAAGCGAACGTTGATGAAGCAAAAAATTTAAAAGAACTAATTCATTTGGGCCATGGGGATCCTTCTGCTTATCCTCGCTTTCAAACATGTACAATAGTAGAAGATGCACTAGTTGAATCTATTCGATCAGCTAAATTCAATTGTTATCCTCCAGGTGTTGGAATTGAACCTGCGAGAAGGTTCATTCATGTATTTTTGCTTAGTTTTCGATCTTGTCTGGTTGCCCGTAAACTTTTTCTTGAAATACAGATATATTTTCTAGCATGATTTCCAAAATTTAAATCTTAGCATGATTTAAAACATAAAGGTAGACCAGTTTTTCAGGTTACAATATATTGAACCATTTATTTCTTAACAGGTCTATTGCCGAGCATCTGTCAAGAGACCTTCCCTACAAGTTAACACCTGATGATGTTTTCCTCACCGCTGGAGCAAACCATGGTATTGAGGTCATACTAACAGTTCTTGCTCGCCCTGGAGCAAATATACTGTTTCCAAGACCTAATTATCCAATCTATGAGGCTCGGGCCAGTTTTAGTACACTTGAGGTCCGTCATTATGATCTCCTCCCTGAGAAAGGTTGGGATGTTGATCTTGATGGTGTTAAAGCACTGGCAAATAGTAATACTGTGGCTATTGTTCTCATTAATCCAGGGAATCCTTGTGGAAATGTTTTCACATTTGATCATATGAAAAAGGTTGGGTTATTACTTGTACCTATCGATTATGTTTTAGTTACATGTAGTAAGATATCCTTTGAAAGTATATCATGTAGGACGTGCTTTAAGGTCTTAAAACTAAATATACATATTAAAAAAATAGCAACCATGATTTTGTTATCAAAAGTTTTCTTGTTTCTTGTGTTTTTCTTTCACATAAGGTTGCGGAAACTGCAAGAGAACTTGGCATTATGGTGATAGCTGATGAAGTTTATGCCCATCAAGTTTTTGGAGAAAAACCATTTATCCCCATGGGGGTATTCGGACATATAGCACCAGTTGTGACGATTGGATCATTGTCGAAACGGTGGATAATTCCTGGTTGGCGTTTTGGCTGGATAGCAATAACTGACCCTCTCGGAATTCTTCAACAAACTGGGGTATTTTTATTTCTTTTATTATCTTTCTTTCTCACAAACTTCATAAACCTTATTTTCATATACTCTTGGCAAGTTACATATCACTTCATTTTGGTTGTGCTAGATTGTCGGTTCCCTAAGGAGTTGTCTTACAATAACAGCAGATCCCCCCACTGTTATTCAGGTATATATATGATCGTAGAATCTTCATGATGATTGATTCATTCACTTACTTTGGTACTTTAACGAACAAACTCCAATATGCGTTACTTAGTGCACCTACACTCAAAAGTCAAACCTAATAAACAAAATCCAAGAGAAAAAATTACTAACTAATAATGGTATACGGAGTATTAGGGAGCGGTTTCTCGCATCATAGAGAATACACCAGACTCTTTCTTCATGAATATCAACAAGCTACTAGGGGAGGCATCAGACATGCTTTACAAGAAACTCAAGGAGATACCACATGTTGACTGCCCTCATAAACCCGAGGGATCGATGTTTGCCATGGTAATTGTATTTACAAAATAAGGATACTCTTTGGTTGTCTAGAAGGTATATAATTCATCTTAGTGTAATTGTATAGGTTAAGTTAAGCCTGTCAGATTTTGCTGATATAGTTGATGATACAGACTTCTGTATGAAGTTGGCTAAGGAGGAATCTGTGATCGTTTTTCCAGGTAAATAAACAGATCGAAAATTCAACACCCTCATTGACGTGTTTATAAGTATCTTAAAAGTGAACCTCATTTATTTTACCACTATCATTAACTATTTATTTTACTTTCATGATAATTTCGTTGCAGGGAATGCGGCTGGTTTGAAGAACTGGATTCGAGTTAGTTATTCAACGGAGCCAAAACTGGTTGAAGATGCCATTCAGAGGATGAAAGAGTTTTGCTACAAACATGCAAAACGTTCGCAGTAAAATATAAGTGACGATGAAGAATAGTGCATCCACAAATGATGTTCAATGCACCCTTTAATGATGTAATTGTTTTTTATGCGATAGCAGCTTATAAATACGTAGTATTTGTCATTTCTCTGCTTTGAAACTCACACAAGTACAATGCAGTACTTGGAGTCATGGGCGGAGCTATTAAGGGACCGGGAAGGGTCCCGGCCCCCTAGGCCTAAGCCCGTTAGTGTATTTTTTTGCGATTTCATGTGTTAAAATTTTATTTTTTCCATCTCGACCCTCCCATCTAATGTTCTTCCGGAAAAAAAATTGTTTCGGCCCTCCCAAGGAATTTTTTCTAGCTCCGCGCCATTGCTTGGAGTTAATCAAATTTCATCGATATTTCCTTTATCTTATACTTATAATTCCTGAGTCTTGACATGTTTACAGCCATTCAACAGATTAGTGCATTCAAGTCGGCCAGTCACATGTTGTCTCTCTTACGCTAGATAAGCCCATTGCCCATAGATGTTTCTCTTAATAACTTGCTACATGTTCTGGCTATGGCCAAATGTAAAATCTATAATCACTCAGTTATGGAACATAGTTTGATTATGCCAATACATTAAAATTCGTTATGTTGAGTACAAATGTATCTCAAGTTTAATAAAGGAATTATTCATACACCAATGATGTCAATCAATCCATGAAAACGATCCATAAAATTATCTTAATAGTGGTTTGGTTGTAATAAATAACAGCTGAATACAAATGGAAGCAAAACAAACTTTAATGCAAAAACCCGAAATTGGATCCATGCATGTAATACAATTTAATTCGAATTATGACAAAGCATAGGATTCAAAGAAAGGGGCCTTTATCATAAGTAACTGGTGCATTTTAGCATTTCCTTGGGACTAAAGTATATGTGGTTGCCTATGATTAAAAGACCAATATATCAACTAGTTTTGTTTATAGCCAATATGCAAAATATAAGACTCACAATGGTTTTTGCAAAAAGAAAGCCAATGTTGTCGGTTATCAATGTTGTAAGACTCGCAATATTCCTACTCAGTTTACTAAGAAGGTATTGTACCGTTGCAAAGCCCCTTTAACACCAAAGCTTAGAATTGATTTACATAATGATTCTCGACAAAGAACGTATACAATAACCTTGATTGTTTACCTCTAAAAATTTACCAAGAAAGATGTAAGCATTTACAAAGAAAGAATGACAATTATACAATGCATAATGCCATCTGTGTATAGAAAATGCTTGGCCTCAGTCATAAGCTTAATCGACTAAGGAAAACTCCTATTCGATTCCCTCTGTAGCAAAATTAAATTTCCTTATACCAATTAGTTAGCTTAATTCCTGAGATACCTAGCTCTTTCCTAGTTACCACTAACCAAGTTACATAACACCCCCAGGTACGTATAACTAGTACTATTATATACGTACAGTCCTAGTCAAGGAAATTGCCTCTGGTCTACATTAAGACAAACGCACAACTTTGTTGATTATTCATCTATTGCAGAATTGAGAGAAAATGGAATTGGAATGAAAGTTGTAAAATGACTCATTAAACTGAATGAGAGTTGAGTACATAATATTTATACTGTTACATTGAGTATCTAAAAAACTATACTAAGCTGTACACTGAATTACATTTTTATACAATAAACTATCATAACTATAACTAGTAAAACTGCATCTTCTTCAAGTAGCTTTGGTGTCTTGTACAATGTGGTGAAATGTATTGCTCTGCATCTTCATGTTGTACTTCATTGCTCTGCACACTTGGTTGCTTGACTGCTACATTCACTTTGGTGTGTATACCATTATCCTGTCCACAAGTAGGCAGTGTGTAAGGATCACACATGCCTAACTTGGACAAGCAGTGATTAAAAGGATAAGTAGTTAAGGCCTTTGTTAGGATGTCAGCAGTTTGAGCATTGGTAGGAACATAAGAAATAGAGATTTGTCCTGCTTTTATCTTGTCCCTCACAAAGTGAGAATCCAATTCTATATGCTTTGTTCTGGCATGTTGTACTGGATTAGAGGCAAGAGCAATGGTTGAGATGTTGTCACATAGGATCCTGACTGGTGTAGGAATAGAAACCTTTAAGTCTTTGAGTAGAGAACATAACCAAGTTATCTCACAAGAACAATCTGCAAGGGCCCTATATTCTGCCTCAGTTGAAGACCTGGACACAACAGGTTGCTTTTTGGATTGCCATGAGATCAAGCTATTGCCCAGAAATATACCAAAGCCTGAAATTGATCTTTTGGATAAAGGACAAGAAGCTCAATCACTGTCACAATAGGCATGGAGAGTGAGAGAATTGGTTCTAGGGAAGTGTAAGCCTTGTCCTGGACTAAGCTTGATATATTTGATGACCCTTTGTAAAGCTTGTAAGTGAGATTTGTGAGGTTCATGAGAAAAATGACTCAGTAGTTGAGCTGCAAAAGCAATATCTGGCCTACTAATGGTGAGATAGATAAGCTTTCCTACAAGAGTTCTGTAGTGTGAAGGATCAGAGAGAGGCTCACCATCTTTGTAGGTAAGTTTAACCCTTGGACCAAGAGGAGTCTTTGCAGGCTTATCATCTTGTAGGTTAGCAAACTCAATGAGATCCAATGCATATTTTCTTTGGGTCATGACAATTCCAGTTGAGTTTCTGAGAACCTCTATACCAAGATAATAATTGAGTGAACCAAGGTCCTTTATGCTGAAGGTCTCGTGTAATTGAGCTTTGACATCTTTGATGAGTGTAGAATTGTTGCCTGCTAAAAGAATTTCATCAACATATATGAGGAGAATCAAGGTGTCAGTTCCTTTGTAGTAGGTGAAGAGTGAGGAGTCTGCATGGCTTTGAATGAAGCCTAAGGAGAGAAGAAAGTTAGTTAACTTGAGGTACCACTGTCTATTAGCTTGTTTTAGGCCATAGAGTGACTTTTTGAGTCTGCAGACAGCATTTGGTGGCAATTGTTTCTTGTATCCACTAGGAACAGCCATATAAACTTCCTCCTCTAAGTCTCTATGAAGAAATGCATTGTTGATGTCCAATTGTTGCACAATCCAGTTTTGAGTAGAAGCTACAGCTAGGAGAGTTCTCACAGTTGTCATTTTGGCAACTGGAGCAAATGTTTCAGTGTAGTCTATACCCTCTTGTTGGTTGTAACCTTTAACAACTAACCCAGCTTTGTATTTCTCAACAGACCCATCAGCATGATATTTGATTCTAAACACCCATTTGCATCCTATGGTGTGCTTATGTGGTAGAAGTGTGGTGACTTCCCATGTGTCATTAGCTTATAGTGCATTAACTTCCTTGTTCATAGCCTCTCTCCACTTAGGATGCTTGGATGCTTGTGTGTAAGTGGTAGGTTCAGTTTCATGTTGGAGTGAGTTTATGAAGTGAAGTGTGTGATGATTGTGAATGTTTCTGTAATTAATATAGTGGGAGGTGTGATGTTTTGATCTGAATGAATTAAGCATTGAGGGTTTGTAGTGTTGATAGTCTTTTAAATTAGTCGGTTTGGTTTTGGTTCTGGTAGACTTTCTAATTGGTGGTAGAGGAGGTGGTTCTGTGATAGGTTGAGATGGTGGTTGTTCTGGTGTTGACTCTGTAAGAGGTGTAATTGGTGTTGTTTGAGATGATGTGTTATCCGTAGATGATGGTGTAGGTGTGTTTGGAACAGAGGAGTTAGTAGGTGTTGGTTCGGATATGGTTGAAGATGTTGGTGTGGGTGCTGGTGTTGGAGTGGTAAGAATGAGAGGTTGCATGGTTTCTGGTTCAAATGATGTGTGAGAAGGTGGTGTAGGATAAAAAATGTTGGTTGAAGGAGGTGGTGTAAAGTCTGGTGATGGTGAATTGTATGGTGTGGGTGTATGAAATGGGAAGATATGCTTATGAAAAGTGACATGTCTACTCACAAAAAATTTCTTTGTATCCTGTGCTAGAACTAGATATCCTTTTTGGTGTTGTGGGTAGACTAGAAAAATGGATAGTATGGCTCTTTTTTCAAATTTATCTGGTGTATGAATAGATGCATAAGCTTGACATCCAATAACTTTGAGATTTTGAAAATCAGGTGGTGTTTGGTACAAATTTTCATGTGGTGTTTTGCTTTGTAGAATTTTGGATGGAAGTAAGTTAATGACATAGGTTGCAGCCATGAGACTATAACCACAAAGATGAATGGGAAATTTGGATTGAAAGTGAATGGATCTAGCTACCTCCAAAAGATGTTTGTGTTTTCTCTATGCCCTGCCATTTTGTTGTGGTGTGTTGGGGCATGAAGTTTGGTGAATGATGCCTTTTGTTTTGAAGAAAGTACTTAATGAATGGTTAACAAATTCTGTACCATTATCACTCCTAAACACTTTTATTTTTGTTTTGAATTGTGTGGAGACAAAGTGATGGAAATTTTTGATTGTGGAGGTAACATGATGTTTTGTTGGCATGAGAAAGGTCCATGTGAATCTTGAACAGTCATCAACTAGAGTTAGGAAGTATTTGCAATTGTTCCTTGTGCTGTGTTTATAAGGACCGCAAGTGTCAGCATGGATTAAATCAAAGATAGCATGAGCATGAGAAACACTTGAAGAGAATGGTAATGCAGTTTGCTTTGCAATAGGACATATAGTACAATGTAACTTTGATACATCAGAAGTGAAAGTAGGTAATTGTTTTATTTGCTTTATTACATGAGTAGAAGGGTGTCCCAATCTGGCATGCCATAGATGTAGGTTGCTTGACTGAGACAGAGCAGTAGCGAAAGATGATTGTGGATATGGTGTTTGGCTACCTTCTGGTTTGATGATATAGAGGCCATCAGATTGGATTCCATGGGAAATCCACTGATTGTTGCCCTGAAAGATACATGTTGAGTGATTAAAAATGATGGAGACTGATGCGTGGAATTGCGCCCTCGCAAAAGGTTTTACCTCTCAAGGGATCTTGAGAAGCTTTCAATCCCCACCAGGCAGTGTACCTGTTCGTTGTAGTATAGTATAGTGACAAGTACCGGGGGATTGATCGTTCAACTCAAAGAATAGTTTTCGCTAGGGTTAAAACTCACTAAAACTAGGTCTAGAGGTGAGAGATGATTCTTTTTGTATTTTTATATTTAAAGGAAAGCAAGTAAAAATCTCGGTTTTGGAAAGAGTGGGCGGAATTAGTTGCTAATCAACTAGCCCAAATAACTAAAGATCCAATCAAAATAAAATAAAATAAAATAAACTTAAACTAAATTGTGGTGTAAACAATAATGAAAGAAAATTGTGTTTACTTAGATTTCACTTAAGGCTGAGCATCGGTCCGAGACCGGACCAGACCGGACCGCCAAAACCCGAGACCGAATTAAGGTAAAAACCGGGACCGAGACCAAGACCGAATATGGTCGGTCCGGTCCGGTCCGGTCCGGTCGGTCTTCGGTCGGTCCGGTCCAAAAAAGCAATATTTTGGCAAGAATTTTGGTTTTTTTTGTCGGTCCAGACCGGACCGACCGGACCGACGACCGAATTAGCCAAAAAGCCTAGACCGAGGACCGAACCAAATGTGGTCGGTCCGGTCCGTTCGGGTCATTTGCTCACCCCTAATTTCACTACTCCCTAGCTATCTTTTACAGGTTGATTAGCTTATTACAATTGCATGGATGATGGGTTATATTCCTTAATACCATTCGTAGGGCCGTGTACGATCTTCCCTAACTCTATAAGCTTATACCTCTTCCTATGTCGAGCCGACTACTAGCTCCTAACATGGCCTCATTAGTAGTTACCTACGCATTTAATACAACCAATATATCATAGTACATCTCCGATCATGTTTCTTAAGACGTTCAAGCAAGTTACCAATTGAAAGTCTGTTAGGTCACCATTTCTAAACATAAACACATCGATTTCTAGAGAGAGAAAGTAGTTTAGAGAGAGAGAGAGTGGAAGGAACTCTTGAAATGAAATGAAAGAGATAAAATCACTAGAGAACCAACACCCTCAAATGAGGGGATACAATGGTATTTATAGGTGAGGACTAGGGCTTCACCAAACTTTGACAATGTTACAAAATAAGCCCTTAGACCTTTACCAAACATATAAACTTAGCATAAAACTTAATAAAACATATAAAATCACTAACGTACTAACATAATATTGCAACCTATTACAAAACTTAATGACCGACACTTGAATTAATAAAGTCTATTCCCAACAATCTCCCACTAAGTGTTGGTCATCAAAGGTTGCCCAACGTCGTCATCTTCCAAACTTTGACTTTGTTATTGACGTCTTCAAAAATTATTTGCAAAATCTTTCATCGTTCTTTGTACTTCATTCTTTGTTGATGTGATGGTGATCATGTTATGAAGTTGTCTGCCGTTCGTCACTTCTGTGTCTGTGGTGGTTGTCCGCCATTCCAACATGCTAATACATCTTTGGACTTTGACTTTCAAAAGCGCGAAGTTCCTTTACATACACTTTGATCTTTGGTCTTTATACTTTGTAGATTCTTCTTTTTGGCGTAGAATCTTTCCTTGAACTTTGTGGTGCTTAGATCTTTGCGGGAGCTTTCATTGGCTTCAAGATGTATGCATGAGCATGCTGGAATCTATTGATGCATGGGAATCGCAACAGGCTTTACCTCTCGAGGGATCTCGAGAAGCTTACAACCCCCACCAGGCAGTGTACCTGATCGTTGTAGTATAGTATAGTGACAAGTACCGGGGGATTGATCGTTCAGCTTAGGAATAGTGTCGCTAGGATTAGAAAACCTAATTAATAGTTCTAAAGGTGAGGGATGATTATTTTTGTATTTTTATATTTTTATGAAAGCAAGTAAAATCTCGGGTTTTGGAAGAGTGGGCGGAATTAGTTGCTATTCAACTAACCCAAAACTAATATATAATCAAAATAAAATACTGAAAATGAAATTAAACTAAATTATACTAAGGTTGTGAGCAGTGATTGGAGAAATTGTGTTTACTTAGACTTCACTACTCCCTAGATATCTTTTACACGTTAATTACTTGTTATACTTGTATGGATGACGGATTGTATTCCTTAATACCATTCGTGGGGTGGCATACATAACTCCCCAACTCTATGAGCTCTTATCTCCTCCTACACCATGACCCAGCACAACTATAGGGATTGTAAACAGTGGCTCATGCATTAAATACAACCAATAAAGACCTAGTACGCCTCGGTTCATGTTTCTTAAGACGTTCAAGCATGTTACCATTTGGAGATCTGCCAGTTTTCTTAAGCCTAACATATAAAATCATTCATCCAAGACAAGAATAAACAAGTAATCAACACATAATCAACATCTAGGTTTCATTAGATCTAAGCAAACACAAAAGAGATCTAGCCTAGCATAATGGAATTGAGACAAGAACAAGATATAAACAACAAACACATAGACATATTGATTGAATTAGAAGAACACTTATCTCAATTACAATGCAAGGTATCAAGGGTTTGGAACCCTTGAAAAACCTGTAAAAGATACACCAAATTCGTCTTTAGGGTTTCACCAAAACTTCTCTCTCTTAATGAAAAAACTAGAAAACTATATATAGGAAAACCGAGGTGACGGCGTCAAGAGCAATGGTGTGACGCCGTCATCTCGCCGCCAAACACTTCCTCAGACGGCCTTGATCTACTTATGACGGCCTATGTGACGCCGTCACCAACCACGGTATTTTATTCTTGGTACTTTGACGCCGTCAGGATGACTTTTGACGCCGTCATCAGCTACGGTATTTTATTCTTGATGTCTGACGCCGTCAGGGTATAACTCTTGACGCCGTCACCTAGTGTCTTCAGCATGGAAAATTGATACTTTGCTGTTTTCTTCACTTTTATGCTCCGAAAACGTCCAAAATAGCTTCTTTTCCAGAATTCACTCTCCAAACACCTAAAATCATAAAAGGAACGATTTAGGGCAATATTTGATCAAATAAAGTTGGATTCAGGCTTAAATGACCCCCTAAAAACGGATCATTTTTCGCCTCATCATATACCCTTACACTTGAGATTTGCTTGTCCTCAAACAAATGAGCTTTTATTCTACTCAAAAGACAAGTTAGGGGTCATTTAACACTAATATAAAAGTAATTACAACAAATAATCGTTCCACTAAAGACCAATAGACAAGCACGGAGGTCATACACTAGCACCTCACAAATAGTGTTTAGATACTCACATCTCTCGGGTGTAATAAAGTAATATAACATTATGGAAATGGAAGATATCTCTCACTACCTGTCATAGCAAAATAGATTACCATAGGCTTGGGAAAGGATCAAACCTCCACCACATGGCGTAAGCACCTAGGATAAACTATCAAAGAGGTCTTTTAAAGGGTTGTAACGTTAGGTATAGGGACATGAATTACACGGTTTTGTTGGATAAAGGAAGTTTTACTGGTGGCGAGTTAACAATCTCGGTTAATTACATGTACAAGATGGCGTTGCTAAGCCAAGACTAGACTCGACTTAAGCTAATAAATGAAAAATAACTAAAAACATAAAATGAACATAGAATAAAAATGGGATGGTAGTCCGTATGTTTTTTTTTTTTTTTTTTGCATACACTCTTACCCTACCATCCAAAATAATACATCATAGGGGTATGAACGTTCCCCTTACACTTGAATCTTTACATACTTTACATTTAAACTAATCTAATGACTCGAATTAAGAAAATCAAAACACTTGGAGCACTTTTAAGATTAACGCACATATGGGGGTAATAATATTATGTTCTTCCCCATTACTCCATAAAATAAGTACTTACCCATGAGTCCCAATTGTCCCAAAACAATATGTACAAGGATATGACTCGACTTAGCAACCATGTAATCAATTAGAAAGTTAACTTAGGGTTTAACAAATAACAATAATGCACTAAAAATGAGCGCATACACGGAAGGCTAAGGCGATTTGGGTGTACATTTAAGTAGGGTGTAACAAATTCTTCCTTTAAGTAAGATGCTTAAAGTTAGAAACGAAAAGATAGGCTCGGAGGGGTGTACTAGGGGTTTCGTGTACTAAAAATGAGTACAACGCTAAGGGTGTGGGAAAAATTAGTTGACTTAACTAGCCAAGTAATATGACTTAAATGGTCAAGTAATTATGATACGGGTTTAACACAAGGGTGATCCTAATGCCTCTTATCATGTAGTAAATCCTACCACACGAATGTAGTCTCACTAGCGGTCTCGGGATGCATCACTAACGCAAGTTCTAGAATCTAAATGCTACCGGTACACTCATAAGCACCAATAATGAATGCTTTTCCTATCAAATCTAAAGGCGAACCTCACATTTTTGGGTGGAAAATTTTTCTGAATATACGGTTATGTGCTAGTCATACAACCTCCTATCCATGAGACGCTTGCTATGGCTAAAGTTTCACTCCTAAATGTTGTAAAAAAATTTAAATTTGGCGCTAAAATTACACTAACAAGTATTTCTCATAGTTTTATTACACATCTACTATCAAACAAAACAAACTCAAGCGAAAGTGCATATGTAAGGTATCATCTTTTTACCCTCCCCTTACACTTAAGATGAACATTGTCCCCAATGTTCAAGTAAAGAATGTCAAAGTGAAAAAGTAAAGAGAATGAAATCAAATACTCCCCTGATTCGCTCGGTATGTATTATAGGTTGGCCAGGTTAAATCTTCCTCCAAGAAAATGAACAATCAAAGCTTCCCATCCAGAATATAAATCATCTTCTTGTCATACATAACCTGTAAATCCTGACAACAATAGACAAGACAACCTCGCGTAAAATCGGCGGCATCCTATATAAGTTACTAAATCCTAGAAAACAAAGTAAGATATAATGCTTGTGGAATGAAGTTTGCAGATTTCCTGGAGATTATAAAACTTAATAATTCTCAAAAACCATAAGACTCCGTTAGAAAAACAAAACCGGTAAAATTTCCAGATTTTTAACTCCTGACGCCGTCAAGAGTAATACTCTGACGCCGTCAGAATGGACCTGCAGAAATTCTTATGTTAAGTTTCCGGAAAATTTCTGGAAAAACTTGGTCCTACTTCCTGGAAAATCCTGCAAAACTTCATTATGACTCAATACAAGCATTTGACTCTAACAAATACGAATATACATGTTCATTTAATATTGTGGAGAATCATGATCGGTTTGTTTCCTAAAAACATATTTGGGGTTTCCCCTTACACTTATCTTTTGCAAAAATACCTTTAGGTTGAAGTTAAGACTAGGCCAAACAACATAATAAAGTATTTCCACATTTTAATTGAGAAACATGATCAACCAACAATAAAAATAAAACATGCATACGGAAGCAAATAACTATCAAACAAATAAAATCACACAAAACATGGGTTGCCTCCCAAGAAGCGCTTTTCTTTATTTACGAGTCTTGTAGCTAGACTCAAAGTCATGGGTTACTACGTGATTCGGGTGAGTTCCTCGTTGAGGACATCTTTGGGATCAAACTTAGGTTTCAACTTTCTATCGGTTTCCTTAGTATGGTATGACCTTTCAAACTTTTCTCCATCCGGATCATACATGGTCATTCTAATATGCCATGACCCGTCACCTTCTTTAGGTGGCTTGTCCCACCTCCATTTACACTTATCTCCCTCTCTTTTCCATTTATTCCTTTCTATGTTGATGGGCATTACGCTTAATAACTCAATCATCTTCCTAAAGACTAAGGGGTCCTCAAAGGGGTCTAGCTCCTCATCTCTAGCTATGAGTTGTTCTACCGAATGTGTCTTCTCAACAAAGTCCTTCTCTAGATAGAATGGGCATTGAGGTCCTATAAAGTTCCTTTCTATCCAAGGCCCATATCTAGATGGTCTCCTATTCATCTCTACCCAATACGGTGTTGGTTCCTCATCACAATCATAACTATGCTTCTTAACATCATACACCGACCAAGTATCGCCTTCACCTACTGTTATCTTTGATTCCTTGCAATCTATCATGGCACTAGCGGTTGCTAAAAATCCTCTTCCTACCAATAATGGGCATGTAGTGTCACTAACCATGTCTAGGACGTGAAAATCCGCTAATATAGTTAACTTTCCTATGTGAACAACTACATCCTTAATCATTCCAACCGGGTGTGCAATACTCCCATCCGCTAGCCCTATCAATACCTCCGTTTCCTCTAACTTTCCTAGCTTAAGAGTGGTGAATAAGGATAAGGGAATCAAGTTGAGGCTTGACCCTAAATCGGCTAGTGTGTCGAAAGCTTCGGATCTTCCTATCTTACATGGCAAAACAAATATACCCGGGTCATCAAGCTTTTTAGGCAACTTGTTTTAAACGAAGGCGGTCCCATTTTTGCCTAGCTTACACTTCTCATATTTTTCTAGGAGGGCACTATAGTAGGGAGCACGCGCTAGGACATCAATGACGGGGCGTTCTAGGTGAAGTTCTTTGAATTCATCGTCAAGGTCTTGCGTAAGAGGTGTTTCAACAATGCTTTTGACCGGTTCTATAGTGGGTGTTTTATTTGATTGGTCCTTTTGAGGAGCTTGGTTTTGTTTGAAACACGTGCTCGTTGATTTGACCGAGTAATATTGTGGACACGAAGTGGGTGACGAAACGGATGATATGGAATTAACGGTTAGTTTAGGATTCTTGACCGTGTCACTTGGGAGTGCTCCCATTTCTCGGTCATTGAGAACTTTCAACAATGCATCAATTCTAGTGGTCATCTCGCTTTGCTTTTGTTTGAAATCGGCTTCAAACTTAGATATGCGAGCTTCTTGAGATTCCATGAACTTTGACATCAACCCTTCAAAATTGTTGGTACTACCATAGTTGTTAGAAGGATTGTTGTTGAAGGTACGGTTGGATGGTGGACCGTTTGGTTGGTAACGATTAGGCGGATTGGAAGAATTGGGTTGATTTTGTTTCCACCTAAGGTTTGGGTGATTTTTCCATGAGGGGTTGTATGAATCACCGTATGTGTTTGGCTCGGGCTTGAAAGTGTACCACTTATCTCCCGCTTCGTCGGTACGCGTGGATGCGTAGTCCGCAAAAGCTGTTCCGGGGAGTTCCACACAATCACGAGTGTCATGGGGACCACTACATAATTCGCATGAAGAAGTGATTTTGTTCACTTGGCTTGAATGCTTCGGAGCTTCGTAAGATTTCATGAGAAACTTGACTTGGTCCTCAAGTTCCATGATCCTACGGTCGGGAGTGCTAGAATTGTTCGAAGGCAAAGATATTGCCTTGACCGTTTTGTTCAAATCACGGGGATCATTCCAACTTTCGTTGTCATAGAGAGCAAGATTTTCTATGAGTTCCCATGATTGTTCCGCACTAAGATCACGTAGCTTACCACCGGCCGATTGGTCAATGGTTCGCCTTGTGGAGATGTCGATATGGTCATAGAAGATTTGGACTTGGAGCCAAAGATCTATGCCATGATGAGGGACTTTTTGGAGTAAGTCCTTGAAACGAGTCCATGCTTCATAAAGAGATTCATTTTGACGTTGTTGGAACATCAAGATGTCATTCCTAAGTTTAGTAGTTCTCCCCGGTGGGAAAAATTGAGCAAGGAAACGAGTGGTGAGATCATTCCATGTGGTGATGGATCCCGCGGGTAAACGCTCAAGCCATTGACTAGCTTGATCCCGTAGAGAGAATTGGAATAGGCGTAAACGGGTAGTCTCTCTAGTTTCAACACCTAGGTCTATGGAATCTACGATTTTGAGGAAGTCCTTAAGGTGTTGGTTTGGATCTTCGGAACGAAGTCCATGGAATGCACATCCGCTTTGCACCAACCGGATGGTGTCGGATCGCAAGGGGGTCACATTGTCTCCGGTGAGCTCAATGGTGTTTCGGTAGCCTTGGTGGCTAGGTCGGGAATACTCTCCTAAGGTTCGGGGCCTAAGGGGTTCTAATGGTGGGTTTTGTTGTGGTGGGATGATGGGTTCAAAGATGTTACCACCTTCCATGATGTCGGATGGTAAAGAGTTACGAACAAAGGCACGAAGAAATAAGATAGACTAAAGAAGACCTAAAAAAAATAAAAATAAAATCTTACTAGAAAGGAATCTAGCAAGTAGACCTAATAAAAAGAAATCCTAACCTAGACAATAACTATTCCCCGGGCTGCGGCGCCAAAAACTTGATGCGTGGGAATCGCAACAGGCTTTACCTCTCGAGGGATCTCGAGAAGCTTACAACCCCCACCAGGCAGTGTACCTGATCGTTGTAGTATAGTATAGTGACAAGTACCGGGGGATTGATCGTTCAGCTTAGGAATAGTGTCGCTAGGATTAGAAAACCTAATTAATAGTTCTAAAGGTGAGGGATGATTATTTTTGTATTTTTATATTTTTATGAAAGCAAGTAAAATCTCGGGTTTTGGAAGAGTGGGCGGAATTAGTTGCTATTCAACTAACCCAAAACTAATATATAATCAAAATAAAATACTGAAAATGAAATTAAACTAAATTATACTAAGGTTGTGAGCAGTGATTGGAGAAATTGTGTTTACTTAGACTTCACTACTCCCTAGATATCTTTTACACGTTAATTACTTGTTATACTTGTATGGATGACGGATTGTATTCCTTAATACCATTCATGGGGTGGCATACATAACTCCCCAACTCTATGAGCTCTTATCTCCTCCTACACCATGACCCAGCACAACTATAGGGATTGTAAACAGTGGCTCATGCATTAAATACAACCAATAAAGACCTAGTACGCCTCGGTTCATGTTTCTTAAGACGTTCAAGCATGTTACCATTTGGAGATCTGCCAGTTTTCTTAAGCCTAACATATAAAATCATTCATCCAAGACAAGAATAAACAAGTAATCAACACATAATCAACATCTAGGTTTCATTAGATCTAAGCAAACACAAAAGAGATCTAGCCTAGCATAATGGAATTGAGACAAGAACAAGATATAAACAACCAGCACATAGACATATTGATTGAATTAGAAGAACACTTATCTCAATTACAATGCAAGGTATCAAGGGTTTGGAACCCTTGAAAAACCTGTAAAAGATACACCAAATTCGTCTTTAGGGTTTCACCAAAACTTCTCTCTCTTAATGAAAAAACTAGAAAACTATATATAGGAAAACCGAGGTGACGGCGTCAAGAGCAATGGTGTGACGCCGTCATCTCGCCGCCAAACACTTCCTCGGACGGCCTTGATCTACTTATGACGGCCTATGTGACGCCGTCACCAACCACGGTATTTTATTCTTGGTACTTTGACGCCGTCAGGATGACTTTTGACGCCGTCATCAGCTACGATATTTTATTCTTGATGTCTGACGCCGTCAGGGTATAACTCTTGACGCCGTCACCTAGTGTCTTCAGCATGGAAAATTGATACTTTGCTGTTTTCTTCACTTTTATGCTCCGAAAACGTCCAAAATAGCTTCTTTTCTAGAATTCACTCTCCAAACACCTAAAATCATAAAAGGAACGATTTAGGGCAATATTTGATCAAATAAAGTCGGATTCGGGCTTAAATGACCCCCTAAAAACGGATCATTTTTCGCCTCATCATCTATCATCATGGAGGTGATTTGTACCTGCAGGTAAACAGTTAGCAATAATCAACCGGTACTTACAGATAAGGAGTTAGAGCTCGTCAACAGCATATTGTGAAGACTCCTTCTAATCCTTATTGAGGCCGTTCCTATATCAGATACTCCCGAAGGAGCTTACGAGACCTACTAAGTAGCTCAATGACTGGGTGAGTCGCTGGGGATCACTTCACGACTGTAGACCGCTATGGAACCACCGCGAACACTAAGCGTAAACCGTGAGGGGTTACCGAAGTGACCTGCTGTCAAGGC
The DNA here is from genome assembly GCA_030686995.1 of Artemisia argyi. Lineage (NCBI taxonomy): Eukaryota > Viridiplantae > Streptophyta > Magnoliopsida > Asterales > Asteraceae > Artemisia > Artemisia argyi. The sequence goes on from CM060699.1 coordinate 90,271,716, forward strand.
TGTTTGATGTTGACCCTGGCAGGAATTTCCGTTCAATCATTGAGAAATAAATTTGTAAATTCTCTCATAAACGTTCTCGGTAGATTGCTAAGATCTGCGAAGGATTCGATAATTTACAGCTGGTGTCCATTGATGTAGAACACCAGTTGTAGAAATTCTAAGTGTTCCTAAGAGATCTTTGATGTATCTCATGGCTCTAGACTCAAAAAGTGCACACTTAGGTTTCCTATGCGGAGACTAGGGAGGGGTCTCCTGCTTCAATATCAACCATCTCTAAGAGATAAGTCGATAGATTACACCGGTTCCCCATGAGAATGAAACAAGCTCTTTTAAGAGAACTTGAGTGGTTAAGAAGGTTTAGTGCATTGCGTCACTGGGTCCATGACGTCTTTATCTTCAATACCGGTGTTATCTTTGCAACAACCAGTAGCATACGAGTTGTACCCAGTGTCTGCCCTAAGGTTGACCAAATGGAGGGCTATTTCTTTTCACCCTTTTCTTTACTTTTCTTTTTAATTCTTCAACTCCTTCTTTCCCTTTCATTCTTTTTCTCCTTTTTTCATATCATACCTAAGGACTTCTAATTCTAACTATTGGTGATGTCCTTGGGTAGATCCATCCAGCTCTGGCAGATCATAGGACAGTTTTTCCTATCTTAATCACCTTATAACTCCATGATTATCCTACAATTGCCACGAAACCTTTGATTGAAAATATCTCAAAGTGTTTGTGATTATCAAATATTTTGTTTAACACTTTGAGAGTTTTGTGTTTACTTTTGAAGGGCTCCCCCTTCACATGTGCTCATGAGTATTTAATAAATTTGCACATGCGGGAGGAGCAAGCACTTTTTTTGAATTGATCCACTTTCAGTGAACAAGATCGATTCGAGACACGCTTTCATCACTAGTTAGACTAGCTTGAAGTTATTACCCGGCCTGGTCAAGTCCACAGAAAGTTTCTCGAAACGGTACATTTCTACTAAGACAAATCCTTTTCGAGACACGCTTACGTGGCTAGTTAAAGAGTTCCATTGTCAGCTTTTAGGTGACAACTATCTCTAGTAACTAACTTGATGTTATTACCCGTCGAGGATAAGTCTTTTCGATTATTAACTTTTATGTTTCGTCAATTCTTGGGTCAATCCTGAGTCTAGCTCGCATGAGATTTGACTTTAAGCAACTTTGAACTTTCATATTTTAATCACTTTCAATTTTCTCCCCCTCAAAAATAGCATATGAAATGTTGTTTTTGTTAAACTTTTGATTAAAATATGCTTTTTGAGTCTTATGGGGAGATATCAACAAGAACTTTTGTTTTTCAAAACGATGAGTTTTCAAGTGCTCCCCCTCAACAAGTGAATACTCATTGAGGTGAAATACTTGTCTTTTGAGCAGAATTATGAAAATCAGAAAATGTTTGATTAATTCTACTCAAAAGTAAGAAGCCTTCGCTCCTTATATTAGGATTGAGGCACTGAAGCGTATCTCAGGGTCCTTTCATTACAAGCACGGGTTGTACACTGTTATATGTGCACAAACCAATAAACATGATTTTGACAGAACATATTGTATTGGAAATACTCCCCCTCAAAGCTCGCATATGTTTTGAGAATTTTAAACTTTAGAGCGAATTGGGGAGTAACGATTTGAAAAATCTTGAGCAAAATTTTGAAAAGTTTTGAAAAACCTTTTGAAAAATTATGAATAAATTTTGCTCAAGATTAAGAAGTTTTAGATAAGCTTTGCAAGAGAAATTCTTCTTGTTTTCAAGGATAAGTGCACGTTTGGTTTTAAATAATGGTTTAACAAGGCACTTTCCTTTCTTTGAAACCCGAGTTGTACACTGAAATGTGTGCACAAGTCGTTCTTTTCATACAAAATTAGTTTTCTTTAAACAAAATACTCCCCCTCAAATGATGAAGTTTATTCAAGAGATAGTCTTCTTGAGAAGAATTTTGAGTCGTATTTAAGAAATACTTTTTGAAAAAATTCGAGAGATGATTCTGCTCAAGGTTTTAGAAAACACAATCAAGTATTATACAATAAAGAATGCTTTAAAAACTCTTTTTCTTTTGAAAGTTGTTTAAGAAACCCGGTGTCTCTCTTTTGAGTTTTAAAATCTGAAGAAAAAGATTTCCATTTAGAGTTGAACCACATGGGTTCTTTTTGAAGATTTGTTTTTGTGATGAATGGAAAACTTCCGGTATTTGGGATTTTCAGATCAGAGTCATTCTTTTATTGCAGCCAAAGCATTCCAGATTTTGAAGATTTGAAAGGTTTTGAATGACTTTGCTTTGGTTTTCACACTTGCTTTACTGGTGTAAAATGAGAGTGAAGAGTTTGAAAAACTTGTTTCTCACCATTTTGAATCCTTTTACCAGTTTAGCCTTTAAACACATTTTTCCCTTTGACCTTAAAATATGTTCCATAAGAAACATTTTGTCAAATGTTGAAATTTTGACTTTCAATGGGATGACATGTACTTGCACACAGAGAAAATGCATCAGGCACAAACAAGTATACAGATGAATCAAAAAACTCATTCTAAATCTACAAAAGTGCTCAGAATTCTCAGATTAACACACAAGATCACAGATAAATTCATTCTTTCACTCGAGATTTTCCAATTATGATTATGGTTTAGGGTTATGATTTGAGTCTATGCACACATGTTAGCATCATAATGCCTGAATATTAAACAAACAAACTTCCTAGTAATAGCAGCAAAGACATCGACATCTTAAACCCTAAATCACATGATTCTAAACCTATGTTGTTTCTAATCGTGCAAACACACTAATCGAGCATTCTTTAGTGTATATCTAAAGCTATATGAACTAATTAATTAGACCAAGAAACACATAGAAAAGAAATGCCTCGATCGATAATTACATGAACCCTAGTTTCTGATTAAGCCTTTTTGACCGTTGAAAACATTTGAAACATTTAGGGAGCGATTATACAACAACAATGAAGAAATTAGAAACTTATAATCGAAAAGAAATCGAGAATAAAAATCGTTAGTCTGATTCGTTGAGGTTTCTAATTATGTGTGAAACTTTTGAGAACATTTGTTGAAACATTTATTAGAGCCCATTTTATTTTCCATGCAAGATCCTTTAACCTAAGTTTAAGACATTTGTGAATATTTACTCAAAGGTTAATTACTTTTCCATTTGAAGTCCAAACTAGATTAATTTGGAATCCTGCCGAAAAAAATTTCTTTTCTCCCCCTCGAATTAGCATAGATTTTGTAAAACCTTTTTGTACATTTTAATTCGAGAGATAATAGAAGTTTTTGAAAATGAGATTTTAATCCGAATGATGAAGAAACATTTTATCCATGAAGAATTATGATGAGGTGTGCAAACTTCATGATATTGTGAAAAGTTTTCTCCCCCTCAAAACATGTTCCATTTTGACAGAGTAAAGCAAAATTTGTTTTAATGAAGGAACATAGTTTTGAAGTTACGAAGTTTGTACACAGAGAAAGAAGATTCTTTTTGTAGTTTTTTTTTTTTTTTTTTTTTTATTTTTTTAATATTTAAAGAAAAGAGTTTAGATGTTTGACTCACTTAGTTTTTAAGAAAATTTTGCAAATCATCTGGAGTCAAACACCGCTTACCAATATGGTGAACTAAATCAACAAACCTTGATGGAGGTAATGCCTTTGTAAACAAGTCCGACACCTGGTATTCAGTACCCACAAAATCTAATTCAATTGTACCATTCTCGACATGCTCTTTGATGATAACATAGCGGAGAGCAATTTTTATGGTCTTGGAATGATGAATGGTGTTGCATGAGATAGCAATAGCACTCTTTGAGTCGCAGTACATCGGGATCTTGTCAAATACATAGCCGTAGTCCGTGAGCTAAGTTCTCATCAAAATAACTTGAGCACAACAAGCAGACATGGCTACATACTAAGCTTTTGTTGATGACAGTGATGTACAATCCTGCTTCATTGACTGTATCCCTTTGTAACTAAACAAGATTTGTTGCAAATCACTGTGCCTTCTGCGTCCAGCTTGTTTTTCCAAATCCATCTAATTCCAATGTTGTGTCGAAGGGTGATGTTGGTAAATATCTCGCATGTGAGTAGGATCCAAATTGCGTGTGACGACTCAGCAATGTCAGCAATGAGTTAAGCCGGTGCAAACGGGTTAAAAAACGCCTCTGGGTCATGCTCTGCGGTTTGTGGAACTGATTTAGGTATGGAGTCTTCAGCTAATTGTCGTGAGTTGGACACAATTTGTTCTGCTGTTGTTGGAGATGCAATTGGAGGGCCGTCTCTCCCAATAGTTGTTGTTGTTTGTTGAGGTAAATCAGGTACTTGATTGTGATCAAGATGTGCAGCGGAAATTGGTGAGACCTCAGAGGGACGGTTTTCAATTGTATCATCGAACATTGGAGCAAACAATGTTTCCACTTCTTGACGGGAGAGTGACAAAGGTTCAGCCGAAGATTCCAGAAAGTTTAGACGGTTGGATGCGGGTCCTAAGCTGTTTTGCTCAGAAGCAATTACTGAAGTGCTTTTAAACGGTTGATTGCGGGTCCTAAGTTGTTGTGCTCAGAAACCATTGCTGAAGTGCGGGTCCGAAACTGAATTATTCCGAAGCCATTCCTGTTGAATCTGTAAAGAAAGAAAGAAGAGACAAAACAGAGAACATGGATCCCGAAGTGTACCTGGGTTCCAGGTGTTAGAAGCATAAAGATGTAGTGTCAACTATCTTCTTGACACTCGAACACACAATTCTGATGGTTTTCATTCTTGTCTCAGAGGTAGATGTTGTGGAGATCACATTAGTTTTGGTGCAAATGTCTAAAATCTTTCCTGTAGGAATCCACCTAAGACCAATCGTTTTGAAAATTCTACCCATGGGTACCCACCTAATGTTAGATCTAGGAGATGTTTTCTTTTTAGATGCAGTGAGAGCATCACTTGGTTGAGAAAACTTACGTCCTATATTGATCCACTTCTTAGGTTTCTGACTTATGACATTTGGTTCAACGGGTTTGTTTGTCTTGGTCGATTGAGCCTTTGCAAGTGAATTTCCTTTTTGAAGATACTTTAAAGCACAGAAAACATGATTATTTACGTAGCTACTCTTAGAAGCTGGCCAATTCCTATTAGTTTGTTGATTACTCTTAGGTTTGGGTGTGCTACTACAAGCAGTGTTTTGTACTACAGTGGAAGGCATCACACGAGGTTTTAAACCTATAATTCCATCCTTTTGAAGTAGCGCCTTTTTTCTAGCCTTTTCTAGATCACAGTTCTTGTACATGCCATATGTGTCATAAGACTCTTTACTTTTAATGCTCGTTTTAGACACTGTTTTCGAACTAATCCTAGATGAGCCAGGCATAATCACTTGTTGACATTTAGCAGACACGGATGCATTTTCCTTAGGCCAAGAATGTGGAGTGACTGGTTTTTTCAAATTGTTTTTCTCAACAACTTGGGAGGCAAACCGAGGTTTTGAAAATTTAGATCGTTCAGATTTAAATGCGGTTGGTTGTCTAACCACTGATTGTTTTCTGTTTCTTTGAGAAGTCGGTTTCCCCAAGATTGATGGTTTTGCAAACTTAGTATCCACACTCTGGCGAGTCAGTCTTCTTAATTTGTTTTGCAATGCAGCATGTGCAAACACCTTTGCTTGAATTTGACCTTTTAAACACTCATTTTCTATAACTAATGTATCCACACGTTTACATTGTTCATTAAGAAATTGACCATTGTTGCCCGAAGTTAGAGATTCGTTTTGCAATTTAAGTTCAAGTGAGATGCAATGTGCCTCTAGTTTTGAAAAATCTTTATGAAACTGGGTAATGGTCTTTTTGAGAAGAATGTTTTCAGACTCAAGAGTTTGGTTTGATGTTTCAGTTATTAGATTATCAGGTAAGGACTCAGACTCAGAATATTTGTCTTGACATTGAACAACATTCTGGTCAACCTCTCCTTCATTACTGAAGTAAGGTCGCTCAGATTGTCGTTTCTCATTGGCAGGCATAATATGATCAACAGTAGATTGTACCTCAACCATCTGTTCTTTGGAAAAGTTAGGCTCTGAGTCATAAGTGGGTCTGATATCAGCAGAATCAACATCTGTATCATTCCCCAATATGTTGTTGTCATCTTGCTCTTCCAAACTTTTATCCTGATAGCCTGTATTACCGACATCTGCAGTATTCCCAACAGTCCTTTCAGCATTCCTTCCTTGTCTATCAACTCTTTCACCTTGCACAACAGCTTGATTCCTTGTGTTAGAAGAAGAACGAAGATGGTTGTTTGTCTTGTTGGAGAATTTGCTGAAGGTACGAGCAATAATTGCGAGTCCTTGATTCAGAATTTTGAAATCCTCATCGTCATATTCATTAGAATTTGAATAGTACCTTGCATCACTGTTGTCATATGGAACATGTTGAGTTGAAGTCTGATGTGGAGATGAATCATATTGGATCATGAGGTTTAAAGTAGCAGGTTGTGGATAACTGAAGTAATTCTGTTCTTGAACATAATCATGATTTGACATTAACATCACATCTGCTGTATTGGCTTCCAAATCTGCTGTATTGGTTTCCAAATCTGCATATTCATCATCAGATGGAATATCTCCCATGACACTTTGCAAAACAGCATTGAGATTACCCCCTTCAACTTCTATTTGACTAAGTGTGACATCGTATTCAACATTAGGATCAAAGAGTGGAGTTGAATCATAATCTTGATCTTCCACATCTGCTATATTTTCCATATATGCCAAAAATTCCATGCTAGGTTCGATAAGATCCATTGTGTTAAAGCATTCATAAGTTGAAGTCATCATGCATTTGCCTTTATCAGTAGATGGTTGTCCAAGCTTCACGAGATTTTGCAGAAGTGATTGGATATGATTATTTAGAGTTGCAGGATGGTACTGTGGAATGAAGATAGGCTCAGGTGCATTTGGAGGATTGAAGAAGAGACCATATGGAGTGTAAATTAAGGACCCATGGTTAACGGCTGGAGATGGTGGAGCAGGGAGAATGGTCTTTAGTGGATTCATGCTTAAACAAGATTCAAGAATTTGCTTCATTCTGATGTGATGAAGTTCTTCTGTACGATGCATAGCTTCAAGATATTTCCACATTTCATAAGCACTGGCTTGAAAGTCCATATTCATGTAAATTGAATTGGGAAGGGCTAATGTCATGAACCATGCAGCTTGTTGGTCAGCATTGTACTGAGCAAGTTCAGTAGCATTCAAATCTTCATCAGTTTGTAGTCTGATAATCCCTGTTGAATAAGCAAGAAATATCATTTTGTATGGACCATCTTGAATGGATTTAAGCATGAGATCTGCAGCAGGACGATCTGTGAGCCATTGTAGAAATCTCCATTTCCAATCAGTATATGTTCCTGGTAGCAACATTGGAGGCCTTGATTCATTGCCAAAGAGCAGAACTTGACGAATGAGGGAGCTGTGACTTTGTTGTTGATGATAATGTTGCTGATGAGAATATTGGTGAGGAAGCTAGTTGGAAGAAGGTACTGTTGCTGTTGACTGTGGCTGATGAGAATATTGGCGAGGAAGGTAGTTGGAAGAAGGAGATTGAGACATTGTAAATGACATTTCTCTCCCCCTTGATTGTTGCGACGTAATCGAAATAATCAAACAAAATGTCACACTCAAGGTCGATATAGTGATTTTGAATTTTCCCTCAAAAAATAATTTGAAAAAATTTTCTCTCCCAAAATTTGAAAATCACTATGAAATGCAATTAAAAGGTTGCAAGAAAAATTTGAGTTTCAAAAATTTTCCCGCCAAATTTCACCGAAAAAATTTGAATTTTGGCCTAAAAATTTGAATTTTGGGCCAAAATTTTCAACGTTATACCAAAATTTGAATCTCGCGTAAAAATTGAACGTTTATTCTCCTATAAAAAATAAATTTTACTCAAATTTTCCCGCTAAAAAACTTTTTTTTTTTTTTTTTTTTTTTTTGAATTTTGGGAAATAAGAGAGAAAGATAAGAAAGATAAACTTGTTAATATGAGATTATTAGTGATAATGTTAAAATGGATCTTTAAGGATAAACAAAGGTTATAGTTCTAGGTTTTTCTGACTTGCAAACTCGATAAAAATAAGCTTGTAACTCGGTAAACTGTGAAGTACTAACTCGGTAAAATTTTCTAGATTGCTAACTCGGTAAGCATTGAAGTACTAACTCGGTAAAAATTTCTGGATTTCTAACTCGGTAAGCTTTGAAGTAGTAACTCGGTAAAATTTTCTAACTAAGTATGTATTGTGTTCTAACTCGATAACACTGCTAACTCGGTAAGGTTTGTAGCTTGATAAGATTTTTAACTCGATATGAAGAAACAAATAGAGTATAGTTTCCCCTGGTTATCAAACACAAAGAACCTTACTCGATAAACGATAAGGCATTAGCTAACTCGCTAGAATGTTGGCTAACTCGCCAAAACAAACTCGATAAGCAAGAGCATACTCGGTAAATACTCAGCTAACTCGATAATTAACTAACTTGATAACTCCAATACCTAACTCGATAACTCCAATACCTAACTCGCTACTCCGAAATTTTTTGCCAATCCTAACTCGATAAAATCCAATGGAAACTCGATAAAAACCATATCTGAACAGTAACTGATCCGTAAATACACCTTAAATCCTAGTTTTTTCGACCAAATCTAACCTAAAACAACCTATATTATCCCTTGGCGAATGATATCACTTGTTAGGTCACCATTTCTAAACATAAACACATAGATTTCTAGAGAGAGAAAGTAGTTTAGAGAGAGAGAGTGGAAGGAACTCTTGAAATGAAATGAAAGAGATAAAATCACTAGAGAACCAACACCCTCAAATGAGGGGATACAATGGTATTTATAGGTGAGGACTAGGGCTTCACCAAAGTTTGACAATGTTACAAAATAAGCCCTTAGACCTTTACCAAACATATAAACTTAGTATAAAACTTAATAAAACATATAAAATCACTAACGTACTAACATAATATTGCAACCAATTACAAAACCTAATGACTGACACTTGAATTAATAAAGTCTATTCCCAACAAAGTCTGCCAGTTTTCTTAAGCCTAACATCGAATTCATTCATCCACAACAATTATAAACAACCAACCAACCCATAATCAATATCTAAGTTTCATTACATCTAAGCAAACACAAGGAAAACCTAGCCTAGCATGTTAATGAGAAGACAAGCGTAAGATATAATCAAACAACACATAGACATATTGAATGATTTGGTAAAGTACTTATCTTCAATTAAGCATGGAAGAAACAAAGGGTTGAAACCCTTAAAAAAGCTGTAAAATTCGTCTAGGGTTTACTCCCTTCAAAGTTACACACAATGAATGAAAACTAGAAAACTATATATAGATTTTGTCTTCTGACGGCATCAAGAGTAATGTGTGACGCCGTCAACTCACCGCCAAAATAAACTCGTATTACCTAGATCCACTTCTGACGCCGTCACTCTTTATGGGTTCTGGGCCGTCACTCTTTGCATTAACTCTTAATGACCTTGACAATTTTGTATGTGACGCCGTCACGACCCCTTCACAAAACATTCTGGTGCGTCACGTGTATTTGATTTATCCACCCTTTTGTCAAATCATGACGCCGTCACTAACAATAGGTGACGCCGTCAAGTGCAATTTCCAGCATGCTTTTGAGACTTTGTCGTTTTCTTCACTTTTTTGCTCCAAAAACGTCCAAAATGCTTCCTTTTGTAAAATTCCTCTCAAAAGTACCTAAAATGACAAAAGGAACGATTTAGGGCTATATTTGATCAAATAATCTCGACTTTGGCCTTAAATGACCCCCGAAAAGCGGTACACTTTTCGCTTCATTAGAGACATTGGTGGTTTTAGAAATTTAGCTTACTGAGAGTAAATTATATGCAAAGGATGGAATGTAGAGCACATTGTGTAAGATTAGGTTTGGTTTGATTCTTACAGAGCCAACTGTGGTTACTGTGACTGTGTCCATTAGGTAGTGAAACTATGATAGGTATGGTGCATTTAATGATGTTATACATGAGGTGTAAGGCTATGCAAATGTAGTCAGTAGCACCACTATCTACTACCCAAGCATCCTTAAATAGTGAAACACATGAGGCTATAAACAAGTATCTTCCTGCAGCTAAAAGTTTAGAATCACATGTACCTTGATTGTTCTGCAGCATTTGCATGACTTGGTTCAACTAGTTTTGTAAAGCATCCATCTTTGCATACACTGCTGCATCACTTTGTAAAGCATCCATTAGCTATTGCATCCATTAGCTATTGCATCACTTGTGACATTGCCTTCTTGACCATCTGCTTGTCCTGTGACCATGTTAGCAGCCCTTGGTTTGTAGTTGTTGTTTCTGTTTGCCCCATTTCCACCATATCCTCCATTTTGTGACCCATTTCCACCATATCCTCCACTTTGTGACCCATTTCCTGGTTTAAACTTGCCATGTAAGGGGTGACCCACTGGATAACCCACAATTTGATAACATTCACTTTGATAATGTCCTTCTTTTTGACAATTACCACATATCACCCCTGGTTTGAAAGCACTTCTTCTGCCATTTTGGTTAGAATTTGTTTTGGGTGGCCTGTTGCTTGTTGCATTGTTGTTTTTTGGGTGAGATCTTGGATTGGTGAAGGTGTTCAAGACTGTGGGTGCTACATACTTAGAGTTATTGGATTCTCTTTGTTTCTCCTCCTGTCTCAGCATAGCATAGGCTTTGGTGGTAATTGGTAAAGGTTGCATTAGGAAAATCTGACCTCTGAAATTGGAATAACATTCATCCAACCCCATTAAGAACTATAACAACATTTTTCTTCCTTCCCTTTCCCCATTCAACCTTCTATTTTCAAATACACAATTGCAAGTACACATATAAGGTGCTTCAAGAGCATCAATTTCATCTGAAAGACCTTTAAGTTTCTGGTAATAGACTTCAACTGATGTATTTGTTTGCTTCAATTGAGTGATTTCATTAGTGAGTTGATAAATTCTATGCCCATCTAGTTGTGAGCAATGTTCTTGAAGTTCCTGAAGTTCATGCCATAAACCTGATGCAGAATGAATAAAACTCAGGTTGTTGCTTATTGAGTCAGTGACTGTGTTCAGGATCCAAGATATAATCATATAATTGTTTCTTTCCCATAAAGCTCTCAATGGTGATTCTGTGCTTGGTTCTTGATATTGTTTGGTGATGATTTTCATCTTTTTCTTAGCATTTAGAGCTATCACATGGATCTTCTCCATGAACTGTAATTTTCAGATCCAGTAAGCTTTTTGGAGATTAGGATGAGACCTGGATGATCATTTTGGTGTAGAAAGAGTGGGTGATTGACTGAGTTAGTTTCTTCAGTGATGGTGTTTGAATCAGTGGTGGATGTTGACATTTTGTTGTTTCTTGGTTGATTTTGATGATGATTTGATGTGTGTAGTGTGTGTAGATGAATTGAGTGATAATTTTGATGATGATTTGAGTTAATTTGATGGTGTTCTTGAAGGTTTTTGATGGTTGTTAATGGAGGATTATTTTGGAGGGAAAATCAGTTAGGGTGGTGGTCAAAGACAGTTACGGTGGTCAAAGACAGCTCTGATACCATATTGCAGAATTGAGAGAAAAAGGAATTGGAATGAAAGTTGTAAAATGATTCATTAAACTGAATGAGAGTTGAGAACATAGTATTTATACTGTTACATTGAGTATCTAAAAAACTATACTAAGTTGTACAAATAATTATATTTTTATATAGTAAACTATCATAACTATAACTAGTAAAACTGCATCTTCTTCAAGTAGCTTTGGTGTCTTGTACAATGTGGTGAAATGTATTACTCTGCATCTTCATGTTGTACTTCATTGCTCTGCACACTTGGTTGCTTGACTGCTACATTCACTTTGGTGTGTATACCATTATCATCTCTACATTGCAGCACATGCATATGAATATAAGGCATTTACTGAATCAACGACGTGCTAAATCTCAAAATTGTGTTTCACGACCTCTACTTTGAATTTGAATAGATTTGTTGTGATGGCCTAGTTAGTCTTGAACTTGAATGTTCACTACTGATTGCTAAGTTTATTATAGTTGTTGAATTTAGTTTTTGAATTCTTGTTGAATGCTATCTCTATAAGTTTCTTTGAAGCTCTTTTTTAAAACAACAACTAAAAAACTCTCTAATTTGAAGTGACAGGTACAACCATTGAGATATGTTTCTCGCAAAAAGAGAATTGATTCTTGTCTTGAAGCTACTCATATATTACCTTATCTCTTTTTAATTATAACACGGTTGAGATCAATGATGGTCTTCCAAGGGCCCGAAAGTGTCTATGAGCTATGGAATCCTCGGCTAATCCTCCATTAATCCCATGTAAAGAAACAATTACATTATGCCAAAATGAGATTTTTTTTATTTGAGAAAATGCTACCACCATTTTGTTGGCATGCCAAGGTTGGAGGCTTGTAAACTACCAATGCGAAGACCACTACATAAAGTAGGGGAACAAACTTTTTTTCCAAAAGAAATTATACCCGAGGAGTGATATGATCACAAAAAAATTTCCATAAAGAAGTCCCACAAACTGATGTGGCGGCATGGCATTGGTAAATTTCTCTCCTCTCTCTCTCATTGAACCAATCCCACTCCGCCACATCAGTTTATGAGACTTCTTTGTAGAAACTTTTTTGTGATCATATCACTCGTCATTATACTCTAGCTTTTCTAAGAACTTTATAACACATTTAGGGGCTTTAAAGAGTAGTCAAGAAAAGTAAAATCATGGGCTCTATTTTAAAAAAATGTGTGATGGGTCTTAGACTTGTTTTTGGATGGATGAATGGCTAAGAGATTTTAAGTTAATGAATAGATTTCCAAGACTATACCTTATGGAAAGTTCAAATAGATGCAACATAAATGAAAGGTGTGTGGCCAACAATGGGATTATTTGTTTTAACTAGGCTTGGCATAGATATATTCGAACGAGCCTTGAGGAATCAAAATTTAATTTGTTGCTGGGCCTCCTCAAGGATTTTAACCCCTCTGATAGACCTGATGCCTGGAACTACACAAGATGCCTCAAATGTGTTCTCTTTTTCTTCAATGAGGAAGCATGTTGATAAGCAGTTACTTATTTTATTTGGGAACAAAAGCATCCCGAAAAGGTCAGCATCCACTCTTGGAGGCTAATCAACAACCAGCTTCCAACACGCTAAAACTTGGACCATCAGGGTACATATTGACCTTGATTCTGTAAGATGCCCGATTTGTGTGACTCAATAATTGAGACAGCCCAACATGTATTTGTTGATTGCCTGATTGCTCGTGACATTTGGACCTCGGTTTCACGATGGTGGGGTATCATAGACATCCCAAATAACCTGTCTTGCCTAATCACATAGGTTAATTCAGTTTCTTTATCCAACAAGCTCAAGCCATGTTTCAATTCTGTCATCCAAACCTCCACCTGGGTAATTTGGCGTTATAGGAATAGGCTATGTTTTCATTTGAAAGCCTCCAAGAAAAGTCCTACTTCTTGACGAAATCAAACCCTCTCGTTCATTTGGATTACACATAGGAATAGGAAACAACATCCAAACTGGACAAAAACTGTTTTACGAGCTCCTTGCACGTTTTGTTTTGTTTTAATAAAAGTTAAAGCTGTAAAGAAAAGGTACTACTAAGAATGATTATTATGAGTTATGACATTTGATTATCTGAATATGTTAAAGCTATGTTTGGTGTGGAGCTTTTTGGGGCGATGAGCAGTGAGAAATGAGCTTTTTGATTTTTATTGTTCGTTTGGTGAAGAAGTGGTGAGCTTGGCTATTTTCTAGGAATGCTCATTTTTCCAATGTTTCTTTAAGAAACTGTAAGCGGTGAGCTGTGGCTACTGCCTACAGCTCACTGCTACTTTTACCAAACACACCCTAAATACCATAGTCCAAACTCTAAAGACAAAACAATTGCCAATCAAAGACTCGCATGTAAAAAAGGCCGTGAAGTATAGCTTTTAATTTTCATCTATTGGAACTTTAATAATCTTGACATCACTTGCACCATGATTTTTCAAATAAGGTGTCCTTTCGTGCATCTAACTTTTTTTTTCTTTTTTTTTAAATGGTGAATATATATTAAAACTCAAGAACCTTACAACATTTTTAGAATGGAAATCTGGACAGACCCAAACTTCCACAACATACAAACTGCAAAGCAGCCAAAATAATGCTCATAAACCAGACCAAACAGTCTATACTACTGCTATCCCAAACAGTCCTTATTCACCATAGATTCACCAATACCATAACCTCATTACTACATTTCCTTAAACACAGAGTCCTACTAGATCATTCAAATGCTTCCTCTACTATTAAATGTTCTATAGAACCCAAATTTAATGCATCATATATAATCAAAATATTAAGCTAACCCAAACACACCAAAGGAGAGATACTGCTCCACTAATTACATTTCCTGCACACCTTCAAGTGTCATACTCATACAAGTAGCTACATCCTCACTAGTATGGTATAACTCATAAAGATTACAGGCATCATTAACACAGATAGATCACTCCAATGGGAAACCAACCAAACCTCTAGTGCAGTGTATTGCTAAGACCAAGAAGTTTCATCTTTTACAACTCTCTATTCCTAGCAACTTGCACTGCCCACCAAGCCCATTTACCCTTCTCAGTAAGAAACCTAAAATTTGATTAACTTTTCTTCAAATACAATGTCTATACAAGCATTACTTATAGTTACCTTTCCAAGGCCTACCATAAGAGAGTCTGAATATCCATACAAGATCCAAAAGTTACTAGGCCATCCACTGAAATGAACTTTTATTTTCTCAGATATCCAGTGCACTTGGATGATTGAGATAAGAGGATAAACCTTATATTTTGCAGCTTTTCTTGAACCTCAACACTGCTATGAATTTCCCATAGGAACCATTCAAAACTATTAGATGATAAATAAGCTCAAGCTCGTTTGTACGTTTATAGGGTTACCACTATGTATTGTGCCTCAATGAAAATTATAACATATGGGGTTCATTATTTAACATGGTATCGGAGCGGGTCTGATCCTCAGACCTAGGTGGCTAAGTTGAGCCGCCTCTTCTATGTCACCCCATCAAACCCTAGCTGTCACCATTTATTTCCTATGCTTTGCTTTTATTTTTGTTTCTTTACTTTTGCTTTTGCTTTTGCTACATGGTGAAGATTAATCTCCGCTTGTTGTCAGATGTCTTCATCTTATTTGCTTTTACTACTAATTTTCCTTTGTTGCTGCTTGAAGAATTGTTTTCGCTTGGTGCCGTAATTCTTCATCAACAAATTATGTATTATATTGTTATTGCGTTAATGGTTAACTAGCTTTAGTTTTGTTTTTATGTTTAGCTTCATGTTTCCAATTCAAGTTTTAGCAATTTCGCCGCTCTAATTGCGGGGAGTATTAGATGAAGCCCAAGCCCGTTTGTGGGTTTAGGGTTTATAAGGTTACCTTTATATATTGTGCCTCAATGAAAATTATAACCTACGGGGTTTCATTATTTAACAAAAACTAGTTTATCTATACTGCATCAAATCAAATAACGGATAAACCTTTTTCATGCGTAGCTGGAAACTACATTATGATTTGCACCATTTACTACATTCATTGGAAATCCATAAACATATGTTGGCTCACAGACACACATACATGAATTACAGTCAGCCAATTGTTAGCAAGGATAAACCAAGATATTAGCCATCTGCTAAATACAACACAACCTCCAAATCCGAACACTCCTTTAAGGACCACCAGTTCTTATATGACGACCTAGGCTCTTCCTAATCGCAGTAGCCCCCATTTTGTCACCTAAGGTCGTGGGAGTAGCAACCAATACGAACTATGAGATAAAGTTCATCTAAACACATTCGAATGATGCATTTGATGTTGTAATATATGATTTTGTAGCGGAATCTCATGCATTTGATGTTGCATTACATTATGATTCTTTAGTGAATTTGCAACAGTGCTCTACTTTGAAATCTCCCGACGGACAACACAGCCATTTAAACATACAAGCGACGTGATTGTTGTAGGATTATGTGCATAAATACAACGCTATGGACCTATGGTGAAATTGTTGACATCATCCAGCTTTATCACCCTATTGTACCTGAATGTGTTCAACTTAAAGACCATATTCAAGGAGATTTTTCTTGTTAAAATGACAATCTTACATCTACAACTCCAATCCTAGATCAAAGTATCGTTTTATTTTTATTTTATTTTTCAGAAATGCGATTATATATCCCTACTACTTATAAAGAGTTTATGTTCATTCTTGAAACTTAGAATGACTTAAAATTGAGTAATGATAGTGGACTATTATATCATTTATTAAATGTTAAAAACATATACCATTAAATTAATATTTTAAATATTGTTTAATCCTTAAGCTTTTTTCATTTTTTTGTTTTTAACTCATAAATCTTTTTTCTCACAATGACTACAAATTGAACCCATAAGTTTTGCATCAAGGTTCAAACCAAAATCACGATTTCGCAAGTATAATTATTTGCTGTTATACACCGCTGCTTTGCGCGGGTATACGTCTAGTTATATTGATGCGTGGGAATTGCACCCGGCTTTACCTCTCGAGGGATCTCGAGAAGCTTACAACCCCCATCAGGCAGTGTACCTGATCGTTGTAGTATAGTATACTGACAAGTACCGGGGGATTGATCGTTCAACTCAGGAATAGTGTCGCTAGGATTAGAAAGCCTAAAAACTAGGTCTAGAGGTGAGGGATGATTCTTTTTGTATTTTTATATTTTTATGAAAGTGATGCGTGGGAATCGCACCTTGCTTTACCTCTCGAGGGATCTCGCGAGGCTTACAACCCCCACCAGGCAGTGTACCTGATCGTTGTAGTATAGTATAGTGACAAGTACCGGGGGATTGATCGTTCAGCTTAGGAATATGTGTCGCTAGGATTAGAAAGCCTAATTAATAGTTCTAGAGATGAAAGATAATTATTTTTGTATTTTTATATTTTTATAAAAGCAAGTAAAATCTCGGGTTTTGGAAGAGTGGGCGGAATTAGTTGCTATTCAACTAACCCAAAGCTAATATATAATTAAAATAAACTAATGAAAATGAAATTAAACTAATATTAAACTAAGGTTGTGAGCAGTGGTTGGAGAAATTGTGTTTACTTAGACTTCATTACTCCCTAGATATCTATTACATGTCAATTACTTGTTACACTTGTATGGATGACGGATTGTATTCCTTAATACCATTCGTGGGGTGGCATACATAACTCCCCAACTCTATGAGCTCTTATCTCCTCCTACACCATGACCCGGCACAACTATAGGGATTGTAAACAGTGGCTCATGCATTAAATACAACCAATAAAGACCTAGTACGCCTCGGTTCATGTTTCTTAAGACGTTCAAGCATGTTACCATTGGAGATCTGCCAGTTTTCTTAAGCCTAACATATAATATCATTCATCCAAAACAAGAATAGACAAGTAATCAACACATAATCAACATCTAGGTTTCATTAGATCTAAGCAAACACAAAGGAAATCTAGCCTAGCATAGTAGAATTAAGATAAGAACAAAAGATAAACAACCAACACATAGACATATTGATTGAATTAAGAGTATACTTATCTCAATTACAATGCAAGGTCTCAAGAGTTTGGAACCCTTGAAAAACCTGTAAAAGAGGCACCAAAATCGTCTTTAGGGTTTCACCAAAACTTCTCTCTCTTTAATGAAAAAACTAGAAAACTATATATAGGAAAAACACTCTGACGGCGTCAAGAGTTAATTCTGACGCCGTCAACTCGCCGCCATATACTTCCTCGGACGCCCTAGATCCACTTGTGACGGCCTATATGACGCCGTCACCACCTACGGTATTTTATTCTTTGCCACTTTGACGCCGTCATCAGTCCATCTGACGCCGTCACCAGCTACGGTGTTTAATTCTTCATGTCTGACGCCGTCAAGAAGGAAGTCTTGACGCTGTCACCTTGTATCTTCAGCATGGATTTTTGGTACTTTGTCGTTTTCTTCACTTTTATGCTCCAAAAACGTCCAAAATAGCTTCTTTTCCAGAATTCACTCTCCAAACACCTAAAATCACAAAAGGAACGATTTAGGGCAATATTTGATCAAATAAAGTCGGATTCGGGCTTAAATGACCCCCTAAAAACGGATCATTTTTCGCCTCATCATATACCCTTACACTTGAGATTTGCTTGTCCTCAAGCAAATGAGCTTTTATTCTACTCAAAAGACAAGTTAGGGGTCATTTAACACTAATATAAAAGTAATTACAACAAATAATCGTTCCACTAAAGACCAATAGACAAGCACGGAGGTCATACACAAGCACCTCACAAATAGTGTTTAGATACTCACATCTCTCGGGTGTAATAAAGTAATATAACATTATGGAAATGGAAGATATCTCTCACTACTTGTCATAGCAAAATAGATTACCATAGGCTTGGGAAAGGATCAAACCTCCACCACATGGCGTAAGAACCTAGGATAAACTATCAAAGAGGTCTTTTTAAAGGGTTATAACGTTAGGTGTAGGGATATGAATTACACGGTTTTGTTGGATAAAGGGAATTTTACTGGTGGCGAGTTAACAATCTTAGTTAATTACATGTACAAGATGGCGTTGCTAAGCCAAGACTAGACTCGACTTAAGCTAATAAATGAAAAATAACAAAAACATAAAATGAACATAGAATGAAACGGGATGGTAGTCCGTATGTTTTTTCTCTTTTTCTTTTCTATTTTTTTTTCTTTTTCTTGATTTTTTCGATTTTTTTTTCTCTTTTTTTTTTTTTTTTTTTTTTTTGCATACACTCTTACCCTACCATCCAAAATAATACATCATAGGGGTATAAGCAATCCCCTTACACTTGAATCTTTACATACTTTACATTAAACTAATCTAGTGACTCGATTTAAGAAAATCAAAACACTTGGAGCACTTTTAAGATTAACGCACATATGGGGGTAATAATATGATGTTCCTCCCCATTACTCCATAAAATAAGTACTTACCCATGAGTTCCAATCGTCCCAAAACAATATGTACAAGGATATGACTCGACTTAGCAACCATGTAATCAATTAGAAAGTTAACTTAGGGTTTAACAAATAACAATAATGCACAAAAAATGAGCGCATACACGGAAGGCTAAGGCGATTTGGGTGTACATTTAAGTGGGGTGTAAAAAATTCTTCCTTTAAGTAAGATGCTTAAAGTTAGAAACGAAAAGATAGGCTCGGAGGGGTGTACTAGGGGTATCGTGTACTAAAAATGGGTACAACGCTAAGGGTGTGGGAAAAAATTAGTTGACTTAACTAGCCAAGTAATATGACTTAAATGGTCAAGTAATCGTAATACGGGTTTAACACAAGGGTGATCCTAATGCCTCTTATCATGTAGTAAATCCTACCACACGAATGTAGTCTCACTAGCGGTCTCGGGATGCATCACTAACACAAGTTCTAGAATCTAAATGCTACCGGTACACTCATAAGCACTAATAGTAAATGCTTTTCCTATCAAATCTAAAGGCGAACCTCACATTTTTGGGTGGAAAATTTTTCTGAATATACGGTTATGTGCTAGTCATACAACCTCCTATCCATGAGATGCTTGCTATGGCTAAAGTTTCACTCCTAAATGTTGTAAAAAATTTTAAATTTGGGGCTAAAATTACACTAACAAGTATTTCTCATAGTTTAATTAATCATCTACTATCAAACAAAACAAACTCAAGCGAAAGTGCATATGTAAGGTATCATCTTTTTACCCTCCCCTTACACTTAGGATGAACATTGTCCCCAATGTTCAAGTAAAGAATGTAAAAGTTAAAAAGTAAAGAGAATGAAATCAAATACTCCCCTGATTCGCTCGGTATGGATTATAGGTTGGCCAGGTTAAATCTTCCTCCAAGAAAATGAACAATCAAAGCTTCCCTTCCAGAATATAAATCATCTTCTTGTCATAAATAACCTGCAAATCCTGACAAAAGTAGACAAGGCAACCTCGCGTAAAATCGGCGGCATCCTATATAATTTACTAAATCCTAGAAAACAAAGTAAGATATAATGCTTGTGGAATGAAGTTTGCAGATTTCCTGGAGATTATAAAACTTAATAATTCACAAAAACCATAAGACTCCGTTAGAAAAACAAAACCGGTAAAATTTCCAGATTTTTGACTCCTGACGCCGTCAAGAGCAATAGCCTGACGCCGTCAGAATGGACCTGCAGAAATCTTTATGTTAAGTTTCTGGAAAATTTCTGGAAAAACCTTGTCCTACTTCCTGGAAAATCCTGCAAAACTTCATTATGACTCAATACAAGCATTTGACTCTAACAATTACGAATATACATGTTCATTAAATATTGTGGAGAATCATGATCGGTTTGTTTCTTAAAAACATATTTGAGGTTTCCCCTTACACTTATCTTTTGCAAAAATACCTTTAGGTTGAAGTTAAGACTAGGCCAAACAACATAATAAAGTATTTCCACATTTTAATTGAGAAACATGATCAACCAACAATAAAAATAAAACATGCATACGGAAGCAAATAACAATCAAACAAATAAAATCACACAAAACATGGGTTGCCTCCCAAGAAGCGCTTTTCTTTATTTACGAGTCTTGTAGCTAGACTCAAAGTCGTGGGTTACTACGTGATTTCATCATTGGTTCCATTCTCTAGGTCATCTTCTAAACCAGTTTTGTATTCCGGACCTAGTTGCAAGCATTCTTTGTAGAAACCAAGCATCCTATTTCTAACATACTCTACTCCTCTACGTCTATCCTCCTCATTCCTATAATAAGCCGCTTGCTTATGTTCTTTTTCGAAATTAGAGAGAAGGCGGTATTGTTCGATCTTGTAAGGCATTTGATAAGCAACCTCATCATTATCTTTCTTGAACCTAACTATCCCTAAAGTCGGATCATAACTCATCCTAGTGGCTTCAACAAATGGCTTCCCGAATACTACTTGACTTAGGCAAGCATCTATCACCGGACAAATGTCTTCAACTATCATAAAATCGATCTCATAGGTGAGATTCCCTATAATGACATGCAATCCCTTCACTCTTCCTGCAAAATTACTTATCCTATTCATACCGGGCATCAACCTAAAATTGAGTTGCTCCTTCATCACCCAATTGTAATAAGTCCTAGTCATGATATTCACGGGGGATCTAAGGTCGATGTAAGCTTTCCATATATGCATGTGCCCTATATTACATGGGATGTTAACGTTGGAGGGGTCTCCCATTTTGATCAGGGGGTCGCCAAAGATATATGTTTTCTCGGGACCATCGAATAAATCCTTATGGTATTCCCGTTCCTCTTCGGTTGGCAACTTATCACAGTATTTTTCTATAGGTTCTATCTCCTCCAATTCCTCATCCTTATTAACCTCAACTTCCCTACTCTCATCCTCACTATGGGCTTCTACTCTAACTTCATCCTTGTCACACTCCTCTATCTCCCTATCTATCGGCTTAATGGTGACAACATTGACAAAGTGGACATGTTTGGATGATGAGGGGTCCTTAACTTGGATTCCACTATTGGTGTCCCTAGTGTCCTTCCTAGGTGTGGCTAATGTTTGGTTCTTGAGGGCTTTCAACAAGTTGTCGATCTTGTTGGTCATCTCCGTTTGTTGTTGGTTGAATTCGTTTTCGAACCTAACTATGCGGGCTTCTTGAGATGCCATAAATTTCGACATCAATCCTTCAAGATTGTTGGTACTACCATAGTTGTTAGAAGGATTGTTGTTGAAGGTACGGTTGGATGGTGGACCGTTTGATTGGTGACGATTAGGTGGATTGGAAGAATTGGGTTGATTTTGTTTCCACCTAAGGTTTGGGTGATTTTTCCATGAGGGGTTGTATGAATCACCGTATGTATTTGGCTCGGGCTTGAAAGTGTACCACTTATCTCCCGCTTCGTCGGTACGCGTGGATGCGTAGTCCGCAAAAGCTGTTCCGGGGAGTTCCATACAATCACGAGTGTCATGGGGACCACTACATAATTCGCATGAAGAAGTGATTTTGTTCACTTGGCTTGAATGCTTCGGAGCTTCGTAAGATTTCATGAGAAACTTGACTTGGTCCTCAAGTTCCATGATCCTACGGTCGGGAGTGCTTGAATTGTTCGAAGGCAAAGATATTGCCTTGACCGTCTTGTTCAAATCACGGGGATCATTCCAACTTTCATTGTCATAGAGAGCAAGATCTTCTATGAGTTCCCATGATTGTTCCGCACTAAGATCACGTAGCTTACCACCGGCCGATTGGTCAATGGTTCGCCTCGTGGGGATATCGATATGGTCATAAAAAATTTGGACTTGGAGCCAAAGATCTATGCCATGATGAGGGACTTTTTGGAGTAAGTCCTTGAAACGAGTCCATGCTTCATAAAGAGATTCATTTTGACGTTGTTGGAACATCAAGATGTCATTCCTAAGCTTAGTAGTTCTCCCCGGTGGGAAAAATTGAACAAGGAAACGAGTGGTGAGATCATCCCATGTGGTGATGGATCCCGCGGGTAAACGCTCAAGCCATTGACTAGCTTGATCCCGTAGAGAGAATTGGAATAGGCGTAAACGGGTAGTCTCTCTAGTTTCAACACCTAGGTCTATGGAATCTACGATTTTGAGGAAGTCCTTAAGGTGTTGGTTTGGATCTTCGGAACGAAGTCCATGGAATGCACATCCGCTTTGCACCAACCGGATGGTGTCGGATCGCAAGGGGGTCACATTGTCTCCGGTGAGCTCAATGGTGTTTCGGTAGCCTTGGTGGCTAGGTCGGGAATACTCTCCTAAGGTTCGGGGCCTAAGGGGTTCTAATGGTGGGTTTTGTTGTGGTGGGATGATGGGTTCAAAGATGTTACCACCTTCCATGATGTCGGATGGTAAAGAGTTACGAACAAAGGCACGAAGAAATAAGATAGACTAAAGAAGACCTAAAAATAAAAATAAAATCTTACTAGAAAGGAATCTAGCAAGTAGACCTAATAAAAAGAAATCCTAACCTAGACAATAACTATTCCCCGGCAACGGCGCCAAAAACTTGATGCGTGGGAATCGCACCTTGCTTTACCTCTCGAGGGATCTCGCGAGGCTTACAACCCCCACCAGGCAGTGTACCTGATCGTTGTAGTATAGTATAGTGACAAGTACCGGGGGATTGATCGTTCAGCTTAGGAATAGTGTCGCTAGGATTAGAAAGCCTAATTAATAGTTCTAGAGATGAAAGATGATTATTTTTGTATTTTTATATTTTTATAAAAGCAAGTAAAAGCTCGGGTTTTGGAAGAGTGGGCGGAATTAGTTGCTATTCAACTAACCCAAAGCTAATATATAATTAAAATAAACAAATGAAAATGAAATTAAACTAATATTAAACTAAGGTTGTGAGCAGTGGTTGGAGAAATTGTGTTTACTTAGACTTCATTACTCCCTAGATATCTTTTACATGTCAATTACTTGTTACACTTGTCTGGATGACGGATTGTATTCCTTAATACCATTCGTGGGGTGGCATACATAACTCCCCAACTCTATGAGCTCTTATCTCCTCCTACACCATGACCCAGCACAACTATAGGGATTGTAAACAGTGGCTCATGCATTAAATA
This sequence comes from Artemisia argyi, assembly GCA_030686995.1. Taxonomy (NCBI): domain Eukaryota; kingdom Viridiplantae; phylum Streptophyta; class Magnoliopsida; order Asterales; family Asteraceae; genus Artemisia; species Artemisia argyi. Next base: position 90,295,471 of record CM060699.1, read on the forward strand.
CAACCAATAAAGACCTAGTACGCCTCGGTTCATGTTTCTTAAGACGTTCAAGCATGTTACCATTGGAGATCTGCCAGTTTTCTTAAGCCTAACATATAATATCATTCATCCAAAACAAGAATAGACAAGTAATCAACACATAATCAACATCTAGGTTTCATTAGATCTAAGCAAACACAAAGGAAATCTAGCCTAGCATAGTAGAATTAAGATAAGAACAAAAGATAAACAACCAACACATAGACATATTGATTGAATTAAGAGTATACTTATCTCAATTACAATGCAAGGTCTCAAGGGTTTGGAACCCTTGAAAAACCTGTAAAAGAGGCACCAAAATCGTCTTTAGGGTTTCACCAAAACTTCTCTCTCTTTAATGAAAAAACTAGAAAACTATATATAGGAAAAACACTCTGACGGCGTCAAGAGTTAATTCTGACGCCGTCAACTCGCCGCCATATACTTCCTCGGACGCCCTAGATCCACTTGTGACGGCCTATATGACGCCGTCACCACCTACGGTATTTTATTCTTTGCCACTTTGACACCGTCATCAGTCCATCTGACGCCGTCACCAGCTACGGTGTTTAATTCTTCATGTCTGACGCCGTCAAGAAGGAAGTCTTGACGCCGTCACCTTGTATCTTCAGCATGGATTTTTGGTACTTTGTCGTTTTCTTCACTTTTATGCTCCAAAAACGTCCAAAATAGCTTCTTTTCCAGAATTCACTCTCCAAACACCTAAAATCACAAAAGGAACGATTTAGGGCAATATTTGATCAAATAAAGTCGGATTCGGGCTTAAATGACCCCCTAAAAACGGATCATTTTTCGCCTCATCAGAAAGCAATTAAAATCTCGGGTTTTGGAAGAGTGGGCGGAATTAGTTGCTAGTCAACTAACTCAATAACTAAAGATGCAATCAAAATAAAATAACAAAAACGTAAATAAAGCTAAATACTAATGTGGAGTGAACAATAAATGGGAAAATTGTGTTTACTTAGATTTCATTACTCCCTAGATATCTTTTACAGGTTGATAGTTTGTTACAGTTGCGTAGATGACGGGTTATATTCCTTAATACCGATCGTGGGGTGGCGTACGTACTTCCCCATCTCTATAAGCTCCTACTTCACTCCTATGTCGAGCCTGCAAGAAGCTCCTAACATGGGATCACTAGAATTCGCTCATGCATTAAATACAACCATAAAAACCTAGTACGCATTGGTTCATGTTTCTTAAGACGTTCAAGCAAGTTACACTATGGAAGTCTGCCAGTTTTCTTAAGCCTAAAATCGAAATCATTCATCCGTAACAACTATGAACAAGCAATCAACCCATAATCAACATCTAGGTTTCACTACATCTAAGCAAACACACAAGAGATCTAGCCTAGCATGTTAAAATCAAGACAAGCGTAAGATATATTCAAACAACACATAGACATATTGAATGAATTGAAAGGATACTTATCTTAATTGAACATGAAAGATTTCAAGGGGTGAAAACCCTTGAAAATACTGTTAAAATCGTGCTAGGGTTTCTCCAAGTCATTCCTAAAATTGTCCTCTCCTAATGAATGAAAATTACAAAACTAAAATTGTCAACCCGCCACCCATAATAAAATCGGATTGCCTAGATCCAGATCTGACGCCATCAAGAGTAGTTTTCCTCTGGGCCGTCACGTATAAAGGGACCATGACGGCCTATGGTGACGCCGTCATGCCCTAGTGTAAAAACATTCTGGGTCGTCATGGACTCTATCCACTTCACCTCTTGTTTTTCCTCTTGACGCCGTCATTAAGAAGCATGTGACGCCGTCAGGTACTGTTCTCAGCAAGGAAAATTAAGACTTTGCCGTTTTCTTCACTTTTATGCTCCAAAAATGTTCAAAATGCTTCCTTTTCCAGAATTCACTCCAAAAGTACCTAAAATCACAAAAGAAACGATTTAGGGTAATATTTGATCTAATAAATTCAATTCCGGGCTTAAATGACCCCCTAAAAACGGATCATTTTTCGCCTCATCATATACCCTTACACTTGAGATTTGCTTGTCCTCAAGCAAATGCGCTTTTATTCTAATCAAAATACAAGTTAGGGGTCATTTAACACTAATATAAAAGTAATTACAACAAATAATCATTCCACTAAAGACCAAAGACAAGCACGGAGATCATATACTAGCACCTCACAAATAGTGTTTAGATACTCACATCTCTCGGGTGTAATAAAGTATATATCACAATATGGAAATGGAAGACATCTCTCACTACCTGTCATAGCAAAATAGATTACCATAGGCTTGGGAAAGGATCAAACCTCCACCACATGGCGTAAGCACCTAGGATAAACTATCAAAGAGGTCTTTTAAAGGGTCATAACGTTAGGTGTAGGGATATGGAATACACGGTTTTGTTGGATATAGGCAATCTTTACTGGTGGCGAGTTAATAATCTTGGTTAATTACATGTACAATATGGCATTGCTAAGCCAAGACTATACTCAACTTAAGCTAATAAATCAAAAATAACAAAAACATAAAATAAACATAGAATGAAACGGGATGGTAGTCCGTATGTTTTTTTTTTTTCTATTTTCTTTTTCTATTTCTTTTTTTTTTTTTTTTTTTTTTTTTTTTTTTGCATACAGTCTTACCCTACCATCCAAAATAATACATCATAGGGAATGAACATTCCCCTTACACTTGAATTTTTACACACTTTACAATAAACTAATCTAATGACTCGAATCAAGATAATCAAAACACTTTGAGTACTTTTAAAATTAATGCACATATAGGGGTAATAATATGATGTTCTTCCCCATTACTCCATAACATTAGTACTTTACAACCATGTAATCAATTAAATAATTAACTCGACTTAGCAATATGTTCTTCCCCAATCGCCCCAAAACAATATGTACAAGGATATGACTCGACTTAGTAACCATGTAATCAATTAGATAATTAACTAAGGGTTTAAACAAATAACAATAATGCACTAAAGATGAGTGCATACACGGAAGGCTAAGGCGATTTGGTTATACATTTAAGTTGGGTGTAACAAATTCTTCCTTTAAGTAAGATGCTTAAAGTTAGAAACGAAAAGATAGGCTCGGAGGGGTGTACTAGGGGTTTCGTGTACTAAAAATGAGTACAACGCTAAGGGTGTAGGAAAAATTAGTTGACTTACTAGCCAAGTAATATGACTTAAATGGTCAAGTAATTATGATACGGGTTTAACACAAGGGTGGTCCTAATGCCTCTTATCATGTAGTAAATCCTACTACACGAATGTAGTCTCACTAGCGGTCTCGGGATGCATCACTAACGCAAGTTCTAGAATCTAAATGCTACCGGTACACTCATAAGCACTAATAGTAAATGCTTTTCCTATCAAATCTAAAGGCGAACCTCACGTATTTGGGTGGAAATTTTTTTTGAATAGTACGGTTTTGTGCTAATCATACAATCTCCTATCCATGAGACGCTTGCTAAGGCTAAAGTTTCACTCCTAAATGTTGTAAAAAAAATAAATTTGGCGCTAAAATTACACTAACAAGTATTTCTCACAGTTTTATTACACACCTACCATCAAACAAACAAACTCAAGTGAAACTGTATCCTATAAGATATCATCATTTACCCTCCCCTTACACTTAGGATGAACATTGTCCCCAATGTTCAATTAAAGAATGTAAAAGTAAAATAGGTAAAAGAATGAAATCAAATGCTCCCTTGATTCGTTTGGTGTAGATAGTGTGGTAACAAGGTTTGATCTTTCTCCAATAAAATGAACAATCAAAGCTTCCCTTCCAGAATATAAATCATCTTCTTGTCATACATAACCTGTTAAACCTGAGAAAACAAACAAGGCAACCTCGCATAAAATCGGCGGCAATCTATATATGCTAACAAATCCTAGAAAACAATGTAAGATATAATGCTTGTGGAATGAATGTTTGCAGATTTCCTGGAGTTTATAAAACTAAAGATTCAACAAAAACTTTAAGACTCCGTTAGAAAAACAAAACTAGCAAAATTTCCAGAATTTTACACATGACGCCGTCAGGAATTAATTCCTGACGCCGTCAGAAGTGTCCTGCAGAAATCTTTATGTTAAGTTTCCGGAAAATTTCTGGAAAACTTATGTCCTACTTCCTGGAAAATCCTACCAAACATCATTATGACTCGATACAAGCATTTGACTCTAACAAATACGAATATACATGTCCATTTAGTATTGTGGAGAATCATGATCAATTTTGTTTCTTAAAAACATATTTGGGGTTTCCCCTTACACTTATCTTTTGCGAAATACCTTTGGATGAAGTTAAGACAAAGCCAAACGACAAGATTAAGTATTTTCACCATTTTTAGTTTTGAAACATGATCTACCAACAATAAAAATAAAGCATGCATACGGAAACAAATACTAATCAAACAAATAAAAATCACACAAATTAAAAATGAAACCATAAGCAACCCATAATATTAAAATCCTACATGAAAATAAAAATAAAATAAAATAAAAATTATCCAGGGCCAACAGAGGCCATGCCCTAAACTATTATAAGCCAAATTGTTTCAAATCACACAACCATGAATACATTGTTCAGAAATCACAAACATCATGACAAATCATTGGGGAGGGGGACCATAGCGGTTGTCATAGCCAGGAGAGAGGTGCCCGATGTACCCGTAGGGAGGGTAGTCCGTCTCGCGACCAGGGAATGGGTCGATCTGTAGCGGGGGCTCAATCTGATCACGGGTGGACAGATGCTGCATCTGGCGGATGGTGTGATCATACATCCAATCAAACCGCTAGTCAGTGGTGGTCCGCCATGCCTCCACCTGACCCATCCAGGCCCCCTGATGTGCCTGCCAGTCTCCCCGACCTATGTGTCGGTAATAATCCGCAGACCCAACCTCATAATCCTCGTAATGTGCCTGCTGGGGCACTCCCTCATCATCATCATCATCATCGTCGCCAACAGCCGCAGGTCCTCCCACAACGTACCAGGTATAGGACCCATCCCCCAGCTCCATCACAATGCTCATCTGCTTGAGGGATTTAGCCTTCACCACCCTACAAGCCCCACAGTCGCTCAGGTACCCCATGATATCAGGAACAAGTACCCCATAAGAACGAGCCAAACGGGTCACAAACATCCCTCCATACACCTTGTCGATGTCCCTCTCCCCCACACTAGTCTTCAAATAGCTTGCTACCCAAAATGGTATGTTACAGTATACATCCGGTGAGAACATGGGGTATGGGTAGAACATATCTGAAGCAGTGACACGGTGAGTGGTGCCATGACGCCCCGACAAGCTGTAGGTGATGCACCTGTGGGCTAACCTGATCATGGGGTCCCTGATTGAGGCCGCCCCAGTAGTTGAGGTATATACCCCGTTCCCAATACTCGGCCAAATCATGGAACACCTCAATTCGGTCCTCATCGTCTCCCCATTCAACGACCTGTGCATGAAACCCCCCTGAACAGCCTCCTCCTGAGTAAATAAACCTAATCTCCACCCAAACTCAGTAACCGAGCATGATCGAAGCTCTTCCCCCAATCTAAAGTAAATTGTGGTGCCTCCCATATCTGTCCTGGCCTCAGCCAAATCAAAGCGAAAAGTCGCAAAGAACTCCCTTACCAATTCACTGTAAACTGTATCCCTCATCCTGAACAATCTCTCCCATTGAGGACCCATGAATCCATCGGTTTGGATCCTCCCAAAGAAGTCACCCTCAAGACCTTGGGACCTCAGAAACTCCCAATCGATCACAGCCCCAGCATCGATATGGTGATATAGGAGTTCCGCGTACTTGGTTGTAGCGGCGTCATTATCAAACTCACTCCAACTATGGACCAAGTCCCCATAGTTTACACGTTGGGATCTAGACGAACTCCCTCGGTGCTGTCGTGATCGTTTGCTCATTTTCCTGGAAAAAGATAGAATCGAACGAAAATGGTTAGAATGAGAGTTTTACGAATTCATGCTGTCAGACACATCTGACGCCGTCAGGAGATGAAACCTGACGCCGTCAGATCCAGCAAAAGTTCATCCATGCAATTACGAGGGAAAAATCAATTTTCAAACTCTAAATCAATGACCCAAACACTCCTTTATGCAGAAAACATGGGTGGGGGTCAAAAAATCTGTGGTGTGAAAGATTTTTCCGCAATTAACTCATGATTCGAATCAACCACTATCACCTAATGGTAAACTCATGATTACAAAACACCTAAGGAAGGGCATTATGGTTCTTAAAGATGGGTCAATGATAGGGTTTCGGATGATGGGGGTTTTCAAAATTGGTAGGTTCTAAGGATAATTAAACGAAAAAGGATGAAGAAAAATTACTTACCACGTGGAGATTTGTCACGGAAGATGTCGGATTGGATCTTGGAGATTCGGAGGTGGAGCAGCACTTGGGTATGGTTTGTGGGGTATGAGTTGAAAGTGATGGAAATGGGGTTATTATTGCTGAGAATGCGAGGTGACGGCGTCAAGAGTAAAATCTGACGCCGTCAGATGCCCATTTTATGAACACTAAGTGGTAATTTCAAATTCAGTCCTTGCACTAATGTAGATAGCTAATCAAGAGTGAAAACTATGAGTAGCCATCCCGTTAGTGAAGTCCACCAGGGTCAAACACTTTGTTACTGTCACGGAGAGAGGCGTGGTTATCAAAAGGGGTGGGGCAAAGTTCTAGTTAAGTTGTGATCTTCGCATTGGTCAATGGTGGGTACGAAGAAGAGTCGTTCCATAGAGGTTCCCAAAGCTACGGTGTTTTTGAGGTGCAACCTCTTCACACCAGGTTTAAAACCAAAGGAACGTCTCTTGTACAGGTTGGGGAGCGTGGTTTGCAAGCTTCCAACGAAGATGTTATGAAATTGCAAGTTCTTTTCCTCCTGAGGATGCTTATAGAAGTAAGGGGTAATTGACGGTGAAGCACTTGAAAAGGATTTCTCATTATCCTCTTGGTCACACACCAAAGGGATTGGGACTTCAAAGATTTTTTCGATTTTTCTTGGTGTGGATTTTTCCTTAATCTTTTCCTTAATTCTTGATATGAATTTGTCTGCTAAGTCCATAAAAGCATTACGAGTGCTTTCCATACGTGCTTCTAAGTGCCGAATTTGTTTTTACTGATTATTCATGAAGGTTACCATTATCCCTTCGAACTCTTCTTGTCGTGAACGTTCAGGAAAACTATATTTGTTAATCACACTCACACGTACATCAGGACTCCTTGTGGTTTCAGCAGCAGGCATTTCAGCTCTCATCAAACCCTTAACCTGTTTCTCAATATTTACCAATAACTGTTCTTGGGTAGCGTTCATGTAATCAAGACTTCCCTCTTTCGAAAACATCGGGTCCTCCCATCCTTCTTCTTCGTATTGTGCTAACCCCTCAAGAATTTTCCAGCATTTATCAATGCTAAGTCTATTTAGCCTGCCATTGGCTGCGTAATCTATGGCCCTTCTCGTTTGATAATTAACTTTATCGTAAAAGATTTGAATTTGGAGCCATGGTTCAATGCCATGATGAGGGACTTTTCAGAGTAAGTCCTTGTATCGAGTCCATGCTTCACAAAAGGTTTCACCTTGACGTTGTTGGAACATCAAGATATCATTTCTAAGCTTGGTAGTTCTCCCCGGTGGGAAAAATTGAGCAAGGAAACGAGTGGTGAGATCATCCCATGAGGTGATGGATCCCGCGGGTAAACGTTCAAGCCATTGACTAGCTTGATCACGTAGAGAGAATTGGAATAGGCATAATCGGGTCGACTCTCTAGTTGTAATATCAAGGTCTATAGAATCTACGATTTTAAGGAAGTCCTTGAGATGTTGATTAGGATCTTCGGAACGAAGTCCATGGAATGCACATTCGCTTTGCACCAACCGGATGGTGTCGGATCGCAAGGGGGACACATTGGCTCCTTGGGTGAGCTCAATAGTGTTTCGATAGCCTTGGTGGCTAGGTCGGGAATACTCTCCTAGGGTTTGGGGCCTAAGAGGTTGGTTTGCTAGTGGTGGGTTTTGTTGGTGGTTTTGTTGTGGTGGGTTGATAGGTTCAAAGATGTTACCACCTTCCATGATGTCGGATGGTAAAAGTTACGAACAAAGACACGAAGAAATAGATAGACTAAAGAAAATCCTAAAAATAAAAACAAAGTCTTACTAGAAAGGAATCTAGCAAGTAGACCTAATAAAAAGAAATCCTAACTTAGACAATAACTATTCCCCGGGCTGCGGCGCCAAAAACTTGATGCGTGGGAATTGCACCAGGCTTTACCTCTCGAGGGATCTCGAGAAGCTTACAACCCCCACCAGGCAGTGTACCTGATCGTTGTAGTATAGTATACTGACAAGTACCGGGGGATTGATCGTTCAACTCAGGAATAGTGTCGCTAGGATTAGAAAGCCTAAAAACTAGGTCTAGAGGTGAGGGATGATTCTTTTTGTATTTTTATATTTTTATGAAAGCAATTAAAATCTCGGGTTTTGGAAGAGTGGGCGGAATTAGTTGCTAGTCAACTAACCCAATAACTAAAGATGCAATCAAAATAAAATAACAAAAATGTAAATAAAGCTAAATACTAATGTGGAGTGAACAATAAATGGGAAAATTGTGTTAACTTAGATTTCATTACTCCCTAGATATCTTTTACAGGTTGATAGTTTGTTACAGTTGCGTGGATGACGGGTTATATTCCTTAATACCAATCGTGGGGTGGCGTACGTACTTCCCCATCTCTATAAGCTCCTACTTCACTCCTATGTCGAGCCTGCAAGAAGCTCCTAACATGGGATCACTAGAATTCGCTCATGCATTAAATACAACCATAAAAACCTAGTACGCATTGGTTCATGTTTCTTAAGACGTTCAAGAAAGTTACACAATGGAAGTCTGCCAGTTTTCTTAAGCCTAACATCGAAATTATTCATCCGTAACAACTATGAACAAGCAATCAACCCATAATCAACATCTAGGTTTCACTACATCTAAGCAAACACACAAGAGATCTAGCCTAGCATGTTAAAATCAAGACAAGCGTAAGATATATTCAAACAACACATAGACATATTGAATGAATTGAAAGGATACTTATCTTAATTGAAAATGAAAGGTTTCAAGGGGTGAAAACCCTTGAAAATACTGTTAAAATCGTGCCAGGGTTTCTCCAAGTCGTTCCTAAAATTGTCCTCTCCTAATGAATGAAAATTACAAAACTATATATAGATTTTCCAATGTGACGGCGTCAAGAAGAAAATTCTGACGCCGTCAACCCGCCGCCCATAATAAAATCGGATTGTCTAGATCCAGATCTGACGCCATCAAGTGTAGTTTTCTTTTGGGCCGTCGTATAAAGGGACCATGACGGCCTATGGTGACGCCGTCATGCCCTATTGTAAAAACATTCTGGGTAATCATGACTCTATCCACTTCACCTCTTGTTTTTCCTCTTGACGCCGTCATTAAGAAGCTTGTGACGCCGTCAGGTACTGTTCCCAGCAAGAAAAATTAAGACTTTGCCGTTTTCTTCACTTTTATGCTCCAAAAACGTCCAAAATGCTTCCTTTTCCAGAATTCACTCCAAAAGTACCTAAAATCACAAAAGGAACAATTTAGGGTAATATTTGATCAAATAAATTCAATTCTGGGCTTAAATGACCCCTAAAAACGGATCATTTTTCGCCTCATCATATATATAAATAACAACTATCAAGATGCTAGCAGAACTTACAACGACTCTAAACACCAATCTTGACCCTTATGATTCTGAAACTTTGAAAACGACCTTAAAGAATAATCTTAGATGCTAGTAAGACTTATAACGACTCTAAACACCAATCTTGACCCTCACAATCCTGAAACTCTAAAAACGATCCTAAACAACGATCTCGATCCTCACGGTACTAATACTACAAAGTTACAATTGTGAAACTTCAAACAATCAGGCTTTACCTTATTTGAGTATGTGTGGCGGTGGGCTCAAATCCCGTATATCAATTGGCCAAAAGGTCGGAAACTATGGTTACCTCAAAAAACAATCAAACGAGAATCCCCATCATCCAAAATGCGTAGCCATTTGAGGGCAATCACCTGGTAGAAAGTATGGAAATGGATGAAACATAGACCATGACCCTTGACAACTAAAACGAATTGAAACCCGCCTGAACCTCCAACCAAAATCACACAATCAAACTGAGCGGTGGCACGTCGAAACTACCCAAGTTTGTAGAACTAGCACTTACTGAAACATCCACGATGCTTTCAAAACCTTGACCTTTGATCCTTGCTAAAACGAACCTTAACAAATTTCTTACCGAACCAATTCAAAGTATCAAAATCATGCGATCATTGCCTTGAGACATTACGGTTGGTTTATTAGCATTGTAACTTACATAGATCTTGGTTTATTGAGGCTCCAATCTTGTTGGATTATTCATCCACTATACCCGAATGAAAAGTTTTGATCTTTAGAACCTTAACAAGTGCGATATGATCTTTAGAAATCGGAAAGTAGCATTCCTCTAACTTATACTCCAAAATACCTGAATTCGATTTTTCATTTGTTTTTGTATGTATAATAGGGGAAGGGATCCGGTAAAAAGAAAAAATAAAATAAGAAGAATAAGAAGGATTTCTATCTACACATTTCAAATAGGAGGGAGAATTTTAACGGGAGATGCATCTACTTTTGTATATGCATCTGAAATGACTGGTTGTTTCTTCATATCCTTCTCATTTTTATTTTTCTTCTTATTTGATCTTAGCTCTGTATAACATATGGTTAAATAGACTTAAAACGTGTTAAAAAATAATAACAATAATAATAATAATAATAATAATAAAAAAAAAAAAAAAAAAAAAAAAAAAAAAAAAAAAAAAACTTAAAAAACTTAATTTCGTGTCAAGTCAAATCTAATTGGAGGGAAAATGGGAAAAAACAACAATCTTTGACCAACCTATCCTTGATCCTTCCGTCCATTGCGCCACTAAAGTTAAAGTGTAAAGTCATACTAAATATTTATATTTTATTTTCGATACTTTTTGGTACATATTTTGTTTGTTAGAAAAAGAAAAACCGGAATTATAAAAAAGGTCAAATGACCTTTTCCTTTTTTTAATTTCTTGGTTAGACTTCTTGTCTCTTTTCTTGTACATAAATTACGGTGTTGTTAGTAAATGTCACATTTACCCTTTTAGCTCATATTTTAGTCAGTTTATTAAAATATATTACAACTTTTCTAATTTATTTATTTTTTAATATTATTTTATGTTTCGTATTTTTTTTTTCAAACTTTATATTTTTAGTTCCGTATTTTCTATTTTGTACTTTCATTGAAAACAAATTTGTATAAACTAGACGAGTACCCGTGCATAGCAACGGGATTTTATAGTGATAGATAGTTTATTGATAAAAAAAAGTTTATAGGTTATAAACGAAAAATAATAAAAGTTTGAAGATTTGGGAATTAAATATAATGTTTTGAAACCCGGTTCGACCCGGGTGGTTCAACCGGTGTAACCGTTCCGGGTGAAAAATGGGTCGATTTAAACCGGGTCAACTTACTAGGTTGGGTCGAAAACGGGTCAAATTAAACTGGGTCAACCCGCCGGGTTTGAAGCGTCCCCGGTCAACCCGGTTTGTGTTTTAATTGGTTGTATTTAATTTGGTAAATATGTTTTTAATTGGTTGTACAATGTGAATAAATCATTGTACTTCTAAGTAATGGATAATGTTTTGAAACCCGGTTCGACGCGGGTGGTTCAACCGGTTGAACCGTTCCGGTCAAAAAATGGGTCGATTTAAACCGGGTCAACTTGCTAGGTTGGGTCGAAAATGGGTCGAATTAAACCGAGTCAACCGCTGGGTTTGAAGCATCTCGGGTCAACCTGGTTTGTGTTTTAATTGGTTGTATTTAATTTAGTAAATATGTTTTTAATTGGTTGTACAATGTGAATAAATCATTGTACTTCTAAGTAATTGAGTGTTTTAATATGAGTATTAATTACATTACGCATTTCCATCAATAGCAGGTTGAAAACTGAACAATTGAAAACTCAACAATTTGACATTGACTTGAAAAACTCAACATCGACTATTTTTCCTTAGAATCTCCTTTAGAAGCAGTAGAGATAAAAACATAAATTAGCTAGAGTATTGGAATCACTTTAGAGGATGTACGGATATCGTAACCCAAATGACAAATATTAGAATCCTAGTAGTTTTGTTATTGTAGATTTATACTAAGAGCATTTACAATGATTTGATTTTAAAACTTTCACAGACATGTTATAGCTTACTGTTTATATTGTTACTACATCCAAGTGCATCAACTATATTTGTTTAAAATATTTGTGTTCCATAGTGAAGAAGAGCTTGATACTCGGATGATCTCCATATGTATTATCTCTTTGAGTAAATTGCAAAAATCGTCCCTAAACTTTGGCCAATTTGCATGTTTCGTCTCAGAACTGTTGAAACTGCAAAAATCGTCCCTGTGGCAAACTTTTGGGGCAAATATCGTCCTTTTGGGGCATATATCGTCCCAAATTGGTCAAATTTTAGGGACGATACATGCACACGGACCAAACTTTAGGGACGACACATGCACACGGGCGAAACTTTAGGGACGATCCTTGCAGTTTCGAAATTTGTAGGACGAAACATGCAAATTGGTCAAACTTTAGGGACGATTTTTGCAATTTACTCTATCTCTTTTTATAACAATACAAGATATAACGTATTTAGGAATAAGGATCAAGTCCATTTTTAACATTAAAAGTAACAAAGTATAATGACGACAATTTAGATCTTGAGCTTTGTTAAAAAAATATGAAAATGGCAACAAATCAATATCAACTCGAGAATGAAAATCACAATATAAAAAATACAATGTAATCTTTTATATAATAAAACAAAACCCTTATTGGGAATTTTGCATTTCAAAAAAATCAATTCATACCTGATTTAGTAATAATTTTATTTAAAAAAAAGATTATTTTCTTATTAGGTACTGTAATATTTATATTTATCCATAACACAAGTAGAAGATAAATACAAAAAATATAGATAACATATTAAAAAAAAGATTATTTATTTTATATTTATCCACAACACGAGTAGAAGATAAATACAAAAAATATAGATGAGATGCAATTAACAATAATGTTAAAATTTTTAAATAATTATTTCAAAAAATTTAAAAAAGACCCGCGCGTGCGCGGGCATTATAACTAGTTAACCACTAATATACGGAGACATATCTACAAAAGTTATACATTAGGCAAGGCTATATGAACCATAATAATAGTTTAAGCTACTTTTAGATCAAAATAACGAACCTATAAAAATTATAAACACAACATAATTTTGTCAAATATTTATTGAGATAATGTCTTAAAGAGTTAGGTACTTAGGTATGAACATATAACAATATATTGTACTCCTTGTCTGCCATCCTTAACTAAAAAGTAGATAGTACGAGTAATTATTTATGATAGCGTGAAATGGGTGCATCCCTAAGCCCACCCATTAAACATTCTCATTATAAATGCACATGCAAGGACAGTCCATCACTATACATCATTTTCACTTTTTAGGGCTACCCCACAACCTCAATCCACGCATTTTAATCCGGTTAAACATCTTATAAATTAGCAAAAGTTTGGAATCACAATTCACAAAGCTTGCAACCAAAACTCATTTTTGTGTCATGGCCTCCTTTGGTAAGACTTTGTCTTTTTCTTTTTTCTTGCTCACTATCCTTTCTTTATCAATCCAACCACATGCTAGAGAGAGCAAGTTCTTTACTAAGATCGTGCATTACCTTTCACATTCACAAAATGTTGTGTCCTCATCGGCACCTGCACCCGCTCCAGTGCTGGTGCCAGGGCTAGAACCGGTGAACGAGCCAAGTTTGGCTCCTACACCAATGCCAGTGCTAGAGCCGGTGAACGAGCCAGTTTTTGCTCCCGCACCGGCACCAGCTGAGAAAGAATATGGTTATGGGCTATATGGTCAAGGATCAAGTGAGTTTTCCTCAGAGGAGTATCACACTTCGTCCCAAGAGGGTTCCGAGAATGGAACCGTAGACGAGACACAGGAGAAAGGGACTCCTGGATCTGACGACGAGTTCACGTTGGAGGAGAAGGAGACACCATTCGAGAAGTTGCTAAGTAGCGAGAGTTACTCCACTAATAATAATGGTTACTCAAACAATGGGAATGGCTACTCTAACTCGATGAACGAGAACAATGGCTACAACAACAATGTGAATGGATACTCTAACTCGATGAACGAGAACAACGGCTACAACAACAAGGAGAATGGATACAATGGCTACAACGACAACAACAACAACCAGAACATGTATAGCAACCAATACAACAACAATGGCAATGAATACTCAAGCTCGATGAATCAGAACAATGGGTACAAGACCAATAGCTACAACAACTACCAAACCGAGAACTATAACAACAACGGCTACCAAACCGATAGCTACAACAACAATGACAATGGTTACAACAACAACGACAATGGTTACAAGACCAATGGCTACAACAACAATGGTTACACGACCAATGGCTACAACAACAATGACAATGGTTACAAGACCAATGGCTACAACAACAACGATAATGGTTACAAGACCAATGGCTACAACAACAACAACGACAATGGTTACACGACCAATAGCTACAACAACGACAACAAGTACAACAACTACATGACCTTCGAAAATGAGAAAACTGGCTACAATGGCAACGAGTTCACAAGCTTGAAAGAGGAAAACAATGGCTACAACAACGAAAACATGGCTGAGCAACAAGGATTGAGTGATACAAGGTTTTTGGAGAATGGGAGGTACGCTTATGATCCAAACAGCAACAATGGCAATAACCAACCAACTAGCTATGAGGAAGAAGTGAGTAACAATGGTGAAGGGTATTACAGGAATAATAATCAGAAATCTCAGTATGAGTTTGACACAATGGAAGAGTATGAAAGGCAAGAGGGGTACCCAGAGACTGATCAAAGTGTGTATGAGCCATAAGAAGGATGGAATATACTAAATCTCTATAAGTTAATAATTAGTATAACAATATAATAGCAAAGCCTATTGGAAGGTGAACAAAGAAAAAGAAGAATTGATTGTCATAATTTTGTTGCTTTTGTTATCTTTTTTGTTTGGTTTGTCGTTGATGATGATGTTTTGGAGCTTGGTAGGGTCTAAGAAATGTCTAGTTTGATGATTATGTAAGTTTTTATTTGGTCATATTTAATGGCAAATCCAACTTCTTTTCATCAATATATATACATGTTCATTATGATATTTTTGTTGATATGAGTAGTATGATGACAATTTTCAAAAAGATTTCGATGATTTGTGCAAGAGCAAACAACATAGTTTTAACTTCGAGCAAACGTTTTTTAGTTGCATTGTCTCGACAAGTGTAGTTTTGGTCCACCATGGCAAGTCTTCTTGCTTCACAAGTGCAACTTTAAATTGAATATCAGTTAGTTTATTTAAATTCGTACCAAATAAATAAAAAGATGATTATCCTGTTTATTTAAAAGTGGGATTTTAACTTTAGATATATGTCCGCAAGTTAAGGGTATTGATTGTTTCTTGGAAAGAAAATCAATCATTCGAAAAGGATTGTAGAAGACAAGGTAAGAAAAGTGTGTTTCTAAGAATATTTTGGAGAAAAATAAACAGAATAAAAATTGGATTATTCTATCAGCATATTTCACAAATAATAGAAGATTTGGGGTGTGTTTGTTCAAACAAGTAGATAGCACTGGAGCAGTTTAATTTATAAAAGTATTTGGCCGACTAAACTTGTAGTTGTAATTTTAAGATGTAAAATAACGTAATGTTAAATGCTTATTCAAAAAGCATAAAGAAATGAGCGTTTTTATAATTTTATAAATGCTATATGTTTTCTACCAAACGAGCTTCTTAAATAATAATGATAAATGCTAATTGCTCTAAAATGCTCTCAAAAGCTGTCTACCAAACACCACCTTTGGTGGGATGCCTTGTTTTGTATCCCGGTTTCTTTTGGGTCCTTAATATAATGTTGCATTTCTAAAAAAAAAACCCTTGGTATTAAAAGAAATAAGATATCTATAAAATTGGCAATATCATTTCCTTTACTTACTAAATCTAAAACACAAATAGATCTACTACCCTAATACTCTTTTCTTGACAACGTGACCAGCAATTTGTCAATATATAATTTTTTTGACGAAATATGTGTTCACGTATCATATGTGTGAAACGAGTATAAGTTGGGCAAGGACCCGGTGGAGGTCGGATGCTCGGGTTTCCCGTGTAAAACGGTAAGGACCCCGTGAGAAGGAAGATGTTCCTGTAGTCGAGGTAACACTAATATCGATAGGATACCTTCATCTTACCTCGTAGAAGATGGTGAAGAGAAGGGATTGGTGGTACCTTCGTCTCCATCTCGTAGGAGAGGATGAAGAGAAGGGTTTTGTGGAGAAGGAGCCTAGGGAGGATGTCAAGTGAAGTGTATGTGCTCTATTGGAAGAGGCTTGTCTGAGTTTATGAGAACCGGCTTGCTCTAGTTTCATATATCATGTGGTATATATAGGATGGAATTAGGGTAAAGGGATGATGAGATAAGGGCCTTTGGGCCTGTCCATGATATGGGCCATTATATGGATAATAGGCTTATTTGGCTAGGGACTTAATGTATGTAGTAAAATACACATACGTCATCAACCCCCCCCCCCCCCCCCCCAGTCTAGTATTATGTTATGTACAAGTGAGATGATGTTGGACTTTGAATACCCCAACCCTGTGCTAGGCAACTGGGGTTCGCGTATCAGGATTTGCTTTTCCAGGCTGACTCATAAGTTTCCTTAGAATGATGACTTATGCGGTAAGTCGTGTTTTCCAAGTGACGTATAGGGTGTATGGGTACCTTCGTCGCATCTCGTAGGCGAGGATGACGAGAAGGGTTTAATATGCCTTGAAAATGTTCCATTTTCGCTAATGACTTTCGTGTAGTTTAGCAATTACAGGCTAGGACTGGGTCAATATGTATACATGTTGTAACACCCCAACCCGACAATGGTCAAAATGCCACATTATGGTGTCAATCAGAACATACAAACGCAAGTGAAAGACTTATAAACATAATGATTACAAATGTATACTAAGATAATAATGAAATACTAACTCTAAACATAATGAGTTCCAAAACCAAATACAAATCCAAACTAAGTCTAACTAAAGATAAATCCAAGTCTAATCCAGAAGCAGAATAGGTATCTATCATCAGGGTAGTCCACTAAAAGCTCTTATGCACTTTTCACTCAAATCCCAGCTTCCAACTTAAAACCTGTGGCAGGAAAAGAAATGTGGTTGAACTTAAAAAGCTCAGTGAACAGATATATATAGCAAAGTACTGAAACTGAATGAGAATACAAAATATGGTGCAATGGGAAAATATCAGAAGGTATAA
The DNA here is from genome assembly GCA_030686995.1 of Artemisia argyi. Lineage (NCBI taxonomy): Eukaryota > Viridiplantae > Streptophyta > Magnoliopsida > Asterales > Asteraceae > Artemisia > Artemisia argyi. The sequence goes on from CM060699.1 coordinate 90,313,000, forward strand.
CAAGTGTAGTAAATGGTGTAAGGGTTACAGAATTCTACCACGAGCACAAAGACATATAATCATAACATCATATCATCATAAGTAACATAAATATCATAAATGGAGTAGTTAACCCAGAGTGTGAATGACGTGTATGGCACACAATCACCATTCACCTGAAATATAACATACACATATCAGATCAGATCTAGGATGCATCCATACGCCCCTGCAGAAAATCATAATAGCCAGAAACATAATACTTGAAAGAGAAAACTGGCTACAATGGCAACAAATTCACAAGCTTAAAAGAGGAAAACAATGGCTACAACAACTACGACAACAATGAAAACATGGCTGAGCAACAAGGATTGAGTGATTCAAGGTTTTTGGAGAATGAGAAGTACTCTTATGATCCAAACAACAACAATATGGCAATAACCAAGGAACTAGCTATGAGGAAGAAGTGAATGACAAGGGTGAAGGGTATTACAGGAATAATAATCAGAAATCAAAGTATGAGTTTGACACAATGGAAGAGTATGAAAGGCAAGAAGGCTACCTAGAGATTGATCAAAGTGTGTATGAGGGGAAAATTCCAATTGTAGGCCAAAAATCGAATTTTACATCACAATTGAGTCAATTTTCATACAAGTTCCAATTTTGGTCATGTGCGACGTGTGCTACTGTGCGACTCCATACATTGTGCGACACGTGGCATTACCCCACTATCATATCAACTATTTGCTGACCCCACTGCTATTTTGTTTTATTCGAATATGGTGTGCGACTGACGGCTGTGCTACTTGTACTAGTGTGCGACTGGCGGCACGCAATCTTTCTTAGATTGCATGGGGAAGGAACGCAAACCGTTTAATAATAATATTTTTACTATTCTAATTTTTTTAATAATTTAATGTCTCGGTTATCGCGCTAATACTATTCATACTATTCAAACCTAGATCTAAAAAAACACACACAAAAACACAGACATTGGCGGATCTATACCAATTGGTGTTACGATTTTATGATTTTTACATGGAGAAGAAGAGACGTCAAACCGTAAGTTAACATTTTATGATTTTTACCCGGTTGTTGTTACGATTTTTGTGGTTATATTTTAATATAATTTTGTGTATTTACTTGATTTAGGCGAATCCTGAACAAGAACTGGTACAAGAGACGTGGAGACGGCAAAGCGTACGTTTCTATGATTCCTAATTTTGGTGGTTTTTAATTTAAAAATGCATTTTTAATGTTAATTGGTTTATAAAATTCGTAATTTTTTTTTTTTAGTGTTTGAAATTATTTTTAGGTTAATCGTTTGTATGATTCTTAATTTTGGTGTTTTTTAGTTTAAAAATGCATTTTTAATGTTAATTGGTTTATAAAATTCGTAATTGTTTTTTTTGTTAGTGTTGAAATAATTTTTTAGGTTAATCGTTCCTCTGATTTTTTAATTTTGGTTTTTTTAATGTTGATTGGTTTTTAAAAATTCGTAAATTGTTGTTTGTTATTGTTAAAATTAATTTTAGATGTGTTTTGTGACAAGATTTGGAGCGATTAGTAGCTTTTAGCGTTTTAGAATATAATGTTTGTTTGGCAATGAGTGTTTAGCTTTTGAATAAGGGTATTTTTTTAATTGATGTTGTTGATTGTATTGAGTTGTTTATGATCATTGTAAGCTTGTTTATAGAATCTTGATTGGTATTTAGTATATAGAAAGTCGAGCTTTTGTGACTATGATGTACACGCCTTAATAAGTATTCATGTGGACGTTTCTAAACTTTTCCCTGGCCATCTTAAGATGTTTAAATTGCGATTAGTGAATATTAATGGGGAATTTATAGTTTAAGCATGATTAGGATGTTTGTTGTAGTTGTAGTATTCTAAGTTATGTGTTTGTTTGTAGATTCTTGATTAGCTAACATTTAATGCATATTTAGTTAATAGAATTTCTAAGCCGGGTCTTTCTGTGTACATCATATCTCACGGCCGAGACTAGTGGGATCGGGTATTGTTTTTGTAGTTAGTTAGTAGAATTTAGATTAGTTACTTTTCATCGGGTAGTTAAAGTTTAGAAGCGTGATTAGGATTTATCCACATGTTTAGGGTTTTTCCTATTTAAATCTGCTGACGACTCTTTTAAGTTTGTTTATAGAATCTTGATGACATACTAATGTTTATGCTCTTGTTTGGGTCTCTTAGACATGAATCGTGATTTGGGTATCTTAGACTTCTTTACTAATGTTTATACTATTGTTTATAGAATCTTGATGACATACTAATGTTTATGATCTTGTTTGGGTCTCTTAGACATGAATCGTGATCTGGGTATCTTAGACTTCTTTACTAATGTTTATGCTCTTGTTTATTATGTTTAAACTTCTTTACTAATCATGCTCTTGTTTGGGTCTTTTTTTTTTTTAATGTTAATTGGTTTTTAATTTTGTTTTTTTTTTTTTTTTTTTGTTTATGTAGGTCTATAATGCGAAAGTTACTGTCCGATCTAGGTTGTAGTTAATTACAACCATTAAGGGTAAGTTGGCATTTAATGAGGATCGATATGCCATGTTTAGAAACACTGTTTTCGGCCCATGGTTGGATTTAAGATCAGAAGACCATGATAACCATGTTCTGAATTTTATGCTTCAACATCAAAAACATATTGATAACCCTAGCTTCGAAACCCCCATGTATTTTGACATAGATAAACATAGACTAGAGTTTGGTAGGAGAGAGTTTTGTTTAGTGACTGGTTTAAGATTCGGCAAAATCTGTTTAAAACATTTGGAGGAATCAGTGTCTGGTTCTTGTGAGCGTGTTTTTCCGGGTATTGAAAGAATAAAGGGTTATGATCTTATCAGGGTTCTGCAAAGTGAAACTTTTAATAAAATGTCAAATGAGGATGCCGTGCGTCTATTTCTGCTGTTAGCACTAGTGTATGTGTTGATGGGTCAAGAGCTTAGGCATGTAATGTCAAACGAGATACTTTGCCTAGTTGATAATTTTTATGCGTGGGATGCATTTCCTTGGGGGGAATATATGTGGAGGGAATTTCACGACAGGGTTGACAATGTTGTTTCAAAGAAAAGAAAGGCGCATTTGGAAGAATACATGAAAGTGGGTCCCTCATACACCGCTACATATTCGCTGTATGGATTTGTGTTTGCTTTGAAGGTTAGTATATATACTATTTAAGTGACATGCAAATGTTTTGATCCTTTCAATTGTAGCTAAAGTTTGTATAATATAGTTACATAGTTTAGTTTGTATAATATAGTTACATGTTTTGCTCATTTTCAAATCTGCTTATTAGGGTCTAGTTTTTAGGGTGTATTAATGTATTTTTTTACCCAATTTGGCCAAATGCTGATATTGTCCCTACATAGCATAACAGCAATTTATATAGTTTTAAGTTTAAATTTTTTATAGTTTTTATTTGGTTTTTAATAATTGTCTTTCACTCCTTTGTTGTTATGTTTGCAGATTTTTGTATTGGAAAGCTTTCCTAACTCAAGGTTATGGTGGAAAAAAGAAGATAATGTTATTCCCCGCAGTGTAGCTTGGAGTGATAATGCAAAGTTTACCAAATCTGACTACAACCGTTTATTTTATTCAACCAAACCTCTTAACAAACTCATGCCGACATCTATCGAAAACCAATCACTTTGGTGGCGATCCAGTATTGAGTTTTTCCAACAACTTGAGACATCAAACATCCAAACTCCAAAACCAATGGCACGCAGAAAATTTGCCCCAAGGATTTGCCATACATTTGTTACCAAACGTGTTAAACAGGAAGTTATCAAAGAGGTTAAGCATGAAGTGCATGCCAGAACTTGTAAACCTGTTGAGGAAGATACTAAGGAGGAAGAAGAGGTGAATGCGGAGGTTGGTGATCAAGGGTTGAATGGTATGAGCAAATCAGAACTTGTAAAGAAGTTGGCAGATATGGAACGCGAATTGACGAACTACAAAGCTATCAGTACTCGATTGACTGCAATTGTAGAACTCCTGAAACCTCAGATTGTTCCTACAGTGGTTCAGAAAGCTGAAAGCATAGGGCTTAAGATTGGTGAAGCTGTAACGGGTGGTCAAAATTCGGTAATTGCTAGTAATGGTGTCAAGAGTTGTGAAACCGGATGTAACAATTTGGTTGATGTACCTGTGGGTGCTGAGTATGTTTTAAACAAACATAATGGTGGTGGGGTTAGGAAAAAGTCGGACGCATCGGTGGATTTATCAGATTCTGTGAACAACCATAACTCGGTTGATGTTTCTGTTAGTGTTAGCAATAATTTTAAAGATGCTTATGAGAGTCTTAAAAAAGACAAGAATGATTTGGTCGACGAGAGTCTTAAGAAACACAAGCATGATTTGGTCGACGAGAGTCTTAACAAACACAAGCCTGATTTGGTTGACGAATGTAATGCAGGGAGAGTATTCGAAACTGGGACGAATGGGGTGAACAATTGTGTGATCAACCAAGTTGATGGTGATAATGGTTTGGAAAGCAAGACGGTATGTGTTGATAAGTTTGTAACAAATGTTACTACCGATGGTGTTCCCGGACTTCATGCTTCACAGGTGTGACACTAACTAACATAATTGTTTTTATTTACTTTTATATAATATATTTTCTTATTATTTAATTAATGATTATTTTTTGTATTGATGTCAAGGATAATAACGCTGATGAAATGATGCATGTGGATGAAGAAGTTCAACATATATGTCCATCGCCTAGTGAAGGGTTGGTAGCAGTAGATGCTTTGATGGACTTGATTAGTTTCACCCCTCCTCCGGTAATTATACGTTAAATAGTTTTAGGTTATCGATAATTTAGTCCTTTTTATATCAACTGATCGGTTAAAATTCTTTACTATATCTCCTTTGCATTGGCATACTTTGTTTTCAGGAAACTAGTCAGGGGGTAGGTGATATGGAAAGGGATAATCAAGTGGAGATGTTGAAAGTTGACGATGACATGCCGGTTGTCGAAATTGTTAACGCTGTTAAAGACCATCAGAAGGTTAAAACTGTTCAGGTTCCATTTGCTCGTGAAAGGAAGAAGAGTGTGTACCTACAACATCCTTTTACCGAACCACAACCAACTACACCCAGAGTCCGAAGGAAGCGCAAGCAAAAGGTGTATAAAAACACATTGAAGACTTTGCTGGGCGCTGACGGAAAGGAGATTGAACTACAACCATGGAATGAGGTACAAACATTGTGATTTAATTAAAGATTCAAATTGTTTTTCCATAATTGTTATTCAATAATACTTTATACAAAAACTTTCAGGATCTGACTCGTCCTAAATTCTCGCCACCAAACCGAGTGAACGCTTTTAGAGATATAAACTTGGTGTTGCGTACACAGAAGGACCTTTTCTACTCATTCCCTTGGTCAGATAATGTGGTGGACTGGACGTTTTGGGCAGCTTTGTTGTGCAAAGATGGAAATAGGAAAGGTTGGCTGTCGGATGCGGTATGTCATTTTGATATTCATATTATAGTTTGTAAATGCTTGAAATATGAGATATGTGAGATTTGGTTCATTTATGGTTGTTTGATCACTAGTAGTACAGTAGTTGTGGTTTGGATTGATATTACATTGGTTTGCTGTTTTGGTTTAGTTGCATCAGTTACTTAAGGGGTGTTTGGATAAGTGAGGTTTACTGATATAGGCTGTATTACAGAGGTTGTGTTTGGATTAGTTAAGTCACTTAGGTTGAATTTAGGCTTAGTTTAACTTAAAAACAGTAGGATATAACATTAAAAGTCAATTTAGCTTTTCATTTGTATCACAGTTAGAGTTTTAGTTGCATTATCTCATTAAGTAGTTGCATAAGTAGTAGTTTCACTTTAATACACTCATACATTAGATTAAAACTACATTTACAGTAAGATTAGAGCATTAAAAATTCAATTTAGTCAAAGTTGCTATTTAATCAAAAAGTCAAAAGTAATTGAACTAAGTTTTCTGGACAGATCTTGGTGAGCCATTCTAAGGTTCACTATTGATAGGAAATACCTGTGGTTTGCTGTTTTTAGTAGTTTGTCAGCTTGTGAGTTATAATCAATAAGAAAATTTCAAATTGAGTCTCATTTGCTTATTGGAAAATAGCTTGTAAGTTGCTTGTTTAAGCTGCTATATCCCCTGATCCATCAGTTTTTAGTGTATATCTAGGTGGCTTTTAGGTAGGTAAATTGGATCTAGCATCACTTCTATTGGTTTATTTGTAGACTCAGTTGGTTAGTAAGAGTTTTGCCCCCATTAGCTTTTAGTTCTCAGCTTTTTGGGACTGCTTATTTAGCCTGCTTACTTGGGACTGCTTATCGGGTTATTTGGGCTCAATGTTTAGAAATTTTATTTTTCCTAAGTCTTTTATATTACAATTCTTGTAAATTAATTTTTCAATTTTCTATTTTCTAGCACATAGAACTGTGGGTCTTGTATATGATGCACTTTAGACCGCACGATGCCGATTGGGTTGCCGTTAGCCCATTCTTCAACACCGTCATCTTGAATCGTGAAATGCCTTTGTATTATGCTGACGGGGTTACTTACGGTGTACCTTGGTTTGCGGAATCTGTGCAGAAGGTAACAATTCCTATTCCAGTCTATTTGGTGTATCATGCTAGATGCATAGGCCACGTTCAGTTTGAATTCATTTGTGAGTAGCTTAGATTAGGCCGAATTCACTGTGTGGTTCAGTAGGCTTTACTGTGTTCTACGATACGATTTGTTAGGATAGGATTTCATGTTATTTTAAATGTACATGCTGTTGGAAAATGACTTTTACTTTTGTTTCCTGTAATTGTAGGTTTATTTCCCGGTGAACGAAACAGAAGTTCATTGGGTTTTAGCAGAACTTGATATTCGTTCCGGTGTCATAACCTTATATGACAGCCTTGGTGGACCAGATAATCCAGATGAAGAGGCACGACCGTGGTGGGAGAACTGGATGAATGTTCTTGCTGAGCATCTCCCATTGTACCTGTATGAAAGTGAGGTCCTAGAGAGGAAGAACATTGACCACTCGACGTATTGTATAACCTTTAGGTGGGCGCAGAATCTGCCGATACAAGGTCCTACATACGGTGACTGTGGCGTGTGGGTTTGCATATTCTTATACAGGTTAACACATCACTTATCGCTGGCTGCAAGTGATCCCGTTGAGGTAGCTTTAGCGTATCGTGAGCAACTCACATCTTTCTATTGGAAGTACAAGATGATCGTGCCTAATCCTTATCTAAAGTAACTGTGAATGTTAGAGTTGAATTACAAAAAACAATCCCTTTATGTTTCCAGGATTTTATGTCATTTACTTTGAAACCATTTGTGTAGGTTTATGTTATTAACTATTAAACATGAAAACTCAGTGTCTTTGTATTCCATTTTCAGTATTTTATGTTATTGACTTTGAAACTATTTGTGTTTGAACTTCAATTTCATCAATTCGTTGTTATTGTGTATTCCTGGGTATTTATTTAGACATGCTTAACTTTAACATTGGTAATATACCAATACCAACCACATGCAGCAAACAAGATGTTAGTAATTCATTACACCATTAGGTAGTCAAAATGAGTACATTAGAAATCAACCAAACATTAGTACATTAGAAAGCTTAAACATAACTTGAATACTTCTACCAAGACACTTATGACTAATTCAAAACAAAATACATAATAAAGAAGAACCATGAAAAATACAAAAGAACTTTCATTCTTTGTGCATTGCTTGCATTCTACATTGAAGTTTCTTGAAGGTTATTTATCCTTCTCAACAACCCGGGTATGATAACAACGGATCGGGCGCACATCGGCGGGTCGTACCAACGGCTAAAAACACAGTTAGGACATAGCCGAAAACGACGACCCGGATTACGATCTGTCCATGACGTGGTAATCGTTGTTGCAGCTCCGCAATGGTTGCAAGCATTATTCATGATGAACAAGGAAATTTAGCATGTGTGTGTGATTTTTAAGTAGATGTTGATGTCATACACTATGTACACACTATTTATAGTACCCAAAAAGGTAAATAGTGTTGAAGGTAGGTGGTAACCAATGTGCGACTGTTTATAAGTGTGCTACCGTGCTATTAGAAAATGGGGAAAATGCAACAACCTTTTTTATTTCATGAACTCAATGTAATACAAACAAACTAGTCGGTTTCATATTCAGAATCCGTTTCGAATACCTGATATGGATAACAACCAAATTCCAAAAAAAACTCATTTTCTTCATCTTGTTCTTTCTTTATATTTGCCAGCCATTCCCGTTCATTCGTTGCTTCTTCTGCTAAAATTGATGCTGCAGCTTCTTTGTCTAGTCGTGTTTGATGTTCTTCGTCTTCTACCTTTTTCCTAAAGCTTTCTTCCCATTCCCTTTGTATTTTATTATTTTCTTCGAAGGCTTGCCTTAACCGTTCCTCTTCTAATCTCCATAAAATGTCCTCTTGTAGAGTAAGTCCCCCAGGGTCATTACTAGTTGTCGTGTCATCGTTTGTCAGTGAACTCATAGTCAATTTTGGATATTATTTTGTTTATAATTAGTAAAAAGACTACATATATACATACATATACACGATTCCACTAGTGTGCGACTGTGCTACTAGTTTATAAGCATTAAATAGTTGTATGCATTAAATTTTGGTTGTTGGTGAACTAATTGACATGATTGACATAAGACATGACTTTAATGTTATATATTTCCTAGATTTGCACACCTATTACAAATTAACAATTGAAGTGTGCAACATGGAATGTGCGACTGTGCTACTTGAACTGACTGTGGACATTTAATGAGGGTTAATGCATGTTAGGTTGAATGACGTGACTAGACTTCAATTTTGGCAGGTTTAAACTTAAATTGTAACATTATTACTCTAGTGTTCGACTGTGCGACTTCACTGACTAGTGTGCGACTTATAAAATTTTTTTCCTACATATATTGTTTGTTTTACATAATATAACGAAAAAACTAAAAAACACACTGATGGCTAATACATCTCAGCCCAAGATTAGTTTTTTGCTAGTTATGTTAGAGGAAGAATTAACATATGGTGTGTCACTTTCTCAAAATACAACCTACCAAAACCTATTATCTAATGTGAAACGAAAACTCAACATCAGTCGTGAATTCGATGTTCGTCTAACGTATAATATTCGGAAAAAGTATATCCACATAGTTGATGATGATGACGTGGATTTTTTCTTTCACGAGATATGCAAGAATCAGTCTGTTTTGCAATCTTTGTTTGTCACAAAGACTCTCAAACCACCAAAGGTAACTCCTTCTTTGACAATGCCGTTAGATTTTGATCTAAATTTATATCCTGAAGTTTACCATGGTGTTGGCAATGATTTTGAAAACACACCCAAAAAAGCAAAAAAAGAATATTTTCCAAATAACATTCACCATATTCCGAATGACTATTCCGAGCCAAAATGGAAACGTAATACGTTTACATATATGCCGACACAACCTGACCCACCTAAACTTCAAGTCAAACCACCCAAAACCATCACTGACAACAACTCATTTGGTTTAATTCCCGGGAGAAAATTTTATTCTAAAGAAGAGTGCATGCATGAAATAGGTGAACAATCACTAGTACATGGATTTGAATATAAGCCTAGAAAATCAGATAAGTATAGGTATGATGTGAAGTGTGTACATGAAGGATGTGATTGGGTAATAATTACGTCTAAAGTTGATGGCAGTTCCGAATGGGAAATACGAACGGTTAGAGAGAATCACACATGTTCAAGAATGAAATTAATTCCAAATCATCGTAATGCAACATCAAAATTGTTGGGGCATTTGCTTGTACCGAAAATAAGTGATAGTAATCGGGTGTACAAGGCAAAGGACATTGTACAAGACATGAAAGTTGATTACAATTGCGATATTACTTACAAGAAGGCTTGGAGAGGAAGAAATATAGCGTTTGAGACTCTGAATGGCTGCCCGAAAAATTCTTTTGCACAATTACCCTATTTTTGTCACAATTTACATTTGACAAACGAGGGGTGGGCAACAAATCTTCTGACTGACGCTGAAGACCGATTTGAAATGTTTTTTATGGGCATTGGTGTTTCGGTAATCATATTTTGTTGACACGTAGATTTAATTTGATATCTTATATACATATACATACTAAACTTTAATTTTCTTTACAGATACAAAGTTTGTTGCAAGAGCATATCCGCCCATTGATTATCATAGACGCAGCTCATCTTAAAGGTCGTTATCTTGGAACAAATTTGCTGGCTGTTGGAATGGATGGGAATAACCAAATTATCCCTCATGCAACCGGGGTGTCCCAAGGTGAGACAGGTAGGTCGTGGACATGGTTTTTGGAAAATTTGCGCGAATGCATCGGTGACGTCCCGGGTTTGGCAATAATTTCAGATAGACACCCGGCCATACAGTTAGCATGTCGTACTGTTTTCCCAAACGCATTTCATGGTTGTTGCTGTAGGCATTTGATGATGAATTGCAACTTAAAAGGGAAAAAAGTTAGGAAGCTCTATTGGAAGTTATGTAAAGTTTACACGACTCAAGAGTTTCATAGAGAGTTGAACAATCTAGCCGGTTTTAGGATTGAAGCTTACAACAAGCTAATCGAAGCGGGTGTTAGCAACTGGTCTAGGGCATATTGTCCTGGAAATCGATATAATTACATGACTACCAATAGTGCTGAGTCAATAAATGCCCTCACGAGACAAGTTCGAAGAGTCCCAATTACGATGCTAATGGAATGGTATCGAGCGCTTATACAAAACTGGTATTTCGAACGACGTCAACTTTATGAAGGTTAATTTTTTATATATATTTTATTATATATTAAGCACATATTTTAATTACTGAATTTTATTATTTTACTATTGTTTTTGTTTTTTTTTTTGTAGATGTTGTGCAAGGGGAACTCAGTGACTGGGCTGCTGCAAAAGTTCAGGACAGGATGTTGAAGAGTGCGAGCTGGGTTGTCAATGGCATTGAGCATGGAGAAGTATACCAAGTTTATGATCGAGTAAGGACTCACGTAGTCCGGATAACGGAACGTAGTTGCAGTTGTCGCAAATGGCAACTTTCAGGTTTGCCATGTGGCCATGCTATAGCTGCGGGTAGGGTACTTGGCTTAACTGATTCTAGTCAATTGGCAAAAAACTGGTTTATGAAAACAACTTTAAAGGCTACATACGAACCTTTGATATTTCCGACTGGTGACGTTTCTACATGGGAAACACCAGACAATATTCAAGTAGTAGAACCACCAATTATGGATAAGAGACCAGCCGGAAGACCAAAAAACAAAGACAGAATCAGGTCCTGAGGAGAGGAGCCAAGGCAAATTTCGTGTGGGAGGTGCGGTGTAGTTGGCCACAACCGAGCTACGTGCAAACAACCGTTGATGCGAAAAAAGGTAATTTGTTATTTATTTATAGTAATGTATTGCTAAAATACAAATAAGTAATGTGCTTAATCAAATGTTACTTGTGCAGAAGAGGGGTGGCAAGTCATCAAGCGGAGGTACACAAAGAAGTAGTGGGAGCTCACAAACTCAAAATGGAAGGTCCCAAAACCAACGTGTTAGCTCACAGGGGTCACAACGATCAATGCCGTTTGACAATGACTCGGTTAATTTGGCAGACCCTTAGGTTAAGAATGGCCAAAAATAATGTCCAAGTTATATTATGTTGTTGGTTTTAACATAATATGTTATGAAAGAACAGTTCATCTTAATGTTTTCATAATACAATGTTTCGGTTTTCCTGTATAAACTGTGAACAACTTAAATAATAGGGAATGTAACCACATCATACATTAAGTAACAAAATGATTGGAGTAAACCAATCTTTAGTCATGGTTACATTAGATACCAACACATAACGCTTAAAGTACCATCGTCACTAAAACACAAACAAATATAAAGGGAACTTAAACAACAGTGTCATGGCATTACAACTTAGTGGACACATTCAATTTTGGAGATCTTGTGCTTGAAGTAGAAACGAATCAACGCCTCTCTGTATGCCAGTGCTGTTTGAAGAGAGTCATCCATAACCAGAGGGATCCCGTAAGCCAACCTGTATAGTAATAACCAACCAGTTACATTTGACATTATAGAATAGTCATACCAGTAAGTGTGATACATGGTAGAAAAAAATGTTAATTACCTGTATAGGAAAATGCATAGAAAGATGCCACAGTCACCGAAAACACCACCCTGCTTGGGGATGTGAGTTACGTGGCAAAAATTTATACGGTAGCTAGTTGGGTCGATTCCTTTCTTTGCAAATACACTTGTCTCCTTAAGTATAAAAGGAAGCTTTTCCCTTAGACACCTCCTCATCTTGAAATACCACTCACGATATTCAACTTCATATGTTTCACCGCTGTCATAAAATACCACCTCCCCGGTTTGTATGTAAAACACAGCAAGTGACCAATGGGTGAAAGGTTCATTTATAGGGATGAACACCTGAATATTTTATTAAGAAAAATGAGTATAACGAGTAGTATACTGATTTAAATGTTTAAAGGTTTAATCCATACACGTACCCACTCAACATCAGACCATGCACAGTCGTATACTTCGTTAGTCGCATAAAACAGTGGCATCGAACCTTGAAGGAGAATTGTCAAGAAGTAACAACTAACCATGCACCAATCGGCATTATTAGGTCTAAAGTGCCACATATACATCACCCAAATATCAATGTGCTGCATGTCGTTATAAAAAAAGTCAAACAATATGTATCAGGTTATGTTATCTATCAGGTTTATTGTTGAGCACTGGGTGAGGTATGGAACTTGGGTGAAAAACCTGAGTGTTCAGGTTATGCTTCTGAGAACAGCTCAAAAGGTAGGTCAAATAAGCTATGGTCAAATGAGCAGAGAACCAAAATAAGCAATCTCCCAATAAGCTGAGGTGGAAGGCTTCCTAAAAAGCTAAGGGATAGGGTGTGAGGTCCACAGGTGAACACAAGGGAGACCTTGGAAAATTGGTCAAATCCTGGAGCACAGGGCATGCACTTGCCCTGCAGCTTCAAATAAGCTGTTGCATAAGCTACAATAAATATCCCAAAAGTAAATTGAACACATATTATTGAAGCTTAGTTGATAGACTTTAACCGCTAAAAATGTTAATACCTGAATGACTCCACAAAATTCTAGATAAATCACTCAAAAAATGGGTTTTCTGAAAACTTATGAAATTTTGACTTTTAAATTGATGAGCTAAGTTGACTTTTGTGAAACTCTAACTTGATTTAAGCACTGATTATGGTATACTAGGCTATACTAAGACAAAATTATGCTAAAACAACTACTTGTGAAACGATTTTATGAGATTTGGGCTTAAAACCTTCAACCGTTAACAAGTGAGATCAAATCAAAAGGCATTTTGACTTTTTTACAAATGGGAACTGTTTTTTATGGTTCAAATGTTCTAAGCCACACTCAAGAAACATGAAACAGCAAACATCTATACCAATAACACCAAGGACCACAGGTAGCAAAGCAAATCCAAACAATCCTTAAAAACTGTTATGAAGTGATTTTCAAAGAGAAACAAGGATCTATGCTATGATACTGATTTGCAGGACCTTAATATGGTTTAATAGACCTAAATTAACTCAGAAAAACAAACTTAAACCACTAATTACCAAGATCACTACTAATGCTATTTGACAGTGAAAATGAAATATTAAGCAACTACCAATTTCAATAAACAAGCCACCAACTAAGCAAGTTTTAATACCAACTAAGCACAATCAAGCACAATCAGGTTATGTTATCTATCAGGTTTGGAAAATTAAAATGCGAGTTTACCTCATCACGTAACCAACCAGATCGTTTCTCGTCAACACAAGCTAGACTTTCCCAGAAAAGACGATCGACAACAATATCACTACACCAAGGAAACTTGCAACGAGGCAACCAAGAATTATCTAAAAAGTCTTGAAATTCACGATCAACTATAACATTGTCGATACTATTGTGACTCCTTTTGAGTTCCTGCAAATATCAAGAATAATATCTACATTAAGTTATCATAGTATATTGTGGAACTGAATAAAACATAATAGACTAACATAATGTATAAGGCATTAGGTGGACAGAGTTTGACATCTCTACACAGTTCACGCATAAAAGGATCACGAATAGTCTTTGGACTTTTAAGTGTTTCCAAAGTAGGAATAACATGTTTCGGAAGCTCTCCCGTGAAAGGCGGCCTCAAAACAAATTTGTACTCCCTCTTCTTTGGTCCAGGACGGTTTAAACAAAGTTTCATGTGAGGCAGTTTCATGACCCCATCATCAACAAATCTTTTAGCCTCTTCCTGTCTAAGTCGTACAGTTTCATCTCTAACCGAAGCCAACCTACGTAACTCAGCCTCATGCTTATCAACTTTCTCACAATCATCCAAAATTACCCATTCATCCCTCAACAATTCACAACATAAAACATAATACAACTTATAAATGACCACACGATGCTAAAGTATACAATGCACTACATTATTGTTACGAATGTAAAAACAAACCTGTTCAATATCTCCGTCAGATAGCTCCTCAACTTTTACATCCTGAAACATTTAACATGTGTTTTAACTTGCAAGAAAAACCGTTATGTCGCAAATATAGTTTTTTACAAGTTCAGGGTGTACAAACCTGTAAACCGGTGCCAAATGCTTTCTGCCATGCCTCATGATGATCACACACATCATATTTCTGTGTTTGTTGAATTGGCCCGTCAAACAACTCCAGAAAGTCGTCATTTAAGTTTGTGCAATACTCGTTAGCAAGATCAGTCTCAATGTTACTTCCAAATTCCAGTCTACCCTATAAGATATGCAAGTACAGGATAAGGAACACAAAGTAAGCGCAAAAATCTTTTACCAACAACGAAATCAGAATTAAAAAAAAAATGGGAACTTACTTTTTTGCTGTCCTGCGCAAAATTAAGCTCGACCTTGTTCAAGTCATGAACCGTATCTCCAGCCCTTCTTTTCCGAGTCATAATCTACAAAAGAAAGAATTTGGACATCAATAATTTTTTAATATAAACAACCTGAATCTTAACATAATGTTATATTACAAATTATACATGAATAACAGATTCAAGTTTGTGGACACGTCCTTTCAGACTCTGAACCTCAGCCGGTAGCTTCAGCAAACTTCCGCACATTTCTTGTATAATCTCAACACGTTCCATGATAGAAACAGTACGCAGATTCGTACGGTTTTCCATAGCTTCCTCAGCATCTTCAGCTAGCATTTTTTTCCGTGCTTCACTTCTTTTACGAAAATACTCCTCAACAAACCCAACTTCAGCAACAGGCGGTGGTCTAGGCACATACCAATTAAAAAACTTAACACTACGCCTAAACGATTCAGACGCTCCCTCAGTCCTTGATGGATAAAATTCACAGTTACTTTTTTCACCCTAACAAACCAATAAAAGCGTAAATGAGGGCTATGCACAAACAGAAGCTTAATAAGTTTGACGTCAATACTTCATTGAATACTAAAAACAATAACACGTCGTTGACAATTATCGAATAAAAATACCAGAATATTACGTATACAACATACCTCTGGAAAAAGGTCCCCCAAATTCACATTTGCTTGAAAAGGAACCTTCTTAGTCCATGCTACAGCTCTAGGTAAAATATCAGGCGCCTTTGTCCACCACCGGCCACTCTGGACAGATGCTTCTAAAATCCAAATCTGAAATAATAGCAAATTTATGTAGTTGTAAGTTGTTACTTGTGCAAAATAATGTAAGTACAAAAATGGTACGGGAAATTACTAACCTTGAATGGCAAAATAATCCCTCCCAATGAATAAGAAGGTTGAAACTTACGGTTCATATTAACTGCCTTATGAAACGCATCCCTTTTAAATGAGTTGACATTCAAAATCACATCATACAACATACGCCAAATGTTTTCCCCCCAAGGAAAATCGTTCCATGTTTGTAAACTATCAACCATTCTAATTAAAGGATCAACCACTACAGATATCAATTCACGACCCATAAAAATCACCTCCAAGGCTAACAACAGGCACACACGAATTGCGTCTTCATCAGATATTTTGGAAAAAGCCTCGTCATCCTCAATTAACGCAAGTAGATCAATGTTTTTTAAATGCTCACCAATCTTGTCCGGAAAAACACGATCACGGAAATTCAAAGGACCTGTCCTAAACCCACGTAAAGTAGGAGTTCCAAATTTGAAACCAGTAATGAGCTGGAACTCGCGACGGCCAAAATGCGAAAGATGTCCATTGACATGATAAACAAGTGAGAGATCATAGTGCTTATCATCGGAATTCAGTTGCTTTTCCAACATGTGATGAACAACCATCTCGTCGTTATCAACATAAGTTATATCTAACCATGGTCCAAAACATGTTGACCTGAATAAAGTACGCCTCTTTTCATCTAACCTTGCCTTGATTAACGGAAAGTATCGAACTTTGCTTCTGACATGGACCTTCGAATTCTGTAGGTATCCCTACATTAATAAACAAACACAGCCGGTAAGTGAAAGAAAAACAAAATGCTGACAAAGAAAAAAGATATACAAATTGCCAACAAATGAAAGTAACCATTCACCAATAAAAAATCGTGCAGGATGTGTGGACCAAAGATATACACAAACACAACCGTGATGGGAATTCACTAATATAGTAATAGGGAATCAAGAATGGGTCAGTAAGGACACTAAAATCTATAAGCTATACTAAGGCATAAAAAGGGATATTAAAATGTATAACAAGCTACTAAAATGGGTGGGTCCTAAATAAGCTAGTTGGACAGAGATAAGCAATTCAGTAAACCTAAGAAGCACTAACAATATGAAAACTAACCTAAGGCTGTGATGAGTGTGTAAATACTCATCATTTTATACCAATCTGAGCTGCCAAAACATACAAAAACACCCAAATATGTATCAAAATACTTAAAATATCTTAGAGGTGTGTTTTATATGTTTCAAACACAAAATATGCAAAAACAAATGAAAAACGTACAAAGTTTGCATAATTGGCAGTTTCAGTCCCTCAAGTTTCATAAATTTGCAAAACTAGTCCCTGGTGAATTAAAACTTGTACAAATATCATAAAAGGTCCTTGGGATTCATAAGTTGTAAGAAATAGTCCTTTAAAGTTTAAAATCACATATTTACAACTTTGGTCCCTCAACTTTGAAAAGTGTCAAAAATAGTCCCTAAGGTTTTGAAAAATGGAAAATGTGAAAAATAAACCTTATACTATTCTAAAATGACAAAATTGGTCCTTATGATAACTTTTGAGAAGTTACAAATTAAACCCTTCAAAAATCAGAAAATTACATAATAGGTCCCTGAAGTTTGGTGAATTTACAGAAAAGGTCCCCGAATATATAAAAAATGGAAATTATCAAAAGTGACCCTTGAACTATTCATGAATGATCAATATGGCCCCTTTGGTAACTATGGGAAAATCACATTTTCAGTCCCTATAAATTTCCTAAATTACAAATTTGGTCCTTGTGATTTCTAGTTACCTAAACCAAACGGATCCTAAATAAAACTAAAACCAAAACCAAAACAGCCCACACTCTTATTACCCAAGCCCAATGACACCTAAGCCCAGTCCACTCCCTGGTGTTGACCCGGTCAAACCCACAAAACCACTCACCCTTCTCTTTTCCCTCTCCCTCACTCACACCCCTGCTACTCCACCAATACCACCATACCAGACCTGGTATCACCACCCCAACTTGACCACCTCACCCTTATCCTATCCATCACACTTCCCAAGACATCAATTAATGCCACCCCCCCCCCCCTATGGCTATACCTCAGTCCAATTGGCTTAAAAAGTCCTTTCCCGCCAAAAATTGCAAGGGGAGCAAAAGTGATCCAAGTGGCCATATGATTGCTGGGATTTGACCTTGGGGGACCCACAAACCCAAGGGATGATATAAAGAAAGCAAGGAGCAGGGGAGAAGACCCAAGTAGTATAGTTTTTAGTATAATCTTAGTCGTAGGTAGCAAAATTTAAATTCAGTTGTGTTTTTCCATTTCAAATCACTTGTATCCTGTTAATGTAATGAATTGAAGTTTTTATTTCAAGTTAATTTAAAGTTTTAATTACATAATTCGAATTTGGAATTTTTATGGGAATTTGACAAATTCCTATAAAAATTGTTAAGTGATTGGTGATTTCTGTTTGTTTGAGCTCAGGGATTTCATTTACAAACTTTGTTTAGTTTCTAAAGTTTTTAATTTGTATTAATTCAGTTAGTAGTCAAAACTCAAAAAAAAACACAAAAAAAAAATTAGATTAAAATAAAAATCAGTAAGTAAGAAAGGAAGAAGAAGAAGAATGGAGCATACCAGATGATATAAAGATGGTTTAGAACCTCATGGGAGGAATTTAGGGTGGAATGGAAACTGGATCACTAATTGTTTGAGTACAAAGCTCATTGTAAGTCCTATTTTCAATTTCTAGAATAACTCTTGCACAATTTGGATTTGTTGATTGCTGCTATTAATTTTTGCTTATCTTTGCTTATTTATGTTCACTTAGGTTTAAAATTAGCTAACATATCAAATTCCAGGGTTAGATTAGTAGATTGCTACTTAAGCTGTTGTTTATGTCCATTAGGGAGTGTTTGGCACTGCTGAGTTGTGAGACTCAGTGGTTGTGTTTGGTGTTGATCTTTGTTGAAACAACTCTCACAGGTTTCAAAAGCAAGGTATAAGCATATAACTTTGGTCTTATATAGCCAAAAGTCAAAATCTTATTTTCCATCTCATTTCTTGTAATTGTTAAGAAGATAAGAGTCATTATCACCTAAAATCTCTAGTAAGTTGTTAATTTAGCTTGTGTTAGTCATAAAACACTTTAACATGTCACTTTAAGTCATTTAGGATTAATCAAATCTCAAAAAGGTCAAAGTTTAAGTTTTATTCAAAAGTCAACTTTTGCAAATCTCGGATTTTTTCAATAATTCAGGGAATTGTTTTGATTTATGTGTTTGGGTTTAGAACCTAAATCTTGTTTACATTTGTTCTCCACCACCTCAGCTTTAGGATTCCATTGTTCTTACATTTTTGAGAATTTTCTGGTGGTCCCTACATTGCCCCAAAGTGGGCTGTAGGCTCAGCTTTGCCATGCTGCACAGATCCACCATCCCACACCACTACCTTTGTGGTGATTTTCTGGCCACCATGGTGGTCCCACAACCCCCAAATTGTTTCCTTCCATCCCCCTCCTGGTAGAGATCATGTTTTGACCACTCAGTTGACCTGGGAAACCCTGGGCCCCACCTGGATTAGCTATTAATCCTTGTCCCAAAACTGAGCAGAGTTTGGTCTTGGAAAGTGCTTAATTGCTGCTTTTTGCTTATTCTGTGGTTCCATATTGGCTTATTCCAGCTTATACAGGTCCCATAAGCTTATTTCATCAAGATTCAACCTTAGTGGGCCCCACACAAACCCAATTTAGCTTATTTTCCACCTGGTCAAACTTAGTCAACTGTGTGGCTTTTTCCTTCATAACTAGCTTAATTTTAAGTTTTAAAATAGTTGTTTTCACAAAAAGTTTTTGTTTTTAGGTATAAATCAAGTTTCCAAAAGAAAAATCCAAAAAAGTTAATGTAATTTTAAGTGATAGTTTCTATTTAATTTAATTAAATTTTAATTTTCATTTTTAGATTTCAATTAAGTAATTTGTAATTTTATATTTTTATTAATTTCCTTGTAGGTTAAAGTATTTTTAAGAATTTTCTCAGATTTTTATATTGTCATTTGATATTTATTAGAATTAATTTTAGTTTTATTAATTATTAATTACTAAATAGTTTAAAATAGCATAATTAGTTTTTATTAAGTTAAATCAAGTTTTTATATTTTTTTATAGCTTTTATATGTTATAAAGTAATTTTAGAAATTTTATTAGAATTTTTACTGTTCATTTACTAATTTTCTTAATTTAAAATAGTTAATTAGATAATTAGTAATTAATTAATATAAAAAGCACAAAAAGACAAAAACACTTATTTTTATTTTTAAAAACTTATTTTTAGTTATTTTATAATTTTATAAATTTTATTTTCATTTTTCTAGTATTTAATTAGTATTAAAATATATTTAAGCATTTTAATTATTAATAATTAGTAATAATTAGTATTTAATTAATATTAAATAATTAATTAGGGTTAAAATTTATTTTAATTTTCTAAAAATTTTCTTTTACCCTTAGGTTTGTAAAAAGTCACTTTCACCCCCTGGGTGTTTTCGGATTTCCGTTTTTACTTTTTATTTCGTACGCTTACGTTTTATTTAAACGTGAACGTACGCGTTTTAAGTTTTAAACGTTTCTGGTTTTCCTGACTTTCCAGTATTGTTAATATAGTGTATTTAAGCTGTTTTCTTTCATATTCCAGTAGTGTAATCATCACAACTCATTTATACCCTTTACCATCCAAATTCACCCGATCACAAACCGTTTTAATACCATCCACACCTCGTCGGGACTTAACGACCCGGGGAAACCCTATACTTCCACGAAGATTGATTCTAGGCTGTCTTTGACTTATTGACCTTGGTCAATAATAATCTGACGGTTCGGGCTCAATCAAAATTTGGCGCCGCTGCCGGGGAGGTTGTGCGCGTATTCTAAACGGTTTTGCGTATTAGTGAACCTGGATATACATCCATTGTATATTTACCATCCTTCTGTTTATTTTCATAAAAACTGTTCCTGAAAACTTTGTAAAATTAGTTTTCAACAAACACAAAAACACAAAAAGATTTTCTTTCTTATAAAATGTTTTCCAAAAACACCAAAAATATCCATCTTTACCCTCTCACCTTTTTGATTCTCCATTTCTTACCCTCTAAAACCTTTTGATTCTTTCTATGTCTCATCCACACTTTCTGATTTGTCAGTGGTGTGGTAATCCTTATAATGGTGGCAATTGCCCCAGTTGTGGCATGGTAGAGTCAGGAAACGGGTCTGTCTATAACCAGAATCCCTATTCCTACCATGACACAACTGATTCATTCCATCAGTTACCACACCATGAGACTCAGCAGTTTTACTGTTGTGAGTACTGTGGTGGTTCACATTACAGTTCTGATTGTCAATCGGGAAACACGCTTGTCTATGAGCAGTTTCCTGATAACAATTATAACTCCAGCACATATAACCCACAGCCGCATCAGTTTCACTGTTGTGATTACTGTGGAGGTCCACACTTTAGCTCTGATTGTCAAACGAGGAATCCATTTCCTTGTAACAATTATGACACTTCGTATCAAGACCAACCTCCACAGTATCAAACTATCCAAGCAACTCCTCAAATCCAGCAAGACTTTTTAGAAGTTCTTGAGAAATTTAAAGAACTTAAGGAGGAGTTGGCTAATATTTCACTCCGCCATACTCCAAGTTCTTCTTGTGCATATTGTGGGGGTCCTCATAGTGATTTTCAGTGTCAACCTTCCGGTTTTGACACATCCACATCCCCACAATTTCCTTTCATTCCAAATTCTCGTGGGAAAACTATGGCAGAATTACTTGCTGAAGAACGAGAATCTGGAAAAAGCATGGAAGAATTATTGGCTGAGCAACGAGCAGCTAAATTACGTGCTAATATTCGCAATACTGCTCTATTTGATGACTATGATGACAGTGATGATGAAGATAACATTGTTATTATTCAAAAATATTCATCAAGTTCATCAGTTGATATCCCAGCAGTTGAGATTCCATCTCAAACAACTGCTATCACACCCGAGGTTCCCACTCACTCTTTGATCATGGGGGACGAGCATCTTGACACTGTTCCTGAAAGGGAATCGGACGAATTCATAAAGTCTAGTGTTGAGAACCTTGTTCCAATCCCGAGAGAGTCACAGGGAACTTTGGATGATATGTGTGATATTCCTTCCCCCATTGAGTGTACTAAAGATCAATTTGAGACTTTCTCAGATTTTAGCGTTGATTGTACATCTCATGAAGACATTGAGTATGTTAAGGCACCACTGCCTCATTCTGATGTTGATCCTCTTCTCGAGGAGTTCGCTGATGAACTTGCTCACATCGATCCACTTTCCTGGGAAAGTGATGATGGTCTCCTTGACTTCCAAGCCGATCTGGGAGAAATTGAAAGTCTCCTATATCATGATCCGTCACTCACTTCTGATCCCAGCAGTCCAACAGAGAATAATATTCACTTTGTTCCCGAAACATTCGATACGACTCTCACCAATCCTCTATTTGAATTCGATTCTGAATTCACTATGATTTCTAACAATCCATTCTTTGACGAGGATTGTGATGAGTCCACAATGGAACATGAGTTCACAGATTCACATCTTGTGAATAATTCTCTTCATGAGGAGTTCTCCGGTGAACTCACTCATCATGTCATGACTCCTCCGGAGTTTGACAGCCCGGGGGGAGATGCTCTCAATTATGAGAATTTGCAAAATCCCACCCACCCTCCCGGGTTGTTTACGAGCGTACCCTTTGAAATCCAAACTCAGGCTATTGAGCCTCCTCTTGAGGAAGAAGATCAAATCATGCTTTTTATCATGATTTTCTTCCTTTTCTTCACCTACAGGGTGACTTCTCCTGTTCTTCACTCCTTCGGGAATGAAGACATTATATTTGATCCCGGCATTTTCATGTATCATTATCTTGAGCCGGGATTATGTCTCATCGGTGTGGAACTTTCACGTGCTTCAAATGTTTATCCAAACATCTTGAATGGAAGTCCGATGGAGATTGTCTTTTCCACATCATGCTTCCCCATGGACAAATGAATTCGGGGTCGAGTCAAGCTAGCGACTCGGTAAACAAAAACAGTAGCATGCTTATAGGGTTTTCACCCTAAGTGTGGGGGAGTCCCCCATGCTATGATTACAGAAGTGAAAATACAAATGGTGTTTTCCACGCCTAGCTTGTAATGTCGCCCTTTTACGTTCAAAATGTCGGCATAATAGCCGGGATTTTGAATATTGAGGACAATATTCATGATTAGTGTGGGGGGGTATTCGCTATTCTAGCGAATTTTATCACATTTTACTATCTTATACCCCCGTTTTTAACCAAAAATTTTCAAAAATTTTTCACTAAAGCTCAAAATTTTTGTGGTAATCAGTCCGCCAAAGTCTTAATGACAAATGGATTGGCTAGTCCAGGAGCAAACGGCTCTTGGTAAAGACATCTCAAATCCGTTGATGGCTGGCAATTTGCCAAAAATTGTATGGTTCCTCAGCTCCCCCGCATCCTCATAAGCAAATGAGCTGGCTAGCCCGCAAGATTATGGCTTGTGGTAAAGGCCGTGGAAAAACCATAATTGGTAATCAGCTCACCAAGATGTTGACTATTCCATCAAGAGTTGGCTAGTCCAGAAGCAAACAGCTTTTGGTAAAGACTAATCAAATCCGTTGACAGCTGGTGGTTTGCTCAAAATCACACGGTTATCAGGTGTGCCACAGTTCTTACACCTGGCTACTCCAGAAGTGATGGCTTTTGGTAAAGAGTTTAAAATCCATTAATTTTTCTCAAAAGATTGCTAGGGACTAGCAATAGTTTAGTGTGGGGGATTGATGAGTGTGTAAATACTCATCATTTTATACCAATCTGAGCTGCCAAAACATACAAAAACACCCAAATATGTATCAAAATACTTAAAATATCTTAGAGGTGTGTTTTATATGTTTCAAACACAAAATATGCAAAAACAAATGAAAAACGTACAAAGTTTGCATAATTGGCAGTTTCAGTCCCTCAAGTTTCATAAATTTGCAAAACTAGTCCCTGGTGAATTAAAACTTGTACAAATATCATAAAAGGTCCTTGGGATTCATAAGTTGTAAGAAATAGTCCTTTAAAGTTTAAAATCACATATTTACAACTTTGGTCCCTCAACTTTGAAAAGTGTCAAAAATAGTCCCTAAGGTTTTGAAAAATGGAAAATGTGAAAAATAAACCTTATACTATTCTAAAATGACAAAATTGGTCCTTATGATAACTTTTGAGAAGTTACAAATTAAACCCTTCAAAAATCAGAAAATTACATAATAGGTCCCTGAAGTTTGGTGAATTTACAGAAAAGGTCCCCGAATATATAAAAAATGGAAATTATCAAAAGTGACCCTTGAACTATTCATGAATGATCAATATGGCCCCTTTGGTAACTATGGGAAAATCACATTTTCAGTCCCTATAAATTTCCTAAATTACAAATTTGGTCCTTGTGATTTCTAGTTACCTAAACCAAACGGATCCTAAATAAAACTAAAACCAAAACCAAAACAGCCCACACTCTTATTACCCAAGCCCAATGACACCTAAGCCCAGTCCACTCCCTGGTGTTGACCCGGTCAAACCCACAAAACCACTCACCCTTCTCTTTTCCCTCTCCCTCACTCACACCCCTGCTACTCCACCAATACCACCATACCAGACCTGGTATCACCACCCCAACTTGACCACCTCACCCTTATCCTATCCATCACACTTCCCAAGACATCAATTAATGCCACCCCCCCCCTATGGCTATACCTCAGTCCAATTGGCTTAAAAAGTCCTTTCCCGCCAAAAATTGCAAGGGGAGCAAAAGTGATCCAAGTGGCCATATGATTGCTGGGATTTGACCTTGGGGGACCCACAAACCCAAGGGATGATATAAAGAAAGCAAGGAGCAGGGGAGAAGACCCAAGTAGTATAGTTTTTAGTATAATCTTAGTCGTAGGTAGCAAAATTTAAATTCAGTTGTGTTTTTCCATTTCAAATCACTTGTATCCTGTTAATGTAATGAATTGAAGTTTTTATTTCAAGTTAATTTAAAGTTTTAATTACATAATTCGAATTTGGAATTTTTATGGGAATTTGACAAATTCCTATAAAAATTGTTAAGTGATTGGTGATTTCTGTTTGTTTGAGCTCAGGGATTTCATTTACAAACTTTGTTTAGTTTCTAAAGTTTTTAATTTGTATTAATTCAGTTAGTAGTCAAAACTAAAAAAAAAAACACAAAAAAAAAATTAGATTAAAATAAAAATCAGTAAGTAAGAAAGGAAGAAGAAGAATGGAGCATACTAGATGATATAAAGATGGTTTAGAACCTCATGGGAGGAATTTAGGGTGGAATGGAAACTGGATCACTAATTGTTTGAGTACAAAGCTCATTGTAAGTCCTATTTTCAATTTCTAGAATAACTCTTGCACAATTTGGATTTGTTGATTGCTGCTATTAATTTTTGCTTATCTTTGCTTATTTATGTTCACTTAGGTTTAAAATTAGCTAACATATCAAATTCCAGGGTTAGATTAGTAGATTGCTACTTAAGCTGTTGTTTATGTCCATTAGGGAGTGTTTGGCACTGCTGAGTTGTGAGACTCAGTGGTTGTGTTTGGTGTTGATCTTTGTTGAAACAACTCTCACAAGTTTCAAAAGCAAGGTATAAGCATATAACTTTGGTCTTATATAGCCAAAAGTCAAAATCTTATTTTCCATCTCATTTCTTGTAACTGTTAAGAAGATAAGAGTCATTATCACCTAAAATCTCTAGTAAGTTGTTAATTTAGCTTGTGTTAGTCATAAAACACTTTAACATGTCACTTTAAGTCATTTAGGATTAATCAAATCTCAAAAAGGTCAAAGTTTAAGTTTTATTCAAAAGTCAACTTTTGCAAATCTCGGATTTTTTCAATAATTCAGGGAATTGTTTTGATTTATGTGTTTGGGTTTAGAACCTGAATCTTGTTTACATTTGTTCTCCACCACCTCAGCTTTAGGATTCCATTGTTCTTACATTTTTGAGAATTTTCTGGTGGTCCCTACATTGCCCCAAAGTGGGCTGCAGGCTCAGCTTTGCCATGCTGCACAGATCCACCATCCCACACCACCACCTTTGTGGTGATTTTCTGGCCACCATGGTGGTCCCACAACCCCCAAATTGTTTCCTTCCATCCCCCCTCCTGGTAGAGATCATGTTTTGACCACTCAGTTGACCTGGGAAACCCTGGGCCCCACCTGGATTAGCTATTAATCCTTGTCCCAAAACTGAGCAGAGTTTGGTCTTGGAAAGTGCTTAATTGCTGCTTATTGTTTATTCTGTGGTTCCATATTGGCTTATTCCAGCTTATACAGGTCCCATAAGCTTATTTCATCAAGATTCAACCTTAGTGGGCCCCACACAAACCCAATTTAGCTTATTTTCCACCTGGTCAAACTTAGTCAACTGTGTGGCTTTTTCCTTCATAACTAGCTTAATTTTAAGTTTTAAAATAGTTGTTTTCACAAAAAGTTTTTGTTTTTAGGTATAAATCAAGTTTCCAAAAGAAAAATCCAAAAAAGTTAATGTAATTTTAAGTGATAGTTTCTATTTAATTTAATTAAATTTTAATTTTCATTTTTAGATTTCAATTAAGTAATTTGTAATTTTATATTTTTATTAATTTCCTTGTAGGTTAAAGTATTTTTAAGAATTTTCTCAGATTTTTATATTGTCATTTGATATTTATTAGAATTAATTTTAGTTTTATTAATTATTAATTACTAAATAGTTTAAAATAGCATAATTAGTTTTTATTAAGTTAAATCAAGTTTTTATATTTTTTATAGCTTTTATATGTTATAAAGTAATTTTAGAAATTTTATTAGAATTTTTACTGTTCATTTAGTAATTTTCTTAATTTAAAATAGTTAATTAGATAATTAGTAATTAATTAGTAATTAATTAATATAAAAAGCACAAAAAGACAAAAACACTTATTTTTATTTTTAAAAACTTATTTTTAGTTATTTTATAATTTTAGAAATTTTATTTTCATTTTTCTAGTATTTAATTAGTATTAAAATATATTTAAGCATTTTAATTATTAATAATTAGTATTTAATTAATATTAAATAATTAATTAGGGTTAAAATTTATTTTAATTTTCTAAAAATTTTCTTTTACCCTTAGGTTTGTAAAAAAGTCACTTTCACCCCCTGGGTGTTTTCGGATTTCCGTTTTTACTTTTTATTTCGTACGCTTATGTTTTATTTAAACGTGAACGTACGCGTTTTAAGTTTTGAACGTTTCTGGTTTTCCTGACTTTCCAGTATTGTTAATATAGTGTATTTAAGCTGTTTTCTTTCATATTCCAGTAGTGTAATCATCACAACTCATTTATACCCTTTACCATCCAAATTCACCCGATCACAAACTGTTTTAATACCATCCACACCTCGTCGGGACTTAACGACCCGGGGAAACCCTATACTTCCACGGAGATTGATTCTAGGCTGTCTTTGACTTGTTGACCTTGGTCAATAATAATCTGACGGTTCGGGCTCAATCAGGCTGCAACTTAGAACAACCACAAAGCAGCTCTAAACAACAATCCACAATCTCAAAATCAAGCAGAAGTACTAACAATGCAACTTAGAACAACCATACAGCAGCTCTAAACTTTGAATATGGCTAATGGGGTAATTAGAAGCAAAGACAACTTTGAACAACAACACGCAACATCTAAACACCATTCCACAAGCTCAAAATCAAGCAGAAGCAAGGATCAAATAACCTCATTCCTTACTGAGTTATAACAATTTCATAACCTTTTTCCTTTGTATTGGCATCAAATAACCTTTTTCCTTTACTGAGTTATAACAACTTCAGAAGGTAAACCATACATTAGACAACAAAATTTATTTGCTAAACAAAGAACAACTTACATTAGTGTTTCATATACATCACAATCTCCATTATCGCAACGTATCACAATTAGACAACACAATAGTGTTTCATTTATTTGCTAAACAAAGAACAACATTATTAGACAACACAATTTATCGCAACGTATCACAAAAACCAACAATATATAGATAATACTAAATTTCCATTAAAAACTAATATTTACATAAAAACTTAACGCGTACATTGGAAAACCGCGTTAAGTAACCATACATAAACGCCAAAGTAAAAAAAAAAAAAACATCCCCAAAAGTAGCCTAGACCTAACTACCAAACATTCATACCCTAGACCTACCCACCAACACCTATAGACGCAACACACTGCCAATAAACTCCCTGAGTAGATCGGCATTGTATCGGGCCTCATCTGCTGCACGTGTGTACAAGAGTATTCTTGACACATCCTGATAGCGAGCAAGCTTGAGCATACGACGGCCATGGGCAGCCACAGTCGAGCCAAATACCTGGCCGAGCTCAAACAAATACAGATCTATCTCTGTTATTCTATGCCGGGCCTCCTCCACATAGGCTCGCAGCTCTTCCTCCTCGGCGAGGTTGGCTGCACGGAGCCTCTCAAAGTAGACAAATAATTGTCGAGCCCTGCTTAAGGAGCGAACTTCTACTGCTAGGCGGTCATGAAATGGGAAATTTGTTGAAGGCATTATCAGATTTAGTTAGAGAGATACTATGAAAGGAATTGATGATCGGAAAAGTAGTAGGTGATGATCGGAAAAGTAGTGATAACATTGTGTTAGGTTGTCGAACTATTTATAATGGGAAATCAAGGTATCTTAATACCTAAGAGGATTAATACATCTAGAACATAAATGCCTATCAAATCATAGTAATAATCAACAAAAACAAGCACATATTCACATATAAACAGTAAAACATACCTTATTATCAATCATTATTATTAATCTTAATTATGAATTACAAATGAACAGTGTAAAATGGGAGCATCACACACACACTTCTTGTTCAGGAAGAAGAAGTGCAAAAAAACAGAGTGTAGAAAATAAAAAATAAAAAAATAAATTATTAAAAAAATAAACAAGTGGGCTTGCGTTCCTTCCCCATGCAATCTAAGAAAGATTGCGTGCCGCCAGTCGCACACTAGTACAAGTAGCACAGCCGTCAGTCGCACACCATATTAGAATAAAACAAAATAGCAGTGGGGTCAGCAAATAGTTGATATGATAGTGGGGTAATGACACGTGTCGCACAATGTATGGAGTCGCACAGTAGCACACGTCGCACATGACCAAAATTGAAACTTATATGAAAATTGACTCAATTGTGATATAAAATTCGATTTTAGGCCTACAATTGGAATTTTCCCGTGTATGAGCCATAAGAATTCTGATGGAATATACTAAATCTCTATAAGTTAAATTAGTGGAGTATAACAATATAATAGCAAAGCCTATTGGAAGGTGAACAAAGAAAAAGAAGAATTGAATGTCATAATTTTGTTGCTTTTGTTATCTTTTTTTGTTTGGTTTGTCTTTGATGATGATGTTTTGGAGCTTGGTAGGGTCTAAGAAATGTCTAGTTTTATGATTATGTAAGTTTTTATTTGGTCATATTTAATGGCAAATCCAACTTCTTTTCATCACTGTATTCATGTTCATTATGATATTTTTGTTGATACGAGTAGTATGATGACAATTTTCAAAGAGATTTCAATGGATGAATTTGTGCAAAGAACAAACAACATAGTTTTTAATTTCGGGCAAAAGTGTTTTAGTTGCATTGTCTCAACGACAAGTGTAGCTTTTGTCACTTTGAGTTAATGACACCAAAATGTATCATAATTGTCATTTATTCCTTTTATATGTACCGAACAATTTTTTTGTTATTCTGTGTACTAAAATTTGATTTTTTAGGCATTTTTGTGTACTTTATGACCATTTTGCCTCTCATTTTATTAACATGGTAGGGGCAAAATGGTCATAAAGTCCACAAAAATGCCCAAAAAATCAAGTTTAGTACACATAATAGCAAACAAAAATTGTTCAATACATATAGAAGAAAATGATGACAACTATGATACATTTAGAGGCCATTAGGCGACCTTCATTTTGCCTTGGCACATCAGCTTTTTCTCTCCGACAACTTTCAGACAACTTTTTTCCACAGCAACGACCTTCATTTTTTTTTTATTTAAAGAAACTAATAATAATAATAATAATAATAATAATAATAATAATAATAATAATAATAAAAACTATACACACATAAACAAACAGCTCTTTGACTCTTTGTCCTTCCTCCTTCCATCTTCCTGTACACGCAAAACAATACACACACGTCTAAAAATTATGTTCTAAATAAAAGCTAATTAGATTATACAACAAAAGAGGGGTGAATTTTTTTTTTTTTTTTTTTTTTTTTTTTTTTTTTTTTTTAGTAAAGCCTCAATCGAAAAATCGACCGAAAAGTGGGTTTTTTGCTCAGTGACCGAGTGAGACCGAATGGCCGCAAAGGGACGACCGACCACAACCTTTCGATCGACCGAGTTCAAGACCGATCATTGTGCATAGCCTGAATTAGTACGGTAGTACCAAACAAATAAAAAGATGATCCTCCCGTTTATTATAAAAGTGGGATTTTAACTTTAGATATATGTCCGCAAGTTAAGGGTATTGATTGTTTCTTGGAAAGAAAATCTAGTCATTTGAAAAGGATTGTAAGATGAGGTAAAGAATTAATGTGTTTAATGAATATTTTGGAGAAAAAAATAATAAACAGAGTAAACATTGGATTTTTCTCTCAGCATATTTCACAAATAATAGACGATTTGGTATTAACAGAAATAAGATATCTATAAAATTGACAATATCATTTCCTTTACTTACTAAATCTAAAACGCAAATGGATCTACCTTAATTTTTGTTCTTTATATACTTCTATTTTTCTTTATTCAACTTCATAGTTAATGTTTAAAAAAAAAAAGAAAAAAGAAAAAGAAAAAAAAAGCCCTTCATGTTAAGTTTTTCTTTCCTTTTGAACTCACAAATCTTTTCTTGACAGGACGTCCTTTTGACAAACTAATTTCACAAGGTGATTGTGATTAACATAATCACCGTCAACTCAACTTCAAGTTAGGTGGTGTTTGTTTTTCCAAAAATGCCTCTTAACAGCATCTTAATCTGACTCATTCAGACGCGCTCAGATATTTGGGTCATTAAGAGTGTTTGTTTTTTTCATGTCATTCAGAGGCAGTAAGAGGCAACCAATGTTAAGAGCGTTTGTTTTTTTCTGATCATTAAGAGGCAGTAAGAGGCAAAAACATATTACTGAACTAGATGTGCAGGGGTGTCTTAACACCTCTTAATGTCATTTTTTTTTTTCTTTTTTCTTTAATTTTTTCTTATTATCTTTTCCTATTATTATTTTCTATTTTGTTTTAATTTTTAATTTGGTGTTTTTTGTTCATTTTCTTTTCTTGTTTCACTTTTTTCTTTCATATTAAAAAAATAAAAAGTAATAAATAGAATCATTGCATATATTTTATTAGATAAAGAATGTATATGACAATTTATATTTTGTTCAAATTGAAAGGTTCGGTTTTGGACGCATATATCTTAACTATAACGCGACCCATTTAGTTAATCGTTTTAAAAAGCTCAAGCTAAACTCCGACACGTTTATTTTTGTCAAATAAACATTAGATTGCACGTTTTGTTTAAAATACTTTTATCTTTAAATTGATTATATAATAAGAAAAATACATTTATATTTAACAAAGTTTATTTCTTGTGCGAATGCAATCGTTTTATATTTAAATTGTAAAAACTGATAGTTTAACACATCTAGACATTTTTACAAAAACAAACACTATTTGAGTCAGATTCAGATTTCTCAACCACTCATTCAGATTCAGATTGAAATCAGATTCAGACTTTTCTACCACATATTCAGATTCAGATGTGCGAATCAGATTCAGATTCAAAACCTCTTAATAAACAAACAGCACCTTATTTTTTCTTAACTGTTTTTATTTTTTCTTATCCGTTTTTATACGTTTTCATCCGTTTTTCTACGTTTTTGTCCATTTTTTACGTTTTCGCCTGTTTTTTACGTTTCCATCCGTATTTTTACGTTTTTGTCTGTTTTTTTACGTTTTCGCCCGTTTTTTTTTTACATTATAATTCAAATAAAACATTACAATAAAAATTAAAATAAAATAAAATCACAAATTATTGTGCATTTGTTCAATGCCAAATATATTTCACTAAATCAACTTTAAGGTTTAGATGAGCTTCCTCATGACTAAATCGCTAATAACTTGTGAAGTTTGTTTATGCGTTCGTTCGTGATAATCATCACGATGCTGCTCATCTAGATAAAAGTCGAGAGATTACCTTCTTTTTGTCTTTTAGAATCATATTATGTAATATGTGCATTTATTTTCTTAAGAGTGCATTTATTTTCTTAAGAGTCATCTGCCGTGTGGGATTATTTTTTTTATTATAGCCCGCTTTTCTTTTAACGCGTCAAACGCTCGTTTCACATCTTTTTTGCTGCTTCATGCGTGTGCTTATACCTTATTCGCTTCAAATTATTCACACCTGCCTGTGAAATAAATTTAACAAGAACAGAACATTTCAGATATATCTCGTCAGTAAGATAATATCCTCATTTATAAGACACATGGTTAGCAACAAATGTAACCTCTAGTGCTTTATCGTCTTTGAGATCGTTGAAAATAGACGATAGACGTATAACGTTTTCGTCGTTGTTCGTTCTGGAAACACCAAAGAATGCATGCCAAATCCATAAGTCTTGTGAGGCAACTGCTTCCAATCGAATGAATGGATGTGGCATGTGATCATCCCTACAATATTGAGCACGATATGCATTTCGGCAATTAGCCAACGGCCAACCCGTACAATCAATGCTTTATAACATCCCAAGAAACCCATGTTTCTCCTCTTGATAAACATAGAGTTGTTTGACATCAATATAAGTAGGTCTTCGCAAAAACTCATCTTCATATAAGTCCATAATAGCCTTACAGAAATTTTTGAGAATCACGGGAAGTTTCACACCTATTTGCAAATATTCGTCTAGATTATCAAGAACGGTGTCGTATGCTAGTTGACGAATTGCAGTGGTACACTTCATCAATGGATCTTCTCGAACAATCACTAGCTTGTTGAAAATGCGGCGAATGATCAGTTACTTCCCAAAAAAAAATGTGTGTGAATAGCGAGCGAACGGCTCATTCGGAACAGCGTATGAAATATGTCTTCGTCATATATTGGGTTTTCAGATAAGTAACTGGCCACTAGACGATCATGAGCACCGTAACAATCTCTATGTATCGTGATTTGTGGTATTGAGTTTTTTTGAATTTTTGAAGTTCCAGCTTGATAATTCATATAGTATGTCGTCACCTCTTTAACAAACTTTAGGTCGATGAGAAATGAGAAATATCTATATGTATTAATGAGATTGAATATATTTTGAAGAGTAAACTACATCGTTCGTCCTTGTGGTTTGCGTTGACCGCAACCTGTGGTCCTTTGACCAAAAAAATTGCACCGTTCATCCTTAACTTAGAAACGTTATGCACCATTAGTCCCTCCCTCTAACGGGGTGGACTAACGCTCGTTAACTTGTTTGCTTATGATGGTATAATCGTCATTTCGCACTATAAGGACGAACGGTGCAATTTTTCGCTTTTAGTCCTTTTTTTCACTCTTTCTTCTGTTTTTTTACATTTTTGCCATTTTTTTACGTTTTCGCCCGTTTTCGTCCGTTTTTTACGTTTTCATCCCGTTTTTTACGTTTCCATCCATTTTTTTACGTTTTCGCCTGTTTATTTTACGTTTTCATCCTGTTTTTACGTTTTCATCAGTTTTTTTTACGTTTTCACCCGTTTATTTTACGTTTTCGTCTGTTTATTTCACGTTTTCGCCCTTTTTTTATGTTTTCGTCCATTTTTTACGTTTTCGTCCATTTTTTTACGTTTTCGTCTATTTTTTCACGTTTTCGCCCATTATTTTTACGTTTTTGTCCGTTTTTCTTACGTTTTTATCCATACTTATCTGTTTTCATCCGTTTTTATTTTTTCTTATCTGTTTTTATTTTTTCTTATCCGTTTTTATACGTTTTCATCCGTTTTTCCACGTTTTCGTCCATTTTTTACGTTTTCGCCTGTTTTTTACGTTTCCATACGTATTTTTATGTTTTTGCCTGTTTTTTTACGTTTTCGCCCGTTTTTTTACGTTTTAGTTTTTTTATGTTGTCGTCTGTTTTTTTACGTTTTTTTACGTTTACATCCCTTTTTTTTACGTTTTTGTCCGTTTTCATCATTTACGTTTTCATCCGTCGGCTTCTTTTACGTTTTCATCCCTTTTTTTTAAGTTTCCATCCGTTTTCATCCTTTTTTTACGTTTTTGTACGTTTTTCTTATGTTTTTATCTATTCTTATCCGTTTTCGCCTTTTTATCCGTTTTTTTTACGTTTTCGTTTGTTTTTTACGTAAAAAAAACATATTGAAATGTAAAAAAACGGATGAAAACGTAAAAAAAACAGACGAAAACGGACGGAAACGTAAAAAAACAGACAACAACATAAAAAAACGAACGAAAACGTAAAAAAAACATGAGACAACATAATTAAACGGGCGAAAACTTAAAAAAACATACGACAACATAAAAAACGGATGAAAACGTAAAAAAACAGACGAAAGCGTAAAAAAAAACAGACGAAAATGTAAAAAAAAACAGACGGAAACGTAAAAATACGGACAGAAACGTAAAAAATGAACGAAAACGTAAAAAAAACGGACGAAAACGTAAAAAAACGGAAGAAAACGTAAAAAATGGAAGAAAACGTAAAAAAAGGGCGAAAACGTAAAATAAAAAGACGAAAACGTAAAAAACGGAAGAAAACGTAAAATAAACGGGTGAAAACGTAACAAAACAGATGAAAACGTAAAAACCGGACGAAAACGTAAAATAAACAGGCGAAAACGTAAAAAAAATGGATGGAAACGTAAAAAACGAGATGAAAACGTAAAAAAAACGGACGAAAACGTTAAAAAACGGAAGAAAGCGTTAAAAAGGAGACTAAAAGCGAAAAATTGCACCGTTCGTCCTTATAGTGCGAAATGACTATTATACCCTCATAAGCAAACAAGTTAACGAGCGTTAGTCCACCCCGTTAAAGGGAGGGACTAATGGTGCATAACGTTTCTGAGTTAAGGATGAACGGTGCAATTTTTTTGGTCAAAGGACCACAGGTTACGGTCAACGCAAACCACAAGGACGAACGATGTAGTTTACTCTATTTTAAAAGTGTGTATAAAAATAAAATGTATTGAGGTCATTATAAGGTAGAAATAAAATTTAATTAAAAATTTTTTTTCACTATATAAATTCTACCTTTTGAACCGTTGGCACCCACAACTCTTACTTGGTATCATGTGAAAAAACAGGCCAAATGCACCCTTCTTGAACTAATAACACGCCAAACGTGATACCATGCAAAATGCCATTCGTGAGCCAAAGGTATTTGAGCCATTCGACCGGCTCACGCCATTTGTAATGGTTTGTGGGTTTTTTTTTTTTTTTTTTTTTTTTTTTTTTTTTTTTTTTTCTTTCTTTCTGTGTATTGTGTGAGCAAGTAGGTATTTTTAGTAGGATATTTTGTGAAACTCAATAACATGTTAGTGTTATGTTATGAGGGAGGGGTGTTTGAGTGATTGGTGAGTTATTGGGAGGGATATGATATGGCGCTGAAGTGGCATACCAATAACGTGATATGATACCAAGTGCTCTAAATCACCAACAGCTACTTTTGAACTGTTGGCACCCACAACTCGTTCTTGGCACCGAACAACTACTCTCTTCTTTCCCTTCACGATGCGTCTTCTTTGGGTCTGGCTAATAAGGACCACACAACTTCGAGGCCTTGCTACAACTAGTCTAAAAGGTTTGATTGGCAGAACCATATAACTGTTGTTTATCAAAATTTGGTCCACAAAACAAACTGAATATTACCATTGTACAAAAAGAAAATAGTTGAGCTAGTTGATTGTTAAAGGTACAGTCAATGAACCAAAAGTGCTCGAATTGTTGAAACTTATAACGCAAAACTGCACAAGTTTACTAATGGTGATGATTTGAGCAACTAAAAACTGGAATTCACGACACAAGCTCGGACGGTGGTGTTCAAGTCTAAAGAAGAGCAAAATACGCCATCTAAACAAGAGCAAATGAAGTCGACAATATGAATATAGAGTTACACACAGCTCGTTACAAACACCTTAGTCATCATTTTATTTATGAGAAAAAGAAAAGCAGTGTATCACTGAAACACACAGGTTGTGCCAATCATGAGATAGTTTTATGGTCTCTTTTGATCATCTGGACACCTGATAGAAATTACACAATTTAGGAATCAAATTAAAATACGCAAAGCTTAAATAAACATAAAAACCACTGGCACTTCTTTAAATCAGTCACACACGGAACAAAGAGAGCATCAAGATTTGAACATCAATTTGCTAGGATAAAGAAAAAAAGGTATCCTTTGGCCAATCTATAATGTATTTTAAAATATTACAGTACGTTTAATAAAGATAGATTTCATTCCAGTAAATTTCTACCCACCATATTTCTTTGTCTGCCAGAGATAAAATACCTAAGACAGGTTTTCTTTAGGAGCCACAACAGATGCATAATCTTGCATAAGCTTTAAATGTATACCAAGTTGAAAAAAGCTCAAATCATGTTACCCGACTAGTGACTACTAAAACATCTAAAGGACGTCGACGAATTCAATTGATGTCCTTTGGGCATAATTGATGTCATTTGGTTCAATTTTAAATTTGAAAAGTAATACAAAATTTGAGAACTTCTTCATAAGAATCTAATTTGAACTCAAATTTAACACATACTGATACAAACACTGCCCCTCCCTCCTTAAATAGTCAAGTTTCACTACAGAATACATTTAATCTTTTTAACCTCTTGACCACCAAAAATTTATACTTCAAAGTTTTAACATTATACAGATTTTATTCAGTGGTGTTTTTTATTAGCTTTTGGACATTTTGGTATAAAACACCAGTTTGATGTTTGGGTGGCCACCTTTGACTTTTATGAAGTTGCAGAGCCTTTTTTAGGTCTTGTGCCTAACTTCGGTGGCTTCCCTATATATAAAACATTTTGTACCTAGATAAAGTAGCTAAGTAGCCATTTATCGAGAAGTAAAAGTGGTGGACAAAATAATCAATTTGTAGCCCACTATACATAAATCAGTGGTATAAACCAAGATTTATTTGACTCAAAAGCAGGAGAGCGAGGAAAAATAAATAAAATCAATTTAGCTTGTGGCAGCATAGTATGTCATAGGCAACAAAAGAACTTACCTAATGTTCGTCTCCATGTCCATGCCCGTGCCCTTCCCATGGATGCCTCCAGCCCTATATTACGCAAATATAAGAATCACATTAAAAGTATACTAAACTAATTATACTGTCCTGCAGTGATTTAATGTGCATGTAGCCATACTTTTTTTCATTTCAATTTTCCTCCCGTATGCAAACAGGAGAGTTTGTCCCCAGGTTGCAAAATGCGCTAGGCGCTAGTGCCTAGGCCCCCTAGGCGGATTGAACTTTTCTGTATAAAAAATTTAAAATTATGTATATTTGATATAAAATCTGCATAATTTGTATATTTTTAATAATTTTATTAATGTTATTATTTTTAATTATATATCATTTGTATATATTTGCAAACTTTACAAGAAAGCTATACATTATTAGGGCCAATATATATTTTTAATGGACCAACATACCTTCAAATCTTCGATTATGTGTGTTTAATTGTGATTGTTGTGTTTTTATCAACATGAATCATTTCAATTGTAGATCCAAAGGCATATTTGGTTAGAGTGTGTGAAAAGAGGGGTTAATTGGGTAAAAAAAACCCTAATTTGAAGTTTTTATAAGTGTTGACCGATTTGACCCGCCTAGCCTGATTTGACCGCCTAGCCCGATTTTACCCGCCTAGGCGGGATGTTGACCGCCTTTTGACCAAAACGCCTAATTCGACCGCCTAGCTTTAAATCGCCACGGTAAGTGACCGCCTAGCGCCTAGACCGCTTTTTACAACACTGGTTTGTCCCAATCAGAATAGAAGTGACCGCCCTAGACCATTAGAGATACTGATAGAGATAAAAGTATTCTTTTTATGGGGAAAAATGAAAATCATGCCAACGCCCATAACTCAAGAAAGAAAAGTAGTTGCCTCTTTTCCTCCCTTTCAAAAAGTAGTTTCAGAATGCAAATTTTTACTGGTCTCCTTTTTAACTATATACAAAGCCACTCTAAAATTCTAGACTCGCAACAGCATCTAACAAACTTATATGACATAATAAATTGATGCTCACCATTACTACAGGGCCGTCTTGCTTAGCCCGATATAGAATCCAAAACCTGAAACACATTGTAGCTGGTAAGGAAAATGCTTTTACCAAATTTATTAAGGCCTTGGTGCAAGTCTAGATTATTG
This sequence comes from Artemisia argyi, assembly GCA_030686995.1. Taxonomy (NCBI): domain Eukaryota; kingdom Viridiplantae; phylum Streptophyta; class Magnoliopsida; order Asterales; family Asteraceae; genus Artemisia; species Artemisia argyi. Next base: position 90,351,294 of record CM060699.1, read on the forward strand.
CAACTGTTTGCATACAATATCTGGCTTGTCTTGAACATTATATTGTTATAAGTACCAAATAAACAAATCAATTTTAGGTTTAACGCTAATATATATGTCTACCAACAACAAGGTAACAACAAAAGCAGAAGTGCAGAATAAAGCATTCAATTGCACAATAAATAGAGCAAATAGTTTAGCTATTTGATAGCTATAGACTATAGTATAATAAGCAAAACCTCCCTAGCAAACTTGCACAAATCCAGCCTAACCTGCTCTAAATTCAACACATTTCCAGAAATCGGTTCAAAAATGGGAATAGCATATACGCGTTCTTGATGGTGCCGCTCATTCTTCTGCAAATCTCAGATCCTGGTCTATTCAAATGCTTTATTCTATATCAAGCTCAATGTGCTTTCTTCAAGTAAAAAATAAAGTTCTGAATTACATCTAATATTAGAATATCAAGCTGCTGGGAAACAGATATGATTGTGTTCCCAGCAAAGATATCTGCAAACCCTCCATTTCTAAGAAACATTGTTCTTTTTACTTAAACTTATATTCCAGAGTCTGACTCGATCTGAGAAACTTTCATCATAACTTCCCTTAATTATTAACTCTTCTTACTCAAACTAGTGAGGGTAAGCCCTAAAGGAAAACCAATGAAATTATGAAACAAAACAAATTTAAACAAAAAGAGAAGAATACAAAGAATACAACGTGCATATAACTTGGGAACATATGTAGCTTCCTTTCACAATCTCATCTAAAGTCAACTTCTCTGACCCAATTAACAAAATACATACAAAATTTCAGTGTGTTTAGTGACACAACTCGGCGACTGTGAGAAATGCTGGGAATAAAGATCGGCTTATTATCGATGTTTAGATAGTGCAACTTAATGAGATGTTAGTATCTTTATAGGGGAACAAATTACAAAAAAGATAATGGTCTAATGTATTTTCAAGCAGCCTCATGTTATCTGTTGAGTAATCTTGCAGTTAGACTATGTGGAGCAAGTGATCTAATGTGCTGGGGTATGTTAAACCACCTAATCTGAGAAACTAGCAAGTAGAGTATATATCTGGCTATGGCAAACACTACTACTCCCTTATATTATCGGTTCAAAGCAAGAAGATTGGAGTTTATTCTTCAGCTACTTGGATGTCATCTACCCGAAGAATAAGGACCAAACCAAGAGAAAACATTGTGGTGTGAAAATAATATTGACGATAATATTATTTTCAAATATGGCATATACTTCGAATTACAATACAAACATAACTGAACTATGGGTCCGTAACATGTGATATAGAACCACGCCTAGATTTTTAAATATGGCATTGTTTGCAAAAAGTTGCAATAAAAACAGCACTAAATCAGAACACCAAAGGGTACATTATCATACAACAAATGAAAGTAAAAAAATGGAGAACAAATATCATATAAGTTATAATATCAGATTAAATATTCTTCAAGTTCAGAGATAGTCATTAGTAATTTAGCCCGAATGTACTTGAGTGCCTAAAACTTGGCAAGGTAGAACTTTTACAACCCTAAATTATCAAGCTTGCGTCATGGTACCCTGAACTAGGAAAAGCGGTTAGCATAGTAACAACTCAGTCATGTGATTAACATGTAACTTCTACCGTTAAATATTTGATAGAGACAATGGGTAGTAAGCACAAACCTCAACTTTCTTCATATTTCTACCCCTAAATTAACACATATGCCAACACCTTTCTCCTTAACCAACCAAATTGCAATAACCGTGTTTTCTTTCTTTAATTTTCCATCTCTATTTTTATAAAAAGATAGGGAGTTTATGTTTCCTCCACTAAAGTGTTGAATATCTAGAAAACATGTTCAAATGTTGTTGCATTCTCCATATTCAAATGTTAATATCTAGAAAAGTGGAACAATGTAAAGAAAAGTGTAAAAACTACAAATCATGTCTAAGCTTACTTTTGGCTTATGAGGTTATTTGGCTCGGCTTATATTCTATAAGCTCATTTTTTCTAGCTTACTTATAGACATATAAGCTTATGAAGTTATGATGGGTGTGTTTGTGTTAGCTTATATAGTGGGTTTGTATGTAAGTTTTGAAAAGCTCGTAAGCCCACTTTTTTCTGCTTATGAGCTTATCAAGTTGAGCTTATAACTTAATTTGGGTCATTACTCACATAGATAAGCTCATAAGCCGGAAAAATATGGCTTTTTGAGCTCTCAAAATTTACATACAGCCACAGTAAATAAGCTAACAAAAACACCCCCTGTACGAAAGATAAGCTCATAAGCCCAGAGAAAATGAGCTTATAAAATTTAAGCCGAGTCAAATAAGTTTAAACATCGTCTAAAAGGCGTTAATTTCCATCAATAAAATAAAATAAAACTAATTAGAATCTAACTAACGCAACCTTCAATTTCAACCTCAAAAAGTCAACTTTAGGATAAACCCACATCACAAACAAAGATTAACACCATACATTACACATGGATCAACTCATATAATCCATCAAAAGAACTCACTCGGATAATCATGAAAAAATACTAGTATTAAGAAACCGACAACACGTCAACTTAATTTTCATTTTCTTCATAAAGGAACACTTGCACTACAAATTTAAGTTTCATTGTTTAGGCTTATTTTGTTCCGCTTATCCTCCGTAGGTCCATTTTTTAGCTCATGAACTTATCATGCCTTAAAAATAGAAAATAAGCCAAAACAAATGGCCTTTACAAAAAATAAGCCGCAGAAATAAAGCTCATAAGCCCGAAAATAAGCTATCACAAACACCCGAAGAAAAAACAAAAAAGATTATAAATCTTGATTTAGCAATCAGATCTTATTGCCAGACAACTACAAAAAGTCAAACATAAGACAAACCCACATTAAAAACAAAGATTAAAACATATATAACCCATAAAGGAATCAATCTGATAATCATGAAAACAAATCGTAAATCAAGAAATGAAATATACCACATCATGGCGCACATGCCTTTGCCAGTGACAGTATGCCAACGCTTTGGTTGATGAAGATGAACGCCTTTGTATGTTCCATTTCCATATCCTCCACCTCCCATTTTTTCTTCAAGCCCTAGATTTTGGGGAAATTATGTGACTAGTGGTAGTTATTTATTGGAACCCTCTTTGACCCGACCCGTTTAAACGGAACAAAAAGAAAGAAATGATTTTTTAAGCGTTATTTTAGGTGAAAAAATAGTTTTTAATAAGCAATTTAATGTTTGATTATCTATACTTTTATACTACTATATACTCCCTCCCTCCCACATTACTTTCAGCGAGAAAAAATCTTAAAATGAGAAGAATGAGAAATGACTATAATGACATATTGGAGATGCATAAACTTGAATTAGATGCATCTCTATTCATTTAGATGCACCACAATTAGTTTCGAAAGTGATTTTGAAGTGAAAACTATGCAAAGTAGTACTAGCAACAAATTTGACCCACAGAGGACGAAAAATACATATGATTCGTCTAACTTGATGAAATGCATCTAATATATGTATATACATCTAATTTTTAGTTAGAAAATATATTAGGATGCATCTACAAGATTAGGGATGCATCTAATTCAAATTGATGCATCTCTAATGTGTAGTTATACTTATTTCTCATCCTTCTTTTTTTAAGGATTATTCTCATTTGATCCTTACTCACTTTAACTTTAAATATTTTTGTTCGTGTTATATAATAATTGATGCAAGATATATGAATGGATTAAATTTTTAAATGTATTTTCATTTGTATAATTTTCATTAATTATTATATAACACAAATAAATATCTTTAAGGTCAAAGTTGGAAAGAAAAGACTTAAAAAAGTTATAGTGGACACTTAATGTGGGACGGATGTAGTAATGCATTTGAGAATATTGTATAATTAAAAATGCTTAAAATTCAGACTTTTACTTGCTTATTATGGAAGGATTTCAAAATGAATTGGTTAGGAAGCATGTTGGTTAAGAAGCAAGTTGGTTAGAAAGTTTATTAGGAACTTGTTCAAACTAAAATTATTTTGCTTAACTATCTCTACTATCTTTACTTATAAAACATAAAGACAACTAAATGTGTAACCGAATAACGCAAAATAGTAACAGGTACCCGCCGCCGCACTGCGCGGGTACCGTTCTAGTTTTGTATTATTTATTTGATGTTTAATTAAAATTACTTTTAACTTTCATATTTAGCATAAAACTTTTTATAAATTAACTTTACTGAAGCTTTCTATTGAAGTTATTACTTTTACACCTATTATTGCATATTTTATAAAATAAATGAATCCAAAAACTAGTTCCAAAAGTACTTATTTTTAAGCTAAAGCATAAGCGAAAGGAATAAGCAATCCAAAACACCTTCTAGAGTTCAAACACATGGAATCAGTATCCTACATAGGTGGTGTGTGATTTGTCTACATTCTATATCTCTCATATCTCGTTTAGAATGAATTGGGTATTGTTTTTCTTGTTGATATTGTTTGTATTTAAGCAGTCTTAATAGATAACTTCGCTTTTAGATGTTAGACGTCTTAATATTGAGAATGGGTTTAAAGATTCTCACTTCAGCAATCAAAATAAACAAAAAACCGCTTAGGTTTAACATTGTATCAAGGATTGGTGTCCTAAAGTTAAGTACTTAAGGAATAACACGAGCAAAGTTAAATTGAAGTAAACCGGAAGACTGTTCGATGACTAGCTACACATGGAGACAAAATATCTATGTTCTTATTATAATTCTTTTAGTAAAACAATAAAGGGAAAATTATCTAAAAAATCATCATATTTGACACTTTTTACCGTTGTTTGTACTCAACTTTTTTTTTTCCTAAAGTATCACTAAACTGGTACATTGTGTGTACCCGGTGACCTGATAACCGGGCTCGTCCTATGTGGAGCCGGTTGCTTGCCAACTCAGCTTGTCATACGTACACACAATGGTAAAAAATGTCAAATATTATGCATTTTTAGATAATTTTCCCTTTAAAATTCCAAAAAACATATTTTCGAAAAAAAATTTAAAAAATTCGAAAAATTTTCTATTTTTTTTTTTTTTTTTTTTTTTTTGAATTTCTAAAAATTTCTAAAAATATTTTTTAGAAAAAAATTAAAAACAAAATCTAAAAAATATTTTATAAAAAAAATCAAATAAAATTATTTTAAAAAAAATATTAGAATAAAAATATTTTTTAGAAAAAATATTTTTATTCAAATATTTTTCTAAAATTTTTTTATTTTTTTTCTAAAAATATTTTTTTTTTGTAAAATATTGTTTAGAAAAAATGATAAAAATAATTTTCTAAAAAATTTTCAAAAACATTTTTTAAAAAACATTTATTCATTTTTTCTAAAAAGTATTTTAGAGAAAAAGTATTTTTAGAAAAAAATTCTAAAAAATATTTTAGAAAAAAAAATATTTTTAGAAAAAAAATAAATAAATTTTAGAAATGATTGTCCATGTGTTGGTTGGACTCATGGGTGGTGGTGGAGGTGTTTGTGGTGGTGGTGGTGATGGTAGAGTAGGTGGGAGATGATGGTGGTTATGGTGGTGGTGCATGGTGGGTTCTGCAGTGGTTAATATTACTCATGAATATTCTAGAAAAAAAAATTAATCTAAAATTTTTTTTAGAAAATTATTTTTATTCATTTTTTCTAAACAATATTTTAGAGAAAAAAATATTTTTAGAAAAAAAATATTTTAGAAAAAAAATATAAAAAATTTAGAAAAATATTTGAATAAAAATATTTTTTAAAAAACATTTTTTGTAAAAAATATTTTTATTCAAATATTTTTTAAAAAAAAATTATTCGAATTTTTTTATAAAATATTTTTTAGATTTTTTTTTTAATTTTTTTCTAAAAAATATTTTTAGAAATTTTTAGAAATTAAAAAAAAATTAGAAAATTTTTCGAATTTTAAATTTTTTTTTTTCGAAAATATGTTTTTTGGAAGTTTAAAGGGAAAATTATCTAAAAATGCATCATATTTGACATTTTTTACCATTGTGTGTACGTAGGACAAGCTGAGTTGGCAAGCAACCGGCTCCACGTAGGTTATCAGGTCACCGGGTACACACAATGTACCAAATTACAAAGTTTAGTGATACTTTAGGGGAAAAAAAAAGTTGAGTACACACAACGGTAAAAAGTGTCAAATATAATGCTTTTTTAGATAATTTTCCCAACAATAAAATCTTTCGTTAACTCGCATGTTCAAAACTTGGTTTTTAATAGGCGATTTGAACCAAACTAGTATTTTAGCTTACTGACAAAACGGTGGGGACGGCTAATAAAATTTAGTTAATATTAGCGAAATATAAGATTTTGATATCGGATCGGGTTTCGGGTCAAAGCAAATCTGGGTCAAAGTAGATCATTGAAAACAAGGTTCGGTCACATGTGAACCAGGTCTTGAGTCGGATTGACCTATTAACTTTTAATTTTGAAACCTTCATTTTAAGATTTATAGATGTAAATTACACTCGACAAAAATATATTTCAAATAATATAGCAAAATATATCTTGATTTAATGCTTATTTAATAGACATTTAATTATCTAGAAAAAGTTAATGATGATGATAAAAAAATAAAAATAAATAAAAGATGCGACTAAACAAGAGTTGTATCTGATGGCGCCTGAAATCCATGCAAAGGGTTCAATGTAGTTGGGGGGGGGGAGATATATATATATATATATATATATATATATATATATATATATATATATATATATATATATATATATATATATATATATATTTGCTTATAATAGTGTAGGATTGACCCGGGTTTAATCTAGTTAATGAGGGTGTAGGAACCATATCAATTTATAACATAACCTCATTAAAGTTGCGGTTGGGGTGAGGGTGGTTGGTGGGGATTGTGAGGTAGAAGAAATGGGATTTTGTGTAGTGATATGATATGAGTGGTGTTAAATATATGTTGAAAGAGTGTTTGGATGTAGTACAGTAGTGTTATTGTGTTTTAAGGTCATTAATTGTGTTATGTAATAACTTTTACTTAACGACGTCATTTAGTAGATACAGTAGGATAATTAGCAACTTTGCACATTTAATTTTAAGAAAAAAAATATATATATTACGCAACATAGTAAAAAGTGGCAACTTGAATACATTTACAGTCAATTATCCATAACAAGAATAAGCCTAATTAAGTGTTTCACTAAGTTTATATGTTCGGACTTATGAGCTTATATTTGGGGGTTTTGATAAGCGTAAACTTTGTGGCTTACTTGGGAAAGGTTGGACTTATACAAAGATATTATATAAAAAGATTTTTATACCCTCATTTATCAATTATACCCTTTTAGTGTTCATGTTTTTTTTTTTTTTTTTTTTTTTTTTTTTTTTTTTTTTTCATTTAAAATTATTAATTATGATAAGATAAGCCAAACATCTAGCAAAGACTTATGAGATCATGATATATAAACAATAAGCCTTATTAAAGATTAGCATAAACCCAATTCAAAAGCTTAGCCAAACACCCCTAGACCCTTTTACTAATAAAGGAAAGCTTGCCTTAATTGAAGTAGGATTACGAAGGCGTATAAACTTGTTTAGCCCAAATCAATCTAAAAGTTTGGGCTATGCCGTAGTACCTGCAGAGGAAGGGGCACCGTCCCCGACATCCTCTCTCCTCGTTCCACCCGCTGACCTATTGGGATAGCAGCCTTCTGGCCTGCTCTTTCTAATAAATAATTCTGGCTCGGCCAAGTAGATTATTTTCTTTAGGTTAGTTTGTTTCACAAGGTCATGCAATGCATCAAGTTCAGTTTCAATGGATCGATGTTGACATTTTTAGTATAAAATTTTAAGTTGAAGTTCAAATTCATGTAAGCTTTCAAGTTGAAGCTCGATTTTGAGTCAAGATTTCAAGTATATCCAACTGTAGGGGTGGCAATTTCTTACACGACCTGAAACCGACACGAAAATTAACAGGTTCGGGTTAAACTAAATAGATTTCGGGTCAGGTTTGGGTCAACATATCTAACCCGTTTATTAAACAGGTTAGGTTCGGGTTGGTAATAAAATAAACGAGTCGACCCGCCAGCCCGTTTAAGATTTTTTTTCTTATACTAAAATTTATTTATATTTAATTATACGGGTTAAATGGGTTGACCCGCTAACCCGTTTAACTCATGTAATGTGCTAACTTTTGTATATAAAACGGGTTAAATGGGTCAACCCGAAACCAGTTTAGCATATTCAACCCGTGTAACCTATTTAATCCGTCAACCCAAGTATATACAGGGGTTAAATGGGTCAGGTTCGGGTTACGTGTAAACATGTTAGAGTTGACGTAGCTGACCCGATGATTTAAATGGGTCGGGTTCGGGTTGAGGTTTTCTGACCCGCCAACCTGACAACCTGAACCCGACCCTAATTGCCACCCTAGTGTTTTAGCTTACAGTTTTTAACTTTAAGGATGTATATTTCAACTCTTCAACTTAATCTCCAAAAGCAATACATCGTCTTCATTTGGCCAAAAATAAATAAATAATAATAAGAATTCATCTAAACAATCACAAATTATACCCTAGTTCGATACATTGTATAACAATTTTCTATTAATTAATTAAATTTAAAAATCAGTTCATTTCCATATAAGAAGTCGTACAATTCGTTTGTGGTCTCGAAAATCCCAGCAACGTGTTTCAACTAGAGCACATCAACCATGGAGTAGTATACACATCCAGAACTATACGTCCGCTGATGCTGGACTTCTCTGACCAGAATATTGAGGCACTCATCAAAAGCAAGGGGAACCTCACCTGCTGCGCCATGACCACCCTACAAAGTGATAACTATTTATTTAAATAATACATGAAAAATCTTAAAGAAACTGTAACAACTTTTACATAACAAGAAAAGCAAGAGAATGTGTGCACAGACTTAACATGTGTTTAAAAATAAAAATAGCATCTAAGTGAGGTTCTAATATAAAGCCTGGTCAAATAAGATGGTGAATTTTGAATTGCACACTATCAAGAAGGAATAAGCAAACTTGAATAACTACATACCTTGAGGAAGGCCATACAAGCATCAATTTATAAATGTACAAAGGAAATGATCATGTCTGTTTGATATATATGGCAGTCAACAAAGAAATGATATATTGATGAGGGAAGGTGGCAGCTAACGGTGGTGGACAACATTGAGTAAAGAGCATTGATAACTTTGTATCGCATCATGCAAGTAAATGAGAGTTGATAATTGTAGTATCGGATTTGTCGTGTGATCTCTATCTATCTTTTTCTTTACTTTTACAAGATTCAGATATGTATCCTTTTAATTATTGTGCCAGCCATGCGATTAGTTCTCATTGTGTATAAATATTTACTGTACTTGCCTACTTGGTGATCAAGCCTTGTGAGAGTTTAGTCGTGTTTCTAAAATTAAAAATCTGAATCTGTATATTAATTATAAAAATAAAAAATAAAAATAAAAAAAATAAATAAAAAAAAAAAAAAGGAAAGAGGAATCCTATAAGGGTGTAGAAGACCTTCTGGGGTAGGTTCAGCCAGAAATTAGTCACAAAATGAAAAGAAGATGTAAAGAGTAGCACTTACCCTGAGAGTATGGTGGAAATTAGATTGTGAAGAAGAAGTCTTCATCAAGTATCAGCAAATGAGACCTTTTCCACGTGCTTGCGCTTAAGATAGTTGTCTGAACCAACTGGACGACACTCCCCTGCTGGTGATGACATACCTCAAGACCGGGACAAATGTTTAATTGTGCTCTCTAAATTGCCATTCCACACTTGTAAACCATAGCCTACCTCAACTGCATTTAACTTAGGAACAACCTGTACCACCGAAGAGAATGTTTTCATGGATGGGCAATGTTCTAGCGCGAATCTTTCCAGATTTGGCCATTCAAAACTGCGGTCTCCAGAGAAGAAACTTGCAAGTTTTGGGAGATTAATTAGTTGAACGGTGTGAAGTTTAGGAAGTATGACTTTTTCACCTAAATCTTCTTCCAATTTCTCAACAATCTTCTCGAGCAAACAACATTGATTTACATGCAACTCTTCCAGATTATGCATTCTTGAGAGTAAACTCGACGGTATAAGCAGTAACAAGTTGTTGCAGTTTCTCACCTCTAAGACTCTCAGTTGACAGAATGATTCAGCTATGGTGTCTCTGTGCCATAAGGCATTCACGCACTCTAGGTTGTCAACTCTCAGTTTCTCCAGGCTTGGAAAAACAATCTGTTTTACATATATCATTTGTTACGTAAGTTTCATGATTATGTGAAGTATCTAATAGAACTAGCACAAAATAGACTAGCAAGTAGCAATAGTTATCATAAAGACTAGAGGTGGCTAGTTAGACTAATTTACGTGTACATGGTCAATTCAGGTTATGTGATTATGGCTGACGAGGGGAAAAAAGTAAGATAACATGTTTGACTTATACATAAACACATCAAATGTTTTATATTTGGATCAGATAGGCTGATGATATGATCCCACAACCCAGCAAACTGGACTATGATCTGATCCTTTACTTGATGGATCATAACCTGAACCGTAATACAACTACCAGTAAATGGATTATGACCCGACCAAATTATTTTTTATGCATTAAATCTCGTAAATCATTTTATTCAAAAGCTAGATTATATTGAATAGATATAACGTCTTAATCGTACTTGACACACTAATGATTTTATAAACAACTTTGGATAAAATTATTGTTTTGGCGGCCACACAATTTTTTTTAGTTAAGGCATTACTGACCCTGCCTGACCTGTCCGTATTGCCATAGCCTTGACCCTGTAGCAGAGAATCAAGACGAGCCTGATCCTCAGCGGCTCAAAGTCAACAAAATTCAAACACAAACAAAAATGTGGTGATTCAAGAAATGGGCATTACCTTTTCTGTGAAGAACCCTTGAATGTTGTTTGAAAGGTTTTCTCCTGACCCTTCACCATGCAAGCTTGATGTTGATACAAATGACCCCATTTTAGAACAGCTCACAATTCTTAGTTCCTTCAGAGAGAGCCACCTTAACACAGACATCCTAGTACAAAAGACGACTACATTTGGTAGATTTTCAAGCTCAATACTACATATCTGAGGGAGAATAATGTCATTTGGATCTAAATCCTGTCCATTATTTCCAACAATCGCTTTCACCGACATACATGAATGTACTTTCAGTTTCTGGAGCTGGGGTATGCCTCTCGCTACTGAAGCTGGGAAGATGCAATCAAGGCGGTCACAACTTTCAACTTCGATAGCAGCAAGTCTCGGAAATCTATGAGTATGGTTTGGAGTTCTATCCCACCATATTTGTCTCAAATTTGGTAGATTTTCTAGAACTAAATCGACCAAATTGATCAGTGATACAGAAGAAATATACTTTTGAATTTGTGGATGTTTAAGGGTAAAGATTTGCTCAAGTGAAGCACAATTTGTTACTTGAATTACTTCCAACATCTGCAATCTTGGAAGCATGTTAAGTGGACCAAGATCCAATAGTTTACCACAATTCATGACATTTATCACTTGAAGTTTACTGAAACTCTTATCCGGAATTTGGGTGTGCCAGATGCCGTCTAAGCTAACCAATTCATTTAAGTACAATGCTTGCAAGTTAGGCAATGCAACCTACATAAAATATTAAAATTATTTTCAGTAACATACCATATATAAAGAAGTTAACAAATAACAAGTTACATACTCGTAATCTTGTAATATCAACTGCATAATTTTAATATACATTTCTATCAAACATGTATCAACATTGGTTGAGAGATATTATCTTTGTCTAATTTTCTTCATATCACCCTTTTTTGTAAACTCTTGTAAACTCCATGAGATTGCTAGCGAATCTCACTGAGTTTACGAAAGCTAATCTCAAGGGATAGTTTCAGTTTCGTGTTTAAAAGATCAAGCTGTGATATTAGCGTGAAAAATAGTAATGCAGGGATGATATTTTAGGTGTGTTTTTGTAGTTAGTTAAAGTTACCTTTTCATTGAAGAGTGGTCTTGAAATGATTCCATGGTTCCCCCCCTGACGCACATCTGAATCAACAAATACTTTCATTTTTGGGCAACTTTTAATTTCAATCACATCCAATGATGGAAACTCTAAACTAGTACTCCCTTGGCAAAAGGTTAACAGTTCTGGTAGATCGTCAAGTTTTACAGAACATAACTCTGAGAGCACAATGACACTGTCTTCTCCTTCATTGGAAAATATTGTTTTCAGCATCATACAAGAACGTACCTTCAGCTCTTGAAGTTGAACGAGACTCTTCATTGCATTACTGGAGAAAAGATGGATCAGAGCATCACATTCATAGATGTGCAAAGAATTCAAGTTCTGTAAGCTTGTATATGCATGAGGGTCAACGTCCCACCATAGATGCTTCATTAGTGGTAACTTTCCCAAGGCGAGGTCTCTCACACAAGGTAACGCTGCTATCTGTGCATCATTTTCGTTGTGAAGTTCACACACCTCTTCTACCGAATCACACCATTCTATGGACAGTATTTCCAGATTTTGCAACATATATTGCATATATGATGGAAATACTAGTACTAGGCTGTCACAGCCAAATATAATTAGGATTCTCAGGCTGCGAAAGTTTTCAGCAGAAAGTTGGCTCGGCCAAATCTCCTTCACGGAATGTAGTTCCCGAAGAGTCAACTCTTCGAGGGAAGGAAAGTCAACCTGCGATATGAACACCAGTGTAAAGAAAATATTGTTGGGTGTTTAGGAGTGCTTATTTTTTCTGCCTTATCTGCTTAGCAGAAAAGCACTTCTGAGTGTTATTGCCATCCAAACACTTCCTGCTTAGCAGTTTTTCATAAGCAGATAAGGAGCTGCTTATTTCATATTACTTATTTGATATGAAATTAAATTTAGCTTTTACTCTTATATTCAACTTAAAATCTTTCATAAATGAGTTTCATTGTAAATTTCTATCAAATTTTTATTTTTAGAGTATTATTGCATGTTTTCTAAATCAAGCAAATCCAAACACTGTATCAAAATTTTGAACCAGCTTATAAGTACTTATGTTTCAACATAAGCATAAGCAGAAATAAGCAATCCCAAAGTGACTAAAGATGGGCTGGTTGGACAATGGGTCAAAACAGGTTTTTTCCACTATGGGTCAACCGAGACAGAAGTTTTAATTTTTTTTTTAACTGAGGATTGAATTAATTATTATTACAGTAATGAACTAAATATCTGTATAAAAACAAGTTAAAATTTTGGAATATCTGGTAAACCCGTTTGACCCCTTCACCTTTTACCGAATTATTTATATTTGACCCGTTGAAGATAAAAATAACAGCCATACTTGACCCATCAATATGAAATGGTCGAACAAGCCACCTCTATTAGCTACATACGAAAGAAAGGAAATGACTACCTTTGAATTGAAGAGGGGTTCTTGTATATCATTTGAAGCTAAACTAGCATCTGCTTCCGGGCAGAAACTCCTGAGAGTTGGCAAAAACTCGAGCTTTATTGACTTTAAGTCTGACAGGACAATTTGACTTGATGAAACTCCCTGATCTTTATATAAAACAACATTGAGATCTTCACACGAAGACACATGTAGTTTTTGGAGCTGCGAAAGATCTTTGGCTGTGGATTGCGAAAGAAGGTCCTTGAGTTTGTGACAATCAGATACAAATAGGGTCCTCAGATTATGTAAGCATACATTTCCCAATGGATCCATCCACAAACAAGTTAATTCTGGTAAGATACTCAGCATCAGTTCTTGTAGCTCACAGAAGGATTGATCTGGGAGATGATCATAACATATCATTTTAAGATCAGCAGCAGAAACCACCTTTAACTTCTCCAAGACAGGAAAAATGTTGGTGTCGATCAAAGACTCGACCCCAGTATAACCATAGACCTCTAAACATCTCAAGTGTCTGAAACCTTTCCTCAAGTCATAAACAATGCTGTTTAGATCTTCCAAATAGTTTATAATCGAGTAGTCCAAGATCAGATGTTGAGCTCCTTTCAATAACTTGTAAATCCCGCTATGTAAACTAAGGCCTTGATGGAGTACTAGTCTCAAGGTTTTGGGATATGAATAACTAATCACCTGGCTAACATCCATCCCTATGAATATTTTGAATCTCACCAAGTTTTCAAAGAGTACATCTTTGGGGAAAAGATTGACATCAGGGACGTGCATCTCTAAGGTGTTTAAGCGAGATAAGTTCCTGAACTCACTAAGGGTTGCTTGATTTTGGCTAATATTTTGACCTTCAAACCCCCATTGGACAAAGCTATTCAGCATGTACAAACATTCCAAGTTTGACAATTTAGAGAACACACCAAATGGAATTATAGACAGGTTCTTACAATCTGTGAGATCTAAAAGCCGCAAGCGCGAGAGTTCTCCAATTTCCTCTGGCAATCTTTCAATATCTGAGTGCATAAAGCTAAGGATTTCTAGGTGTTTCAGTTCCTTGATTTGTGACAAATCTCCTAACTTGCAATGCTCAAGGCACAATGTTAGGAGTTTCCTTACTGCTAGAAATGATGAGGGTATCGATGGAATAGACACATGATGCATGAGTACAACCTTTAGCTCTTTCAGCCCATTTAAAAAGTTACCTGAAAATTCAACGAACCCCAGAGAACCTTCTAATCGCCACAACTGAAGATTCGGACAGTCTATGTCAACTGGGAATTCTTCGAGATCATTCAATACCAATGATATTGCATAAGCATTCCTGAATTTGTTTTCATTAGGTGAATCGATATATCCAGGCAACATCTTCTCCAAGAATATATACAGACCCTTTGATGCTACCGAGAGGAGAAAGTCCCGCGTAACATCATGCATCCGAAAACACTCTTCCATGTCACTATCCAATAATAAACAGCAAGCTTTAAGATTTTCAACGATTGTATGCACCCTGTCTCTTGCTTCTTCTAGTGAATGAACATCTTGGAACACTCTTAAACCTGTTCCATATCTCACCAAATATTCGAATGGAATATCAAGGTCTTCTTTAAACAAGCTACAAAGCAAAAAGCAAGACTTCGCTTCTTCATCTTTCAGAAAGTTGAAGCTCAACTCCAGAGATGCAAATACGCTCGCATACATTCCTTTGACATTATTCATTGTAGAACCCTTCAACTGACGAAGGGCATCACGCCAAGCATGTTTGCTCCTATGTCTTAAAGCACGTGCAACTGTTACAATTGCAAGAGGCAATCCTGAGCATCTTTTAGCAACCTTAGTAGCTATAGGATTAAGATCATCAGAATCAACGGCATCACCGGCCATTTTCCTAAACAAGTTCCAAGATTCTGCTTGAGATAAAACATCCATATGGAAATTTCTTTCAGTGTTCATAGCATTGCATACATCTAGACTTCTTGATGTCAAGATAATCTTGCACCCTTTACTCTGTGGGATACCAATTGTCCTTAAATCAAGTGGTGTCCACACATCATCCATTATAATCAAAATCCTCTTTACTTGATTCAACCTTTCACGTAAACGGGCAGTCCTTAAAAGCACACCCTCCTCCTTCAAATTCAACTCCAACATCTCAGCAAGATCACCTTGAA
The DNA here is from genome assembly GCA_030686995.1 of Artemisia argyi. NCBI lineage: Eukaryota > Viridiplantae > Streptophyta > Magnoliopsida > Asterales > Asteraceae > Artemisia > Artemisia argyi. Next base: position 90,366,879 of record CM060699.1, read on the forward strand.
GTTTTTTCAAATTCGGCTTATGGGAAACGACCACCATAACCATTTCATCAAAGAGCTGGCTTGCATCAGCTTGTTTTGCAACTTGTTCCACAAAAGTAGTCTTTCCAATACCACCCATGCCATACACACCGATAACGTTAACACTATCATCTTCCAATGCCTCCATCACCAATCTTAATAGACCTTTTCTAGATTCAAAACCATCCACATTACTACTAAGCCATAAGGAAGGAAGATGAGCAGGGTGCGAAAAAATATCAAATTTTCCACTCTCCAGCAGCTCGCTAACCGCTATTCTTTTCTTTTTAGCGTCTCTACTAGTTTTATACATCGACTTCAAGTGAGGACAACTATGATCACAGTCACTTAAAAGATTATGGGATTCAGTTGCTAAGGCAGTTGCTTTATTCATCCAATCTTGTACGACTGGAAGAACAATATCACCATTTCTAGTTGCAACATCTACTTTTTGTTGGTACCCGAATCGCGTGTTTTCAAGACATGTAATTTGAGTTCTTAAACGGTTAATGTTTCTATCATGATGGATTATATAATCAAATGGTTGTAGGATTGGTTGAGCAATGTATTCAAGCAGCTTTGCAATAACAGAAACAGCTATATCTACACCACTCATTTTCAGTGTTTTGGTAAAAGTCAACAACAAGTCTATAAGATGGTGATTAGAAGCAAAGTTACTTACAGTTGACTGGTGAATGATCAAAGATATGGAAGAGATGAAGCTGATAGATTCAGTAGACCAAAGATTAATGCATAGTGTTCAACTCATATACTACGTAATTTCTAGGAAGCTAAGGTACGTTGACTTTTGTATTGACAACATGAAACTTTTGTTTCGTTCTACCATTCTATTCTACACAATTTTTTTTAACTAGTTGAATATTACACGGTTGTTTTGATAAAAAAATGTAATGTAAAAAATGGTTATTAACTCGACGCTTTTTTTTTTTTTTTTTTTTTTAGTTTTGAATAGAGGTGGCAATCACAACCCAATTAGAGAAAAATAGGTTGTTATGGGTCAAAAATGTAACGTAAAAAATGGTTATTAACTTGATGCTTTTTTTTTTTCTTCTTTAGTTTTGAATAGAGGTGGCAATCACAACCCATTTAGAGAAAAATAGGTTGTTATGAGTCAAAACTAACAACTTATAGGTTGAATTGGGTTACCTCATTTGGCAAAGAACATGTCAAATGGGAATAATTAGATTTATGTGAATCAACAAATGTGTCGAACGGGTTGACAAATGGGTCGAATGGGTCACTTAAGGGTAGGATGATAACTCAACCACCATTCGTATTTTTTACGTTTTCGTTCGTTTTTATATTTTTTTGTCCATTTTTATGCTTTCATCCGGTTTTGCATGTTTTTGTCTGTTTTCGGGCATTTTCGTCAATTTTCGTGCATTTTCGTCCCTTTTTGCGCTTTTCTTTCGTTTTCGCGAGTTTTCGTCCATTTTTTTACGTTTTCGTCTGTTTTTTACGTTTTCATCTGTTTTTTACGTTTTCGTTTGTTTTTTACGTTTTCATCCGTTTTTTTATGTTTTTGTCCTTTTTTACGGACTAAAACGTAAAAATATGGACGAAAAAGTAAAAAAACATATGAAAACGTAAAAAACGGACGAATACGTAAAAAAAACGGATGAAAACGGGCGAAAACGTAAGAAAGCAGACGAACACGTAAAAAAAAGACGAAAACATAGAAAAAGGATGAAAACGGAAGAAAACATAAAAAATGGACGACAACGTAAGGAAACGGACGAAAACGTAAAAAAACGTATAGCAACACTATAATTTAGTGGGTCTATCCGACCTAAACCGTCTGACCCATGGCCCGTTATACCTATTTTTAAAACATGACCCGTATGACCAATAATCCATTTGACCCATGATCTATACCGACACAACCCGACCCGTTTGATACCTCCAGTTTTGAACTTGTTATTAATACTATATATTAAAGACAAGGATTGCTAAGGGCAATCCCATTTTTGCTTTCGCCCAACCAAATAGCTGCTACCTATAATACTCTACGCATTATTTCTACATTATATGCTAGGAGCAAACTTGTTTTTGTTGCTGTCACACCCAATGGGTGGCAAATGAACAGTAAAATTAACGACCGTTAGTTAACAGCCATTATTTATTAACGGTCGTAACTAACGACCATTATTTTTTGGGAAAATACCATCAAAATGTAGTGAACTTGTCATCATTTTTCAATTCTGTGTAGTGATATTTTTTTTCTAAAAAAGTAACAAACTTTCGACCGTCTATTATTCTATGTACCTGGTGACTAACGACCGTTTACTATTTTTACCTTTAGTCCTTTATACAAACAATATTTGTATCGTTAGTCCTTTATACTAACGACCGTTAGTTTTTTTAATGGAAATTCGAAATTCAAAATTACTTTTTTCCGTTTTCGTCCGTTTTTCTTACGCTTTCGTCCGCTTTTATCCGTTTTCGTCCGATTTTACATGTTTTCGTCCGCACTTACACGTTTTCGTCTGTTTTTTCACGTTTTCATACGTTTTTATCCGCTTTCCTACGTTTTTATCCATTTTTAAACATTTTCGTCCATTTTTCTCACGCTTTTATCCATTTTCGTCCCTTTTTACATGTTTTAGTAGGTTTTTTCACGTTTTCACACGTTTTTATCTGTTTTTGTCTATTTTGACACGTTTTCGTCCATTTTTCGCACGTTTTTATACTTTTTTATCCGTTTACATACACTTTTATTCTTTTTCGTCTATTATTCTACATTTTCGTCTGTTTTTCTTATGTTTTTATCAATTTTCATCCATTTTTATACAATAATATGTTTGAAAACGAATAAAATGTATGAAAATGGGTAAAAACATATGAAAACTATAACAATTCATATTTTCATGTTAATATTCATCCTCGTATTTTTACTATTCACTTCTACTATTCATTCCATATACATTTTTTTGATTAGGTAAGTATACTAAAGAAAACATGATATTTGATAAAACTGTTTCTGTATCGATTCTAAATCACGATTTTGACCATTTTTTGTTCCAAACCATCAAAAGTCTAAAACACGAAAGTTGTTCGGAATGATGTTTTACATTAAGAAGCGCGAGATTTTAACCTGAAAATGCAAAACAAGGGATGTTTACTATAAAAACTTAAGCGGTTTTAGACCAAATTCAAAACTTATAAACTTATAGACTCTTGTAAATTTTAAAATTTGTGTAAATCATCAAACTTATTTGAAAAAAAAAACGGACGAAAATGGATAAAAACATATGAAAATGAATTAAAATGTATGAAAACGTGAAAAAACTAACGAAAACATGTAAAACGGACGAAAACAGATAAAAACATGAGAAAAATGGACGAAAACGTTTAAAAACGGATGAAAATGGATAAAACATATGAAAATGTGAAAAAAACGGATGAAAACGTGTAAAAATGGATGAAGAGGGATATAAACGTTAGAAAACAAACAAAACGTATAAAAACAGAGGAAAACAGATAAAAACGTATGAAAACATGAAAATAAACAGATGAAAACGTGTAAATGCGGACGAAAATGTGTAAAATCGGACGAAAACGGATAAAAGCGGACAAAAATGTAAGAATAACGGACGAAAACGAAAGAAAAACGGACAAAAATGGAAAAAAAAACCTTTGAATTTTGAATTTCCGTTAAAAGACTAACAGTCGTTAGTATAAAGGACTAACGATGCAAATACTGTCAGTATAAAGGACTAAAGGTGAAAATAGTAAACGGTCGCTAGTCACCAGGTACACAGAATAATAGATGGTCGAAAGTTTGTTACTTCTTTAGAAAAAAAAATCACTACACAAAATTTGAAATAATGGCAAGTTCAATATATTTTTGTGGTATTTTCCATTGTTTTTTTCTCTTTTTTATATAAATATTTAAAAATTAACTAACGATCGTTAATTAACAGTCGTTATCTACTAATGGACGTTAAGTAACGACCGTTAGTTTTTTAAATGTTCATAAAAAAAACCCGGCACAAATTTTACGTGATTGGCCCTCCATGTAACAGTTCCATTGCAAAGTCAGTCCTTTATGACTAACTTTGCTACGAAATGCTAACGTAACCACAATTTCTGTAACAAGGTTTTAAAAAAATGATGAAAATGGTCCTCGGTGTTGTCGATTCGTTTAAAAGTTAGTCCCTCACTCTCCGTAGCGGAGCGTAATGAAAAATAATAATTTTGTATTCAAAATTTCCGCGGCGAAGCGCAGGCCTCCAAACCTCGTAACTTACAACAGGGAGTCACAATTTTTGACATTACGCAAAAACCGGCGGAACCTAATACTGAAATATATAGTTTTAGGTTGTAGATAAACGAGTATAAATGGCTCATGGTTTAAATTTACTCGTTTAAGTATATAAGTCACAGAAAATATAAATAAAATAATGTTAAAATTAAAAATCTTAAATGGGTGTTTGGTTTGCGGAGGCACATGACTATAGATATGGTAACTGGAATGAGTTTTACAAACACTAAATTTAGAGGAGAGTTATTCTACGTACAAAACTTTTTTCACATACCAAATGACTAATCCTCACCATTCACCTAAAAAGAAATCAATGGCTGAGATTAAAAGTATTTTGATATTTCACATATCATACTATCTTATAAGCATTTAGGCCTTCTAAAATAAAGAAATACTTAAAAATTAAGTATTACAAGTTCTTAAGCTAAAAGTGCAACTAATTAAAACATATTTTCTAACATTAATGCAACAAGTTCTTAAGCTTAAACTACAACTAATTAAAACACATTTTCTAACATTAAATACAATCTTTAAATAGAAATACTTAAAAATCAATATTATAAATTCTTAAGCTAAAAGTACAACTAATTAAAACATATTTACAAACATTAATTAACTGGTTAATAAATATAATTAATGCAGTTATTAAAACACCCTTTATATAAAAAATACAAATTATTAAGCATACAACCAACTTAAACACAATTCCTGCATTAAATATCTCTAATACAAATAATAGGGCATATTATACAAATATTCAAGCACAAACGGGTAACGGGCCAAATGGGCTCGAGCCTGAACAGGCACGGGCGGCTCGAGCCCGAACAAGCATGGGTCAACGGGCTCGTGCCCGAACGGTTTACAACTCTTAGCTATCACTTTTGCCTTTTGATGCCGTTAATCTTTATTTTAGGGTACCCACCGCTGCAACGCGCAGGTACTCTACTAGTCTTTTATAATAAATATTACTTAAACCGTTAATCGTTAAACGAAAATAATTACACCATCTCGACTAGCATTTAATTATCTTTTTATAGACGAGCACTTTGATATACTTTTAAAAAAATCATTTTTTTCTCAATTTTTTTCACTTTTTTCTTTGTTGTTAAAAAATTTACATAAGAAATCACATGTGATAAAACACTAATTTAAATATTATAATAATATCACATGTGATATTAGTGTTAAATCATATATGTAATATAATATCACATGTGATATTATTAGAATATTCAAACTAGTGTTTAATTACATGTGATTTTTTCATGCAAATTTTAGTAACGAAAAAAAAGGCGTAAAAAAAAAAGAAAAGAAAAAAACTTGAAAAACGCGATTTTTTTTGTCGAAACTCAACTCGAAAGTATATTAAAGTGCCTATCTATAGAAAGATAATTAAATGCTCGTCGCAATGGTATTTTTTTCGATTAACGATTAACGGTTTAAAAGATGTTAATATTTGGAGAGAAAAAAAATGATGAAAGTGTGTTTTTTAAATTGTTGAGATTAATCTCATCCATTAGATCAAACATGGAGAATTGTATATGTAAGAAAAGTTTATTAGATCAAATAAGGATGGAGGGTAAAGATTGATCCATTTGTATGTAAGATAAGTTTGATATGTAAATGATCTTTAATCAAAAGATATGATATACAGACATAAATAAGTAAATGAACATAAACGACGTTAACGAACGCATAATTTGACGTCCATAAACATAAATGAACGAACAAGACTTTTATTCATATTCGTTCGCTTAACTAAATGAATATAAAATATTGTTCATATTTATTTATTTAATAAATAAACGAAAAACAGAAAAAACTTTTACCGAACGGTTAATAAAATGTTTGCCTAAAATAATTTAACAAATTTGTTTTTATCCTTTTTCTTATATTTTTCATTACTAAAAGAAAAGGGTTTAACCAGGGTTTCATCCCTATTCACATCATCTAGATCCAATCTCACAACCGAACAATCAAAATGGCCGCCGGCGCCTCCGCCGCCAGATCATTTTTCCGGTCAGCTTCCGTCCGCAACGCCGCCGCCAGACACTCCCCAACCGCCAAACCATCTTCTACTTCTTCTTCATTTCGTTTCACAACAACAAAACCTATGTCTAACCGCATCTTTCGGTAAGTAGTTGTTATACACACTGTTATTTTTTATTTATTTATGAAATGATGTTTTTATTTATTTATTTATTTGTGAATTTGAAGGTGTCCAGTTGAAATGAGTGCTTGCTTAGAAACGATGCAACCCTTTCATACTGTTACCGCTTCCGCGTTGATGACGTCGATGCTTACGTTGTCTCGTAACGGTTACGGTTGGCTTCTTGAAGGTAATTTTAAATTTTGTGTTACTGTTTTATTTTAGTTATTTGGTTTTTGTTATCTGTGCGATGTTGTTATATGATAAAATGGCTAATTGATTAGAATAGGGAAATGTTATGGAAGTTATTGATAAGAGCAACTTATTGTGTTTCTCTACCAATCGTAGCAACATGATGGAGATTTGCTATGTTTGGTAGGAGAATGCAAGTAAGTTGCTATGACTCGTAACTTTTGTAATATGTAACTTTGATTGGCGAAACAAATGATGTATCTTGCTATTTTTTGGCGTTGTATTTGTGTTTATCGGGTTATGTGTGGGCCAGGGATTAGTCCTAACTTGAGTGATGGAGGGAGGGTGTTTTTGGGTTAAGTTATAGGCTGTGAGTTATAGAAAAAAAAGCTGAGGTGACAACACTTTTTGCTATAACGCGAGCCCTATGGCTCTATGACAAACCTTGTGCTCTTAGGTTTAATTGCTCACAATAGAAAGATGGGTTGTTGGTTTTATATTGATTATAAGGAAATATTATGAAAAAGTATCAATAAAAGCAAGTTTACTTGTTTTTTCTACCCATTGTAGCAACATGGACATTGATGAAATTTGTGAAGGTAACTTGCTATGATGGATAACTTTTGTATATGTTACTGTGATCGGTAAAATAGATTACTTTTCTTTCTATTTTAAGCATTTAACCGGTGGGAGAAGTATTAAGCTAGGGGTAGACTTAAATTTAGTCTATATATTGTTACAATCTAGTGCTAAGAATTACTCTTATCTGTGATAAGGCTCAGTAAATTCTTATTAGTAGTCTCGAAAAATAGGTATAGTCTTGGGAGTTAAAAAGTAGACGATGTCACCGTAATAGCTTAATCTTATTATGTATATTAGCTGTACAAAAGTGGGAGCAGCTTGTTTTCTATCATTTGTAATTAGCTAGAATATGGCATCCGTATTTGGGTTTATTTGTTACTGCTTCTGTAGAGTCTAGTCCGTGACTCCATGGCCTTAATTTATTAGTTTCTTGTCACCATTGAAAACTGTGTAGTCGGGAACTTGAGATGCCCTTTTCATCCATTTTTTGATCTTCAGAGGGGTATAGTAGATTAGTAGGTACTGTTGTGTTTATATCAACCCATGATTTACCATAGTTTTTTGTGTTTATTTTGCTCTAAGCTTAAGAATACAAAAAAAGTATAATGTAGTAGTGTCAGATGTGTTTTCATAGCTGTGTATCCTAGGTTCGGTCTCAGAAATTTATGCTACAAAATTTTGAAGTTAATATCTCAGCTGTTTCTTTTGTTTATTGTGGTATATTTTGGTTCTTGCATGCTAGTCAGCTATAAATAAATGCCACGAAACAAGTCACCATAACTATTTATTTTTCTTGTTTTGTTCTGTCCACCTCCATGCATCTGAAAGCCTTACTTTTGTACTTCTAGGTTTTCTACTTTCTAGCTTTTAGTCTTTCTTCATGAGCCACACATTTAACAAACACCATAGATCGCTCATTCTTTTCTTTCTAATGCTACAATAAAAGGTTTACCCTAGAGCACGCAGAGAAGGATTGGGTAGTAAATTCATTGTATAAATCTTCTTCAAATTTTGTGAAGACTGTTCTCATTACTCGAATCAGTAACCTTCTAGTTACAATGTTCGGCAAACACGAAACACTCTTGGTCCAATTTTATAAGAACGTATGGTCTGTAAATATAATTGCTGATTGCCAAATTTGTATTATATGAATAATAATCTATATATTTACTTTGCATAAAAATGGTTTTGGAGTTTCTATGTTTTAAAATTACACTTTGGGGGAAGTTCGGCACATTTAACCCATTTGGCTGGCTAGCTTTCTTCCACGCTAAAAACACACTCAGGGTGATCTTTAGACAATCGAGACTCAAATCTTAGGCTTCCTTAAAGTTCACAGTTATATTTTATTATGCAGATATAGGTTCCTACCTTTTCTCCCTAACCATCTAATATGGCATACAATCAGTATCTATTAGAACGAACAAGTTATGATTGTCTTCACCCACTCAGCCTACAATATTTTGTTGATAAAGTTGTACTTGCTTCATTGTAGGGGTTGATGATACTAGCTGAAGATCAAGATGCTAAAGAAGGATAATTTCGATTTTGTTAGGTCCACCGTAACATCACAAACTATTTATGAAATATTGGAACGTGTATTTTGTGATATCAATATGACAATTTCATAAATTTAAACTGCATGCCTAAATATCCATGATCTATTAACGGCCATCATGCAAACCTCTCTTGTTGTCTTTGATATGCAATAACATTATACCTGCCATCTTTTTTTTTTTTTTTTTTTTTTTTTTTTTTCCCTCAATTTATAAGAAAGTAAATCTTATTTATGTTTAGGAATTCCAGCCCTGTAGCTTAGAGTTAAAGAAAGTTTTTCCATCATATGTAAGAGTTTACTGTTTGACCATTGTATATAATGATTTTTTCCATCGTGCCAATTGTCAACTAGAAAAGATACCAGTCTGAGGAATTGTTCCTTGTTAAACTTATAAACTTACAGACTTACATTAGTGCTCATTGGGTCGTTTTTTGTCGGATGTTAACAATTTTTAGTCAAAAAGTAAGATAAGTGTAAAGGATGATCTGACCATGGATACAAGGTTATGGAAATAATTCAATAGTGAAGTGGACACGTATTGTTTGAGTCAATATCACTAGTGTCGAATAATTATTTTCTAGGAAGGCCACCATTTGTTGAGGCTGTTGGCACTCTAAAATGCGATTGTGTCTTTAAGCTCTACATGTGTTCCCAACATTCTTATAACTTATAAGTGCTATAGTTAGACCTCAGACGTTTAAACTCATTCGGACATCTTTTTTTTCTTATTTAATTTCAAAGTGGATTCAATCTAATACCTTTTTAATAAACGATTAAAAGCCGCATGAATTTATATGACACACCTACGAACGAAAAGATATCGGCATCCAATATATGAAAAGATGAATATCCTTTTTGAATCTGAGAAGTAGTTTCTTTTACCATAAAGGTCAAATTAAACTAACAGAAGTATAACATGAAACTGATGTGTGGTTTTGTGAACTCAACCAGCTTGCAATAATGACTTGTGATGGGTGCCCAGAGGGAGGATTAATGCAAAACTTCCTGTAGACATTCTCAATGGATTCCAGAAGAAGGCCTAGTCATCTCCTGTAAACTTGAAAATTCACATGTAGCTACTAAAATTACCTTTACTTGTCAGATTCGTGCATGGATCTGCATTTTATGACTGATGTCAAACCAAAGATGTGCAGGATTGTAGCTTATGATGCCTGTGTCGTAATAATTTTTGCTAATTATTATGACCTGTTTGTTTTCTAGATCCGGTGATCAATCATTGTTTAAAATGCTCTGATGAACTTCTTTTGTTGTGTCTTGCGTCTGCAGTCGTATAAGTAATCATTTAGTTCATTCCAATACTTTATCACCCATGTTTACAAAAGGCACATAATTTGTTCATGTTCCTGTGAGATATGATGAATTCAAATGAATGAGCAAACACAATCTTGAAATTATTTTGTGGAACAAACACAATCTCATGTACTTTCTGAATATTCACAATCTGAAAGTTATAATATGATAATCTATAATCTATATTCTTGATAAGTTTCATGTGAGTACCTTATATGTCCCGAAATCTCTCATTCCAGTCATTTAGAGATGTAACCATCTAGAGTGGGTTCATTGTAGGTAGAGCCGGCAATTTTGACACGAAACCTGTTAACACGACACGACACGATCTGTTCTTAACAGGTTTCGTGTTTGACCTTAACAGGTTTCGTGTCTTAACAGGTCAGACCTGTTAAGACCTGTTAATATATATATATATATATATATATATATATATATATATATATATATATATATATATATATATATATATATATATATATATATATATATATATAATCCTTAAAACCATTCATGTGGGTCTTTGAAATTGTATGAACTTTTGCATTATGTATCATTATGTATGTTATCAGGTTCTTAACAGGTGCATGTTAACAGGTTAACAGGTCTTAACAGGTTCTTGTATCATTCGATTTGGTCATATGCATGTTAACATGTTCTTAACAGGTGCATGTTAACAGGTTAACAGGTCTTAACAAGTTCTTGTATCATTCGATTTGGTCATATGCATGTTAACAGGTTCTTAACAGGTCTTAACAGGTGCACCTGTTTATTTTCGTGTCGTGTTCGTGTTTGAGAAAAATGACACGATTAGTTAACAGGTCGTGTTCGTGTTTGGCCTTAACAGGTTCGTGTAACCTGTTATGCCAGCTCTAATTGTAGGGTGGTGTTTGTTTTTTAAAAAATGCCTTTTAATACGCGGTCAGACATTTGAGTCATTAAGGTATCATATGCTCTTACAAGAGTTTGATTTTGTGACTTGTAGACTAGTTAATGCTTTTTTTTTTTTTTTTTTTTTTTTTTTTTTTTTTTTTTTTTTTTGGAATTGTTAGTTTCACATTTGGCAGTATTCGAAACCTGTAGCCTATTTTTTCAGAAGATTTTTAGATATCAGAACAAGAATTTGATAACCATGTTGTTGTTACTTTTCCTCTTACTCAATGGCGTTAAGAAATTGCAAAGGTTTTAAGTAACAAATCTAGGTGACAAGTGACAACCCTTCTGCAGTACATTTGATTTACAGCTTTAATAATAAATGGCACAGTGCTTTCAAGAGACGCACACAGTGCTTTCAAGAGACGCGTGATAATCATGGGAAAGGTATCTTGTGGACCACTGTTTTGCTCCCCAAGTTCCGGATTGGTGACGGTGGACATGAAAAATGTGAAAATTAACGGATAGTTGTTAAATAATTAAAAAAAAAAAGTCTTAACTTGGCAGAAAAAAATAGGCTGACTACCTTTTCAAGTAAAAAATAAAAATAAAATAAATAAAGATTTTTATTTTTATTTTATTTTTATTTTTATTTTTTTTATTATTTATTTTTAATACCTAAATTGAAAATGACTCATAATTGAGCAACCTTAAGACCATCCGCAATGGATGGTCGATCTTGTGATTGGTCGCCATGCAGAACGCATCCCACCCATTACATAGAATTGATCATGGTGTTGGTCGGTCTCCTTTTTTGCATAACTCGGTCGTATACTCGATCGAGTCTTCCCTATTTGTTTGTATGTGAGTGTGCGTTGTTAAATTGTTTTTGTGAGTTATTTTTGTGTTTAAGTGGGAAATGTTTTTGGTGAGTATTTCGATAATCTTATTACACTAATTTGGTCATGAAAAAAGTTTGCAGTGAGTTAGCGCTGAGGCGCAGTGGTACCATTATATCAAATTCAGCCAAAAACTAACAAGTGGTAGAAACCAAATATTCAATTCATAAACTCTAAGGCCCCGTTTGGTCCGCGGAATATTTTTGATTGAATTGGAATCTGTATGTGGAATTAGAATGTTAAAATGTTAAGAATTGGAATGTTAAGAGTACGTTTAGTTGGGGGAAAACACCCTTTTTTTTTACAAAATGTTTTGTGGAAAACAAGGAAAACAGAGAGCGCGTTCAAATCAATGTTTTCTAACAAAATGTTTTGCAAAACACAAAATTCCTATTTCCTAACTTAACAAGGAAAAATACAAAATAAATTTTAGTTATTTTTTTTTGTAACCCACAACCCTCCTTCATCTTTTTCAAAATAGAAAATATAAATATCAACTAAACACATTTTTATTTTTTCAAGTCTTTTGTTGAGATAATTTTTCCCTTTCAAATTTTTACAAAACTAAAGATAAAAAAAATAAAAAATTAAAAAATAAATCATAAAAAATAAAAAAAATTCTTCAACTAAATGCACTCTAAGGGTTTAAAATCTGTAAAACTGAAATTTGCAAAAACTAAGATGTGTTTTGTTGGAAGAAAATAAAATGAGAAAAATAAATTATATTAAAATATTAAAATTTTATTTTAAATTAAAATTGATATACTAAATATAATAATATTATTAAAATAATATTATTGTAATAATACAGGGAGGTGATTCGCACACCTAACTTTTTTTATTCTTGCACCATATTATATGCATTACAGTGTTGTACTGTATACTCTTATGCATTACAGTATTGTACAAAATAATATGTTTAAAAAAAAAATGATGTGCTAATCAATCTCAAATAATAAATTACTGTATTATTATTAATAAAATAATGCTCCGTAAGTATAATATTAACCACTTCACTCTCCAAACACAACACGAAAGACTTTATACTCAGATAATGTAATAACATGAGTCATCATCATTATCACCAAACTACCAAACTCCTATATTTAACCACTTCACTCTCCAAACACAACACAACACAACGCCATCTCAAAAACATAAAAAAAACATTAAAAACATCAAGAAAAACCAAAATGGGTTTCAATCATTACAACAAACTAATCCGAAATATAGTCAGGACTTCACGATCAACAACAGCAATAAGAAGAAGATCAGTTGATTTGCAAACGACATCGTTTTTTTCAACAATATCGAATGCAGCATCGTATCATTTAAATGGTGGGCCATCGTATATGAGAGGAGCTGTGTTTTGGGAGCCAAATAAGCCTTTGACTTTTGAAGATTTTGAAATGCCTAGGCCTAAAGTCAACGAAGTTCTTATCAAAACTAAAGGTTTGACTTTTTATCACTATTTCTTGCTTTAAGTTGATAATTTGTGACTTAGTTGTTGGATTTTTTTTTTTTTTTTTTTTTTTTTTTTTTTTTATAATTATTATTAATTTTTTGTGCCTTTTTTAAAATGTATAAATAAGCTCTGTTTGTCACGTAGGCTTATGGAAGCTTTTATGAGCCATAAGCCAAGCAAGTTGAAACGGGCTTACGGTGGCTTATAGTTAATCAAATTACAAAAACAGCCTTCAGAATATAGTGAATTATCACGCAAAAGCCGGAAATATATCTGAATTTAATTTGATGTATTTTTATGCGATTTTCCATTAATAAGCTTTAGCTCCGGCTAATTCGCCAAGCAGCTTTATAGAAATGTAAGCTCCAGCTCCAAACATACCTAAAGCTTAAGCTCTTCTGAAACGCTCCACTTAGGGAGCTTCTATTTTATGAGCTTATGTTTTTTTAAAAGCTCCTATAAGCTTGTCATTAAAACAAAAGCTAACAACAGCTTTGCGGCAAATATACCAATAAGCTCTTTAAGAGAACCTATTTAGGATTTTAAAAGAAGCTTGAGTTTTTTGTGTGGTTAATTGCATAAATGTGTTATGTTTAGTTTTGTGTCCTTTGGTGTCATTTTAGACTTATAAGCTCCAGTTCCAGCTACTTTCCCAAACATAATCGAGTATAAAAGATCCAACTCCCATAAGCTCTAGCTACTTAGCTCCTATAAGCTCCAACAGTTCTGGCTACTTTCGCCAAAGATAGCCATACTTGTTGATTTATAGTTGTTATGAGTTATGCTCGCTCCCTAGGATTTTTTTATTTATTTATTATTATTATTATTATTATTTTTAACTCATTTGACATTCATATCAGAAATTTTTGGCATGATCATCCTTAAGTGGCCAAAAGTGTAACGAAAACCATCCATGAGAGATATGGTTCTTGCTTGACTTTTCGTCAAACCTTTTGCATAAATTATCCATAAGAGGGATGGTTCTCGTTTGACTTTTGGCCTCTTAGGGATGATTCATCATTCAGGCTATTAGTTTATGACATCGATGGGATGTGCCAAAATTGACAAACCACAGGGACAGATTTTGCAGTTTCCTTTTATACTTATTTTTGAATTCTAGTGTTTCCAAAAAAGAAAAATAAAAGCTTATTGGAGCTTAAGCTTGTTATTCTAAAAAGTAATAGCTTTTCTTAAATATAACTTCGTTTGTCTGGTAAAGGGTATGAGTGCTTTGTATAAAATTGAGATCTTAAATGATAAGCTAGTTTTGCCAAACACAAATTGTACTTGAAACTTTAGACCTTAGGACATTAGGATGTAGGCACAGGGAGTACTTTCACTGTATGTATACATATAAACTTATTTTATAGTGATTGATCACTCAAAAATAAGTTGTTAAGTTGTAGGCATCTGCTTATTTTCTTAGCAGATGAGCACTTAAAAAATCAGCAATCCCAGAAAGTGTATATGTATGCATATTATATATTTGTAACTTATGTATATTGAGAAATGTTATAATCCGCTTGACTAATGAGATCAAGTTATCATCAATAGTTAAGTGGCGGGAATATGACCAAACACACTATGTAAGTAAAAGATGTTTGGGAATTTGGGAGTCTCTGAAAATCACGTTTAATTGCTTTTGTTTCAAAGTTTAGGGACTAATCTTAACCATTGATACTCCATAGTTGGTATTTACTAGTAACATTACCACAAAACTAACTCGCGAAAACAAATTAAAGATTGGTGGCATGATATGTCTTGATGAGTATTAACATGACATCCCTAAGAGAATTAGCGAAGTCCATGGTTATTATGCTCATCTTATTTGAATGACTAAAATTCAGTTTCTTTTTTCTCCACAAAGTTGTTTTGTTAGCCATACATTTCATTCCGTGGGGGTCTGTTTATGTATATACTTTAACCCATATTTAAAACGACAGTTTGATTTTCTGCAGCGTGTGGTGTTTGTCACTCTGACCTTCACGTCATCAAGGGTGAACTCCCATTTCCTAGCCCATGTGTTATAGGGCATGAGATTACTGGTGAGGTTGTTGAACACGGGCCATTGACCGACAGTAAAACAATTGAAAGGTTTGTAATTCTTATTTGTCAATGTAAAAAGTAGTAAGATTCCTACAATTGCTTTATTGAATATGTATCGAATCATGTTGTTTGTTTTTCTATAGACTTCCCCTAGGAGCTCGTGTCGTGGGTGCGTTCATTATGCCTTGTGGTAACTGTTTCTTTTGCACTAAGGTGATCAGATCTAACATAGCTATATAATTCTATAACGGAGTTTATGCCTTTAATACTTGTATATAATTACATAATGCATATTTGACACAGTGGCGTATTGACTGTAGTTTGATCTTTGATACAAAGCATGCATGTATCAAATAGGTGCCGTGCTGATAAAAATTTCTACTACTTGCTAAACAGGGCCAAGATGACTTGTGTGAAGCTTTCTTTGCTTACAATCGCGCAAAAGGGACACTATATGATGGAGAAACCCGGCTTTTTCTTCGTGGAAGTAGTAAGAGTGCTTTTATTTCATACATTGCATTGCTACTGATTAGAGGTGACAAGTTGGCATGGCGGGTTGGGTAACGAGTTAAAATGGGTCTGGTCCGGTTTGATTGACCTGCTAACACTTTCTGCTCATTTTTATAGTTTATTACTTATTAATACAAATACAATATTTGTACGATCATGATCTGATTATTTAAAAACAACAATTTATAAGGTTGCTGATTTAGAATTACACTTTGGATGACTTTCAAGTTTCAACCAATCTGACTCATTTGAGATAAGGCACACCCGAGATAAATTCACTCATAAGTAACTGATTAAAAATTCGACCCCTTCACTTTTGATATTCTCTAATTTCAGTTTAAAAATTTAAATGTGTTCCATATATCTTATAAAGAATAACTAAGTGTGAAATCGAGTCATGTTGTTTATTTGTTTCTCCATCATATAGTGTTTATGTTTATACCTTCAAAATGATTTATTTGTTTTCTTATTAATTTCAGTTTAAAGAATAATAGATAAGAAAACAAATAAATCTTTTTTTATCTATTATCTATCTAATTATGTTGTTTATGTTTATACCTTCAAAATGATTTATTTGTTTTCTTATTAATTTTCCATTCATTTCCGTCAATGCCTACTACATACTTGACTTATTGTCAAATGAGTTGATTATGTATGTTAATTTTGCAGGAAAACCAGTGTATATGTACAGTATGGGAGGGCTGGCAGAATATTCTGTTGTACCAGCACATGGATTGGCTATCCTACCTCACACGCTGCCTTATTCGGAGTCCGCCGTAATAGGCTGTGCAGTTTTTACCGCTTATGGTGCTATGGCTCATGCAGCCCAGGTTCGTCCTGGTGATGCTGTTGCTGTAATTGGTGTTGGTGGTGTAGGTTCAAGGTGAGAATATAAGATTTGGTCGTTTTATCTATTGGTTTTGTTAGTAACTCGTTATTATAACTTAAAACATCCAAAGAAGATCCAAACACGATAATCATTCTTATATAAACTGCTCTGTATCTCATAATTACTCCCAAATCGCTCATCCAAACACCCTTCCCCTTATAGAAACCAACCAATATATCACATTTAATTATGATCTAGCTAATTCCCATCATGTTGTACTTTTTGTTTTATGCTTATCTACCATTGCAATGGCTTCTTATTGTGTAATTATAACTAGGTAAATGTTCCAGTTGCCTGCAGATAGCACGTGCATTTGGAGCATCTGAGATTATTGCCGTGGATATACAGGATGACAAGCTCGAGAAAGCTAAATTGCTAGGAGCAACCCACGTTGTAAATGCCCGAACTGAAGATGCAGTTGCCAAGATCAAAGTAAGTATACCCTTTTTTCTGTATTAGAAAAGCTGCTGCTATTCTTGCATTTGTTTCTCGTAATGGTGCTGGAATACCCACTGCTGCCCTGCTTATCGCATTTCGTGATTCATTTTCTTAGTTTTATGTCTTGACCATCAACCAAATATAAATCAGGGTACACAAGTCATTCTTGGCTGTTTCCGCCCACTAATTTTTTATGTCTTCTAAATTTTAGCTATGACAAACAAACTGGGCATTCATGCTGTTTTTGGGTATAATATTCTATCTGTAAGAGTTAAAATACTATTGAGTATAAACTTTCACAGTTTCACCAGTCAAGAAGATTAGTTAATGTTGACATATTTTTGGACAGGATATAACCGGAGGGATGGGTGTTGATACTTGTATTGAAGCGCTGGGAAATCCAAAAACATTTTCTCAGTGTGTACAAAGTGTAAGAGATGGTGGAAAAGCAGTAATGATTGGTCTTACTCTATCTGGAGCCAAAGGTGAAATTGATATAAACCATTTGGTCCGTAGACAGGTATGAGACCTGAAATCTTTTTCTATTTTCGTACATCATTAATACATTTATGCATTTTGATAAACATTTATTTAGTGATGCTTTGAAGGTATATTTATGTGAATTTAAATACTAAGCAATAACCATTACCATGATTGCATAGCAATCACTTTTGCATGGAAAGATACATCCTGCTTGAAAATGACAATGCTTAACTAAATACATCTTCCTTTTAAAACTGTGCATTTGCTGATAATTGGGATTTTTTATCTTCATGTTTGGCTAAGAGTTTTTAAGGTACGAACCCAAGCTCACATTTGTGATCTTGTTCTCATTGTTGGCATCAACAGTAATAACTCCATCTCGACTTCAATTTTTTAATTTATTTTTTATTTTTTTATTTATTTTTATAATGTTTAGATGTGGTCATTTCAACCCATTTAGAAGTGGCTTGATTTAGGCTTGCCTTTTTATTTTATTTTTATTTATTTTTTTAAGAAAAAAAAAAAAAAAAAGAAAAAGAAAAAAAAGAAGAGATCTATCCAGGATGATAGCAAGTCAACTGGATCTATCAAGTCAAACATGTTGAAACTTGCGCAAAATCTGTTTTCTATATTTATAAATCGTTTTATTGAGGTGTTAGATGGTTATTGAAATATTCATTTTCTTAGTTGAAATATGGGCATCAAATGTTTGCGGGTCAACCCAACACGATCCAGGCCGTTTCAACCCATGCAAAAAAGGAATCATTTCCCATTACCCACACTGATTACCCTAGTTGCACCTGCACCATAAATCTTATGATTTGATGCTAACAAAGGTCATGTTTTTGGTTAACAGATAAAAGTAATGGGCTCGTATGGAGGCAGGGCCAGACATGATCTTCCAAAGCTGGTGAAACTGGCAGAAAGTGGCATATTTAATCTCGATGCAGCTGTTTCAAGAAAATGTAAGTTTGAGGAAGCAGGGGCAGCATATGATGATCTAAACAAGGGAAATATCATAGGCCGTGCTGTAGTTGAGATCATGTAATCTCTTAAAGTTTCAATGGTGTATGTTTGACTTTGTTCTTTTACTGCTTTGTTTCTCATAGACAATAGTTCGTGAGCATGTTGTAGGGTGGCTGTACATAAATTCGTAATACTAATGGGAGCATGCTTTGCTTTGGCCTTTGGTATTGGTGGATGAGCTTGGTGGTGACGACAGTGGTTGGTGTTGGTGTGTGGGGTTAGTGATGGTGGTGACGGCAGCAGCAGTAGAGATGAAATGTGAAAATTAACCGATAATCATCAAATAGTAAACGAAAAGTCTTAATTTAACCAAAATAAGTTGGTTAACTTTTCATGAAAGAAAGATAAAATTTAGTACCTGAACTGCAAATGACTCATAAATTGAGTAACCTTTTAAAACTAGGGGTGTTAACGAGTCGAGCTCTAAACGAGCTACTCGAGCTCGAGCTCGTTTAGCTCGAGTGGAGCTTTTAAAACTAGCATTTTGCTCGGCTCGTTTAGTTATTCGAGCATAACGAGCCGAACGAGCTAATCTAACTAAACATGTAGTTCCAAAATATTTTGATTGTAAAATTTTAATTACTATTAGTATTATAGGTTAAACATAAAACAAAAACTAACAATATGTTAGCCTTTAATTACATTAAAGATCGACACTTTAGTTTATATATAAATATAAACTAGTAACAGTGAGATTTTGTTTTATAGACTTAATATTGTCTTTCTTCGATTTCATTCATCCAATGTAAGATGTGAAATGATTCCCCCCCCCCCCCCCCCACCCCAATTCAAACTCGATCTAAACGAGCCGAACGAGCTAATCTAACTAAACATGTAGTTCCAAAATATTTTGATTGTAAAATTTTAATTACTATTAGTATTATAGGTTAAACATAAAACAAAAACTAACAATATGTTAGCCTTTAATTACATTAAAGATCGACACTTTAGTTTATATATAAATATAAACTAGTAACAGTGAGATTTTGTTTTACAGACTTAATATTGTCTTTCTTCGATTTCATTCATCCAATGTAAGATGTGAAATGATTCCCCCCCCCCCCCCCCCCCCCCCCCACCCCAATTCAAGCTTACAAGCATTACTTAGATTCTTAATGTATATGAATAAGTTAACCTATTACTTTTAGTTATGTGTTAAATTAATTGTTACTCATATATATTCATTGATCATATAATTGTTACCATTAAGCATTACTTAGATTCTTAATGTATATGAATAAGTTAACCTATTACTTTTAGTTATGTGTTAAATTAATTGTTACTCATATATATTCATTGATCATATAATTGTTACCATTAGTTTTATGCTAGTTAAGTGTGTTATAAAGAAATAACCAATATATTTAATAACTTTGTCTCAAATATCAAAATGAATAAAATCCAATCATAAATAGTTAAATACCACTAAATAAGAATTATGAATCATTAAAATGATTTCAACGAATCTCGCTCGTATGGTTCATGTGATGTTGAGAGTTATATAAAGGTTTTTGTAAGATTCGATAACCTACAACCCTGGTTTACTAGAGCGGAATAAATACCGATGTTGAAGAGGAAGCACACACACCAGCAGAGGAAGCACACACACCAGCAGTTATGATGTAATCGACAGAAAAGAGAAGCTTTGCACAAGTAAGTAAACCCTAACCAAACGTTGATTAGTATTGAAAGAATGCGTACATAACTCGTCCCCCCTCACCTCCTTTTATAGAGATGAAGGGGAGGTAAAACCGACTCTAACAAGAGTCCTATGTCGGCTGACGGCTGTGATAACAAGAAACGGGTTGGGCTGGAACACAAGCCAATCAACCGACTACTACATGACTAAGAATACGAAATGGACACTTAACACCCTAGACATAGATAGAAGCTAAATAAAGACTAAATATAACAATTTCCACCTTAGGCTTATATTAGCCTATACTAACACTCAGCAACTCCAAGCAGTGTTGTAACTTCCATCCAGGTACCACATTCGTCAAGGCATCCGCAGCATTGTGTTCAGTACCCACCTTCAGAACTTCGATCGTCTTTGCTTCCAAGACATCTCTGATAAAGTGATAACGCACGTTGATGTTGATGAGGCGAAAAATGTACCGCTTTTAAGGGGTCATTTAAGCCCTAATTCGAGATTATTTGATCAATTATTGCCCTAAATCGTTCCTTTTGTCATTTTAGGTACTTTTGGAGAGAAATCTGGAAAAGGAAGCGTTTTGGACGTTTTTGGAGCATAAAAGTGAAGAAAACGGCAAAGTCTCAAATTCCTTGCTGGGAACAGTACCTGACGACGTCAAGACATTACACATGACGACGTCAAGAGTGACAAAAGAGATGGATGTGGAACTTATAACGTGACGGCCCAGAACATTTTCTTTGTTAATGGCCTGACGGCGTCACCAAGGCCGTCAGGGTCCAAATACAAGTGACGGCCCAGAGTAGATTTGCACATGAAGGCATCAAGACTGGATCTAGGCAATACTAATTTCAACTTGGCGGCGAGTTGACGACGTCAGAGGCTAATACATGACGCCGTCAGGATGCTTAGTCTATATATATTTTTCTAATTTTCCATTGTAAAGTGTGGAACAAGTTGCGGAATATTACACACAAACCCTAGGTCGAATTTCCTGCATATTGAAGGGGTTTCAATCCCTTCTTTCTTCCATGTTTTAATAAAGATAAGTTCTCCAATAATCATTCAATATGTCTATGTATTGTTTGATTCTATCTTATGTTTATCTTTCTTTTAACATGTTAGGCTAGGTTTTTATTGTGTTTGCTTAGATGTAGTGAAACCTAGATGTTGATTATTGGTTGATTGTTTGTTTATAATTGTTACGGATGATTGTATTCGATGTTAGGCTTAAGAAAACTGGCAGACTTCCATTGGTAACTTGCTTGAACGTCTTAAGAAACATGATCGGAGGTGTACTACAATTTTTGGTTGTATTTAATGCATAAGTGAATTCTAATGATCCCATGTTAGGAGCTTTTAATCGGCTCGACATAGGAGTGAAGTAGGATCTTATAGAGTTAGGGAATATTGTACACGGCCCTACAACTAGTATTAAGGAATATAACCCGTCATCCATGCAATTGTAACAAGCTAATCAACCGGTAAAAGATATCTAGAGAGTAATGAAATCTAAGTGATGAGTGCTCAAACACTCATCATTTTTGGTCAAATCTGAACTGCAAAACATACAAAAACACTAAAAAATGCATCAAAATACTAAAAATATTTCAAAATTGTGTTTTATATGTTTTAGATGCAAAAAGAGTAAAAACAGATGAAAAACGTATAAAGTTTGCAAAATTGGCAGTTTCAGTCCCCCAACTTTCATAAAAATGTCAAAACTAGTCCCTGGTCATTCAAAATATGGAAAATTATCACCAAAGGTCCTTTTGAAATCATAAGTTGTCATATTTAGTCCTTTGGTGAAAAATTGGAAAAGTTTTGAGAATTTACAGTTTGGTCCCTAGAGTTTCACTTTTGGCAATTTTGGTCCCTGGTGGGAAATTTTTGGAAGAAAAATCAATTTTGGTCTTGTGGTTACTTATTGTGGCAAGTTTAGTCCTTGGATTGAAAGTTTGGTGAAATTGCAAGTTTGGTCCCTTAACTTTGCAAATTTGGCAGCTTTAGTCCTTGGGTGTTTGAAATTGGAAATTTATTCAACTAGGGTACTTGGATTATAGAACTTAGCATGTTTAACCCTTGTGGCAAGTTTGGAAAAGTGCCAAATCAGCCCCCTCCAAATTCAGAAATTGCATTCATGGTCCTTGTGATTAAATACCTAACCAAATGGACCCTCTTATTTCTATTATCCAAAAATCCAATCCTAATACAAACCCAAAACACCCTTGGCCCAGTCCACCATCACCAGGCCCAAACCACCCTAAAAATATAACTCACCCCATTTTTTATTATCCCCCAGGGTCAAACTCAAAGTCAAACATCTCACCCTCCTTCCCCACTAGCAGCCTGCAACACCACTTCCACACTTCACCTCCCCCCTCCTCCACCTAAGCTAAACCCACTCCATGTTCCCCATTCCAAACACTACAAACAAGACATAATTAATGCATCCTTGCCCTTTTACTCAACCCCCACCTGCCAAGTTATTTTTTTTCCCGCCAAAAGGTTTTAAAGGCTAGGATTGCATATCACTCATCCTAGGGCTCAAATATGTTGTGGGAAAGTCAAAGATGGACTCCAAGACCTATTTAAATGAAGAAAAAAGTGCAGAGGAGGCATCAGTTAGAATAGTATTCGTAGCTTAGTTTTAAAAATCATAGTTAATGTAATTTAATTCAGTTCAGTTTCAAAATTGTACTCTTAACATTATTAGTGTAACAAGAATCTGTTTCAGTCATTTTAATCAGTTCAATCTTTTTTAATTCACACTTTGCACTTTTTATTAGAAATCTCATATTACCTTTAATGTTATTAAAAGTTGTTTTTATTTGATTGTTTAAGCTTATTTAAGTTAAGTATAGGCTTTCCTAAGCTTCTTGGTCATTTCAGTTGGTTCCAATTCATTTTCACTTAAATTCTTCTAAAATACATGAAAATGGTTCAAAAAATCCAAGTCAGTATAGGAGGTTAAAAGACTCATGGAGAATGATACACTCAGGAAATCCATGGTTTAGAACTTCAAGGGAAGTGTTACGTGGAATGTAGGTCCTGGATTCACAGTTTCATGCTTGGAAACATACTGTAAGCCAATCCTCAAAATTTAAACCTTTTACTGTAGCAGGGCTTGTTGATGCTTATTTGAATGCTTTTATGTGCTTAGTTAATGAATTTCAGATATTTTAGTGCTTAATATTGTGAAATTGCTTATTAGTTTCTATGGTGCTCATTTATTTAAGTTTTACTGCCAAAAATAGCATCATAGTGAATCCTAGGAATTTGGTGTTTATAGGGTTGATTATGTGCTTAATTTAGGTAATCACACCACATTAGATTATTGTAAATCAAAATCTTGGCTTAAATCATGCACATGTAGTGTAAATCACCAAATCAGGTTCATTAAGGGGGTGTTTGGGTTAAGAACTGTTCCTGTGATCTTGATTGTTCTTTGATTGTTGTTTTGGTATTTGTAGACTGTATAGGGTTAGTTTAAGTCAAGAAAAGGTTTAAAACTCAGGTCTTTAGTATCAAAAGTCAAAATGGCCATTTGAGTTCATTTGTGCAGCCACTGTTGGGATGCCTTGTTCATCAGCTCATCATATTGTTGCATAAGTATAATTTATAACTTAATTAATTCATTTAGTAGTATAACACACCAATCTCAGTCCTTAGATTAGGTTTTAAGTTCATCAAAGTCAAATCTAAAGTTTACATAAAAAAGTCAAATTTCCCTTGTGCAGAAAAATCCAAAATTTGCAAGAATTATTTTGATTTTTGTGTGTTGTTTCAGAACTTGAGCTTTTGAGGATTTGAAGTTTACCACCTCATCTTTGGATTCTCATCTTTGCTATATTTTTGCAATTTTTCATCTGGGCCCCACACCCCTTCAAACTCAGCTGCAGGGGAAGATAGCTCCCCTGCATCAGCAGACCACCACCACACCACCACCTTTGGTGGTTGCTGTAGGCCTCCACAGTGGGACCCATACCCCCTCCTAGGTTCCTTGGACTCCCCTCCTGGCACCCTTCAAAGTTTGAGCATGGTTTTGAGCTTAGGCTCACTGGGGCCCACCTGAAACCATCCCACAAGTCTGTCCCATTTCTGTCTCAGTCACCCAATAAGCAAGTGCTTATTGTGGCTTATTTGCTTATTCTGTGGGCCCCATTTGCTTTTTCCAGCTTAAATATGTGCAACAAAGTTGTTTGAACCAGATTTAACCATTGTGGACCCCACATAAGCTCATTTGAGCTTATTTTCTTGTTTGGTCAAATAAAGTCAACTGTCCAAGCTTATTGGGTCTATTTGGCTTATTTTTAAGATATAAAATAGTTGTCTTTACAAAAGTTTAATGTTTTTAGGTATAAAATAGATTTGTAAAAGAAAAAGCCAGAAAAACCAATTTTAATTATAAGTGATAGTTTCTATTTAATTTGATTTATCTTTTTAATCTTCCTTTTTAGATTTTTATTAAGCACCTTGTATTTTTATATTTTTCTTAAATTTTTTTTATATTAAAGTAATTTTAGTAACTTTCACAGATTTTTATTTTGTCACTTAGTATTAATTAGATTTAATATTAGTTTTATTACTTATTAGTTAATAATTAAGTATTAAATAGCATAATTAGTTTTTATAAAGTAAACCCTAGTTTTTATATTTTTTCTAGCTTTTATAAGTTATAAAATAATTTTAGGAATTTTCTTATAATTTTCACTGTTCATTTTCTAATTTTCTTAATTAATTTAGTTAAATTAGATATTAATTAATAAAGTAAATAATTAATAAAATAGTCTAAATATAATTTTTAGGAACTTTTTATAATTTTTTAGGATTCTGTAATGGTTAATTAGTTTTATAAATTTTTCTATAATTTTCTAGTCACTTTTAGTATTATTAGTAATTTAAAACTAGTTAATTAGTTTAATTAGTAATTAATTAACATAAAAAATCACAAAAAGACAAAAAGACATATTTATAATTTTAAAATTTGTTTTTAGTTATTTTATAATTTTAGAAATTTAATTTTCATTTTTCTAGTGTTAAAATAATATTATATTGTATTTAAGTGTTTTAAATATTAATAATTAGTATTAAATAGTTTTTAATTAATATTAAATAATTAAATAGTGTAAAAATCTATTTTCTTTTTCTAAAAAGTTTCTGTCATCCTTTAGTTTGTAGAAAAGTCATTTTCACCCCCTGTGGGATTTCAGACTTCAGATTTCACTTTTTATTTTGTACGTTCGCGTAAATTTAAATTGAACGTACGCGTTTTTAGGTTTTAAACGTTTCTGGTTTTTCCAAACTTCCAGTCTTGTTCATATAGCTTATTTAAGCTATTTCATTGTATATCTCAGTAGTGTAATCGATCTCAAACCCCTTTCTGTCCAAATTCACCCGATCACAAGCCCGTTTGATAACAATCCACACCTTATCGAGACATAACGACCCGGGGAAACACTATATTCCGCGGAGCATTGAGCCTAAGGAGTTTGACTATATTGACCACATCCGTGGTTGACTTTAGTTGACTGCTTTTGCCTCAATCACTAAGTAAACACAACTTTTCTCATTATTGTTTCCACCACATTAGTAAATTAGTTTAATTTTCATTTCTTTTATTTTATTTTGATTGCATCTTTAGTTAATTGGGTTAGTTGACTAGCAACAATTCTTCCCACTCCTTCAAAACCCGAGATTTTACTTGTTTTCCATAAAATATAAAAATACAAAAAGAATCGTCCCTCACCTCTAGACCTAGCTTAATAGGTTTTCTAATCCTAGCGACACTATTCCTGAGTTGAACGATCAATCCCCCGGTACTTGTCACTATACTATACTATAACGATCAGGTACACTGCCTGGTGGGGGTTGTAAGCTTCTCAAGATCCCTTGAGAGGTAAAACCTGTTGTGAGGGGGCAATTCCCACGTATCAGATGTGCTTAGTTGTTTCATGAAAAGCATGATTCCACGATAAGTGAATCGCGCCCTGATTATCACAATTAACTGCGACAGTGTTAAGCTCCATGCCCAACTCTTCTAAGAGTCCTCTTAGCTAAATAGCTTCCTTCAAAGCCTCCGTAAGGGCCATATACTCCGCCTCTATAGTTGAAAGAGCCACCACGTGTTGTAGTGTTGCCTTCCAGCTTACAACACATCCCTGTACTAAAAACGCGTAACCAGTGATAGACCTACCTTTATCCGGATCCTTAGCGTAGTCTGAATCAACAAAACCTGTTACGTCCACATGGTTGCCACCATTTGTCCCATACACCAAACCCACGTTCGCAGTACCCCGCAAATATTTCAAAATCCACTTCACTGCTTCCCAATGCTTTTTACCAGGATTCGCTAAATATCTGCTAACTACATTTACCGCATACGCTATGTATGGCCTCGTGCACACCATCAAGTACATTAAGCTCCCAACCGCATTTGCATATGGCACCCTACTCATCCTTTCAACATCACAATCCCTAACCGGGCAATCCTTCAACGACAGCTTGAAGTGCCCACCCAATGGCATCTGAACCGATTTCCCATTGTCTATTCTAAAATTATTTAAAATCTTAGAAACGTACCCAGATTGTGACACCCTCAGAATCTTGCGACTCCGATCCCTGATGATCTCCATACCAAGAATCTTCTTTGCTTCCCCGAGCTCCTTCATGTCGAGCTCTTTTTTAAGCAAAGACTTGGTAGACCCAATCTCAGGCTTGCTCTTACAAGCAATCAGCATATCGTCTACATATAACAGTAGATATATATACTCACATGGTGCATAAGTGCTGTAATATATGCAGATGTCATAACTGCTACGCTTAAACCCGTTGTTCAGCATGTACTCATCAAACCTCTTATACCATTGCCTAGGTGACTGTTTCAAACCATAAAGGGACTT
Organism: Artemisia argyi; assembly: GCA_030686995.1. NCBI lineage: Eukaryota > Viridiplantae > Streptophyta > Magnoliopsida > Asterales > Asteraceae > Artemisia > Artemisia argyi. Next base: position 90,394,159 of record CM060699.1, read on the forward strand.
CTTTAACAAAAATACCTTGTTACCTTGTTCATAACCTGGTGGCTGCCTCATGTATATCACCTCTTCAAGATTTCCATGTAAAAATGCCGTTTTTACATCAAGCTACTCTAGTTCATAATCTCTACACGCAGTCAATGCAAGTATAACCTGAATAGATGTGTGTCGAACTACCGGCGAAAATACTTCATTATAATCAATACCTGCCCTTTGAGTGCATCCACGAGCCACCAACCTCGCCTTGTACCTGGGCTTTTGAACACCTTCAATCCCTTCCTTTATTTTGAACAGCCATTTGCAGTTCACCAGCTTTTGCCCAGCTGGATGATCTACTAACTCATATGTCTTATTCTTCCTCAGAGAATCCATCTCTTCATCCATAACAGCTTTCCACTTAGAACTATCTTCACAAGTAACTGCCTCCTGGTATGTCAATGGTTCATGAGTATCTTCTTCCTCTGCTGCAGCAAACGCGTAAGCAGCCATATTACTCTCATCTCGAAACCTCAAAGGTTTCGTTCTTGCCCTTGGCTCTCTATCCCGAACCAATTGATAATCTGTGAGATCCGGTGTTTGATCATGATCCTGATCCCCTGCATCTTCATCATCGCCATCTTCCTAATCATCTTTCTGATCTTCCTCAAGCGAATGATTATTTAACCTCTGCAGTTCCACCTCAACCTGTAATTCCTCAACAGACTTATCAGTACCTGCACCAGAATCCTTCAACATGTCTTTGTACATGACACTTTCATTGAAGACCACGTTTCTGCTAGTGACTATTTTAGGTGATTCATTATCAAGCCTATATAGCCTGTACCCCTTCACACCTTCAGGATACCCCAAAAAAATGCATTTTACCGCTCTCGGCTCAAGCTTACCTTTTTTAACGTGTGAATATGCGACACAACCGAAAATCCTCAACATCCCATAATCACTTGGATGTCTTGACCACATCTCCATAGGTGTCTTTTTCTTAATCGCTGTCGATGGTGACCTATTTATAAGATATGCGGCCATACATGTCGCTTCTGCCCAGAAGGTCTTGGGCAATCCAGACTGAATTAATAAACAGCGTACCTTATCCATAAGAGTTCTATTCATCCATTCTGCTAATCCATTCTGTTGCGGCGTCCCGGCAACTGTCAAATGTCTAGCAATCCCACTCTCACTACATAGCTGCTCAAACTCCCGATTACAAAACTCAAGACCATTATATGTCCTAAGCTTTTTAACCGTCCTTACAGTCTGATTCTCTACTAGTTGCTTCCACTCTTTGAACTTACCAAATGCTTCGTGTTTGAATCTGAGAATATAAACCCATACCCTCCTGGAATAATCATCAACAATAGATAAGAAATACCTCTTACCTCCCAATGATTCCACCTGAGACGGACCCCATAAGTCTGAATGAACATAGTCTATCACTCCCTGAGTAGTGTGCCTTCCTACACCGAAACTGACTCGATGTGACTTTCCCAGAACACAATTCTCACAAAATCGAGCTTACCTAGACACTTCTTGCCAAACAGCTCCTGCTTTTCTAGCACCTGAAGTCCCGCCTCACTGATATGTCCCAGTCTTTTGTGCCAAACCTGCGCAAAACTGTCTTTTTCTTCAACACTAGCATTAAGCTCACCCGCCACTGCATGGCCATCCAAAGAGTATACGCAATTATCCCTTCGGGTTCCAGATAAAATAACCCTGGAACCATTAATCACCTTGATTTTGCCCGACTGCATTTTTACGGTATATCCCACTTTTCAAGAGTTCCCAGTGATATCAAGTTTCTTTTCAATTCAGGAATATACCTGGCATTGTGTAATACAAAACTTGACCCATCTTTCAGTTGTACCCTCACTTTGCCAATACCTCTGATTTTGCACTCCTTGTTGTCACCCAACAGTACCCTGCCCCCATCGCATTCCAGAAAATCAAAAAATATATCTAACCCGGGTGTCATGTGGTATGAACCTCCTGAATCCATGATCCAATCTAGCAGAGCCTCTGCACTCATAACCATCATCACCTCAGAACCGTCATAAATCGAACCACTGGAGCTTGGCTGATCATCTTTCTTGACGAATCCATTTGACTTCTTGCGATTATTCTTCGGACAGTTTCTCTTCAAGTGCTCTTCAGATTGGAAAATAAAGTACTTGAGTCTTCCACCTCGAGACTTCGATATTGACTTTCCCCTAGACTGATGTGAATTCCTGCGATCAGTTCTTCCCCTCACGTATAACCCTTCACCATCATCCCCCTTCGCCTTAGATCTTTCTTTGATTTCCTTTGAATTGAGTGTGGCAATCACATCCTCCAAAGTCAAAGCTTCCCGTCTATAAAGCAAGGTATCCACAAAGTGTTCGTATGATGCTGGTAAAGAAGTGAGTAATAATAAAGCAAGATCTTCATCCTCGAATTTTACCTCAATATTTGCTAAATCAAGAACGATTTTGTTGAACTCATCTATATGCTCGGAAATCGTACGTCCAGGCGGCATGTAGAATGTATACAACTTCTTCTTCAGGTACAACTTGTTGGCCAAGGACTTTGTCATGTACAAAATCTCGAGCTTGGTCCAAACCCCCGCTGCAGTCATCTCCCCGATAACCTCTCTCAGAACCTTGTTACCTAAACACAAAATCATGGCACTATGAGCTTTCTTGTTTAGCTCAGCTTTCGGTGTAGCATCCATATCCGCGGGTAAAACCTCCAGAGCTGCTTCACATCCATGTTGGATTAATAAAGCACACATCTTGATTCTCCATAACCCGAAATCACCAGTTCCATCGAATTTTTCGATGTCAAACTTGGCTCCCGTCATTCTTTAATCCCTTTATTAATTTGCTAAACCTTGTGAAAAACCTCACAATCACAAACCAACAAAGTCCCTTGTGCACCAACACTTCTTTTTTTTTTTTTTCTTCAAAGAATAAAACAAATAATACTAATCTTTAAAATATATAGACTTATCCCCACCATTAATTAAAAACCGATTTAATATTATCCCTTTGAAAGTGTTGACTTTTTAGATAAGGAAAAACCAGATCCTCTTTTTCTTCTGTCTTCTTTGTTTACGTTAACAACAAGAAAAACCAGATCCAAAAAATCCAATCTTCTTTGTCGATAAAAAACAAACACAATTCAATCTGCTGCTCCTTGTCGATCAAGAACCTGAACAACAAGCACCTTTTAGTAATCGAAAAACCGGTAGCCCAAACAGAACGTAAGTTCTGTTCCTTCCAGAAAAACGAACACAAAAAAAACCCTTCTCGATCGATCCTAGTAACCAGCGAAACCCGTGAACCGAGCTCTGATACCACTTGTAAGATTCGATAACCTACAACCCTAGTTTACTAGAGCGGAATAAATATCGATGTTGAAGAGGAAGCACACACACCAACAGTTATGATGTAATCGACAGAAAAGAGAAGCTTTGCACAAGTAAGTAAACCCTAACCAAACGTTGATTAGTATTGAAAGAATGCGTACATAACTTGTCCCCCCGTCACCTCCTTTTCTAGAGATGAGGGGGAGGTAAAACCGACTCTAACAAGAGTCCTATGTCGGCTGTGATAACAAGAAACGGGTTGGGCTGGAACACAAGCCAATCAACCGACTACTACATGACTAAGAATACGAAACTGATACTTAACACCCTAGACATAGATAGAAGCTAAATAAAGACTAAATATAACAGTTTTTGTGACTAGAAATACAATATATGTGTGTACTGTCTAGTTGGGTAAATATTTATTTGAAGATGAGTCTAGTTAGGTTTTCATAAATATTATGGATACATCTAATTGGGTATTTGATAGAAAATGAAATTATATATTCCAACCATCCCAAATTATATGTCAATTTCCAAATTTCACAAAGTTTAAGAAAAGTGGATCCATTAAAATGTATCGGTATAAAATTTATGTTTTGAAAATTTTGTGTATATTAACTAATCAAAGAAAAAAAGATAAAAAATATCACATATTGAAAATAATAAAAAAAAAAAAAAAAAAAAAGAGATTGACACTATAAAACAAAGACCTACTTTATTTTTCATAATAATATAACTACATCAACTTGAAATTATAAAAAATATATGACTGTATGAGTTTAATACACTTCAAATGCAAGATAGTGTTTATTATAAATTGCATAAATTTTAATTTAAGCATTAAAACAATTTTTATAATCGTAAACGGGATTTCGAGCTCGAGCTTGAGTTAATAAACGAACCTATCAAATTCGATCTTTTATACGAGCATTTTAAGTTTGAAAGTTAGTTTATTGTAGGCATTCCAAAAAAAGCTAAAACTTTTAAATGAGCTTCGAGTTTGAGCTCGAACAAGAAAAATATATTCAAGCTTGAGCTCGAGCCAATTTATAAAAGTTTATTCGAGCTCGAGCCGTGTAGTTAATAAACGAGCTTAGTTGGTTTAGGCCAAAACTCGATTTGACTCAAATTGTTAACACCCCTAGTTAAACTAAGAGTAAATTACATGGTTGGTCCCTGTGGTTTGTACTAAATAACAAGTTTAGTCCCTCGAATTTAAAAGTTGCATGGTTGGTCCCTAAGTGTGTAAACAAATAACACACTTGGTCCAAACGTTAAATGTCCGTTAGTTTATTAAAATAATCGTACGACGTGGCAAAAATGGGGGGGTATTATTGTCTTTCCACGTTCTACCTATACTTTGACTTTTGACCAATAAGTTTTTACAATTAATACATATCTTTTCAGTTTCTCGTCACTCTGTTCTCAGAAACCCACACATATACACAAACACAAATCTCAGCCGATTAATCATTGTACAAACCCTAACCCTAATTTTGCAAAATCAATTGTGATGGTTTTATCAGTGTGGAATTTATGTCCATCTGATAAAAATGAAGTCAATGTGGACTATAAAGCAGTTTATGGTAAGAAGAGTATTTTGTTTATTATGATTGAATTGTGATTAGTAAACGTGTTAACATACACCTAAATTTAATTTTTTGATGTTTTATACAGGCTCTGATCCTAATTTCTTTACCCTAAAGATACATCATGGAGGGATGTTTAGTGACCCACCAAGAAGGGGATACGTTAATGGTAATGTAAGTTTCATTGACAATGTAGATGTTGATCTGTTTTCTGTCATTGAGTTGAATGACATGGTGATGTCGATAGGGTATAGTGGGGAAATGATAATGTACTACCAATATATGATACCTGATCTTGATTTAGACAATGGGCTTAGAGCTTTAGGTGGTGACCATGATGTTCAAGGTCTGATTAAGTATGTTTTGTTAGGTCATAGGTTGATCAATGTATACATTGAGCATGAACAAACTAAGTTGGACACTTATAATGCTTCATATGGTCAAACTTGTACTATTATTGAACTTGAAGATGATGCACCAGTTCCTAAAAGTAAAGTTGCTAAGCAATTGATGTTAGAATGGAATGACAATGTAGTGGGTGAAAGTAGTGTAAATGTTGTTGGTGAGAGTAGCACAGCAAATGAAATTGGTAAAAATAATGTGGCAAGTGAGTTTACAACTGACTTTTACTCTGCTTTGGACAATGAAGACTTTGACCCTTTCTTAGGTTTAGATGATGCTGAGATACTTGATAAGATAAATGATGTTGAGCATATGAGGGGTTTAGATGATGCTGACATAGTTGGTAAGGGTAAAAAACCATTAGTAGATGAAGAAGAAGAGCAGGAACATAGTGGGAGTGAAGATAATGTAGAGGATGAGCAGGAACATAGTAGTAGTGAAGATAGTGAAGATGAGGAAGATAGTGATTACATAGCTGATGAGGTAAATGATATTGAGGATGTAGAAGTTGATATGAAGGATTTTCATGCCAATGTAGATCCTAGTGTAGAGTTCATGGGAAGTGTGAATTTGAAGAGCAGACTGATAAATGATGATGATGTTGATGTTGATGTACAGCCTTTGGATAATGATGATTTTGAGAGTGGATCAGAAGGAGATGATGAATTTGAGAAGATTAGGAAGAGAAAGTTGAAGGTGTTAAGAAAACAACAACAAAAGTCCCTAGATGATTCTAGTGTAACAACATCCTTTTATGTTGGTAAATTATTTGGGACAGCTAAAGAGGCAAAAGATTTGATTAAACGGCATTCCATAGAAACAAGGAGGGAACTTTTTTTGAAAAAAAATGACAAGGTCAGGATTAGAGCTGAATGTTCAGGTACTATTCCAACAATGGGGTCTAGTGAACAAGTTGGGCCTTCAAAAGATGGGCCCAGTAAAGATGGGCCAAGTAAAGCTGTTGTTAAGTGGACAAGGACTAGAATTGTTAATGCTTCTCCAGCTAAGAAAAAGTCAGTTGAGTTGATAAAGTCAAAGATAATAAATGGTGGGCAAACTAACAAGAAAAATAAAGCAGATCCAAACAAATGTCCTTGGTGTTTACAAATAGGAAAAGATGATGATGAAACCTGGTCAGTTAGAACATACAATGCTGAGCACAAGTGTCTACAGACAAGGAACGTGAAAGCCTGCACATCAGATTTCATAGCCAAAGAGTTAGTAAGAGAAATTACATCAAATCCAGGTATTCCAATTAAAGCAGTACAAGACCAAAGTCAAAGGAAGTATAGATTGGAGATTTCCAGGATGAAAGCATTTAGGGCTAAGTCAAAAGCTGTGGATCAAATCAGAGGTGACCACACTAAGCAGTATGCTAATCTCAGGAATTATGTTCTAGAATTGAAGGCAAATAACCCAAACACAAATGTTAAGATAAAGTGTGAACATCCAGATGATCCAGAAGATACTCATAGGGTGTTTCAAAGGATTTACATTTGCATTGGAGCTTTGAAAGAGGGGTTTAAAGCAGGGAAGAGGGATTTATTGGGATTTGATGGTACCTTCATGAAGGGTCCATTCCCAGGTCAGCTTTTGACTGCTGTTTCCTTGGATCCCAACAATGGCATATATCCTCTGGCCTATTGCATTGCTGAAGCTGAGAATAAAGAGTCATGGACTTGGTTTTTGGAGCAACTAGGTGAAGATCTAGACCTACAAAAGGATTCACATTTCACTTTCATTAGTGACAGGCAGAAGGTGATTTCACTTCCATTACTTAACAATTTTATTTGCTTGTATAATATGTATACTTATATACTTGCATTGTAACAGGGCATAATTCCAGCTATAGCCAATTTGTTTCCATCAGCTGAGCATAGATTCTGCCTAAAACACATTCATGAGAATATGAAACAAAAGTGGAGTGGTCAAGTTTACAAAGATATGTTGTGGAAGTGTGCTAGTTCTACCACTGTCCAATGGTTCAACCAAGCAATGGATGATTTGAAGAACTACAAGAAGGAAGCATATGAGTGGTTATGCACGATACCTCCTCATCATTGGTCTAGGTCCCACTTCTCAGGTAAAATAATATTCAATAAGTTACTAGGTCCAATATTTTCTAAAAGAGTATATGAACAAATATGTTTTTCAATTTGTTACAGGTAGGGCAAAGTCAGATGTTTTATTGAATAATATGTGTGAGGTTTTCAATGGCAAAATTGTTGAGGGTAGGGACATGCCAATTATAAGTGCTTTAGAGTATATTAGAGAGTATCTGATGAGAAGGATAGTGACTGTGAATAAACTTATTGCTAAGTGTGATGGCCCCTTAACGCCTACTGCTACTAGGTTGCTAGAAATTAGAAAACAGAAAGCTGTAGATTATGTTGTGTCTTGGAATGGAGATGCCATGTACCAAGTTACTGGTGGTTCTTTTGAGCAGTATGTGGTTAATATGTCAGAAAGGAGTTGCACATGTAGGTATTGGGAAATAACCGGTATACCCTGCAAACATGCCGTAGCAGTCAATTGGGATATGGCAAGAAACAACATGAACCCTGGTTTAATAGAAGAATGGGTGCACCCCTGTTATAGATTGGATACTTGGAAACAAGTTTACTCACACAAGATTTGTCCCACTAATGGGCCAAGTATGTGGCCTAAGTGTAACCTTACAACAACAATCATCCCACCAAATCATCATCCTCAACCTGGAAGGCCAAACAAGAAAAGGAAGAGGTCTGCAACTGAAATGATTGATATAGTCAAGAATGGAAAGCTCTCAAGGAAGCTTAAAACTGTAACTTGTGTTTTGTGCAAAGAAAAGGGGCACAATAAGAGAACATGCAAGGGACCCAGGAATCTAGTGCATACAGGTGGGAAAAAGAAGAATATGAACCCTGCAAATAAAAAGGCTGCTACTCAGAGAGCTGCTACTTCCAGTGAAGCTGCTCCAAACAAAAAGGCTGCTACTCAAGCTGCTTCTAAAAAAGGTGGTGCAGGTAGGGGTAAGAAGAAGAATGCAGGCCCAAGTGTAGCCAAGTGATCTTATTTAGTTAACTTTTATAACTGTCTTGATCATGTGTGATCTTTGTTACTACTTCTGTATTTGCTTTTGTTTGTAAGACTGTTGTTTGACTTATTTTGATCCTATGTGATCATTTGACTAGACTGTGAACATGTATCTTGTTTATGGATCAGGGTAATGCCTAAGTTGACTTTGTTATGGGTTATTTTCACTTGTTATGGACCAAGTTTAGTGTTATTTTCACTTGTTATAGAGACTAATGCTTGGTTTAGAAATGGGTCATTTTGACTTTTATGTGCCAACTTTGACATTCAAAACAATAACAACCAACTGTAATTCCATTAATACATCAAAGTTGTTGCAACATACAAAATTGACTGCATAAGTCAAAGCCTACAACAATTTCTTCAATCTTTCACCATACTTGAAAAATTCAACCACTACATAAGTCAAATCCTACAACTAAATTAACCATACTTGAAAAATTCAACCACTACAAATATTAGCCATGAAACAACCAACAACTTCTTCATTCTTTCACGTCCCCTTTGTGCTTCCAACAACTGAGCTTCTTGCCCTCAATAGTCCTGGAATGATGCTTACAGCACGACGGCACATAGGGGGATCAAACCAATCAACTATACCCTAATAAACAAGAAACATAACATATTAACCAACATAAAATTGTAACCCTATTAAACAATAAAACACTTACATGATCTGGGCATCCATAGAAGCGTCTTCCGGGGTTTTCATTGGTCCAGGATGTGATTATATTTGTTCTTCTACCACAATTACAATACATTTGAATGTTTTAATTAAATGGAAGAAAAAAAATAAAAGAAAAAAAAGGAAGAAGATGAAATCTGTGGTGGGGGTGGGTGGGTTTCTTAAATAGGGGACTAAATACAAACGTTGGAACGTGGAAAGACAATAATACCCCCCCCCCATTTTTGCCACGTCGTACGATTATTTTAATAAACTAACGGACGTTTAACGTTTGGACCAAGTGTGTTATTTGTTTACACACTTAGAGACCAACCATGCAACTTTTAAATTCGAGGGACTAAACTTGTTATTTAGTACAAACCACAGGGACCAACCATGTAATTTACTCTTAAACTAACGAGTAGTAGAAACCAATATTTAATTCATAAACTCAAGTTACAGATCATGTAAGTGTGTAGGGTGCGGTAATGAATTTTATTTCGCAATATCAATTTTATATCAGCCTTTTCTCATTTTTTTTCTTTTAACTCTCCTTCAACAACAAATTATTTTTTTTCTATTAATTTTTTTTCTTCTTATTTTTATCATTTAAAAATATAACAAAAACACAAATACCACTAACAAGAGATAAAATAATATTTCGCTTTCAAGTTTTTGTCTTGTCTTGTTATTTTAATCGGGACACGTGATAGAATCTTTCACATATTCTCCCTCTACCCTAATAACACGAGTCATCATCATATCACCTAACTACCAAACTCCTATATTTTACCACTTCACTCTCCAAACACAACCTCAAAAACATTTAAAAAAAAAAAAAAAAAAATCAAAAAGCCAAAATGGGTTTTAATCATTACAACAAACTTATCCGAAATGTACTCATCAGGAGTTCAAGATCAACAACAGCAACAAGAAGAAGATCAGGTGATTCGTTTTCGACAGTATCGAATGCAGCATCGTATCATTTAAATGGTGGGCCATCGTATATGAGAGGAGCTGTGTTTTGGGAACCAAATAAGCCTTTGACTTTTGAAGATTTTGAAATGCCTAGGCCTAAGGTCAATGAAGTTCTTGTTAAAACTAAAGGTATGCTTCTTTTCTCAGGGACCTTTGAAGTGTTTAATTTAATTACTACTAGTAATGCATAATTTGTGATGCATTTTAAATTTTCTTATCTATATCTATACTAAGCAAGTTGGTTAGGAGCGGTTGGTTGTTCAAACTAAAATTATTTGGCTTAACCATCTCTAATAGACAACTAAACATGTAACCAATAATAAGAAATTATTTGGTTAGGAGCGGTTGGTTGTTCAAACTAAAATTATTTAGCTTAAACATCTCTAATATCTCTACTTATAAAACATGAAGACAACTAAACGTATAACCAATAACACAAAATATAATCACACGGTACCCGCTGCCGCATTGCGCCCATTCTAGTTTTTCAATATGTATTTAAAGAATTTTTATTTGTTAAGGTTTGGTGTTTTTTTTTTTTTTTTTTTTTTTTTTTTTTTTTCATATATTATTTTTGAACTTTAGTGTTTACAAAATAAAATAAAGAAAAAAGTTCAATTAAAAACTATTATTTTCTATGCATACCAAGCACTTTTGAAAAAAAAAAAAAAAAAAAAAAAAAGATTTTTTTTGGGTAAAATTAATTAAAAAAACTTCCACCATTTTGAAAATAAAATAAAATAAATGTCTCATAACAATTAAGCTATATAAATTACACCATAGCATTTAATTATCTTTCAATAGAGTGCCAGTTTCATATACTTTCGACAAACTTTCTTTTTGTATTTTGTATTTTTTTTTAATTATTTGTTTTTGTTTTTGTTTTTGTTTTTTTTGTTTTTTTGTTTTTTGTTTTTTTTTTTGTTTTTTTTTTTTGTTTTTTTGTTTTTTTGGATATTTTTTGGTATTTTTTTGGGATACATTGCTTGATATACCGCATGTGATATATCAGTTATGTAAGTTCGAACACTTAAGATGTTGTTGTAAAATGTCCTAAAATGGTATAAATATTCGTGTAGAAGTTCAAATGATTCATTGTTTTTTCTTTCATTGAAAAATACTTTCTAATCATATATCACACATAATTTAATTTTTGAATCTCAAAATCAATATAGTTTATTTATAGAAGTTGAAGAAAACCACATAGAAGTTTCTTTATTTTTAATCGTTATTTTTTTATTTTTTATTTTTTTTTAGCGTTGCCTTAGTTTAGGCCCCGTGCATTGTTTCGCTTTACTCTGTGTTGGCTTGCTTGGTGCTTTGGCTTGGTGCATTGTTTAGCGTTGCCTTAGTTGCCCCCTCTGGTTGTTTGCTTGCTTGGTGCTTTGGCTTTTGTTTTCGTTTAGGGCTTTGCTTTGTGTTTTTTTTTTCTTGTGCGCTGCCTGTGCTTTTATGTGGTTTTCTTGTTTGTTTCTCGATTTGTTTGCTTGTTTACCTGCTTTCTGTTGCTTGTTTTGCATGTTGCTTCCTGCTTTTGTTGCCCTCACTGCTCGCACACCTGCACTTGCCGGAGGTCTCGTTGGAAGCAGTCTCTCTACTTCCGGGTTTACCGGGGGTAGGGGTAGGATCTGTCTACATTATACCTCCCCCATACCCTGCTCCGGCGGGATTGGGTTTGTTGTTGTTGTACATGATGTCGTAAAATGAGCATAAATATTTGTATAGAACTCTAAAAGATTCGTGGTTTTTTTGCATTGAAAAATATACATCCTTAGGTTTTCAACCATATATCACACATAATATTTAGACCTCCAAATCAATACAATTTATTCATACTTGGAGAAAATAGAAGTACTGTTTTTTGATAGTCTAACTCGCTTGATGTATCACATGTGATATAACATTAATCTGTAAATTCAAACACTCAACATGATGTCGTAAAATGAACATAAGTATTTGCATAGAATTTCAAAAGATTCATTATTTTTTTTGCATTGAAAAATATATACATCCTTAGCTTTTCAACCAAATAATAACACATAATATTTGAACCTTTAAACCAAAATCCGGTTTATCATACAAGTTGGGGAAAATAGAAGAAAAAAAAAACTCGCTTGATATATCACATGTGATATAAGTTTGAATAGTTAATGTGTTCGTAAAATGAGCTTAAGTATTTGTATACAACTACAAAAGATTCACCGTTTTTTCTACTGAAAAATAATACTTATGTCCATTTTAGGACGACATGTTCGGTCTTCGAATCTACATTAATCGAGTTTGAATATCGAAAAGAAAATTTCATATATTTTCTTCAACTTCTGTGAATAAACTATATTGAATTGGAAGTTCAAAAATTATGTGTGATACATGGTTGGAAAGCTAATGATTCGTATTTTTAAATGCAGTAAACGGTGAGTCATTTAGAGTTCTACACAAATACTTATTCCCATTTTATGACAGAATGTTGAGAATGTTGGAAAGCTAATGATTCGTATTTTTTTTTTTTTTTTTTCTTCACATGTGAATTTTTTTTTTTTCAAAACTAAGGAAGGATAAAATGAGTGGCTAAGATTAGTTCTCACCTTCTCACAAAAATTAGATTTCTCACATGAATGGCCCCCTATATATATATATATATATATATATATATATATATATATATATATATATATATATATATATATCATGCAAACTCGTGTATAGGAAAACCTCTTAAAAAAAGTTTGTCGAAAGTATTTAAAAGTGTCACTCTATTGAATTAACCAAACATTTCATCTTATGGGGTCTGTTCATGTATCCTTTAACCCGACACTTGTAATGACAATTTGATTCTCTGCAGCATGTGGTGTTTGCCACTCTGACCTTCACGTCATTAAGGGTGAAGTCCCATTTCCTCGCCCATGTGTTATAGGGCATGAGATTACTGGTGAGGTTATTGAACACGGGCCATTGACCGACACTAAAACAATTGAAAGGTTTGTAATTCTTATTTTTCAATGTAAAAAGTAGTGAGATTTCTACAATTGCTTTATTGAATATGTATATAACTATGTTGTTTGTTGTTCTACAGACTTCCCGTGGGAGCTCGTGTCGTGGGTTCATTCATTATGCCTTGTGGTAACTGTTTCTTTTGCACTAAGGTGACCATATCTAACATAGCTATATAATTCTATAATGGAGATTATGCATTAAATACTTGTATAAATTACATAATGCATATTTCTATAACAGGGCCAAGATGACTTGTGTGAAGCTTTTGCTGCTTACAGTCGCACAAAAGGGACACTATATGATGGAGAAACCCGGCTTTTTCTTCGTGGAAGTAGTAAGAGTGCTTTTATTTCATACATTGCATTGCTACTGATTAGAGGTCAACGCCTACTAAATACTTGACTTATTGTCAAATGAGTTGATTGTATATGTTATTTTTGCAGGAAAACCAGTGTATATGTACAGTATGGGAGGGCTTGCAGAATACTCTGTTGTACCAGCACATGGATTGGCTATCCTACCTCAAACACTGCCTTATTCAGAGTCTGCCGTAATAGGCTGTGCAGTTTTTACCGCTTATGGTGCTATGGCTCATGCAGCCCAGGTTCGTCCTGGTGATGCTGTTGCTGTAATTGGTGTTGGTGGTGTAGGTTTAAGGTGAGAATATAAGATTTGTTCGTTTTATCTATTGGTTTTGTCAGTAACTCGTTATAATAACTTCAAACAACCAAAGCAGACCCAAACACGATATCCATTCCTGTATGAACTGCTCTGTATCTCATAATTACTCCCAAATCGCTCATCCAAACACCCTTCTTTTAGAATCCAACCAATATATCTTTTTTTGGGTAACCATGGTTTCCGACCTTTTGGCCGACTAATCCACCTCCACACAGATTCAAACCGGGTATAGTCCTCCCTTTTCAGGAGGACCAACCAATATATCTCATTTTATTATGATCTAGCTAACCCCCACCATATTTTACTTTTTGGTTTCTGCTTATCTACCATTCCAATGGCTTCTTATTTTGTAATTATAACTAGGTAAATGTTCCAGTTGCTTGCAGATAGCACGTGCATTTGGAGCATCTGAGATTATTGCCGTGGATATACAGGATGAAAAGCTCGAGAAAGCTAAAGTGCTAGGAGCCACCCACGTTGTAAATGCCCGAACTGAAGATGCAGTTGCCAAGATCAAAGTAAGCATATCCTTTCTTCTGTATTAAAAAAGCTGCTGCTATTCTAGCATTGGTTTCTCGTAATGGTGCTGAAATTCCCACTCCTGCCCTGCTTATCACTTTTCCTGATTCATTTTCTTAGTTTTATGTCTTGACCATCAACCAGATATAAATCAGGGTACACAAGTCATTCTTGGCAGTTTCGGCCCACTAATTTTTTATGTCTCCTAAATTTTAGCTATGACAAACAAACTGGGCATTCATGCTGTTTTTGGGTATAATATTCTATCTGTAAGAGTTAAAATACTACTGAGTATAAACTTTCACAGTTTCACCATTCAAGAAGATTAGTTAATGTTGACATATTTTTGGACAGGATATAACCGGAGGGATGGGTGTTGATACTTGTGTTGAAGCGCTGGGAAATCCAAAAACATTTTCTCAGTGTGTACAAAGTGTAAGAGATGGTGGAAAAGCAGTAATGATTGGTCTTACTCTATCTGGAGCCAAAGGTGAAATTGATATAAACCATTTGGTCCGTAGACAGGTATGAGACCTGAAATCTTTTTCTATTTTCGTATATCATCTATGCATTTCTGGAAGCAGCCTCTCTACCTTCAGGTAGGGGTAAGGTTGTCTACATCTCACCTCCTCCATACCCCGTGGAAGACGGGATTGGGAATCGTTGATTTTTTTTATTATTTTTATTTATATTATTTATTTATTTATTTATTTTATTATTATTTTTTAATCTATGCATTTCTGCTTTTTTATGAACATTTATTTCGTGATGCTTTGAAGGTATATTTATCTGAATTTAAATACTAAGCAAGCCATTACCATGATCGCATAACAATCTTTTGCTTGGAAAATTACATCCTGCTTGAAAATGTCAACGCTTAACCAAACACATATTCCTTTTAAAATTATTATCACAGAAATGGGTGAATAAATTTGTCAAAAAGAAGAGATGTTGCAATTTTTATGGAACATATTAAATTATAACTTTGCTTGAGGTCTACACAAATGATCAATTGTTGCCACATAGATGCAATAGTTTTTTATTTGGGGTGTTCCAAATTGAATGCAATATTTCTTTTAATTTTTGAAAAGGAGTATCTAAATATCCTATAATAAGGAAATATTTGTGAACCAAAGATGGTAGAATCAATATTTTCTTATAAAAGTGACCTTCAGTAGAAACACGACTTAAGCTAAAAAATGCCAATAAGCGTGACATTTCAGTTTTTAAGAGACATCCATAATGGAGATTATTCATGGGACGACATGTAAAAGACATACCACTATATAAATTTGTGCATTCGCTGATAATTGGGATAGTCATTTTTTTTCTTCATGTTTGGCTGAGTCTTTTTAAGGTACGAACCCAAGCTCACATTTGTGATCTTGTTCTCATTGTTGGCATCAACAGTAACAACTCCATCTCGACTTCATAATTAGTGGCTTGATTTAGGCTTTTTATTTTATTTTTATTTTTATTATTTTTTTTTTCTCAAATGGATCAAATTAAAAAAGGAGATATCTATCAAGGATGAGAGCAAGTCAACTGGATCTATCGAGTCAAACAAGTTGAAACTAGCGCAAATTCTCTTATCTATACTTATAAATACAATCTTTTAAATCATTTTATTGAGGTGTTAGATTTTTATTGCAATATTTGTTTTCTTAGTTGAAATATGGGCACCATTGCGGGTCAACTTAACCCGACCCAGACCGTTTGACCCGTGCAAAAATGGAATCCTTTCCTCCTGAACCCATTAGCCACACCGCTTCCCCTAGTTGCACAGACCATGAATCTTACTTAATGAAAATTCTTAAAAAGGTCTTGTGTTGGTCAACAGATAAAAGTAATGGGCTCGTATGGAGGCAGGGCGAGACATGATCTTCCAAAGCTGGTGAAACTGGCAGAAAGTGGCATATTCAACCTCGATGCAGCTGTTTCAAGAAAATGTAAGTTTGAGGAGGCAGGGGCAGCATATGATGATCTAAACAAGGGGAACATCATAGGCCGTGCTGTGGTCGAGATCATGTAATTTCTTAAAGTTTCACAGGTTTGTGAGCATGTTGTAAACTGTAGTGTCTACATAAGTTCAACACTAGTGGGAATTGAACTTGCTTTGCCTAGCATAACTGAGGATAAATCTTGAATAAAATGATCGAAATTCTAAACATATCTTGATCTAAACTTGGAAGAAAAAACACCAATTTTGACCCAAAGATGTAGCATTGAAAGCTATGTATCTTGGTTTGTAAAAATCTAATGAAATGATAATGTGAAATATATCATGTTTTTTGTTTAAAATATTAAATTATAGAAGTTCAAACTAAACTAATCAAACTGACTGAGGAGCTTAAACAATAAAGAAATAAAGTTGCTTCTATCCAGTCAGATAGTTTTCAGTTATACTATTAAACAAAACTGAATAAAAGATGAAAGATGAGAATCACAAATAGAAACAAAAGAAACATAACAAAGTCGCTTTTAAAGCAAGCAAAGTTCGATTACAATTGAAATTGACATGTATTTTGTTCTACCACAACAAGCCAACAGAGTTGCTAATTTAAAATCTTTCCTTTATTTAATGTCATCTTATAGAGTGCACAATATTCCTTTGTAGTAATACATATTTTACTAATGTTTTGCATGTCTGAAGCAAAATGCCTTCATCCTCCCAATCGCATCTTCAAGCACTTTCGGCTCTGCAGCGAAACTCACTCTAACCCAGTTCTTCAATCCAACAGAATACCCTACATACATAAATATTACCATAAATATAAAAAGCTTACTAATACTAGAAATGAAAATAATGAAGATAATATACCTGGTAAAAGGATTATGGATTCCTCTTTAGCCAGCTTCATACAGAAGTCTGTATCATCAACTACATCATTGAAGGCTGATACATTTACCTTCACCTGTGAAAGAAAATCAAGGATATTTTTAGCAACTTTTATGCACCAAAATTTAGTAACTTCGTAAAATATCTTTACCATGGCAAACATTGATCCTTCGGGCTTGTGTGGGCATGTAACAAAGGGTATGTCCTTAAGTTTTTCATAGAACAAGTCAGATGCCTCCTTTAGTATCTTATTGATATTTAAAAAGAAAGATTCTGGTGTGTTCTCCAGGATGTGAGGAACTGCTGCCTGGCGATTGTTCGATAAAGAATTAGTTATTAACTAAACATCTAGATCATCAAGAAGATAGTCTAATCACATACCTGAATAACCGTAGGGGGGTCCGCCGTTAACTCGAGACAACTCTTTATGGAGCCAGCAATCTGCGAGATAGAAGATATATAGGACATGTAGAAAATTCAATCATTGAGAATGAGCAGCATATAAAAATATGATAATTGTTCATGTAGTTTAAAGTGAAGGACATAGAAATGACCCTAGTTTTGTGAAGAATGCCGTTCGGTTCAGTTATTGCTATCCAGCCAAAACGCCAACCAGGAACAATCCATCGTTTTGATATTGTTCCAAGAGTTAGAACGGGTGCTATATGTCCAAACACACCCATGGGGATAAATGGTTTTTCTCCAAAAGCTTGATAGGCATAAACTTCATCTGCTATCACCATAATCCCAAGTTGTCTTGCTGTTTCCGCAATCTTTTAAGTATACAAAAATGAAAGATGGCGACAGTTCAGATATATACAAATTATTCAAATGTTACTACATACCATACCAAGTTACATATTAATGTTTTGTAAAATGTTTGCATGTTAACTATATTTGTACTTTGTACATCATTGTTTATGGCTGTGGAAATAAATAAATTTACAAGAAATATTAAACCTTTTGCATATGCTCAAAAGTGAAAACATTTCCACAAGGATTCCCTGGGTTGATGAGAACAATCGCCACAGTTTTATCATCTGCCAATGCTTTGACACCATCAAGATCAACTTCCCAACCTTTCTCAGGGAGGAGATTAAAATGACGAACCTCAAGTGGACTTAAGCTGCTCTGAGCTTCATATAATGGATAATTAGGTGTGGGAAACAATATGTTTGCACCAGGCTGACCGACAACTTTCAGTAAGATTTCAATTGCATGGTTTGCTCCAACGGTTAGAAAAACATCATCAGTTGTTAACTTGTACGAAAGGTCTTTCGACAGATGCTCAGCAACAGCCCTGTTAAGTGTTAACAAACAAATTATATAACGATATGATCTTCACCAACCATTTAAGATATGATATTTAAGAGAGTTAGCAAACCTTCTTGCAAGATTGATTCCTACGCCAGGAGCATAACAGTTGAACTTAGTGGACCGAACTGATTCAACTAATGCATCTTCAACTATTGTTGACGTTCGAAAGCAAGGATAAACCGAAGGATCACCATGTCCTAGATGAATCATTGGTTTTCCGGTCCTTGTTTCATCGATGTTTCCAATGATGGCTTGAAGAATGTTTCTAACTGTGAAAGCTGCAGCAGCATGCACCTCATTGTTTTCCTTGAAACACCATTTCTGGTTGTCCATTCTTCTTCACTTATATTTCTTTTTGTTTATGATACTTTGCTAGAGTTATTTATCAACATTAATATGTAAAATGTGGCTGTATATAGTGAATGGTGGGTCTGGCCAACAAGGCGTGCACAGACTTGCTTTATAGCTAGCAAACAATTTTCTAAGCATCTTCCAAGCATTTGCTCAACCTTGTAGGCCAAGAAAGTCAGTGTTGACTTATAAATGTCAATTTAAAATATCCATGTGTTAACCACATTTTCAATTTGTGATTTGAAAATTACTGAGATAGAAATTAAATAAAAAAGCACCCATGTTATAGTTAGCTACATGCTAAATAAAAAACAACTTAATATCCATGTTCTAATAAGATTTTTTCTACCAAAATATCCATTATATTTTTTATACACAACTTCTATATTTTCTTTAGGACTTACACTAATATGGCAAGCAGAGTACTCACGAAGGTCTCCGTGGAGCACCCCATCGGCTCGGCAGGGAACACCACTCCGCAACCCATGTGTCAAGAAAAGTGACATAGGATTGAAGCAAAACCGCAACTAAAATATGGAATACGATAACAGACGACGCACGGATTTAACGTGGAAAACCATAAGGTAAAACCTACAAACACGGAAAGATGCGTTTCACTTAGTAGAAAAATAGGAATTACACATTCTCTCTAATTACAAGGACAAACACCAATTCTTATATTTCTGATCGTACATAATTAGCAGTTATTACAAACACTGGTATTCTCACAAGAACATTTAGGAGATTTAGAAGTGAATGAGATGAAGAATGAAGCAAATTACACTTCCTTATATAGGCATGAGGTGGCTATATATATGAATGCAAGGAATGTAAACTTTCATCTCGTTCCAACCATGTAGCATTCCATTTCAACCTTAAAGAATCCAACCTTTAATTTAGCAAATCTTCCATAAGCAATCCAACTTTAAAACCCTGTCCACCTTCAATTCCTGAATATCCTTTAATATCCCCACAATGAAACCTTCGGTTTTTTTTTTTTTTTTTTTTTTTTTACTACTATTTCCATATTTGTTTTCAGAAATGTTACTTATTTTTATTTGGTGTATCAAAACTAATAAAAGCGTGGTTCGCAACCACGCATCCTAGACCAATTTTCAGCATCCCTGACAACAAATCTGCTGCTCATATTGTGAAATTGATAAAACATAGGCTTGAGTTCGTGGTTGGCAAATCGGACATTAAAAAAGACAAAATCTACAGTTGATTTAGGTGTTCCCAACCCGTACATTGAAAAAAAAAAAAAAAAAAAAAAAAGGACAAAAAGTTAAGTTAATTTCATCATTCGTATCATCATTTGGACGACAAAAAGCTAAATTTGAGGGGTTAGTGGATGAGGATTGAAAATCATGAGATTGTAAACATTTTGAGATTGCCCGAAATCTTGTGTCTCGACGGACCCACATATATGCCGGGTATCGCACGGGCACACCCGATTTTAGGTCAATAAGTGCAAAAAGATTTCAAAACTGCCGTTTTTGTAGTATTTGCAACACCCAAATTTTCTTTTTGCTACATTCGTTTCTTAATATGTAACTTTAGCTAGCCTAACATTTCTTTTGTGCAACACCCTTTTAAAAATTCTGAGTCCGTCCTTTGTCTCAATATCATGTAAATACTGGTTGTGAGGCCGTAAAATTATGAATGAAATCCATAAAACCGGTAAGTTGCAGAGGAAACATCACCTAAAATCTAAATTGTAATCGTAACATGACCCCAGTAGTTTGCATCTCTTGAAGCAAAGTAATAATACAACGTTTCCAAACTCTCATCACCCCAAATATCCGCAACATTGGAAATCCCTTGAAATTAGTAAAATAATACTAACAAATTTCCCACCTTAAATTCTTCTTTCCGAAATGCACTGTAACAATGGATTATGTCAACCAATCCTTGATATTGCATCTTTTCTCAAACAATGATAGAAAATTTTCTTCTTGATTCGCCGCAATTAATGTTGCTTTTTTATATTACAGGAGGAATTGCATATATACCTACTATTCTACTAATACATGAAAAGCTTCATATTGTTAAATGTTAAACATATTATTTGTTATTAGTTTTGTATGAGCTATTACTTGTGTATTATAATCAAAACCTACATTCTAGATCATTTCATATAATTATTCATTATTTTGATTAAAATAATTATTTTAAATTATTATTATTTTTTATTCCATTTTCTTTCATATCAAAACAAAATCCGAATCCGATTCTAAACCTTCTTATAAACCAAACGGACCCTAAATATTTTTTTCCTGCTTCAGTTGTGTAAAATTTAACATTCACGGCAAGCTTTTTCTTTTATAACACCAATAGCACAACCAAATATAAAATCACCATTGCTTTATTAGTGGTTGACCAATTTTTTTTTTTTTTCGTCTGCTGCTCCCACTCCGTGATCCTCAATAAAAGCATCCATAACTAATTCTCACGTATCAGAACATATAATATTATTGTTGGTGTGGTGCAATATAGTTGGACAGGCCTTAATTCAGGCTCAACAAATGATTCTTAGTCGGATTCCTAGATCATTTTTAATGTCTTCTCAGCCCACCACCCCAGTCGCCTTTTAGGCCCAACATATTTTGGGTCAGGCCTAACATGCCCAACAGAACACTATGACTATGGTGCACACCGCTGTTATTGTTATTAGTTTTTGTGTGGGTGCAAAATGGTTTATAAAATCAAAAGCTTTCTAAATTGATTTTTTGATAAATTTATAAACCTTTTAAAAACTTTATCATTGTGAATGCTCGCAACCACTACTTCTAAGGATTAATTACATCAATAATATTTTGCAAATAAATTGAGTCAAAAGCCTGGGAACCCCTAAATCAACTTTAGTTTTGCCTTTTTTTTCAATGTACAGTTTGCCGACCATGAAGTCAAGCCTAAGAGCACTCGGTAAGGTGACAGTGAGTTATCACATAACTCAGTGACACGTTAGCCCCACATCAGCTTTAACTTTTTCACCTTTAAAAAAAATAAATAAATAAATAAATAAATAAATAAAAAAAAGTATCATAACTCACCTAAGTTATGCCATAACTCACAAAAAAAATGACTTATCCCATAACTCGGGGGCGGTATAATAACTCACCTGAGATGCAATAACTCACCCCCTTAACGCTGCGTTAAGCTTATGACTCGGCACGTTAACGTGCAAATAACTCAGCCCCTCGGTGCAATAACTCACCCCTTAACTCACCTGAGTTACGCCATAACTTACCCTCCAAGGGCACCTTACCGCATGCTCTAAGTTTTATCAATTCCACAGGATGGGCTGGTTTGTAGTCAGGGATGCAGAAAATTGGTCTAGGATGCGTGGTTGCGAACCACGCTTATTTAGTTTTGAAACACAAAATAAAAAAGTAGCATTTCTGAAAACTCAGATGGAAATAGTATAGTACTTTTAAAAGAAATTGAAACCTTCGTAAGCCTCACCGAAAAGTTTTGTGTGCTGTAGGTGTGTATATATTGTTGAACAATGAAAACCCCCCCTAGGTTTTTATGTTTCATTCATCACTATTTATAGATTACAATGCATAATCAAACCGTAATGAACATAAACCACGTGCGGAGTACTTGAGTCTCTAATATATATGTGTTTATCTCTATGAAAAATATAACGGAACATAGGGCAATAAAAGAGAAGGTATTTTCGGAGTTTGAAAGATTAAAATATAAGGGAATGACATGATGCTGATGTCACTTTTAACAAAGGAGAATAAATGGAGATATACTCGATTACTCCCATGCTCTAAAATGTATGTACACAACCTTATAATTCCGGTTTTCCTGCGTCGTTGATCTTATTTTGAAACAGTCTACTGGATGATGCCGAAATTCTGCAAGAATTAGGAAACACCTGGTGGGAAGGTTATTGATTGTGGAAATATGATGGAAATAGAGAAATGGAGCTGTTAAACAAAAAAATAATACAGCGTAGCTGGTACACTTAGCACTTCAAGAATTACTAGTCAGCCAAAGCATGTTTACGGTTAAAATAATGGAAATTTAGGCGTCATCTAAGTCGAAGGAACAGTTGATATTGCTTAAAGATACTATACTAATGTTCAACAATAGAAAATAGAAGATGGAGAAATAGTTAGAAAAAATAAATTGCAAGAAACATCTTAAAATGAAAAGTTCCGAAAAAGACTATTTGAGTTTCTGATGCAGCATAACAAAATAGATTATTTAATCAACTGAAATTCATATGTTGGATGGATAACTATCCATCGTCGCATATGTATACTACTAATGTTTTGCATGTCTCGAGCAAAATGCTTTCACCCTCCCAATTGCATCTTCAAGCACTGCTTGGTCTGCAGCAATACTCACTCGAACCCAATTCTTCAAGCCAACAGCATCCCCTAAGACAATATTATCATATGAGTAAAAGTAGAACTAAGAAGATCATTTGAAGTTCACATTTAAAGAAATTTATGAATATATTAATGAGGGTTCGGTTACCAGGAAAAAGGACCATGGATTCCTCTTTAGCCAACATCATACAGAAATCTGTATCATCAACCACATCATCAAAAGCTGATAGGTTTAACTTCACCTGTGAAAGCAAATTTACATATATTCAAATAAGTCTAATCTATATCCAAAGTGTATGTCTGTGTCATAAAATATGTTTACCATGGCAAACATAGATCCCTCAGGTTTGTGTGGGCATGTGAGAAGAGGTATGTCCTTAAGCCCCTCATAAAACAGGTCTGCTGCATCCTTTAGTAACTTATTTATATTCAAGAAGAAAGATTCCGACGTGTTCTCAATGACATGAGGAATTGCTCCCTGATACAATTAATATATCCATCCCAGATTTAACATTTTGTACTGATTATAAAGAATCAGATTAGTTGAACGGGTCATCCATATCACAGACTAAGTAATCATGCATGTACCTGAATGACAGTTGGAGGATCTGCAGTTATGGTGAGACAACTCTTTAGGCAATCAGCAATCTAACATGAGAGTAAATATAAGACAAATCCGTTACTTGATAGCACAGTGCAAGAAACGTATGGAAAGAGTTCGATAATCATGAAAGACAAGAGTAGGAGGAAAACCCCAATTTGTTTAAGAATGCCGGTAGGATCTGTCATTGCAATCCAACCAAAACGCCAACCAGGAACTATCCACCGTTTTGATAATGACCCAAGAGTTAGAACTGGTGCTATATGTCCAAACACCCCCATGGGGATAAATGGTTTATCTCCAAAGACTTGATGGGCGTAAACTTCATCTGATATCACCAGAATCCCGAGTTGTTTTGCTGTTTCTGCAATCTTTGATTATTGAAAAACATAACACAGACGTATCAGGATGAAATGATGAATTAGGCAAAATAAAGAAAATAGCTTGGATAATATTTTTATTTACATAAAGAGTAACATTAGTTTGAAAAACCAATTACTGGAAAAGTGAATTGTGGGCATATAGTACATTACAGTTTTTGGGGAAAGAATTGAAATTTGCATGTGGGTATAACATTGTTTATGGTGGTTGAAAGATTAAAATTCGAAAGAAATATATATCAACCACACCTTTTGCATGTGATCATATGTGAAAACATTTCCACAAGGATTCCCTGGGTTGATGAGAACAATAGCCACAGTTTTATCATCCGCTAACGCTTTGACACCATCAAGATCAACTTCCCATCCCTTCTCAGGAAGGAGATGAAAATGACGAACCTCAAGTGAAGTAAATCTTGCGCGGGCTTCATATATCGGATAATTAGGCCTAGGAAAGAGTATATTCCCATCTGGGCGACCAAGAACTGTTAGTAAAACTTCTATGGCATGGTTTGCTCCAACAGTAAGGAAGACGTCATCAGTTGCTAACTTATATGGAAGGTCTCTTGACAGAGAGTCAGCAATAGCCCTGATAAAGTTTGTAGCAAAAGAACCATGCATAATCATTATGTATATCGAAACTTGATAAATACAGTGGTGCAAGATTAAAATTTAACAAGGTTTAATTTCCTTCTCATTGCGGCGAGAATAAATCAACATTATGAGCAAAGTTTTATCTGTATAAGTTAAAGTATCTATATAAGTTCAAGCGGAAAGGCAAAGTTGAAGGGGCAAAAGTAAAAAAATATGAAATAAGTAGTAAGTTTTTGATAGCTGATAGTAATTAATAATGAATGATATCATCCTATTTTGATACAGTAATTAATTTCATATATATCCAAAGTGCAATCATTGAATGCATAATTTACAATGTTTTTAAAGCATGTTTGGGTATATAAATAAAGACTACAAACCTTCTTGCAGAATCAATTCCAACACCAGCAGGATAACAGTTGAACTTAGCAGAACGAATGGATTCGATTAGTGCATCTTCAACTACGGTAGATGTTCGAAAGCAAGGATAAACAGAAGGATCACCATGTCCTAGATGAATCATGGGTTTTCCGGTTCGTGTTTCATCGATGTTTCCCATGATGGCTTCAAGGATGTTTCTGATGGTAAAAGCTGCAGCTGCATGAAGGTCATGGTTCTCCTTGAACCCCCATTCCTTCTTCTCCATTCTTTTCTTTGTTTATGTTAAAAACTGTGTGATTTTTAGTGTTTAAATAAGTGATGAAGGGTTGTTAAGTTCTTGTGAATTTATCAGCCATGCATTGGATATATCTTGTGGTGCCTTGATGATGAGTGGCTTGAGGCTCACATGTTTGGTACATGTCATGATTTTACAGTCACACCAATAAACATTTTGTTTAATTTTGTCATTTACTCTAAAGTCATGATGATAGCTTCACATGTATCGGCCATGTATAATTGGCATCTTATTTTGTCATTCTATATTTGGATAATAAATTAGTAACGCCATTTCTAGCTTAACTCCAAACAAATATATCTAGACTTGTGAAAGCTCAATTGTACCATACCCAGACTTGTGAAAGCTCAAGAACAAAACTTGTACCGATCTAGTACGCCAAGAGCATTTTAATCAACTATTAACAAAGTTCTACGTACATACTTTAGATTGTTAAGAAAATTCATAAAAATGGATGATTTTAATATATAAATGTATTCAAAATCTTGAACGGTTTATATTATTGTTCTAAAAAAATTAAGAGTGGTCAGTTTTAAAACTATTTACTAAAAACTATTACAGTAACATTTGGTAAACAATATATATACAGTATGTACTAGAAAATACTCATTTGTTTCAGCTCACAAAAAGTTATTGTTTCAAACCTTGTTAGATGTGTACATTTATGGACTTCAGGAAAGAGTCAGAAACAAACCCGGGACTAGCTCAGTCAGACTGCGTACTTCTGTGCCAAAAAAGGTTTGCTCTCTTCAAATAACCTGAACAGGAAAAACGTCGTCCATTTATCCATTTTTGATAAATAACAAAGAGAAGATTCACTGAATAAAAGTATTGTTCGTTCATCTTCTAACCAAGTTTGAATAAAAATCTTGATTTTACCCAAATTTTTGTAGCTTAAGGAGAAAATTATACGAATATTTCATTTGTTTATATCAAAATTCGCTCGGCGCTCAATTTTTGCTGTTGCTGCAAGGATGGTCTTTGCAATTTTAAATATGCACATCAATAGTCCTTAATGCGATGGGCGGAGTTTAGTGGAGCTTGGGGAGTGTGGTGGCCCCATAGAAAAAAGATTACTAGTTTACTTTTTTTGTTATTTATATTCTAAGTTTTTAGATTACGCTTTTTGGCCCTCTCAATAAAAAAGAATTATTTTAATGACCCTCTCAGAATTTATGTTGTTGCTCCGCCACTTCTTAATACTAACAATTATGAAATAGTTTTGTTAAAATTTCTCATGTGTCTTGCATACGAGGGTAAAATAGTCTTATTAAACTTTTATCTTCTGTTTATTCAACAAATTAATAAAAAAAATATCAATTGATAAATAAAATATAAAAAGTTGTAGCTGAAAGCCGGTGTCAGCTTTTTCACCGCACAACCCACAATCTCGATAGTCATTTCACACTTGTCTCGCACTTAATAATTGTCGCACAAACAACGTTGTTCGGATCACGCCTGATCTAACTATCATTTTTAATACATGAAAAAAATTGTTCAAGTTAAGGCAAAAAAATAACGGTTTTTTTGAAGATCTCATCATTTTAGTTTCAATTGTTTTTTTTTTTTTAATTTTATGCTATGCTTTTTACTAGTATTTTAGTTAAATATAGTGTGTTTAATTTATCATAAATCATGTTTTGATGCTTGTGATACATCCATTAACAAATTTTACAAATTTGGTGTTTCTATTATTATTATTATTATTATTATTATTATTATTATTATTATTATTATTATTACAGTTTTGTGCAAGCGATTATGTTGTATAAAGAGGGGAAGAAGAAGAACTATCCTCATGTGCAATCCACGCGAAGGATTTAAATGGAATGATTAACAGTGTTTTTATATTACAGATCGTTAGTGTGCATATTTGAACCTTACGGACCATCCGTACAACAAAAAGATTTTTTGGACTACACGTGAAATTTGATATAAACAAAAAGAGTATTTATAAAATGAGGTGAGATCCGCAACAATCACCAATTATCTAAAGAACAAACCAACCAATCGTGGTCCTTCATTTAGTTTTCTTCCATTTTCCAAATTTTATTATAAATAACATATCTTGCAAACATAAATATTCAAGCTACAACAAATATACCATCGCGACGAGCATTAAATTATCATTTTATAGATATGCACTTCTATATACTTTCAACAATTTTTTTTTTCATAATTTCCGCCCAGAAAAATCACATGTGATTTGTGAAAATCACATGTGATTTGTGAAAATCACTTGTGATTTGTTATTTTTCTGATTTGTAAAATTTTCCCACAGAAAATCACTTGTGATTTGTTATTTTTTTTATTTGTAAAATAACTTATGATTTGTTATTTTTCACAAGTCACATGTGATTTTTAAAGTAATAAATCACATATGATTTTTCTTTTTCTGGACGAAAATTTTGAAAACAAATTCGGTGAAAGTATATAGTAGTGCATATTTATTGAAAGATAATTTAATTCTCGTCGCAATGGAATAATTAATTTTGTGTAACAATTAACGGTTTACTAGATATTTTAATTTAAATAAAAAGGATGAAAATGAATTTTTTTATTTGATGAAAAAAATGAATAGCTAAGATTGCATGGATTGTTCTTTAGATAAATATTGTTCCGTATAGAACTTCTGTCTTTATATGATTCTATATAGTTTAGATAACTAACTTTCAATTTAACTCTCATAGGGTAAATAACAAAACAATGCATATTTCACCCTTTTTATCACAAAATAAATAAATGAATCATTTTTCAACCCCACCACATTTATCACCCTCCTCACGAGTAATCCTGATAAAAGCCAAGTACCACCAACTCCACCTCACCCACTCTTCTCTCTTTAAGAGCACTTACATCAATAACTTGAGTTAAGTATTAACACGGTGCCACGTCAGCGCCACATCAGATTTAACACTTTCACCTTAACTCATAAAAAAACACCCACAACAATTTACAAAAACACTCATTCATTTTTTTTTTGGAGGGGGGGGGGGGGAGTGAATTTTTATTTATTTATTCATTTTTTTTACACAACACACCCTTAACGCTGAGTTAAGGGGTTAACATCGGGCTTTAACGTCGGCTTAACGCAGCACCATGCAACAATAACTTACATTTAACGTAGGTTAAAATCCCTTTAACGCATGAATTGCGTTACTGCTGAAACTGCTCTAATAGTGGTGGTGACTACCTTTATCCAACCAAAAAATTAGCGGGCCTCATGGGTGTTTTTGTTGTTAATTATTTAGTTTGTAAGTATGTGTGGGGTATATTGTGAGGTATTTTTTGTATAAAGTAGAGTATTTTTATAGTTTTGGTTTGGTGGTGGGTTAGGTGAAGACCATAAAAGGTAAAAGATGGTATATTAAATGGTGATGTGGCGCTGATGTAGAGGTGGTGATAGTGATGAGCATAAAACCTAGTGTCGATTTTGTGGGTTTTCCAAAAATCTAGCAAGTTTAACGGAAGAGTTCGTAAAGTATCTCTACGTTATTGATTTAAATGATTATTGTCATTTACATTTTTTCGATATACTAAACAGAGTTGTGAAAAATGTAGAGGGGGTGAATACATTCCTGTTTAAAACTTAAATGTCTCATATCAAATAACCGATCAAGTGTGATGCAATATGAAAAGTGGCAATAATATGTCTACAACTATAAAGATAGTTGAAGAGTCTTGATTAGCACACTCTTATTTTTTATCCGCACACTCCATTGTACAATCTTTAAAAGCAGCTTATGATAAATGTACAACTGTTTAAAGCAGAATATGGGGTGTGCAAATAAAAAATGGGAGTGTGCAAATCATTAGCCATAGTTGAATGCATAAAAGAAAACATATCACCACAATGCAAATATAAACACAAATCGATAAGTAAAAGAAAAAGCAAACCGGATACGTTGATTTATAGTGGTTTAGTCACGAAGCTCCTCTTCGCCCAACTCCACTCCCCAAGTTTCTGACTCGAGAGTTATTTCACTAAGTCAATAAACTCCCTTCTTGGTAGAGAAAACCTTACAACGTAGCTTACAATGTTTACTGATACTAAGCAAGATATCGAGTCCTTTTTGGGGTACATCAAAACTCGTTATGTTTTATGGCCGGTACATAACAAACCTAATATCCTTGTGTTTTAAGGCCAAATAACACACTAAACCTATTAACTTTATATTTTAAGGTCTAAACACGTAAACCATCTAACTTTTAATTTGAAATATAGTGGGTAATACAAGGTGTTGTATAGTAGTGATACATGGTGTTTTATAATGATGATCCAATCCATGCTTGTGTAATGGATATAAATGCCTAATCTAAATATCAAGAACTCTAAGCTTAATAAGGTTGAACTTTTATTGATGAGAAGCCTTCAATGGGATGAAGATAACAAGAGCTCTAATCTTACAATTCTAGATTTTCTCTCTCTTCCTAACTGAATTTCCTTCTAAGATGAAAAAATTTCACCATTAAAAAACCTCTAAAATCCTCTATTAACTCTAAATTCGAACCTAAACTAAAAACTAAACCAGTCAATTGATTCATAATTGTATCCTTTATCTCTTTATCAATTTAGATTTTTGTTTTTTTAGGGTTTTTTTAGGTCAATTTTAGGTATTTCAGTTCGTTTTGTGATTAGTCTAGATTCATGGCTTCTAAGTGTAGGCCATCGTCATGCAGGGTTAAATTTCTGAGTAAATTCGATGATTCTGTATATGAAACAGATAATAAGAAAAATAATCAGAAAGTTGATAAAGAAGATGAATGATGTGGATAATTGGAAACACAAGAAGTTTTACGATCCTCCTAGGCATAGTACCTAACTGCTATAGTATAGTATAGGTAAAACACGGGGGATTAATCGTTCTTTAATGGAATAGTGAGGTAGGCTCGAAGTGTACATCGAATTAAGTCTAAGGGTTTTGAAGAGTCTGGTTTTTAAAAATAATAAGACTAAGTAAACTAATAACAAGAAAAGTACATTGGTGGAAACTCGTATAGGTAAACAAACTTGCTTACTGAATCTTACATTACTCCTTAGTTGAATTCTCTAACTTATTGCCGTGTCACCCTCGTTAGTATTCCTCTAATTCAGCAGTGGGTTGGTCAAGTCCACTATCTACGTGATAACCTAGGCAATTGTTACCTACAGACAGGATCTCACCCAATAGTAAATCCACGCGTAATAAATATCTAAGAAGAAAATCCACCCAGTGGGCTTATTAATGCGAGGTTATCATCTATTTCTTATAATCACATTTCACTAGACGTCTAAATGTGGTACGGTATATAGCTAGTTTTCTAATGCCTAACGCGCACACCAATCGAGGTTTCATGCAATCATAAGCGAAAACAATATAATTTAGCCTAGCATGTTATACTGAAGAGAAGAAAGACAAATAATCACACAATACATAAACATATGGTAATGATTAATAATTGAATAACTTATCTTCAATGAAACATGGAGTTATGGGTGGCAAAAAAGCCTACAATTCTAATGAAAATAGTGTGAAAATATATATAAAATTACAAATTTGAAAGAGTTCACCTGTAAGTTGTGACATCGTCAGCCCGCCGTCATCCAGGATTTCTCTTTTGCACTGACTTAGTTGTGACGGCGTCACTTAGGAACTGTAACGCCGTCAGCCTTCATATTTTTGGTCTTGACACCGTCACCTCGAGGTCATCTCAGGAGCCTGATTAGCCACAACATCTTCAAGTAATGGCATCACATTGTATTTATGATGCCGTCATACCTCCTTTTGTGACGGTTTTTCTAGGTGTTGTCGTTTTCTTTGTTTTCTCGTCCAATCAAGCCCAAAATGCATCATTTTCCAGTAATTGCTTCCCTGGTACCTAAAACTCAAATAGAAATGATTTAGGGCAACAAATGGTCAAATATGTACGTATTTAGTGGCGAAATGACTCCTTAAAAGCATATAAATTACACCTCATTAATGAAATAGTTAACAAAGAGGATTATAGGGTTAGAATGAGGAGATTGGGGATTTTGAGGAGGACATTTTTGAGACTAGGATAAGTGGAGGAGATGATTAGATAAAGAAGGGGGATATTGTGAATAAGAGTTGAGGTGATGATTTTGTGAATAAGGTTGAGCATAGCAATGTAAGTTTCTTTGTTTTAGATTCTATTAATACTGATAATAGTAATGTTGATAGTGATAATAAGATCATTGTTAGAAATGAAAGTTGTGGTCATTATTTACTCTGTATACGTTTATTATATGTTTAGAATTAGCAAATGATCAAACATTAGTCTGGCCCATTACAAGTTCATGAGGGCCGCCTATACCATGTACTCTTAGTATAAATACCACCACTTACACTTGGTAGAGAGGTGGATAGTCTAGGGTTTTACTTTTGGTGCTATAAAATGCTATACAAGTTTATTATTCTCTCAAGATTATCTACCTCTCTCTCTACTTTCTCTCTCTATGATATGTGTGATGATGCTTACATGGTGACCAACAATCATAAATGAACATAATGAAACTTTTGTAAATATCGTTGTGTCTTTTTGTGAATATTGTTGTGGATAGTGACATTAAGAATCTGAAACCATCTTATGCTAATATGGCTCAGGATAAGAGTAAGTTTATGGAAAGTCTTGAAAAGCAATTGGAAATAAAACCTACAGAAATTGATGAAAATGGTAACTAAATAATTATTTTTAATGAAGAACTCATATGTGTTGGAAGTTTGAAATGGAAATACATCTTATATGGATACTTTATAGGACATTTTATGAATGCTAATGAGTTGAGGTATAATCTTAGGAGGATGTGGAATAGGCATGGATTTAAAGATGTTATTGAGAGCACTAATGGAATGTTTTTGCTTAAGTTTCATGATGAAATAGGAATGAACTTTGTGATGGAAAGTAGACCTTGGACGGTTGCTGGAAAACCTCTAGTTGTTCATAAGGTGTTACCAATGTGGATTAAGATATGTAATGTGCCTTTAGAAGCATGGACTAATGAAAGAATTAGTGCCTTACCAAGTAGATTTGGTAAGCCTGTGATAATAGATATTGTGACTACTAATGTTTGTAAGTATGGTGTGGGGAGATTAGGCTATGCTAGAGTGTTGGTGGAGGTTGATGCTAAAAAGGAATTACCTAAGACAATTGAAATAGTCTGTAGGAATGCCCTTAAGAAGATTCAATCTAAGAAAAGCATAAACATATCTCTAATGGTAAGCCATGGTTAAAAAGGATGTAATGGTGATGTGGTTAATGTTATTGAGTTATAGGATGGAATGGCTAAAAAGGAATTACCTAAGACAATTAAAACAATCTGTATTGTGTGCCACTGAAACTGTTAAAGGCAATTTTAAGAGTTTATGTACTTTTGTCTATACTGAAAACTCTAGTGGTGAGAGGAAAGAGCTATGGAATGATTTTAATAGGCATAAACATATCTCTAATGGTAAACCATGGTTTATAGGAGGTGATTTTAATGTGACTATGGCAGTGATAGAGCACTTTGTGGGTGGTTCTAGTTTGACTGCTGATATGCATGATTTTAGGCAATGTGTTAATCAAGTAGAAATTAAAGATATGTCTAGTTCTAGCCTTTATTTTACTTGGACATATAGACTACATAAAGTGAAACATGGGCTCTATAGTGGATTTTTGAAAAAAGTTTGATAGGGTAATGATAAATGAGGAATTATTGAAAAAACTTAATCAAGCCCACACTATTTTTTTGCCATATATCATTTCTGATGCAATGATAGTGATTCATAATGGGATTGTCAATATAAATTGATCTTTTAAGTTTGAAAATTATGTGGAAAACAAGAAGGGGGTGGGGGTTGAATAGTTTTACGTCAATTTTTATCTCAAAACTTTGTTTTCAAAATCTTCAATACAAGATTTATTGTAAAAATTAACTCAATTCAAATGATCAATTTCACTTGTATATGTATATGTATATATTGTATCTTTATAGGTTATTTATAAAAACTTTATTTTGCGAATGAACTTTTTGTTTGAACTTTGCGTGAAATCAATTTTAGCACAATATCACAAGCTACAACTAGATACAAATGTTTATGAGTATGTAAACAATAAAGATGTAAATAAGATAATGAACAAGAGATGGAAAGATCAAACCAAGACACAACGGATTTATAGTGGTTTGACTACAAGGTCTCCTTCCTTGCCCTACTCCACTCCTCGAGTCTCCTACTCGAGAGTTTTCTTCACTAATCACAACGAGCTCCCTTTTGGCGGAGAAAACTTACACAACTTTTGCTTACACCGATTAACGACACTAAGCTAGATGTCGAGTTCTAATAGTAGCTAGAACCAATCTCACACCACAAATCACTACACACCTTCTTCACGACTTATACACGCCACTACTACTACACTACTTCTCACACCTTCACTACTTCTTCTTCACAACACAACTATTTCTTCACTACTTCTATTCACAACTACTAACCCACCTAGATCTATCTATTACACACCTTCTACAACTTTACAAATAATTTACACAACACCTAACAATATACACAACTCTTTAATACTTCTAAACAAGATGTTGGAGAAGTATTCTTCTCTTGCGCTTTAAATGAAGATTGATAGTATCACTTGAAAACAAGAACTAATATGTTTATGATCAAAGGTTTTAGGAAGGTGTTTTGAGAGAATTAGAACAGAAAGTTTTAGTGCAAAAGGTGAGGGAAAATTTCAAATTTGAACCAGTATTTATAGGCAAAGAGTTCTGACAGAGGAGCGTATGCCGGCCCCCTTAATTGTGTGCCCGCCCCCTTAAAATTAAGGGGGCCGCCCCTTATAATTAAAGGGGCCGCCCACTGTAACGACCAGATCTTTTTGTCTTTTCTGGGGAAAGTTTATTTGGTGAAAATTTAACTGAATTTGGTTAAAAATTTGAATTCATTTAATCATTATGAAATAAACATTTTCCTTTAATTACCAAAAATATTTTTCTTAAATATATAAAATGTTTATACCATTTTACATAATTTGTAATTAGTAAATAAACATTCCTTTGATCATAAAATATATTAGGCACTTGTTTATTCATACATTAAGTGAATTAGTTGGATATAATGATATTTTGTCACTAAATACTTATTTACGTAATGATTTTACATTTTGTGATCGTCAAAACATAGGGATATCGAGAAATATTAATAACGTTTTTACGCATTATTTATATCAACAAATTATATTCCTGAGAAGGATGAGTTCTTACAAGAAGCTGGAAAGGGTTAGAGTTGTGATATTTATGGGTGTCATATGTTTAAAGTAGTTAAAAAGAAGAAAATATTAAAACCCCATATGAAAAAGCTTAATTGGAAAAATGGAAATCTATGAGAGAACGTCATACAGTTAAGAGAAGAGTTGAAAGTTGTTCAAACTAAGATTGATGTTGATCCTCATGATAAGTCCTTAAGAGTGGAGGAATCTATAATTCTTAAGGATTACATTGATGATATGATGATGAGGAGAAGTTACTAGCTCAGAAGTGTAAGATCAAATGGTTAAGTGAGGGTGATAAGAATAATGTTTTTTTCACAAATTTTTGAGGAGTAGACATAAAAAGAGTAAGATTTATGTAATTTGTGATGAGACTGGACAAATGTTTGAAGGTAGTTAGGTTGCTACTCAATTTGTTATGCAATATAAAAACTTTTTAGACGTAATGTAAATGTTGTTGAGATCGATGATGTAGATAGTATGTTCAGAAAGAACATTATAGAGAATGAAGAAAATTTTATGATTAGAAGTGTTTTTTATAGAGAGATTAAAGAGGCTATGTTTGAAATTGGAGATAATAAGGCACCTGGTCTTGATGATTATTCTACAATGTTTTTTAAGAAAGCCTGGCCTATCATAGGTGTTGATTTTGTGAAGCTATCAAGGAGTTTTTCATTACTAGGAAAATGCTAGGTGAAATAAATAAAACTTTTATATCTCTAATACCTAAAATTGATACTCCTAATCAAGAGTGACTCTCTAGAAAACAGCAGAAAGCTTATAGCACTAAATAGGAAATCACCATGCAAGCAAGCTAGGGATTCATCTGCTACGGGTTACAGGGAAGCACAACCAATAAAAAAAATGAAAAGCATACCGTTTTCATAAGCAGACATCTCTAACCCCAGGTAAAGCATCAACTAGTCAAATTTTCTCTACAAATTTCAATGTGATTATCAGATTACCATCAGAAACATACGACATTCAAGTCAACATCAACTCTAATCAGGACGCAAGGTTTTGTCTAAGGAATAGGGACATTTTTCCCTTAGAAATGTTCAGTTCCTAAGACAACAACATATTCCATGCCAACTTCTTTCAGGCTGGAATAGCTCATGGAGACACAATCTACACTGTTCCCAACAACAACAACAACAACAACAACAACAACAACAACAACAACAACAACAACAACAATAACAACAACAACAACAACAACAACAACAACAACAACAACAACAAAAGGTGCATGAACTCGAACATCATCAAACAACAAAGCAAACATAACAAGAGTCGGTCGCCCAGGGCTTCAAACCTCTTGAAGCAAGTTGTCAATGAAACCATCCAATGCTACAAAGAAAGGTTCATTGTAGCACTGAAATGCATAGCTTAGATAATGACCAGAGTTCATTGCTTGGAAACACAAGCAAACATGGTCGACTATTCCCATGATGACTATTTAACTTGATGAACTTTTCCTCAAACAGCTATGCAACATAAACAACAACTTCAAACAGGGTCGAGTATTCCCTTGGTAACTATTTATAATAAAAAGGAACATTCCTTCATAGAGCTACAAGCTCCTATGTATCTTTATCTTTATTTTTTCCCTAAAAGAGATTCTAGTAAGTAAAATATGTAAGCCTTATTGAAAGCATCCGTGAAAATGTTTCCTTACTTCTTCATAATTAATTTGTTTGAAACATATTATTTTTAAATTTATTGGCGATTGACCAGGAATACACATCATGTCTCTCGTATCCTTACAATTAGTTCACTTGGCAAGTAACTATAAAGTGAAAGATTGTTCACAAGATAGTGGCAATACACAAAAAATCAAGTACGTACAACAATAACATGCATCTTAGAGGTTCCTGGGACAGTCAAACATACAACAAACAAATAGCTTGCAGTTTCACTTATTCTAAAGGAGAACAATTCGTTGCATCAAACGAAAGTCAAGCATATCTATCTGATCACTAGACATATTGACTCGATTTTTTTTTACTAATGAACTCCACCTAAATAATGATTCTATTGGCCATAAATCTCAACTAAAGGGAGGAAATAAACAAACAAATGTGAAATATACTATTTTATAAAAAGGAATCCATTTCCTTACATATACACACCAATGTCAAAAAGCCATCAACGTAACAAAAGTCAACCAAAAGACTTAACAAAGGCCCTGATACAAATCAGGCGCAATATGAAATATAATATGTCATAGAAAATAAAGGATCGACATCCTTAAAACTAACTTTAGGAAAAGACAACAAAATTATCAAAAAAACATGACCTCATAAGCACTACGTAAACGGCTAAGTGACTTGCATGTTCTAAAAGAATATTCAGGGAAAACGGGTATAAAAGCCCCAAGAAAACAATCAAAAACTAATAATCATAAGGGCAAACTCGCCCTAGAATTATCTTTGCAAACAGTTACAAAAGAAAATAGCCATCCTGGCAATAAAATTCATTCAAACATTCCAGATACAACGAGATTAATGAAAAGGAAATACAATGTCTTTTACACATAAAAGCAAAAAGCTAAGGTTGAGCTGACGATGACGAAGTATCAGGCTCAATCTTCTTAAAATCTTCCAAAGGAAGATCAGCCTTCTTTGAAAACAGGGACAGATAAGACCAGTCAATGGAAGAAAAATCAGGGCTAGACTGATCTACTTCCTCCCCAGCAGTAGGACAAAACCTCAAGAGTTCATTAGGAATCTCGAAGTGCATCCTCTTAAGGTCCACAGAAAAATCATGATCAACAAGAATAAAAACATGTTGCTGCAAAGCACCTAACTCCGTTAAAAACTTAGATGAACAAATATGCCAATTCATAAGCATAAGGAAAAAGTCAATCAATTACTTCTTCTCAAACTTAGCAGCAACCAAAGAAACTTGTGACGAGGCTCTTCAAGTTCAGCCTCTAACCCAACAACCTTCACAGAAAGAGCAGCCTCATTAGCTTTTGACAGAGCAGCCATGGAGTCTTTATCCTCAGTAATCTTCTAGAGGTCTTGGTTCTAGGAATAACTTTCAGTCTCCTAGTGAGACTTCTTAACATCAAGCTCCTTCCTGGAATGAAGCGCATATATTCTTCATCCTAAACAAAGAAAATCGTAGGTTGCAAATTTGCTCTTCAAAAGAGCTAATCGCCTTAACCATACGAAGCAACTTGTCGTAATCATGAGATTCATCACAGTTTGATCCATGGATAAACGAACCTCATCCAGGCACTTAGCCTTCCTACGGGCATGGCGAACAATAGAACTAAGGTAAACCCATCGAGATTTCGGGTCCTCAAGCAAATCACCCACTTGAAGAGTGGTCGGAAAGCTCTTCTTCAAAGGTTCAACCTTAGAGGAACCAAACTCCCCACCAGATGAACTGTCGCCTGAAAAAGTAGTTACAATAATAAGACAAGGCAACACTTGATAAACATAAGGCATGTCTAAACTCACCTGAAACAAGCCTATAAAATGGGGATTTCTTTTGAAAGTCCCCATAATCAGTAGACTTACCCATTTTTACAACAAACTTTGTTAAGGTAGAGTCTTTAGAAGAATTCAAAGACCACACTTTTAAGCTTCTTGGTCAAAGGACCTCCATCATCAGAATGAGGCCTAGACCCAAACTTTCCAAAAGCAGTAGAAACATACTTCTCCTTCTCAACATCTTCAACATCGAACACTAACACATCTGCATCACTCTGAATAGGCGGTGCATGAGAAACATTAGCATTCTCATGATGAGATTAGACAATCCTTTCAACACCATCCTCAAGAGCATCAACACGAATGTTGTTAACCTTCATAGTATCGTCATTACTATTCTTGAGGTAATGGGTCAAAGAAAAAACTGCAAGCAAAAGTAAGCAGGTAGAGACACAAAGAAAAAGGTAACAAAACAAAGAAAGCAGAAAACCTCACCCTCTCCATCCATCTATATCTAAGGGACATAACACCTTTGTTAAATGGCCTTTGAAAGATACTGATATCCTGCAACCTAATGAAAATTTTCTTAGGATCACCATTGGGAATGGGGGAGGGATCGCATCATCATCAAGTAAAACACCTTGATCCCACCCAAGAAAAGAGAAAGGTAAATCCCCTGGACGAACATCAATCCAAATCCAATTCTGGTGCCAACCAGAGAAGCCCTTGGAAGTAGACTTCATGTTAAGGATACTAATGGCTTGAGGCCTTTTCTCCAAGG
The DNA here is from genome assembly GCA_030686995.1 of Artemisia argyi. NCBI lineage: Eukaryota > Viridiplantae > Streptophyta > Magnoliopsida > Asterales > Asteraceae > Artemisia > Artemisia argyi. The sequence goes on from CM060699.1 coordinate 90,432,981, forward strand.
TCCACCAAGAAAAGGATTTTTTTAAACAAAAAATGATAACGGAAAATAGACTGATCCGACTCAAGATTAAGAGAATGACACAACACAATGAAAGTGTTAGGGTGTGTTTTCCTTAAAAAAAAATAAATAAAAAAAATAAAAAAAAAAACTACTAAAAGTTACTAGCCCTCTTACTAGTAAGAGGTGGTCAGACGTTTTGATTGTTTGTTTTTTGCTTTTGAGTCAGACCCAGTTAGACATATAACATCTTACTCAGTAAGAGGTAAGGGACTTGTCTTAGTGCCTCTTACTCGATAAGAGATTGAAGACTCGTATTAATATAATATATTTGATGGTTTATTAACTATGTTATATTTATAATGAAAAGTCTTGTTTCATATTTACATAAGTTACTTATTATCGCATTGCGTTGTTTTAATAAATAAATTGTAAAAACGAGCACTTAAAATCATTCGAACAATTATACAAAAACAAACAACATTATTTTGTTCAGATTTAGACTTCTAGCCACCTCTTACTAGTAAGATGTGGTAGTCAGATTCAGACCTAAAACATCTAAATGAAACAAACACACCCTTAATCTTTTGCTCCACGCTAGGATGCAACTAGGAGAAACGAAGATGATAAAGTTAAGTTATTCACAATAAAAATCCTGAAGAGGGAAACAGAGGTTGCAATGGCTGATGTACTCAAGATCAATGTTCTGAAAGGTTCAAGGCGTACTAAGGCGCAAAGGAGGCCAAAGAGCCTCGAGTCGAGGCGCAAACCAAGGCGCGGGATTCATAAATATGAGGCGCACTATACATTTAGGTTTTTTATATAACATATGTGACAACTTATGCAGCTTAAATAACATAAAAATATCAATATTCAATGCATAATGCCACTTAATAGTTATTACATCTAACAAATGTTGCACTTAAACCCAAAATATTAAGCAAGCAGCATATCAAAATCCATGAACTACCCTAAATTCCTAAATACACATTACAATATATGAGTTTATGACTTACAAAATTTAACGAATTACCATGTATCAAACTATCAACTATCAACAACAAAAAATCTATAGTTATTTGGTAACACTTAACACTAAAGAAACAACATCTGTATCTGTTAACAAGCTCCTATTCTTAGACATTAGATTACAAAAAAAAACATAATTCTTTGTTGATTGTGTATTTTAGTTATTTTCTAAAATATTAGGGTTATTAGATACTTTATAACTTAAAGGGCCAAATATATATAACATGTAAGCCCACAATGTATCTTACTATTAAGAAAAAAAGGCCAAAACCCCGTTACATCTTCTAGGCGCACAAATCCTCAAGGCGCTAAAGCGCAAAAATCCCCAAGGCGCTGCGATTTTTACGGGATTCATGCATGTCGTGAGCCTCGATCTAAAAAATCCCAAAGGCTAGAGCCTCGTGGGATTTAGGGAGTAGGCGCGCCTTAGGCGCGATTTTTAAAACATTGCTCAAGATACAAAGCAACAATACTAAGGGAAGGAGGCACATATGCCCAATCATTCCCCTTAGGGGCCCGTTGATTATACTCATCAATCCAGGGGAAAGATCTTCACCGAGCTACCACTAGTGACAGACTTCTCGGACTGAGACATGATTAAACAAAGCACAATACGAAAGAACCATCTAAAAAGATTGCAGGAAAAACGGATTCACAAACCTCTTTTTACCATTACGATAGCCTTCTTTAGAATGATTGAGAAAAAAGGAAAAATGAAGAAAGAGACTCGTGAAAAGGCACTTATGCTCCTTGCTTCCTATTTACAAAAACACAAAGACAAGTGGCCAAGGACGCAAACGACACCTCAAAGCAAGCTTCAAAAATTCAATATAAGGGGAGCTTTGAAAATGACAGAAAACCTTACGGGTATGTTGCAACATTAAATGCACATCAGGCCTAAAAAAGGAAAGAAAATCGAGTCCCCACAATTAAATCCCTAGGCATCCGCACCTCTGGGCAAAAGCAAAAAGCATCATAATCATGAGTCCATCAACACATTTCCCTAAGACAGTCAAATACACTAATGGACTGGGGGACTTGATAGCGTATAGGACCTTCATCCCAATTGAATAAAGGTCCACATGTACTAAACATGACCACAATGGCCATAAATCATCATAACAAACTTGGGAAACGAACTCCTAGGCCAAGCTCGAATGCCTGCTAAACATACTCAGGCAACAGGACCGTTGGAACAAGCGAACATGTGTCACTACTTCATTAGCTTATAGGTAATGCTACAATCGTGCATGGATGATTCCATGCAACCAGAGAGACCAAGAAAGACGCGCCACGTGTCATACCCGTTTCCTCCATTGGATGTCCACCACGCAGATAATCCTCGAACCATCGATGGACTTCCGGGGAGACCTGGGAACATGTCTATAAATAGTAAGTTCATTCCCATGAATGAACCAACCTAACTCACGCAGTGAATTCACACGTTCACACACTAGCTACATCGTGAGTGTTACCCTATCTCATGACTCTGGTCACACCTTGGGCTCCTTACCGATCATGGAAAACCAGACTGGTTAGCTACCCTCACCCCTAATATGTACCTTACGTAAACACTTTTCATAAACATTTACTTAACATTTAACTAATACTTAGTTTTAAGTTTGATTATTTGGTTTGACTTCTATTTCAAACATTTTGACTAATCAATTATAAAAGTCTTTCAACACTTAAAATATTATAGTCAAGCTATCACAATCGTTGTTTTGGCAGGTCAGTTTGACTGATTGTCTTGACTCGGTTGACGTTTGTTTGGTGTGTCTTAAGTGATATAAGTGTGATATAGGTGAGTTTTAGCACTAAATCCCTTTGCGTAAGTGGTTTTATTGTGATTTGGAAAGTTTGGAATTTTGGAAAGTTCATTTTTGATCACATTTGTAGTGTAGAAATGACTTGTGTAGTTTTGGTGTTTTTGTGTTTTTGCGTAACGAGGCTTCGTTCAAGTAATTGAGCGTTAGTAAGTTACGTGGGATTTGTTTTTATGAGTTATATTTCAAAAAGAGTGTGAAGTTCTATTTTTGGAAACTTTATTTTGAAAATGATTATTTTCCGGTTTATCGTAAAGTTAAGGTTTATCGCGAAAGACGTTAGGTTTCGATATGGGAATACATAAAATATGAAAAGTATGAGGTTTTGAGTGTAGTAAATTAATTAAATAAAAAAATATATACATATATGTAAAATTCGGCAATAAGAGAAAAAAAAGGGGAAAGGAAACCCAATTGTAGCCCAATTATAACTCTAAGTTAGATAATTATCCACCAAATAATATAAATACAAAATCAAAGTTCCCAAAACACTTTTCCTGTAAATCTTAGTCGATCCAAGAGAGAGAAGAAAAAGAAAAATTAGGGTTTGTAATTCAGGAGCAATAATCAAGAATCAAGATAAAATCTTTAAACCTTATGTTCAATTAATTGATTAATTAATCTAATTCATGTAATATTAAGTATGATGGATTAGGTTTTGTGTTAACTTCTGTAAATTAATGTTATTAAACATGTTGGGATCAATTAATGATAATAGTATGATGATTGGTTAAGAGAATTGAGCGTAAAACATGCTAGTTATTGAGTTAGGGTTTGGACAGATTTGTAAGGCTGTAAAGATGTGGGTGTAAATAACAGATGGTGATGAGTTAGGTCACGAATTTTAGGTCTAAATTGAAGTACAATGAAAGATCTTTCCAAAAAGTCCAGCCACGATTGATTTCAAGGTCGGGAAGTTAGTCTTTTGATTTTTCTTTGTTAAGGTGTCAAAGCTGTCAAACAGGGACAGATTTTGGGTAAAAGTTTGAGGGTGTCATGTGGTTGTAAAAGTGGTATTTTGACTAGGCCTTCTGGAATAGTTAAGTATTAGGTTATATTAGATTACCACGAAAAGGATTAGCGATAAAAACTTGTTGAAGTATTTATTTAAAATCAAAACTTTTTGGTGTGCGTTCATATCCGAATTTGAGTAGTTGACAAGTTTGAATTTATTGTGAGTATTTGTGTGTGTTATTGGTCCATAGCCTTCTGGGATTAGCTTCTATGCTTATGAGAGACCATGGTAAATTTTTGGTGTGAGTTGTTGAGCTTTATTTGTCGTGATTTATGTGGGCTAATGTACCCAAAAATTCTGTATTTTCTGATTTTAAAGGTGCAAGGGATTTAGTGAGTATTAAGTTATGGTAGTGGTTAGTATGGTGTCTAGGAGATCCATGGTGGGTCATATGAGTCTTAGACATCCATCATATGAGTATTACATGGGTTGTAGCTTTTAGCTTGGCCTTGTGTAATGTGGATTAGTTTTGTGTGCTATAGATTGTGAGTTGTTTTTGTGGAAGCTGCGGAGTTTAAGGTGAGTTCATAGTCCCATATTTTTACTTGTTTTAAACTTGGGATGGGAATGATGCTTGTCTTAAATGATTTGATTTACTGTGATTATGTGTATGGTGTTAAAGAGCTTGGACTTATAATGTTATCGTATGCATACTATGTGTGATTATTTGCTTGTGTGGAAATCGAGGGTAGAACTGTACCTGAGATGTGAAGGGTAGAACTGTACCCAAGTTGTGAAAATCGAGGGTAGAACTGTACCCGAGATGAGGGTAGAACTGTACCCAAGTGGTGGAATTTGTGTATGATTCGATTAGGAGGATGCTTATCCTGTTGCTCACACATGCGACCTAATTGATGTAAATGGGGTCGGGGGACACGAGCCGTCCTGATGTAATCATTCTGGGGTCGGAGGACACGAGTCGTCCTGTTGTAATTATTGTGGGGTCGGAGGACACGAGCCGTCCTATTGGTTGCCTTATGAGTGTTGTTGCCTTTGTGTGTGATTATTGACTTGCAAATGCATGTAGCTATATGATAACTGTAACTTATTTGTCTAGCTATATTTTATAATCACAATGATTTTGGTTACCTGGCGTGTATGAGTCTTAAACCTATGAATCTCACCAACATTATGTTGACGTTTTAAGCATCATTTTCAGGTGAGCTTTCTAAGGATAAGATAGAAGGATGTGGATAGACGAGACCTTAGTTGCATTGGAAGTGGTTTATCATCTATGTTTGGATTTATGTTTTGTTTTGGTTATTTTATTTTGGGGTATTGTTATAATACTTTGTGTTTGTACATTGCTCTATTTATGTTGATGAGTGCTCAAACACTCATCATTTTTGGTCTAATCTGAACTGCAAAACATACAAAAACACTCAGTAATGCATCAAAATACTGAAAATATTTCAAAATTGTGTTTTATATGTTTTAGATGCAAAATGAGCAAAAACAAATGAAAAACGCACAAAGTTTGCAAAATTGGCAGTTTCAGTCCCCCGACTTTCAAAAATTAACAAAACTAGTCCCTGTGCAATTATTTTGCAAGAAAAGTCAACCCAAGTCCCTTTAAAATAAAAAGTTATCAAAAATAACACTTGGGTAAAAGTTTTGGAAAATTACACGTTCAGTCCCTGGAGTTACAGATTTTGGCAGATTCAGTCCCTGGTGGATAATTTTGAAAGAAAAATCACTTTTGGTCCTTGGGAAAGTCACAAAAACCATTTTTAGTCCTTGGGAGGAAAGTTTAAGAAAATTACAAGTTTAGTCCCTCATGTTTAGAAATTTACAAATTTAACCCCCGGGAAATATTTGAAAAATGAAAATAGCAAAAAATGGTTTTTAAAATATTGGTGATTGGCAATTTTGGTACTTATGAGCACTTTGGGAAAGTTTCATTTTCAGTCCTTAACTTTTGCAAAATTACAAAGTGGTCCTTGTGTTTTTCATATCTACAACCAACCGGACCCTTGATATTTATTTAACCCAAAAACAAAACCAATACCCAATCCAACCCCACCCCTGATCCAGTAATACTTACCCAAGCCCACCAAAAATCCGGCCCACCCAACCTAAACTAATACCCCTGGCTTATTTGACCGGTCAACCCCAACACCCTCACCCCTAACCTCAGACTTCCCACCATTAACACCCCCTAAATTCCAGGCTCATGCCCCCCCTCCTCACCAAACCTCACCAACTTCATTTATTATCTCACCTACACCCTCACCTTCCCCCTCCTCATAAATGTACTCACCAAACCCCACCAACTACCATGTGGAGCTTTTCCCGCCAAATCCGTTTTGAACGGTTGAGATCACAAGAAGCTAATCCAAGGGTTCAAACAAAAGTGGGAAAGTCAAGAGATATTCCAAGGAGTCTATAAAGTCATGAAGAAAGAGAAGTTAAAGGAGTAGTAGTTTAGGGTAGCAGTAGAGTAGTAGTAGTAATTAGAAGTAGTTTTTAATATAATGTTAAGGCTTAATTAGCTTTGAATTATTGTCATTTTAGCTTTGTACTTCTTTTTATCAGTGTGTAATCACTTTTTAATTCAAATTAAGATTAAGGTTCTCTTTAATTCCATTGTTTACAATTTCACCTTAATGTTTCAATGCAAGTTTTTTTTTCTTGGTTAAGATTACTGTTTCAAAGGCCTTGGTTCTAGTTTATGAGCCCATTCAAGCTAATTATAGCTTGTGGTGAGCTCACTTGTGTTGAAGAAACTGATCCATCACCATTACTCCACTAGTCAACAAAAGTTCATGAGGGTTTATGGTAATACAGGAAGGGTAATTATGTGTTGAGCATGTTTTAATGGGTTGTTAATAAGTTCTCATAAGCTTTAAACCATTGTCCTCAGGTCAGAACCCTTTTGCTCATTTCAATTCTTAATATTAGTTTATGTAATACTTTGTACTACATGTTCATTTTAGCCTATTATTAGTGTTCATTTCTGATTGCTTAGTGTTTATCTCAGCTTGTTTTAGTTTAAGGATGACATGTGTATGTTTGGATTGATTGGATTTGTTCTATATTCACTTGAAGCAAAAACAGATTTAAATTAAGGGAGTGTTTGGATATTGATGGTACAATAGGCTCTGAGGGGTTTTAGTTGTTGTTTTCAGTTGAAGCATGTCACATTAGGTATATTTAGGTTTAGTAAGTCTTTAAATCCTAGTCCTAAACTACAAAAAGTCAAAATCAAGTTTAAAAGCCCTTGTTTAACCAACTGTTAGAACAGTGGGTTCCTAACCCACCCAAAACCTTTCATTAATTGTTTTTGTAGCCTAATCTCATGTTAGAATAACTTAATATATCATTTCTAGTTAGTTTAGTAAGATCAAAATCCATAAAAGTCAAGAATCCTAGTTTTTTAGGAAAAGTCAAATTGTGCTCATCAGGTTTTTACCAAAATTGAAATATTTGTTTTGGTTTTTGTAGTTGCTTTCATGGATTGAATCTTGTTCCTACTTGTTCTCTACCAGCTTAACTTTGTGTTTCCACCACTTTTATAATTTTGCTAATTTTGTGTTGGGCCCCACCTTGCCCCAAACACAGCTGCAGGGCAGCCTCTGCTCTGTCTCAGCAGACACACCACCACCACCACCACCACTTGGTGGTGGGTTTCCAGCCACCTCAGTGGTCCTCAGCCCTTGATTTTGGTTCCCCTTAACCCCCCTCCTGGTAGGCTAGGTACACTGACCAACCATTTGACCATGAGACCACTGGGACCCACTTGAAATCACCACAATTCTCTGTCCCATTTTCAGTTGAAATCCAAGTTTCAAAATGCTTAATTGGTGGCTTATAGCTTATTCTGTGGTCCCTAAGTGATTTTTCTAGCTTATTTATGTTCACTCAACTTGTTTAGACCAGAATCAATCCTTGTGGGTCCCACCTAAGCTCATTTGAGCTCATTTTCTCCCAAAGTCAAACAAAGTCAACTGTTGGGCTTTTGGCATTCATTTCAGCTTATTTTAAGTTTATAAAAAAGTTGTTTTTACAAAAAGTGTTTGTTTTTAAGTATTAAATAATTTTGTAAAGGAAAAATCAAGAAAAACAAATTTAAAATTAAGTGATAGTTTATATTTAATGTAATTTAATTTTAATTTTCATTTTTAAATTTTTATTAAGTACTTGTCATTTTTATATTTTTATTAATTACCTCTTATATTAAAGTATTTATATTAATTTTCTCAGATTTTTATTTTCTCATTTAGTATTAATTAGAATTAATTTTAGTTTTATTAATTATTAATTAATAATTAGTTTAAAATAGCATAATTAGTTTTTATAAGGTAAAACCTAGTTTTTATATTTTTTCTAGCTTTTATATGTTGTAAAATAATTTTATAAATTTTATTAGAATTTTTACTGTTCATTTGCTATTTTTCTTAATTTAAAATAGTTTAATTAGTTAATTAGTAATTAATTAGTTATTAATTAATAGAAAATTCACAAAAAGACAAAAACACTTATTTTTATTTTTAAAACTTATTTTTAGTTATTTTATAATTTTAGAAATTTTATTTTCACCTTTTTAGTATTTAAATAATATTATATTGTATTTTAGTTATTTAAGTATTAATAATAAGTATTAAATAGTTTTAATTAATATTAAATAATTAAATAGTGTAAAACGTAATTTTAATTTTCTAAAAAGTTTCTTTTATTATTAGGATTGTAAAAATGTGATTTTCACTTTTGTAAGTATTTTATTTTGTTAAAACTCGCGTTTTATTTCGTACGTTTACGTTTTATTTAAACGTGAACGTACGCGTTTTAAGTTTTAATCGTTTATGGTTTTTCCTACTTTCCCGTCTTATTCATATAGCTTATTTAAGCTATTCTCTTGTAGATTCCTTAACTTAATCACTCACAAACCCCTGTCCATCCAAATTCACCCGATCACAGAACCGTTTTGATTACAATCCACACCTCGTCGGGACATAACGACCCGGGGAAACCTTATACTTCCGCGGAGCATTGACTCTAGGCTATTTGACTTTGTTGACCATTCCTTGGTCAATATAAGTTAGGTGGTTCGGGCTCAATCAACTTTTGGCGCCGCTGCCGGGGAGGTTGTGTGCGTATCTAAACGGTTTTTCTGATTAGTGTCTTTGGAATTCGTTTCATTGTACATTTATCCATCCTTTATTCATATTTTCTTATTTTCAAAACAAAACCGTTCACGAAAACTTTTTAAATCAAGTTTTCAACGAACACAAAAAACACAAAAACATTTTCTTTATCCTTTGTACAAAATGTATATCCAAAAATCCAAAAACATTCTCCTTTACCCTCTCACATCTTTGATTCTTCAATCCTACCCCTCCCAAACCTTTTGATTCTTTCTATGTCTCATCCACACTTTCTGGTTTGCCAGTGGTGTGGTAGTTCTCATAATGGTGGTAATTGCCCCGGTTGTGGCATGGTAGAGTCGGGAAACGGGTCTGTCTATAACCAAAATCCCTATTCCTATCATGACACCACTGATTCATTGCACCAGCTACCACACCATCAGTCTCAGCAGTTTTACTGTTGTGAGTACTGTGGTGGTTCACACTACAGTTCTGATTGTCAATCGGGAAACACGCTTGTCTATGAGCAGTTTCCCGATAACAATTTAGACTTTAGCACATACGACTCACAACCTCAACAGTTTTACTGTTGTGATTACTGTGGAGGTCCACACTTCAGCTCAGATTGTCAAACGGGATATCCATATACTTGTGACAATTTTGACACACCTTATTACGACCAACCTCCACAGTACGATATGAATCAAGCACTTCTTCCAGAAATGCAAAATATGATGAAAATCGTTGATGAGCTTAAGGGTTTAGTTCAAGACTTTGCCCAAAGACACACTCATCAAAAATCCATGGAAGAATTGCTTGCTGAAGAGCAGGCTGCTAGAATAAATTCCCAAGATGAATATGAAAAATCTATTCGGGAATCCATTGCAAGAGAAAAAGCAGCCAAATCTAGCTCTTTGTTCTGTTTTATTCCTGATGACAGTGATGATGAGGATACACTTGACATCCTTGAATTTTATAAAACTTCAAGTTCATCAGTTGATACCCCAGCAGTTGAGATTCCATCTCAACCCACTCTTATCACACCCGAGGTTTCCACTCACTCTCTGAACATGGGGGATGAGCATCTTAGCACTGTTCCTAATAAGGAATCAGACGAATTAATAAAGTCTAGTGTTGAGATCCTTGTCCCAATCCCGAGAGAGTCACAGGGAACTTTTGATGATATGTGTGATATTCCTTCCCCTATTGAGTGTCCTAAAGATCAATTTGAGACTTTCTCAGATTTTAGCGATGATTGTATATCTTATGGAGACATCGAGTATGTTGAGGCATCAGTTCCACAAACTGATGTTAATCATCTTCTTGAGGAGTTCGCTGATGAGCTTGCTCACATCGATCCACTTTCATTGGAAAGTAATGATGGTCTCCTTGACTTTGAAGCCGATCTGGGAGAAATTGAAAGTCTCCTATATCATGATACGTCACTCACTTCTGATCCCAGCAGTCCAATAGAGAATGTTAATCTCTTTGTTCCTGAAACATTCAATACGACTCTCACCAATCCTCTATTTGAATTCGAATCTGAATTCACTTTGATTTCTGATAATCCACTCTTTGATATTCAGAACGAGGATTGTGATGAGTCTACTCCGGAACATGAGTTCCCAGATTCACATCTTGTGAATGATTCTCTTCATGAGGAGTTCTCCGGTGAACTCGCTCATCAGTTTGATATCCCGGGGGGAGATACTCTCAATTATGAGAATTTGCAAATTCCCACCCACCCTCCCGGGTTGTTTACGAGCTTACCTTTTGAAATCCAAACTCAGGCTACAGAGCCTGCTCTCGAGGAAGAAGATCAAAGCATGCTTTTTATCATGATTTTCTTCCTTTTCTTCACCTATAAGGTGACTTCTTCTCTTCTTCACTCCTTCGGGAGTGAGGACACTATATTTGATCCCGGCATTTTCATATCTCATTATCTTGAGCCGGGTACTTATCTCATCGGTGTGGAACTTTCACGTGCTTCATATGTTTGTCCAAACATTTTGAATGAAAGTCCGATGGAGATCACTTCTTCCACATTCCCCAATGACAAATGAATTAGGGGTCGAGTCAAGCTAGCGACTCGGTAAACAAAAACAGTAGCATGCTTATAGGGTTTTCACCCTAAGTGTGGGGGAGTCCCCCATGCTATGGTTACAAGAGTGAAAATACAAAATGGTGTTTTCCACGCTTAGCTTGTAATGTTGCCCTTTTACGTTCAAAATATCGGCGTAATAGCCGGGATTTTGAATATTGAGGACAATATTCATGCTAAGTGTGGGGGGTATTCGCTCTAGCGAATTTTATCACATTTTACTATATAATACCCCCGTTTTTGCCAAAATTTCAAAAATTTTTAAAAAAAAAATTCACTGGTGCTTCAAAATTTTTGTGGTAATCAGTCCGCCTTGTCTAAGCGACAAAAGGGATTGGCTAGTCCAGAAGCAAACGGCTCTTGGTAAAGACAACTCAAATCCGTTTACGGCTGGCAATTTGCCCAAAATTGTATGGTTCCTCAACTCCCCAAAAACAAATGAGTTGGCTAGCCCGCAAGATTATGGCTTGTGGTAAAGGCCGTGGAAAATCCATAATTGGTAATCAGCTCACCAAGATGTTGACTATTCTATCAAGAGCTGGCTAGTCCAGAAGAAAACGGCTTTTGGTAAAGACAAATCAATTCCGTTGACAGCTGGTGGTTTGCTCAAAATCACACGGTTATCAGGTGTGCCACAGTTCTTACACCTGGCTACTCCAGAAGTGATGGCTTTTGGTAAAGAGTTTTTCAAATCCATCAAGTTTTCAAAACAGTATTGCTAGGGACTAGCAATAGTTTAGTGTGGGGGATTGATGAGTGCTCAAACACTCATCATTTTTTGTCTAATCTGAACTGCAAAACATACAAAAACACTCAGTAATGCATCAAAATACTGAAAATATTTCAAAATTGTGTTTTATATGTTTTAGATGCAAAATGAGCAAAAACAAATGAAAAACGCACAAAGTTTGCAAAATTGGCAGTTTTAGTCCCCCGACTTTCAAAAATTAACAAAACTAGTCCCTGTGCAATTATTTTGCAAGAAAAGTCAACCCAAGTCCCTTTAAAATAAAAAGTTATCAAAAATAACACTTGGGTAAAAGTTTTGGAAAATTACACGTTCAGTCCCTGGAGTTACAGATTTTGGCAGATTCAGTCCCTGGTGGATAATTTTGAAAGAAAAATCACTTTTGGTCCTTGGGAAAGTCACAAAAACCATTTTTAGTCCTTGGGAGGAAAGTTTAAGAAAATTACAAGTTTAGTCCCTCATGTTTAGAAATTTACAAATTTAACCCCCGGGAAATATTTGAAAAATGAAAATAGCAAAAAATGGTTTTTAAAATATTGGTGATTGGCAATTTTGGTACTTATGAGCACTTTGGGAAAGTTTCATTTTCAGTCCTTAACTTTTGCAAAATTACAAAGTGGTCCTTGTGTTTTTCATATCTACAACCAACCGGACCCTTGATATTTATTTAACCCAAAAACAAAACCAATACCCAATCCAACCCCACCCCTGATCCAGTAATACTTACCCAAGCCCACCAAAAATCCGGCCCACCCAACCTAAACTAATACCCCTGGCTTATTTGACCGGTCAACCCCAACACCCTCACCCCTAACCTCAGACTTCCCACCATTAACACCCCCTAAATTCCAGGCTCATGCCCCCCCTCCTCACCAAACCTCACCAACTTCATTTATTATCTCACCTACACCCTCACCTTCCCCCTCCTCATAAATGTACTCACCAAACCCCACCAACTACCATGTGGAGCTTTTCCCGCCAAATCCGTTTTGAACGGTTGAGATCACAAGAAGCTAATCCAAGGGTTCAAACAAAAGTGGGAAAGTCAAGAGGTATTCCAGGGAGTCTATAAAGTCATGAAGAAAGAGAAGTTAAAGGAGTAGTAGTTTAGGGTAGCAGTAGAGTAGTAGTAGTAATTAGAAGTAGTTTTTAATATAATGTTAAGGCTTAATTAGCTTTGAATTTTTGTCATTTTAGCTTTGTACTTCTTTTTATCAGTGTGTAATCACTTTTTAATTCAAATTAAGATTAAGGTTCTCTTTAATTCCATTGTTTACAATTTCACCTTAATGTTTCAATGCAAGTTTTTTTTTTTCTTGGTTAAGATTACTGTTTCAAAGGCCTTGGTTCTAGTTTATGAGCCCATTCAAGCTAATTATAGCTTGTGGTGAGCTCACTTGTGTTGAAGAAACTGATCCATCACCATTACTCCACTAGTCAACAAAAGTTCATGAGGGTTTATGGTAATACAGGAAGGGTAATTATGTGTTGAGCATGTTTTAATGGGTTGTTAATAAGTTCTCATAAGCTTTAAACCATTGTCCTCAGGTCAGAACCCTTTTGCTCATTTCAATTCTTAATATTAGTTTATATAATACTTTGTACTACATGTTCATTTTAGCCTATTATTAGTGTTCATTTCAGATTGCTTAGTGTTTATCTCAGCTTGTTTTAGTTTAAGGATGACATGTGTATGTTTGGATTGATTGGATTTGTTCTATATTCACTTGAAGCAAAAACAGATTTAAATTAAGGGAGTGTTTGGATATTGATGGTACAATAGGCTCTGAGGGGTTTTAGTTGTTGTTTTCAGTTGAAGCATGTCACATTAGGTATATTTAGGTTTATTAAGTCTTTAAATCCTAGTCCTAAACTACAAAAAGTCAAAATCAAGTTTAAAAGCCCTTGTTTAACCAACTGTTAGAACAGTGGGTTCCTAACCTACCCAAAACCTTTCATTAATTGTTTTTGTAGCCTAATCTCATGTTAGAATAACTTAATATATCATTTCTAGTTAGTTTAGTAAGATCAAAATCCATAAAAGTCAAGAATCCTAGTTTTTTAGGAAAAGTCAAATTGTGCTCATCAGGTTTTTACCAAAATTGAAATATTTGTTTTGGTTTTTGTAGTTGCTTTCATGGATTGAATCTTGTTCCTACTTGTTCTCTACCAGCTTAACTTTGTGTTTCCACCACTTTTATAATTTTGCTAATTTTGTGCTGGGCCCCACCTTGCCCCAAACACAGCTGCAGGGCAGCCTCTGCTCTGTCTCAGCAGACACACCACCACTTGGTGGTGGGTTTCCAGCCACCTCAGTGGTCCTCAGCCCTTGATTTTGATTCCCCTTAACCCCCTCCTGGTAGGCTAGGTACATTGACCAACCATTTGACCATGAGACCACTGGGACCCACTTGAAATTACCACAATTCTCTGTCCCATTTTCAGTTGAAATCCAAGTTTCAAAATGCTTAATTGGTGGCTTATAGCTTATTCTATGGTCCCTAAGTGATTTTTCTAGCTTATTTATGTTCACTTATCTTGTTTAGACCAGAATCAATCCTTGTAGGTCCCACCTAAGCTCATTTGAGCTCATTTTCTCCCAAAGTCAAACAAAGTCAACTGTTGGGCTTTTGGCTTTCATTTCAACTTATTTTAAGTTTATAAAAAAGTTGTTTTTACAAAAAGTGTTTGTTTTTAAGTATTAAATAAGTTTGTAAAAGAAAATTCAAGAAAAACAAATTTAAAATTAAGTGATAGTTTCTATTTAATGTAATTTAATTTTAATTTTTCATTTTTAAATTTTTATTAAGTACTTGTCATTTTTATATTTTTATTAATTACCTCTTATATTAAAGTATTTATATTAATTTTCTCAGATTTTTATTTTCTCATTTAGTATTAATTAGAATTAATTTTATTTTTATTAATTATTAATTAATAATTAGTTTAAAATAGCATAATTAGTTTTTATAAGGTAAAACCTAGTTTTTATATTTTTTCTAGCTTTTATATGTTGTAAAATAATTTTATAAATTTTATTAGAATTTTTACTGTTCATTTGCTATTTTTCTTAATTTAAAATAGTTTAATTAGTTAATTAGTAATTAATTAGTTATTAATTAATAGAAAATTCACAAAAAGACAAAAACACTTATTTTTATTTTTAAAACTTATTTTTAGTTATTTTATAATTTTAGAAATTTTATTTTCCCCTTGTTAGTATTTAAATAATATTATATTGTATTTTAGTTATTTAAGTATTAATAATAAGTATTAATAATAAGTATTAAATAGTTTTAATTAATATTAAATAATTAAATAGTGTAAAAAGTAATTTTAATTTTCTAAAAAGTTTCTTTTATTATTAGGATTGTAAAAATGTGATTTTCACTTTTGTAAGTATTTTATTTTGTTAAAACTCGCGTTTTATTTCGTACGTTTACGTTTTATTTAAACGTGAACGTACGCGTTTTAAGTTTTAATCGTTTCTGGTTTTTCCTACTTTCCCGTCTTATTCATATAGCTTATTTAAGCTATTCTCTTGTAGATTCCTTGGCTTAATCACTCACAAACCCCTGTCCATCCAAATTCACCCGATCACAGAACCGTTTTGATTACAATCCACACCTCGTCGGGACATAACGACCCGGGGAAACCTTATACTTCCGCGGAGCATTGACTCTAGGCTATTTGACTTTGTTGACCATTCCTTGGTCAATATAAGTTAGGTGGTTCGGGCTCAATCAATGTGCATGTAGTTGTTCTCTATGCAGACACCAGGTGTTGTGATGATATCCATGAAGTTACACCCGCGCGGTTCCGCCGTGGCGGGGTGTGACAGATTGGTATCAGAGCCTTGGTTATAGAGAATTAGGTGGTTGAACCTAGACTATAACTTAGGAGTCCTTCATATAGTTGCATTTAGGATCTATGTGTATGTATAGTATTTTATATGTCTATTTTCCTATATTCATGAGATGTTTTATTGAGTTTCGGACATCTATTTTATTCCCTATACGTAGTATTGTGTATATCGACTTTATTATATTGACTTTCGCGTGTAAGATGATTCGTTGGACTAATGTTGTCACTATCGGATGCGAGAGAAGTGGTAGGATGAAGCGGACTAACCGCAGAATCCGAATTCCCGATAGCATGTATCTATGTTCCGACAAGGAGAGGACGTTTATGGGAAACGTTGGTGGAAAAGAAGTGGAGAGGTTTGGAACCACGGTGACTTCTGGAGATGGAGCTATTACCAAATACCCTTGGTAGTGTCCTCACTTCACATAGGAAGGAGAGGTGGTTTAGTCTAAACCTCATGATTTGTATGCATTTGTGAATCATACGGAATTGGAAGAAAGAAATAGAGATGGTTTTGCATGTTGTCAACTACCTCAACATGTAGGAAACATGAATGGGTGGTTGAGTAAAGATGAAAGGGAGTTAGGATGGAATAATGTGGATTCGGATCTGAAGTCCACAGCGAGTAGTAAGTTTAACCGATTTGAGTGGGGAGGCAAGTGCGAGAATGGAGTTTGAGACATTGTGCTACGTCTTTTATTTTGTGTCATGTTTTGGAATTCTTATATTGTCTTTTCCCGTCTGGAGCCATGTTGGAGCCTGATTACTCTTGGATATTGGATCGACCTTATCCAAGTAATTTTGATTATGGAGTTTACGTGATCGTTGGAATTGTTCCATGCGAGATGACTGTTTGCGACGTCTTTTGTTTTTGTTTGCATGTTTGTTTGCATGATGTGCTGTTATAGGAGGGAGTACACTTATGAAAGGGGGCATAGATAATTATGGTGGCCAACATAATTATACATGTGTCACAACACAAGTGGACTTGCAAGTATGATAGCATGGATTGCATAGTGTATTAGGTGCTATGTGGTATATGTGCGTTATCATTGAGATGTGTGGTTTTGGAAGTAAGTATGCGTGTGGAATAGGCTTATAACTATGGTCACGAACATAATTATAAGGGTATCACACACGTGGACTTGTGACTATTATTGCATTGATTGATGTTAGTTGTTATATGTTGTGGTAGATGGTATGTGATATCATGATTGGTGATGGCTGTATGGTTAGAGAAGTATTCTCTTAACCGTTTGGGCAGTCGTTATATGTTGGGGTGTGTAGGTGGTAAGATTCCATTCTACCTATCATATGTTGATACCTCAATTATCGGTGGGTACTTATGTTGTGGTATTTAAGTTGATTCGTTTGTTGGATGCTTCGTTTGTATACCTAATTCTTTGGTTGGCATTCCTATTCGTACCATGATGGTACTGATGCCATATTCTTTCTATTTGACGTCGTGATAGGTGTTGGGTAATCGAATTCGTTTTTGTTGGATACTAGTTCGTTTCTTTGGTTATTCCATATATTCATTCCTCGGATGAATGTTATACTATTGTTCAAGTATTGTTGGTTCATGACGAGTTGGTGTGGATATATAATCCCTCATTTACACACACCAATTGAATTTCGTGACATGTTTTGTGACCTGTTAGTATCGGTGATTTTCTATGATTTTGGTTTGATCGTTGTACGAATGAGTCTGTAAGTTCATCGTTTGGTTTGCAATGTATTTGCGTGAGTGTTCATTGGTATGAGTTCGTTTGAGGATTATTTTGATTACGGAATTCTTCAATGTCTTTCGCGTTCGATTAAGAGGTTGTGTTAGAGTCTTTATGGCATTTTACAAATTTGTTTTGGGTATTTCAAGGTTGTTTAATGGAAGCTAATTTTTTTTATGGGAAATGAAGTGTGGAAAAGAAATGGTTATGTTGATGTCTTATATAAAATGGTTTTTATAGATTTTATAAAAAAAGATGTATAAGTTTAAGATATGTCTTGTGAAAAATGGTGTTCATTTGTTTTTGAGAAGGCCTAGTACGGGGAATAAGAACTGTCTATGGTTCTCATTTACCAAACTTGTTATGTATTTGGTTCATCGAGTGTTTCTTTCGTTGAGGTACGCTTGTGGATGTTTTATGGGTAGGTGTATTTTATATTTTCTTTGTATGGGTTTTCATGAACATTGTATCTGTGTCTATTTTTATTGGGGGAAAATTTCTCATTGTGTTTTTCTAGCTTTGATTTTGATGTTCGTTACCTCACTAGTCGGTAATTCATGCTCTTTTTGAGTTCGTTGATATACGTTTTAGTTCGACCGATTTCATGGTTCGCATCGTTTACTTAGGATAGATTGTCATTTTGATTATCAATTTGTTCGTTGAAAAAGAAGAGGATGCTGCCAAGTGTCCAAATGAGAAGTTCAACTTCAAGATGTACGTTCTTCAGGCATCGCAGATGTAGAAGAACCATATGAGGAACTATGTAATACATGACTTAGAGTTGGGGAGTAGAACTTGGAGATGGTATTGGTATGGAGCAGAAAGTGTTATCTACACAGATCATAAGAATCTTTTGCATATATTTGATGAGAGGCTGATATATGTAGAAGAGAAGTTGGGTGTGGAATTTCTCAGTGACTACGATTGTCCGATTCGCTACTGTTAAGGAAGAGCGGACATCGTGGTAAGGGCGCTGAGCGGGAGTGAACGAGTGAAACTTAGATGTTGAGAGCAATGGTTATGATAATTCGGTTCGGAGTTAAGAGGATGATATTGACAGCCTAGAGAGAGAGGTTCAAGGATGAGAACACATAAGAAGAATGATTACTTGGTTTAGACCAGTAAATGGAAAGGAACGAAGATGGAGGAATGTACTTTGCGGACCAGCTATTGGTTTCATTGAGGGGAAGCGTAAGGACATCAGACATTCAAGGTTTTGATACATCCGAGAAGGGATAAGACGTATTATTACCTTAGCGAGAGATGTATGGAGGAGTTAACGAGACGTTATATTTGATGAGTTGGTAGAGAGACGTTTGGTGTTGCGTCAATCAGCTTATATCAAGATGAAATACTTACTTCGCGATCGTGGTAAACGTGTTATAGAGTCTTGAGAACGCGTATGAAGATGAGTACGACTTAACATTCTCTAATGAGTGAACTAAGTGAGCGTACAAATCAGGCGTTGGGTGGTAAGCTGAGAGCATGGGTGTGTTTGATGTTGGAGGAAGCCGGGGTATACATTTACCCTTAGCTGAGTTCTTCTATATCAACAATTATCATTCTAGTATGGAGTATGTGTCGTGTGAAAAGTTGTATGGAATGTTCTGTGGGCAAAGGTTGGAACAAGCCAACTAATTGGTCCTGAACTAGAACGAGAAACTACGAATAAGATTTTCGGATTAAGGAAAGACTTAAGGCAGCAAGAGATCGCCAAAAGAGTTATGCAAATTATTGCTGTAAGTCCTTAGAGTTTGGTGTTGGTGATATTGTGAGGTTAAAAGTATCTCCTTGGAAGGGTGTTGTGCGTTTCGGTAAGAAAGGCAAGCTAGCACCGAGATACGTAGGACCATTTGAGATTTACAGAAAGTATTGGATTTGAAACATATCGGTTGAATTTGCCTGAGGAGTGAAGTAGAGTGCATGATACGTTTCACGTATGTAATGGAAAGAAGTGGTTGGCGGATGCTAGTCTGTATGTGTCATTAGATGAATGTAAGGTTGACAAGACTTTTCGTTTTGTCGAGAAACCTGTTGAGATTATGGATCGAGATGTTAAGGGTTTGAAGTGTGGTGAGATAGTGTTGGTAAAGATATGGTGGGATTCTAAGCGTGGTCCTGAGTTTACTTGGGAGCGTGAGGATCAGATGTAATTAATGATTGTTTTGTGCGTATCCATTATATGTGGTGTTTCCTGCGGTTACCATGCGGATTTTCCTTTGGTTCGAGAGTATCGTCCCTACCAGTGAGAAGTCGTTTTGATCATTGGTGTTATTGATCGGGGAGTGTATCTATTTGCGTATATCGTTGGAGTGACAGAATGTTTTCTATCGTGTGAATTCGAGTATTTAGTCGGTTCACATTTTTGCGATTCTTTCTCTGTGATTTTATGGTGTGGTATTATTCCGCTTAAATATCCATAAATTTTCTTTTGTTGTTGTGAGTGGTGACTCGTGTAGTTGAAATCTCGGGACGCGATTTCCCTAAGTGGGGGATGATGTAACAATCATGGTTTTGGTAGGTCAGTTTGACTGATTGTCTTGACTCGGTTGACGTTTGTTTGGTGTGTCTTAAGTGATATAAGTGTGATATAGGTGAGTTTTAGCACTAAATCCCTTTGCGTAAGTGGTTTTATTGTGATTTGGAAAGTTTGGAATTTTGGAAAGTTCATTTTTGATCACATTTGTAGTGTAGAAATGACTTGTGTAGTTTTGGTGTTTTTGTGTTTTTGCGTAACGAGGCTTCGTTCAAGTAATTGAGCGTTAGTAAGTTACGTGGGATTTGTTTTTATGAGTTATATTTCAAAAAGAGTGTGAAGTTCTATTTTTGGAAACTTTATTTTGAAAATGATTATTTTCCGGTTTATCGTAAAGTTAAGGTTTATCGCGAAAGACGTTAGGTTTCGATATGGGAATACATAAAATATGAAAAGTATGAGGTTTTGAGTGTAGTAAATTAATTAAATAAAAAAATATATACATATATGTAAAATTCGGCAATAAGAGAAAAAAAAGGGGAAAGGAAACCCAATTGTAGCCCAATTATAACTCTAAGTTAGATAATTATCCACCAAATAATATAAATACAAAATCAAAGTTCCCAAAACACTTTTCCTGTAAATCTTAGTCGATCCAAGAGAGAGAAGAAAAAGAAAAATTAGGGTTTGTAATTCGGGAGCAATAATCAAGAATCAAGATAAAATCTTTAAACCTTATGTTCAATTAATTGATTAATTAATCTAATTCATGTAATATTAAGTATGATGGATTAGGGTTTGTGTTAACTTCTGTAAATTAATGTTATTAAACATGTTGGGATCAATTAATGATAAAAGTATGATGATTGGTTAAGAGAATTGAGCGTAAAACATGCTAGTTATTGAGTTAGGGTTTTAACAGATTTGTAAGGCTGTAAAGATGTGAATGTAAATAACAGATGGTGATGAGTTAGGTCACGAATTTTAGGTCTAAATTGAAGTACAATGAAAGAGTTTTCCAAAAAGTCCAGCCACGATTGATTTTAAGGTTGGGAAGTTGGTCTTTTGATTTTTTCTTTGTTAAGGTGTCAAAGCTGTCAAACCGGGACAGATTTTGGGTAAACGTTTGAGGGTTTCATGTGGTTGTAAAAGTGGTATTTTGACTAGGCCTTCTGGAATAGTTAATTATTAGGTTATATTAGATTACCACGAAAAGGATTAGCGATAAAAACTTGTGGAAGTATTTATTTAAAATCAAAACTTTTTGGTGTGCGTTCAGATCCGAATTTGAGTAGTTGACAAGTTTGAATTTATTATGAGTATTTGTGTGTGTTATTGGTCCATGGCCTTCTGGGATTAGCTTCTATGCTTATGAGAGACCATGATGAATTTTTGGTGTGAGTTGTTGAGCTTTATTTGTCGTGATTTTATGTGGGCTAATGTACCTAAAAATTATGCATTTTCTGATTTTAAAGGTGCAAGGGATTTAGTGAGTATTAAGTTATGGTAGTGGTTAGTATAGTGTCTAGGAGATCCATGGTGGGTCATATGAGTCTTAGACATCCATCATATGAGTATTACATGGGTTGTAGCTTTTAGCTTGGCCTTGTGTAATGTGGATTATTTTTGTGTGTTATAGATTGTGAGTTGTTTTTGTGGAAGCTGCGGAGTTTAAGGTGAGTTCATAGTCCCATATTTTTACTTGTTTTAAACTTGGGATGGGAATGATGCTTGTCTTAAATGATTTGATTTACTGTGATTATGCGTATGGTGTTAAAGAGCTTGGACTTATATTGTTATCGTATGCATGCTATGTGTGATTATTTGCTTGTGTGGAAATCGAGGGTAGAACTGTACCTGAGATGTGAAGGGTAGAACTGTACCCAAGTTGTGAAAATCGAGGGTAGAACTGTACCCGAGATGAGGGTAGAACTGTACCCAAGTGGTGGAATTTGTGTGTGATTCGATTAGGAGGATGCTTATCCTGTTGCTCGCACATGCGACGTAATTGATGTAAATGAGGTCGGGGGACACGAGCCGTCCTTATGTAATCATTGTGGGGTCGGAGGACACGAGCCGTCCTGTTGTAATTATTGTGGGGTCGGAGGACACGAGCCGTCCTATTGGTTGCCTTATGAGTGTTGTTGCCTTTGTGTGTGATTATTGACTTGCAAATGCATGTAGCTATATGATAACTGTAATTTATTTGTCCAGCTATATTTTATAATCACAGTGATTTTGGTTGCCTGGCGTGTATGAGTCTTAAAACTATGAATCTCACCAACATTATGTTGACGTTTTAAGCATCATTTTCAGGTGAGCTTTCTAAGGATAAGATAGAAGGATGTGGATAGACGAGACCTTAGTTGCATTGGAAGTGGTTTATCATCTATGTTTGGATTTATGTTTTGTTTTGGTTATTTTATTTTGGAGTATTGTTACAACACTTTGTATTTGTACATTGCTCTATTTATGTGCATGTAGTTGTTCTCTATGTAGACACCAGGTGTTGTGATGATATCCATGAAGTTACACCCGTGCATTTCCGCCGTGGCGGGGTGTGACATAGGGACTAAATTGCAAAAGACTATTCTTGCTTCCACTGTGACACTCTAATTGAACTTTCTTAATGGATTTTTCAAATCTTGTCAAAAATGTATCCTCATGAAAATTTGTAATAATCAAAATACCATTCTTTTTCGCTAAAAAAAATATAAAATAAATAAATAAAATGTACTGTTTCGTTCACTGTAGCTGCTACACTGCTACTACAGTAACACGTTCCCCTTTTAGTATATATAATAATAATAATAATAATAATAATAATAATAATAAATCCAACCAACCTTATGCCACTTAATTCACATAAGCCCAATTATAATTTTATAACAAAGTTTGGAGAAAACCCATTTTAATTCAAATTGTCGTGGCCCATTTTATAAATTTTAGTTAGCATCCCAATTAATAATCCAATAACACTTCCCCTATTTAAAATTTCGCAGCCCAAGTGAAATTCGGGAAGGTCCAATCATAGTCCACCAACAAATCCAATAACTTACTTAACCCTAAAAATTAGGTGGTTATATAAAGCTGCTTAATCACTCACATTTTCAACCATAAAAATTCTCACATCAAAGCATTCGCCTCCCACTTATCACTCCTAAAGAAAACGTAGATATATTTTCTCCCTTATCACTCCAATAAACAGATCAAACTCAACACTTCATCATCTCGTTTCCATCAAGACATATTCACCAATCATCCTTATCATTCCATTAACAAAATTGTTACAACAAATCAAATCGCCATCACATAAATCCCACCTTATCACTCCAAAATAACCAACGAATATCCATCATCCTTGTTACATCGACAACACAATCCCAGCATCAACTAACCTTATACATGGTTGTTTTTTTGTTGTATTTTTTAATTTATACGTTTTTTTTTAAGATCCATTATTTTTTTTTTGATTTTTACGATTCGAATAATCTATGTTTTTTTAAGATCTATACGTATTTTTTAGATCAATACGTTTTTTTTTTCAAGATCTCTGTAAAGGAGGTCTCGGGTAGGTCTTTGTTTTCGAGATTTGTTTGTGTTTTTGAACGAACCAAGAAAATTAATTAACAGATTTGTTATTTTATTTTTCTTGTGCCGGACAGAAACGAAGTGAAATCTTCAACATAGGATGGTTTATCTTATTCTTGTTTAGATATTTTGTTTTGTTTTGATTCGACTCATGTGAGATGGGGAGTGAGATGAGTATAGGTTCTTGGCTCTTGTTCGAATAAGTGATTTGACTGTGGTGGGATTTTAGGTAAAAAAATAAATAAATAAAATAAATAAATAATTAGTAACTCGTCTCACATAATAATACTTAAGAACCGGTTTTGAGGTGTAACACTAGTATGGGTCCAATAAGGATCACTAATAAGATAGCTAATAACATAAACCCCCGGTTAAGATCGTTCCCAAACCATGCACAATTATGACATTGATCAGATCCGTAATTTTAGACGGGGAACATGCACTTATGGGGATCGATGTAAGTTCGTTCACGGAATGCATGACTATTGAACTCGGCCCTCCAATTCATCCTCGGGTAACTCCTCCAAAGCCAAAAGTTCTTTATAGATCCAATTTTTATCACGGAACCCATCAGGCAATTTTAACCACTTATTTTCTTTTATCAAAATAAAAAAATAAATTTCCACCATTTTTTTAAAACTTAAATATCTCGCAAACCGTAAATCGTCAAGTTACAAAAAAAATACCATCGCTACGAGAATTAAATTATCTTTCTATAGACATGCATTGTTATATACTTTCGACGAACTTTTTTTTCGATGAACTTTTTTTTTTGCCGAGAAAAATCATATATGATTCGTAAGAATCATGATTCGATTTTAACAAATCATATATGATTTTTACATGATTCGTAAGAATCATATATGATTCGTAAGGATCGAATCATATATGATTTTTACTATTCATATATGATTCTTTCTGGGAGGAAATTAAAAAAAAAAATAAAATAAAAAAAAAGTTCGTCGAAAGTATATAATAATGCATATCTATAGAAAGATCATTTAATTCTCGTCGCGATGTATTTTTTTGTAGCTTGAAGATTTACCGTTTGCAAGATATGTTGTTTTGAAAAAAAAAAAAAAAAAAAAAAAAAAAAAAAAAAAAATTGAAAAATATAAATGAGTAGCTATGATTGGTTGATAGGTTATATGGCATATATGGTTCTTCATGGATCTCAACTCCTCCTCCAAATGTGACTGGTTTCTCACGTAACATACATGCTTATTCTAAACCTGCTACTCATGCCCCGTCTAGATCAACTAATGGACCAGCCCAACAGCCTACTCTATCATTAACTCATAATAGTCCATAATTAACTTTGTGCCAACTAACCTAGTATCCTAGTTATCTATCAATATACTCATGCATCCAAATTAAATGTCCATTTTTAAATTGCATACAAGGAAACCGAAACTATTATAGTATGCACTAATCAGATGTTATCTTGACCTTTAAAAACAATTTTATTGGTTACAATACGAAATTGTATATTTATTTTAGAACAAACCAAAATAGAAAATTCAACTAGACGAAAGAGTATTATTTTTATTTACATCACAAAATCTATTCAAATCTTTTAATTTCAATACCATAGTTTATCATTATAGCATTTCATGCAAACTGTATTCGTCCCTTAAACCTTTACTATCTATGTACACTTTGTTGAAATACACTTTCCTGGATATTTAGTATATACATGCCCTTAATTTAATCAAGGTTGATCGATTTGTTATAGAAATATTGACAGCTAGAAATCATACAGTTTTAAACTTTTAGATTATATAGTACAAAAGAAGACTGATACATATAGTCAAGCTTTTAATATTATCTATGAATATATTTCATGCTGACTTTGTGGGAATAGTCAGTAATTCATTAACAGACAAAGTTTATTCCTCTAGCTTTTATGCCACCGGATCAGAATACTTGGTGTAAGGTATCGATCATGCTATCTTGGAGTGCCTTTCGCAAAAAGCTTTAAGCCTCTTGATACCCTCTTGAAGAGATGATGGGTCAATTGCAAATGTTATCCGGAGCCAGTTCTCGAGTCCTACACTTATACCTGAAGAAGAGAGGAGCAAGAACAAGGCAGATATTAACTTCTGGGGCAAATGTTAGTAGTATTCCCATTAATTCAACAAAATTACCAATGCTTGGTGTACCTAGATAGTAATATAGCATTACTTCAAACTGGCCAATCCTTTCCGTTTATTGGGTTAAGTGTTGAACTAAAACAAATTTTAATGTCCTCTGTAGTATAGATTTCTAAAACATGCATGTATATTGAGAAAAGTGTTAAACTACTATGTAGTTGAATTTCAATTTTACCTGGTAGGAACAAAACCGATTCCTCTCTAGCGAGTTTGACACAAAAGTCCATGTCATCCTTGATGTCCTTGAAAGCCAACATGTCTAATTTCGCCTAGTAAACATAACCACATGTAAGACTAAAGTAACATAAATACTATGATTACCATTTAACGTAAGTATCGCAGCAAAGTTTAAAAAGGTCTTTAAATTTTACAAAAAAATGTATCTATTTTATTACCATGACACACATCGCTCCTTCAGGCTTGGTTGGGCAAGTTACACCAGGGACATCTTTAATTCCCTCGTGACAGTAATCTGCACATTCTCTAATAGTATTTACAGTTTTCGAAAAGAAATCCTCTTTGGTGTTTGCAAGTATATTAGGAATCGCTCCCTGCATGAAAAACATACTTGAGATCTTAATACATGAAAACCATGAAGAACAGCTCGTTTCCACAGGCAATCTATGTTCTTATTTCGGTGCAATTAACTTTACTATGTATAATATAACAAAAGGAACTTTTATGTATGTTTAAAAATCTCAGAAAAAAACCTGAACAAAAGATGGAGGGTCTGAGGATATAAAGCGGCACTCCTTGATGCTGTCGATAATCTGGAAATAAAATTAGGGAAGGGTGAATAAGTTTTTATGATGCAAACAAGCTAGGTTTCCTAAAACAAATCTATGCACGTGTGAGAAGAGTTAGAACCCCGTGTTGTTTGAGGATGCCATTAGGGTCATGGGCAACAAGCCATCCTATTCGCCAACCAGGAACCATCCATCGCTTTGACATGGAGCCAGTTGTAACCACGGGGGTTATGGATCCAAAGACTCCCATTGGAACAAAGGGGTTTTCCCCAAAAACAACATGGCCATAAACTTCATCAGAAATCACTAATATCCCGAGCTTCCATGCAGTCTCTGCAACCTAACACAGATCGCTAATATTTTATTCAGGACAACGTAACCAAATGATTTTGTCATGGTGTGGAATGAAATAAAAAATACACATAGGCACCTTCTTTAGATGTTGGTATGTGAAAACATTCCCACAGGGATTTCCAGGGTTAACTATAACCATGGCTACTGTGTTTTCATCTGCAACTGCTACGACTGAATCAAGATCAATTTCCCAATTTTTCTCTGGAAGAAGGTCGTAGAAACGAGGTTCCAAATGGTATAACTTAGCTAAAACATCGTAGTATGGGAATCCTGGTTTTGGGAGTAGTATATTTGATTTGGATCCACCAAGAACTTGTAGTATGGTTTCATAAGCTTGTTTGCATCCCATTCTCAAGAATACGTCATCTGCTGATAACTTGTTAGGGAGATCTTTAGAGAGGTACTCTGCTACAGCCCTAAAAAAAATAAATAAAAAAAAAAATTAAATTAAATTAAATTCTATTGTTTTAGACATGGGACATCGCAGTTGGCTATAATATACTGTAATTATGGAACACAGAGATCATCAAAAAGCATGTCCGAAAACATCACACTTCAGATTCACATAACTTCGATGAATGAAGTTTTACGGATCCCTATCTTATGTCAGTCTCACAGATTGGTGTTTATCTGCATACTTTTGCCATTATATATGTTCCATCCGAGTGTTCTAAAAGGCGCGTCAAGGCGCGAGGCGTGGCCTCACCCCCACGAAATGGACCATGGCGGCTGATCTAGGCGTGATGCAAAAAGGCGTGAAATAAGGCACGCCTTTTCGTAAAGCGTGGCGCCACTTTTTGAACCAGTTTATTTTCAATTTTATTTTTTATTTTATTTATTTTTTTTAAACTATTTTGAACTAGTATTTGGAATTTGGGCATTTTGGTATATGGGTTTGGTAATTATATAGTAAATAATAGTCTAAATGTCTAATATAGTACGAGTAATATGATTTAAAATTATAAATACATAAATCTATGAAATTTTTTTTGCCTAAGTGATGCTTTAAGAAACGCAAAGGCTCCGCCATGACGCGTAAGGCTTGAGGCGCGTCCATGCCGCCATGCCATGCCTCACGACTTTTATAACCTTGGTCCATCCTCATAACATAGAACTTTTGGATATATAACTCTTTGTATGTTATTGTTTTTATGTATTTGCATGAGATCGGGAATTCAAGATATCCTCCAACGACGCGCTATAAGACTCATAGGTCAGTAATATTTTCAAATTACTCCTACAGAAATGAAAAACTGGAGATGTTTGGACCAGCTTAAATGATTCGACAAATATACACTATTATGACTTTTCATATAGCTGTAGCTTAGAATCATGACAACAAAATAAACATTGCAACTTGTTTTTCTAGTAGAGACAAATTAGAAAGGGGTCCAACTCCTTCCTAAGCTAACACTTTATCTTTCTGTAGTCATCTGTACCTTAAATATTACTACTTTAACCTCACCAGAAAATAAGTTTAAAGCGCAAACTGAACCAATTTGATAAAGAAAAAAAGTTGAATTTTTGACACAATTTGAAGTCACTGAGGCATACACCCGAAGATATATACATTTCCAATCCAAAATCCAACCGTTCGTACAAATTTTAACTGTCACTTATTTTAATCCATTTTTGTACTTGGAATAATAACCACATAAATAGAATTGTACAAACATATAAGCTAAAAGCTTCATTGAGTATAATCGGATCCTATAAGTCTTAAATATTTATAAGATGAAAAGGCATAAACTGAAGTATGTAAAAGCTAACTTTGACTGAATAATAAATAAGTGTATATACAACATTGTGTGGTCACGTACCTTCTAGCAGGGAGAATACCTTCACTAGGAGGATACCCATTGTACTCATTAGACCGCACTGCATCTGCGATGGCATCTGTGGCAATCTTAGTAGTTTTAAAGCAAGGAAAAGCAGACGGCTCGCTATGGGACATTGGGATGACAGTTCTCTTATCAGATGGATTAAGATTTGACATGAGCAAAGTGAGAGCACCTCTAATGGTTGTTGTGTCATCTTCCACTTTCAGGCCAGTGTTCCCCCTGAATCCCCATTTTTTATTGGTCAACTTTGAGCAGTTTTCCATGACTCTATAGTCTTCCACAATTGTGACTTTTACGAGGAAGGTGTCATTGTTATTTATAGACTGGTCATATTTTCTCTACATGAATTGGAATTTCAGTCACTTTTAGATTTGGAATTTAACAACTTGGTAATATATGTGGACGATACCGCTCACGTACTGTTTATGCGTGCATTTTTGAATTATCACTTTTATCTACATGACTAACCATGATAAATAGTAATCCTACCTAAGTAATTATTTGGGAAACGCAACTTATCGTTGCACTACAACAAGGGGCGGACATACTTAAGATAGAAGATATGCGCATGCATACTAAAAACGTTATCATTAGCGTATAAACAAAATTTATCTTTACACGTTCTAGAATTTAATACTAAATGCATATTTTTCTCAAAATTCACTAAAAGATGTATACCCTGTTATAGATTCATGCAAACGCCACTGACTACAACGAGTATCTAATTTGTACGTACCCACCTTTTATACATAACTTTAATAGACTAGCATAACGTCCTTAAGCGTTGCGCTAAATATAAGTGTCAAGTGTTGTTGTTTATTCTTTCGGTTCCTTGTGATGCACGACGGTTTTCTGTTTTTTGATAGGCCAAAAAACATGGTTTTTAGATATTTATGTGAGGAATAATTAATTCAAGTGACGGGCAACATATGTAACATCAAACATTTCCCATTAGTTATATATTCTCGTTAATCTTTCAATAAGTTCAAAATCGATCACATGCATGTCCTGATAGATTTACTTTTAATTGATCGTCTCTCAATTTGACGTAATATCTTTTATTGAATCACACGCTTGGTGCAAGATTTCATAAAATGGAATATTGTAGTTTATTTGCGATGTTTATGACCGGATTATCTCGCTATATAAATATCTTATACTCCCTCGCAGTCAAAATTATAGTACACTTTTTTCTTTGACGTTTCAATTTAATTGTTCATTAATGAATATAAAAAATAGAGAAGTTTAATTGAGTTTATTATATTATCATTGCTTGAAATTTCTATTATAAACTTTAAGCAAGATATTAATTAATTAATTAACGGTAAAACATTAATTTTGATAAAAATAAAATAGAGAAAACAATAATAATTATTTTTTTTAAATTGTGCATTTTTTTGAAAAAACAATAATTTTGTAACAGATAAAAGGGTGTTTGAAAAAAATTATATTTTTTCATCGTTAACTTTATTGAAATGTCCGGCACTTTTCGAGTTCACAAACTTTGACCGAATAGCACGTGAATTGATTTTTCATTATTGTACGTTACTTAGGTTATTTGTGGTGTTGCTATTCTGACGGGTGACACATATCCCATAAGCACATCAAACTTTTCATCAACTTTAATAAAATTGTTTGTTTGTTTGTTTTTTTATTTATATAAAAAATATGAGTTTTTTTAACTTGTGCTCTAAAAACACAAGTTAAGCATAACAAAAGTACATCAAAAGTAACTCACAAAAAAGTACACATGTTTATACTTTTATGTTGATCCATGTGTACTCTTTTTTTGGCCCTTATGTACCTTTGGTGTGCTTAACTTGTGCCTCTAAGACACAAGTTAGAAAAACTCAAAAAACATTGATAAAGCCTTTTACAATATCTTTTTATATGTACATATATATATATTTTGAACGGCAGGTTAGATGTTAGTTGTTAGTTGTTCGCTCGAGTTAGTGTCGCATCCTCAGGCAGATATACCAACCGCGAGCCTCTCCTTAGGGGATAACCCCACTCCTATTCCCGATTCGTCTGATATCATTAGAGCTTGTGGTTCCCAAGTGAGGACTTCCCGGTCGGTCACCCAAACCGGTACTACTCTCACTTGCGCTCGTTTAACTACTTAAGCCTTTATCACTAGACCACAAGCCCCATGATAATATCTTCATATTAATACTTCTACACACAACACTATTTTATATATATATATATATATATATATATATATATATATATATATATATATATATATATATATATATATATATATATATATATATATATATATATATATATCATTCAATCTGTCTTTGCATCTCAGTCGTCAATTATAACGCTAGTCATAATCCTTTTAGTAAGAGGATAAGTAAAAACAATTTGTAGGAGGAAATAACATTTTCCTTGTATCAAATCTTATGAAGTAACATTAAGGCCACTCGTAATTGCGACTTAATTGAAGGTCGGTCGAGCTAACGGTCGCGTCCCCCCGCCCCCGTAGAGCGACCTTTGCGAACGTGCCCTTTCATTTTTTAGCTTGGTTGAGTCGTCTAGGCGATCGAATGAAATGTGATAAATTTACTAGCCAACGATTAGTTTATTGTACCGTTGGGTGTTTGTTTAAAGAGTAATAAAAAATTAATAAACTTACTTTATAAATATTTTAATGCTTCTTCATTTTTATACAAATTTTCGACCTCAATCTTTAACATACACACTTTAACTTCTCAACTCAAACGAATGAATTCCGATCAACTTTTTTTTTTATACGGATCAGATGAAGAAGACGAAGTTAATAGTTTAACCTTAGAGTTTTTAAAAGACGCCACTTTGCTTATTCATGCTTTTACTTCTTCAATCCCAAAACCCCACGAGCTCTGATAGACAGAGATGGTTACGTGCTCATGATCGTCTAGTGGCTGCTTACTTCGCTGAAAACCCAATGTATGAAGGCGCACGTACATTCCGTAAGCGGTTCGATTGAGTCGATCACTTTTCACACGCATTGTTCATGAATTAACTGATAATGTGTCGTATTTTCAACAAGGCGTTGATTGTATAAAAAAAAGTTGGCATTTCCCTGTTGATGAATTGTACCTCTGCAATTCGTCAATTAGCATACGACATTGTTCTCGATGCTCCAAACGAATATCTGCAAATTGGTGATAAAACTTCTCGTGATGCTTTCGACGCTTTCTGCAACGAGGTTATGGACTTCTATGGACAAGAGTATTTGCGGAGGCCTACTAATACCGATGTCGAAAAACTCTACGCTTTTCACGAGGAGAAACATGGGTTTCTTGAGATGTTAGGAAGCATTGATTGTACGAATTGGTCGTGGGCTCAATGTCTATACGCATATCATACTCAATTCTGTAGGGATGATCACAGGTCAGATCCATTCATTTTATTAGAAACGGGTACCTCACAAGACTTATGGATTTGGAATGCGTTCTTTGGTGTTGCCGGGTGGAACAACGACATCAACGCTATACGTAAATCACATATTTTCAACGTCCCAAAGATGGGAAAGCACCAGAAGTTTCATTTGTGGGTAACAACATGAGTTATAAATGGGGTGATGAGTGCTTAATCACACATCCTTTTTAGACCTAAATCAGATCAAATACACCAAATACTAACCAAATATACCAAGAGAATGTGTGTTTTTGTATTTGTGTATGTGCAGGTACGGATATGTGAAAAATGAACAAAAACAAAGCCAAAACCGACAAAAATGAGCACGAGATTGGAAAAAGGTCAAAAGCCGGAGCCGGGGAAGCAAAATGATCAAA
The DNA here is from genome assembly GCA_030686995.1 of Artemisia argyi. Lineage (NCBI taxonomy): Eukaryota > Viridiplantae > Streptophyta > Magnoliopsida > Asterales > Asteraceae > Artemisia > Artemisia argyi. The sequence continues at coordinate 90,465,324 of CM060699.1, forward strand.
GAAAGCTCAAAATGTCAATAGAAGTCCTCAGAGATTCACAAAATTGCATAAATGGTCCCTGGTGAAAGTTTGGAGAAAATGGCAAATTTAGTCCTTCAAGTTTCATTTAATTACAAATATGGTCTTTGGAAGATAAAAATGGAGAATGGCAGATTTGGTCCATATAGTTTCAGAAAATACAACATTTGGTCCTTGTTATTTTTACTAATCCTTAATCCTAAACTAAACACCACAACCGGATCCACACCAAAAATCCTAATCCAAAGCCCAACCTTTACTTATACCCAGCCCATTCCACCAACAGCCCATACCCCTTTATTTTAGAACCGGTCCACCCCAAGTCAAAATTCACCAGTCAACGAAAACAATAAAACACCCAAAAATATATTCCCGCCCCTAAATCATAAATTACCCAGAATTTTTAACTGTTCCATAAACCCTAATAATCACCACACCCTAAATTACCCTCGTTCATCTTAATTACCCAATCATTTGAGCTTCTAGAAGGTGTCAGGGATGGCAGGGACACGTGGACCAGTGAGATTATACACGCGGGATCAATCACATCACATCAATTAATCCAACGGCTTAGGATGAGTGGAAGTATCTGGATTTTGATCATACGGCTTGAGATGGACTCAAACAAGCACACATCACACGGATTGGTGACCTGGAAACCCTCTCTCAACAGCTATAAATAGCCCCCTCCTCACATCATGTATTCTGTTAGATTTAAGGAGTAGCTAGGAGTAGGAGTAGGTTTAAATAAAGTTTTTATTTTCAGTCTACTGTAATTTCTAAATTTCAGATTGTACTCAATGTTTTCAGTTTCAATACAATACAAATTTTCAAGCACTTTCTAGTTTTCTGTTGCTTTGAATATGATTTCAGTTTACTTTTAATGCTTTTATAAGCTTATTTTAGTTAAATCAATCATCATGTAGTGAGTTTGTTGATTTGTTTTTGCTCAATATTGTTCAAAGGAGAGTTGGTCAATAAAAGTCAATGATATATTATGATTATGATTCTGGTTATTCCTGGGTTAAATTCATAATTTCTGGTGTTATTGGTGGTAATGGAGCCTATCCAAGGATAGGCTTGAGTTCAAATGAATCCCTGTTCAGCTGGGATATAGTTTAGTAAGTTTCCTTTTTACATTTTAGTTTTAATTTGCAATAGTAGCTTACTGTAGTTTATAGTAGAATTTAGTTGCTTGTTTCTGTTCCTAGATTTTAGATTTATCATAACATAGTCTTGTTATTGCTTATTGCTTACTTGTTTGCCTTAGTTTGGTTAGATCAACTGTTTCCGTTCTGCCTTTATTTTTAGTTGTTAATTGTTTTATTGCTTCTGCTTTTTAATTAAGTTTCTGTGTTCAATTAAGTTTGTCTGATTATAAGTCAGACAAAATTTGGCGGTTTAGATTGCTTGTACATAGAATTGTGGTGTGTTTAATTGCGTTAATGTGCTTAAATCAGTTTACTAAATATGTTTAAACTCCTGGTTCAGTAGTTGTAGGTAAAAAATTTGACTTCCACCCATTTTCAAACATACATCAGCAGCTTTTTCTAAGTTTTTAAGCCTACTATTTAGTGCTCAAATCTTGTTCAAATCACATAAAAAGTGTTATCTGATAAAATTGGTTGCTAATCTTCAAATAAACAACTGAGTTTCAGCATCTTGGAATTTGTTTGGTCAGACAAATTAAGCATTGAACCTGGTCTTTTGTCCCAAATAGCCCCACATCAGCAGCCATATTTAGCTCTTAATAAGCTCTCTTGTGTCTGATTTTTATGTTGCTTATTTTTTGGTTGCTTGTTCATACATTTTCACTATTTTGATAGGGTAGCTTTTAGATTTGAAGCTTATGCATTAGCTTGTATTAGGCACCAGTAGGCTGCTACCTCCCCTGCACCATTGATACTTGTTAATTTGCTCACCTTTACAAGCCATTTCTGATTCATTAGTGAGTTTATGATTTGATTCTTGTTTTTTTTATAAAGCTAGTTGTACTGGCTTATTAGATCTGAGCTCAGTTTGGACATATTGGCTTATTTACTTAGCTTGTTTTGGGATTTGAAATCTGTTTGCTAGATGAAAAATTCCCTGCTAGCAAGTCCCTTTGGACTGAATTTGCCCTACTGTTCATACCCTGCTCCAGAATTTCTGTCCCAACAGCCATTTACTAAGATTCTCTCATAAGCTCATTTTAGCTGATCTTTGTTTTCTTTGGTAGCCTATAACTTAAGCTTTTCATTTTTGAGTTTTGATTTCGTTTAGGAGCCTGTTCATTAGTTATTTTGCAGCCTGCTAGTTCACCTTTTGGTCTATTTAGATTAATTGCTGACTGTCCTTGCTTATTATTCATTGTCAGCTTAATTGATTGTTACAATTGGACTGTAAAGTTAGAAGGAAGATTAGTTTAAGCTGTCTTGTGAACTTAATGCTTATTGGTTACCACTGCTTATTTCATTTTGTGCTTATTTGGGTTGATTTGGCCGTTACTGTGTTTCTGAGATTCGTTGGGCATATTCTCAGTATTTTTGAACATATTTGAGTCATATAAATCAGTTGGTTTAAGTTTGGTCAAAGATTGGTCAAAATAAGCAATTCCAAATAAGCAGTTTTGACCTAATAAGCAGTTTTCTGGCTTATTTTACTTTCAAAATTTTTTATCAAGCTTATTTTAATATTTTAGATTTTCTGTAATTTTTTCAAATTTTTCTGAGCTCATTTACTATTTTTCTTATTTTATTTTCATTTTTTATCATTTTTAAATACATTTTAATTACTAAAAAATCCAGAAAAATCAGAAAAAGAAAAGAAAAATCCAAAAATATTTTAGAAAATTATTTTCATTTATTTTAGAATTTTAGAAATTTAATTTGCATTTTTCCCATTTATTTTGAATTTTTAATTAGATTTAATAGTTTTTAATTCCCAAAAATTATACAAAAAGCCAAAAAAATTAGTTTTGAGTTTTAAAATTACTTTTTAGTTATTTTATAATTTTCAAAATTTATTTTCCATTTTTCCCACTTTGTTTGCGTTTTCTTTTTATTTTTTAATTAGTTAATTAGTTTTTAATTCATAAAAATTAAATAAAAAGTCAAAAAAATATTTTTCTTTTTCTCAAAATTTTCTTTTATCATTTTTAACTTTTTAAAATTATTTTCAAGTCCGTAGGAGTCGTGTAGCTTAAAAGTCGCGTTTTATTTCGTACGTTTACATTTATTTAACGTTTTAGCGTACGGTTTCGATTTTACGTTACGTTTCTAGTTGCCTTACTTGAATTACGTGTTTAAGTGATTATTTGTGCTTCATTTATGATTTCATTAGTATAATCTCATTCAAATCATTTTTTTACCACTTTCACGACACGTTTCACGAATCGAGAATTCGAAATTCCATTCACACCTTCGCTGGGACACGACCTGGGGAAATACTTTCCTAAGCATTTCTTTGGTAAAACAAACCTATACTATAAAACGACTGAATCATGGGGTATTGTCACGTTGACGGGATGAATCTGGAATGGTCTGTTCTAGTTAAGACTATTTCACAGCTAGGCTCGAATGATACAAAGCGATAAGATATAAGCAAGTGCATGGAGCAACAAGAAAAGATGTAGAACAAGCATTTGGCGTGCTAAAGAGAAAGTGGGCTATAATAAATACTCTTGCACGGTTGCAAAGTCTTAAGAAAATAACGGATATGATATACACATGCATTGTATTACATAATATGATTTTAAAAGACAAAAGAAAGGCAATCTCTCCTGACTTTTTCCAGAAAAGCAACATCGTGAATATGATCACGTACGAGCACAAGAATATGTGTCACAAGTTATTAGAGATATACACTGCCAGCAAACTCTTCTAAGTCTTAAAGCCGATTCAGTGGAACACATTTGGCGTCGAACAAATGAACGCTAATTTTATTGTAATGTTTTTTTATTTTTTTTTATTATTATTTTTTTGAATTATTATGTAATATTTTTTTAATTATTATGTAATGTTTTTTAATTATCAATCACTTTCTCTTACTCTTACACACGCTCTTATTTAATCAATACGACGAACACGTGTCATTGAGGAGTATCTATTTAAGACACGTTACCATGAGCTTAAGACACGTATAAAGCAACATTGTTTTGGTCCAACACTATATGAAATGGTATTGTTGAAAAAAAAAAAAAAAAAAAAAAAAAAAAAAAAATTGTTTTGGAGCACCTTAATACAGCGTCGTTTCCCATGGTAAATGTATAATAAAAAAATAATGGCTACTAACTGCATTAAATATTTGACGATAAAGGTAAAATGGTAGCTGTTTTAATAAAATGCTACCTATGACAGTTAAGTTTTCAATTAGTGAAAGTGTAATGTCTAATTAGTAAAGAGGTTGACTATAAATATTAGGCTTCTAAACCCTCCAGTCGGGTTTTTATTCACGATCGATTAGGAGAAAGAAAAAAAAGGTGAGTTATAAAATCTAGGTTATTATTGGTTTTCATTGGTAGCTACTAAGCAACTACGTAAATGCTTCTAAATCTTTGTTTTTGATATTATGTTCATAAACATCAGAGACGGCTCACGTGGTGTGCAAGTTGTGCCGTCGCATCAGACCTCCACTTAAAAGAGGTCACATTTTTCTTAGTTTTATATATGAAAACGTTAGATATTATATATATATATATATATATATATATATATATATATATATATATATATATATATATATATATATATATATATATATATATATATAATTCAAGTTCATATGCAATTTTTTTTTTTTTTTTTTTTTTTTTTAGTTTATAAGTGTAATAAGCCATTTTTGTTGTTATCGTCTAAGGCTAACGAAAATCACATGACGACTTTAATAAGTATAGGGCTTATTAAGAGGGGTTACAATCTAGGTATATAAAAGATGAATAATGTTTGTTTGGTTGGTGTACAATCATCCCATGCATAACGTGATATTAGAGCATGCTCATCCGTAACTTGAGTTAACTTATAACTCAGCGCCACGTCAGCGCCACATCAGCTTTACCACTTTAACCTTAACTCAGAAAAAAAAACACCCACAACAATAACTCAGCTTTAACTCAAATATTTTCAAATTCTACCCTCAACTAAAACAAACAATTCAATTAATAAACCACATAACATTAAAACTTAATTTCTTACAATACAAATTATAAAAAACTTAAAATAACAACAACAACGATTAATAGAAAAAAAAAGAAAAAAAAAACCGAAACATAAGAAATTAAACCATACGAATTAAAACTACTTATTCGTCGTCTTCGGAATATTCTTCTTCTTCTTGTTGTTGGTGTTGAAGACGTTTATGCCAAACATGCTCCATAAGATCTCGTTGGAGTTGAGTATGCACGCCTGCATCGCGCATTTCCCTTGTCTTGCGCCTCTGCGTATCACACTTGTCGATCCACCTTTCTTGACTAAAATGTGGTGCCGGATCTACCCACATTTTTTTATACTCGCGGAGTGTAAATTTTTTATCTTTTAGAATCATGTTATGCAAAATAATGCATGTATACATGATTCTTTGTATCTTGACAATTTCCCATGCACGTGCCGGTTGTTGTAGTATACCCCAACGTCCTTGAAGCACGCCAAAAGCACGTTCGATATCTTTGCGTGCACTTTCTTGCTTCCTTTTAAAATAACTATATTTCTCATCAGTCGTTGCCGAGAAAGATTTGACGAAAGTTGCCCACTGCGGGTAAATTCCGTCAGCTAAGTAATACCCTGTTCATACCTACTTCCATTTACTGTATATGGTGCCCTTGGGGATTGACCAGCAAGAATGTTGTCAAACAAGTTAGAGTTATCTAAAACGTTAATATCATTATTTGCCCCTGCCATACCAAAAAAAGCATGCCAAATCCACAAATCATGTGAAGCAACAGCTTCAAGCATTAACGTTGTGTATCTTTTATCACCCCTACCAAATTGCCCCTGCCAAGCTACCGGACAATTTTTCCACACCCAATGCATGCAATCAATACTACCAAGCATACCCAGAAAACCATGTTGACGCTCATGTAATTCATAAATATGTTGCATGTCGGACTATGTTGGTGTTCTTAAAAACTCATGCATAAACAAATCCATAACACACATGTTAAAATTATCAAGACAAAGACGTTGAGTAGACTCACTCATTTGCAAATACTCATCGAACGCATCTGGGGCGGTGCCATACGCCAATTGTCGTATCGCAGATGTACACTTCATAAGTGCACTAATACTCGCTCGACCAGTACAATCGATTCCTGACTTAAAGTATTGAAAGTGGTCTGGAATAACATCGGATTCGTAAGACTCAATACCGTTCACTATTTGCAGAAATAGTTTCCGGCTCATACGAAACCTCCTACGAAATTTACTGTGCTTATACTTACAACCTTCAACGAAATAGTTGTTTTTCAAACGTTCTTCAGCAAGCTCACGTTCACGATGTATGTTGGTACGGGGCACATGAGGATGAGCTTCTTCTTCTTCTAAGCGTTGCTGTAGCTCGTACGCTTGAACCATAAACTGTATGTCTTATTCGTCATCAAGGTCTGACCAACTCGGATCAAAATCGTTATTTTGATTTGGATCCATTATGAATGAGGAATGTCTTTTTCTTATAAAGGAAGTATAAAAGAATAGAAAATTAGTAGTGGATGTGTGAAAAATATATGTGTGTTAAGTTGGTATTTATAGTTGTTTTAAATGTTTTAAAAGTAATTTTTTGGTGACTTTTAAAAACTAGCCGTTTTTAATTATTGAGGGGGTGAAAGTGATTTTTTTTTTGAAAATAAACGGCTAGAAAATGGAACGTTGGAGGGGGTAAAACAATTTTTTTTTTTTTTTTTTTTTTTAATTAAAGTTTCAAGCTTAACACAGCGTTAGCATGCTAACGTGGTGCATTAACGCTCATCTAACGCAGGAGGACACAACCGTAACGCAGGTTAACGCAGGGCAAAAATCACTTTAACGCAGCTCTAGCGTTATGGCTGGGCATGCTCTTAGGCTCTGAGCTATACGGTCGATGCATGAACTAAGAATTTGGTGTCTCTTGATTGTGCAAGAGACAAAAATGTAACTACAATAGTAGGATACCTCAACCAGTAATAATATTATTGTTTCTTTAATTCTACTGGAAAACTATAATCGCATCTAATGTGGTAACTGCACTTAGGCTACTCACAGTAAGGCGACCCAATCCCCTTCTTTTTCCCTGCCACATCAGCTTTCTCTCTCCAGCGACCTACAGACGATTGGGTGCCCCAGTAAGAGCGACCTACAATACAAAAAACATACCCCACAAATATTCTTTTTTAATTAAATAAAGCACACACAAAACATATACACATTTCGGTCGGCAACTCGACCCATTTTTAAAAAAAATCGGCACACGATCGATTGAAAAAAAACCCCACAAAAAGATGACCGATTGTAATCGATCTTGTAAGTCGGTCATGAATCCTTACTGTCAATAGCCTTATGCAACACGTCACTATGCAAAGCCTTATAAAGTCACATTCTTTCTATTTTAATTTGGTTAGGATCTTAGTCAAGATTAAATATAATTTGTTAGGATGAGATAGTGGGACAGGTGTAATTTGTTTGTGACTTTTAGTATCAGATTTGTTTATTTTAATTAGGCGATCGATCATTCTTCTGGAAATATAGTTTACATTGGATCCCGAATTGGTCAAGGTACTGAGTATGTACTATAAAATGGGAATTTTGGGGGAATGAACTTGTATTTTGGTTGACCATATACTAGTTCCTCGTTACTTACTTGTTTTACTTTTGTCTTGTACTAGGCTAATGTGATTTATTTATGTGGGTGTGCAATAAGATAAAATGGGAATTTTGGGGGAAAGAACTTGTATTTTGGTTGACCATATACTAGTTCCTCATTACTTACTTGTTTTACTTTTGTCTTGTACTAGGCTATTGTGATTTATTTATGTGGGTGTGCAAATGAGGGTTATAGCTCGTACCGCTGATATCATGCAATTAATTGTGTGATTTTAATTCTTGTGATTACTGTAGTTTTATTGCAAGTGTGCTTGCTAAATGATATATTTGTGTCGCGATATGTAGGGAATTGCATATTTATATGGTTTGCCTAATAAATTCTTATAAACCTTCTTGTTAGACTAGTAAGTCGGATTTTTACTCACCCGTATTGGTTACTATTTGGGTTGTCTTGTCATGACACAAACGTGTGTTCTTGTTAGTGGATTGTTGTGTGAGCATTGGTTGTGCCTGTACTGGGTTGTACTGTAAAACACACATGAGTGATATATGGTATGAGCGCTAGGCTGTGTTGGTACTGGGTTGTGCTGTAAAACACAAGTGAGTGGTGCGTGACAATAGGGTGGCCACATACTAGTAGCACTTACTCGCGGTTGAAGGGAAAGTCCTTGGGCTGTGATTCGTTGTACCTTTGCCCTAATGGCACGTGAATTATCATTAAGGCTTTCTATCAATGTCGATTGTATTGGGAGGTAGCGACAATACTTTCTTATTGGTGGCTTAAGTAGCTGGTTAGCTATCGGTGTTACTTAAGCTACCAAGGGATTAATGATCGTGAATTTTGGGCGAATCTTGGGAAACTTTGAGTAAATGATGATTTAGTATTTGACTTATAGTTGTTGTGTTTTAAAGTGTGCATTTGTGTATTAAAAGTAATATAATGTGTGTTTTAATGGTGCTTTAATTTACATGATATATTGAAAGTGTGATATTGTATAAAGGGTGTCTTTGTTATTTGGGTGAATTATTGCATGTGATTATTTGGTGGGATATTTGTCGTTAATACTTTATTAGTTATTGTTGCGAATTGATATGGTTAACTAATCACTTGCTCTTATTTTGGGGAGTTATATTGTTCAATTTATTGTATCTCACTTAGTTATTTATAGCTAACACTTGTTTCTTGCAAACCGTCTTTATATTCCTGCAAGTTAAGTAGGAGGATACTTGCCGAATATTTAAGGGTGAGATTGGGGTAGTATTGGTCAACTTGGAACCCGGATTATAGCCTTATAGTTTCATAAACATTTCATTATTTAAACCATCTTTTAGAATTGGTTATGTAACTTCCGTTTGCGGGTTTGCACTTTTGTAATCTGTTATAACTTAACGGGGGGCAAACAATTTTATTTAAGACTTCCGTTGCTTATTTATTTAGTTAGTGGTTTAAGTAAAATATTTGAAGAGACTATTTTCTGAAATTAGGGTGTTACACATTAGGTACACATTTTAGAGTAGTCACGGAAAATGTTACAAACGGTTACGAGATTACCTTAATTAGGTCGATTAATCTAAGTTAAGGATTTGTTTTCCGTTTAATTATATATAATAATTTTTTAAATTATATTTTTCTTTCGAACATCCTTACTTAAACTTAAAGAAGAAGATAAGGAATGCTTATCATGATCAAGTTGCATTAACATAGGGTTATATTAATTGTAATAACAAAATGTATATAAGAACAACATTTAACATATATTTATATGCAACAACTTACATAACATCCAAAAATTATTAGTTTTACGACACGCGTTTAATAACTCATGCTTGCACGAGTTAAAAAATAACAATCGTCAAAGTTATTTTAAGTCTCGTATTGTAAACTAAATTTGATTTATGTATAAATGCCGGTACTCGTACCTAGTTTGTAATATGTCAAATAATACCAAGCACAAATAAATCTTGAAATTTTAACTTAAATTCAGTAATTTTTATAAACATAAATGTACTTACGTATACAAAAGTTACAACGTTTGTATATAAACAAAGCATTAGTGATATATACAATTGTGAACCAATGTTTGCTGTTTATAAGGCACTTTTGTCTTTTTGTGGTTAGAAACATGCTAAATATATAAATACTCACATTTAGTTAAGGCATGAGTTAACCGAACCCCCTTGTAGGGAGGGTTTGTGAAAGACATTGTTGCCCCCGCCTGTACTGTCTGCATTAAAATTTATACATTTTAACTAAAGTAGATGGACCCCCCATAGTAGGGAGGGTCCGGTTAACACATCCCTTAATTAAAATAAAATGGAGCGATAGCAACATGGTAAATGCTTTGTTGTTGGAGCTAAAAAGGCAAGGTGTCATTCTTGGTTGCCTTTTCTATTTTTGAGTAAATTGCAAAATCGTCCTTGTGGTTCAAATTGCATGTTTTGTCCTTAACCTTTTGATAGTGTATGCACCATCTTTATAGAGAACTTTGGGTTGCATTTTTCATCTTTGGGTTGGAGTTTTTGACAAGGGCAGTTTAGTCATTTTGCTTTTGACAGAGACGAAAACTGCAACTCAAAATTCCCTATAGGGTCTGTTAATACAAATATCGCCTAAAAACGTTATTTATATTTTACGATCTTCGCTAAGTTTTGTTAACGACAAAATGTAAACTTTAGTTTCTAAGCAAAACATAATCTTATTTTTTAAGACTTGCATAAACTAGACTTTTGCTACATTTTACATTTCATAAAACACAACACAAGTTTATTTCTTAAATTAGAAATTGTCACATCACATTTATGGCAAGTTTTGTCATTATGCATTTATGGAAAGAAATGTGTTTGACTAACTTTGTTGTTGCTTGCAAGCTTTGTATTTGACTTGTTTTTAAGTGATGTGACATTGTTTGGTTGCTAGGAGTTATGAGACAAGACCTTGTTTGGTTTGAAGAGTTATTGCAAAAACCTACTGCAGACCCGGCGGTACCCTGGGGGTACACGGGCGGAACCCATCTGAGGGTTCAGCCTGATCCGCCAAGCATGCAGTATGGTGTGCTATAAATACCAAGCCATAACTTGATTTTTGGCTAACCTCTTGAGATCATATTTTACACATACACTCATCTTTTCTTCTAACCTCTTAACATTGTAAATGTGAAGTTTCCTTTTGTAGGAAAGAAGCTCACAAGGTCATCAAAAGTTACAAGTTTCCAACACAACGTTGCAAGACTTGTTAGCTTAGTATTGTGTAAACTCTTATTGTTTACACGTCATTTGTTTGTGTATATTCTGAAGTGAGTGGTTAGTATTTTAGTCCTCAAAATACAAAGAGTGTTGGGAGTTGTTGTACCCTAGTAAAAGAACTAACGGGAGTGGTTGTGCCCTTGTAAAGAACTCGACATTTAGCTTTGTGTCGGTAAAAGTATAAGCGACGTGTAAGGTTTTCTCCGCCGGTGAAAGGAGCTTGTTAACTAGTGAAAGAAACTCTCGAGTTGGATACTCGGGGCGTGGACGTAGGGCAAGGAAATAGAGTCCTTGTAGCCGAACCACGATAAATACTCGTGTTGTGGTTTGATCGTTTCTTTCATTTACTTACTTGTTATATATTGTGTTTGTGCATATATCTTTGATCAAACGGAAAGTTTCAAAGCTAACTAAACAAGTTAAAAAGATTTTAATCGGTAAACTATTCAACCCCCTTCTAGTTTTCCACAGGGTCGATGCTTGTACTTTCGGAAAGCTAAAGCTGAAACCTACAATTTTTTTTTTTTTTTTTTTTGCGCAAAGGTGAAATATATTATTATATCCAAATTATTGTACAATGCTTGTAACATACACATTTGTTTTGGACAAGTCCCAAAAACAGATCACTAAACAGACAACATACTTCTGATATAAGATAACATATCTGATATAGTATCATACTAGACCTTAACCAATACAGAGAATTTCCACATAGGCCTCTCATTCTTTTATACAAGCACAATGCTTTCCTTTATCATTCACCTTTTTTGCACAATACCATCTAGCTACATTTCCAATACTCTCTCCACCTTGATCATTCATCCTGCCACCACAATAACCAAGGTAGAAAAGAGATTGACATCAATAGGCACCCATAACCTCTCCACAAGCAAGGGTTATACCAATTATGTTACATTTCCATCTACTACAATGGCTTCACACAATTGGGAACACACACCTTGCGGTGAGTACTAACCATTACCTCCTTGGCAATGTATAGATAGGACCAAGTAGGTTCATCTTTCACTCCTCACTATTCCTATCTTCATACACTGCCCACCAAAGCTCACTTACCCTTCACACATTGGAAACCTACTTTATGATTCTCAAAAACTGTTAGTTTAAGAAACTTGTCCAAGCAGATCTTAATTACCTAACAAAGGCCTATTGGAATCTGTCATTGAAGCTTAATAGAGTAGCAGTTTGTTGAGGTCCAAGATACAACGCCATCGATGTGTAGTAAGCTTTAAAAACATAGATTCTAGATCAGTAATGAAGATGTGAATCTACATGGTTTAACCGTATATTGTAGAGAATAAGAGTATAATTTCTCTGCTTGATACATTCCAATTCACTTGTATCTCATGGACTCTAGCTGTAGTCAGAATGAGAAGACTTGTTCCAGCTAAATCCATTTGATAATTTGATTAAAATCACTGTTCCATTCCTTCTGCAGGAAACTACCTTATGGTAGCATACCTATGTAGTTAGGATGTAATCCCAAAAGCAAAGGATGCCCCAAAATACTAGCCATCTGCATTAATCATTATCTGATTTGATCCAATCTTATGTAACTTCATTAGCCCAAACACTCCTTAACAAACATTTTAGCAGAATTTGATGTCCCATATTTTTGCAGCTTCTTGGACTCTTGTTGTTTTCTTTGTCTTCAAAGTCATCAATTTAGCTCTTATTTCCTCCAGCATAACTTTCACAAGACCCTGCACCTCTCTTTCCTCATTCCTGAAAAGTCTATTGTTTCTTTCTTGCCACAAAAAATAGACTGTTGCAGCAAAACTTATCTTCATAATGATGCTCCATATATTTAGATGATTCTTGTGGGAAGACAAGCTGCTCACAATGTTCATCCATGTATCATCAATGCTAACAATTCTTGCTTTAACTTTGATCTCAGTCCAAACTTTCTTAGAATAATCACATTGGAAGAATAGGTGGTTATGAGAATCAGGCACTGTTTTGCATAAAGAGCATTCTAATGTCTTATTTGGATACTATTTCATAAGCTTATCTTGTGTAATAAGTTTCTCCTTCACAGCTAGCCACAATATGAAAGTATGTCTTGGAATGCAATGAGAGAACCACACAAGCTTTGCCTAAGAAACAATGTGACTGTTTTCTCTAAAATCCAACCAAACTTGTCTAGTAGAGAAATTAACACAGGTTTGTCTGGATTGTCACCAAGGGTAGGGGAGAAATTATTTGTAGAATGATGTGCTTGTTAACCCATTCTTGTGGCCATTTCCATCTACCATCTTCAATCAAATCACATATAGTATTTTCATCCCCAGATCCTGCTGCATAAATTTCTCTTTTATTGAGAATTCTACTTAGAGGTTGATTCATAGTCCATCTATCATGCCATACTGATGTAGCTTTTCCATCACCAATTTGATACTTTATATGTTCCTCCACTTGTTGTCTAAGCCCCAAGATAGTCTTCCAACACCAGCTGTCAGAACTTGCCATATTCACATCCCATACATTTCTTCCTTTGAGCTTAACTGTATTGATCCATTTAACCCATAGGGATTCTTTTTTAGTTGCCACATTCCACAAGTGTTTAACCAGAAGAGCATTGTTCCATGATTCCAAAGGTGTTAATCCCAGCCCACCTTGATCTTTTGGCCTGCAAACTTCCTTCCAGGTAAGGGTGAGCATTCCGACCGTTTGGACCGGATCGACCGACAAAACCGATCGGACCGACCGAAGGACCAACGGTCCGGGATTTTTCATTAATTCGGTCCTTGGTCTGGTCCGGACCGACCAAAAAACCGACAAAACTTGCCTAATTGGACCGGACCGACCGAAGACCGACCGGACCGAGACCGGACCGACCACTTTCGGTCCGATCTCGGTCTATGGTATTTCCCAAACTCGGTCTTCGGTCCGGTCCGGTCTTGGCCGGTCCGGTCCGGTTTTTGGACCGTGATCACCCCTACTTCCAGGCAACTCTAGCCTTTCCTTTTGTTAACTGAAATTGACTGTTTTTCCATTGTTTGAAACCTGCAATTTGACCAAACCACTAGGACAGTTTTTGCAATTTACTGTAACAATAATTAGACAAAACTTGAATGAACCGTTGGGCAGAACACAAATTATATGCTATTGAAGAGCTTTGTTGCATTTTGGATACATAAGATGCAATCTTTTGAGAGCTTTATTAGGAATGCAGCCTTCCATAAGACTTAATTAAAGTGATGCAGTACATGTATATCAAGCCATGTGCGTGTAGAGACATTGTATATATGTGATCCAACGAGCAGTTAATGATCTAGCAAATATCCATCCTTGAAAAATCTGTGGAGATCATAAGAGATGATCAATCTGAGTGTTTGATGCTTTATGCGTTCTTGGAGTGCCTTTCACAAAAAGCTTTAAGCCTCTTGATGCCTTCTTCAAGAGCTGAAGGCTCAATAGCAAATGTCACTCGAAGCCAGTTCTTGAGTCCTACGGCTATACCTGAAGAAGAAGGAAGAAAATTTAGACAATGTGGGTTGGTTTTATCTGTAAAAGATCAATTTAATAAACATTTAGAGAAATAAAACTAGCTAAAAGGCAAATGGGTCTAAGGGTGAATTTGTAATCATCCATAATTAAAATGCATAAAACCTCTTAAATTACTTCGTTCAAAAACATTAGATCACTATTGTAACAATGCAGTTCTCATGATAATATATTACCACATGTCCACATGCAAATTGATTGGCATGGTTACTGGGTTACTCCTATGCCTAACTCATTTATATTTGAGACAAGAATTTAACATTTTCTCTTCTAAAAAGTGTGTGTTGGTCAACTCAACGAGACCCATGTTAGTAGTTGTTTTAGATTCCACAACCTGTCCAACCCCCCGCATTTTGCAACCGAAGTCAAACACATAAATTTTTAACCCCAAATACTATATAGAAATTCTTAGAATTTCCAGAAAAATCAGGACACTGCAGTGGACTAAATATGAGGTCCGCTCTTGACATGTCCTTGGGTCGACAGCGAAGCAGAGTTATACATACTTTTGAGAGTAAAAAGTGGTAGGTTTGATCTTCAAAAACGAACTATGTACCGTCTATTAACTGTAATACTATTAAGGAATATCAGAGATAGATATTAAACTAACATTTACACTTAAAGTTTCATCTTACCAGGTAGGATTATAACGGACTCTTCTTGAGCCAGCTTCACACAGAAGTCCAAATCATCCTTGATGTCCTCAAAGAGCGTAATATCTAATTTCACCTTTTGAACATAATCCAAAAGCAAAAATTACCAATGAAGTTTTCAGTAAAGAATTTCTTATATCCGTTAAAAACTTTTACGCGTGACCTTATAGTATCACTTATCTGAAATCATTAAATGTATGTTTGTGTATCTGCCTCCTTACCATAACAAACATCGATCCTTCAGGCTTGCTGGGGCAGGTTACACCAGGAACATCTTTAATTCCCTCGTAACAAATATTTGCAGCTTCTTTTATTATACTTACAATTTTCAAGAAGAAATCCTCTTTGGTTTTCCCAAGGATATCAGGGACCGCTCCCTGCATAAGTAAACAGAACATAATATTATAGAAAAAAATTGTGAGGCTGCTGGGGGCATAAATGTAGCTATTGTTAATTAGAAACCTGAATAAACGTTGGAGAATCACAAGATATATTAAGATACCCCGTAATGCAATCAACAATCTGAAAAGAAATTTAGAAAAAAAATCAAAATCTAAGTTAGCATGAAGCAATCAAAGTTTGCTTAAAGATTGGATATCTATTTAATTATGAGTAAGATAGACAACCCCGTGTTCTTTAAGGATGCCATTAGGATCATTAACGACAAGCCACCCAAGCCGCCAACCAGGAACGATCCACCTTTTTGATATGGAACCAAGTGTCACGACGGGTGTAATTGATCCAAAGATCCCCATTGGAACAAAAGGGTTTTCCCCGAAAGCAAGATGATCGTAAACTTCATCAGAAATCACTAATATCCCAAGCTTCTTGGCAGTCTCAGCAACCTAACAAATAGATAAATAAGGCACATTTCTAGACTGAAAAAAAAAAAAAAAAAAAAAAAAAAAAAAAAAAGAATCATAGGGCCCCGGAAAGTCCAATCACAATACAACCATTACAAAAGCATGAATATTGCAAGACTAATTTAAAAGCTTTAAATAAACACTAGGAGGTTGTGTGCATGCAACTAATAAAGACTTTGGGTGACTTCATACATTCTACCTGTATGACCAACTACCCGTTTGACTGAAATTTTTTATTGGACTGATAAAAACCGTTTGAGATAAGACACATCCCTAATAAATCCCGTTATAAGTAAATGGGACGATATCACCCAATTGGTTAACCGGTCAAAATGGGTTTGGGTAGAAAGGAATAATATTTAGTACAGTTGAAACAGGCTGCGATGGGTTAATCCGTGACTCCTTTCAGCCCATTAATTATCTGTGGTAAGAATTAAAGCATAAACTTTGGGCGAGCGTTCCTAGTTGCCTAGATTTTTTTGTTTGACATGTTCGCGATAAAACAATCACAGACTGACTATTTCTAAAGCAAATGGATCACAGTTGCCACTTTGAAGATTCGGTCATGAACCAGAAACGAAAACCAGAACAATAAACACACCTTCTGTAGATGTTGGTGGGTGAAAACATTTCCACAGGGATTTCCAGGGTTTATTATAACAATGGCAACTGTATTTTCATCGGCAAGAGCTTCAACTGCATCAAGATCAACTTCCCAGTCTTTTTCTGGAAGGAGGTCAAAGTGACGGACTTCCAAGTTACATGATTGAGCGCAAGCTTCATAACTAGGAAATCCTGGTTTTGGGAGTAGAATGTTTGCTTTGGGATTGGTAAGAACGGTTAATATGGTTTGAATAGCTTGTGCGCAACCAACTGTTATAAATACATCATCAGGTGATAGCTTATTTGGAAGATCTTCAGAAAGGTACTCCGCTATAGCCCTATAAAAGAATACATGATTCTGTGATTAAGACATTTTATACAGTTTAAGATGAATGTGGTTGCAGGCTAACGATTTTGAAAATATAGTCACTTTCAACGCAAATTGCTATATATTTACAATTATGATTACAACATTGGGATAATGTATGCGAAGGTCACCCAAATTTTCGAGTTCTTTCAACAATATAAATATAAGAAGAAGAAGAAAAAACTGTCTCTAGGTTTCATTTACTGTTCTGTAATGTATAAACTTGTTGATCAGCCAGATATTCCAAGGTCATTCTCTTAGCAAATCTTAGCCATTCTTTATTATACGACTATACGAGTAGTTTGACAACGCAAATGGAAGCTAAATAGCTAATAATCCCTTACCAAAAAGAAGTGGAAATCAAGTGGCTGAATATCAAAACCATTTAAACATTGTATTACTCTTTTTTTTTTTTTTTTTTTTTTTTTTTTTTTTTTTTGAAAAGGTAACTTCAGCTTGAAATTCGAAAACTGAAGACGTCATTAAGTGGTCCCAAATGAAATTAATCGTCAAGGAAAATGATATTATCACCTAATCTACATGCCTAGTTATCCTCCTAACCATGAGCTATTCACAACTGGAAAAACTGAAACCCAACAGATGCATTATATAAGGAGTGAGAATTAGTAGATGTCACATAACATATTTTCGTAGGATATAAGAGTTGAATACAGCATTGGTCAATACCAATTTCATAAAAGAAGAACTAAAGAAAATTTTGACAGTTTACATATATACTAATAAATATTTCTCAGTATACATCACATGGTTAAGAATTATTCACTTAAAATTCAGTCATTCTTTATTATAAGAGTGATAGACAAGGCACATGTTTAATTAAACTAAATACTGAAGATTCCCTTAAAAAATGCCCACATAAGTGGAAATCAGGTGATCCAATATCAAAACCATCAATACATGGTAATAACTCATCAAATAGGTAACTTCAACTTGAAATCAACTACTGTAGGAATCACGCAACTGATAAAAAAAAATCAACTACTAAAACTTATTTTGGTGTTTTCTTAAGAGCGTGATAAAAAATAAAAATAAATAAATAAATAAATAAATAAAATTAAAAAAAAAAAAAAAAAAAAAAAAAAAATCCGGAGCTGTGTTACTATAAAAGTTAAAACATTTCGCCAGAAAATATTTTTAACTTGGTACGTAAAACAGGCTGGCCTAAATAAATTGCTTTGAAAATAGACAGGAGCTTTCACTGGCCAGCCATCCAACACAAGGAGACAAAGAAATACATTAAGATATAAACTACTGCTAGTTGTGCCAGAAAAAAATATACAATGACTACTTCACCTAATTATGCTGTCTGCTAAACGTTATAATACAAATTCTGTCCTTAACAGCAACTCCAATCAAAGAATATAAAATAGTACTAAAAAAACTCAATAGTATATCAGAGAATCAACTTCCATTGGAAGTTACAGAGTGATATTACCAGAAAACAAAGCACAAAATATCTAAGTTTATATGAGGAGACTGTATTTCGGGGTTACAATTACTTATGAAGAGCAATGTTGAATAAAAACAACGTACGAGAATATAAAGCATTATACTTTCAGATCATCAACTATTGTTCTGGCAAACTATCTGATCATCACTTATAACGCCAACATGCCAGAACAAACACTCACTAACATATTCAAAATAAGATATAGCAATTGGTTCAATAACTTCAATTTTATCTTATTTTTAGATAAAGGCTCCCACAGGCGTGTTTTTCAGTTTTTTCCCATTTACGATCTTATTATTACTTAAAAAATTGGAAAATAGGCTCATACACCAGTAAAAAGGTCTTATGAAATTTAAGCATAACCAAAACAAGTTCATTAGCCAATAATATAAGCTAAAACAAACACCCACTAAAGTAAATTAACGGTTATATCCAAACACTTAACACTATCAAAAATATAAAAATGAACATATAATTAGTTAAAGCTAATCCCAAACACCCAACTAACACAATAATCATGAACACTTAACGCATACAGATAAATTTAAGCCTGTGGAAGAATATAGTAACTTAAGTACCTTCGAGCAGGAAGAATGCCAACAGTAGGACAATAACCATTAAACTTAGCAGACCGAAGAGAGTCAATGATAGCATCTTCAGCAACTTGAGTTGTACGGAAACATGGAAAAGCTGATGGATCACCATGGCCAAGTGGCATAACAGGCCGTGTATCAGATGGGTTAAGTTTTGACATAAGCGACATTAGAACACCTCGTACTGTTATGTCAGATGATATGTTTAGCTCTGGATTTGCTTTGAATCCCCATTTCTTGTTTCCATTTTCCATTTTCAGTCTGACTTGGGTTTGGGTTGATGGATTAGTGGATCAAAAGTCAATTGATGTGATTCTGTGTGAATGCTGAAAAAGTAGTTTAACATAGACGTACATATATAGTATTCTAGACTTCTAGAAGACATGGTGTTTTACAAAATGAATCCTCATGTTATCATATTAGACACATTAGGCACTTAAATAAATTTTGATGACTTGTTTCAATAAAGAATTAAGATTAAAACACGTGTTGTATGATGGTAATGAAAAGGGAGAAGAGGATGGTGGTTGAGCAGATGTATTGTAATGATGCTTTAGTGGTGAATTTGATGATTTTCCAACGAATGAGAGTGTTAAAACTATACTAGATCTTTCAACTCAAAATGGGTATGTTTCCTTACTTATTCCAAAAGATATAAACTTACCAGAAAAGTCTATCAGGTAGTTACACAGGTACAAAAAAGACGTCAAATAGCCGTGTTGGGGCAGCATACTTGGTCGTCCACATTACCACGACCAGTGACGTGTTGCATCACATGGTCTTCATGCCCTCTTCCGTCTAAGCTCTGATTCAGCTCCTTTTCATTGAAGTTCATCCTTAAGCCTTGAAAAGTAAAATGGGAAACTATTAAGCACCATTTACAATAGTTTTCTCTTCAAAAGCACCACAAATGAGGTGATATCTACCACGAAAATATTAAAAACTTGAGACACAACATAAACCGTGCAGCACTATCTCTCACACGCTGCTAGCTCAACCAAACTCACTTTCCAACTCGGCAGACTTGAGTTTTAGGCTGGTGTGAGCAGGCCTAACCAGTTGAAACTGTCATGATTCAAACTTATGACCATTTATCAAGAATTACCCCTTCACCGTTCATTTTGTGCACATCATGAGGCATAGTTGCAAGTATTTTACAATCCAAGATATACCACTAATGGTGACGGGTAGGTTCTAAGAGCATGCCGGTCGAAAAGGTTCTAAGATTATGAAGTCTAAGAGCTGCTAAGTGGTATATATGTAGGCATCAAAGACATGTAACCTGATGGTAGTCACTAAGGCTTTTGAGGTCAAGAGGTGCTACTCCACCGATCAACAGAAATGGGCATCCTTTTGAAGAACATAACTGATCAAAAAACATTGAACAAGTGATAACTGACTACAGGGTGTAGTGCATTGCTGATCAAAAACCGTAAAAAAGTGATAAGTGACTATCCTTGGGGAAACATAAATGGTGAATATTACGCGATACGCCTATCAGAATGTACTTAAATCATTCTGGTTATGGTGTGGTGGTGAACTCCCAAGTCCCAAGAATAAATAACATGGATACACAGATACAAGAGATGATTCCTTACTTATAGACATTTAACTATAAACTACAACAAACATCATATTTCAACTCTGAGAAGTAATTAAAGATTTGACTAAAATTACGTGAACCATTGTGTGGAACATATTTTAGTTTTTGATCATCTGCTTGAGCACTTTATTGCAATGCAATCGCAAATGGGACTTTATTTAGAAAATGGTACAAATAATAAGAATATTTGCATATAGATATGAGTTATAGTATGCGATCCAACAAGCAGTTGATCTAGCATTTTTCCTACTTTAGAAAATCTGTTGAGATCACGAGCGATGATCTAACAAGCATGTGATGCTTTATGTTTTCTTGGAGTGCTTCTCACAAAACGCTTTAAGCCTCTTGATACCTGCTTCGAGAGCAGAAGGCTCGATAGCAAATGTTACACGAAGCCAGTTCTTGAGCCCTACGCCTATACCTGAATAAGAGAGAAGCTAATCTAGTAAAGATCCCGATTTGGATTCATTTTATATGTATATGAATCAAATGGATAACATTAACATATATTGCAAAAGTGCAAACCAGTTAAAGAGTAAAAAAGGATAGAGTCCCTAGTTTCCAAAATGAAAAACCTCCTATAGCCCTTTATAAATATAAAAGCATTATTTTATTAGGATAATTACACGGAAAGGTATCTAACTTGTCAACTTTTGTAGTTCTGTGTAGCCTACTATTTTTTTTGAAGTTCCATGTACTCAACTTTTGAATTCAATTAGTTCCGTGTACCGGGTGACCAGTTATGTGTACTATTTGACCATTTTTTGTAGTTCTATGTACTCAACTTTTGGGTATATCCTGTTAAATAGTACACACAACTGATCACTCGGTACACGGAACTAAGTGAATTCAAAATTTGAGTACATGGAACTACAAAAAAAATAATAGACTGCACAGAACTACAAAAGGTGACAAGTTACATACATTTTCATGTAATTATCCCTTATTTTATTATTATTGGTATGATAGAATTTTCAAAATCAATCATACGCTATAAAATCGGAATTGATCTGTTTGATCTTCAAAATCAAAGTATGCACTGTGTTTTAGGAATAGCACCAAGGTGTAAACTACTGAGGAAAAGAAGATAAAACTAACACTTGCACTTGCATCTACACCTTACCTGGAAGGATTATAACCGATTCTTCGTTAGCAAGCTTCACACAGAAGTCCACGTCATCCTTGATGTCCTCAAATACCGAAATATCTAATTTGACCTTTAAAACATATAACAAAAGTAAGAACTATTGACGAATACACAAAACAAGATTTTAATTATGTACATTCAAAACTTATAACACATGACCTTATAACATAACTTGTCAAATAATCTTAATATAATTATGCATCTATATCATTCTTAATTCCATACCATAACGAACATCGATCCTTCAGGCTTGCTGGGGCAAATTACACCAGGGACATCTTTAATTCCTTCATAACAAGTATTCGCAGCTTCTTTTATTATACTTACAATTTTTACAAAGAAATCGTCTTTGGTTTTCCCGAGAATATCAGGAATCGCCCCCTGCATTTAACACAAACCCAACTTAATATAAACGGAAAGCCCGAGGCAACAGAACTTTTTGCAAATAATTAATGCTATGATTTATTTATATCTAATGGCAAAATTTTGTGCAAATTCATAATCATACAGAAAATTTTAAAAAGAAGATTTTATCAATGGAGAATTGGATATAATAGAAATGTATGTAGTAGAAGAGAGGAACCTGAATAAATGTTGGAGGGTCAGGGGATATATTGAGATATCCCGCAATGCAATCAATAATCTAGAGAGAAAATTAGTGTTAGCGTGTCATATAAGTTTGCTTAAAGACTGAAAACTTATATGCATCTGAGAAAGAGAAAGAACCCCGTGTTCCTTAAGGATGCCATTAGAATCATTAACAACAAGCCACCCAAGTCGCCAACCAGGAACGATCCACCTTTTTGAAATGGAACCAAGTGTAACAACAGGTGTAACTGATCCAAATACTCCCATTGGAACAAAAGGGTTTTTCCCAAAAGCAAGATGATCATAAACTTCATCAGAAATCACTAGTATCCCAAGCTTCTTGGCAGTCTCAGCAACCTAATAAATAAATAAGTCACATTTCTACACTGGCCATAACATATATTCATGTCCCCTGAAAATCCAATTACATAACAACCATTCACATTCTGTAGAGGTGGCATGATGGGTGGGTCAACTAATCTTATTTAGTATGGGTCAAAACGGGTCAGGTTGACCCATATACACATTTTGTCCATCTTTACAATTTTTGTTAAGATGACTAATATTTGTTTACAAGTACAAATGCCATATTATTGCAAAGATAACCTAAAGTTTAGAATAAAAAGGTTTAGGCATTTGTCTGATTTGACCAACTTGCCCCGCTCCACCTTTAGCCAAAAATTATTTATTTAGTTGATTTGACCAACTTGAGACAAAACATACCCAAATCAACCCATTTTTAAGTAAATGGATCAAAGTAAAATAGGATCATTTTTAGTGTGGTCAAAACCAGCCGTGTTTGGTAACCTGTGACACTTTTTGGTCCGTTTTTTATTAAGAAAAATTAATTTGTACATTTGCAGAAAAAGACGAGTGAGGTAGTATTAAAAAATAAACTTTGGCGACTGGCTATATGAGACATGTTTGAGATATAACACAATCCAAATTGGCCCATTCTTAGTAAATAGGTCAAAGTCACCACCTTTAACTGAATTTGTCATGACCAAAATTGAAATATAAAGCAATAAACACACCTTTTGTAGATGTTGGTGTGTAAAAACATTCCCACAAGGATTTCCAGGGTTAATTATAACCATGGCAACTGTATTCTCATCTGCAAGAGCTTCAACTGCATCAAGATCAACTTCCCAGTCTTTCTCGGGAAGAAGGTCAAAGTGACGAACTTCCAAGTTACATGATTGAGCATAAGCTTCATAATATGGAAATCCTGGTCTTGGGAGTAGAATGTTTGCTTTCGGACTGGCAAGCACGGTTATAATGGTTTGAATAGCTTGTCCGCAACCGATTGTTAAGAACACATCATCTGGTGATAACTTATTTGGAAGATCAAGAGAAAGGTACTCGGCTACAGCACTATAAAAGAGCACAAATTATAAAATTGATCTTATACATGTCCCTACTGCATAACTCCCCCCCACCCCACACCTTAATACAGAAGTATAATCAGATAATAAATATATATCAAGAATGTAAACTGATATGAGTGCTCTACTGTGAAGTTAGATGGAAAGAATCAAGTTAAAAAGTAGTAATTTACGTAGCAATGTTCACCAAACCTTCAAAGGACGAAAGTTCCTTTTAAAATGTAGTCACATGCTAGTGATATTTGAAAGTCCCTTTTAAAATATAGTTTTTGATGATTTTGGGGGCAAAACTGCAAATGAATAAAAATCACATGCTTGTAGGTCAATTAAGCCAATATAGCATCTGATTAACAAGTCATTATTTTCAAAAAGTTATAGCCATTCTTTATTATATGAGTAGTTTAAGGTCCAAATGGTTTCATACGATTAATACCTAATATCTCCTTCTATGGTGACAATATTGCAATTAAGCCAATATATCATATGATTAACAAGTCATAATCTTCAAAAATCATAGCCATTCTTTATTACACAAGTAGATGATTAGGAAAAATGTTTGCAAGAGATTAATACCTAATATTCCCTTGTATGATGACAAAAAAAGAACATCTTGTTTTCTAAAACCGAAACCAACAGTATAATTACTTTAGCTTAAAATACTGACCACTGAAAGAATAGGTTAAAAAAAAAAAAAAAAAAAAAAAAAAAAAAAAAAAAAAAAAAAAAAAAAAAAACTCCCTAAAGGAGTAAATAGAACTTCCAAATAAGTGATGATTCTTTTACAAGCAATTAAAACTGTTGAAATTGATAAATCTGGAGCTATTGTCATTTTTAACATTACGGCTGAAAGATACGCATTTCTCTCGAAGATCATTTTTAATGATATGATATTTAGATTATTTAAATACCCCTAGGGAAAGCTATTTAAACATTTATCAGATATTTTAACATCGAAAAACCATATGGCTTATAGAATATATATTCCTATGGAAACAGACAAAGAAACAAAGTTAAGATATAAAAAGTCTTTGTCGTTTCCAAAAAACATTTTTTCCTAACTATTCTTAACAACCCCAATCAACTAGCACTAACAAAATCAATAATATACTAGAAACATGATTTACAGAGTAATGAAACAAGAATTCGAACCACAAACAAATCAAGATTACTTATGCAGAGTAATTATAGCAATTTACTTTCTTATTCAAAAATTTTGTTCTGGGAAAAATCACAACATAGCCCTAACTAAAAAGCTTATATAGTGAAACTCCACTTATATCGCAAACTTGCCGAAACACACACATAGACAGTGAATGATTTATGAACGATGCCTCTTGATCATGCCAAAAAACCAACTTTCTTTTGAAGCATGTAAAAAAGATACAACTTGCCATGGGCTCTTTTTTTGCAATCAACATATGATCAAAGTAGCACTATACTCAAAAGTACTTTTTTATGCTATCGATAACAGTTTGTACAATTCATCATTATGCATCTATTGGATCAATCCAGTGGAACTTAGCTCTATACAAAATAATGAAATATATCAGAATACAGTCAATTTTTATGCTATATTGAATCAGCAAATGTTTCTATCCAAACACTACAAATATATGCATAAATGATGATACTGGGTATCATCAATGTACACCAAACAAATTTTAATCAATAATTTAAACGTGGATACACGAGTAAAAGTGTAATTTTAGTTGCAGATATTTTGGTGAGTTGGTAGGTAAACCCCGGACTCCACATACCACCCTTAAGAAGCCTGGTATGTCACTTGCCCTTCACAATCATTGATTACTTAGGCATATTAGGGCGGTGGCCCAAAGGAGTTTGCAGCCGCAAACTGTTTGACAAACCAAAACAGTTTGTTTATATCCAAACACTACCAAAACGTGGCACATAAGCAAACAATAACACCCTCAATTTTAACGCCCAAACAGTTTGTACTTTGCGGTTTTGTTCACTTAGGTTACTCAGTAATTTTTTATTTATTTTTTATTTTTTATTTTTTTTCACCAAACTCAATAAACATACTAAACACAATATGTAGGTGCGCACTTGACTTATAAAAATTACACATTCAAATCACTCAGTTTAACGTTGACTTGCATCAAAAGTGATCTAAGGGGGTGTTTATTTAAGCTTATATAGCGAGCTTACGGCTTATGTGATTTTCGGCTGATGTTTCATAATCTCATTTTTTGTGGCTTATTTTGAAGCTTGTTGGCTTATGCAAAATTACCATGACTTAATAAAGCCGAAAAGTTTCAAAATAAGCCACAAAAAATGAGCTTATGAAACATAAGACAAAAATCACGTAAGCCATAAGCTCGCTATATATCAGGGTTTCAGTAACTCAGTATACATCGAAAACCAATATTCCAACAAAACAAACATATAAATTCATATATATAAAACACACACTAAAAAGGTGTAAATACACACAGTAAGTAAATAAATACCTTCTAGCAGAAGGAATACCAACAGTAGTACAGTAACCATTAAACTTAGCAGACCTAAGTGAGTCCACAATAGCATCTTCAGCAACATGAGTAGTACGGAAACATGGGAAAGCAGAAGGGTCACCATGACCCAAAGGAATAACGGGTCGTGTATCAGATTTGTTAAGTTTTGATAAAAGCGTCATTAAGATACCTCGTATGGTTATGTCTGATGTTGTGTTGAATCCTGGGTTTGCTGTAAATCCCCATTTCTTATTGTTGTTAGTGTTTTCCATTTTGGTTTTGTTGAAGATGAGTTTTGTGTGTGGTTGATCAAATGTGTTTGTGTATGTGTATGTGTGCGTGTGTCAGTGTGTGTGTGTGGTTTTATAGTAAACGACACGTATCATTGACTGGGGTTTTTTTTTTTTTTTTTTTTTTTTTTTTTTTTTTTTTGAAATAGGGTAGGTCATTCAATAACTCTAAGGGTCCGCTTGGTTTAAATTAGGGAAAGGTAAAGAAAAAGGGAAAGGGTAAGGGAATGCAAAGAAATGAGGAGGTGGGTAATCAATACCTTACCCCCCGTTTTACTCTATAATGGATGATTACCCCGTAGTGGGTAATCAATACCTTTGCCTACCTCCAACCAAGCACCTCTTTAGTTATTTAGTGGGCCCGAAATTAATTTCAATCCCTTTGCCCACCCTTTAACCCCCCAACCAAGCGGCCCCTAAAATTTAGTATGCATATTAACCAGGAAACCGGCATCCGCCGCAACGGCTTCTC
Source organism: Artemisia argyi (assembly GCA_030686995.1). NCBI lineage: Eukaryota > Viridiplantae > Streptophyta > Magnoliopsida > Asterales > Asteraceae > Artemisia > Artemisia argyi. The sequence continues at coordinate 90,492,385 of CM060699.1, forward strand.
TAATATTTTTTTGACAACATGTGTTGTATTAATTATTTTTTTTTTATTAATTTAGCAATGTTTTATATGATGTGTCTGTCATTGGCCGGATAAGATGAGATGTGTCTATGTTAGATACTGTTTGGTTATAGAGTTTGTGTGACACGTGAGGGGCATGTGCATAGCCATTGGCTAAACACGTGAGGTGCACGTGTTTGTTACCACACAGATTCATAACCAACTTTGGCGCCCATTACCTTTTAAATACAGAATGTAGTCCTCATTGAAAACTTAGCTAATGAAATACATTTCTTCTTTATCCTTTCTCTCTCAATTGTTTGAGAAGGTAAAAATTGCATCTGTTCATTTAGATGAGAAAGCATTACTCTGGCATAGGCAATTTATCAGATTAGTTGGTGAAAATGTGGGTTGGGAAATGTATAAAACTGCCATCATTCAAAGATTTGGATCAGTGTTTGCGGATCCAATGGCAGAATTGAAAATGCTAAATATGATAAAAGTGCCAAAGAATATCAAGATTTATTTGATACATTGTTGTGTAGAGTTGATGTTAGCCCTGAAAATGCTCTAAGTTTGTATTTGGGTGGGTTGCCAACTGAATTGGAGATGGGCGTAAGAATGTTCAAACCAAGAACCTTGGCTGATGCTTATTACTTGACAAACCTACAAGAAGCAACACTTAAGGCTATTAGGAAGAAGAATAGGCCTGTGTCAAACATGGAAGTGAGCAGATTTGGAAATGAAAATGTTATAAGACCTCCTTTGTTACCCACCCCTGCACAAAACAATTTCAGACCCAAGCCAAACATCCCTACAAATGTACCTATGAGGAAACAGTTGACCCAAAAAGAATACCAGGAAAAAAGGGCACAAAATTTGTGTTTCTATTGTGATCAAAAGTATACACCAAGGCATAAATGCAGTGGCCAATTGTTTTCATTGGTGGTATTGGCAGATGAGGAATGTGAAGGTTTGGAATGGGATGAGCAAGAAGATTTGGTGGATGAGGTACCACAAATCTCTTTGAATGCATTGAATGGGTCAAACAACTACCAAACAATGAGGGTAAATGGTAAAGTATGGGAAATGAGTTGCACATTTTGGTAGATTGTGGTTCTACTCACAATTTCTTGGACGTGGAAGTAGCCAAAAAGTTGGGTTGTAAACTCAAGAACACATGTCCAATGGCTGTCACAGTTGCTGGTTGTAAAAGGTTGATCAGGGTTCAAGCATGTAAAGGTTTTGAGTGGAAATAGCAAGGAGAAACTTTCAGGACTGACATTATGATACTTCCACTAGGAGGGTGTGAAATGGTCTTAGGTATACAATGGTTGTCAACCTTGGGTGTTATGAAATTGATTTTAAGAACCTAAGAATGGAGTTCATGTACAACAGGAAGAAAATGACTCTAAGGGGTATCACCAGGTCTACTTTACATTGGTTAAGTGGTAAAAGGCAAGATAAAGAATTAGTGAAAAATGGTGGAGCTAACTTGTTGATGATGTATGTCTATCCAAACACTGGCTTACAACTTATGAATATGCTTGGATGCAAGGAAGAAGGGCAAATTAGGCCAGAATTAGCAGTGGTGGTGGACAGATTTGCTGATGTATTTGAGGTACCTACTGAACTTCCTCCTAAAAGAACTCATGATCACAGAATTCCATTGCAACAAGGTACACAACCTGTGAATATTATACCATATAAGCACCCACCCACACAGAAATATGCTATTGAGCCTATGGTTAAGGAATTACTTGATTCTGGGGTGATCAAACATAGCAATAGTCCATTTGTATATCCCATTGTCATGGTGAATAAAAAAGACAATTCATGGAGAATATGCATAGACTATGGACAGCTCAATAAGAATACCATAAAAGATAAGTTTCCAATTCCAATTATAGAAGAACTTATTGATGAATTACGTGGGGCAACTATGTTCTCTAAGTTGGATTTGAGGTCAGGGTATCATCAAATTAGGATGTGTGATGAAGATGTGCCCAAAACTGCTTTTAAAACCCATGAAGGTCACTATGAATTCCTGGTTATGCCCTTTGGTCTAACAAATGCTCCATCTACTTTCCAAGCCTTGATGAATGATGTCTTTAGACCACATTTAAGGAAATTCACTTTAGTGTTCTTTGATGACATCCTCATTTATAGTAAGAATGTGGCTGAACATGTACAACACTTGGAAACTATTCTACAACTCATGAGAGAAAACCAATTGTATGCCAAGAGGAGTAAATGTGTGTTTGGCACAAGCCATGTGGAGTACTTAGGTCATATTATTTCAGCTGAGAGTGTGTCCACTGATCCAAGCAAGGTTAAAGCTATGCAAGGTTGGCCAACACCTAAGAACATCAAGCATCTCAGAGGGTTCTTGGGTCTCACAGGCTATTATAGAAGATTTATAAAGAATTTTGCAACTTTGAGTAGACCTTTGACTAATCTGCTCAAGAAGAATGCTTTCTAGTGGAGTGATGAGGCTCAATGCTCATTTGAAAGTTTGAAACAAGCTATGGTAACTGCACCAGTTCTCAGTACGCCAAATTTTGAGCAACCTTTTATTGTAGAAACTGATGCATCAGGAGTGGGTTTAGGAGCAGTTCTGCAAAAAAATGGCCACCCAATTGCTTATCTCAGTAAGACTTTGTCAGCTAAACATCAGTCACTATCCACTTATGAAAAGGAGTTTTTAGCAGTTATACTGGCATTGGAAAAGTGGAGAGGTTATCTCTTGGATAGACACTTTGTGATTAAAACAGATCACTACAGCCTTAAGTACCTTTTAGACCAGAGAATCACTACTCCCACACAAATGAAATGGCTTCCAAAACTCATGGGGTTTGATTATGAAGTGATTTACAAGAAAGGCAGTGAAAATGGGGCAGCTGATGCACTTTCTAGAGTACAATTGCAAGGTGAACTTTTGACTATTTCACAGTCAAATGTCACTACTGAATTAGTAGATAAAATAGTCAAAAATTGGACTGAAGATCTTACTCTCAAAACAATTATGGATAAGTTGAAATAGGGACAAGCTTCTAAGAAGCATTATCAATGGGTGCAAGATCAATTACTCAGAAAAGGAAGATTGGTTGTGGGTAAGAATTCAACTTTAAGAGCAGAATTGTTGGATCATTCCATGGTGGATCTATTGGAGGACATTCTGGTGTTAAAGTTACTACTCAGAAGATGTGTTCACTTTTCTATTGGAAGGATATGAGGAAGGAGATCAAACAGTGGATTAGAGAATGTGTGACTTGCCAAAGATATAAACCTGATCTAGCTGCTTATCCAGGACTCCTTCAACCATTGCCTATTTCTGATAAGGTATGGTCTTGTATTTCCATGGATTTTATTGAAAGCCTGCCTAAGTCACAGGGCAAGACAGTGATCTTTGTGGTAGTAGATAGGTTGAGCAAGTATGCACATTTCATAGCCTTATCTCATCCATTTACTGCTTTGCAAGTTGCTCAAGTGTTTATGGATACAGTGTACAGATTCATGGTTTGCCGTATACCATAGTGTTTGACAGAGATAAAGTTTTTGTAAGTACCTTTTGGAAGGAGCTTTTCAAGTTGATGCAAGTCAAATTAACCATGTCTTCTGCCTATCATCCTCAAACTGATGGACAAACAGAAGTAGTGAATAGATGTTTGGAGGGGTATCTGAGATGTATGACTGGTGAACAGCCAAAAGAATGGGCTAAGTGGATGTAACAACCGTGATTTTAGCAGGTTAGTTAGACTTATAGCCTTGAGTTATCTAACTTTGTTTGGTGTGGTTAGGGTAGATATATGGGTATATGTGTGTTATTGTCTGATTAGTACTTGAGAATAGCACTAAATCTCTTTGCGTTGTGGTTGTCATTGTGATTTTTGGAAATGTTGATTTTGGGAAAGTTCATTTTGATCACCTTTGTGGTGTAGAAATGACTTGTGTATATTTGGTGTTTTGGTGGTTTTGCATAACGAGTCTTCATTCAAGTATTTGAGCGTTAGTAAGTTACGGGAAGGTTGTTTTCATGAGAAATTTTTATGGATTGTGTGAAATTCTATTTTTGGAAACTTTATTTTGAAAATGGATATTTTTCCGGTTTGTTGTAAAATTAAGGTTTATCGCGAAAGACGTTAGGTTTCGATATGGGAATACATAAAATATGAAAAGTATGAGGTTTTGAGTGTAATAAATAAATTTAATAAAAAAAATAAAAAGATATATATGTATAGGGGTGTTCGGCCGAATGGGTTAAAACAAGGGAAAAGGAAGACGAATTTGAGCCCAACTACAATTCTAACTTAAGGTAATTATCAACTAATAATATAAATACAAAAACAAGCCTCCCAAACCCTTTTTCCTGCAAAATTTAGTCGACCACAAGGAGAATCAACGAGAGAAAATTAGGGTTTTAAAGTTTTCAAGCAATAGTCAAGAATCGAGGTAAAATTCTTAAACCCTGTGTGTAATTAATTAATTATTGTTATAATTCATGTAATATTTATTATGATGGAATCTAGGGTTTATATACTTCTGTAAATTAATGAATTAAAACATGTTAGGATCATTAGTTGTTAATAATATGGTAATTGGATAAGGGAATTGAGTGTAAAACGCGTTAGATTACGTGTTAGGGTTTGGACAGAAAACTATGGCTGTAAAGATGTGGGTGTAATTAACAGATGGTGAAGAGTTAGGTCATGAATTTTTGGTCTAAATTGAATTTTAATGAAAGAGCTTTCCAAAAAGTCCAGCCACGATTGATTTCAAGGTCGGGAAGTTGGTCTTTTGAATTTTCTTTGTTAAGGTGTCAAAGCTGTCAAACTGGGACAGAATTTGGGTAAAAGTTTGATAGTGAATTGTGGTTGTAAAATTGATATTTAGACTAGCCCTTCTAGAATAGTTAAGTCTTAGGTTATCTTAGACTACCACGAAAAGGATTCGCGATAAAAACTTGTAGAAGTATTTTATTCTAATTAAAACTTTTTGGTGTGCGTTCAGATCCGAATTTGGATAGTTGACAAGTTTGATTTTCTTTTGAGTACTTGTGAGTGTTATTGGTCCATGGCCTTCTGGGATTAGCTTGTATGCTTATGAGAGACCATGGTAAATTTTTGGTGTGAGTTGTTGAGCTTTATTTGTCATGATTTCATGTGGGCGAATGTACCCAAAAATTCTGCATTTTCTGATTTTAAAAGTGCAAGGGATTTAGTGAGTGTTAGGTTATGGTAGTGGTTAGTATGGTGTCTAGGAGATCCATGGTGGGTCATATGAGTCTTAGACATCCATCATATGTGTATTACATGGGTTGTAGCTTTTAGCTTGACCTTGAGTAATGTGGATTATTTTTTGTGTGCTATATATTGTGAATTGTTTTTGTGGAAGCTGCAAGGTTTGAGATGAGTTTGTAATCCCATATTTTTACTTTGTTTTAAACTTATGATGCGAATGATGCTTGTCTTAAATGGTTTGAATTACTGTGATTATGTGCGTGTGTTAAAGAGCTTGGACTTATAATGTTATCGTATGTATGCTATATGTGAATAATAACGCTATGTGGTTAATGTTATGTGGTAATGTTGTGTGGTCCAATTGTGAGGGTGCTTACCCTGTTGCTCGTGCATACGACCTAATTGGAGAGTAGTACTCCTACTCACTTTTATTATGTGTGGTCCGATCGGAGGGTATTAATTACCCATTATTTAGAGCGGGGGTCACGTTCCTGCTCGGATGTTGTGAATTTGGATCGGTGGGCATGTTCCGCCCGATGGTTGCCTTTTGTGTGATGTTTGGTTAATGAACATATGTAGCTTGTATGATAACTGTAAATATTTGTCCAGCTATATTGTTTGGTTAATGAACATATGTAGCTTGTATGATAACTGTAATTATTTGTCCAGCTATATTTTATAATCACAGTGATTTTGGTTGCCTAGCGTGTATGAGTCTTAAACCTATGAATCTCACCAACGTAATGTTGACATTTTAAGCATCATTTTCAGTTGAGCATAAGACCAAAGTTGAGGGCAGCAATTAGGTGAGACTTAGTTGCATATGGAGACTTTACTTATGTTTTGGGATTTGATTTTACTTGGATTTTGGTTTTGATACATTTTGGGGTATTGTTACAACACTGTGTGTTGGTACATTACTCTATTTAGGTGCATGTAGTTGTTCTCTATGTAGACACCAGGTGTTGTGATGATATCCATGAAGTTACACCCGCGCGTTTCCGCCGTGGCGAGGTGTGACAGATTGGTATCAGAGCCTTGGTTATAGAGAATTAGGTGGTTTAACCTAGACTATAGCTTAGGAGTCCCTCATATAGTTGCATTTAGGACCTATGTGTAAGTATAATACTTTTACATGTCTATTTTCCTAATTTATGAGTTATTTTATCGAGTTTTTGGACATCTATCAAACCTTGTACTTAGTATCGTGTGTGTGTCATTTATAGAATGGCACCTCCTGCGCGAAAGACACTTCGTTGGACCACATTAGTCGCTACGGGACGTAAGAGAGTTGGGAAGATGAAGAGAACCAATAAGAGGATATTGGTCCCCGCAAGCATGGTACCATGTGTGATTGAAGAGAAGCTGACACTCGAGAATGTGAATGGGGAAATGGTGGAGAGGTATGAGACGAAGGTAGCTGATAAAGAAGGTTTCACCACCAAGTACCCGTGTAGGTGTCCTCAGTTTCTATAAGATAACGGGGTAGTTTGGGCTAGACCCCGAGGGTTGTATGACTTTGTGGGTAGAATAGATGAAGAGTTAAGAAATCGTGGAGATGATTTTGCAAGACATCCTCTACCACAGATTCAGGGAAATAGGAATGGATGGGTGAGTGAGGAGGAGGAAGTGGATTCAGATTTGGAGTCCATTGCGCGTACACCGTTTTAGGTCTTAGATAGAACTCGAACCGCGTACGACTTGTTTTTCAATGTTATGTTTTTAATGTTTTATGGTTTTTGTTGAGTTATTTTGACGTTGATTGTATGTTAGAATGTGAATTCCTTTGGATTTTGGGATTTATCCCGTGTTTTAATGAGAAGCCTTGGACAAGTTTGAATATTTTGGTGTGTATATTATGTGTATTATGGGAGTATAATTTTGTTGGTATTGATTGTGTGTTGTTTGTTATAAGACGTTACTATTGTTAGGTGTGGCGTTGGAAGTAAGTACACATGTGGAAGGATACATCTAAAATTGTGGGTGGCCAACACAATTATAAATGTATCACGACATATGTGGACTTATAGCCAATGTTACATTGAATCAATGGTTGTGCTTATGTGTGGTAGAGTTGAGTTTATTTTTATATGTGATTGAGAGTGATTCCACGTGATGGGAGGTAGATGATTGAGTAGGATTACGGAAATTGTGGAATCTTGTGAATGGTCTCTAATGGTTCTATTGTCCTGCGTGTTTAGGAAATGGCGCCAAGGAAACCAAGACGACCTATCACTAAGTCACCTATAAGTGGAGCTTACCAGACACCGAAGAAGTCCAAGAAGTCGACACCCATTATTGGGGATAACAACCCTATCTTTCAGCAAATGATCAATCAGCAGCTAGAAGCTTTAATGCCTGAACTTGTGACTCAATTGAGTGCGCAGATAGGCAGTGGAGCTCATCCTGATGGTGCTGGAAGTGGAGGAAGTGTAAATAATGGGTGTACTTATAAGGAGTTTATGGCTTGTAAACCAAAGGAATATGATGGGAAGGGTGGTGTGATTGCACTCACTCGATGGATAGAGAAAATGGAGTCGGTGATGGACATAAGTGGATGTAGTGAGGGTCAGAAAGTTAAGTATGCGGTTAGTTCCTTGGTTAACGAGGCGTTGACCTGGTGGAACACGCAACTTCAAGCTAGAGGACGAATTGAAGCTTTGGGTATGACTTGGGAGGACTTCAAAGCCATATTGGTGGAGAAGTTTTGTCCAACCAATGAAATGCAGAAATTGGAAGAAGAGTTGTGGAATCATACTATTGTTGGAGCTAATCATATGGGGTACACTGATAGGTTTCATGAGTTAGCTAGGATGGTTCCTCATCTAGTAACTCCTGAATCGAAGCGTATTGAGAGGGATATCCGTGGGTTGGTTCCACAAATTTGCTCGATGGTTAGGGCTACTGAGCCGACAACGCTTCTAAGTGCCATTCAAAAGGCTAGGGTACTAACAGATGAAGCGGTTAGGAGTGGAACACTTGCAAAGTCGGGAGAGAAGAAGCGAGAGGAGGTTGATACTACTAAGACAGTTGGTTTTAGTTGTGATAATAAGAAAGCGAGAAGAGGGAAGGGGTTCGTAGCAACGGATCCTATAATGGCAGCAGGTTATGTGGGAACAGTTTCTACGGCTATGGTTGGTAATAATGAGAAGAGGGGATATGCGTGTAATGCCCCTAGATGTGCTAAGTGTGGTTACTATCATTTCGAGAATGCTCCATTTCGTGTGTGTTTAAGGTGTGGAAAACCTGGACACTTTGCTAAGGACTGCCGTGTGGTGATTACTCAAGCGACTCCAATCAACTCGGTTGGCGCAGGGGTTAATCGCAGGGCATGTTATGAGTGTGGTAGTTGATGAGGCGAAAAATGATCCGTTTTTAGGGGGTCATTTAAGCCCGAATCCGAATTTATTTGATCAAATATTGCCCTAAATCGTTCCTTTTGTGATTTTAGGTACTTTGGGAGTGAAATCTGGAAAAGTAAGCAATTCGGACGTTTTTGGAGCATAAAAGTAAAGAAAATGCCTAAGTCTTAATTTTCCATGCTGGGAACAGTAGGTGACGGCGTCAAGAGTAGTTCCCTGACGGCGTCAAGAGTAAAATTTCATGACGATCCAGAAGAGATTTAACGGCGTCATGATGGTAGGGCGTCAAGAGTAAAAGTCATGACGGCCTGGAAATGATTTGTACTTGACGGCGTCAAATGTAGATCTAGGCAGTCCGAGATTTGTTTTGGTGGCGAGGTGACGGCGTCACCTAATTGGTCTTGACGCCGTCAGACCTATTTTTCTATATATAGTTTTCTAATTTTTCACATTTAAAAGAGAAGTTTTGGGAGAAACCCTAAGTACGATTTTGGTGTAACTTTACAGGTTTTTCAAGGGTTCCAACCCCTTGATACCTTGCATGTTTAATCAAGATAAGTGTTCTTTTAATTCAATCAATATGTCTATGTGTTGGTTGTCTATATCTTGTTCTTGTTTTAATTCCATCATGCTAGGCTAGATCTATCTTGTGTTTGCTTAGATCTAATGAAACCTAGATGTTGATTATGTGTTGATTACTTGTTTATTCTTGTCTTGGATGAATGATTTATATGTTAGGCTTAAGAAAACTGACAGATCTCCAATTGGTAACATGCTTGAACGTTTTAAGAAACATGAACCGACGCGCACTAGGTCTTTATTGGTTGTATTTAATGCATGAGCCACTGTTTACAATCCCTATAGTTGTGCAGGGCATGGTGTAGGAGGAGATAAGAGCTCATAGGATTGGGGAGTTATGTGTGCCACCCCATGAATGGTATAAAGGAATACGATCCGTCATCCATGCAATTATAACAAGCAATTAACGTGTAAAAGATGTCTAGGGAGTAGTAAATCTAAGTAAACACATTTTCTCCAATTACTGTTCACAACTTTAGTATAATTAGTTTATTTTCATTTTTAGTATTTTATTTTGATTGCATCTTAGTATTGGGTTAGTTGATTAGCAACTAATTCCGCCCCTTCTTCCAAAACCCGAGATTTTAAATTGCTTTCTAAAAAATATAAAAATACAAAAATAATTTTCCTTCACCTTTAGAATTAGTATTTAGGTTTTCTAATCCTAGCGACACTATTCCTAGCTGAACGATCAATCCCCCGGTACTTGTCACTATACTATACTACAACGATCAGGTACACTGCCTGGTGGGGGTTGTAAGCTTCTCAAGATCCCTTGAGAGATAAAGCCTGGTGCGATTCCCACGTATCAAGTTTTTGGCGCCGCAGCCCAGGGAATAGTTATTGTCTAGGTTAGAATTTTTTTTTTATTAGGTCTACTTGCTAGATTCCTTTCTAGTAAGATTTTATTTTTACTTTTAGGTTTTCTTTAGTCTATCTTTTTCTTTGTGCCTTTGTTAGTAAATTGTGGAAAACTAGAAGGGGGGGTTGAATAGTTTTACATCCTTTTAAAATTATAAGCACAAGTTTGTTTTAAAAACTTCGATTCTAGTTTATGTGAATTCAATACTTGCACTATATGAACAATTGTATAATAACTAACTAACAAAACAAATATAGTAAAGATAAATAAATAAGTAATGAGAAGAGTTAGAAAGATCAAACCACAACACAAGGATTTATAGTGGTTCGGCTACAAGGACACCTTCCTTGTTCCTACTCCACTCCCCGAGTCACCTACTCGAGAGTTTTCTTCACTATGTCAACAAACTCCCTTATGGCGGAGAAAACCGTACACACCAATATTCACACCAATTTACACACCAATCTACACACCAATCTACACACCAATCTTCACACCAATCTACACACCAATCTACACACCAATCTTCTTCACACCTAGCTTTTACACACCAATCTTCTACACACCTTCTTCTACACACCAATCTTCACAACTATCCTACTTCACTACTAATCAACTTCTACTATCTACACAACTTATATATCTTCTAAACAAATAATAGCATGCACAACATAATATTCACAAATGAATATATATATACACTATACACAACAACTCTTCAACACTTCTTGAACTTGGTTGTAGAGAGTTCTTCTTTTGCACTTAGAATGAGAATGGATGATGAGGGATTGAATCACTTGAAACAAGGATTAATATACAAATGATCAAAGGGTTTTTGATGGGTTTTAGATGATTGTAGATCTGAAAATTTCGTGCAAAAGGTAAGGAAAAATTCCAGAATTAAGGTGGTATTTATAGGGGAAGAAATCTGACAGTTTCTGACAGGGGAGCCTGGCCGGTCCCCTTAAAGCATGGCCGGCCCCCTTAAAATTAAGGGGACCGCCCCTTATAATTAAGGGGGCCGCCCAACTGTAACAACCAGAAAACTTGTCTTTTAGTGGGGAAAGTTTATTTGGTGAAAAACTAACTAATTTTGGTTAAATATTTGAAATCATATATTTAGTATGATTAAAACATTTTTCCTTATTACCAAAAGTGTTTTTCAAAAATATATAATAAGATTATATAATTAAATAAACTTTGTATTAGTTAATTAAATACCCCTTTGATCATGAGATGTATTAAGCACTTGTTTATCCATACCTTAAGTGATTAAGTTGGATATAGTGATATAGACTAGCTTAATACTTGTTTACGTAGTAATCAAACGATTGACGAGTTTACATTTTGTGATCGTCAAAATATAGAGATATCGAAAAATATAAATAACGTTTTCATACATTATTTATGTCAACAATCTCCCCCTTTTTGATGATTACAAAATTTAAACTCATTAGTCGAAAATTAGTCTATATACAAGTATTAAAGTGAGTTTATATCACTTCTCCCCCTTTTTGTGAGCATCAAAAAGGTTATCCCGTTTTAATGGAAGCTCCCCCTTGATGTAAGCTCCCCCTCGTTTTGAGGCCAAAAAGAATCGAGAAATGGATATCTTGCAAAAATATTTAGTAGCAAGCAACATATATATGTATATAGCATGCAAAAATATAGACTAAACATAACCATATCATTAATCAATTGAAAATAATACATCAAGCATTACATCAACAAATGAAACAAGTAATGCTACAACCAACAAAAGCCTTTAAAGGCTTACAATCATCATAGAAATAATAAACCAAGTCTCAAACATGAGAGTCCTCTCTAGAGCTTGCCATCCAAAAGGTTTAACACAATTTTATTTGTGAAATACCAAGCATGTTTAATTGGGGGGAATTGATGGTGAACATGGGGATGGTGATGGTGGAGGTGTGTTTGTTGATGGTGGTGGGGGTGTTGTGTTTGTTGTTGGTGGTTGATGCAACATGTTTTCAATATGAGAAAACATGTATTGGATCTCATCTCTTAATCCGAACACAATTGTTCGGTTGTGAATGCAACAAAGGCAAGTGTCTTCATGAGCTTCAAGTAAGCTCCATGGGACGGGGTTATAGGTTGGTGGGTTGATAGGAGATGATGAGAAATGTGCATCAAGGGGTGTTAATGGTGATAATGAGAGAGTGAGTGCAAGAGATGTGTTCTCATTGGTAGGTTGTGATGGTTGATCAATTGTTGGAGGAGATAAGTGGGTGTTTATGTAGTCATTAATGGATGAAGTGGATGGTATGGAGGAAGTAGAATGTCCATTTGTTGAGGGTGTTTTGGAGGGTGCATTTGGTGCACTAGGAGATGGACATTGAGGTTGTGGTGATGGGGTGGTGTTGTCTTCATTTGTAAGATCAATGAAGAGTTGTTTGGGTGGTATAATGACAAGTTTTTGTTTCTTGGCATTGTTTGAATGGGTGGTTCTTGGTGATGACATGATGATGATTTATGAGTGATGAGGATGATGAATTATGAATTAAACATGCATGGGGATTATATAGTGGGAAAACATGTTTAGAAGTGGAATTATTTTGAAATTGTAATGTTATATTCCAAAATCAGTTTGGTTTTTAAGAGTAATGATAGCTGGGACTAGCAAAAGGGATCACATGATGCAAAAGAAAACAGTGTAAAAACTGTTTCAGATGGCCGGTCCCCTTAAATTGTAGCCGGTCCCCTTAATTTTAAGGGGGCCGCCCTTTGTGATTTAAGGGGGCCGCCCATCTGACGACCCAGAAACCAAAAATTTTCAAAAATTTTCTGGAAAGATGTTATGTTCTGGTTTGAATGTGCAGCAAGCTCAATTTGGACACTTCACATTTGTCTTGGTTTATTAGAAAGCATACATGTCATATAGTTATATAACCATTAACTAATCATGCAAACACATATATAGATCAAGAGAGAAACATGCATAAAAAATATCAAAGACAAGCAAGTTATCATCCTAAACACATATTCAAATAACAAGTATTTCCGAATAAACTTCGGACAAATAGCACACAAGACATAAAAATAAAACATTGTTAAACAAACATAATCCGACCATATCATTTCTTTTTCTTCCCGAAGATATCCTTCAAAGTCTTCCCAATAGATTTGAAGCCACCTCTAACTTCTTCGTGCAAGCTCTTTTGTCTTCTAAGCATCTCGGTAGTTCGTTCATGAAGCACTTCTTCAGTTTGATCACTTGGAGATGGAGTAGAATAGTTGGGATAGTCAAGATCCTCTAAATTGTCAACGAACTCAGAAAACGAAGGGGTACTAGCATCATGGATGTTTTCCTCCTCATCGTCATCATCTTGCCTTGAGGATGATCCATGAAAGCTATGACGACGAGGTTTACCCTTGTCACTTCGAGTTCGTCGAGCTTGTTTTAGAGCGAGAGTACGTAGAGTGGGGTAGATGGACTCATAAATACTATTGTCAAGATCGGGGTAGTACTCGATAACATGACGATAGATACGAGTAAGGAACATTCCATATGGAAGGTTGGCTTTGGGAGTTTTTCTAGCACACTCAATCCGTTTGATGAAAAAGTAGGCCAAATTGTACGGCTTTTCGACAGCTATACAATACAACATGTGAGCAAGGCACGCCGGGAGATGGTCCCGGTGACCTCCGGTACCAAACGCATTCTCACGAATGAGTTCTTCCCAACGCTTCATTTGTGGGCTTAATTCTTTGAGGAGAAGTTGGTATGGAGAGATTTGAACGTTTTTGGATTTTATTTTTCGGCTTGTGGTGGCACGGTCCACACCAAGGATTTGACGAATTTCGTCAGGATGAGGAATTTCGTCGAAATAAGGACCGAAGGTTGGTCGATAGCGATTAAGAGATTCGAGGTCCCACTCGTTTGTGAAAACGGCTTGACCTCTAAAAGGAATTTGGAGGATGTGACCAAATTGTTCGAGAGTGAGGGTGATAAATTCATTTTGAATCATGAAAGAGATGGTGATGAAACCAAGATCATTGGTTTGGACGGTGACTTGGCTATAAAAATCCATTATGAAACGAGGAATGATAGGTTCATTTATTTCATAAAGACAATTGAAGTTGATGCTTGTAAACACGCGATTTATGTAGTCGGATTGAGCAAAAGCAAGATCTACTACACGTCCTTCATGAACATTTCTATCTTCAATTTGACGATAGATAAGTCCAATGGAAGGAGATGTGGTAGGGAGTTGAGAAACTTTGGGAATGTAGTTTTTAGTGTGAGAAAGATCTTCGGTAATTGCTTTGGGCATTTTCACCTAAACACATCAACAATTCAAAAAGACCAAAATAAATATAAAGAAAGATAAAAGCACATGTTTATTGTTAAGGCTTATGTTGGAACGTAAACATACTTCGTTGCTAATCCTAAGAAGTAGATTACCATGTTCCTTAATGTTGTTTTTAACTCGTTCTAGATATATTTTACGAAGTTTAATGGGTGGTTATGGACAAATCCAAACGCCCTTTAAACATCTATATATATCATGAAATTTGCTAGATTTTCATTAGATTGTAAAACTAGCTATTTCTTGCGAGTTTCTTATGCATGTAATTTGTTTTTGAAAAAGATGGTTTGTATTTTTACTTAAAAATGTCATTTTTAGTAATAAACCAAACGCTTCCTTAACTAGTGACTTATAACTCAAGTGCGCCAATATACATATGAATTATATATCTTGACGAGTTTGATAAACAATTTTAAGGTTTATAATTATAACAAAGTTTTATAAAAATTATAATGACTATGTTTTGATATTATTTGGACATAATCCAAACACCCCTATATTGTGAACCAACCTAGTTTTTCTTAGTCGAAAAAAATGTAATTTCAAGTTTTACAAGTTACACAAGTATAATGTAATTAGTTTTAATACGTTTTCAAGACATTATTCAACAATGTGTTTACTAAAATTTTGAAAAGGAGTGTATGAACTTTGAAAAAAAAAAATTTGACATGATAGTTTTATGAATATTAGTTTCTAGTGTTGATAAATCATTCTAATCCTATGGGAAGCATTTAGTTATGAGTATTTAAAGCTTAATTTGAAAGAAATTGTGAATTTAAAGAATTTTATAAAAACATGCATAATCATGAGTATGATCGAATATGGTGGAATTAGATGAAATGTGTCATGAAAAACTTACAATATGTAGTGGTGATTGTGTTAGATGAATTTGCCCTTTGCGAATTAACCCGAATTATGTGATTTGGAAGTGATTTTAGGTGTTTTTGGGTTTTGAATTTCGTCACAGCAGAAGCAGGGAAAGAGAGGGATGAAAAAGTGGAGTGTTTGGCAAAAGGAAGAAAGGGAAAAGCGGGCTTGAGCTCTCAGAGGGCCGGTCCCCTTAAACATTAAGGGGGCCGCCCTTGTATTGGCTGCCGGTCCCCTTAAACATTAAGGGGGCCGCCCTTAAAAATTTGATATTTCAAGTTTTGGTTTCTGGAACAAACAAGAAAATATATATATATATATATATATATATATATATATATATATATATATATATATATATATATATATACTAGATTTATATTTAATCAAAAATACGTTGAGGAGTATACGCACGAGAGGAATTACTTGACATTTTTACTTGACATTTTGTCAATAAAATTTTCTTGATCGTTTCGGATGAAATTCATCAAGTTGTCAAGCAAACGAGAAAGTTGTGGAAGGTTTATAAGTATATATATATAAATAATTTATATAGTATGGGCTTATAAGACGAGAACATAGGAGGGAGACGTATGCAACGGAAGCCGGGAGTTTGTTTCATCCATAGATTTTTCGACTCATCTCACTTCATCAGCATGAGTGTTGATTGAACATTAAAGTTCAATAAGGCAAATGGGGAAAAGAAATGTTCGTAAACGAACAATCTCTAGTTCTAGAAAATCAACAAATGAATTTCCTAGGTTATAAGATCCTAAATATAGCTAAGTATATATATATATATATATATATATATATATATATATATATATATATATATATATATATATATATATATATATATATATATATATATATATATATATATATATATATATCTGTATATATGTATATTTAGATATAATATAGAAAAAAATAGAGATTAATAAGTCAAGTAAAATCACATAAATATAACACACTAAACTAAGCATGCATTTCTAGACAAGGAACTTAAAAGGAAATGTGTACCTTTTGTCTTTAATGCGTTAATCTTCAAGGTCTTCAAGAAGTAAATCGGACAAGAGGTGACAATGAAAAGTTCCATGTTTGGATGGCGAATATTATTTACGTTGGTGCCCATTGTTTCATTTGTCCAAAGTTATTTGGTCCGAACATGTTTTGTATTTGACTTGGATGCATATAAGGTGGAAACATTCCCCACGGATTGAAGTTCCACATTTGTTGATTATAGTTAAAGTTTCGTCTATTATGGTTTGTTCTTGGTTGAGGTGTTTTAGGTCTAGGATAAGAATTATTTGGTTTCCTAGGTGGTGGAGTTTTAGATCTTGTTTTAGATTTAGATGATCCAACTTCGGTTTTTAAAGATGGTTTATAAAATGGTTTTATTTCTTCATTACTAGCGATAGGTATTATTTTATTTTTTATGAGTAAATGTTTAGGATTAAGTATTGAAGGTTTTGGTTCATTTTCAAATTTAACGTTTTTAGCTCCACTTGTTGAAGATTCAGTTGAGTTAAATCCTAGTCCAGTTTTATCTCCTGATATTCTTTGAATACTTATAATTTTACTAAGTGAGTTACTACTATTTTCAAATTTATCAAGTTTGCAAATTTCATCCTTAAGTATGTTGTTTTCACTTTTAAGCTCTTGACATGTTTTACATTCTTCAACAATTTCTTTTCCTTTTTCAAGTTGATGTATTTTAATTTTTAGTTCAAGCACTTCATTTTCTAGTTGGTTGTTTATGTATTTTAGTGATTTATTTTTAGCCATAACTAGTTGTCCTATTTTACATAATCTATTGTATTCACTATCTAAATCTTTTTCATCTAATGATAGATTTTCATCACTAAAGTATTCGGATTCGGAACGTACCTCACTTGATGATTTGGCCATGAGACACTTTTCATCCTTTGTTGTTTCATTCTCATCTTCATCACTATCACTCCAAGCACCTCCAACGAATGCTCTTTGATTTTGATCTCTTGTCATCATTGGACATTTTCCAATGAGATTCGGATCACCACACTTGAAACACTTTCTCTCATTCTTGCTATACTTGTCATCATTATTCTTTTGAGATGTTCTTCTTTCATCGTGTGGTTGTCTAACGAATCTTCCTCGCCTTTTGAAGAATTTCTTGAAGTCTCTTACGGCCATGGCATATTCTTCGTCATCGCTTTCGGAAGATGAGCTATCTTCGTTGTTGGATTCCTTTCTAGCTTTCAAGGTGATTGACTTGCTTTGCTCACGTTTTTCTTTAACCATTTCAGAGTCCTTCTTTATAATTGCTTCGTAGACTTTCAGATTTCCAATTAATTCATCAAGTTGTAGTGTTGACAAATTCTTTGATTCTTCAATAGCCGTCACTTTAGCTCGCCATTTTGGGTGAAGAGCTCTAAGAAATTTCCTAACAAAATTCTTACTAGAAAAATTCTCATCAAGTGCTTTTAAACTTGTGATGATAGTGTTAAATCTAGCAAAAGCATTATCAATTGATTCCTCTTCCGGAATCGTGAATTGTTCATATTGTTGAACAAGTAGATCAATTTTATTATCTTTGACTTGATTATTACCTTGGTGAGTTATTAATAAAGAGTTCCAAATTTCTTTTGCGGTTTCACACATAAAGATCCTTTCGTACTCTTTACGTGGTAGCGCATTGTAAATAACCATTTTTGCTTCATTATTTTTAGCAAGTTTTCTTTTTAAATCATCATTTTGTTTTTCAAAAGGTACGATTTCATCTTTCTTAGTTTCAGGGTTATTTTGAATAGGTAAAAAATCACCATTGGTAATGATATGCCAAAGATCTAGATCTTTTGATTTCACATAAGTTTCGAATCGATTTTTCCAATATAAAAATCCATCACTTTCAAATAGTGGTGGTCTTTGCATAGATTGCCCTTCTAAATATTTTTCAGATTCCATAGATCGTTACAAGTTTTAAAATACAATATATTTTAAAAATCTTGCTAGACGTGGCTCCTGATACCAATTGTGGAAAACTAGAAGGGGGGGTTGAATAGTTTTACGTCCTTTTAAAATTTATAAGCACAAGTTTGTTTTAAAAACTTCAATTCTAGTTTATGTGAATTCAATAATTGCACTATATGAACAATTGTATAATAACTAACTAACAAAACAAATATAGTAAAGATAAATAAATAAGTAATGAGAAGAGTTAAAAAGATCAAACCACAACACAAGGATTTATAGTGGTTCGGCTACAAGGACACCTTCCTTGTTCCTACTCCACTCCCCGAGTCACCTACTCGAGAGTTTTCTTCACTATGTCAACAAACTCCCTTATGGCGGAGAAAACCGTACACACCAATATTCACACCAATTTACACACCAATCTACACACCAATCTACACACCAATCTTCACACCAATCTACACACCAATCTTCTTCACACCTAGCTTTTACACACCAATCTTCTACACACCTTCTTCTACACACCAATCTTCACAACTATCCTACTTCACTACTAATCAACTTCTACTATCTACACAACTTCTATATCTTCTAAACAAATAATAGCATGCACAACACAATATTCACAAATGAATATATATATACACTATACACAACAACTCTTCAACACTTCTTGAACTTGGTTGTAGAGAGTTCTTCTTTTGCACTTAGAATGAGAATGGATGATGAGGGATTGAATCACTTGAAACAAGGATTAATATACAAATGATCAAAGGGTTTTTGATGGGTTTTAGATGATTGTAGATCTGAAAATTTCGTGCAAAAGGTAAGGAAAAATTCCAGAATTAAGGTGGTATTTATAGGGGAAGAAATCTGACAGTTTCTGACAGGGGAGCCTGGCCGGTCCCCTTAAAGCATGGCCGGCCCCCTTAAAATTAAGGGGACCGCCCCTTATAATTAAGGGGGCCGCCCAACTGTAACGGCCAGAAAACTTGTCTTTTAGTGGGGAAAGTTTATTTGGTGAAAAACTAACTGATTTTGGTTAAATATTTGAAATCATATATTTAGTATGATTAAAACATTTTTCCTTATTACCAAAAGTGTTTTTCAAAAATATATAATAAGATTATATAATTAAATAAACTTTGTATTAGTTAATTAAATACCCTTTTGATCATGAGATGTATTAAGCACTTGTTTATCCATATCTTAAGTGATTAAGTTGGATATAATGATATAGACTAGCTTAATACTTGTTTACGTAGTAATCAAACGATTGACGAGTTTACATTTTGTGATCGTCAAAATATAGAGATATCGAAAAATATAAATAACATTTTCATACATTATTTATGTCAACATAAATTAAGTTCATTGACTATTCCGTTTGCCATTATGGAGAACGCGAATCCACCAAGTCCGACACTAGAGTTTTACCAGAAAAAATATAATTACACCAGTTTGGATATACCAAGATGGACGAATGAAATGAGGAGGACAGGATCTTATATTGATTTTATTGAGTACTTTGAGAAAAGAGGCCAAGTGCATAAGAATTTTAAAGAATTCACCTTAGGAGCTCAATCAACCCCTCAAAATGTCTCACTTAGTGAAACCTATGCACCATATGAGCCTTCACCTAGGATAGTTTCGTATGAGCCACCTAGCTGCATATCATGGTTAGGCCCTACCATAATACAGGATGAACACATAGGTGACCTTGATGTGATGGCGGATGTAGCCGAACATGATCACATTGATAAAAAAGACATAGGTTTTATGATCGATAATGATGAATCTAAAAAAACAGATGATGAATCTCTTGGGCAATTTGTATATAGCAGTCAGAATATTGAGGATGACCCTTATGATTCGGACATAGAAGTTGAGATGCCTAGAGAAGCACGTGAGATACTTGGGAGAATGTTAGGGCTAGATCCTGACACATGGAATGATGAGGTGAACAACATAAGCCCACAAAATACTCAACCATCATTTGAGGCACACGCACCGCCCGTGACTTACCCGGAAGAAGTAGAAGAAACTTTAGGAATTCCAATGGAGGTAGAACCCTTGGACCAGGCACCACTTGAGGATATAGGTTTGAACACTTGTAGTGATAACCTTACTCCTAGTTCTAGGGAATTTCCTAGTGTTGATGAACCGGAACCTCAATCTTTACACACCTTTCCATCCTTAGATATATTTCTAGGAGACAAAAGAGGAACCGATCCACCCATCAACCAATATTATCTGGGTAGTTTTAGGATGAAGGAAGCCATTCACTCACCCCCTTCACCTCACGTGGCATATTCACACCCTAAGGGTGTGTATTGTTACTTTCACCCACACTTAATCCTAAGTGTAGGGAGAACCTCCCCTATTTCCGTTAAATAAGGGTAGAGTCAGGCTCGTGACTCGTACAAAAACAAGCGCTTCTTGGGAGGCAACCCATGTTTTGTGTGTTTTTATTTGTTTGTTTGTTTGTTTGATTTTATTTGTTTCCGTATGCATGTTTTATTTTTATTGTTTGTGGCTCATGTTTCAAAGTAAATTGTGAAAATGCTTTATTTTGTTTTTAACTTCGTCTTAATTGCATATAAAGGTATTTTGCAAAATTTAAGTGTAAGGGAGATCCAAATTTGTTTATAAGAAGAAAATTGAGCATGAACCACAACAATATTAAATGGACATGTGTATTAGTACTTGTTAGAGTGAAATGCTTGTATCGAGTCGTAATGATGTTTTGCAGGATTTTCCAGGAAGTAGGACGAAGTTTTTCCAGAAATTTTCCGGAAACTTAACATAAGAATTTATGCAGGTCACTTCTGACGGCGTCACGAGTTTACTCTTGACGGCGTCATGTGTAAAATTCTGGAAATTTTGCTAGTTTTGTTTATACCGGAGTCTTAAAGTTTTTGTTGATTCTTTAGTTTTATAAACTCTAGGAAATCTGCAAACATTCATTCCACAAGCATTATATCTTTAATTGTTTTGTTTCTATTCCTAAGTCTGGAATTGCATCTAGTTGTGAGTTATTTTTGTTCGGGTTGATGCTTTGGGTTTTTGTTTGTTTTCTCAGGATTTACAGGTTATGTATGACAAGAAGATGATTTATATTCTGGAAGGGAAGCTTTGATTGTTCATTTTCTTGGAGGAAGATTTAATCTGGCCACCTTATTATCCATACCGAGCGAATCAGGGGAGTATTTGATTTCATTCTTTTTACTTATTTCACTTTAACATTCTTTACTTGAACATTGGGGACAATGTTCATCTTAAGTGTAAGGGGAGGGTAAAAAGATGATACCTTACATATGCACTTTCGCTTGAGTTTGTTTTGTTTGATGGTAGATGTGTAATAAAACTATGAGAAATACTTGTTAGTGCAATTTTAGCGCCAAATTTAAAATTTTTTACAACATTTAGGAGTGAAACTTTAGCCATAGCAAGCGTCTCATGGATAGGAGATTGTATGACCAGCACATAACCGTATATTCAGAAAAATTTTCCACCCAAATATGTGAGGTTCGCCTTTAGATTTGATAGGAAAAGCATTTACTATTAGTGCTTATGAGTGTACCGGTAGCATTTAGATTCTAGAACTTGCGTTAGTGATGCATTCCAAGACCGCTAGTGAGACTACATTTGTGTGGTAGGATTTACTACATGATAAGAGGCATTAGGATCACCCTTGTGTTAAACCCGTACCATAATTACTTGACCATTTAAGTCATATTACTTGGCTAGTTAAGTCAACTAATTTTTCCCACACCCTTAGCGTTGTACTCATTTTTAGTACACGAAACCCCTAGTACACCCCTCCGAGCCTATCTTTTCATTTCTAACTTTAAGCATTTTACTTAAAGGAAGAATTTGTTACACCCCACTTAAATGTACAACCAAATCGCCTTAGCCTTCCGTGTATGCGCTCATTTTTAGTGCATTATTGTTATTTGTTAAACCCTAAGTTAACTATCTAATTGATTACATGGTTGCTAAGTCGAGTCATATCCGTGTACATATTGTTTTGGGACGATTGGGACTCATGGGTAAGTACCTGTTTTATGGAGTAATGGGGAAGAACATCATATATTACCCCCATATGTACGTTAATCTTAAAAGTGCTCCAAGTGTTTTCATTTTCTTAATTCGAGTCATTAGATTAGTTAATTGTAAAGTATGTAAAGATTCAAGTGTAAGGGGAATGCTCAATCCCCTATGATGTATTATTTTGGATGGTAGGGTAAGAGTGTATGCAAAAAAATAAAAAAAATAAAAAAAAATAAAAAAAAAAATCGAAAAAAATCAAGAAAAAGAAAAAAAATAAAATAAAATAAAATAAAAAGAAAAGAGAAAAAAAAACATACGGACTACCATCCCTTTTTATTCTATGTTCATTTTATGTTTTTGTTATTTTTCATTTATTAGCTTAAGTCGGGTCTAGTCTTGGCTTAGCAACGCCATATTGTACATGTAATTAACCAAGATTGTTAACTCGCCACCAGTAAAACTTCCTTTATCCAACAAAACCGTGTATTTCATATCCCTACACCTAACGTTACAACCCTTTAAAAGACCTCTTTGATAGTTTATCCTAGGTGCTTACGCCATGTGGTGGAGGTTTGATCCTTTCCCAAGCCTATGGTAATCTATTTTGCTATGACAGGTAGTGAGAGATATCTTTCGTTTCCATATTGTAATTTACACTTTATTACACCCGAGAGATGTGAGTATCTAAACACTATTTGTGAGGTGCTAGTGTATGACCTCCGTGCTTGTCTATTGGTCTTTAGTGGAACGATTATTTGTTGTAATTACTTTTATATTAGTGTTAAATGACCCCTAACTTGTATTTTGACTAGAATAAAAGCGCATTTGCTTGAGGACAAGCAAATCTCAAGTGTAAGGGTATATGATGAGGCGAAAAATGATCCGTTTTTAGGGGGTCATTTAAGCCCGAATCCGAATTTATTTGATCAAATATTGCCCTAAATCGTTCCTTTTGTGATTTTAGGTACTTTGGGAGTGAAATCTGGAAAAGGAAGCAATTCGGACGTTTTTGGAGCATAAAAGTAAAGAAAACGCTAAAGTCTTAATTTTCCATGCTGGGAACAGTAGGTGACGGCGTCAAGAGTAGTTCCCTGACGGCGTCAAGAGTAAAATTTCATGATGATCCAGAAGAGATTTGACGGCGTCATGATGGTAGGGCGTCAAGAGTAAAAGTCATGACGGCCTGGAAATGATTTGTACTTGACGGCGTCAAATGTAGATCTAGGCAGTCCGAGATTTGTTTTGGCAGCGAGGTGACGGCGTCACCTAATTGGTCTTGACGCCGTCAGACCCATTTTTCTGTATATAGTTTTCTAATTTTTCACATTTAAAAGAGAAGTTTTGGGAGAAACCCTAAGTACGATTTTGGTGTAACTTTACAGGTTTTTCAAGGGTTCCAACCCCTTGATACCTTGCATGTTTAATCAAGATAAGTGTTCTTTTAATTCAATCAATATGTCTATGTGTTGGTTGTCTATATCTTGTTCTTGTCTTAATTCCATCATGCTAGGCTAGATCTATCTTGTGTTTGCTTAGATCTAATGAAACCTAGATGTTGATTATGTGTTGTTTACTTGTTTATTCTTGTCTTGGATGAATGATTTATATGTTAGGCTTAAGAAAACTGGCAGATCTCCAATTGGTAACATGCTTGAACGTCTTAAGAAACATGAACCGACGCGCACTAGGTCTTTATTGGTTGTATTTAATGCATGAGCCACTGTTTACAATTCCTATTGTTGTGCTGGGCATGGTGTAGGAGGAGATAAGAGCTCATAGAATTGGGGAGTTATGTGTGCCACCCCATGAATGGTATTAAGGAATACGATCCGTCATCCATGCAATTATAACAACTAATTAACGTGTAAAAGATGTCTAGGGAGTAGTAAAATCTAAGTAAACACATTTTCTCCAATTACTGCTCACAACTTTAGTATAATTAGTTTATTTTCATTTTTAGTATTTTATTTTGATTGCATCTTAATATTGGGTTAGTTGATTAGCAACTAATTCCGCCCCTTCTTCCAAAACCCGAGATTTTAAATTGCTTTCTAAAAAATATAAAAATACAAAAATAATCTTCCTTCACCTTTAGAATTAGTATTTAGGTTTTCTAATCCTAGCGACACTATTCCTAGCTGAACGATCAATCCCCCGGTACTTGTCACTATACTATACAACAACGATCAGGTACACTGCCTGGTGGGGGTTGTAAGCTTCTCAAGATCCCTTGAGAGGTAAAGCCTGGTACGATTCCCACGTATCAGTAGTATTGATCATCTGCAGAACTGGTGTCCTAAACTTAATAGGGCGCTTGGATATTCGGGGAATCAACTGGCTATTAAAGGAGGAGAAGGACAAGGATTTAACAGGAATGCAGCTAAAGGAAAGGCGTTTACAATGAATGCAAGCGAGGCGCGCCAAGACCCGAACGTTGTTACTGGTACATTCTCTCTCAATGGTCATTATGCTACTACTTTATTTGATATGGGTGCGGATTATTGTTTTGCTACTACTGAATTTGCTAGAATATTGGGTGATGCCTAGGGATTGCACCAGGCTTTACCTCTCAAGGGATCTTGAGAAGCTTACAACCCCCACCAGGCAGTATACCTGATCGTTGTAGTATAGTATAGTGACAAGTACCGGGGGATTGATCGTTCAGCTAGGAATAGTGTCGCTAGGATTAGAAAACCTAAATACTAGTTCTAGAGATGAGAGATGATTCTTTTTGTATTTTTATATTTTTTAGAAAGCAAGTAAATATCTCGGGTTTGAAGGATTTGGGCGGAATTAGTTGCTAGTCAACTAACCCAATACTAAAGATGTAATCAAAATAAAATACTAAAAATGAAAATAAAACTAAATTAAACTAAGGTAGTGAGCAATAAGTGGAGAAATGTGTTTACTTAGATTTCATTATTCCATAGATATCTTTTACACGTTAATTACTTGTTATAGTTGCGTGGATGACGGATTGTATTCCTTAATACCATTCATGGGGTGGCGTACTAAACTCCCCAATCCTATGAGTGCCTACTTCACTCCTATGTAGAGCTGGCTAAGAAGCTCCTAACATGGGATCATTAGAATTTACTCATGCATTAAATACAACCAATAAAACCTAGTACACATCGGTTCATGTTTCCTAAGACGTTCAAGCATGTTACCATTTGGAGATCTGCCAGTTTTCTTAAGCCTAACATTGAAATCATTCATCCAATACAACCATAAACAAGTAATCAACACATAATCAACATCTAGGTTTCATTAGATCTAAGCAAACACAAGATAAATCTAGCCTAGCATGGTGGAATCAAGACAAGCACAAGATATAGACAACCAACACATAGACATATTGATTGAATTAAAAGAATACTTATCTCAATAACACATGTAAGGGTTCAAGGGCTGAAAACCCTTGAAAAAGCTGTAAAATACGTATATGGTTCGGCCTTAGGGTTTCTCCAAACTTGTTCTTCCCTAATGAATGAAAATTAGAAAACTATATATAGATAATAGAGGCTGACGGCGTCAAGAACAACCTTGTGACGCCGTCATCTCGCCGTCAAAAGAATTCTCGGACTGCCTTGACCTACATCTGACGCCGTCATGTTATCCACTTTTGCAGGCCGTCATGTATTTAACTCTTGACGCTCTACTTTGTGACACCTTCATTTCTGTACTGGGTCGTCATGATCTTTACTCTTGACACCGTCACACACTGTTCCCAGCTTGGAAAATTAAGTCTTTGGCGTTTTCTTCACTTTTATGCTCTAAAAACGTTCAAATTGCTTCTTTTTCCAGATCTCACTCCCAAAGTACCTAAAATCACAAAAGGAACGATTTAGGGCAATATTTGATCAAATAAATTCAATTCCGGGCTTAAATGACCCCCTAAAAGTGGTTCATTTTTCGCCTCATCATTGGGTGTTGAGTTTAGTGAACTTAGACCTAGTATTTTGATTGAAATAGCTAGTGGTAGAGAGATAGAAGTTGATAAGGTTATTCGTGAGTGTGTTATTGTGTTAGAGGGTGTTACGTTTAAGATTGACCTAATACCCTTAGGACATGGTAGTTTTGATGTGGTAATATGGATGGACTGGTTGGCTAGGCATAAGGCTGAAGTAATATGCCATGAGAAGGTGGTTCGAATTCTATTAGAGGCTGGTGGTGTACTGCGAGTACAAGGAGAAAGTATGGAGAAGAATTCGAAATCCCTTATGAGTGCGAAGTCTATGGAACTCAAAGTGGTGGATATTCCAATAGTGTGTGAGTTTTCGGGTGTTTTTCCTAAGGATTTGTCCGGGGTACCACCGATACGACAGGTGGAATTTCGTATTGAGTTAATTCCTGGAGCGACGCCGGTAGCGAAAGCTCCTTATCAATTAGCACCTACGGAGATGCAGGAGTTGGCTGCGCATTTGATTAATTATTGCCCTAAATCGTTCCTTTTGTCATTTTTGGTACTTTTGAGGAAATCTAGAAAAGGAAGCATTTTGGACGTTTTTGGAGCATAAAAGTGAAGAAAACGGCAAAGTCTCAAACTCCTTGCTGGGAACAGTACCTGACGACATCAAGCCTTGATACATGACGGCATCAAGAGTGATAAAATAGGTGGAAGTGGAATTTATAACGTGATGGCCCAGAACATTTTCAGTGTTAATAGCCTGACAGCGTCACCAAGGCCGTCGGGTCAAAATGCATGTGACGGCCCAGAGTGTATTTCTACATGAAGGCGTCAAGACTGGATCTAGGCAATATGAATTTTAACTTGGCGGCGAGTTGACGGCGTCAAAAGCCAATACATGACGTCGTCATGATGCTCTATCTATATATATTTTTCCAATTTTTCATTGTAAAGTGTGGAACAAATTGTGGAATACTAAAACACAAACCCTAGGTTGAATTTCCTGCATATTGAAGGGGTTTCAAACCCTTCTTTCTTCCATGTTTTAATAAAGATAAGTTCTCAAATAATCATTCAATATGTCTATGTATTGTTTGATTCTATCTTATGCGTATCTTTCTTTTAACATGTTAGGCTAGGTTTTCATTGTGTTTGCTTAGATGTAGTGAAACCTAGATGTTGATTATTGGTTGATTGTTTGTTTATAATTGTTACGGATGATTGTATTCGATGTTAGGCTTAAGAAAACTGGCAGACTTCCATTGGTAACTTGCTTGAACGTCTTAAGAAACATGATCGGAGGTGTACTACGATTTTTGCTTGTATTTAATTCATAAGTGAATTCTAATGATCCTATGTTAGGAGCTTTTAGTCGGCTCGACATAGGAGTGAAGTAGGATCTTATAGAGTTAGGGAATATTGTACACGGCCCTACGACTAGTATTAAGGAATATAACCTGTCATCCATGCAATTGTAGCAAGCTAATCAACCGGTAAAAGATATATAGGGAGTAATGAAATCTAAGTAAACACATCATTTCTCATTATTGTTTCAACCACATTAGTTTAATTTTCATTTTTTTTTATTTTATTTTGATTTCATTTTAGTTAATTGGGTTAGTTGGCTAGCAACTAATTCCGCCCACTCCTTTAAACCCGAGATTTTACTTACTTTTATAAAATATAAAAAAAAAATACAAAAAGAATCATGCCTCACCTCTAGACCTAGTTTAATAGGCTTTCTAATCCTAGTGACACTATTCCTGAGTTGAACGATCAATCCCCCGGTACTTGTCACTATACTATACTACAACGATCAGGTACACTGCCTGGCGGGGATTGCAAGCTTCTCAAGATCCCTTGAGAGGTAAAACCTGTTGCGAGGGCGCAATCCCCCGTATCACAGAACTTTGGTACAATTCCAACTATCATACAACTATCAATACAACTCCTTTTGAGATTGTGTATGGACAACCACCTCCTATCCATGTTCCTTACCTTGGAGGTTTGAGCAAGGTTGACACAGTTGACAGATCTTTGAGAGCTAGAGAAGCAGCTATACAAGTACTAAAGTTTCACTTGAATAGGTCACAAAATAGAATGAAACAGCAACAAGTGACCTTGACACAGGGTGAACAGAACAAGTTTTCTCCTAAGTTCTTTGGTCCTTTCAAAGTTCTGGAAAAAGTAGGATCAGTAGCTTATAGATTGGAACTTCCAACTCAGGCTCAAATCCACAATGTGTTTCATGTCTCCCAGCTAAAGAAGTTTAAAGGCACAGATACTAATGCAGTCCATACAGTAGTCTTACCACAATGTGATGAAGATGGAAAATTTGAGGTCTAAGCATTGTCTATATTGGAAAGGAAAATGGTCAAGCTAAGGAATACAGCTGTGGTATAAGGACTGATCCAGTGGAAAAATGGTTCAGTATAAGATGCTACTTGGGAGAAATTGGAAGATCTTTTCAACAAGTATCCAACTTTTGATTGTACTCTTTGAGTTGTAGTTCTTGAGGACAAGAACATTTTTAAGGGAGGTAGATTGTTAGATACTGTTTAGTTATAGAGTTTGTGTGACACGTGAGGGGCATGTGCGTAGCCGTTGGCTAAACACGTGAGGTGCACGTGTTTGTTACCACACAGATTCATAACCAACTTTGGCGCCCATTCCCTTATAAATACTGAATGTAGTCCTCACTGAAAACTTAGCTAATGAAATACATTTCTTCTTTATCCTTTCTCTCTCAATTGTTTCAGTTTGTCTAACAAACTAACAACCAATTCTTGAACTGTAATTCGATCTGGTTTCTTATTTTCTAAAGATCCTGTTCAGTTCTAGCAAAACTTTGAATCAATCCTGGTTTTGCATTTATCAGTCTGTCACATCAACCATTCATCTCCAAAAATGATCATGGACTGGTTCATAATTATGAAACTCTTCCCCTCCTTCATTGTAGGTAGCTACATAAAACACATCCTCACCCTCTTCTATAAAATGTAAGTAAGCAACATCCAAACAGGTGACGTTGTGCATCGCAAAATCATTCCACCTTGCTCCTTCAACAACATACACTAATTCTAATACTTTTGTTACACTAACTCTCCATCTAGTCCTCGCATATTCTACTAAGTAAATATAACGATTCTCATGATAGGATCCTCCTAACATGAAATCATGATGCAGTTCCTGTATATCAATATTAAGTTTTAAGCATTGTCAATTTCTTATAACTACTTTCTTAGAGATATAACAGTTAATTCTTATATGGTGTTAACTTACAAACTCATCAAAAACCTCTTCAGGATTGTCCAAAGTGCAAATAAATTGATTCCCATACATACCTTCTGCATTAATGATTAACATTATCACAAATAAAATTTTAATTAAACATAAATCAGTAAATATTGTTACCTCGTATTTGTGTTGTTTTATTTTGCAAGGCTAGCAAGTTCCGATTGTTTGTGGGTGTGTGATTAGATGGGATTCGATAAGATAGAATATGGGTACTTTGTTGATGGTTGTGTTGGGTTAAGGTTGTATGTGACAATGTGTGTGGTAGATGATCGGGTTTTACTCAACTGTCAATGGTTGGGTGTGGGTTTATTGATCCCCGCGAAAACATTAATATGCGTATCAGAGAAGATACGGTAAAGTTACATAGTTAATGTGTGACTACACAGATGGTCCCTCAAGTTGTATATCTGGTTTAGCTTGTGTTAACTGTTGATATAAATAAATGACTAAAAACGTTATTCATATCTTTCGATATCTCTATGTTTTGATAATCACAAAACGAAAACACATCAAACCAAAGACCATGACATAAACAAGTATTTAGTAGTAAATAATCACTTTCACCATCTAATCACTTAAGGTATGAATAAACATAGTGTTTAATGCATTATAAGATCAAAGGGATATTATTACAAAGTTTATTTTAATATATAAACTTATTATATATTTTTGAAAAACACTTTTGGTAATAAAGAAAAATGTTTTAATCATACTAAATATATGATTTCAATTTTTTAACCAAAATCAGTTAGTTTTTCACCAAATAAACTTTCCCCACTAAAAAATAAAAATTCTAGCTGTTACAGCTGGGCGGCCCCCTTAATTATAAAGGGCGGTCCCCTTAGTTTTAAGGGGGCCGGCCTTGATTTAAGGGGACCGGCCACGCTCCTCTGTCAGAATCTGTTGCCTATAAATACCACCTTAAATCTTGAATTTTTCTCACCTTTTTGCACTAGAAACTTTCTGATTCAAATCTCCATTTCAATCTTAAAAATCCTTTGATAATATAATTCATAAGTCTTTGTTTCCAAGTGATCCAAAGCCTCATTCATTCAAGTGCAAAGAGAAGAATACTTCTATTCATCAAGACTAGGAGTATTACAACCAAGTATCATCTTGCTATCTAAGTTGCTTGATCATTTCATCTTGTATATCATTCATTTTTTGGTGAATATAGTGTATACATTGGTTAGATAGCTTTAGATATAGCCATATAGGATCTAGATTTATTGAAGGTGTGAAGTAGTACTAGAAGTGAAGAAGTAGAGGTGGATAAGATTAGTGATAGAAGAAATAAGTAGTGGTAGTATATTGAAGTGGAGATAGTTGTGAAGACAAAGAAGTTGAAGCTTTGAAGTTGAGAAGACCTTGAAGCCTAGAAGTTGTGAAGTAGTATATATCTTGGAGTAGTGGTTAGGACTTAGTAGTGAAGGTGTGAAGAAACAAGTGGCGTGAAGAAAAAGAGTTAGCGAAGTAGTAAGTTGTGAAGAAGCTAGGAGCGAAGTAGAAAGTTGTGAAGAAGCTAGGAGTGAAGTAGAAAGGTGTGAGGAAGAATTGGTGTGACGTAGATTGGTGTGAAGAAGTTGTGATTGTGTTGTGACAAAGTTGTGGTGTGTAATTTGGAGTGTAAGGTTTTCTCCGCCATAAGGGAGGCTTTTGATCTAGTGAAGAAAACTCTCGAGTAGGTGACTCGGGGAGTGGAGTAGGGGAAGGAAGGTGTCCTTGTAGCCGAACCACTATAAATCCTTTGTCTCTCGGTTTGATCTTTCCATCTATCACTTTTTGATTACTTACTTACTAGCATTTCATACATAATTATTATTGCTTGTGTTGTGCATATATTCATTTCACATAAAGATCAAACTAACATTCATTCATAACATTAATCTTACAAAAACAAATTAAGTACATAAACTTATATTAAAACACTTATACATAGACATACATATACATATATATATATATATATATATATATATATATATATATATATATATATATATATATATATATATATATATATATATATATATATATATATATATATATATATATATGAAATTATAAATTCTTTCCCAACATTATACATAAGTAGTGTTTATACAAAATCGTAAATAAACTAGCATCTACACTTTTGCATTAAAGAGTTTTGAAATTGTACATTATACATAAGTAGAGTTTATACAAAATCGTAAATAAACTAGTATCTATATTTTTGCATTAAAGAGTTTTGAAATTTTCATCTAATCTTTAGAAGCTAACATTTACAAAACAAATAAAACGAAAAAGAAGTAAAACTATTCAACCCCCCCCCCCCTTCTAGTTTTCCACAATTGGTATCAAGAGCCACGTCTAGCAAGACTTTTAAAATATATTGTATTTTAAAACTTGTAACGATCTATGGAATTCGAAAAATATCTAGAAGGGGAATTTACGCAAAAACCACCATTATTTGAAAATGATCATTTTCTTGAATGGAAAAATAAATTTGAAATTATGTGAAATCAATAGATCTTGATCTTTGGCATATCATTTCAATTGGTGATCTTAAATCAACAAAAATGGATTTTGAAAATCAATATAATAATCTTCAAACCAAGATTGATAAAAATACTAAAGCCAAATTACTTTTTTTCAAAACTCTACCAAGAGTTGAATATGAAAGACTATTTCTTTGTAAAACGGCAAATGATATTTGGAAATGTCTTTTAAAGTTTCACCAAGGGAAATGTAAAACCAAAGATGATAAACTTGATATTGCACAAGAAATAGTCACTCTAGAAAATTTAATAGATAAATATTTAGTTGAAATAAACACATGTACTACTAGTTCAAATGTGATCATTGAAGGTATCAATAACGAAGAATACATGAGCCAAATCCGAAGAAAGAGTGTTAATAAATCATGGTGCAACAAGTACGAAGAAGACGATGATAATACGGCTTGTGAGAATATTCAAACAAATGTGAATACAAGTATTGATGGCAAGGACTACATGCCTCTAGATCTAAGCGAAACTAGAAATAAAACATGGAGTGACATGGACAATGGAATTGATCAACATATAGCATGTGAAGATTATACAACTACTAATAAGGTACAATTCAAAACCGAACAGTTTTGCTATGATCAATTTATATTAGAATTTTCAAAATTGGAAAACAACTTCAAACATTTTTGCAACATTGACTCAAAAATGATTACTAAAAATAAATCTTCAATATTCATTGAAAACAATTTTGAAAAGGAAATAATTTTAGAAGATAAAATGTCTAGACTTGAAAGCAATATTGAAATTGATCTTAAATGTAAATATTGTCAAGACTATAAACATGAAATTAAAATAAAAAATGAAAAAGCAAAAATATTAGCAAAATTTGAAAATAGCTCTAGATCTTTAAAATATTTACTTAACATTCAAAAGTCATTTTATGATAAAACCGGCTTAGGATTTACCGTAAATGATCCTTCAATAAATGTATCAAAACAATTAAAATTTGTTAAACCTAGTGGAGAAATTTAGAACTAATATTATTTACACTCATTATTTATTACTCTAGTCAAGAAAGTCATTGTTTGTTGATTAAAACAAACTATTGATGAATTATTGTACTTCTCGACGACATCCTCATCATGTGCATTTAAATGCAATGGATGTTCTCAACTAACCAACTCGGAACCATGAGAATCTGGGTACCAAGCTCTTTATCATGTTTAGGTAATTAACGAATGAAAAGACTATTACATTTTGGATTGCTCACCTTGCTCTCTTACTTTTGATGACTATTGGCTCCTATCACTATGTTTCACATTCTGCACATAGTTTGCCTATGACGTTGTTGCGGTCATTTATTGTCTCGGCATTTTGTTCTTCACTTTTGGAATACTGGTTTTATGGTGTGTCCGTTACTATTTCAAGACGAAGGTTTCAAAGCACAACTATTCTTAGTCTTCACGACTTGTGATGATTGGTGTGATCGATTAGGCATTTCGGATCAAGCTCCCTTGACTTCTATTGCGTTGGTATTTTACTTTGCTACTTCGACATGTTTTGGGCAAACTTTTAAGATGTCTTCCATTACTTTCATGCCCACTCTTAAAGAAATGCTGGACCTGAGGTAAGTTTTCTTTTCAAAAACTTGCCAATATTACATTATATTAAAGTAGGCTTTAATTAGTATATGAATATGATTTAATTTATAAGTTGTCATGCTTTTAGATCATTAATACTAATATATGTATATATGATATTAGGATGATTAACCCTCTTGTTGTTAAGTCTATTTATCATTTTTCTTAGTCTTCATTTATATTGAAGATCTTCTATGATCTATAGTAGAATACTTACCATTTAAGCTATATGATCTTACTAGTTGCATTAATAGATGTGTTATAATTAAGACTTGTTAGTAACTTAATATTATGATGTTCTTTGTATACATATATATATATACATATGTCTATCCTGTATCCATAGATGATTTACTTTGTTCCTCTCTATCTCATTGCATTTAGATCATAAATATCTACCATCTCTCTTCCATATCTTTAGTTGCCATTAGAGATGATTATATGTGACAATGGGCTTAATTGATTCTCTTGAGTATGATATGTTTCCATTTCAAATCCTTCACTTGCAATTTCTTGATTATCAAAATCAAAACATCATGTTTAAAACCTCTCTCTTGAATAAAAATCTTTCAAATATTTATATTATTTTTCTTCAAACAACATGTTTAACTATAAGCTACCATAACTGTATTTTAATCAAAATCAAGATTGAAAATTTTTTCTCTCATGTTATGAAACAAAACTCAATTTATTTTATTGTAATACACACTTGAATTTATTTCAAAACATTGTTGAATAAAACTAAAAACGTTTTGTTTAAAACATATTTGATTATCTCACATGTGTAATACACTTCTGTGGAAATGACATTCACAATTTAATCAAATCATTTCATGAGAATCATGGTTTGCCCATATGGATCTTGTTTGTAACAAGTCTTGAAGTCCATATAATCATATCTTCCTACTTGTTACTTGTAAGCAATCATCAATATGTTTGCACTAGCCTACATATTATCATCTTCATATAGTTGCATATTTAACTAATTTGCTTTATTGCTTCCGTAGTTGCCTATCTTAATTGATAAATTAGTAGATAGCATGATTATTAGAAATTAATTGTCTACTTTACCTTTTTCTATAACACTCTCTACATTCATGAATAGTATGCCCTATATTGCCTCAAAGAGTTGAACTTACTTGAATCCAAATCAAAAAACACAACCTTTTTGAAAATTTTCTGCCAAAAACCCATTTCTGGCATTCTGGGAATCACCAGATGGGCGGCCCTCTTAATTATATAAGGCGGCCCCCTTAATTTTAAGGGGACCGGCCCCTAATTAAGGGGACCGGCCATCTGATGGTCGGGGATACTGTTTTCTTTATCACTTTTTGACCCATTTCACCCTATACTTCCCAAAATTCACAAACATACTTTTTCCCATACTATCCCTCAAAATTTACCTTCCTAAACCATATTTCTCATACACTATAAATACCCTCTTCCCATCATTAATGCCATCACACCCAAACATGTCATCTCCCAACAACCAAAAACCAAAGATTTCAAGAACCGGAAGGATCTCCGTCAAACCCGTTTGGAGGAGGAAACTTGATTCTTGTCATAACTCAAGTGATGTTGTTCCAAGTCAAACAACAACTAAACCTCAAACCCACACTAATGACTCATCTCACAACCTATCATCCACTCATGCCCTCATTAATGCTTCTTCTTATGATGAGCATGCTCAATCCCAAAACAACAATCCCAATCTCTCAATCAATACTTCACATGCTGCTCATTCAACAAAAACACCACCCACTCATGAAGAACCTCTTCCACCCATTTCATGTTTTCATGACTACCCAAGCTCAACCATGTCTCCACCACCAAAAGTACCACCACCACATCCTACAACTTCACATGCCATTCCTATGTTGCATGTTCAAACCTTCACCCAAGACAACTATCATGTTCCACCACCATCACCTTCCTCCGAACACTTATAGTTCATTGAGAAGCTAAAAGAGGCTCATGAGCTTAGTGCTCTTTTAGCATTACATCTTGCTCAACGCAATTTGGATCCACCTCAATCAAGCTCACCATCATCACCACACAACATCAACCAAATTGAGAAGCATGTTAACAATTGCCCTTGTTGCATCTTCCTCCAACAACAAACCATTGCATTGAATGAGCACTTCACTTGGATTGAGTATCTTCTTACTAGATCTCAACAAACACCATCACT
Source organism: Artemisia argyi (assembly GCA_030686995.1). Lineage (NCBI taxonomy): Eukaryota > Viridiplantae > Streptophyta > Magnoliopsida > Asterales > Asteraceae > Artemisia > Artemisia argyi. Next base: position 90,528,164 of record CM060699.1, read on the forward strand.
TGAACAATATCAAAACCCTCAATCAACAAATCCAACTTTAAATCCACCACCTACAAGCTCCACATCTCCAAACTCACCAACATCCATGCAACCAAAAGTTTACCTCCACTAAACCACCAAGCATTTTATATGCTTATGTTTCTCATTTTCAAATAAAACTCCTCAACCATTTTGGGATTCAAGAAAGTTTGGTGACACTCCTTTTTGGCACATTAGGATGCTCTACTTAGTTTAGTATTCTATCTTTATGGCCTTTGTAACAATGATTATGGGTTAACATAATCATTTTCTATTAATGAATGATTTAATATGTGTTTCTAATTATCTTTTGCCATGCTTATTATTAGTTGGTATTATGCTATATGTGTTTGCTTGTGCCATGCTTATGCTTCTAATATTTTTCTTGAAAGAATTCCAATACTCGAACCCTTGGTGCCCTCAAACGAGGGGGAGCATACATCAAGGGGGAGCTTCCTTCATATTGGCTTAAACCTTTTTGATTTTACAAAAAGAGGGAGAAGTGAATATAAACTCCCTAAATACTTGTCTAAAAATTAATTTTTTGGATTTAATGAGTTTAGGTTTTGTAATCATCAAAAAGGGAGAGATTGTTGATATAAATAAATGACTAAAAAGGTTATTCATATCTTTCGATATCTCTATGTTTTGATAATCACAAAACGAAAACACATCAAACCAAAGATCATGACGTAAACAAGTATTTAGTAGTAAATAATCATTTTCACCATCTAATCACTTAAGGTACGAATAAACATAGTGTTTAATGCATTATAAGATAAAAGGGATATTATTACAAAGTTTATTTTAATATATAAACTTATTACATATTTTTGAAAAACACTTTTGGTAAAAAAGAATTTTTTTTTAATCATACTAAATATATGATTTCAAAATTTTAACCAAAATCAGTTAGTTTTTCACAAAATAAACTTTCCCCACTAAAAAACAAAAATTCTGGCCGTTACAGCTGGGCGGCCCCCTTAATTATAAAGGGTGGTCCCCTTAATTTTAAGGGGGCCGGCCTTGATTTAAGGGGACCGGCCACGCTCCTCTGTCAGAATCTGTTGCCTATAAATACCACCTTAAATCTGGAATTTTTCTTACCTTTTTGCACTAGAAACTTTCTGATTCAAATCTCCATTTCAATCTTAAAAATCCTTTGATCATATAATTCATAAGCCTTTGTTTCCAAGTGATCCAAAGCCTCATTCATTCAAGTGCAAAGAGAAGAATACTTCTATTCATCAAGACTAGGAGTATTACAACTTAGTATCATCTTGCTATCTAAGTTGCTTGATCATTTCATCTTGTATATCATTCATTCTTTGATGAATATAGTGTATACGTTGGTTAGATAGATTTAGATATAGGATCTAGATTTATTGAAGGTGTGAAGTAGTACTAGAAGTGAAGAAGTAGAGGCGGATAAGATTAGTGATAGAAGAAATAAGTAGTGGTAGTATATTGAAGTGGAGATAGTTGTGAAGACAAAGAAGTTGAAGCTTTGAAGTTGAGAAGACCTTGAAGCCTAGAAGTTGTGAAGTAGTATATATCTTGGAGTAGTGGTTAGGACTTAGTAGTGAAGGTGTGAAGAAACAAGTGGCGTGAAGAAAAAGAGTTAGCGAAGTAGTAAATTGTGAAGAAGCTAGGAGCAAAGTAGAAAGTTGTGAAGAAGCTAGGAGTGAAGTAGAAAGGTGTGAGGAAGAATTGGTGTGACGTAGATTGGTGTGAAGAAGTTGTGTAGAAGTTGTGATTGTGCTGTGACAAAGTTGTGGTGTGTAATTTGGTGTGCAAGGTTTTCTCCGCCATAAGGGAGGCTTTTGATCTAGTGAAGAAAACTCTCGAGTAGGTGACTCGGGGAGTGGAGTAGGGCAAGGAAGGTGTCCTTGTAGCCGAACCACTATAAATCCTTTGTCTATCGGTTTGATCTTTCCATCTCTCACTTTTTGATCACTTACTTACTAGCATTTCATACATAATTATTATTGCTTGTGTTGTGCATATATTGATTTCACATAAAGATCAAACTAACATTCATTCATAACATTAATCTTACAAAAACAAATTAAGTACATAAACTTATATTAAAACACTTATATATATATATATATATATATATATATATATATATATATATATATATGAAATTATAAATTCTTTCCCAACATTATACATAAGTAGTGTTTATACAAAATCGTAAATAAACTAGCATCTACACTTTTGCATTAAAGAGTTTTGAAATTGTACATTATACATAAGTAGAGTTTATATAAAATCGTAAATAAACTAGTATCTATATTTTTGCATTAAAGAGTTTTGAAATTTTCGTCTAATCTTTAGAAGCTAACTTTTACAAAACAAATAAAACGAAAAAGAAGTAAAACTATTCAACCCCCTTCTAGTTTTTCACATTAACTAATAGTTATAATGTGATTGGACTATTATGCCCCTCATATTATAACAAAAAACGTGCGTTGACCAAGCCAAAACTGGTCAAGGGACGCAATCGGCCTAAAATACACAAGGTTTGGATGCTTGGCGACGTTTTTTAAAAGTTAGGGTGCCATGCGATGTTTTCTGGAAAGTTCAGGGACCAAAGGTATATTTTTGTCTTTTGATATATTTTCATAAATATGTGGGCCCAATTGACTTTTTAGCTATAACTTTATTTGCTTTCTTTTTTCTTAGACACAAATACATCGTTGGTCCTTAAACTTTCCACAAAATATCGCCATGGACCTTAGCTTTCCAAAATCGTCTTGGGGCGTCCAAAACTTGGGATTTTAAGGCCGATTACGTCCCTCGGCCCGTAATAGGAACTACAACGTATTCTTGGTGAGGGCAAAATCGTCATTCACTGTAGCGATCTAGTTTCTAGCCATTGTAGATTGTCCTGATTCCCTATATTACCGAGTCACAATTATATTGTCACTCATCATCCTTTAATCTTTCCCCCAAAACCTTTCCTCCTTCAACATGGTACGCTGCTAGTGTGGTAAGCAAGCTAAAACACGTACTTCGTGGACATCGGCCAACCCAGGGCATCGATTCTATGCTTGTCTTGATGAAGTAAGTGCGTTTTAAGATTGATTGTATTACCTTGCTTTCGCAAGTAGCAAAGTACATTGTAACAATGGTGGTTCATTAATGAAATGTCATATTAATGATTAGGGGTCTTCTTGTCGGTGGATAGGATGGTATGATCCTGAAATGTGTGCTCGTTCAAGAATGATCATACCAGGCCTTTTGAGGGGGAGAAATGAGCTCGAGGAAAGATTATAAGTTGCTCAAGGTGATGTGTGGAAGTGGAAGATTTACCTGGTGCTCAATTGGATATTGTTCTTAATTGTTTATGCACTTGGTTAACTTTTTAGCTTTAACGTATGATGGCCGTGTTTTGTGTTTTGTGTTTTGAGGAAATGTAATTACTTGTTAGGCCACCTTGGTAGTGTTAGAACCTTTACCAAAACTATTTTGTACTAGTATGTTTTAAGTTTAGATTCTATTGAATGTAGTAACATTATCTCCAACATGGATATGAAGTTTGGTTTTTTTTCTGAGTTTACATTATGGGTATATATGCAGATGCTTAATTTTTTTTTTTTATAATTGACTTTGAATAGTCAACATTCTTTTGAAGTTTTAGTTTTTGTTAGTTTTGCCTGCATCAATTTGTAGTAGCATATTATGCAGTCATAAAGTAAGATATAACATACGTTGCACACAACATACATATTTTGGACACAATTAAAATTCAGAAACATAACATGGTTCTGTAGATAATGCAATTGGATATAATTCCAAATGCATAAAATTTCATACTTTTCGAAGCATGATAATCAAAGTACATAACTTGTTCATAGTTAACATAAATAAATATTTTCTACTTCATTAGCATAACATAACGAAAGCCCTATGGTGAGGGCATAATTCTATCCATTAAAGCCTGCTACCTAGTCACTCTTCTGGTAGTATGCTGGGATAAAACAGAAACTACTTGCACATTACTTGAATGGACCTGAGATTGAGACTGTGATTGATCTTTCTGCTGGGATTGACACTGGGATTCATCAATAGGTTGATATTGACTCTAAGATTGAACACCTGCAATTTCATCTTGTTTCTCTGTTGCAACATCCTGAGTACCTTGATCTTGAATTCCAGATTGCACACAAGTTCCTTCAACTACAACATCTTTACTTTCATCAACACCTGTACCTTCAACTTGTTTATCTGCTGCAACTTTGTTCCCTGTAGGATGTGTCTTCTTTGATGCAACCTTTTGAGGCACTTGTTTACCTTTTCCCTTAGAACTTGAACTATTTTGTTTTTTACCGCCAGTTTGACTACTTTGGGTTCCACCATAGCCAATACATGTTTTTCGGTTGTGTCCAGCAATGCCACAAACACTACACCTTACACTCTTCTAAGCCTTAGACACTTTACCATTCTTGACAATCTCTTCAGTTTCAGGAGCTAACCTTACTCTTTTTTTTACTAGTTGAGTTAGCTGCATTTGCTTGAGTCTTTGGTGGAACAATAGTTGTTGGCACAGACGATTTTTCTGAATGCTCGTTGCTAGTTATGGGGAGACATTGTGTTTGTAGGTTGCTTCCCAAGTGTTGAGATAGTAACAAGGATGCGCCCATGTTTCAACAGCTCCTACTTGTTGTCTATTTAAAGCCATATTCCAATTGGTAGCGACAACTTGTTTACATGGTAAACCTTTAATCTCCCGTCTTCTGCAAGTACAAGACTTCTCTACAACATTAACTACACATTGGTCTCCCCATGGTCCACTTACCTGAAACTTATCTCCGCCATTCCATAAAACATTATACCAAACCGCCTCTTTCTTAATACCTTCTAACATGTGTTGTGCAGTAGGTGTTAGTGGCCCATCACTCTTCTCAATGACCGTCGCAACATGCATTATCCTCTTTATGCAGTATTCCCTGATGTATTCTAATGCTGTAATAATTGGTTTGTTTACATCCTCAATTATTTTCTCATGAAACACTTGACACATGTTATTAAGTAACACATCAGAATGGGGTCGCCCTAAAACAAGACAAGTAAAGTTGTATTACTTATACATTTCATACTACTTTACCATATACCACTTAATTTACACAATTAGATGACTTACATGAGAAATGTGACCTTGACCAATGGATTGGTGGCAACTGACTTAACCAAGCATGGGCAGCTTGACAAAATGTCTTTAAAGCATCTATAGATTTCTCAAACTGTAGAACAGTTGAGGCTATTGCACATCTCCAAAGATGGTCTTTGAAGGCCCTACCTTGCCAATTAACTTTCATTTGCTCATGAATTCTTCCAAGCCAAAATCTGTGCTCCGAATTTGGGAAAACTTCTCTTAATGCTAATGTAATATCCTGCACAAAAACAGATATATTTACTGTCTGTTTAAAAAAAATAGGAAATTCAAATCATTTATAGTTTATGGGAGTACCTTGTTCATGTCAGTAACAAAAGTGAAGAATGAATTTGACTCAAGTTCAAGATCACCAGATAAACAATGAAGAAACCAAGTCCAAGCTATTGTGTTTGCTGATTCAGCAAAAGCATAAGCTAATGGGTATATACCATTGTTGCTATCAATTTCCGCAGCTGTTAGAAGTTGACCCTTCAAAGGACCATCAATTGGAAAAGCATTTATCCCCAACAACCGTCTCTGACAGGCTTCAAATCATTCCTTCAAGGCACCTAAACAAACATAGAGTCTCTTGAATTCTATTGTTGGAAGAATATCCTCAACAGGCCGTTCCACATGAATCACAACTGTTGTATCATGGTTCCTCTTCTACAACTTTTGAACATAGTCTCTCAACATGGTGAATTGGAGCTTGAATTCCCTCCTAATGTCTCTGACTGCTATTCTTTTAGCTCTTAAAACCTTCTGCATTGAGACTTCAAGCTCAAATTGCTTGGTAAGCTGATTATGAACCGACTTGACAGGAATCCTTAGATTGGTTTGAATCGTATCTTTAATTTTCTTTGAGATAAAGTTGAGGTCAAAATGTTTGAGTAACCTTGATTGCAAACATGTGTGTTGATCATTATATCTTCTCACTGTCCAAGCACCTTTTTCACTACCATCCCTGCCGACAAGCAACAACCATGGCAGAGTATTTGGGAAGGGTCATTTTTACCAGCAATTAATGCTTCAAAACCCCTTCTTGCTAATGGACCTCTAACTGGGCCTATACCCAGTCCAGCAGTAGCAATTGGGCCAGATAGGGGAACACAACCCACACATCTGACTCTTATTCTTTTTTTGTCATTCTTTAGAAATAGCAGCTCCCTTCTTGTTTCTATGGAATGCTCTCTTACCCTCTCTTTCACATCTTTTGCACTATCAAAGGATTGATCACAATAAAAGAAAGTTTCAACAACACCATCATCAACAGAATCTGTCCTAACACTTGGCACCCCAGAGTGACCGATGTTTGAGTCAGAAGCATTAGCAGTATAAAATGCATCATCATCCAACACAGGTAATTGAGTTTCCTAATTCAAGTCATCACTTTTATTAGTAGATATTCCTGCGTTGCCTAACTCATGACTCTAAAGTGATTTGACCTTCGAATAGACTCGTGTTTGGACGGATTCCAATTCCTACAACTACCAAGTCAACAGGAAGGTAGGATGATCAAAACTTTATACCAACACAACTCCCAGCAAAATTAGCCAAATAAGGTTGAAATTTACCTTCCCCTCTGGATCAAAAACAAATGATGACAGAACTGTGCCTTTGAAAGAATTAACCCCCTTTGTTTTGTAAAATTCTTTATAATTGTTTGAGCAACTTTCCGTAAGTGCTCTTCAGCCCTGATCCTCAGGAGGTTCTGCAACTGCTCCTGCGGAGGCCTCGTAGTTGCTCTTGAGGAAGTCTTGCAGTTGCTCCTTCGTCTCTAGGCTGAAATAAGAAAGAACACCGTTAGCTTGCCCCGGGTTTTTAATCTGAGACCAAGCTCCGGTGTGAGAATAAGTATATGCTTGGCATAATTTTTAGTGAGAGAAACTAGAGAGAGATAGTAAGAGAGGTGAGTGAGGAATCGAGTGTGTGTGTTCATATGTGTGAACATCTCCTTTTATACTACCTGGGCTTAGCCCCACAACAAAAGGATTGTGGAGACTAAGTTGTCTTCTAGGGGCAGCACACATATCGCTGATGAGTGTCAGGCGTGGTCCTCGGGGTCCAAGTTGTCGTTATGCTATAAGTACCGGTTGTGGACCAAAGCCTCTATGCTCATTTGTACATGATTGTACTTGTATGTCAGTGGCTATTGTACCAGCACCGATGCAGGCACTGCTGCGGCAGGCACTGCTCCATCACTATGCTCCTGAGCAGACACTCACTGCTCAATTACTATGCTTCTTGATCAGACACTGCTCCATCACTATGCATCATGAGCAGGCACTGCTCCATCATAGAGTGAATTTGTCTTAAAAATATTAAGGACTAATTGTTATTGTCTCCTCCAAAGTATCCGGAGGAGACCATACCTCATCAATAATGATTTGCAATTTTGGGGGTGAATAAACGGCCCACTACAGAAAAGATGGAATAAATGATGAAAAATGTAAATTTATCGACCCTTTAGGAAAATTTTGGGAAAGCAATTTAGGAATACATCTGCTTATAAACTGAGATGAGATTATGGGAAATAATGGACTATCATGAGAGCAGGCACCATATTTTGTGCACTGTATATTATGAAAAGTGAGTAAAATAATTTCACTCGGTATTTGATGATTAAAAAGAAAAGTTTTACACTGAAACGACAGGCAAGCGGGCAGCAAGTTGCGCCGCTAGCCCTTTTTGAATAGCGAAACTTAATCTTTTAAAAACTACATTCAAAGACCTTGGGGTCATGTAAAAATCACTCTAATTTATGATATCTTTAAGTTGAAATTTTCGACATGTTATCAACTGAGAGGTTTTCCTATCTAAGTAAAAATCACAGTTGCTTTCTGAATAAAATCCCGATGGGAGGTTTTCCTATCTAAAAAAATATGAGATTTGATGGTGGTGGTGGAGGGCGGTGGTGTTGGTTGTGTGGTGGTAGTCGGTAGAGGGTGATGGTATTGGTGGCTGTGTTTGTGATGTGGTGGCTTCCAATCAAGAAAAAATGAATTGGGTAAATTGCAAATTAAGTCCCTGAAAGTGGGGAAGAAGAGGGTATATTAGTCATTTCACGTACTACCTAATGAGCAATCTAACGAAAGTTAGTGAAAATGGATTTTTGCAATTATCCGGAACGTTAGTGGCATTTTTGCATGCCTTTATGACTCAATGGCTTTTTTTGCACTTTCGCGATACGTTAGTGACCATTTTTGCAGTTTACCCTAAAATATAATTGGGGAATGTTTAAGCTACATGAAATAATATGTTCTTTCCATGTTTAAAGTAATTATACATTTAATACACAATAAATGAATATAAAAATTAACTTAAATATATGCAATTTTTGATTTAATAAAGTCTAAATTTTCTTTTATATTCATATTAAACATTGCCCAGTGGTTATTGTTTAGCAAAACTCTTTCTATTATATGTAGTTAAGATAAGATCTAAACCCAAAGCCTTTGGTGTATTAGGCAGTGAATGCCCCTCAACAAGAGGTTGTAAGTTTAAGTATTTGCTGAAAAATATTTGTGAAATATTATGCGTGAGACATGTGATAGTAAATGTTATTCAAGAAAAAAATAAAATATATATATATATATATATATATATATATATATATATATATATATATATATATATATATATATATATATATATATATATATATATATATATATATATAAGTTGGAGAAAGTCTAACGGCAACTAGGTTCTATACATTTTACCCCTCTTTCCACTAAAACTCATGTACATGCCAACCTATGTTGCAACTTTTTACTCGAGGATAACTATGACAAAGAACGCTTTAATACTTCAAGAGACAAGAAAATATTCATTTTATTCTGGGCCAAAATCAAGTTAGAAATTGATATTATTAATGATGAATGGGCCTTGTTTATACAACCGTACAGGCCCACATCCTTTCGTGCTGTAAATGCATAACGTGCTAGAGTGCTAGACCCTTTTTTCATGTTTTACTAATTAAATTATTTATTAATTTAAGGCCAGGTGTAGTGACTACCAACACTTTCACCGTCAACTCAACGCCACATTATCTTTTCATTCACCTCCAATATCACCATCAACAATGTGTAATCAAACAATCAACCAAAACATACCTCATTTAAACACAAATATACCTTATAAAAACTGAAATCTCACGTACGCAACCTTCACAAGTCGGTTAGTTTGTCGAACAATTTCTCCATTTTTTCAAGTTAGGCACCGGTGGGTGGGAAGGAGGTTTTATTAGGTGGACGCGTTTGTGGGTGCTAACCAATGCGTGGTTGAGGTGCTATTACACGCGGCCTTAAAGTTTGTCTAACGGGACTCCATAAGGCTTGATTTAGATGCATAAAAAGAGAAACATTGAGTTTATTAAATAAGATAATTTATATGTTTAATCAGGGGTGGATCTATAAATTCTGGCCACGTGTAGCATGATTCACAGCTTGGTGTGTTTTGTCGATATTATACTGTACAAACTTAAACTTTAAGGCGAAAAAAATAATAAATAAATAAATAAAAGTTTGAGGGCTTTACATAGGCAAGTTCTTATAAAAGTAAGCAAACTTATTAGACTAACAAAGAAGTTGCTTTAGAAAGTCAGAAAAAAGTAAGCAAACTTATTAGACTAACAAAGAAGTTGCTTTAGAAAGTCAGAAAACTAACAATGGGACATGAATTTCGTATGAGGCACATGACACAGGTGGTCACCATACAGGTCTGCCCTGCGTAAAATTAATGTATATTAAACGTATTTTTAACTTATAAAGAAAGTTGGAGTTTAGTTAATACTCCCTCCGTCTCAAAATAGTTGTCCCATGACAAAAAAAGGACGGTTTAAGAAAAAGATAGTTATTACTACTTTTTCTTTCTTACCTTTTAGCAGAATGACACTTAATTAATTAATATTTTCTTTAAAATTTATAATAATAATTCCAAGCAAAAGAAAATATGGTAAACTCGATCAAAGTTTTCTATTTATTTTTAGTGTTGGACAACTAAATTGAAATATCTCAAAAAAAAAAAGAACTATTAATTAGGGATGGAGTGAGTGCTATCTAAGCAGCGTCCTATGAGCACATTTTGGGCAAACCCATAATAATTAAAAATAAGAAGTTTTTCTATTTTAAATATGAGGATGTTTTGTTTATTGAGGGGAATGACTATGAGTATAGATATAGGAATGGGTGTGTAAACCCAACTCCTTAAGTTTAGAAAATAATTGATTTTGTAAGTTTGATATCGTTCCCCAATGGCAAAAACCCACTAACCAAATAATTGTATTGGGAATGAAAGTTATGCCTTCATTCGCCTCCTATACTTTTACAAGTAATCTCAACAATTGTTAATATATACATTTATAGATCTATGCGACGTCACATTTGACAAAAGAATATAACAAAAAGTACGACTGCGTTTTGAGGAAAAAAGAAAACAAACGACTTCGTATAGGGAAGATAGTAATGACGTCTTTTTGGGCTTTGCGGACAAAAAAGAAAATATTACAAAACTTACCCCCAAACTATGCAACAAGTTACGAAAATTTCTCTGTACTTTTAGCTATTTACGGTTTTTTTATATAATAAAGTTTATTTATCAAATATCTAACAAATATCCAATGATTTCATCATAAAAAATATAACGTTGAAAAGATCTTCAAATTGCGAAATAAGCCCAATATTGCAAGTCTTTTGACTTACGTAGAATTTATAAAAAAAATGTTGAAGTTTAATGTATGTCTTATGTGGAAAAAAAGAACTTTCAAATCACAACTTCAAATATCTAATAACTTTAAAAACTACCCTAAAGTTTGTTTACAAATAAATTTAATAAAAAAATTACAATAATTACCCTATACTTTTAGCTATTTGGGGTTTTCTATACAACAAAATTTATTCATCAAATATCTAATAAATATTTAATGATTTCCTTATAAAAACTATATCGTATAGAAAGTACTTATAGTAAGATATCCGTAAACCACTGAGATGCCTCACTTTAAAAAGGTGTTGAAATTGCGAAAAGAGCTCAATATTGCAATGCTTTTAAGTTACGTACGATTTTATAAAAAATGTTTAACCTTTAATACGGAGTACATGTTTGCGCGCGGGGGGGGGGGGGGGGGGGGGGGGGGGGGGAATGTACTCTTGAGCTAACTAATAAATTTTCTTAAAAAAAGAGCTAACCAATAAATTTAAAATCTACCTAAAATTTGTTTGAAAATAAATCTAATTAAAAAAAAATGTAAGACACACTCCTAAATTATGTAACAAGTTACATTTTACTAAAAGAAGAAATGACAATTTGAAATTGCTTCAACTTCTTTTTTAGATTTGGAAGAATTTTTGTATGTAAACTTGTGTAAATATGGACTAATAACCGGGGGAGTGGACTCTTGAGCTAACTAATAGATTTTGCTTAAAAAAAGAGCTAACCAATAAATTTAAAATATTGCAATGCTCAATGTTGCAATGCTTTTAAGTTACGTACGATTTTATAAAAAATGTTTAACCTTTAATACGGAGTACATGTTTTCGGCGGGGGGGGGGGGGGGGGGGGGGGGGGGGGGGGACTCTTGAGCTAACTAATAAATTTTGCTTAAAAAAAGAGCTAACCAATAAATTTAAAATCTGCCTAAAATTTGTTTGAAAATAAATCTAATTAGAAAAAAATGTAAGACACACTCCTAAATTATGTAACAAGTTACATTTTACTAAAAGAAGAAATGACAAATTGAAATTGCTGCAACTTCTTTTTTAGATTTGGAAGAATTTTTTGTATGTAAACTTGTGTAAATATGGACTAATAACTGGGGGAGTGGACTCTTGAGCTAACTAATAAATTTTGCTTAAAAAAAGAGCTAACCAATAAATTTAAAATCTACCTAAAATTTGTTTGAAAATAAATCTAATTAAAAAAAATGTAAGACACACTCTTAAATTATGTAACAAGTTACATTTTACTAAAAGAAGAAATGACAATTTGAAATTGCTTCAACTTCTTTTTTAGATTTGGAAGAATTTTTGTATGTAAACTTGTGTAAACATGGACTAATAACCGGGGGAGTGGACTCTTGAGCTAACTAATAAATTTTGCTTAAAAAAAGAGCTAACCAATAAATTTAAAATCTACCTAAAATTTGTTTGAAAATAAATCTAATTAAAAAAAATGTAAGACACACTCCTAAATTATGTAACAAGTTACATTTTACTAAAAGAAGTAATGACAATTTGAAATTGCTGCAACTTCTTTTTTAGATTTAGAAGAATTTTTGTATGTAAACTTGTGTAAATATGGACTAATAACCGGGGGAGTGGACTCTTGAGCTAACTAATAAATTTTGCTTAAAAAAAGAGCTAACCAATAAATTTAAAATCTACCTAAAATTTGTTTGAAAATAAATCTAATTAAAAAAAAAAATTGTAAGGCACACTCTTAAATTATGTAACAAGTTACGTTTTACTAAAAGAAGAAATGACAATTTGAAATTGCTGCAACTTCTTTTCTAGATTTGGAAGAATTTTTGTATGTAAACTTGTGTAAATATGGACTAATAACCACCATAATTAAAGGGAAAATAAAAAAGTAAAGTCATGTTCCTTAAGACACAAACACAAAACATATGCCCTCATTGATAATAAGAGATTCTCCGTTGACACCATTCCTCTCGTTGATGCATGTTACCATATGCCTAAATATAGTATATACTTCAGGAGGCTTCTTGCCAACCGAAAGAAACTTGAAGGTCTGATAACTTTGGGGGAAGAATGTTCTATGGTCACCCAACGCAGACTGCCGAAAAAGGTGAACGACCTAAAGACCAGAAATATATATCCGTAAAGACCAAAAATATATATAACAAGCATTTGGTGTTTCTAAGAAAAGGTTTTCCGTTACAACTTGACCATTTTACTATGTGAAAGTGTGAAACACAAATAACTTCGTATTTGGCATGTTGTATGTTGCAACTTTTTACTCGAGGATAACTGTGACAAAGAACGCTTTAATGCTTCAACTCTTCAAGAGACAAGAAAATATTGATTTTACTCTGGGCCAAAATCAAGTTAGAAGTTGATGCTATTAATGATGAATGGGCCTTGTTTATACAACTGTACAGGCCCACATCCTTTCCTGGTGTTAATGCATAAAATGATTGAAGATGCCGAAAACATTTGGACGTACTAGATCATTTTGTCATGTTTTACTAACAAGTGGGAAGGCCCCGCTGCGTTGAAGAGGGAATTTTCGAGGAATTTTGAGATAATTATTTACGAATAATGTTTGGATGATCGTCGCATGTTTTTTTCTGGCACGTGTTGTATTTGTTTGGAACAAATGTTGTGTGAAGCTATATTTGTAGTTGTCGTACGACGTCCTTTTTGGAATGAATGTTGTGTTAGGCACCAGTATTTTGCGGCGGGGCTAATTTTAACCGCTATAGTTTTAAAAAAATTTAGGATAATTTTAAAATTATTTGATAGGTTAAGGGTGTATTTTGAAAGTTCTTATATATATATATATATATATATATATATATATATATATATATATATATATATATATATATATATATATATATATATATATATATATATATAAACCATATGTACGTCAAAAGTATATCAATATTGGGCTTGTTCTGTTCGTTTGAGAGGTTTTTTGCCAGTATTTTTTTCATTCAAGAAACTGGTAAGTATCTGTTAGATATTTGGCAGATAAAGTATGTTATATTAAAAGTCCTAAATATTAAGAAGTTCAGGGTGTGTTTGGTTAGTTTTATTATTTTATCTTTTTACTATTTGCTTTTGTTAAAACGTACATGGGCCACGAAAGTTGTTACCGTGCAATGGAACAGGCCACATGTTAAGCCCAAAGTTTATTATTTTTTATTTTGTCGGTGCAGCAACTATAGTATTATACAAGGAATCCGGCACCCGCCGCAACGCGGCGGGGCTTCTCGTTCACGTGTTGTATTAATAATTTTTTAATTAGTTTGGCAATGTTTTATACGATTTTTTTGGCAAAATCCGGCCGAAGCTATGATTGTGTTGTAAAATGTTTTTTTCGTAATATTGCGGTATGCTGGGTTATAGGTTTATAATTAAAAAATTGGTAGATATCTTTGTTTTTATCGAAAAGAAATATACGTTAAATTTCACCTTTTTTAAAAAAGCGCACGTACGTCAAAAGTATATTAATATTAGATTTGTTTTGTTTGTAATGCGGAGTCGTTTCTAGCGGTATAAATCGTTAGATATTTTACAGATATTTGGTAAAAAAACATATAAACTTTTATAGAGCTGTACGTCTTTGGCCCTTATAGTTAAAAAAAAAATATGATAACTTTTAAAGTTATTTGATAGGTTAAAGGTGTATTTTGAAAGTTCTTTTATTTAAAATATTTTAAACTTCAACATTTTTTATAAAACCATACATACGCCAAAAACATATTAATATTGGGTTTGTTTTGTTCGTTATCGAAAGACCTTTTAGGCAGTATTATTTTAGTCAAGAAATCGCTAGATATCTGTTAAATATTTGGTAAATAAAGTTTGTTATATAAAAAAATAGTAAATAAAAAGAAATTCAGGGTATTTTTGTAATTCTTTTTTTTTTTTTTTTTTTAGTAATATTAATGCCTAAAATGTAGTATAAAATTGAAACCATATCCAAACGTTATGTAATTTGTTTTGTAAGTTTATTGGCTACATCAATGGGCCAAAATTTAGCCTACTAAGTATATTACTATTTTATTGAATTTCTGAATATTTTATACGAATTGTGTCGGCACGTTTACTCTGTTATACTGTATAGTAGAGAATTAGATTATTTATTAATTTAAGGCCGGGTGTAGTGACGACCAACACCTTCATCGTCAACTTAACGCCACATTCTCTATTCATTCACCACTAATATCATCATCAACAATATGTAATCAGACAATCAAACCAAACATACCTCACTTAAACACAAATATACCCTACAAAAACTGAAATCTCACGCACGCAACCTTCGCAAGTCGGTTAGTTTGTCGAACAGCTTCTCCATTTTTTCAAGTCAAGTGATCAGTGCTAAACAGTCAGATAATATTAACCAAGTTTAAATGGTTAACAAGTCAAAAACAGCTTAGACTAATGCTCCGTGGAGTACAAGGTATCCGCGGGTCGTTAATCCCAACGAGGTATGAAATCTGTAATAAAACAGAATTTGGGAACGGGTGATTATGAACAGGACTAGGTGAGAATGGTTTGTATTACTACTGATTGAATGAGAAATTATTTGGAAACAGTAATTAAGCATACAACAATCAGATACACAAAACACGTAACACAAAGTATTAAAAACGTACGTATGAAAAATATAAAGACTAATTATGACAAGTTTATAACTACAAGGGTGTAAAATGAAAATTTAAAAAATTTTAACTTAAAAGAAAATTAAAATCTAAAAAAGAAAATATTATATTATTATTATATTAATTTAACATTAATTAATTAATAAAAATTATTTAAAACTTATTTAAAATCTATTTAACTAAATCTAAAATGTGTTATACTACAAATTTAACTTGGAAAATTATAAAAATAATTTCTAAAAATCTAAAATAACTTAAAAGATTTATAAAAATTAAAAATAAATATTTTTGTCTTTTTATGTAATTTTTATTAATTAAAAACTATATTATTAATTTAAATCTAATTAAACTAAATAAAGGTGGAAAATAGAAAATGAAAAGGGAAAATTATAAAACTATTTTTTACAGGTTCTAATAAAGTTTATAAACTTAGGAAAATTATAAAAATGAAAATTATATAAAATCTAAACAACTATTCTAATTTTTATTTGGTTTTTATGATTTAAGTAATTTAAATAAAATTAAATGTAAAAATTATAAAGACTACAGTAAAAATTCTAGAAAAATTATTACAAACTTAAAATCAAACAAGGAATCTAGGAAAAATATAAAAACAGACTACTGTAGAACAACTTTTAACAGTTACAAATTATTTAACAGATTTAATTAAATACTAAATAAACTATTATTAAATCTAATAAATACAAGATCTGCACAGAAAATTCTAGGAAAATTACTACAACTATAAAATATAACAAAGTAATTTAGAAAAATATAAAAACAGGTAATCACTTAACAAAATATTAAAAAGGAAAATTAAAATTAAATTATATTAAATAGAAACTATCACTTATTATTATGTTTGATTTTCTGGATTTTTATTTTACAAAACTATATTACACTTAAAAATAGACAACTTTTGTAAAAACAATATTTTTATAACTTAATAATAAGCTAATGATAAGCTACTAACCAAAACAGTTGACTTAGTTTGACCAACTAAGCAATTAAGCTCACAAGAGCTTATATAGGGTCCACTTTGGTAAAAATTAGTTCAAATAAGTTTAATGGACATGCATAAGCTAGAAAAAGTACAAAGGTTCCACTGGATAAGCCAATAAGCCACAATAAGCTTATGCTTATTGGTTTTCTGAGACAGAAAATGGGACAAAGTTCAAGGCTTATTTCAGGTGGGGTCCATGGGTCCTAAGGTCAAACAAAAGGTCAATTTAGCATCCCTGGTAGGAGGGGGTTGTAAGAACCAAAAATGGGTCAGTGGGACCCACTATGGTGGCCAGAATCACCCACCAAAGTGGTGGTGGTGGCCTGAGTAACTGGTGCACAGAGCAGGGGTGTTCCCTGCAACTCACTTTGGAGGCATGTAACTACTACTCAAAAATTCACACAAATATATGAGTTATGGGATTAAGTAGCCTAGCTGGGGGACTTCAATCCCTAAAAGTCTCAAAGTCTGAAACTAAGTACAAAAATCTAATTAATTCTTGCTATTTTGAGTTTTCTGCATACAAGTGAAAAGTTGACTTTTTTAGTAAAACCTAATATTTGACTAATGTGAGATTTGATCTAAATCTACTTACTGAATATATTATACTAGACCATTATAAAATGAAATTAAGCTAGACAAACAACTTTTAAGCTAATATGAAGATTATGGACTTATATATTCTAACAGATAACAATTTAAGGAAAATTAAGAACTATTTTGACTTTACAACAAGTAAGTACTGGTTTTTATGTTTTGACTGAGTGATTAGGACCTAAAGTAACATGTATCAACTAATAGTAACAACCAAAGACTCCTTTATCACAGAGATAACCACTGTGCCAAACAACCCTTTATGTGTACTAATTTTTGATTTTCACTACATATAACTGATTCAGACCATAAACATGATTGATTATCAATTATAATGGTATATCAGATCTATATAAACACATAAACATCAAATAGAACAACAATGACACAAGATAACTAGATATGAAATTTTGACTGTTTGCAAGATCAAATGAACAACTTAGAAATTTATAGCATGACACCCTAATATTATACTTAATTATCAATAACAAACAACAAAAGAGTACTAAGAAGCAAATATCTAGGCAGATAAGTTATTTAAACAGTAAATTGCAAAGATTTAGAATAAATCTTACAATTGAACACCAAGCATGAACTGAGAACCAAGAACAAAACCAAGAACCAATCTTATAGACCTTCCACAAGGTCACTAAACCCAAGGGCAATCCAGAATCCCTCTGCTCCATGCTCCTTCTTCCATTCTTCTTATTTTTTTTATTTTTCACTATTTTTTTTATATTTATGAGTATTTTTATTTCCTAAGTAACACTGATTTTTTAAACTTGTAATAGCTTATATAAGATATGTCAGAGGATTATATGAGCTCACAAGTACAAAACAACAAGGTTAACCAACCTTTAAGCTAATTGAGAATTTTAAGAATTTAAACTTTCATAAATTGTAAATGAACATGAAACTGATAATTAAAGCTTAAAAAAGTTTATTACAATACTAAAAGACTGAGTACAATGTTTAAAACTTTGAAATTACACTTAAGCATTAAAACTGAAACTAATCGACATATATGAAAATTAAATAAAAACTACACACTTCTATATTCTGCTTCTCTTCTCTTTTAAAGACTCTCAACATGCTCCACGTGTCTCTCCCAGCATTTCCCACCACTTTGAGCCCTTGGATGTGTTCAATTCATCTCATCCGTTCAAAATGCTTTTTGGCGCCAAAATCCAAAAGGCTACTTGCAGGGTTTTCAGGGCAATTAATGCCCTTTGGGATGTTGTGGGAGGTATAGGGAGCAATTTGGGAAGGCTAGGGGTGTGGTGGATGGTTGATGTGATGGTTGCAGAGTGTAGGGGACAAGGTGGTTGTAGGGGATGATACCTGTTGGCCCCTGGGGTAAACTTTAGTGGTGGGTTTTGTTTAGGGATTGACAGAGAGGGTAGTGAGGTGGTGAAGGTGGAATAGTGGTGGAAGCAGGTGGTGGAGGGTGAAGTAGCAGGGTGAGGTGGAGGTTAGGGATGAAGGGTGGTCAACGAGGGGGTCAATGCCCCGTTTTTATTAAATAAAGGGAATGGGCTTAGGGGCTGATGGGCTTATGACTTTGGACTGGATCAGGTTTTCATTTTAGATTTGGAATTGGATTGTTGGTATTGGATCCGTGTGGTTTGTAATAGTTTAGCCCAAGGATCTTTATTGTAATTTCTGAATTCCCAAGGACTAAACTTGAAACTTTTCCAAACTTTATAAAAAGGACCATTCTTGCCATATTTAAATATCATAAGGACCTTTTTATTATTTTTCCAAATTTAAAAGTAACCGGGGACCAATTTTGCCATTTTCCAAATTGCAGGGACTTGTTTTGTAATTTCTTTGAATTTATCATTTAGGGGTCAAATTTATCAAGTTATGAATTACCAAGGACCATTTGATGATAAAATTCCATTTTTGAACACTGAGGGGTATTTTCTGTCAATTTTGAAACTGCAGGGGCCTATTTTGCCAATTTTGATATTTTGAACTTCCAAGGGTAAAAATTGTTATTTCATGATTCCTGAGGATTGTTATTGACTTTTCTTTAAAATAAATCATCCAGGGACCATTTCTGACATTTCTTGAAAGTTCAGGGACTGATTTTGACAATTTGGTAAACTTTGGCCGTTTTTCTCTGTTTTCAGTTCTTTTATGTTTGAAACATATAAAAACACCTTCTAAGAATATTTGTAGTATTTTGTGGTGTTTCTGAGTGTTTTTACATGTTTTTGTTGTTTAGATTTGACAGAAATGATGAGTTTTTATGAACTCATCAATCCCCTACACTTAACTATTGCTAGTCCCTAGCAATCTGGCATACACTAAAAACCCATTTTTGAAAATTTAATGGATTTTGAAATCTCTTTACCAGACAGCCATTACTTCTGGAGTAGCCAGGTGTGAAAACTGTGGTACACCTGATAACCGTGTGATTTTTAGCAAACCACCAGCTGTCAACGGATTTGATTAGTCTTTACCAAAAGTCGTTTGCTTCTGGACTAGCCAACTCTTGATGGAATAGTCAACATCTTGGTGAGCTGATTACCAATTATGGTTTTTCACTGCCTTTACCACAAGCCATAATCTTGCGGGCTAGCCAACTCATTTGCTTTATGGGATATGGGGAGTTGAGGAACCATACAATTTTTGGCAAATTGCAAGCCATAAACGGGTTTGAGTTATCTTTACCAAGAGCCGTTTGCTCCTGGATTAGCCAGTCCTTGTGTGGATTAGACATGGTGGACTAATAGCCATTTGTTGCGTTAATGCCAAGTACTTCATTAAGTGAAAATTTTGAAAATTTTTTAAAATTTTTGGAAAAAACGGGGGTACTAGATGTATAATGTGATTAAATTCGCTAGAATTTCCCCCCTACACTTAGAAATGAATATTGTCCTCAATATTCAAAGTCCCGGCTATTATGCCGACTCTTTGAACGTAAAAAGGCAATATCACAAGCTAAATGCAGGAACAACATTTATTTTATTTTTGAATTTTTTCATTTTTTGCTTTATGTACTTTATTTACAGTAGGGAAACTCCCCTACACTTGGGTGGTAGAACATAGAAAGAAGTCAGAAACATGGGTGAGAACCCATGTTATGCTAATGTTTTTGTTTTCCGAGTCACTAGCTTGACTCGACCCCGTATTAATTAGTCCGTTGGGAAAGTTTGGAGATCTGGGACAACCACTTGTGGTATGTCCCCTCCAAAGTAGTGTTTCAAACGATGGCCATTTACTTTAAAATTGGGACCGTCAGGTTGCAAGAACTCAACAGTTCCGTATGGGTATACTTTTGCTACAGTAAATGGTCCAGACCAACGGGTTTTTAGCTTGCCCGAGAAAATTTTCAATCTTGAATTGAAAAGAAGAACTCTGTCACCAACATTGAAAACGCGGTTCTTTATTTTAGAGTCATGTATCTTCTTAGTCTTTTCTTTATAGATTAAGGAATTCTCGTAAACTTGATCACGTAGTTCATTTAGCTCGTTTAGCTGAACCTTGCGGTGATCACCCACTGTCTGAATGTCAAAGTTTGCATGTTTCAAAGCCCAGTAGGCTTTGTGTTCTAATTCGATCGGAAGATGACATGTCTTTCCGTACACCAACTTATATGGAGTGCACCCAATGGGTGTTTTATAAGCCGTACGAAAAGCCCAGAGTGCGTCGTCCAATTTGTCCGACCAAGAGGCACGGTTTTCACCAACCGTCCTCTCCAGAATTCTCTTAATGCCCCGATTTGAGACCTCCACCTGCCCACTAGTTTGGGGGTGATATGCAGTAGAAAGACGGTGAGTTACACCATATTTCAGCATCACTCTTGCAAATTGATCATTGCAAAAGTGTGTACCATGATCACTGATAATGGCACGAGGAGTCCCGAATCGAGCAAAGAGAGACTTCAGAAATTTTACAACAACTCGGGCGTCATTAGTGGGTAAAGCTTTTGCCTCAACCCATTTAGACAAATAGTCGACAGCCACGAGTATATACTTGTTCCCTCGTGAAGACGGGAACGGGCCCATGAAGTCAATGCCCCAGATATCAAATATTTCACAGACTTGGATGATGTTTTGAGGCATTTCATCCTTCTTAGAAACATTCCCGTGATGTTGACAAGCATCACAAGTTTTGACAAGTTCTTGGGCATCTTTATAGATGGTGGGCCAATAGAAACCAGAATCAAACACCTTTTTGGCGGTGTAGTTTGAGCTGTGATGTCCCCCAGTGGGTCCATCATGACAGGCTTTGAGGATTTCCATGGCTTCATTACCATGGACACACCGTCGGATGACTTGATCCGCACATATCTTAAAGAGGTAAGGGTCGTCCCAGAAATAGTGTTTGACGTCTTTGAAGAATTTTTTATTCTGCTGGGACGACATCCCTTTCACTACAAAATTACCCGCATGGTAATTTGCAAAATCAGCAAACCATGGGGTAGAGGTATCATCCCGACTAGAGATTAAATTTAGTGTCTCCAGAGGAAAGGTTTCATTAATTTCCTTTCTCTCGAGATCATCCTGATGAGGATTCTCTAGACGGGATAAGTGATCAGCCGCAAGGTTTTCTGCTCCTTTCTTATCACGTATGATAATGTCAAATTCTTGAAGGAGTAGAACCCAACGGAGCAACCTTGGTTTAGCATCCTGTTTAGTAAACAGGTATTTCAAGGCTGAATGGTCCGTATACACTACGCATTTCGTTAGGATCAAGTAAGACCTAAATTTCTCAAAGGCGTATACCACAGCTAATAGTTCTTTTTCTGTGGTGGTATAACGTGTTTGAGCTTCAGTCATGGTCTTACTAGCGTAGTGTATCGGTTGAAAATGTTTACTTAAACGTTGCCCCAAGACTGCACCAATTGCAAAGTCACTTGCATCACACATTAATTCGAATGGCAAGTCCCAGTCGGGGGCAACAAGAATGGGTGCTTCAGTAAGCTTTTGTTTCAAAATTTGAAACGCTTCTAAGCACTCAGGTGAGAAGATGAAAGGAGTATCCTTCTCTAAGAGATGGGTCATAGGCCTGGAGATTTTTGAAAAATCTTGTATAAATCTACGGTAAAATCCAGCATGACCTAGGAAACTTCTAACACCTTTGACAGTAGTGGGAGGAGGTAGTTTTGCGATTACATCAACTTTTGCTCTATCTACCTCTATCCCGTTTTTAGAAATCTTATAGCCGAGGACAATGCCCTCTTTGACCATAAAATGGCTTTTCTCCCAATTTAGACACAAGTTTGTGTCTTCACAACGTTTAAGCATGATTTCCAAATTGGCGAGACAAGCTTGGAAAGAATCTCCAATGACTGAGAAGTCATCCATAAATACCTCCATAGTTTTCCCGATTGTATCGGAAAATATAGCCATCATGCACCTTTGGAACGTGCCAGGAGCGTTGCATAAGCCAAATGGCATACGACGGTAGGCAAATGTTCCATATGGGCATGTGAAGGTAGTTTTTCTTGATCCTGTGGATCAATGGGGATCTAAAAATATCCCGAGAAACCGTCCAGGAAACAATAGTACTCATTTCCTGCCAACCTCTCAAGCATCTGGTCCATAAAAGGTAGAGGAAAGTGGTCTTTCCGGGTGGCATCGTTTAGTTTTCTATAGTCGATGCACACACGCCACCCAGTAACCAAACGAGTTGGAATCAACTCATTTTCCTCATTGGTGACAACAGTTATGCCACCTTTCTTTGGGACACAGTTGATGGGACTAACCCAAGGACTATCAGAGATCGGGTATATTAATCCAGCATCAAGAAGTTTGAGAACTTCTTGTTTGATAACATCATGTATTTTAGGATTAACTCGTCTCTGGTGTTGAACTGCAGGCTTAAAGTCATCTTCCATAAGAATTTTGTGAGTACAAAATTCAGGGTTAATACCCTTTATATCAGATAATTTCCAAGCAATTGCTTGCTTGTGTGACTTTAAGACCTTTATGAGAGCAGCTCTCTCCTCATCACTTAAATCTTTTGCTATAATGACGGGTAACTTGTCGTTACCTTCCAAAAAAGCGTATTCGGGATGAGGAAGTAAGTCTTTGAGCTCAACTTCAGGAAATTCATCAGTTTTCTCAACATATTTGATTTCCTTTTTATGAAGTGTTAGTGGTAGAATAGGAGGGTGGGAGGGATCTTTGTTTAGCAATTGCTCAAGGAGCATGATATCCCCCTCCGGGTCAATCTCTTGATGATCAATTCCAGATGGAATTGAATCACTTCTAAGAAAGGCCTCTATTTCCTCAAGGATGAAGTCACTTCCCTCAAACGGAGTGAGGGAAGGATTAGAATTATGAATGATAGGAGTAGAAGATGGAGTGGGATTGCCACTCAGGTAATCATCAGAATAACCAAGAACTTCTTGAGCGTACTCCTCATAAGTAACACCAATGACATCTATTCGGTTAACCGATTCAGAGTCATAATTTGAGGAGTACCTCGAAGTTTGATCGAGGTTAAATGTGATAGCTTCCGTACCCACACGTAATGTGATCTCATGTTCAAAGACATCTATGAGAGCACGACCCGTTTTAAGGAATCCTCTTCCAACAATTAGAGGAACCCTTTGATCTGC
This sequence comes from Artemisia argyi, assembly GCA_030686995.1. Classification (NCBI taxonomy): domain Eukaryota; kingdom Viridiplantae; phylum Streptophyta; class Magnoliopsida; order Asterales; family Asteraceae; genus Artemisia; species Artemisia argyi. The sequence goes on from CM060699.1 coordinate 90,551,877, forward strand.
ATCAAAGTCAACAACGACAAAGTCGGCTGGAAAATGAAACTTCCCTACTTTCACAAATACGTCCTCAGCAATGCCAAGAGGACGTGATATTGATCGGTCTGCAAGCTCTAAAGTCATGCAAGTAGGTGTAAGTCCTGGAAAAGATAGTTTCTTCCATACTGAATGTGGCATTAGGTTGATGCTAGCACCAAGATCGGCCAAGGCATAGCAATCAACCATTCCTGGAAATACACAAGGTATTAGAAATTTTCCAGGATCTCCGAGCTTTTCAGGAAGCTTTTTTAATAGAACTGCAGAGCAGTTCTCATTTAACGGAGTTTTAGCCATTTCAAACAGCTTTTCCTTATTACTCAACAAATGTTTAAGCGTTGATGCAAACTTGGGCATCAAAATGATAGCATCCGCGAAGCTTATGTCAAAATGTTATTCTTGAAATATTTGATAGAATTTGTCCATTTGATGACTAGCTTTCTCGCGAAGCTTTTGATCACTTAATCGTGATGGGTATGGAATTGAAGATTTAGGGGTGGTTTTTGGATTTTCTACGGGAACTGGTGGAGTTTCAGGTACTACTTTGTTTTTAGTAGCTGGAACCTGAATAACTGGAGGAGGGACGTCATCGGTACTTCCTTTATCAATAGGAGGTATCGTGTCCGTTGTAACCTCAGCTTCTTTTTCCAATACCTCAGGAGAAGAGAAAGAGGTAGATGGAATTTTAGGTCCTTTATATGAAGCTCCACTCCTGGTTGTGATCGCTTTTGCATCGCCCCTCGGATTCGCGATCGTGGTGCTAGGTAATTTACCTGAGCCCGAGGGTCTTTCATTTAAAGATTTCTTAATGTCAGAAATCTGGCTGATCAACAACCGGTTTGTTTCTTCCTGGGTTTTCATGAATTGTTTTAACAATTCATCAGAGGGTTTAGGGTTTGGAACAACAGCTTGTGTTTGGATAGGAGGGGTTTGCCCTCGGTTGTTCTGGTTAAACCCTTGGTTTTGAAATTGCCCCTGATTTGGGTTTCCATGAAAGTAGCCAGGGTTAAAGTTACCCTGTCCCTGATTTCTATTCCCCTGATTTTGAAAGTTTTGGGAATAACCTTGATTAAAGTTACCTTGGTTAGAAAAACCTTGGTTACTTCTATTCTGATTTTGAGGACGGTTTTGTATGTTCTGGTTAAAACCAGGTGGTACAGGGTAAGTGTTTGGACGCCATGGTGGTTCAGCAGGAGGACGATATTGATTAGCTCCTGGATTGGAACTACCGGCAATCGCGTTTGTTTCAAAAGTGTTACTATCGGTGGTAGTACAATTATAGTATGCATGAGGACCACCGCAAGTAACACAGACATCCACTTTCTTCATTTCAGCATGTGAAGGATTCTGTGGGAAATGAGACTTTCTTTTGGTTAGAGTGAACCAAAGCTTGTATAGCATCCGTGAGTTTATCAATCTTAGCATCGGTGCTAGATTGATTCACGGTAGATGAAGAAGGATCGACCTGTTTGTTTCGTGTGGTACGAACCTTAGATTTGTTTTCAATTATAGCTAAAGCTTCTTTGACAGTACGACTCAAAAAATTACCTCCAGCTGAGGCATTGAGGGAGTCTTGATCTGCTTGGCTCACTCCGTTATAAAACGTGTCGAGTTGCATTAACTCAGAAAATCCGTGGTGAGGACATTTGCAAAGCAACTCTTTGAATCTATCCCATGCTTCACTGAATGTTTCACCAGGTCTTTGTGAAAACTTGGTGATTTCATTTCTAAGATAGGCAGTTTTGGATGGTGGATAGAATTCATTCACAAATTTCTTAACTAAATCTTCCCATGTATCTATGGAACGAGGGGGTTGTTTTTCTAGCCAGACTCTGGCTGCCCCCTCAAGAGAAAATGGAAACAGAAGTAGTTTAATAGCCTCTGGCGGGACATTCTTATATTTGATGGTAGATGTAATCTTGTTAAACCATCGTATATGCGAATGAGGATCGTCCCTTTCGAAACCATAGAACTGATTAGAAGTTACCAGATTAAGTAATCCGGTTTTTAATTCGAAATTGTCAGATACTATGGCGGGTACTATAATAGCATCTCCATAACCCTCGATGGGTGCCTGGAGAAGCTCGGACATTGGGCGGTCTTCTGCCATAATGACCGAAGATTCAGGTTCAGTCTGAATTTCAGGCTCAATTTTCGGGGCAGAATGTTTTTGGGTACGTCTTCGAGGAATTGTGACAAGCTCGCGGTGAGGACTTGTAGACCTAGAAGAACGAGTGCGCATGCACTGGAATAAAGAAAAAGAAAATCTTTTTGGTTTTTTATATAAATATGAACAGTGATGGTAAATTTACAATGAGTGTATATTCAGAACCACGTATGCTTCCAAATTCGTAGTACGCAGCACACCTCCCCGGCAGCGGCGCCAAAATTTGATCACTGCTAAACAGTCAGATAATATTAACCAAGTTTATATGGTTAACAAGTCAAAAACAGCTTAGACTAATGCTCCGTGGAGTACAAGGTATCCGCGGGTCGTTAATCCCAACGAGGTATGAAATCTGTAATAAAACAGAATTTGGGAACGGGTGATTATGAACAGGACTAGGTGAGAATGGTTTGTATTACTACTGATTGAATGAGAAATTATTTGGAAACAGTAATTAAGCATACAACAATCAGATACACAAAAAACGTAACACAAAGTATTAAAAACGTACGTATGAAAAATATAAAGACTAATTATGACAAGTTTATAACTACAAGGGTGTAAAATGAAAATTTAAAAACTTTTTAACTTAAAAGAAAATTAAAATCTAAAAAAGAAAATATTATATTATTATTATATTAATTTAATATTAATTAATTAATAAAAATTATTTAAAACATATTTAAAATCTATTTAACTAAATCTAAAATGTGTTATACTACAAATTTAACTTGGAAAATTATAAAAATAATTTCTAAAAATCTAAAATAACTTAAAAGATTTATAAAAATTAAAAATAAATATTTTTGTCTTTTTATGTAATTTTTATTAATTAAAAACTATATTATTAATTTAAATCTAATTAAACTAAATAAAGGTGGAAAAATAGAAAATGAAAAGGGAAAATTATAAAACTATTTTTTACAGGTTATAATAAAGTTTATAAACTTAGGAAAATTATAAAAATGAAAATTATATAAAATCTAAACAACTATTCTAATTTTTATTTGGTTTTTATGATTTAAGTAATTTAAATAAAATTAAATGTAAAAATTATAAAGACTACAGTAAAAATTCTAGAAAAATTATTAAAAACTTAAAATCAAACAAGGAATCTAGGAAAAATATAAAAACACACTACTGTAGAACAACTTTTAACAGTTACAAATTATTTAACAGATTTAATTAAATACTAAATAAACTATTATTAAATCTAATAAATACAAGATCTGCACAGAAAATTCTAGGAAAATTACTACAACTATAAAATATAACAAAGTAATTTATAAAAATATAAAAACAGGTAATCACTTAACAAAATATTAAAAAGGAAAATTAAAATTAAATTATATTAAATAGAAACTATCACTTATTATTATGTTTGATTTTCTGGATTTTTATTTTACAAAACTATATTACACTTAAAAATAGACAACTTTTGTAAAAACAATATTTTTATAACTTAATAATAAGCTAATGATAAGCTACTAACCAAAACAGTTGACTTAGTTTGACCAACTAAGCAATTAAGCTCACAAGAGCTTATGTGGGGTCCACTTTGGTAAAAATTAGTTCAAATAAGTTTAATGGACATGCATAAGCTAGAAAAAGTACAAAGGTTCCACCGGATAAGTCAATAAGCCACAATAAGCTTATGCTTATTGGTTTTCTGAGACAGAAAATGGGACAAAGTTCAAGGCTTATTTCAGGTGGGGTCCATGGGTCCTAAGGTCAAACAAAAGGTCAATTTAGCATCCCTGGTAGGAGGGGGTTGTAAGAACCAAAAATGGGTCAGTGGGACCCACTATGGTGGCCAGAATCACCCACCAAAGTGGTGGTGGTGGCCTGAGTAACTGGTGCACAGAGCAGGGGTGTTCCCTGCAACTCACTTTGGAGGCATGTAACTACTACTAAAAAATTCACACAAATATATGAGTTATGGGATTAAGTAGCCTAGCTGGGGGACTTCAATCCCTAAAAGTCTCAAAGTCTGAAACTAAGTACAAAAATCTAATTAATTCTTGCTATTTTGAGTTTTCTGCATACAAGTGAAAAGTTGACTTTTTTAGTAAAACCTAATATTTGACTAATGTGAGATTTGATCTAAATCTACTTACTGAATATATTATACTAGACCATTATAAAATGAAATTAAGCTAGACAAACAACTTTTAAGCTAATATGAAGATTATGGACTTATATATTCTAACAGATAACAATTTAAGGAAAATTAAGAACTATTTTGACTTTACAACAAGTAAGTACTGGTTTTTATGTTTTGACTGAGTGATTAGGACCTAAAGTAACATGTATCAACTAATAGTAACAACCAAAGACTCCTTTATCACAGAGATAACCACTGTGCCAAACAACCCTTTATGTGTACTAATTTTTGATTTTCACTACATATAACTGATTCAGACAATAAACATGATTGATTATCAATTATAATGGTATATCAGATCTATATAAACACATAAACATCAAATAGAACAACAATGACACAAGATAACTAGATATGAAATTTTGACTGTTTGCAAGATCAAATGAACAACTTAGAAATTTATAGCATGACACCCTAATATTATACTTAATTATCAATAACAAACAACAAAAGAGTACTAAGAAGCAAAGATCTAGGCAGATAAGTTATTTAAACAGTAAATTGCAAAGATTTAGAATAAATCTTACAATTGAACACCAAGCATGAACTGAGAACCAAGAACAAAACCAAGAACCAATCTTATAGACCTTCCACAAGGTCACTAAACCCAAGGGCAATCCAGAATCCCTCTGCTCCATGCTCCTTCTTCCATTCTTCTTATTTTTTTTATTTTTCACTATTTTTTTTATATTTATGAGTATTTTTATTTCCTAAGTAACACTGATTTTTTAAACTTGTAATAGCTTATATAAGATATGTCAGAGGATTATATGAGCTCACAAGTACAAAACAACAAGGTTAACCAACCTTTAAGCTAATTGAGAATTTTAAGAATTTAAACTTTCATAAATTTTAAATGAACATGAAACTGATAATTAAAGCTTAAAAAAGTTTATTACAATACTAAAAGACTGAGTACAATGTTTAAAACTTTGAAATTACACTTAAGCATTAAAACTGAAACTAATCGACATATATGAAAATTAAATAAAAACTACACACTTCTATATTTTGCTTCTCTTCTCTTTTAAAGACTCTCAACATGCTCCACGTGTCTCTCCCAGCATTTCCCACCACTTTGAGCCCTTGGATGTGTTCAATTCATCTCATCCGTTCAAAATGCTTTTTGGCGCCAAAATCCAAAAGGCTACTTGCAGGGTTTTCAGGGCAATTAATGCCCTTTGGGATGTTGTGGGAGGTATAGGGAGCAATTTGGGAAGGCTAGGGGTGTGGTGGATGGTTGATGTGATGGTTGCTGAGTGTAGGGGACAAGGTGGTTGTAGGGGATGATACCTGTTGGCCCCTGGGGTAAACTTTAGTGGTGGGTTTTGTTTAGGGATTGACAGAGAGGGTAGTAAGGTGGTGAAGGTGGAATAGTGGTGGAAGCAGGTGGTGGAGGGTGAAGTAGCAGGGTGAGGTGGAGGTTAGGGATGAAGGGTGGTCAACGAGGGGGTCAATGCCCCGTTTTTATTAAATAAAGGGAATGGGCTTAGGGGCTGATGGGCTTATGACTTTGGACTGGATCAGGTTTTCATTTTAGATTTGGAATTGGATTGTTGGTATTGGATCCGTGTGGTTTGTAATAGTTTAGCCTAAGGATCTTTATTGTAATTTCTGAATTCCCAAGGACTGAACTTGAAACTTTTCCAAACTTTATAAAAAGGACCATTCTTGCCATATTTAAATATTATAAGGACCTTTTTATTATTTTTCCAAATTTAAAAGTAACCGGGGACCAATTTTGCCATTTTCCAAATTGCAGGGACTTGTTTTGTAATTTCTTTGAATTTATCATTTAGGGGTCAAATTTATCAAGTTATGAATTACCAAGGACCATTTCATGATAAAATTCCATTTTTGAACACTGAGGGGTATTTTCTGTCAATTTTGAAACTGCAGGGGCCTGTTTTGCCAATTTTGATATTTTGAACTTCCAAGGGTAAAAATTGTTATTTCATGATTCCTGAGGATTGTTATTGACTTTTCTTTAAAATAAATCATCCAGGGACCATTTCTGACATTTCTTGAAAGTTCAGGGACTGATTTTGACAATTTGGTAAACTTTGGCCGTTTTTCCCTGTTTTCAGTTCTTTTATGTTTGAAACATATAGAAACACCTTCTAAGAATATTTGTAGTACTTTGTGGTGTTTCTGAGTGTTTTTACATGTTTTTGTTGTTTAGATTTGACAGAAATGATGAGTTTTTATGAACTCATCATCAGGCACCGGTGGGTGGGAGTGAGGTTTTATTAGGTGGACGCATTTGTGTGTGCTCACCAATGCGTGGTTGAGGTGCTATTACACGCGGCCTTAAAGTTTGTCTAACGGGTGTCCATAAGGCTTGATTTAGATGCATAAAAAGAGAAACATTGAGTTTATTAAATAAGATAATTTGTATGTTTAATCAGGGGCAGATCTAGAAATTCTGGCCACGTGTAGCATGATTCACAGCTTGGTGTGTTTTGTCGATATTATATTGTACAAACTTAAACTTTAAGGGTAAAAAAATAATAAATAAATAAATAAATTTTTGAGGGCTTTGCATAGGCAAGTACTAATAAAAGTAAGCAAACTTATAGGAGTAACAAAGAAGTTGTTGCTTTAGAAAGTCATAAAACTAACAATGGGACATGAATTTCGTATGAGGCACATGACATAGGTGGTCACCATATAGGTCTGCCCTGCGTAAAATTAATGTGTATTAGACATATTTTTTATTTAACTTATAAAGAAAGTTGGAGTATAGTCAATACTCCCCCATCTCAAAATAGTTGTCCCATGACAACTATTTTTTCTTTGTTACCTTTTCGCAAAATGACACTTTTACCTCTGAGTAATTAATTAATATCTTTACTCATTTATAAAGCATTTAGGACATTTTAGATAAGGAAGTCTTAAAATTCTTAAGACCAAAAACATTTCTTATTAAAGAAAGCATAAAAACTTAAATTTAATTTACTTGGTCAAAACTTATAACCTATCATATTAATGAAATAAATGTGATTTTTAATGAGAGAAAAAAATGTCACCATATTAATACTTGTAACCGCTAAAAGTTGTAGTTATTATCAATAATGATTATTAAAAACGTGTAATCGCATCTAACATATAAATCTACAACCATTTCATATCTCTCTCACACATCTATTTGGAGATCAAATAGTTTGAATTGTTATGGGTTATAGTTTTTTAATTAAAAATTGTCATTCTTTCGTAAAGTTATCGTTAAAAATAACGTATAAAATAACAACATTTACCTGCCACAAAATTTAATCACAGGGTACCCGCCGCCGCATTGCGCGGGTACCCTTCTATCTTCTTTAAATGGTTTAAGAAAAACGTAGTTAATACTATTTTTTCTTTCTTACCTTTTAGCATAATGACACTTTTACCTCTAAGTAATTAATTAATATATTTCTTTAAAGTTTATAATAATAATTTCAAGCAAAAGATAATATGATAAACTCGATCAAACTTTTTTATTTATTTTTAGTATTGAACAACTAAATTGAAATATCTAAAAAAAAAAAAAAAAAAAAAAAAAAAAAAAAAACTATTAATTAGGGATGGAGCGAGTGATATCTAAGCAGCGTCCTATGAGCACATTTTGGACAAACCCATAATAATTAAAAATAAGAAGTTTTTCTATTTTAAATATGATGATGTTTGGTTTATTGAGGGGAATGACTATTAGTATAGATATAGGAATGGGTGTGTATACCCAACTCCTTAAGTTTAGAAAATAATTGATTTTGTAAGTTTGATATCGTTCCGCAATGGCAAAAACCCACTAACCAAATAAATGTATTGGGAATGAAAGTTATGCTTTCGTTCGCCTCCTATACTTTTACAAGTAATCTCAACAATTATTAATATATACATTTATAGATCTAAGCGACGTCACATTTGACAAAAAAAAATATAACAAAAAGTACGACTGCGTTTTGAGGAAAAAAGAAAACACATGACTTCGTTTAGGGAAGATAGTAATGAAGTCTTTTTGGGCTTTGCGGACAAAAAAAGAAAATATTACAAAACATACCCCGAAACTATGCAACAAGTTAAGAAAATTTCTCTGTACTTTTAGCTATTTACGGTTTTTTTTATATAACAAGTTTATTTATCAAATATCTAACAAGTATCCAATGATTTCTTCATAAAAAATATAACGTCGAAAAGATCTTTGAATTGCGAAATGAGCCCAATATTGCAAGTCTTTTGACTTAAGCACGAATTTATAAAAAATGATGAAGTTTCATATATGTCTTTTACCGTTTTACGGAAAAAAAAGAAAAAAAAAGAAAAAAGAAATTTGAAAACACACTTTCAAATATCTAATAACTTAAAAAACTACCCTAAAGTTTGTTTAAAAATAAATTTAATAAAAAAAATTACGAAAATTACCCTATACTTTTAGTTATTTGGGGTTTTCTATATAACAAAATTTATTCATCAAATATCTAATAAATATTTAATGATTTCTTTATAAAAACTATATCGTATAGAAAGTACTTATAGTAGGATATCCATAAACCACTGAGATGCCTCACTTTGTAAAGGTGTTGAAATTGCGAACAAAACGAGCTCAATATTGTCATACTTTTAAGTTACGTACGATTTTATAAAAAAAAAAAAGTTTAACCTTTAATACGGAGTACATGTTTTCTCTTTGTGTGTGTGTGTGTGGGGGGGGGGGGGGGGGGGGGGGGGGGCGGCTTGAGCTAACTAATAAATTTTGCTTAAAAAAAAGCTAACTAATAAATTTAAAATCTACTTAAAATTTGTTTGAAAATAAGTCTAATTAAAAATAATAATAATAAATAAGACACACTCCTAAATTATGTAACAAGTTTTAAAATGTAAATTAAACTTTTACATTTAACTAAAAGAAGAAATGACAATTTGAAATTGCTGCAACAATTTTTGTATGTAAACTTGTAAATATGGACTAATGACCATAATTAAAGGGTAAAGAAAAAAAGTAAAGTCATGTTTCTTAAGACACAAACACAAAACAAATAATTACGCAAAGTTTTAACGCTCACAAATACAAATGTCATATCTAAAATAGCTCCGTGGCACCGAGTCACTCGTCGTATTCTATGTTAAGCAAATTAACCATGAATTTGAAACATAATGTGATTTTAATATAGTTTTTTAAGGAAAGAAAGAGAACAAGATTATATAGTGAGTAAATTACATGAATGGTCCCTGTGGTTTGACGAAAATTTTACCTACAGTCCCTCAAACTTAAAAGTTGCATGTATGGTCCCTGTCGCTGCCAAAGAATAACATGGATGGTCCCTCAGACTAACTGTCGTTAGTTTTTCAGTTAGTCCATTTGCACCGTTAGTCCTTTAACGACCGTTTGCAACAAACATTTGCACTGTTAGTCTTTTAACGAAAAAATAAATAAATTTTGCGAAAAATTAATATTTGACTGAATAAAATACAAATATTTGACTGAAAAATTAAATTTTGCATTTTTTAAAAAAAAATTAATATTTGCGAAAAAAAATTAAATTTTTTTTATAAATAATAATTCTTTTTTTTTAAATGCGTATTTTTTTAAAAATTAATCTTTATAAAAAAAATGCGTATTTTGTTAAAAAATGCGTATTTTAAAAAAAATAATTTTTTTAAAATTAATTTTTTTATAAAAGTGAATGCACATTTTTTTAAAAAATTAATTTTTATAAAAAAATTATTTTTTAAAAAAAAATTCTTACGTTTTTGTCCATTTTTCTTATGTTTTTCCATTTTTCTTATAATTTTTTTTTATTTTTCTTATTATTTTTTCCTATATATCTTTAAAATTTGGGGTAAAGCTAAAGATACGCGACATACTTAGTAAAGTATTTTTTTAAAACGGATGAAAATGTAAGAAAAATGTATAAAAATGAACGAATACGGATACAAATGTATAAAAACAGATGAAAATGTAAGAAAACAGGCCAAAACGGACAAAAACTTATGTAAACGTAAAAAACATATGAAAAATGGAAAAACATAAGAAAAACGGACAAAAACGTAAAAAAAAAATTTCAAAAAATATTTTTTTTATAAAAATTAATTTTTTTTAAAAATGCGCATTCACTTTTATAAAAAAATTAATTTTTAAAAAAAAATATTTTTTTTTAAATATGCATTTTTTTAAAAAATACGCATTTTTTTTAAAGATTAATTTTTAAAAAAATACGCATTTTTTAAAAAAAATAATTATTATTTATAAAAAAAAATTAATTTTTTTCGGAAATATTAATTTTTTTAAAAAATTTCAAATTTTAATTTTTCAATCAAATATTTGTATTTTATTCAGTCAAACATTAATTTTTCACAAAATTTATTTTTTTTTCGTTAAAGGACTAACAGTGCAAATGTTTGTTGCAAACGGTCGTTAAAGGACTAACGGTGCAAATGGACTAACTGAAAAACTAACGACAGTTAGTCTGAGGGACCATCATGTTATTCTTTGGCAGCGACAGGGACCATACATGTAACTTTTAAGTTTGAGGGACTGTAGGTGAAATTTTTGTCAAACCACAGGGACCATTCATGTAATTTACTCTTATATAGTTGGACACACCATTGGCGGCACGTATAAGTCATGGGGAGTATCAGAAAGTAACCCATTACCCACCGCCTCCGCTGGCCTAAAGAATACTCCATAAAGTAATGATTTACAATGTGAGTTAGTGAGATTTGACACATTTCAGTTGACCAAGTCATCTTCATTTTGTTTTTGTTCCCTAATACTAGTAATAATTTTCAGGTTATAATTATTTATTTATTTTCTTTTTTAGCATATCCGTAAGAAATTTTGCTTCGTACATATCAAAAATTGCATCTGGTAAAATTTCTTGTGTCTTGTTATATAAAATGTTATTGGTTTTGTATTGTATGATATTGGAAATAACTTTGATTGTATATGATCTTCTTTGACTATGTAAGTTCCGTTTGTATAAACTATGTATTAAAAAAAAAAAAAAAAAAAAAAAAAAAAAAGCTAATAAATATTTTTTGTTCGTGAAAGGTTCAGTTCAAAAACATATATAGTTGTGCTAACCAATGTGAGAAGACAATAATAATTCTAGCAAAGGAATTTACCGATTTCGAAACCTGAGTTTGGGTAAAACTGATAATGAACATCGCACGTTTACATTCAAAATTGTCACTAAGATCCTAAGGTACATTTGCGTTTTCGGTTGGTGTTGTCCCAAAATGCCAACATGATAGCGCCAACCCCACACTTAGGTTAGTAGTTACGTGCCTCGCGCCGTCATTGTCAGCTGGTGTTGGAATTATTATATCATGACCTTCATATAAATAAACCAAGTACATCAAAGTGAGCATGAGCGGAAGCAATTATAATAGATCGAATAACATGTAATTAATTAATCAATTATATAAATCGTAAACGTACCTTTGTGATTCTAGCCCGAACAAGAATCAATGCAATCTTCCGGAACCAAGAACCCTAATTAGGGTTTATAAGGATTATATGAATTACCCCTTACCTTTTTGTAATTCAATCCAAGAAACAATCAATAGTGTGATTGTATCACGTTCTTGTACACACGTACTATAACGTATTAAAGTTATGCAAGTAATTAAATCACAAAACATTAAACCAAGGCAATATTTGTTTAGTAAAAAAAATCAATCATCCCTTTGTAGAAGGCATGGATCGATTGATCAAAGAAAAGAACAAAGAGAAAAGCTTTTAGGTTTTTGTGTGTGTGCACAAGAGTACCAAAAACCTAAACCTTTGATGTGTATATATACTATAAGAAACTTAGAGCTCAAGTTTTGTGTGGGTTGGGTAAACCCACAACAAATCCGATCGGCCCTCAAGGAATGGAGGGGATCCGGAACCTTCTTGACTTCTAATTTCATTCTAGTCCTCGTTCTTTTAGTTTAACGTCCATTAGTCATATATCTTATATACTAATAAACGTTCATATGTTTTGTGATAATTAATAAATAAATACAACATTTATATTCAAGTATTAATCTTTAATACTCATACGTAAAGTGTGCAATCTCGTAATCTCGAGTTCGATCCTAACACACGACTACTAAAATAATGTCCATATTCTAACAGCTCCCACTTGGACATATTTTAATAGTGTGATCACATCGGTTAGCGTCTTGCAACACGCCGATGCCTCTAGTACGATCTCAAGTAAGGCTCCTGGAAAAACCTTTTAATGATTTCTCATTATTATTATCCTCTTGTTTCTAATACCACGTTAATAAGGATATGGATTAAAGTCATTCCTTAATTAACCATTCTGTTTCTCGTTGTTTATGATTGATTAAGATTACCAAATCTTCTGAACATATTCAGGTGAGATATTGGGTGCGGCCGCACATGCATCTTACCAACCCTACGAGGGGCCCAGCAGTATTAAACTCCAAAAATAAATTTGAAGGAACAAATTCTATCTTGACTACAAGCAAAACCCACAAACTTTGTAACACTTTCGAAAACAACCCTTATGACTACCAGTTACGTATAGCGTTAAGTTGTTCTACAAAAATGTACTACATTCATGACACTTATCTTGCATCTCAAGTCTGAGGATAACTTCTCATGATTTACTTAATAACAAAATCCATAAAGTAACATCATGTAGTTGGGATAAGTCCTATATTCAGTATCATCGAATATCATCTGAAATGGCATGACTACGCATCAATATACTTTAAGTATATTATACCAACCTTCAGATTTGTCTTGATTTAATAATATTCCCATATTATTAACTGACAACGGACAATTTTAAGAATAACCTTTATTCATGGATTTAAACATACAAATATTGGATACAATATATTATAAATTAAACATACCATGTATTTAAATTTATTATAATAATTGATTAACATCCCTTATCCAAATACTAAATAGATCAATGCATGAAAATCTTGTTGATAAATTATGTCTCAAGTAATGACATTCCTACTTGTTGACAAAACATAAATCATCCAACTTTGATCTATTGGAATTTTAAGAATACTTATTTCAAGAATTAACTATTGAAATTCTTATATGTGCATAGTCAAATATTTTGATAATGCCATATTTCATAAAAATGTGATACATCCTTAACCACCAATTTATGATAATTAAACTTTCAAACATTTTAAAGTTTAAAGTATTCTTATTCTTTTAATGTATAATGCAACTATGCTTTTAGTAAGCATAACTAGTACATATAGTCAAAGATGAAATCCTTACCATAACTAGTATTGAGTGTCATCTCAATTTCAATAACATTATTGTATGCTACAACAATATGTTATTAGAACTTTCCGTAAACCATAATATCTAATGTGTAATGTTTGATGCCCTTCAAAATTTCAAGTTTGTTGGCTATGACAATTTTCACAACAATTGAAAAATTGTTCATCTATAGAATTTGGAAGCTGTTCCAGATTTAGGATGTAATTCTATAATCAAACATATTCTTGTTAGAATATTACACAAGTTATCTAATAACTTTTTATTTAGATATTAATATTGCCAAATCATCTTGTAATCAAGCATGATAAAACAAAACATGATGTTCATGAAAGATCTTTGAGTCATACTTAGATTTTATTCATGTTGTACATATCCATTTAGACTTTCTAAATAATATATCATGTTATATTAGATTTATTTACCGCACATGTTTCAACAATAAACATTCATTCCGAGGTTGTATGTCTTATTTCCTAAATCTTACAAGTAAAATTTCATTCCATTCTAAGACTTAACATTTACTTATATAGAATATTTTCATATGTTCCACAACATATATGATTTAAGAAATTAAACATAATACTCCCACTAGCTTTTAGGAATACTTATAAATTATCTTATTTCAATTATAAATCAAAACATGAATTTAATAATTAAACATAAGAGTAATCTTCTAGATGCATGCATTTATCCATCCATGGATTATTGCACTTTGTACACTTGCAAAGATTTATTTGAATTCATAAACTCCTTTTAATTACTTATCGTCCTCGCTCAAGTAATCACTCATGAAAGAGTTTTGATATTCTATTGTCAATTTCATATAAATGAAACTAAATATGACAATCATAATCTTTATATATATTTAATGTGTTTATAATAGAATATTCAATCACAATTAATTGCTTAAGTGTGATTAATAATCTTGTCATAAAACATATACGTGCACAATTTTGTCCATATGATTTCTATACAAAGAGTTAAACCACAAGGTTAACTAATCTTTGAAGAAACTCATTTTCATTTTCTAGTCTAACTATTAAGATAAACCAAGTTTCAAAAATTGATTATCTTTATGGACAGCATCTTAATCATTCATATCATGTGTACTTTACCCAATTTCATATTTGGTAATGTATCATGATGATTATCAGGTTTACAATAATCCTGTAAATCATAGCCCTCAGTATATTAATCAAATATCTGAGATATATTGTTATTCTATGAATGATAATTCCATTATCTTGAGATTTAACATTTAAATATCAAACTTCATCATCATCTTGAGATTTAACATTTAAATGTCAAACTTCATCATGATATTTACTAGTGTATTTTAGAAGATTATGTATCTTGTAATTTTATCTATTAAAGATCAACACTCCCACTTGCTTTTAGCAATTTAAAGACTATCTTTAAATACTTAGCAAATTAAGCAATAATACAATATTCTCTTATGGGATATTACAAATACATATTGATAGTTCCTAACTTTACTTTGTTAATAACCTCTTCATAAGCAGTTAAACAAATTTGGAACTTCAATTTAAGACTTAACGTGATTCATCACATTCATCACATTCCATCATATGATAATGTCTTATTAATCTTCTATGTTGGAGTTTTATTAAATATGTCCAAGTCATACTCAACATTCTAACCTTGATATCTTTTGGAAGAAAAGAAGTCATAGTTATCTTTAATCAAACAATATAACAAGAGTTTGATTTCCCTAACTGAACATACCATAAACATTTGATATTTCATTAGTATCAATATTGCAAGACAATCTAACAATATTTAAGATAACCATATTCGTTTTGACTTGTCTATTTACCAACTAATTCATTTTAATGGTATACTAGTATTTTCAAGCCAATTACATGCCTTATAACATAAGTACTTTTTACAAAGTTACTTCATGTCCATGTCTTTACAAGAAAAACATAAACTGTTATAATCCCACTATACGTTATAAGTCATTTAACATTTAATAACTTCATGTATATGTTTTAATTAAAAGACATAACAAGATAACGTCTTACTTTATAATAAGTCTTGTAACAATTAAAAGACTTTATGTTTATATCTTTTCAATGAAACATAAACATGTTTAACTAAAGTAATTATGAACACCATCTTTTGGTTTCAATAGTAATTTCAAGTTAATCTATTACTTCATAATAATGTAAACAACATTATTTATTTATTTATTTATGTCATTCCATGAACACATAAATATTCATATTGAAGTAACATTAGATTACTTAATTAATTTATGTCATTCCATGAATTCATAAATCTATAAATTAAAGTAGTCTTGATATCATATTGACACATGTTCTAATAGGTATCTAATTTAGAAACCGCAAATTCTCATAGTTCAATTACATCAGTTGATCTGCTAGTAATGAAAATATGAAATTCACCTTGTTGTTGCAATCTAGTTAAGTCTCACATAACATAAATTGTAACACCAAGTGTTTCTTGAATTAGCTTAGTATAATTCATATTAGAACATTATTCTAATTTAGAAACTGTAAATTCTCATAGTTCAATTACATCAGTTGATCTGCTAGTAATGAAAATATGAAATTCACCTTGTTGTTGCAATCTAGTTAAGTCTCACATAACATAAATTGTAACACCAAGTGTTTCTTGAATTAATATTAGAACATTATTCTCTTACATTGTAGTCAAAAGAATCCATTGAATCATATCTTTATGAGTTGTTTCTTGCACACAATAAGGATAACATTTCTCCCACTTGTGCATGGAACAACCTCATATATTTGATAAACAACACGCCATGTATTTGTTTATGTGTTCAATATGATTGTGTCAAGTATATGTAAAACAACAATGTCTAGTAAGGAAACGTACAAGACTATCCTTAAAAGTATGAGTGTCTACACTTGGAAAGTAATTATCTTTAGCTACCAAGATATCAAAGCTTGTAACTCCCACTGAATTAAAGATCATTACAATAATTCCTTATTCAGTGATAAGTACACAATACTCCCACTGAATTTGACAACATTGTAAATGTTTCCTATCCAGTGAAAGCAAATAGTGTGCTTTTAACTTTCCTACACCTTTAAATGTCCATACGTAACAATTACTTATGCATTTAAAAAGTGTATTCTACTACATAAATGATGGACTATCCACCAAATGCTATTAACTTGAAAAATTGGGCATGCAATTTCTTCCTTAATAGGTCTACCATCCTACAATGTATGTAGCACCTTTAAAATATTCAAAACAACTAGTTTGTCTCTAAATATTTTGCAGTAATTAGTCTAGCTTCTAATTTAATAACTCATAAAATGTCATACATAATTTTCTGTTAACCAAATATCATATTTGTTACAAAGAATTTGATCACCAAATGAAGATGATAAAATCCTTATGAAAAAATGTATGCAATTTTCTTAACCATTAAAAATTTGCTATGAGTTATATTAGAATTTAGACATATCTAATATTCCTATTATCCTTTCTCATTCATGAAAAGGAATAAGATTGTGTCTCACTCTTCCTTCATAGAAAGGAGACTTCTTTTGTCTTTTAAGTAAATATTTCTTAATCAAACATTTGTTTGAAAACAGAACTAGATCAATTTACCAAAGCCCAAAATACGTTTACGGTTTGAACGTTGCATTAATACATTAAAACGAATTACAAAATTCAATTTCAGTATTTTCGATAATTAGATCTTTAAGAAAATAAAATACACATTGGAAAATATTCATATAAACCATAGTATTTTCTTAAAGTTAGGATCCTAAATTGACATAGTACCATTACATCAGTTGATCTGCTAGTAATGATAGTATTCAACAAGGTAATTGTCGAACAATAATTGCCAATATCATATTGCAATTCCTAAATTTATGGGATCTACAATCACAAAACATTTGTATTGTAAGCATGTTTAGTCCCCATCTTAATGCCTTGAGTCTAAGTCTCACTTCCTACTCAATTTAAGTCTTCTAACTTAAAAACTGCAAACTCACAAATCCATCACATCAGTTGATCTGCTAGCAATGAATTTATGAAATTTACCTTTCCATTGCAATCTCGCCAAGTCTCACTATGACGTAAATTACAACTTCAAGTGTTCTTAATTAGATGGCATTCAACTTAATTTTATAAGGGTATAACTATTTTGATGTGATCAAAATAATGTATGAAGGAGCATGCATACAACTTCATAACATTGGTTTTACAAAACAATTTTATTACCAATTAGCTAAGAGTAAAATAACAAAGTTTTGATTGAGGTATCGGGTTCACCAATTAAAGAATAACCATCAATTATCGTCCACTATATCGTACTTTTGCATAAGCCCGAAAGCTTAGTGTTTCGGATAATCATTGTGGAATTGTGGATTATTCACCCTTAAGATGACAATGTACATGTAATGGTTGTTCGGTAAGTCTAATTTACACACAAACGAGCGTTAAGACAGAATGTTGTCTCTCTAAGGCCACAATTTAATGCGTTGCCATCCTTATACCCATCTTATAGTGTGTAAACTTCGGTCAAGCCTATTTAACCATTACGTACAAAAACATCAATCAACCAATTCTTTGAAATTTAAACTCTTAAAAACCAAAACAATTTCGCCATTATTTAGTCCATATTATTTTTCTATTCAAAAAATTACCCTTTTCGTTTATATAAACATGTCTAACACAATAAATAAACAAAACAAGTAATTATACAATAAAAAATAAAACAACTAAATAAACACATATACATAATCATAACAATTAAATATGTATAAAACTTGTAGCCACATGCAAATCTTATTCAAAAGTCCTATTAATAATCAAATCTAGGTGTATTACGTATAAATTCAATTAGGGCTTTCTTTTTCTTGGAAAAAGAGCCACATACATCGATAAATTGATTGCGTAAGCCAAAATTAAATAAATACCACATAGCACATAATTGATTACTTAATATTGGAGTCTTCCCCAATTTCGACATATATAAATAAATTTACATGTTTCGATATAACTTAACCATTAATATATATAAACAATTTAAACAATTTAAATTATAACACAATAAAAATCCATGCAAATATGCACTTTTTCATGGATTTAGCTTAACAATTAACACATTGCACCAAGATCGTTTACTAAAACGCATAACAATTACATGACATCTTAGGGTTTCTAATCAAATTAAAAAATTAAAAACCATAAACCCTAAAAACCCTTTAAGGTCATTCGACCCAAAAAAAAATTAGGGTTAGGGATTCTAACAAATAAACCCTAAAACATGTAACTAAACGAATCAAGATCCAATTTTTATGCGTTTCGATAATTAATTACACATTATAACGGCTCTAGATGCCACTGTTGGAATTATTATATCATGACCTTCATATAAATAAACCAAGTACATCAAAGTGAGGATGAGCGGAAGCAATTATAATAGATCGAATAACATGTAATTAATTAATCAATTATATAAATCGTAAACGTACCTTTGTGATTCTAGCCCGAACAAGAATCAATGCAATCTTCCAGAACCAAGAACCCTAATTAGGGTTTATAAGGATTATATGAATTACCCCTTACCTTTTTGTAATTCAATCCAAGAAACAATCAATAGTGTGATTGTATCACGTTCTTGTACACACGTACTATAACGTATTAAAGTTATGCAAGTAATTAAATCACAAAACATTAAACCAAGACAATATTTGTTTAATAAAAAAAATCAATCATCCCTTTGTAGAAGGCATGGATCGATTGATCAAAGAAAAGAACAAAGAGAAAAGCTTTTAGGTTTTTGTGTGTGTGCACAAGAGTACCAAAAACCTAAACCTTTGATGTGTATATATACTATAAGAAACTTAGAGCTCAAGTTTTGTGTGGGTTGGGTAAACCCACAACAAATCCGATCGGCCCTCAAGGAATGGAGGGGATCCGGAACCTTCTTGACTTCTAATTTCATTCTAGTCCTCGTTCTTTTAGTTTAACGTCCATTAGTCATATATCTTATATACTAATAAACGTTCATATGTTTTGTGATAATTAATAAATAAATACAACATTTATATTCAAGTATTAATCTTTAATACTCATACGTAAAGTGTGCAATCCCGTAATCTCGAGTTCGATTCTAACACACGACTACTAAATAATGTCCATATTCTAACAGCTGGGTGGTCCGGTATCTATCCTTTTTTCCTTGTGTGTGTGTTTTAGTTACGTGCCTCGCACCATTTTGAGCGATGTGGTGGATTATGATATTATGAAAAAAGTGATGATATGACAACATTTTACCCACGGCACCACTCGACTACACAACAAGATACCTAGTGCTCTAAGAACTAAAGACAAAAAGCTTCAATTCAAATGTTTCAAAGTTCAAACACTTCAAACCACTTCAAAACATGAGAAAGCTCAATGAAAAAGATACAAACCCTTCTAAGACTAGTCGTAATAGAGGCATGCTTTTTCACATGTTAATCTTGCTACACCCTCTCTTCTTCACGTGTTATAAACCATATTCGGAATAATATGGCTATCCGCTTGACCAAACCATATTCCTGTTTGGCTGTTTGTGTGTGTAAGTAGCATTGTGGGGTGTCTTTGTGTTTATATGGAGTATGCTTGTGTGGTTAGTCTAGTAATCATTGTTACGGTTATTTTGTGATTGATTTAGTAATGAAATGAATAGTGATATATAGGTAAGATGACAGTGATGAGTTTGGCACTATTCCACTCGATCTAACTTTCTAATCACCACATTCATTCATGTACATTCGTTCAAAGCAAAAGTAAAATGTGCGCCTTTTAGAATGATGTAATCAAGTCGTCGTCTAATTTAATCTTTAGAATGAAATGAAATAAGAATGCCCTATATTACTATATGTGTCGAATTTAAATCACCCAAACATGCATAATCTTTACATTTTATCCAGGGCCGGTCCTGAGTTTATAGCTGCCCTAGGCGAGACGGTTTTTGATGCCCTCTATAAGATGATCGAAAATGACTACAAAATACTATAAACAAACACACATTATTTTGTAATGGTTTAGCCTTAAAAAAATATATCAAACTTAATAAAAACTTGGGGAACAATTAAATTTACTCTATCATATAAATTATTGACTTTTGACATTTTGTTGTATTTTGTCAATTCTTATTATTTGGGCGTTTCTGAAAAATGTTTCGTCAAATATTACAATTATACAAATTAAAGTTGAAAATTATTAGGAAAATGAAACTAAAGAAAAATGATTGAGATGCCTAAAAGTGTAACTAATTATGTGTCTAAATATATGTGACAATAAGTTATTGGTTCGTGAAGAAGTGAGTCTTTCTATTGTGACCCAACAGGCTGACACATAGGTTTAGCATATAATTAGATATAACAGTTACACATGTCAATTAATGCTCAAAACTAAATGTCACATATTTGGTTGA
The DNA here is from genome assembly GCA_030686995.1 of Artemisia argyi. Classification (NCBI taxonomy): domain Eukaryota; kingdom Viridiplantae; phylum Streptophyta; class Magnoliopsida; order Asterales; family Asteraceae; genus Artemisia; species Artemisia argyi. The sequence goes on from CM060699.1 coordinate 90,572,944, forward strand.
GGCTATTGTGTGAATTCAGTCTAATAGTTGAAACTTATAAACCTTTTTTGCCGTACACTAACTTAAGTTACTCCTTATTAGCTACGTATAAAATATTAAGATGTGTATTAAATGCTTGTACTTTAATAATATAAATTAGAGAAATGATACATAGACTTAATTGTGGACCTAATCATGGACCTAAAAATATGTAGCATTATTCTGATGGCTGCAGGCAGGGACCCACTTATTTTAAAACCCATCAGAATGATGTCACATGTTTTTAGGTCAACAATTAGGTCTATGTATCATCTCTCAATAAATTAATCACCCTTGCACATATACACTAGTTTTTTTCAACCGACCTAAGTTGGTAAATTTTTTTGACAATAGTCAAAAAAATGGAATTTCCATAACTCACCTTCTATTCAGAAATAAAATTAGAAAAAAGGTGGTAGTTGTTACTTTAAAAACTTGAGGTTTGGTTTTAAACAATATGATAAACAAAGGGATAGCTTATTTAATTTCTTTAGCCAAAGAAATATTCCCTTGAAAAGCAGTGTTGTGGATAAACGGCCGCCCAAACATGGAATAAAATAAAACAAAATAAAAAGCCGGCACATCAACGTCTAAGCCGCTTGTCATTCTGCTTTAACGCGTGCCACGTAACCCTTTCATCCGCTTGGGCGGCGCCTTTTGCCTCCCTCAGTCAAATAACTCGGTGGCCTCACCACCTTGTCTCGCACACACTCTTTCATTTTTATTTTATATCCCTACAATCAAGGTTTTCATGATTGAGATTCTACCGATAATCGTTTTCGTCTTTGCAAGATCGTTATCGTAAAATTAGATCGGGATTTTAAGATCCAACTATAATGTCAGTTTCTTAATAGTTTTTGTAATATTATACAAATTTACAAATTATTACATATTATAAACACAAAATTATATGAATGTTCCATCAAAATATTGTCCCAAATTATGATTATGAAATGTTAAATAAGATTAACATGTTGTTTTTTAAATTTCACAAAAAATAATTTAAAAATTTGCAGTTTTTAGTTTGTTATCCGAGAAAAGTAGGATCGGATCGGATCGAATTATATCTTAAAATCTTATGGTCAAGATCGGGATCCTATAAGATCTTAAGCTTTCAAAGATCATATGTAAGATCTTGATCGTTTTTTATTTGCAGTATCGTAAAATAGTAAAAGCCTAAGATCATGATTGGGATCCTGATAACTATGCCTAAAATTTTCTAATAAAATTTAAAGAATTTCTTAAATAGCCAAAAATAGAAAGATGGTCCACTTTCGGACTAAAAAAACAAATAAATAAATAAATAAATAAAAATAAAATTTAAATTCTCAAACTATATAATGCAAATGACCGATTGTACGACTCTACTAAATTCCTAATACGTGTCCCTCTTTTACAAACTGTGCAAGTAATCAACGTACGTAAATGACTAGCTATATAACAAAAGGTTAACAAGTAAAAGAGTGACTTCTGAATTTTGCCCTCCGGTGTCATTACGTGAACCGGGTCCGTTACAAAAAAAAACATTGTACATGTTCGAAAATTCATAACAAAACGTAAATGGTTACAGATCTTCAAATTTCTAGACGTGATGCGTTAAAGTGATGCAAACGTAAGCTAATTTAGACACATATGTAGCGTTGTATATATATAATAATAAAATGTATGAATTTTTGTGGCATTTGTAAAGTAAGACCGTGTTCAATAACACCACTCACACTCTTTTAGAGACGACCCTCTAAAGGTAGCACACAGTTTTAAGATATTACATATACTACAATCTTAGTTCAATAGTATGTCCCTATTTTACGTTTTATGTTTGAGTAAAGTCTATTTATGCTTAATGTACTTATTCTCTAATCTCATTTTGCATACTGTACCGACGAAAAACTTTGAGTTACCGAAATTGCTACCAGACGGTTGTTTCCATGTGGCTATCTTTTTATTATTTATTATTATTTTTTTTTAATAAATATTAATACCACGTTGGCATGGATTGACCCGTTATGCTTGACCCGATGTTTATTAACTCAATCCAACCCATAGTTATATTACCGTTTTCCCCCTTTTTCCTCATTAACACACGAACCTTAATTTTTTACTTCACACATCACCAATTCGAATCACTCGATCCATACTCAAATAAATCAATTCCAATGATCAAGAATGTCTAGATCATCTTCTTTTCGTCATAGAGAGCTACCAGCACATTGTAAATGTGGATTCCTTTGGTTAAATGTGTTCCATGGACAGATTTGTCTAAACTATCACAATTCGAATGTAGTAAATTATTATAATTGTTTTCAATCCCCAAATTTTCTTAATTTTAGGGTTTATTAAATTCTTTTAATTGTCAGACTGTTGGTAAGAAGAAATGTAATGATTTTTTTTTGGATTGATTTTGAGGTTTACAATCAATGGTATAAGTATTAGATGTTTGAATTGTATGTCACTCAAAATCTGGGTGAAAGGGATGAGTATGTTGAGCATTTAAGGGTTGAAGATTAGTTGGAAAGGCTTCAAATTGAGCGTGATAGGTTGATATTTAAGTTTGAACAAAGCCAAAAAATTTGTAGGTTTTGGAATATTATGATTGTTTGCATTGTGGTGGTTCTAATTGTGATGAAAATGTAGTTTATAGGTTATGTTTGTGTATTTCCTTGTGTTGTTTGTTGTTTGTAGTTTGTAGGTTATGTTTATGTAGTTTTTAGGTTTTGTTGTAATGGATGAAAATTTGCAGCTAATAATGAAAGCCATATCAATGGTAGATTTGTAACTAAGTTATTTGATTTCCAGTGCATCCTTTGTTGACTGCATTTTTACTCATAATTTACAGACAACACAAAAGCTAAGTTAATGGCAGACAACAAACTTAACAACCCATGATTCATAACAAACAAGGGTTTTAACTCATCTTTGAGTCAAAACCTATAAAGTACATCCTACCAAACGGGCCCTTTAGAGACTCAAAAAAATACTTTTTTTAATGAAACTGTGGAAAACTAGAAGGGGTTGAATAGTTTACCGCTTTTTCGTTTCTTATTTAGCTTAAATATCCTTTTAGAAACCTTACGTTTGCTTAAAGATATAAACATAACTTTATATGTTTGATTCTTTGAAAAGCTTTTCATGTGAATAACAATTCTAACTGTACTTGTTTCATACTTTGAAAAGCTTTACTTGTGATGATCCTAACTTTGCTTGTTTTAGTTCTTTGAAAAGTTTTACATTTGTTTCAAGATATAAGTACAACTATACTTGTTTTAATTCTTTTTGGAAAGCTTTATATGTGATTAGCAATTGTAACTAAAAGACAACATGTAATAAGTAAAGATAAAGAAAGAAACGATCAAACCACAACACGATTGTTTATCGTGGTTCGGCTACAAGGACTCTTTTTCCTTGCCCTACATCCACGCCCCGAGTTTCCAACTCGAGAGTTATAAGCACTAATCAACAAGCTCCTTTCACCGGCGGAGAAAACTTTTACAACGTCGCTTACACTTTTACCGACACTAAGCTAGATGTCGAGTTCTTTTACAAGGGTACAACCACTCTCATTCGTCGCTTACACTTTTACCGACACAAAGCTAGATGTCGAGTTCTTTACCAAGGGTACAACCACTCCCGTTAGTTCTTTTACTAGGGTACAACAACTCCCAACACTCTTTGTATTTTGAGGCCTAAAATACTAACCTATAACTTCTACATACATGACACACATGAAGTATAAACTACCAAAGCTTATACATGACCAAGCTATCAAGACTTGCAACTTTAGAGTTGAAGCTTGTAACTTCTTGAATGATCTTGTGAAGTTCCTTGCTACATAAGAGAATCACAAATCAAAAGGTTACTGAGTTAGTTGAGAGAGAGTGTGAATATATGTCCTAAAAGAGTTGGCCAAAAATCAAGTTATGGCTTGGTATTTATAGCACATCATACTGCATGCTTGGCGGATCAAGCGGAACCCTCATATGGGTTCCGCCCGTGTACCCCCAGGGTACCGCCGGGTCTGCAGTAGGTTTTTGCAATAACTCTTCAAACCAAACAAGGTCTTGTCTCATAACTCCTAGCAACCAAACAATGTCACATCACTTAAATCAAGTCAAACACAAAACTTGTAAGCAACCTCAAAGCAAGTCAAACACATTTCTTTTCATAAATGCATGATGACAAAACTTGCCATAAATGTGATGTGATTATTTCTATTTTAAGAAATAAAACCCATGTTTAGTTTAAAGGGAAATGTAAACATTAGTTAAACAAGACTTAAACACTTAAAGTGATAATTTACTTTTAGCTAAAGTTCATACTTTGTCATTAACAAAACTTAGCAAAGATCGTAAAATATAAATAACGTTTTTAGGCGATATTTGTATTAACAATCTCCCCCTTTTTGTTGATGACAAAACATAAACTTTATTTAAAAGTAAGCCATAAGATTTAGTGTTAAGTCTTATAAAGTTAGTATTAAAACTTGTTTTAGCAAAGAGTTAGCGAAGCGGAAATATCAAAAGTTGAACAAGTTTAATATAAATTCTCCCCCTTTTTGTCGAAACAAAAAGTAGAGAAGCGAAGCGGAATAATGGCCATGCTCCCCCTTGGTCGATACTCCCCCTAAATGGAGTGCCAAGAGAGGAGACATGGATTTTGAACCTACAAAAGAAAAGTTAGTTTCCGCACAAGATAAGTCATGAAAGCATGTCATGTTTAAAACACAACTAAGAGTTGCGAAGCGGAATAAAGCAAGACTCATGCTCCCCCTTGATTGCTACTCCCCTAAATGGAGTTTCAAGGAAGGAAGACATGGATAATGAACCTACAAAAAGAGAGCTTAGTTTCTAAGTCACAAGATTTATGTATAGTATCATAGCAAGGTATAGTTCACACATCATACCTAGATAGTCACCAAACAATTTAAACCTTGTTGTAGAATGAATTTTATTAAATTGTAAAATTTTGACTCTTAGAGAGTCAAAGACACGAAATTAAGATGACAACATCCTACTTTTAAAAACAAAGAAACACTAAAACTAAACTAAGACCATAAAATGATACAAGGAAATCATCATTTTCCTTAATGAGAAACATTTTCCGAAAACAAGGATGGGGTTGTTTAAGGATGAAAATGTAGGTTGAGGGTTGTAGCGGCTTTTATTTTGAGAGGTGAGGTGGTGTCTTGGTTTTGGTTTGTTGGTTAAAATGGGGGATATTTTCCAAGAGAAATGGTTTTGTTTCATTTTGGAGACTCTAAGGTTGAGGTGGGTTAGACAAGGATTGTAGATGATCCAAAATGTGGTTTAGAATAAACCTCATTTCTTTGGATAACTCACGAAGTTCCGTTCGACATCTTTCACTAATGTGAGCGGTTCTCTCGCAATGTCCGCAATCATGGCGGGGGAATGATGGTGGTGGATGGATGGTTTGATTTGTTGGTGGTGGATGGTTTGAACTTGAAGGAGCAAATGTGGATGGTTGAGAGGTGTGTTTGCTTCCTTCACTTGTTGAGTCTAATGCCGTATGAAATTCCATAACATGGTTGATTTGAGAGTCAACCATTCGTTTGAAGGCATTTAGGTGGGCTAAATGAGTACTTATTTCCTCATTCATGTTTGGAGGTTTTTCCCATATGGATGTTTCTATTTTCTTATAAGAAGAAAGTAGAGTTTCAAAATTTTGGGAATTTTGTTGTTGTGGTGGTTGTTGTTGTGGTTGTGGTTGTTGATTTTGAACAAAATGGCGGAAGCTTGATTCGCCGGAAGGATTGCCATGAAGGTCTTTGAAAATTGGGTGAAACACAAATGATTTTTGGTGGGTATGACCTTGATCATTTGGAAAAATGGATGGTCTAGCATAACGGTAAGCCAACCGTTCTACCGTAGATGGGTAATGGGGTTCATCATTAAGTTGCTCACTAGGTTGTTGTTGGGTTTCCATTTGAGCAACGGTATCAAAAAGTGAGAAAGATTGTGGACTTGATGATAGATCATCAAAAGTTTCCAAATTGGGTGTTGGTGATGTTGGTGGTGTATGGAAAAGTTCCATTGGTGTAGGTGTTGGTGATTGAGGTGAAGGAGTTTTTGATTTAAAAGCTTGTTGAGAAGATGAAGTTGACACACTCGAAGGTTTACTTGATGATGGGTTAATTGCTAGGTTTGAGTTCCAAAGTGGTGGAGAAGGTGGTGGAGTAGCAAGATTAAGTAAATCTTGAATAGTTATCACATTGGTATTACAATGTGTTGAGGATGTAGTTGAGGTAGTAAGGTTAAGAAAATCTTGGATAGGTGAGGAGATATTAAGTGAGGCATCACTTGATGATGATGAGCTTGACTTTGTGGTTTTGTTGAAGCAACAAGGTTTCACACTAATCCTAGTGGTTTTAGCACATGATTTTGATGACTCGGATGAGGTGTAGGATTTGGTCATTTCAAAGGTTTTGGTTTTGATGTTTGAGGGGAGAAGTCTTGATGGTGATGGTGTGATTTGAATTGTTGTGAAGCTTTCAATTTTATAGGATGAGAAAAGTGTTGAAATAGTGTTTGGATTTGATGTTTTACTATTCTAAGATTGAGGTGTCAAATGATTTTCATGACCATGTCACATCATTTGAGGTCAATCCAATGAATAGGATGGAGTGAAAGACCTAAGCACTCAATGCTTTGTGATCATGGGAAGTGGTTTGGTAGAAAATGTATCAAAGGTTTGAAGGATCCTTTAAAAGGGTTCCTTTGGTTAGTTATGTTTTGAATTTGAATTTTGGCGGGAAGTGTCTTACTAATTGTTTTAGTGAGTGAGGTTTGTTCCAATATGGTTGTTGTTGTAAATGAAAGATGTTTCTCACTTAGGATAATGATTTGACACTTTACAAGTTATGAACTTAAAAAATAGCAAAAATTTTCTGCAGGTGACTGGCGGATCTCTCAGAAGACACTGGCGGAACCCATTTGAGGGTACCGCCTGGTCCGTTGGGCCATTTCTGGAATTCCCAGAAAACACACTGGCGGACCCCAATTTTGGGTACCGCCAGATCCGCCAGGGCTGAAAAAGTTTACAGTCCGCGTTTTTTACCCGCGAGACGATTTTCAAAATTTTCGAAAATTCCTAAAATCAAAAAGATAAGGTATTACTGGTTAGGCAATGCAAAAATTAGATATGTAAACATACCAATCATGGGATTTTGACCTTGAGGTCGAGGATTACACTATACTTAGTAAGAATTCCCATAAGCATAAAAAAAATGACAAACACCTTAAACATTGTCATTATGCATAAAATTTCATACAAACATAATCCAATCAACATAATAAACCATGAAAGTGAAAAACACATAATTAACATAGTTTTAACACAAAGAGGCTTCTAAAGCACTCATAAGCCAAACGCTCCTTAATCTTCTCACAACCGGTCAATCTTCTTTTTGAGCTTGTTTAGGTATCTTCCAAAACACTTGAACATTCCTTTGGTTTGCTTGAATTCTTCGGAAGCATTGTCAATGATGGGGAGAGCTTGAAGGTATTCTAAAGGAGGTAACTTAGAGTTTGGTAGTTTATCATCGTCGCTCATGCCGGATGATGATGAAGATGGAGTAGGTGATCGAGTACGTTTGCCCTTATTTTTGAAAACTCGTTTATCACTTAGGGGAACGAAGGTGTGAGGAACTAGAAAATAGTCAAGGCGTATTCCATCTTCGTTAGAAGAAATGGGTGAGATTCCTCTAAAGAGGCGTGTAAGAAGCATACCATAGGGAAGAGCGGCTGTTCCAACTAAGGATATGTCGGCCATCCTTTTGGCTAGGTAGTAGGCTAAGTTGAAGGGTTGACCGGTTGAAATGCTATAGAGCATATAACAAAGACATGTGTTGATGTGATCTCTATTTCCTATGGTACTTATGACGTTAGCCCTAAGAATTTCTTCCCATTTCTTAAATTGCGGTTTAAGCTCATTGAGCTCCATACCAAAAGGATCCTTATCTATAGTATTCCCCGAACGGTTCACCCTAGTGGTAGAGGTTCTAACAAAGAGGTGTTCCTTAATAGTTTCCTTACTAGCAAGAGGTGTATCGTATGGATAAAAACGTTCAATAGTACCAAGACTTGAAATGGGCCACTTATCCGTGTAGAGGCAAGTTCCCTCATTTGGTACACCAAGAATTATAGCTAAGTCTTTTAAATCTATATCATGTGATATTTGATTGGTTGTGAAGTTTAATGAGATCCTACTACCGGCACATGAGGAAAGGTTTACGGTTGCATAAAATTCCAAGATGAACCTAGGACAAATGGGCTCATCTATATCAAGGAGACAATCAAAGTGAATTGCGGCAAAGTTTTGGCGAATAGATGTTCCTTCTAGAAAGGATGGATCAATGGTTCTACCTTCGTGAACATAGCGTTTTTCTAATGCCTTAAAGGTTTCTACTAGAACCGGGTTGAGACCTTTGGTCATATGGTGTTTGGGCATGTATTTAAGGGTTTCTTTGTGATCGAATTTGTTTGCGGGAGGCATGTTGATTCCTAGAAAACATAAAATTGTATGTTAATGACTTTTAACAACGAGGATGTTCTAATATATTCTTATATGCAAGACAATGTGAAGACATGGTTATCTTGACTCATTTTGATTCCCAAATCGTTTTGTTATGCAAATTTTGTTGTAAAAACAAAAGATAACCAACACTCTCCTAATTGAATGTGTCTTCGATTGAATGTACCCGAAAATACATATTAGTTATGTATCCCCTTTAGCATTCAAGAGATAGTATGCAAGTGATGTTTAAATGATGTTTTTCATTTGTTTTAACAATGTGGTGATGAATCATGTTGCAATTAGAAAAATAATGCTCTTGGTGTGTTTGGTAAATCAAGGTAACAATGAAAAGATACATTTCTTAACTTAATGAAATACATAATTGACTAGCCACCAAGTTTTTCATGAATCATGAAGTTTTATGCAAAAGCCCTAAGATTCTAGTTAATGATTGTAAGCAAAAATGTTATGATTAAATTAAAAATGTAATTGTGATTAGAATACTTACAAAGTTAGTTGGATTGGAAGAGATTGGATTAGAAGCCCTAAAATTCGTGAGGATATGTGTTTTAGAGAGGGTGATGCTGTTTGTTAGTTTTTGTTAAGACTTAATAGGGTGTTTGGCTTTGAAATAAAGAGTTTAAAACATTCTGAGGTTTGGCGGACCAGGCGGAACCAAAAAATGGGTTCCGCCCGTATAGTCTGAAGGTTCCGTGGGTTCTGCAGGGAAAAACTCAAAAGAAATTGTTTTGATTTTTGTGGTTTTATCCTAATGTTCAAAACTATGGTTTTAGGTCTTATGAGTCCTTGACTAAGCCTAGGGATGATGAATGCTTTTCATTCAAGAGATTTTGATAACGTGATGATGAAATAGTTAACGTAGAAGACTTTCTTAGTTAAGACGTTCCTCAATGAACAATCTTACCAAGGCGATGATGATGGATCACAATATGTCAATAAAAAACATAATGGATTGAATTGTCGCTGAGGTCGATGCTTCCTTTGTTGAAGGTATAGCAATGTTGATAAGATGAATTCCGTTGTTGATGCGAGTTTGCTTGTTCAAGCGGAGCTTGTTGATGTGCTTCTCCATTCGATACTAATTTGAGAGTCATACGCGTTTTGGAGAATCATTGGGTAAGTAAGCATAAAAGTACAAGTACCACTTGAGCTTTTCTTATCAACTTATTACCGACATAATTCCATTTGTCAAACACTATGGTTTCTATTCCCGTTCTTTTGGGAGACCATAATTTGAGTTGTGTAGTACTTAATGATGTATCCAAATAGGTTCAACTAGAGAGTTGTTTTAGGATCTTCTTTAACACGAGCACATAGACAAAAACTAAACATAATGTTGGATCTAATTGTTATGAGAACAAGTAGTCTTTCAAACATTTCTCTACATTTAGTTTTACCTACGGATTTACTAATCTCATTCTCGATAAGTCATCAATAACTTAACCATTGAGAACAAGAGAGCAACTAGGAATGTCTTTAAGTTAAAATCCCTTGCTTTTGTGGCTTGCTCTTATTATCAAGAGGTCTTTCAAACATTGACACTATACTCACTTGATTACTTTGAAATATCAATTTCGTTTCATTAGTTGTTTTATTCTAAAAAAAAATTGTTTTTGTTGAACTTGTTTAGACACAACTATGACCTCTAAATCAAGTTTTATAGCTAATGTCAATTTTGCTTGATTCAATGTTTAACTCAAGGTGAGAAGATGTTGTTTTGTACTTTTACTCCATGCTTGTCTTGCCATCATTGGACTTTCGACTAAGTTATCATCTACCAAAGATGATATCATAGAAGTAGGAGATCACTCGTTAAATGTCATATTTAACGACTCCTCGACTCTTTGGGTTTTCTTACTTAGGACACTATGAACTCTATTTATTTTTTTTAAAGTCCAAGAGGTACAACATCATTAGACTATGTGTCACATTTGATGTGTAAATCCTAGATGTTGAAAACTTATTTTCTTTCACACATCCTAATATATGCTAATGTGATTTATTTCACCTTGTGTGTTTTATGTGAGATTATCATAAAGGAGTGATTGAAGAAAAACACAATTTAAGACTCAAAGTATGGTGTTTGAGAATGTTATTTAACAAAGGTTTATTTTGCAAGCATCACAAAAGTGTTAGACATTTTAACACTTAGGAAATTCTTAGTTAGCTCACTTGTAAGCAAGAGTTGAGTGAGACTCACTCAAGAGTTTCTCGTGTTTATCTCTTGATGGTTAAAGAACTAAAGCACCTTATATCTCCTACTAGTACTAAAGACGAATTTCCTTGTTGCATAGAATCTAATCCTAGTTATTACTAAATAGCAAGTAAACACTTTTAGAGTATTACTAATAACACATATTCTAACACATAATGCTTAGAAGCAAGAGACTATTAAAGTCAAGTTTAAGTAATGTGTACCTTTTAAATTGCATAGAGATGCTATCAAGAGGAAAAACACAACGCGTAGAGTCTTGGTTTGACGACACGCTTAGAAACTCAATTACTCATGTATCCAAGAAGGTTAGACAATCATATAAAAGCATAGAGCATGATAATCTTAATTCTTCTATCATGAGTTTCTATTAGAGATAGAATTATCTCTAAGTCTCTCTTCTAGGTTAGACAAATTTTACTTGCTTTTGTTTTATTAGTTAATGGTGCTTTTGAGTTAAGTCCTAATCCGGTTTTATCTTTAAACAACCTTTGACTCCTCAACAATCTTTCAAAAGATTTTGAGCTTTCATCAAATTTAACTAATAATTTTTCCTTTCTCATTTTGCATTTTAATCTCATGTTTGTAATCTAGACATAATATACATTCTAGATTAATTTCAACATTACTCTCAATTCTTGACATTTTATCTTCTAACAAGATTTCCTTTTCAAAGATTTTGTTAAAAGATTTTGAAGATTCTTTCTTGAAGATAGTTTTTAGGTCCATGTTGCATAAACGTTTTAGACTCATTTTCTAGTTTAGAAAACTCTAGGATAAATTTGTCAAAGCAAAAGTGTTTGGTTTCAAAGTGTACCTTGCTTGATGTTTTATCTAGTTTAGAATCACAAACCGGATGATTGGCATCATCTTCATACGTGTTATTCCATGAATCACAAGTAAGTCTATTACGAGCATGACATGAGTAATCATCTTCACTTGTACCTTCATTAAAAACATTTAAACTAGTAGTACATGTATTAACTTCTACTAAGTGTCTATCAATTAGTTTTTCTAACACTTCTAATTCATATGTAAGATCACATTGATCATCTTTGACTTGACATATTCTTTGATGAAAGTTTAACATATTTTTCCAAATATCATTAGTCATTTGACAAAAATACATTCTTTTATATTTGGTACTAAAGCTTTATAAATCATTGTTTTAGCTTTAGTATTTTTATCAAGTTTAAGATAGTTATCTTGGTTTTCTAAAACTTGTTTTCTTTGGTTTGAGATCACCAAAAGAATTAGTATGCCAAAGATCTTGATCAATTGATTTCACATATTTTTCAAAATTACTTTTCCACTCAAGTAAGTTTTCTTTTTCAAATAGCGGTGGGTTTTGAATAGGTTGCCCTTCTTTGAGATTTTCAAAATCCATGGATCGATTCAAGTTTTAAAATACATTCTATTTTAAAGATCTTGAGTAACGTAGCTCTGATACCAATTGTGGAAAACTAGAAGGGGGGTTGAATAGTTTACCGCTTTTTCGTTTCTTATTTAGCTTAAATATCCTTTTAGAAACCTTACGTTTGCTTAAAGATATAAACATAACTTTATATGTTTGATTCTTTGAAAAGCTTTTCATGTGAATAACAATTCTAACTTTACTTGTTTCATACTTTGAAAAGCTTTACTTGTGATAATCCTAACTTTGCTTGTTTTAGTTCTTTGAAAAGTTTTACATTTGTTTCAAGATATAAGTACAACTATACTTGTTTTAATTCTTTTGGAAAGCTTTATATGTGATTATCAATTGTAACTAAAAGACAACATGTAATAAGCAAAGATAAAGAAAGAAACGATCAAACCACAACACGATTGTTTATCATGGTTCGGCTACAAGGACTCTTTTTCCTTGCCCTACATCCACGCCCCGAGTTTCCAACTCGAGAGTTATAAGCACTAATCAACAAGCTCCTTTCACCGGCGGAGAAAACCTTTACAACGTCGCTTACACTTTTACCGACACTAAGCTAGATGTCGAGTTCTTTTACAAGGGTACAACCACTCCCATTCGTCGCTTACACTTTTACCGACACAAAGCTAGATGTCGAGTTCTTTACCAAGGGTACAACCACTCCCGTTAGTTCTTTTACTAGGGTACAACAACTCCCAACACTCTTTGTATTTTGAGGCCTAAAATACTAACTTATAACTTCTACATACATGACACACATGAAGTATAAACTACCAAAGCTTATACATGACCAAGATATCAAGACTTGCAACTTTAGAGTTGAAGCTTGTAACTTCTTGAATGATCTTGTGAAGTTCCTTGCTACATAAGAGAATCACAAATCAAAAGGTTACTGAGTTAGTTGAGAGAGAGTGTGAATATATGTCCTAAAAGAGTTGGCCAAAAATCAAGTTATGGCTTGGTATTTATAGCACATCATACTGCATGCTTGGCGGATCAGGCGGAACCTTCATATGGGTTCCGCCCGTGTACCCCCAGGGTACCGCCGGGTCTGCAGTAGGTTTTTGCAATAACTCTTCAAACCAAACAAGGTCTTGTCTCATAACTCCTAGCAACCAAACAATGTCACATCACTTAAATCAAGTTAAACACAAAACTTGTAAGCAACCTCAAAGCAAGTCAAACACATTTCTTTTCATAAATGCATGATGACAAAACTTGCCATAAATGTGATGTGACTATTTCTATTTTAAGAAATAAAACCCATGTTTAGTTTAAAGGAAAATGTAAACATTAGTTAAACAAGACTTAAACACTTAAAGTGATAATTTACTTTTAGCTAAAGTTCATACTTTGTCATTAATAAAACTTAGCAAAGATCGTAAAATATAAATAACGTTTTTAGGCGATATTTGTATTAACAGAAACCATGAGTCAATTTTTTTTATGAGTTTCTAAATTCTTTCATGTTTTTTTTTTTTTTTTTTTTGCATTTTAATCTCGTGCCCCTAAAACACAAGGAAAAAAAACTATTTCTAAGAGCAAACGGTAAGGTAACATGAGTGGATGAGTTATAGGTTAACTCGATGTGTTAAAAGGTGCATTATTGTTCCATGGGTCTGCGTCATATGCACGTTAACGTGCTGAGTGATTTGCTTAACACAGCGTTAAGCTTGAATGTTGAATTAAAAAAAAAAAAAAAAAAAAAAAAAAAAAAACCCTTTGGCCCATGTAAACTTTTATATTATTTGAATTCCAAAAACCAAAAATTACAAAACACCCCCTTTGATTTAAAATTCAAACCAAAAATTACAAAACGATACGAAGTAAATCATCCAACGATACTCATGAAGCTTTTATATAGATTTGTAATTGTCGATGAGCTCTGACTTCTCTTCCCACACTTGCAACACTTGTTCCCTAACCATTTTCAAGGTGACATGAAGTTGCAGATCTGTTTCATCGTTTCTTAATAGAGTTTCTAGACCGACCCTAATAGCTGGATGGTCTTGAGGCAGCGCGCGCAACCTTTCGATCTCTGGAGCACGTTTATCCTTCTGCAACATATTACGAGTTATCTCACCTAGCAAATTGTTAATCAGCCTGGGCTCTTTTTCTTGTTCATTTCGTAATCGGGTTAGGATACTCCTTTGCACCTCAGCAGGTTCGTTAGCCATAGTGTATGTGTGAGAATATGAAGTCTTGTTAAAGTGGCATTTATAGGGCAAACTAGCCGTTAGAGGATATTGTAACGAAAACTAGCCGTTAGGCATTTTATTCAGATTCAAACTAGCCGTTAAGCATTTTAACAGTACAACATATTGATAACGATATGGAAATAGTTAAAAACGATACTAAATCATACAATACCGTTAACCATAAATTAGCCATATAGGTTGGTTTCTCAAAACCTCCCACACGTGAACATATTTGAAGCTTTTCCCACCATAGCGTTGCTCATAAAGCTTTTTCACCGGCAAGATTTGGGTTGACTGATGAAGAACTCCTGGAGCAAGATTTGCAAGTCTTGAGAGAGTATGAAGAAGCCGAAGAACATGAGGTAGCTGCTCGTAGGGCTCGGGAAGATGCTAGTACGGAGCGGGTAAACAGAGAAGCACAATACCGCTAGGCCATGATGTTAGGCCCTATTCAATCAGAGTCGTCATTTTCGAGTGACGAGTGCTTTGTCTCAGATGATTTATTTTTTTAATTCGTAGTTTCATTTAGATGTTTAATGTATTTTCATTTCATCGTACTTTTTATATTTAATGTAATTCTTGTTTAATGTAGTTCGTGTTTTAAGTTTAATGTTTAATGTAATTCGTATCTACCTACTCATAAAACATTTAGCACCCTCTCTCTTCCAAATTTTTAAGATTTCCATGTAAAGATTTTAAGTAAATACAACTAATTAAACTATATGTACAATTAAATTATGCATAAACACTTACACATATTAAGTGGTCAACATTTTTAATTAATGTTATATTAAAAACACCCATTTGATAAAAGGTATAATTAATAAAACACAATGTACAAACTATTTGAAGCACAAATACAACTAATAAACACTATTTAACACACACAATTAATACACTATTTAATTCATCTCTTCACCAAATTATACAATCATTTAACAACAACAATGTACAATCTAATAAAGCCACTAAGCCAAACACGTAAAAATTAATCCATTAGGCTGCCCGCAGTGTTCGGTCGCCGCTGTGCCAACCGAGGAATGAAGGTCGAACTGGGTTGGTCAGCTCCAAAATTGACGAAGGGTGATTATGCTAAAGGAACGAATCAAGATTTTGTTTGTGGTATTTTCGGTTAACATGAGATGAAATTATATCAGTGCCTTAACAAAAATTATTATTATTTGTAAATTAATTGTTTAATAAAAGTATGATCGCATAACATCACATTATCAGAAAATATAGTCACAGGGTACCCGCCGCAGCATCACGCGGGTACCCTGCTAGTTTAAGTATAATAGTTAATGTAATTTGTGTTTTGTAAATATTTATGTTAGTTATTAAATAAAATATTAGTTTTAGTTTAAGGTTGACTTTGAAAATATTTAAATTAAAGTTGAGTTAATGTGAGTTATTGTAACATGTATTTTTTGATGAGTTAAGGTGAAAAAGTTATACCTGACGTGACACTGATCTCACGATACGTTGTCTTTCAAATAAAAACATTACTCCCTTATTAGTTACATAGATTTTTCGTTAAATTTTGTAATAATACTTGACTTTCACCTATCCTTAAAGTATATTTATTTTGAAATCTCAAACACGCCTATATAAACAACCCAAACCTCATTTGTTCCATACCCACCCTACCGTTATTACACACACCAAATACTTTTAACATCTAACAATGGTGATGAAAAACCAAACCACCACCAAACCATTAACAGCCTCAACCGTTAACGAAGTCCATTACCGCGGCGTAAGAAAGCGTCCATGGGGCCGTTACGCCGCAGAAATCCGTGACCCGGGTACTAAAACCCGTGTCTGGTTAGGTACTTTCGATACCGCGGAAGCAGCAGCACGCGCATATGACGCGGCTGCTATCAACTTCCGCGGCTCCAAAGCAAAGATAAACTTTCCACCCTCATTCGATTACGTCACGGTTGCAATTCAGAATAGTCATCATAGTAGTACTTTGGATTCATTAACCCGGGAGAGTGAAGTACACGCGCCAGTTGAGCTTGATCTTATGAAATGTGTCGCGGTTGTACCACACGCGCAGCCAGTTATGTTTTTTCCGTACCCGATCTATCAAATGGAACAACAACAATGTTTTGACGGTGGATATGGTGGTGGGGCCCACAGTGAATCTGGCTCTTTGTCGTCTGGAGTGGATTATAACTCGCGAGATGATACGAGTTATTCGAAACATGAGATTAACCTTGATCTTAATCTAGCTCCTCCAACATTAGAAGTTTAAGCTTTGTGTTTTTTTTATAATGTTAAAAAGGTTAAATTAAAAGGGAAATATGGAATAATTTCTCTTTTTAGTTGATTGGTTTTGTAAGTAGTTTTTGATAGTCCTTTTCATGATTTTGATGAAGTAAGATAAATACTAACAAAATATTTATGCTCATTGCAATATTTGATCTTATATGTTGGCTCTATATTAAAAGAAATTGTATTCTTTTTTTGAACAAAAAAGAAATTGTATTGGCAATACCAAAACCATGAAGATAACGTTAACGTTACTTTCAATTAAGATTCTAGTTGTCTAAATGGTATTCATTCGTTAGCTACTTTCCTAGAAGGTTTGGATTAAAAAGTCACCGGGCCCGCTTAAAATTTGATTACAAATCAGTCGACATGGTTACGATACATCGGCTCTGATCTAAGATGTATATTGAATTTTGATATACGAGTAATTATGAAATAAAAGTTTAGTGCGAGTGTTAAAAGATGCATTTCAGGTGAGGTTTTGATGTAGTGTATTTTTTATTACGAATTGATAATGCTGTATCAGATATTCGGATCGGAGTATAAAAGTATAAATAACTCGTGCTTAGAACATTGCAGTATAAGACCGAATCATATTCTTGCTTCAAATCAACCTGTTTAAACTTAAAAACAATACGCGTTGGATATCATTTTCCATCACAACTAGCGATGTCATTGTGAGATATTAACTGAGTGTCCAAAATTTAAATAAAGGTTAGCGTGACTAGCATTAACAAGCCCCGTATTTGACAACTAATTGCTATAACATGGGACCAAATGTGTTACAAGATCATGCGATACAGATTCAAGTCAGGTTATCGGTTAATCCATTAGAGCAAGGAGTGTACCGCAACGATATTTCATAATTTTCTCAACAAAACCTACGTTATCGCATCGACTTCAATATTATAGTGTACAAAAACATAAGAGAATAAGAACATACTGATTCGATGCAATTCAGTAGAGTTTGAATATACAAGATGAATTCTAAGCGTGTATCTATGAAATGTCGTAAATGTTTTCACATTATCTATCTAACGGATGGGGTCGGTCTAATGATATCGAAGGAAGTTATAAAGTAGCTACCCAGAATTAGTAAACATAGGTATTAGTAGACTAAAAGTAAAGATTGTGTATAATTTAGGTACCATTTTGTGAACTATTCTAATTTGAAGGTGTTACTTTGGTGAGGTGTTGGGAAAGCGGGAGGCGGCAGCGAGTGGGCCCGCGGGATTTGCGGTTTCTTACGCGTGTCGGCGGAATTTATGAAGTGGCTACTTGGTACGTTCATGCATATTTTTAATTGAAATATTCTAATTTCAACCCTAGTTTAGATCTTATTTAATCGTGTTAGTTGCACCACTTACTGTAGCGATAGGGAAGACGACGTAACATAAACACGTTTTGGGGAGAAACTTGTTTGAATGAAAAAAGTTAACTTGACTAACTCGGTACCAAAATGATCATGAAAATCACGATTATCAATCAAAATGCAGCTCAAGAAGAATATTGGAAAAACTCATGGATGGAAATAGCACCATCTAACTCAGTTCGGCACAAATTCGCACAAACAAATTATGGTGTTTGAATGGGCGGATCTATTAAGGGATCGGAAAGGGTCCCGGTCCCTCTAAGCCTAAGACCGTTAGTATATTTTTTTCTTAATTTCATGTGTTAAAATTTTATTTTTTTCCATCTCGACCCTCCTATTTAATGTTCTTCCCGAAAAAAAATTGTTTCGACCCTCTCAATAATTTTTTTTTAGCTCCCCATTGCCGTGTTTGGATTGGACTATTAAAGTATTTGAGGAAGAATTTATGGATGCTCACAAAGGTGTGTTTCGATTAAATTGAAAGGGGTGTGAAAGTTAACTGATTGATGGAATCAATGATACATGTAGCTGAATTTTGATGGCCGAAACTAGGGGTGTGCGTAAACAATTCTCTTACATAACATTTTTATGATTAATAGTTTGTTGTTGTTATTATTTTGTGTTTTTTTCTTCAAACTTGAAAAAGTTATTTTATGTTACATTAGAAATTCGAACATTGAAAGATCAAACCGCGATAAACGAAATAAAAACTGAAAAACCGAACCTAAAATAAATGAAACCGAACAATTTATAGAAAGCAAAAACCTCTTCAGTTCGGTTTTGTTTTAGCCAATACTCACTTCTAGCCGAAACCACACACTTAATGGCTGAACCATAAATTATGAGTGGTGGTTATTAAGTATGTAGTTACTTGGTAAAAAAAAATATGAATTTTGTATTTCAAACAAAGAGATATTGATTTAAATTTATATTCATCAACCATTGTATATTGTATTAGTGTATAATTTTTAGACCTAAACAACTTAATTCTTAGCCATTGTTAGGGCTGAGCATCGTGCCGAAACCGACCCGTCCCGACTCGATCCGGACAAGTCTCGAAATCGACAAGGCTGAAAATCCTAATCGAATCCTGACCCGATTCTAGTTCCGGTAATCCCGGATCCCGACCCGAGTCCCGAAATGAACCGATTTGTATGGTATTCTTTGTGTTTTCTCGGGTAATCCTGACTCCCGACAAGGCTGAAAACCTAAACTGAGTCCCGACCTGAGTTAATGTCGGTTTGTGTCGGTCGGTGTCGGTCCGAGTTGGGAGTCGATCGGTCGTCGGGCGTCGGTCGGTATTGTTCAGCACTAGCCATTGTATCAATCCAGCATATCACTTGGCATACTTAAGTTGGGTTTTTTCTATCTTGTTAAGAATGCAAAAAAAAAAAAAACAAAAAAAAAAACAAAAAAACAAAAAACTCTAGACTTATAAAAAATGTATATTTTTGTGGGTTTCTGAGTTCTGTTTATGTTCTTTTACCTTTTTATCTTGTGCCCCTAAAGCACAAGATAGAAAAATATCATACTTAGTTAAACAAATTACTTATGTCATACAAGGTTATACATATCACGCATGTGGGGTTAATTTTTGGTTATACGTATCATGCATGTGCGGTTAATTTTTTGATACCATTAATAACTAAGTTGTGTTTGAGTTGATATAATGATAAAGATCGAATATGTTTATCTTAGCAAATCAACCCAAACTCAACTCGATTTTCACATGTAGTTCTCTACAACTGCAAATCCTAAGTAAATATGGTTAAACTTTTTCTTATAAGATAGCAACACCCCTATCTATGATTTGGCATGCTAGCTTCATAAAAGAAAGTAAAAGCTTTGTAAAGACAATCTATCCTACTTATAAAGTATGGATGAGTGTTACCAGGTTAACTTAACATAGTTTCATACTTAATAACTATGTAATGAATAAACTTTTAAAGAAAATAAATCATGTTTAAGTAAAGAAACAAGTTTTTCAACGTTTAATTCATATTTGATATTTCACAAATAATTATACCTAAGTGTTTGCAGAATAATACTTGAGATTGAATGACAATGTATGTTTGTGACCTTCTCACTAAACTTAAACTTAAACACGAAACCTATGTTAAATGTTTTAAGTAAGAACTATGCTAACCAATAGAGATAATCTCTAGGACTTGGTTTTGATTGGAGAAGAAAATAAGCTCTTGAAAGTGTTCTAACTCTGAATATAAGAGGTGACTTTTCCTACTTCACAATGACCTATTTATAGGCGGGTGCAAAGTGGATATCCGTGAGGTAAAAGTAAAGTGTCAACCTTTGATGAGCTAAAATACACTTTGTACTTTAGCTTCTATTCCTACCATGTATACAGACATGCTTTCAGCTTAACAATGTTGACATCTGTTTGTACTTTTTACCAACTATAGTACTTCTTGAGATTTAATAAGTGCTTTTACACTTATCTTCTCAAGAAGTTTCCCGATCAGAATTCAGAGACTAAGTTGCTCTTTAGAGGCTCTAAGTCTTCTTGTAGCATCAGTGTTTGAGAAGATCTCTTAGGGAGACATAGTATTATTGTCATCACACTCTGACTCCATCATCCAAGTATTGATTCCTTTCTTCAGTCTATGACTTTCGCCTCAGATAATGACGAGTCTTTATTCTTCAGACTTAGAGGAACATCTTGAGGATGACTCCATGGTAACCGTTTATCAGGGACAATATACACTTAGGGTATTTTTCATTCAAATTTATGCTTAAGAGACTTTTTCGCTCTGAATCGACCCAACAATCCCCCCTATTTGAATAGAAAAATAGCCCAAGTTATTTTCGGTGCAAGTGAGCAAATAAATTGATAGACATTACACAGATTCCTCAGAGGAATACCAAAATCTATCCTAAACCTGTCAGAACTTATATCCTAGTTGCTCAAGTTTTACCTTCTTCAGAGTGAACTCTTCCTTATCAGGTCGTTGTTGGATCATGTTATCAAGTAAAGATCAGACCCTTTGTTCCACTCTTTGGAAGGCTTGCTCGTTGTTGATATCGAAGAAGAAGATTCCATGTTCTGTTTGTTCAATGACCAATCCATCTGTGAACCTGACACCTTCTGGAAGTGTTCTATTACAATGAAGAGCAGGAACATATTGTTCAGGTTCAAACTCGATCTTCTTCGTCCTCTTCTTTGACCCAAAAACATCTGGAATTGGTTTCAGAGGCTTTGCTTTGAGTTACTCTCCAATATTTCTCATTTCTTCAATGCTTTCCTCTAAAGTCCGAAGAAGTCTTGAAGCAGTTTTTCCTTATTTGTTTTGCAAGATAGGAAGCATCATTTCCCATTCCTTCACTCCCAGCTCGCTGAACTTGAAATTAGGGAAGGTTTCAGACTTTGATCTGTCATTGTCTCTCATCAAGGTGATAGAGGCATGAGTGGTCCTGGTGTTGTTAAATTTTGGAAGGTTCTAGACTTTGAAATTAGGGAAGCATCATTTCCCATTCCTTTTACTAGGTTAGTTTATCAGTCCAATATTTGATTTATTCGGGTAATTTAGTTTTTTTTTAGAATGACAACTTTTATAGAATGACTAGCAAGAAGCTAGCAACAAAAACATTACAAAGAAATTAAGTGGGGGTTTTTAAGCTAACTTTCCTACGTAAAAAACTTATTACATCTACTCGAACACCAATTAAAAGATAAAGCCACAATCTCGTCAAATATCACCGAACGTCTTGGAGCAGACGTATCAAAAACTGTTCTATTACGGAAGCCCCACATGTACCACCAATAAGTACCAAACACTCCATCCAACAAAGCCTTCGTACCATCAGGCATACAAATGGATAAAAACCAAGATTGCCAATCCGAGAATAACTCTAGATCCTGCCCATCCAGCTCCCACCATCGAAAAATTCTAAAGAAAACACTCCTCACAATAGGGCATTGAAAAAAAAACATGCTGAGACGTCTCCACCGAACCTTCACAAAGCGGACAAACTAAAGAATCCAACACTACTCCTTTACGGGACAAATTGTATCGAGTAGGAAGACAATCCCTTCGAGCCCTCCAAACAAAGATATTGGTCTTAATAGGCACCCACTTCACCCATCGCGTAGCCTCAGGGGAAGAAGGAAGAACCAAATCGTCTAAAAAATTTCGAACCTCTTTAACCCGAAAATTCCCATCTCCTGCTAAATCACAAAACCATCTGTCGGCATTTGGCAAAAGGTAAACATTCGACAAAGCAGAAAGAAGGGCTTCCCACTGTTGACGTTCAACCCCATCTCTCACTCTCCTCCGAAAAGATACATCAATCGACCTACCACCTAATTTATTAGCAACCGAAATATCTTTCTCCAAATCTAAAGCATACACCCGCGGAAACTAATCACAAAAGGAAACAACCGAATTCCATTTATCGAGCCAGAATTTAGTAGAACAACCATCACCTATTCTCTTCTTGCAATGGGACATGAAATCGAAACAGATATCCTTCAGAGACTGAACTTCGCGAATAATAGCTGACCAAACAGATGATGTCTTGCCTGAATGTAAGTCAAGCCGATCCCCATGAATACCCTGAATAACCTTAGACCAAAGAGACCCATCATTAGTTAAGAAACGCCACACCCACTTAAGCAAAAGAGCACGATTAAGAGCGTAAAAACTAGACACACCAAGACCACCATGACTCTTAGACGCTAACAGTTTCTGCCAAGCAACCCAAATAATCTTTCTCTCCTTGGGATCCACACCGTTAAAAAACTTTCCCCTAATAGCTTCCATTTCTTTTAACACACCTTTAGGAGTCTTAAATATAGACATATGATATAAAGGAGAGGCACCAAGCACCGATTTCAATAACGTAAACCTACCTCCGATGGATAATGTCTTAACCTTCTAATTAGACAACCTAGACCGAAGCTTGTTAACAACCTCAACCTAAGCCGCTGATGAGTGCTTAAACACTCATCATTTTTGGTCAAATCTGAACTGCAAAACATCCAAAAATACTCAATTGAGCATCAAAATACTGAAAATATTCCAGGAACTGTGTTTTATATGTTTTGGATGCAAAATGAGTAAAAACAGATAAGAATCGAACAAAGTTTGCAAAATTGGCAGTTTCAGTCCCCCAACTTTCATAAAATATCAAAACTAGTCCCTGGATATTCAAAATGTGGAGTTTTATCATTCAAGGCCCCTAAAATATTCTAAGTTGTCAAAATTGGTCCTTGAATGAATTTTTGGGCAAATGTTAAAAATAGTCCCTCAAGTTTAAGATATTGGCAGATTTGGTCCCTGGTGGAAAATTTTGGAAGAAAAGTCATTATGGGTCCTTGGGAAGTCACTAGTTATCACATATGGTCCCTGGGTGAAAGTTTTGAAAATTTACAATTTTGGTCCCTCAACTTTGAGTTTTGGCAAAAATAGTCCCTGTGATTTTTCAAAACTTGGAAATTATCAAAATGGTCCTTGGTGATTGAAATTTAACATGAATGGTCCTTATGAACATTTCAGAAAATTGCCAAATCCCACCCTCAATTTTCAGAAAAATGCAAAATTGGTCCTTGTGATACTTAATACCAAACGGACCCTTCTTTGTTATTTAACCCAAAATAAAACAAACACCCAATCCAACACCACCACCCCAGCCTTTTCCCTTGGCCCAACCATCACCAGGCCCAATCCCACTAATAATATACTCCCTCCCCGTTTATTACTTCCCTAGTCAAACAAAAGGATAAACACCTTTGACTTTCACCATTTTTACCTCCACAAGCAACCTGCCCCATCTTCTCCCCCCTCACCTCCAATTAAGAATCACCACTCCATGTCTCCCCCAACTCTACAAAGCTCCAAGATGCATTTATTAATCCCAAATTCCTCCAAGCAAACCCACATGCCACTTTGACAAACTTGGTGCCAAAATCAATTTTAAAGACTGAGATGACTTGGACCAATCCAATGGCTCTGAATGTTGATGGGAATCACTCAAGAGGTCAAACTAACCCTAAGGGTTCACTACAAAAGGAAAGAGAAGCAGCAGGGCACAAGGGGTAGTTAATTAGTAATTTTCTTCAATCATTTTCATGTAATTCCCTGTTTAGTTGTAAGATTCAGTGTCCAAGTGTAATTTCAAGTGTTTTAATGTATTTAAGTCCTATTTGAATAAAAAAATCTCAAGTTCTTGTTGTAAGTCAGTTTATGTACTTTTAATGAAAATTAACTTTTAATTACAATGTTGTTGGAAGTTGTTGTTTAGAGTATATTTTGGTTCATTTAAGCTTTCTCAATAGCTTTTAAGAGCTTGTGAATCATTTGAAAGAGTTTCAGTTAAAAAAAAATACAAAAATAAAAAATAGAATTAAATAGGGTAAAAATAAAAAAAATAAAAATAAAAGAAAAGGATGAAGAAGAAGATGGATTTCTGTTTATACAGGATGGAAGTGGTATTAGGGGCTTGTGGAAGCCATTAGGATTGGTACATGTTCATGGTTCATTGGATTTTGGCAGGATGGCTTTGTAAGTCCTTTTTCCAAAATTGAGCAATACCTGTCTTTTAGCTTAAAATTGCTTGGCTTTGTGTTTTTCCTGCTTAATTAGTATATTTGATTCATATTAAGACTAAAAATCAGTTGGTTGTATTCTAGATTGCATTTTACTTTGAAATCATAGGTTAACTGTTGTTTTGAGTTTCTTAGTAATCTTTGGTATTTGTGGTTTCTAATTGTGTTTTTGTACTTATTAGAGCTTATTGAATCAATACCTTTCATTGTAAATCAGTTTCTTTAACTTTACATTTCTTTTGCTTGTAAATCATAAAAACTGTTTTTTTTAAGGGGTGTTTGGATTTACATGTTTCGCTGTGTCCTTGTGATTTGCATAGGTTAAAATCCACTCAGCCATCATCCTTAGTAGTAAACTAGTTTAGTTAAAACATAAAACCAGTAGGTCATAGCTTTAAAAGTCAAAATATCTTTTAATCTTGCTTATTAGTCTCACTGTTAAGGATTTGTGTTTGCATATCTGTCATATTAGCTCTTAGGTTGTTAAGGTTGCTTAAAATTATCTTAATATAGCTTATTAATACATATTTAGTCAGTAAATTAGGATCCAAGTTCACATAAGTCAAAATTCAAAGTTTATACAAAAAGTCAAATTTGTCTTTGTGCTGAAAATGCAAAAATTCCAAGAATTTTAGTGAATTTTGTGTTAAGTTTTATGCTTTGAAAATTCTTGGGTGTAAAGTACCCCAGCTAAATTTTGAATTCCCATAGTTATTTGATTTTTTTGAATTTTTGTGTGGCCCTGACAATTGCCCAAAGTGACCTGCAGGGAGAGGTACCTACCCTGCACCATGTTATCTGTCCAAATAGGCCAACTTCCAAGCCCTCCCCTGTCTTCCTTAGTGGGTCCCACAGGGTGATCTTGGGCTTTTTGGAAAGCCCATAAGCTATTCTTTAAGATTCAGAGCTTATTACTTGCTTTTGAGCTTATTTAATAGGGCTGCTATCAGCTTTTAGGTTGTCCAATTCCACCACATACACTGAGTAATCAGTGTGAATCTCCAAAGTTCAAAGGTCTGTATCTTGTTACATAGTGGGACCCAGGACCTAATTTTTGGCTTATTGGAAAGCCACACAGCTTATTTTCATAGATCAAGCTTAAACTTGGATCCTTGATCCTTGGTGTGGACCCCACATTGGCCTGCTTAGTGCCATTTTGGCCTGTGTAAACCTGTGTGATATTTGGAATTGCTTATTCAAGTTATTATCTTATTCTGTCCATTTACTTGTTTGTTTTTGCTTATTCCTAGTGTACCTAACTCAGTTATAGCTTATTTGATCCTTTGTTTCTACTAATTGGCCTTGTGCAAACTTATTCAAACACCAATAAGTCCTAACAAGCTTATATCATAATCTGTTAAGCATTGTGGTGTCCATAAGTGCTTATTCTTGATATTCAGCCCAAGTCCATTCACAAAAGTTGTTCATATACAGTGTATAAGTAGTTTTGTAAAAGAAAAATCCAAAAAAGTCAAAATTAATAGAAGCGATAGCTTCTATTTAAGCCAATTGGCTTATTTCTCAGCTTATTTATAAGCAATTTTCATTTTTATATTTTTCTTAGGTTTCTTATAGGTAAAAATAATTTTAGTAATTTTCTCAGATTTTTCTCTTATTATTTGGTAGTTTTTATAATTTAATTTAGTTTTTTAGTAATTAATAATTAGTTAATAATTAATAATAATTAATTTAAAAATCATAAAAATACAAATTTAATTTTAAAATTAGTTTTAAGTTATTTTAGATTTTTCCAAATATTATTTTCAATTTTCTAGTGTAATTTCATAATTAATTATAATTTAAGGTAATTTAGGTAATTAAAAAGTAATTAGAAAATAGTAATTAATTAATAATAATTAATTAAAAGGTGTAAAAATTATTATTATTATTATTTTAAAAATTTTCTTTATTTATTAGGATTGTAAAAATATTAATTTCATATCCATAGCTTTTTTATTTCTTTAGATTCACTTTTTATTGCGTACGTTAGTACACGTTTGTAATTAAAACGTACGTTTTTAGGTTTTAGCTCGTTTCTTCTTAATTTAACTTCACGTAATCAATCACATAGCTTTCTTAAGCTATTTCATTTCAAAATTCTCAAATATTTCTCATCATAACCCTTTCCTGTGAAAAATCACCAGATCACAAGCACGCTAAAGCACAATTCACACTTCGTCGGGACATAACGACCTGGTGATACCCTATATTACCCGGAGATTGACTCTAAGCTGTTTGACTTTGTTGACCAATCACTTGGTCAATTTAGGTTGACCGTTTGGAGCCAATCAGCCGCCCTCCGATTCATAGAGTCTCCCACCATAACCCCTAGATAACGAAAGCGATTACACATAACCATGCATCCAATTCTAGCTGCTGCCTGATCAACAACGAGCCGAGGGACACCCACCCCCAACAAGTGACACTTCTGAATATTAATATTCAATCCGAACGCAAAGTGAAAACATTGCAAAATCTTAACAACGTTCTTCAAATTAGTTTGAGACCATTCACCAATGAACATGGCATCATCTGCATAGAAGAGGTGTGATATAGATAAAGACCCATTAAGACTTAAACCACTAAACATACCTTCAGAAGAAACACGGGTCATGGACAAATGCAACGATTCCATTATCAAAATAAAAAGAACCGGGGACAGCGGGTCTCCTTGTTTTAACCCTCTATAGAACGAGAACTCGGCTGTGGGACTCCCATTAACCAGAATCGAGGCCCTCGCCGAACACAAAGTTCCTTGAATCCATTTACACCAATTCGGCCCAAATCCAAAAGCCTTCATAAAGTCTAAAAGATAATCCCAACGCACCGAGTCGTACGCCTTAGCAAAGTCAACTTTAAAAAACATCGCCTGTTTATTGTGCACACCAGCTTAGAATTTCATTTAAGATAAAAGGACCATCCAAAATATTCCTCTTGGCAAGGAAAGCTGATTGCGTATCGGATATAATATCGGGAATAATGTTAGCCAACCGATTAGCAAGAATCTTCGTGACGACCTTATATAAGCAACCAATTAAACTGATCGGTCTATAATCTGACACATACTTAGCATCCGAAGTCTTAGGAATTAAGGCAATAAACGACGAGTTACAGCCCCGCGAAAAAGAGCCATTAGCAAAAAAGTGTTCCACCACGCTACAAAAATCTGGACCGATAAAACTCCAATACTTTCGAAAAAATTCAAACTGTTGATATAATTAAACGACTAAAAACGTTATTCATATCTTTCGATATCTCTATGTTTTGATGATCACAAAACGAAAACACATTAAATCAAAGATAATGACGTAAACAAGTATTTAGTAGTTAATAATCACTTTCACCATCTAATCAATTAAGGTATGAATAAACATAGTGATTAAAGCATTATAAGATCAAATGAAAGTTTAATTAAGTATTACAAAGTTTACTTAATTATATAAACATATTATATATTTTTGAAAAACACTTTTGGTAATAAAGAAAAATGTTTTATTCATACTAAATATATGAATTCAAATTTTTAACCAAAATCAGTTAGTTTTTCACCAAATAAACTTTTCCACTAAAAGACAAAGAATCGGGCCGTTTCAGCTGGGCGGCCCCCTTAATTATAAAGGGCGGTCCCCTTAATTTTAAGGGGGCCGGCCATGATTTAAGGGGACCGGCCACGCTCCTCTGTCAGATTCTGTTGCCTATAAATACCACCTTAAACCTGAATTTTTTCCTCACCTTTTTGCACTAAAACTTTCTGATCTAAACATCCCTCTACATCCTCTAAAAATCCTTTGATCTTATATACTTTGATTTTTGTTTCAAAGTGATTCAAGCCTCAACACTCAAGTGCAAAGAGAAGAATACTTCTACTAGGAGTATTACAACTTAGTATCATCTTGCTATCTAAGTTGTTTGTTTAGTTCATCTTGTATATCATTTATTTCTTTGTGAACATTGTGTATACATTGGTTAGATAGATTTAGATATTGGATCTAGATCTATTGAAGGTGTGAAGTAGTATTAGTAGTGAAGAAGTAGAGGTGGATAGGATTTGTGTTAGAAGATATAAGTCGTAATAGCATATTGAAGTAGAGATAGTTGTGAAGACAAAGAAGTTGAAGCTTTGAAGTTGAAAAGACCTTGAAGCCTAGAAGTTGTGAAGTAGTATATATCTTGGAGTAGTGGATAGGACTTAGTAGTGAAGGTGTGAAGAAATAAGTGGCGTGAAGAAAAAGAGTTAGGAAGTATTAAGTTGTGAAGAAGCTAGGAGCAAAGTAGAAAGTTGTGAAGATATTTGAAGTGTAGAAGATTGGTGTGTAGAAGTTAGGTGTGAAGAAGATTGGTGTGAAGAAGTTGTGTTGAAGTTGTGATTGTGGTGTGGTATCGTTGTGGTGTGCTAATTGGTGTGTAAGGTTTTCTCCGCCATAAAAGAGGTTTTTGAACTAGCGAAGAAAACTCTCGAGTAGGTGACTCGGGGAGTGGATTAGGGCAAGGAAGGTGTCCTTGTAGCCGAACCACTATAAATCCTTTGTCTCTCGGTTTGATCTTTCCATCTCTCACTCTTTGATTTATAACTTACTTGCATATCATTCATAGTTACAATTGCTTGTGTGTTGTGCATATATTGATTTCACATAAAGATCAAACTAGGTTCCATTCAAAACAAAAATTATACATTAGTAAATTAAAGTATATACAATCATTAAAACACATATACATATATAAATACAAACTTATATTTAAGTGAGATATAGGAAATTATAATTTATATTTAACACTTTAAATAAGAAGTATTTATGTGACATATGTGAATTAACTTGTATCTATACTTTAGCTTCAAAGGGTTTTTACAAACTACCATTAATTACTTGAAAGCAAAATCTTATTGAAACGAAAAAGACGCAAAACTATTCAACCCCCCTTCTAGTTTTCTACAATTGGTATCAAGAGCCACGTCTAGCCAGATTTTTAAAATAGATTGTATTTTAAAATTTGCAACGATCAATGGAATTTGAAAAATATGTAGAAGGGAAATTTGCACAACAACCACCGCTATTTGAAAATGATCATTTTCTTGAATGGAAAAACAAATTTGAAAATTATGTGAAATCAATAGATCTTGATCTTTGGCATATCATTTCAATTGGTGATCTTAAACCAACCAAAATAGAGTTTGAAAATCAAAATAATAATCTTCAAACTAATATTGATAAAAAACACTAAAGCCAAATTACTTATTTTCAAAACCCTACCAAAAGTTAGATATGAAAGATTATTTCGTTGTAAAACGGCAAATGATATTTGGAAATGTCTTTTAAAGATTCACCAAGAGAAATGTAAAACCAAAGATGATAAACTTGATATTGCACAAGAAATAGTTAATCTAGAAAATTTAGTAAGTAAATATTTAGTTGAAATAAATACATGTACTACTAGTTCAAATGTGATCATTGAAGGTATCTACAACGAAGAATACATGAGCCAAATCCAAAGAAAGAGCGTAAATAAATCATGGTGCAACATGTGCAAAGAAGACGATGATAATACTGCTTATGAGAATATTCAAACAAATGAGAACACAAGTATTGATGGCAAGAACTACATGTTCCTTGATCCAAGTGAAACTACAAACAAAACATGGAGCGACTTGGAAAATGAAATTGATCATCGTATAGCATGTGAGGAATGTACAACTACAAAGAAGGTACAATTCAAAACTGAACATTTTTGTTATGATCAATTTATATTAGAATTTTTAAAAATGGAAAACAACTTCAAACATTTTTGCAACATTGATTCAAAAAATACTTTTAAAAATAAATTTTCAACATCCGCTGAAAACAACTTTGAAAAAGAAATCATTTTAGAAGATAAAATGTTTAGTCTTAAAAGTAATATTGAAATCGATCTTGTATGTAAAAAATGTCGAGATTACAAACATGAAATTAAAATGGAAAATGAAAAAGCAAAAACATTGGCAAAATTCGAAAATAGCTCTAAATCTTTAAAATATCTTCTCGACATTCAAAAGCCATTCTATGACAAAACCGGGTTAGGATTTATCGTAAATGATCCTTCAACAAATGCATTAAAACAAATAAAATTTGTTAAATCTAGTGAATAAATTTAGAACTAATACTATTAACATTCATTACTTTTTATTCTAGTCAAGAAAGTCATTGTTTGTTAATTAAAACAAACTATTGATGAATTCTTGTACTTATCGACGACATCCACATCATGTGCATTCAAATTCAATGGATGTTGTCATCTAACCAACTAGGACCCATGAGAATCTGGGTACCAAGCTGTTTATCTTGTTTAGGTAATTTACGAATGAAGAGCCTATTACGTGTTGATCTACTCATCTCGCTCTATTACCTTTGACGGTTATTGGTCTCTATCATATTGTTTCACTCTCTGCAAATGTTTCGCCTATGACGTTGTTGCGGATTTATTCTTGTCTTGGCATTTTGTT
Organism: Artemisia argyi; assembly: GCA_030686995.1. Classification (NCBI taxonomy): domain Eukaryota; kingdom Viridiplantae; phylum Streptophyta; class Magnoliopsida; order Asterales; family Asteraceae; genus Artemisia; species Artemisia argyi. The sequence continues at coordinate 90,604,031 of CM060699.1, forward strand.
CTTAACTCTTGGAGTATTGGTATCATGGTGTGTCCGTTACTATTTCAAGATGAAGCCTCCTAAATTTCTTCTTTCACCGTCATGCCCATTCTTTTTGAAAAGCTGGACCTGAGATAAGTTTTCTTTTCTAAAACTTGTCAATGTTATATTATACTTTAGAATGTTTTAATTAGTGTGTGGATAAAACTTAACTGATATGTTGCCATGCTTTTAGATTATTAACACTAATATATGCATACATGATATTAGCATTATTAATCTTCTTGTTGTTTAGTCTAGTATCATTTTTCTTAAATCTTCTATGATCTATAGTAGAACCCTTCCACTTAAGCTATATGATCTTACTAGTTGCTTCAATAGATGCATTACAATTGATATTTGTTTGCAACTTGATATTATGATGTTCTTTGTATACATATATATATATATATATATATATATATATATATATATATATATATATATATATATATATATATATATATATATATACACACACACATATGTCTATCTTGTATCCATGAACTATTTACCTTGCTTCTTCCTGTCCCATTGCATTTAGATCATAAGTATCTATCATTTCACTTTAATATCTTTAGGTGTCATTAAGGATGATTATATGTGACAATGGGCTTAATTGATTCTCTTAAAAATGACATGCTTCCATTTCAAATAATTCATTTGCAACTTCTTGATTATTATGATCAAAACACTATTTTTAAAACTTCTTTCTTTTTGAAATGAAGTATTTCGTTACTTAACTAAAACTTCCTTATAACCATTATTTTAATCAAAAACAAGATTAAATTTTTTTTACGTTATTGTAATGCACACTTAAAGTTACTTCAAAACATTGTTGAATAAAACTAAAAACGTTTTGCTTAAAACATATTTAACCTTCTCACATGTGTCATACACCTCTATTGGAAATGACATTCACAATTTAATCAAATCATTTCATGAGAATCATGACTTGCCCATATGGATCTTGTTTGTAACAAGTCTTGAAGTTCATATAATCATATCCACCTATGTGTTACTTGTTAACAATCATTAACATGTTTGCTCTAGGCTAAGTGTTATCATCTTCATATAAGTTGCTTATTTAGCCTATTTACTTTATTGCCTCCTTAATTGCATATCTTAAATGTTAAATAAATAGATTGCATGATTATTAGAAATTTATTGCTTATTTCTATTATTTCTATATCACTCTCTACATTCATGAATAGTATGCCCTATATTGCCTCAAAGAGTCAAACTTACTTGAATCCAAATCCAAAAACACAACCTTTTTGAAAATTTTCTGCCAAAAATCCATTTCTGGCATTCTGGGAACCACCAGATGGGCGGCCCCCTTAATTATATAGGCGGCCCCCTTAATGATTAAGGGGACCGGCCCCTAATTAAGGGGACCGGCCATCTGATGGTCGGGGATACTGTTTTCTTTATCACTTTTTGACCCATTTCAGCCTATACTTCCCAAAATTCACAAACATATTTTGTTCCATATTATCCCTCAAAATTTACCTTCCGAAACCACATTTCTCATTCACTATAAATACCTTCTTCCCATCATTAATGCCATCACACCCAAACATGTCATCTCCCAACAACTAAAAACCTAAGATTTCAAGAACCGCAAGGATCTCCGTCAAACCCGTTTGGAGGAGGAAACTTGATTCTTGTCATAACTCAAGTGATGTTGTTCCAAGTCAACCAACTACTAAACCTCAAAACCACAACAATGATTCATCTCACAACCTATCACCCACTCATTCCCTCATTCATGCCTCTTCTTATGATGAGCACGCTCAATCCCAAAACATGAATCCCAATCTCTCAATCAATACTTCACATGTTGCTCATTCAACAAAAACATCACCCATTCATGAAGAACCTCTCCCACACATTTCATGTCTTCATGACTATCCAAGCTCAACCATGTCTCCACCACCAAGAGTACCACCACCACATCCTACAACTTCACATGCCACTCCCATGTTGCATGTTCAAACTTTCACCCAAGACAACTATCAAGCTCCACCACCATCACCTTCCTCCGAACACTTGAAGTTCGTTGAGGAGCTAAAAGAGGCACATGAGCTTAGTGCTCTTTTAGCATTACATCTTGCTCAACGCAATTTGGATCCACCACAATCAAGCTCACCATCATCACCACATAACAAAAACCAACTTGAGAAGCATGTTAACAATTGCCCTTGTTGCATCTTCCTTCAACAACAAACCATTGCATTGAATGAGCACTTTACTTGGATTGAGTATCTTCTTACTAGATCTCAACAAACACCATCACTTGAACAACATCCAAACCCACCTTCAATTTCACCACCTACAAGCTCCACATCTCCAAACCCAACAACATCCATGCAACCAAATGTTTACCTCCACTAAACCATCAAGCATTTTACATGCTTATGTTTTTCATTTTCAAATAAATCTCCTCAACCATTTTGGGATTCAAGAAAGTTTGGTGACACTTCTTGTTGGCACATTAGGACATTCTACTTAGCTTAGAATTTCATCTTTGTAGCCTATGTAACAATGATTATGGGTTGACATAATCATTTTCTTTTAATGAACGATTTAATATATGTTTCTAATTCTCTTTTGCCATGCTCATTATTAGTTATTACTACGCTATATGTGTTTGCTTGTGCCATGCTTGTGCTTCTCATATTTTTCTTGCAAGAATCCCATTTCTCGAACCCTTGGTGCTCTCAAACGAGGGGGAGCATACATCAAGGGGGAGTTTTTATCTTATTGGCTTAAACCTTTTTGATTCTACAAAAAGGGGGAGAAGTGAATATAAACTCACTTAATACTTGTCTAAAAATTAATTTTTAGATTTAATGAGTTTAGGTTTTGTAATCATCAAAAAGGGGGAGATTGTTGATATAAATAAACGACTAAAAACGTTATTCATATCTTTCGATATCTCTATGTTTTGATGATCACAAAACGAAAACACATTAAATCAAAGATAATGACGTAAACAAGTATTTAGTAGTTAATAATCACCTTCACCATCTAATCACTTAAGGTATGAATAAACATAGTGATTAAAGCATTATAAGATCAAAGGAAAGTTTAATTAAGTATTACAAAGTTTACTTAATTATATAAACATATTATATATTTTTGAAAAACACTTTTGGTAATAAAAAAAAATGTTTTATTCATACTAAATATACGAATTCAAATTTTTAACCAAAATCAGTTAGTTTTTCACCAAATAAACTTTCCCCACTAAAAGACAAAGAATCTGGCCGTTTCAGCTGGGCGGCCCCCTTAATTATAAAGGGCGGTCCCCTTAATTTTAAGGGGGCTGACAATGATTTAAGGGGACCGGCCACGCTCCTCTGTCAGATTCTGTTGCCTATAAATACCACCTTAAACCTGGATTTTTTCCTCACCTTTTTGCACTAAAATTTTCTGATCTAAACATCCCTCTACATCCTCTAAAAATCCTTTGATCTTATATACTTTGATTTTTGTTTCAAAGTGATTCAAGCCTCAACACTCAAGTGCAAAGAGAAGAATACTTCTACTAGGAGTATTACAACTTAGTATCATCTTGCTATCTAAGTTGTTTGTTTAGTTCATCTTGTATATCATTTATTTCTTTGTGAACATTGTGTATACATTGGTTAGATAGATTTAGATATTGGATCTAGATCTATTGAAGGTGTGAAGTAGTATTAGTAGTGAAGAAGTAGAGGTGGATAGGATTTGTGTTAGAAGATATAAGTCGTAATAGCATATTGAAGTAGAGATAGTTGTGAAGACAAAGAAGTTGAAGCTTTGAAGTTGAAAAGACCTTGAAGCCTAGAAGTTGTGAAGTAGTATATATCTTGGAGTAGTGGATAGGACTTAGTAGTGAAGGTGTGAAGAAACAAGTGGCGTAAAGAAAAAGAGTTAGGAAGTATTAAGTTGTGAAGAAGCTAGGAGCAAAGTAGAAAGTTGTGAATATATTTGAAGTGTAGAAGATTGGTGTGTAGAAGTTAGGTGTGAAGAAGATTGGTGTGAAGAAGTTGTGTTGAAGTTGTGATTGTGGTGTGATATCGTTGTGGTGTGCTAATTGGTGTGTAAGGTTTTCTCCGCCATAAAGGAGGTTTTTGAACTAGTGAAGAAAACCCTCGAGTAGGTGACTCGGGGAGTGGAGTAGGGCACGGAAGGTGTCCTTGTAGCCGAACCACTATAAATCCTTTGTCTCTCGGTTTGATCTTTCCATCTCTCACTCTTTGATTTATAACTTACTTGCATATCATTCATAGTTACAATTGCTTGTGTGTTGTGCATATATTGATTTCACATAAAGATCAAATTAGGTTCCATTCAAAACAAAAATTATACATTAGTAAATTAAAGTATATACAATCATTAAAATACATATACATATATAAATACAAACTTATATTTAAGTGAGATATATGAAATTATAATTTCTATTTAACACTTTAAATAAGAAGTATTTATGTGACATATGTGAATTAACTTGTATCTATACTTTAGCTTCAAAGGGTTTTTACAAACTACCATTAATTACTTGAAAGCAAAATCTTATTGAAACGAAAAAGACGCAAAACTATTCAACCCCCCCTTCTAGTTTTCTACACAAACGAAAATCCATCCGGCCCCGGAGACTTATTTTCACCACAGCTCCAAACAACTCTACGAATTTCATCGCGAGAGATATTACTATCCAGATCCACAATCTGGTCAGGAGATAAACGCTTGTTAAACTGAAAGTTTATCTTAAAACGCGATTGAGAAGGTTGTTCAAACCTAGCTTGGAAATGATTTGTGAAAATCTCTTTCACCACAACAGGATCAGTACACCAATTCCCATTTTCAAACACACCCCGAATAGCTAAATGAGACCTTTTCTTATTAATGATTCCATGAAAAAAATTTGAGTTTTCGTCTCCTTCAATAGCCCACTTTATTTTAGATTTCTGCTTAGCATCACTGGAAACCACGATGTTCAGATCATGAAGTTGACGCATCAGCTCCACTCTTTTAAGAAGAATATGATCAGAAGCATTCCCACTATCCAATAATTTATCAATGTCGCCTAATTCCCGAACAATAGCATTCCTGTTCCCAAACTGTTCAACTTTCCTCTCTTTAACCCAGCTTCGAATAATAGATTTAAGATCTTGAAGCATTTTCTTAAAACGGACCATCGCATTAGAATCCGAATGAGAAAATGAACGCCAAGCATTTTCCACCATATCATTAAACCCGGTCAAAAGAAACCATGAGTGATAGAAACAAAAGGGAGTCGGCCCAAAATTTGTGAATACCTCATGCAAAATTTAGTTAAATTTGTTATATGAAAAATTAAGCATTGTTTAGTTACACTAGGCGTGTACCCGTGCATAGAGTTAGGATTTTGTAGTGGCAAATAGTTATAGTTGAGGTATTGTGGTTAAGTGTTTGTTAAACGTTTAGCAATTGACGTTGGCAGGCTTTCATCAACTTCGACAACAACATCATACCGGTTTCACTTTAACAAATTGAGATTGAGAACGGGATTGAAATGAATTTGTAAAAAAGAAAAAAAATAGTAAAAATTGTTAGACGTAAGGCCATGTTTGCCCGTAGTGATGGATTATTGCATATTTCCTTGTCAAATCGAATAGAATAATTTTTTTTGGGGAAAATGGTGGTTGTTTCAAGAAAGATATACAGATATAAAGCATACCAACATTGCCTCGTTTAATAATCATCTCGAACACAAGTTTAGAACTTTATTACAGTTACAACATTGCTAGATATTTCATCACTTTGAAAACATGTTTGAAACAATAATTATGCATAACATCATAAACCATATTTACTTAAGAAACGAAAATATGCAATCCTCCATGATCTGCTGACTATCAAAGGTAAAACAATCACCCAAAAACCAATAATGAATCCAAGAACCATGCCAATAACCAACGCCCAATCTGTTGTATGTGATTCATTGTCTTCTTCATGATCTGTAGTATCAGGTGCTTCAACTCTTGCACATTGTTCGATGAGTGGATCTCCACAAAGTTTGTTGCCAAAGAAGCTGGTCTCGTTGAAGCTTTGAAGCTGTGTACTTGATGGAATTCTTCCAGTCAAATTGTTGTACGACACATTGAAACTACTCAAGAAACTTAAACTTGACAAGCTCATGGGAAGCTCCCCATAAAGCTTGTTCAGTGATAAATCACAAGATACAAGTGCTTTCATGTTCCCAATCTTCTCCGGGATTCTTCCTGTCAGCTGATTTCTTGATAAATTCAATGATTGTAATGCCGTAAGGGCCGTTAGCTCACTTGGGATGTCCCCAGATATATTGTTATTCGAGAAGTCCAACAAAGTTACTAATCTTAGAATAGTGGTATATGTGTCCTCTCGCCCCTTCATCACCAATGAATCACTACTGATAACGTCTGGAACGTCCCCTATAGAGTATATAAATGGATCATCTGATGTATTTTCTTTCCCAGAAAGGACACTAAAGTTGTTGAAGCATCTCGGAATATTTCCAGATAGATTGTTACCAGCGAGCACCAAGATTTGGATATGCGTAAGATAACAAATCTCATGAGGAATATTTCCATCAAAATGGTTGGATTTGAGGTTGACAAGTCTCAATAACGAGACTTCTCTCCCAAGCCATGTTGGGATGCTTCCAACCAGTTCATTTTCATTGAGCTGAAGGATCTGCAAGTTTGTTAAGTTCATTAAAGTAGCAGGTAATCTCCCAGAAAGCTTGTTTCCACGCATGTTCAATGACTGTAGGAAAGATAAATAACCCAAGGTTCTTGGAATAACTCCAGACAAATTGTTATTTTCCAAGTTTAAGAATGACAATCCCTGCAACTTCTCCCAACACTCGGGAATGACACCTGACAAATGATTATTTCCTAAATTAAGAACTACCACACTATTGCTTTTATAGGGACACGAAAGATGATGTAATGATCCCTCAAAGGCATTATTTGATAGATCCAAAAAGAATAGAATCGAATCATTTGAGAGATGAGGTAATCTCCCAGAAAACTTGTTATAGCTTAAGTCGAGTAAAATCAGTGTTGCAGGGATATTCGACAACATTCCTTGGATATGATTTTGTGACATATCCAAAAACCTTAGTTTTGGGAAAGATCTCCAAAATGACCCAGGCACGCGAGAAGAAATGCTTGTATTTCTTATGTACAGTACATCCAATTCTGTTTGTGATTGCAGCCACAAGGGAAACCGAGGCCCTAAACCCCAAGAGTTTAAACTTAAACCCTGCAACTGGAAAGGGGGAATCCAGTTCGCACTTCGTAATCTTAGGATTAAGTTGTTGCCTTCTCCACTTAGAGATTTCAAGCTCACTAGTTTGGCAAAGTGAGTTTCTGTCACCACACCTGTCAGATAATTTGAAGAAAAACTTAAGTGCTCCATTTTCGAAAGTTGATTGATGCTATTAGGAAGGCTGCCTCCCAGCTGGTTATTTGAAATATCCAACTCTTTCAACAATGACAACCGTCCAATCGATTCAGGAAGACTGCCATTTAGTTGGTTGTCTGAAAGATACAACGCCTCCAATGATGTTGATTGTCCAATCCAGAATGGAATATGACCACAAATTAGATTCTTACCAAGACTCAGTGTCCTTAAATAAGATAATCGTCCTAAGGAATCTGGAATTGTACCAGAAATGCTGTTATTAAAAAGGTACAGGTGCTCCAGCTGTACCAGTTTTCCAATTTGACTCGGTAGTTGACCAGAAAGTCCCAAGGAGCTCAAGTCTAAGGACTCCAAGACAGATGTTTTGCACTTGAAAAATCTTTGAAGATGGTATGTTAAACTGATATTCAGAAAATCGTTATACGAAAAATCAACGTCTCTCAAATTACAAAAGTTACAGAGTGATTTCGGTAATGTCTTGGTAAGTTGATTATTTGACAGGTCAAGACTAACAAGAGAGGTCAAGTTGTGAAGGGAATCAAGAACTGAACTCGAAATACCACAAGAACTAATATCTAACGAAATCAGATTACTAGCTACACTTGAAAACCCTTTTAATACTGATGAAGAATTCATGAAATCGTTTCCTGCCATATGAAGCAACTGAAGAGAAGTCAAGTTACCGATGCTATAGGTATTACTACAAGGTACAGGGCTGTGAAAATGACATTGAGTCAAGTCCAATGACACCAAACTAGTTATACTAAAGACCCACTGTGGGAAAGAACTATTAAAATAGTTATGAGAAAGATCAAGCAAGGAAAGAGACGTGATATTAAGACTAGAAATATGGGGACTTATATGCAAGAGCCAACAATAAGACATATGGAGTTCAGTCACAGAAGAAAATGTGCTAATCACCTGAAGCCAATTGATTGCTTTGCTAAGGTCCACACCACTCAAATCCAGGTGATGCAACAAACGGAGACGTGACAACCAGTTCATATTTATCATGCCTGTATATCCATATGGAGAATAAGAACTTCCAAGACAGAGGATGTTCAATTCCGAAAGATTTCCCAGTTGAGGAGGGATCATTCCAGCAAAATTGGAATTGGAAAGGTTAAGATACCTCAAATTTCCAAGAGAACCAATGAACTTAGGAACTTGGCTCATACTAAAATCATTGCAACTCAAGTCTAGATGTCTGAGTTGCTTCAGATGCAACAAGGTTGAACTTATATTCCCTCTCAACCTCTGCTTTGATGCTTCTTCACGTTCCTTGTCACTGTCGTAATAGTCTTCACAATGACCTTTAAGTCCAGGAAGATGAATTCGATGAACACGACGAGTTAAATTATCACAAGCTATGCCAGCCCATCTGCAGCAGTCACTCTCCTCACCAACCCAAGAAGCAAGTCGATGTGCTTCATCTACAAGCCCATGCTTAAATTCGAGAAGTGCTTGTCTCTCACTATCCATGCATAATACATCATCGTGGCTTAAATCAGATGAGCATAAATGAAATAAGCACACAACAACAAATAAGTAAAAGTAAGCAAAAGAGAAAAAAGGAATCGAAATTTGGGCACTCATATTGGTTTATTAGCAACAGAACAGTTAGGAATTCTTTAAGCAGTATACAAGAGGTTGTGAGAGTGAGATATCAGTTTAAACTAGAATCTTAATGTGTCAAAGGTTGCTTTCATTTTTCCTTAGGACCAATTCAAACTCTCGAAAATCAAGTCAAAAGAAGGAAAGTACACTCCTAACTTAATTTTCACTGCAAGGTACAAAACAAATTACATGGCAACATAAATCGATCAAATTCGAAGCCCAGTCAAAGTCAATTCTGCACCAGAATTATTCGGCAAGATATTGTTGTTTAGTAATCTTATGTAAAGGAATTGAAAGATACATCTTAATATATATCCTGAGTATCTTTTTTATAACGAAAATTTCATGTCTTAGCAGTGACGTTATATTAACTTAATTTTACTAAAAACAAGGTGTCATGCTCGCACTGGAGCACGAGTTAAAAAAGATTGCATGTCAACACGACTAAGAAAAGTCGTCCAAAAACATAAACAGCAAACAAGGTGCCTCTAAAATACACCAATATTTATATTAAAGACACCAACTTAATTACACCAATCATTTTGCGTTTACTTTTAATTCACTAAATAAATGCTAAAATGATTACACTAATCATTTTTTTTTTCTTTTTTTTAATTTCTTTATTTCACAATTATACTCTCTTTAAACTTATAGTATAATTTCGGAGTTGTGCCCGCACATGATTTAAAAAATGCGAAGCATGTTCTGTATTTGAGTAACTTAATTGAACGAAACACAAATTGTAATAACCTATGTGTGTATTAATTTTTGAATTATCTTGGTTCTTGAAGTTACATCAACAGCATATCTTTCGGTGTCTCTATAATGCAATTACACGAAATATATATATTATATGCGCAGGGCCGTCTAATGAATTTGGAGGCCCCGGGCGAAAATTAGAAAAATGCCTCATCAAACTAAAAAAAACTTAAATGTGTACATAAAAGGTGTTCATTTATAACATTTTTTTTTTTTTATTATAAGGCCCTTTAATCACGTTTTATTTATTGTGGCAAAATAAGTTGTATTTAACTAATAGGATTTACAAAGAAGAGTCATTTGAATATATAACATAAATACACAAAGTGAGGCCCCTTAGATTGTGTTGCACACCCTCTTCGCCTCCACTGTATATGCGTCACTGCAACGAATGATCTAAAACACATTTACTTATTAAAATCCATGTATCTCATAATAAAAAGACAAGTGTACACGAATGTGAGCAAAACATATTTTGTTATTTAGTAACCTTAACCAAATAAATGTTTCGTTTGAAAAGTGACTATCAAACAACAATCTTTTATATAAAATGAGAACATACAAAATGAGAAACCAATTCTTTAGGGAGTCTCTAACGGGACCAGCAACATGAGTCGTTCCTATAAAGAGGAATAACATGAGGCGTTCCTATATATACAATCTCGTATATTTATTTATATATCACACTAATTCGTGTTTCCCATTTAAATTTTATAAATATCAACAACATATTTTTGTAAAAAAGAGTAAGTTATTTAAAAAAAAAAAAATCAAATGGGGTAAACAATGTCATCTTAAGTGAGGTTTCATGGTCGATTATCAATAGGAAAATGATTGGGATGACTAATTCACGTGACTAATTTTATGCCTAATGTATTTATTTGGTGACACATGTATTCCACTTATTCTCACTCCTCTTATTTACCATTGATTTGGCCATGTGTTCCAAGATCATTGTTAGGCATAAAATTAGGTATATGAATTAGTCATGCCAATCACTACTCTTATCAATAATCAATAGTCATTTTGTCTTTTTCTTTTTAAATTTTATGTTAATTTGATGTGGGAAGAGATCTAACGAGAAGAAAAATTAAAATGAAAAAAAGTGAAAAGTATTTATAACCACACATTTCAAATAAAAGTAAGAAATTTAAAACAAAATGCATCTATTTTTGTAGGTAAATATGAAATATGTGATTATTGTTTCTTTTCATCATTCTTATTTTAGTTTTACTTCTGATTCAATCGTAATTCAATTTGATGTTAAATAGAACAACCGTGGATGGATAATATTAAAGTTCAGATTGCCCAGTTGGACTACATTGTTGCATCCAGGTCCGTCTTAATGGTGTGCAAGGTGAACGACCGCTCATTGCTCCAAAATTTTTAAGGACCCCAAAATTTGTTTTGTTAATAATTATGTGTTAGTGCAAAAAGTGTGATGGGTTAGGATTGGGTATGATTGTGTGATGGGCCGTCCTTGATGGACTGTCTGTTGTGTGAGATTTGCACTAATCCAAGTAGTAGAATGATCCTCTACACAAGTAAAAGTAAAATGTTAGCCTTACCGTGAGACGGACCCTACGATTAAGCTCTGGCGTGAGAGTAAGTATTCATGTTGTCAAAAAATGTCTGTATTAGGATGTGTGAGAAAATCATACATTGCGGGTGTGTACTGAGTTTGCCTTTTATAGGTGGCGAAATACTAGGGTTTTCTGATATTTTAGGTATCTTTGTAGTGGCCGGAGTGGGACCCTTGTCAGGCAAGGGTCTGCAGCTTAATCATGACTGCAGACATGGATCATCTGTCAGACCGTGGGCCGGTTCGTAAGCTTACTTTGGAAGTGTCGCTTAGACGATCCATGTGTGTCGTTAGCAATCCGGACCGAGCCCTGCTTGCGGCTTAGGCTTTGGTGATGTCCGGTATTTCTATTTTGTTAGGCCGGGACCCAGTTGTGTATAATATGGTCCAAGCCCAGTAAGCCTGCTATCCGTATTATACGTCATCAAGTCCCTCCAGTCTAGTGTGTTCATTGCTTGCGTGCTGTTGTAGCGTGCGGTGAATGTTTCTAGACTAAGATTCTAGTTGTTCCGATCTGAGCTTGAGGCTTCTTCATGATATGTCTTTTGTGGTCAGCGGATAAGATCGTGGGGAACGTGGACAATTTTTAAAAAGTTCATCTTCTAGTATTGTTATCATGTCATTTCTTGGGATAAGCGTCTTAAGGGTATAAATATTCAATCCCTGTGTTTCTTTCTTCTTTTTCTTCCCTCTCTAATTTCCTTGTTTCCACGATTTTTACCGCTTTTGTGATTTGTATTCCGAGACTTCAAATCAGATCTTGAATTTCTTGCATCGATGGATGTGTTTGTCGATATTCCAGATCTTCTTGATGTTATTCCTGCCAGGAAGGAACAATTAGGAGGTCCATCAGGGCAAACAAGGGGCATTGTTGTGCCAATGGCCTCTCCTTTTCCCGTTAGTGCTGTTTCTTCATTTGATGTTGAAGGTTTAGATTCATAGGACTTTGCTGTGAGCGAAACCACTGAGTCTAGGGGGTTGTATGTGGTATTGGGGCCGGATAAGAAAGTAGAGGAAGTTTCTTTGGATGTTCTCTCTCTCTACCGGCTAAAAAGTTTAAAAGAGATGCCAGCGCTATCGGTAAATTTCCTTTTGTGACGGAGTCCACCAGTACCCAGCAGTTACAGGCCAATTGTTCTGTCAATCATGAGGTTGACGTTAGTATTTCGTCGATCCCTTCATTAGTTTCTAATTCTGTGTTTGTTGGTCAATCCGACGAGGTTCATCCTTTGAGGGGAAATGTTTCCTCGTCTTGTTATGCATTTCCTCTCTCGAGTATCCCTGTTTCTGATGTAGAAGTAGGTTCGTTTATTAAGTGTAGCACTTTATCAGTGACCACGACTGGTGCCACCTCTTTTGATGTGGTCACCGCCCCTTCAGAAGTTAAGATGGTTGAAGGATCGTCTTCTCTTGACCGTGGTTTAGTTACCTATGGTGCAAAAGGTATGTCCGGTGGTAACGCCCGTACCTTATTTGACATTGATTCTAATCACTTGGGGAATATTTATTCTCCTGAGTGGGGTGCGACTAATGGCTCACATCTCACTCATCTATTGGAGTGTCGTGATGCTATTGGCAGTTTTGCTCCTTCGTGCCTGTTTGCTGCTGTTCGCGGCTTTGACCACGATCAATTATTTTCGGTATTCAACACGAGCACGGCCCATCAAACAGTGTTGAGTGCTGAACTGAGGATGCGTGCGGAATCCCTTCTTCGTGAGAAAGATGATTTATCCGTTCTCTGTGACAAGAAATCTTGTTTACTGGAGGCTATGGACGAGGAGATTAAGAATTTGAAGGCAAGACTTTCCTTAGCCAATGCTGAGGCTACGGAGGCAATTAACCTTCGCCTCCGTGTTTCTGCGTTGGAGTCTTCAGAAAGCTCTTTGATTGAACGGGCTTCCGTGCTTCAGAGAGAATGAGATTCTCTTGAAGCGAAGGTGGTGGAGCTTCAATCTTTAATTGCACCCCCGGATCATGTATTGATTTTTGAGAATGACTCCCTTGCCCGTAGGGTATTTAGCCTTTATTTTTTCTTTGTTTTCTATTCTTCTTTGGTCCTTTATACTCACTTTCTGCCACTCCTTTTTTTATGGGTACGTGAACTAGAGTCTGTATGCTCCAAGTTACGCACTAGACTGTCAGCCTTTAATGATTTAGAGGAAAAGTTTGAGAAGATTCAGGACGCTCAGTTTGGTGTGCTTGCCCGTAGAATGGCTATATTGGAGAATAATGTTGAGGAGTTGACGTTGCGTCTTCATGAGACGTTCTATCCTCGTTTTCTTGCTGCTGTAGCCGATCGTCATTGGTTTTGATGCATGGTGTTAAACTTGCTGTTGTTAAGTGTCTAAATTCTCCAGTCTATGTTGTGGCGTCCGAGAAGGTTATAAGTTCAGCCATTTTTAAAGGGATACAAGAAGGGTGAGTGGCTGGTCTTGCGCATAGCAAGTTGGGTGCGGACCTTTCGGGTGTTACTGCCCATTGTCCTTCTGCGGTGGCAAACTATCAGTCCACGCTGCAAGCTCTCCGTGATTTTGAGTTTCCTATATTTTCGGCTTTATTAGCTTATAAGGATGCCCGTATTACGGATTTTATGGACCTTCTTCATCTTAAGAGTCCCCTTGTGGATGTTTCTGACATGGCTGACTTGCAACCGGCCCCAGAACAGCTTTTTGTTCCCATACAGCATTCTGAGTATAGTGTGAGCATGGGCGCCGAGCCTTTATCCTATGCTTTAGGAAAATGTCAGTGGAAGGTTGCCAATATTAAGGAAAGTATTGCTGCTACTGAGGCTGCGCTTGCTCAACGTTGTAAACCTTTCCTTGAGCCGTTACTCATCCATGCTTCGACTGGTTCACCGGCTGTTTTGGGTGGTAGTTCCGATGTTCCTGGGATAACAACTTCCTTACCCATCGAGCCTTCTGCTCCTGTGCTATCGGAGGCTTGTGATGCGGTGGGCACGGATGCCCAGGCTGTTCATGGGGATTGTCCCTCTGTTGATGATAGTATTTCTGCTCCCGCTTCTTCTTCTGTTGAAGAGAAGATTGTGGCTACTGAGACACAGGAGTCTTTTTAATTTGTATTTGTAACCGTTTGAGGTTATCTTTGTAATTTGCGTACTTTATCAAACAATATGTATGTTTTGCTTGTACGTCTTGTTTTAATCGCAATGGCTTACGATGTTTGTATCATGATACTTGTTTGTTGCTATTTTTCTAAGATCGTACTGGTATGCTTATTCAATAGTCTTTTTTGAATATTTTTGGGTTATTTTTCCGTACTGGGTTTGCAATACCTCTTACTTACTTTGAGTTAATTCTGAGGTTACTCATCCTTTTGTTATGCGGAATAACATTTGTGGGGCATGCCCAAGTTTGTGCGTGTCTTACTCACATGTGTTAATAACTTTGCAAAGTAAAAAAGATAAACATTTCATTAATGTAAGCTAGTGAAGATAGCTAGTCTTCACCTTTTTATTAAAACTTTAAAGAGGCAGAGTACAATAGATAAGATAGTATTTAAAAAGATAAGTAACCACTGTGGAGTCCGCATGAGTGGTTTGCCTACATTTGGTTTATATAGCACCTTTTAAGGTTACAAATGTTCCATGTTCGTCGTATTGGCGTTCCATCCTTATCTTTTAGCTTGTATGCTCCTCTCCCTAGTGCCTCTATGACCTCATATGGTCCTTCCCATTTGGGTCCCAATTTTCTGCTTTCTTTGGCGTGACTTGCGCCGTTGTTATGATACACTAAGACTCCCGATTTAAAGCTCGTATTGCGGACCCTAGAGTTGTAATATTTCTTCATTTTTTATTTGCTTTTCGCTTCTCGGATTACAGCTTATTTTCTTCTTTCTTCTAGCATTTCCAAGTTGATTTTCAAATCTTCATCATTTTGTGTTGTATCCACTTTTGCCGTTCTCTATGTGGGCATTCCTATTTCAGCTGGGATAACAGCCTCCGTTCCGTATGTCAATACGAATGGGGTGTTCCCATTACTGGATTTAATCATCGTACGGTGCGCCCATAGGACGTGTGACATTTCATCTATCCAATTCTTATTATTTTCTCCCAGACGTGCTTTGACTCCTTCCCCTAGGCTTCGGTTTACTCTCTTAACCTGTCCATTGGCTTACGGATGTCTGACTGATGCGAAATGTTGCTTGATGCATAATTTTGTGCACCAGTTTTTGAACGGGTTATCCTAGAATTGCTTTCCATTGTCGGATATGATTTCCCCCGAGAGTCCGAATCTACAAACTATGTTTTCCCATACAAATTTCTTTACCTGTTGACCCGTGATGGTTGCGACTGGCTTTGCCTCTATCCACTTAGTGAAATAATCAATGGCTACGATTAGAAATTTGACTTTGCCCGGTCCCTCTGGAAAGGGTCCGGCTATGTCAATTCCCCATTTGTAGAATGGCCAGGGAAAAGTAATCGGGTTTAGTTTATGCTAAGGGTTTCTTGGTACATGCTTGTGTACCTGGTAGTCTTGGCATGCCAGTATTACCCGTCTAGCATCTTCGTACATAGTAGGCAAGTAATACCCTGTTCTTAAAGCTTTTGCAACCATAGATCTTATGCCAGCGTGCATGCCGCAAGATCCTTCATGGGTTTCTCTAATCACGTAATCCACTTGGAGTGGTCCGACACAACGCAGTCATGGTCTGAGGAAGGACTTTTTGTAGAGGATCCCATTTATGATAACAAAGCGTTGTGACTTTCTTTTAACTACACTAGCTTTATTCTGCTTTGCTGGTAGTAGGTCTTTTGCTAGATATTTGTAGATCAGAGTCATCCAGGTGTCTCCCTCTTCTTCGACTATGGCTAACACTTGTGTTTCTTCTATTGATTTTTTGTTTAGCTCTTCCACCAGCACTTTTTTGCTTAAGTGCGCGAAGGTGGCCGACACCATTTTGCTTAAGGCATCAACTTTTTTGTTTTCACTCCGCGGTATCTATCGGATTGAAAACATTTTGAAGCTGTTTATAAGTTCTTTTGTCTTTTCCAAGTATTGAATCATTTCCGTTTCTTTTGCTACATAAGAGACATTGATTTGGTTTGATACTAGCCGCGAATCAACGTTTGATTGTAGATTCTTGACGCCCATTTGTTCCGCAATCCTTAACCCTGCTAATAGGGCTTCATATTCTGATTCGTTGTTACTTTCCTCGCATGTGAACCATAGAGCATAGATGAATTCTGTTCCTTCTAGGCTAGTGAGTACCAACCCTGCCCCATAACCGTCCCCGCATGATGACCCATCCATGTGCAATGTCTAGGGTTCCGAAAACATTTCTTCTTCTTCCATTGGTTTAGTTGTGGAGTCATCCTCTGGATGTTCCACTATGAAGTCTGCCAAGATGTGTCCTTTAACAGAGACCCGTGGTCGATAATGTATGTCATATTCTCCTAGTTCGATACTCCACTTCTATAGTCTTCCTACTACCTCTGGTTTTGATAGGATCTGTTTGATTGGCTGGTCCGTGATTACTTCCACGGTATGTGCTTGAAAGTATCTTTTTAAACTCTTAGTGGCGTGCACCAAAGCTAGTACCAGTTTTTCCATGTGTGTGTAGTTGACCTCTGGGCCCCTTAGGGCTTGGCTTACAAAGTAAATGGGCATTCGTCTGCCCTCCCTCTCCGTCATTAGTACTACACTTACTGCTTCTTTTGCAGCCGCCAGGTAGATAATCAGTTCTTCTCTTTCCATTGGTCCTCTTAACGTCGGGAGGTTTGTTATTACTTTTTCATTTGCTGGAAAGCTTCCTCCGCCTATTTGGTCCAATGGAAGTCACTCTTTTTTGTGCATTTTTTTGAAGAAAAGTAGTGACTTTTCCGCTGATTTCGCAAGGAACCTGTTTAGTCTAGCTAGCTTTCCATTTAACTTTTTTACCTCTTTCAAACATTTGGGGGATGGGAGGTTTATGACAGCCTGTGCTTTATCTAGGCAAACTTTTATGCCTTTGGTGCTAATAGAATAACCCAGGAACATTCCCACTTCCATCTCGAAGGTACATTTCTTGGGGTTTAATTTCATGTTTATTTTTCTTAACGTGCGGAACGTTTCCTCCACATCCCTTATAATGTCATCTTCCGTGCGGCTTTTTACTATTAAGTCATCCACATATACCTCCAGGTTTCTGCCAATCTGCTTGTAGAAAGCCTTGTCTACCAGCTGTTGGTATGCTGCTCCAGCATTCTTGAGTCCAAATGACATTTTGGAGTAACAAAATATGCCTTCATTGGTTATGAATGCTGTTTTTTCTTCGTCATCCTTTGCCATTTTAATTTGATGGTAGCCTTTGTATGCGTCCAAGAAACATTTGAAACGATATCCGCAAAGAGATTCCACTTTCTAGTCTATTTCTGGAAGCAGGTATCAATCTTGCGAGCATGCTTTGTTTAGGTCTTTGAAATCAACGCACATTCTCCAACTATCGTCATGCTTTTTTTCAATTACTAGATTAGCCAACCAATTATGGTAGTGTACTTCTTTCATGATTCCGGCTTCGACAAGCTTTTCAACTTCTTCACGTATCGCTTTGTTTCTTTCTGGAGCTTGGCCTCTTTTCTTTTGTCATACCGGAGTGTACCCTTCATGGACGTTTTGACGATGCTCCGCTATATGCCGCGGGACTCCTGTCATGTCCGCGGGACTCCTGTCATGTCTGTTGGACACCAGGCGAACACGTCCAGATTGCTTCGGAGCAAGTCGCACAATTTCTTTCGGCCTTCCTCTGTGAGGGTAGAGCCTATAACAACCCACAAACACCCATTACTATCATTCCCATTACAAATACCTATAGTAGGTATTTCACAGGTAAATTT
Organism: Artemisia argyi; assembly: GCA_030686995.1. Lineage (NCBI taxonomy): Eukaryota > Viridiplantae > Streptophyta > Magnoliopsida > Asterales > Asteraceae > Artemisia > Artemisia argyi. Next base: position 90,622,282 of record CM060699.1, read on the forward strand.
TTGCTCATTATATGAAATATTACTTGCATGACTCATTAGACCTGCTCACGTATCCACACAAGCCAAATAACTAAACACTCACATCCTATAAACCCCAGGTATGTCAAGCATAAAATCATAACAACACCATAATAAGTAATTCACCAATCTAAAACACTAAAACCCTAATAAAACACTAAACTAAAACTTAAGTAGGATTATGTGCTTATTTGAACCTATATGCTTAGTTTAACTAGTATGAATGTGTCCAAGGCTTAAGTATGAGTTTCCTTAGGAATATTAGGATATATTAGGACTATTAGGCAATAGAACAAACCCTTTAGAACTTAGATACAAACCCCCTAAGCCCTAAACCATAACTAGGTCATAGTTAAATAGAATTAGGTCTAAACCATCCCAAAACTTCCCCATAGGTCACTACCACTTAGTATAAGCATTTTAGAACTTAGGAATAGTTATTAGACACTCATAGGACACTAGTATAGGCACTAAACCATAGGATAAACCCTAGTCTCTCACTACACACACTTAGGTCATTTAGGTTACAAAATTAGGTCAAACCCTCCCAAACCTTTCCCATAAGTTATCCTCACTTAGAATAAACCCATTAGGACTTAGGATTAGTCACTAGACACACTTAGGAACTTAACTTAGGCACTAAACCTTAGGTAAAACCTTAAACACTTAATAAGTAGAACTAGGTCTAAACTTAACTAAAACAAGTAAAACCTAAACATAAGCACCTCAAACACCTCAACCAAGCACCCTAACACCTTAGTCATACCTAAGCACACATCCTAACACCTCTAAGCACCCACACAAGTAGGTTCATCACCTACTTGAGTAATCCACCACTAATCCACCCTAAACCACCACTAATCCACCACTAAACCACCACTAATCCACCCCTAATCACCCTAATCCACCCCTAAACACACTAAGTAGCTTACAAGTACCTCCAAGCACCCAAGCAAGGAGGTGTATCACCTCCTTGTAAGCTACTACCCCAAACTACCTCTCTCGGCTTCACCACCACTACAACCGTCCTACCCCGCCCCCTAGCTACTGCCATAGCCTCTCCTTGTCACCACTAGACCTGCCAAAATCCCCTTCTAGCCTTGCTTGCTCACCCCACCCCTTGCACGACCCCTACACCCCGTTTTCCACCCAAACCACCACTACGCGGGTATAAATACCCCCTCCTCCCCTCCATTCTTCTTCACACCCTTTCTTCTCTTCACCTTACATTAGAACAGTAGTAATAAGCCCTTAGGAGACCTTGGAGTCGAGTAGCTAGGCCTTGGTTGAGTTGTGTTATGGTTTGAAGTCGAACGAGCCCTAGAAGCCCCTAAAACCAACGTAAACCCCCTAGCCAAGTAAGTCTTACATATTAGTCTATTTAGCTTTAGTTTAGTCTTAGGATAAATTTAGAATACCTTAGATACCCTAGGAACCATTGCATGAGCCTTGAACCATTTCGTTTACTAGTTTACTTTTTAAAACCCTAGATCGAGTCATATATTTGCATGCATGCTATAAGTCATTACTTTAGGTCATACACTAGTTATAGATAACCCAGATAAGCTAAAATAAGTAAAACATATGCTAGAAAACTTAGTTGCTAGATAAAATATAAGTTACATGCATATTAGGACTAGTTTTGCAAAACTTTACATGCATAAGGGTATTTATCATAAATTCCTGAAATTATAAAGTCTAGGGACTGTTTTTGACATTTCCTAAAAGTTATAAGTGTAAGGACTAGTTTTACATAATATTAAAACCCTAGGACAGATATTAAAATAAGTATAAACTAAAAAGAACTAAAAACGTAAACATTATAAAGTTAAAGGTCTAAATGGTAAAATATAGAAAACTTAAGAGTCTTAGGTTAGTTACATGAAATATAGAAGTCTAGGGACTAGTTGTGTCAAATATAGATAGTTATTAGTATAAGTAATATAAGTAATATAAATTTAGGGTAGAAAACATAAATATAAATACTATAAGGGTAAAAAGTGAAAATATCATATAAGTATATAACCTAAATATAGTTAGAAGCATAACACAATACTAGGGAGCTTCATGCGAGGAGTACTATGTGGATATTTCGTTTTGACGAGTTTGTTGGGTTTTCGAATTAAAGTGCCCTGACTCCTCGAACGATTATTGCATATACTTCTGAGATATGATGGCCCGAATGGTGATATGATTATAACTAAACCCTAATAACAACCTAACTCAATAATAGGTAGCTTTGTTTGAGGAGTATTAACTTCTGAATTATGATGGCCCGAACGGTATTATGTTGATAACATAATACAATACTAGGGAGCTTCATGTGAGGAGTCATATACTTCTGAATTACAATGGCCTGAACGATGTTATTTTATATATAAAACATTAGCAAACCTAAAAACAATAACTTGAGAAACATAAACATGATAACTAAAGCTTGACATACATACAAAACCAACAACACACTAGGATACTTGAGTAAGGCGGTCTAGTTTCCGAGTCACTATTTGCATCACTTAGATTACTCTAAACCCATGTGAGTTTTCATAGCCTCATAATTTTTAAAATGCTTTACTTAAAACCGAATACAAGTCTTTTTCTTTGGTTGTTTGCACGAGAAAACTAACTGCCACCACTACATAACCAAAATTCATGAATCTAATCATTTGGGATATTTTACCCCCGCGAACGCGAATATAGTTGATAGATCTATTAGAGTTTGACAACTCCCGTTGGTATTAACACCCCACTAGGTGGTACCAATAAGTACTATATTTGAATCCACTCAAGGTATAACTTTGGCAAGTTATCCTTCCCTCCCCTCATGTTGGGTCTGCAGCCCACATGACCCGGATCGTTAAGGTGTGATTCATGAGCTTAGTGCAACATACTAAACTCCTGATAATTGTGCATGCATCACAATTATCACAAAACTTGCATTTTCCCAGATGGATGTAACAACTGAACCCAGGGAACTTGTATTCACTAACCCCTAAACCTATGATTCTCACTCAACACCTAGTGTTGACTTTTTAAGCATGTATTCTAGGTATATTACTTCTATGGATCCATGGCAGAAGGAGGTACTGAACTCGGAGGACTTTTCATGGTTATCATTCAAACACAACCAACCTAACTCTTAGATTTTTAGGACCTCATCAAAAATAAAAGTATATCTTTTATAATTAAAACTCTGATAATTATGAATGATAACTAAATTTCCAAAACATCTCTTTTCGAGTCGTTTTCTATTACTGTATCTGTGATTCTATGAAATAATACCCCAAACACTTTATCCGCTGTGATCAGTGAAAAATGGGGGTGTTACAGAGCCTATCACCATTGTTTGCTCCGGATGCTCCGGGTGGATTGCGACTTTGATTCGCTCTTCCGCTGGTGATTTGATCACGGCGGCTTCTTCTGCTGGTTTGGAAACCGTTGTGCATTCAAACAGAATGGTCTTACTGCTCCGCAGTGTGAATACTCCCCCCCTCAACTGGGAATTTCAGCATACCATGTGCCGTTGATGGTACCGCTTGTATTTATTGAACCACCGGTCGTCCTATGATTCCGTTATAAGGCGACTGTGGCTTTACTATAAGGAATTTCATCCTTGCGGAAGTAGCAAGCTCCTCATCGCCTATTTTTACCTGGAGTGTGATCTGCCCTATCGGCCATATGACTTCACCACTGAATCCAATAAGAGGTGCCGTGGTCGGGACTATCAGGCAGCTTATCTCAGGCCGGAGCCTATTGAAGCAGTGTTCATATAGTATTTCGAAAGCTTATCCTCTTTCCACATACATGCGATGCACGCAGTGACCGCCAATCTCTGCTTTTATTATCATTGGGCCTTCGTCCCCTTCATCATCTTCCAGAGGTGGGAATGATCTTTCTGGGCCAGGAGAGAAGCTTTGTGTTATTCTCTGCCTGGCTGACTTCTGCTATGTTTGTATCATCAAGAATGCTAGCGCTTTATCCTTAGTTGATGTTTCCCCTTCTTAGCTATTTTTTGTTGATCCTTTCCGCTAATCTGTTTTTGCTCCTCGATCATATGCGACAGCTTCCCATTTCTTATCAATTCTTTTATTTGTCTTTTTAGGTGCATGCATTCGTTTGTGCTATGCCCTACTTCTCCATGAAAGTCGCAGAACTTGTTGACGTTCCTCTTTTCTACTGGAGTTGTCATTGGAGGTGGAGGTTTGAATTTTTCTTTCTCCAAAGCCAAGATTTCCTTCGGGGATTTAGAGAGGAGGGTGAACCGGTCTGGCTTCCTCTCTATTCTTTGTTGGGTCTTAAAACCCCCTTTCCAAAAATTTTGCTTTTGGCCCCCGTCTTACTGCCTACACGGTGAGAATGATTTCTTCCGCTCTTGGTTTCCAGCGGCTACTTCCCCCTAAGGAAGGACGTAGTTGCCCTCATCATTTCGTCAACAGTCTTAGGGATGTTATCATGCAGACGCTTGATCAACTATGGGTTAGTTATTCCGTGCTGAATCCCGATATCTTCAGTACTTCTGGTGCTCCTTTCACATCCCTACATTCTCTTTAGAACCGTTTCATGAAGTCTTTTGTGGATTCTCCTTCCCCCTGCTTGATGTGATGAAGTTCCACGGGGTCTTTTATTCACTTCTTCTATTGGAGAAAGTTTTCCAGGAATGCTTCTTTCAACTCATCATAGATGTCTCTGGTTTATGGTGGGAGGTCGTCAAACCACACTCTAGCAGACCCTGTTAGTGTAGAATTGAACATGTGACACCGGGCGGGCATGGCCCACCGTTCAACTTTGGATGCAGATTGGAAGATTTTGAGGTCGTCCTCTGGATCTTCGCTTCCATCATACGTCTTGACTTGCGTTGGGAGGTGAGTCCTTTTTGGCATTTCAAAGTAGCGGATGCGAGAGGTGAACTGATCAGAGTCCCGACACATCCAAGGCTGCGCGTAGGTCGTCGTCTGCGATGTGTGATCTTTGCCTTTCCGATCTTGATCTATCCTTCCTATAACTCTGATCTTCTAGGTCGTCCCTACACTGGGAGGATGCCCCGTGGCTGTCATGTCTTCTGGAGTCGTGAGAAAATAAACTCTGATAATAGCTTTGCTCCTTTTCTTTGTCATTTTGGTAGGATGAATGTAGGGGATCTTTCGAGTATACATATATAATCTTTTCTCTGCTTCCGAGTCTATGGAACACACCTTTTTCTAGTCTTTTGAATACACTTCTTTTGTCCTGGCCCCTTTTTTTTAGAGATCTTGATATACCATTCCGTGGCTCGGGGCTCACGGTCGCGCTTCGGGGGCGTTTGGCTTCGATCTTCCTTCTTAGATCCCTCTTTCGGCCAGGTGTCCTTGACTTGGATTGTTGCGACCCCTTTTTGAAGACCAGACGAGCTTGTACTTCTTTTTAGCTTTTTAGCTTGTTTTCTTGATGATATTTCTCAGCAATGATTGGCAGTAGCCGGTCATAATTCTTATCAGATTAATCTTTGAGATCTGTGTCAGGTGTAGGTCCGACATCGCCTCCCAATACTGTTTCTTAATCCTTCACTCCCATATTTCGCACGGCAGACGTGGGTGCGGAAGCGTTAGGGTTCGTTTGACGGCTCGTGGTGAGTATTTTTGAGAATGCAGTTGTGAACTGGGTCCCATGGATGGCGCCAACTTGTTAGTGCAAAAAGTGTGATGGGTTACGATACGTGGGAATTGCGCCCTCGTAACAGGTTTTACCTCTTAAGGGATCTTGAGATGCTTACAACCCCCACCAGGCAGTGTACCTGATCGTTGTAGTATAGTATAGTGACAAGTACCAGGGGATTGATCGTTCAACTCAGGAATAGTGTCGCTAGGATTAGAAAGGCTACTAAACTAGGTCTAGAGGTGAGGGATGATTCTTTTTGTATTTTTTATATTTTATGAAAGCAAGTAAAATCTTGGGTTTTGAAGGAGTGGACGGAATTAGTTGCTAGTCAACTAAACCAATTAACGAAAGTTGCAATCAAAATAAAATAACAGAAATGAAGATAAAACTAATTTACTTATGTGGTGGAAACAATGATGAGAAAAGTTGTGTTTACTTAGATTTCATTACTCCCTAGATATCTTTTACCGGTTGATTAGCTTGTTACAATAGCATGGATGACGGGTTATATTCCTTAATACTAGTCGTAGGGCCGTGTACAATATTCCCTAACTCTATAAGATCCTACTTCACTCCTATGTCGAGACGATTAAAAGCTCCTAACACGGGATCATTAGAATTCACTTATGCATTAAATACAACCAAAAATCATAGTACACCTCCGATCATGTTTTTAAGACATTCAAGCAAGTTACCAATGGAAGTCTGCCAGTTTTCTTAAGCCTAACATCGAATACAATCATCCGTAACAATTATAAACAAACAATCAACCAATAATCAACATCTAGGTTTCACTACATCTAAGCAAACACAATAAAAACCTAGCCTAACATGTTAAAAGAAAGATAAACATAAGATAGAAGCAAACAATACATAGACATATTGAATGATTATTGAAGTACTTATCTTTATTCAAACACGGAAGAAAGAAGGGTTTGAAACCCCTTCATTATGCAGGAAATTCGACCTAGGGTTTGTGTGTGATATTCCAAAACTTGTTCCACACTTTACAATGAAAAATTGGAAAAATATATATAGACATAGCATCTTGACGGCGTCATATATTAGCCTCTGACGCCGTCAACTCGCCGCCAAAGTGAAATTCGTATTGCCTAGATCCAGTCTTGACGCCTTCATGTGCAAATCTACACTGGGCCGTCACGTGTATTTGGACCCTGACGGCCTTGGTGACGCCGTCAGGCCATTAACAAAGAAAATGTTCTGGGCCGTCACGTTATAAGTTCCACATCCACCTCTTTTGTCACTCTTGACGCCGTCATGTGTAATGGCTTGACGTCGTCAGGTACTGTTCCCAGCAAGGAATTTGAGATTTGCCGTTTGCTTCACTTTTATGCTCCAAAAACGTCCAAAATGCTTCCTTTTCCAGATTTCTCTCCAAAAGTACCTAAAATGACAAATGGAACGATTTAGGTCAATAATTGATCAAATAATCACGAATTCGGGCTTAAATGACCCCCTTAAAAGCGGTACACTTTTCGCCTCATCAAATATCCTTACACTTGAGATTTGCTTTTCCTCAAGCAAATGCGCTTTTTTTCTGATCAAAATACAAGTTAGGGGTAATTTAATACTAATATAAAAGTAATTACAACAAATAATCGTTTCACTAAAAACCAAAAACAAGCACGGAGGTTATACACTAGCACCTCACAAATAGTGTTTAGATACTCACATCTCTCGGGTGTAATAAAGTATATATCACAATAAGGAAATGGAAAACATCTCTCACTACTTGTCATAGCAAATAGATTAGCATAGGCTTGGGAAAGGATCAAACCTTCACCACTTGGCGTAAGCACCTAGGATAAACTAACAAAGAGGTCTTTTAAAGGGTTATAACGGTTGGTGTAGGGATATGGAAAACACGGTTTTGTTGGATAAAGGCAATATTTACTGGTTGCGAGTTAATCATCTTGGTTAATTACATGTACAATATGGCGTTGCTAAGCCAAGACTTGACTCGACTTAAGCTAATAAATCAAAAATAACAAAAACATAAAACAAACATAGAATGAAACGGGATGGTAGTCCGTATGCTTTCTTTTTTCTCTTTTCTTTTTCTATTTTTTTTTTCTTTTTCTTGATTTTACGATTTTTTTTTTTTTTTTTTTTTTTTTTTTTTTTTTTTTTTTTTTTTTTGTATACACTTCTACCATACCATCCAAAATAATACATCATAGAGAATGTACATTCCCCTTACACTTGAATTTTTACATACTTTACAATAAACTACTTTAATGACTCGAATCAAGATAATCAAAACACTTGGAGTACTTTTTAAGATTAATGCACATATGGGAGTAATATATGATGTTCTTCCCCATTACTCCATAACACTAGTACTTTACCCATGAATCTCAATCATCCCAAAACAATATGTACAATATATGACTCGACTTAGCAACCATGTAATCAATTAGACAATTAACTAAGGGTTTAAACATGTAACAATAATGCACTAAAGATGAGTGCATACACGGAAGGCTAAGGCGATTTGGTTGAACATTTGGGTGGGTTGTAACAAATTCTTCCTTTAAGTAAAATGCTTAAAGTTAGAAATGAAAATATAGGCTCGGAGGGGTGTACTAGGGGTATCGTTTACTAAAAATGAGTACAACGCTAAGGTGTGGGAAAAATTAATTGAATTCACTAGTCAAGTAATATGACTTAAATGGTCAAGTAATTATGATACGGGTTTAAACACAAGGGTGATCCTAATGCCTCTTATCAAGTAGTAAATCCTACTACACGAATGTAGTCTCACTAGCGGTCTCGGGATGCATCACTAACGCAAGTTCTAGAATCTAAATGCTACCGGTACACTCATAAGCACTAATAATGAATGCTTTTCCTATCAAATCTAAAGACGAACCTCACATATTTGGGTGGAAAAGTTTTCTGAATGGTACGGTTTTGTGCTAGTCATACAACTCCTATCCATGAGACGCTTGTTAAGGCTAAAGTTTCACTCCTAAATGTTGTAAAAAATTTTAAATTTGGCGCTAAAATTTCACTAACAAGTATTTCTCTTAGTTTTATTACACACCTACCATCAAACAAACAAACTCAAGTACAATAGTATCATATAAGGTATCATCATTTACCCTACCCTTACACTTAGGATGAACATTGTCCTCAATGTTCAATTAAAGAATATAAAAGTAAAACAGGTAAAAGAATGAAAACAAATACTCCCCTGATTCGTTCGGTGTTTATAGTGTGTCAACAAGGTTAGATCTTCCTCCAAGAAAATGAACGTTGAAAGCGTCCCTCCAGAAATATAAATCATCTTCTTGTCATATATAACCTGTTAAACCTGAGAAAACAATCAAGGCAACCTTGCGTAAAATCGGTGGCAATCTATATATATATAAGGATATAATGTTTGTGGAATGAATGTCTGCAGATATCCTAGAGTTTATAAAACTAAAGAATCAACAAAAACTTTAAGACTCCGGTTTAAACAAAACTCGCAAAATTTTTCAGAATTTTGGTACCTGACGCCGTCAGGTTGTAACTCCTGATGCCGTCAGAATATTCCTGGAAAAATCTTATGTTAAGTTTCCGGAAATTTTCTGGAAAAACTTATGCCTTATTTCCTGGAAAATCATGCAAAATATCATTATGACTCGATACAAGCATTTGACTCAAACAAATACTAATATACATGTTCATTTAATATTGTGGCGATTCAAGATCGTTTTTGTTCTTATAAACAAATTTGGGTTTCCCCTTACACTTAGCTTTTGCAAAATGCCTTTATATGTAATTAAGACAAAGTTAAAAACAAAATAAAGAATTTTCACAATTTAGTTTGAAACATGATCTACCAACAATAAAAATAAAACATGCATACGGAAACAAGAAAAATCAAACAAATAAAAACACACAAAGCATGGGTTGCCTCCCAAGAAGCGTTTTTCTTTATTTACGAGTCTTGTAGCTAGACTCAAGGTCATGGGCTATTACGTGACCTCATCATTGGTCTCATTCTCTATGTCATCCTCAATCTTAGTTTTGTATTCCGGACCTAGTTGCAAACATTCCTTGTAGAAACCGAGTATTCTACTCATGACATAATCTACTCCTCTACGTCTATCCTCATCATTCCTATAGTAAACCGCTTGCTTGTGTTCCTTTTCAAGGTTTGATAGAAGACGAAATTGTTCAATCTTATAGGGCATTTGGTAAGCACTTTCATCGTTCTCATCCATGAATCTAACTATCCCTAGGGACGGGTCATAATTCATCTTAAAGGCTTCGAAAAACGGTTTTCCGAATACTACTTGACTTAGGTAACCATTTATTACCGGACGAATATCCTCTACAATCACAAAGTCGGTAACATAAGTGAAGTTTCCTACAAAGACATGTAATCCTTTCACTCTTCCTACAAAGTTACTCATCCAATTTGTGTTAGGCATCATCCTATATTCAAGTTGCTTCTTCATTACCCAATTATAATAGGTCCTAATCATAATGTTTATAGGAGACCTAAGATCGATGTAAGCTTTCCACACATGCATATGCCTAATGTTGCATGGTATGCTGATGTTGGAGGGATCACCCGCTTTGATAAGTGGTGAACCAAGGACGTATGATGTCTCGGGGTCATCGAATAGATCCTTATGATATTCCCGTTTTTCCTTGGTGGGTAACTTATCAAAGTATTCCTCTACGTTTCCTACTTCCTCTAACTTTTCTTCCTTAATATCCTCAACTTCCTTAATCTCATCCTTAGTCCTAGTTTCTATTCCAACTTCATCCTTGTCACTTTCTTCTATATTCTTATCTATTGGCTTAATGGTGACAACATTGACAAAGTGAACGTGTTTGGATGATGAGGGGTCCTTAATTTGGATTTCGCTACTAGTGTCCCTAGTGTCCTTCCTAGGTGTAGTTAGTACTTGGTTGTTGAGGGCTTTCAACAAGTTGTCAATCTTATTGGTCATCTCCGTTTGTTGTTGATTGAATTCGGTTTTAAACTTAGCTATGTGAGCTTCTTGAGATGCCATAAACTTGTACATCAATCCTTCAAGATTATTGGTAGTACCATAGTTATTGAAAGTACGGTTAGAGGGTGGGCCGTTTGGTTGGTAACGATTAGGTGGATTGGAAGAATTGTTTTGGGGCATGTTTTGGTTTTGTTTCCACCTAAGGTTCGGGTGATTTTTCCAAGAAATGTTGTAGGAATCACCGTAAGGGTTTGGCTCGGGTTTGAAAGTGTACCACTTGTCTCCCGCTTCATCGGTACGTGAGGATGAGTAATCCGCAAAAGCTTTTCCGGGGAGTTTGGCGTAATCACGAGTGTCATGGGGACCACTACATAATTCGCATGAAGAAGTGATTTTGTTCACTTGGCTTGAAGGCTTAGGAGCTTCGTAGGATTTCATGAGAAACTTGACTTGGTCCTCAAGTTCCATGATCCTATGGTCAGGAGTGCTAGAATTGTTCGAAGGCAAAGATACTGCCTTGACCGTTTTGTTCAAATCACGGGGATCATTCCAACTTTCGTTGTCATAGAGAGCAAGATCTTCCATGAGTTCCCATGATTCTTCCGCACTTAGATCACGTAGCTTGCCACTAGCCGATTGGTCAATGGTTCGACTTGTGGAGAGATCGATATGGTCATAGAAGATTTGGACTTGGAGCCAAAGATCTATGCCATAATGAGGGACTTTTTGGAGTAAGTCCTTGAAACGTGTCCGTGCTTCATATAGAGTTTCACCTTGACGTTGTTGGAACATCAAGATATCATTTCTAAGCTTGGTAGTTCTCCCCAGTGGGAAAAATTGAGCAAGGAAACGAGAAGTGAGATCATCCCAAGAGGTGATGGATCCCGCAGGTAAACGCTTAAGCCATTGACTAGCTTGGTCACGTAGAGAGAATTGGAATAGACGTAATCGGGTTGACTCTCTAGTTGCAACATCAAGGTCTATGGAATCTACCATTTTTAGGAAATCATTGAGATGTTGATTAGGATATTCGGAACGAAGTCCATGGAATGCACATCCGCTTTGCACCAACCGGATAGTGTCGGATTGCAAGGGGGACACATTAGCTCCTTGAGTGAGCTCAAGGGTGTTTCGATAGCCTTGGTGGCTCGGATGGGAATACTCTCCTAAAGTTCGGGGTCTATGAGGTTGGTTTGCTAATGGTAGGTTTTGTGGGTGGTTTTGTTGTGGTGGGTTGATGGGATCAAAGATATTACCACCTTCTATAATGTCGGATAGTAATGGTTACGAACAAAGAAACGAAGAAATAAGATAGACTAAACAAAACCTAAAAATAAAAATAAAAATATTACTAGAAAGGAATCTAGCAAGTAGACCTAATAAAAAGAAATTCTAACCTAGACAATAACTATTCCCCGGCAGCGGCGCCAAAAACTTGATACGTGGGAATTGCGCCCTCGCAACAGGTTTTACCTCTCAAGGGATTTTGAGAAGCTTACAACCCCCACCAGGCAGTGTACCTGATCGTTGTAGTATAGTATGGTGACAAGTACCGGGGGATTGATCGTTCAACCCAGGAATAGTGTCGCTAGGATTAGAAAGTCAACTAAACTAGGTCTAGAGGTGAGGGATGATTCTTTCTGTATTTTTTATATTTTATGAAAGCAAGTAAAATCTCGGGTTTTGAAGGAGTGGGCAGAATTAGTTGCTATTCAACTAATCCAATTAACTAAAGATGCAATCAAAATAAAATAACAGAAATGAAGATAAAACTAATTTACTAATGTGGTGGAAACAATGATGAGAAAAGTTGTGTTTACTTAGATTTCATTACTCCCTAGATATCTTTTACCGGTTGATTAGCTTGTTACAATAGCATGGATGACGGGTTATATTCCTTAATACTAGTCGTAGGGCCGTGTACAATATTCCCTAACTCTATAAGATCCTACTTCACTCCTATGTCGAGCCGATTAAAAGCTCCTAACATGGGATCATTAGAATTCACTTATGTATTAAATACAACCAAAAATCGTAGTACACCTCCGATCATGTTTCTTAAAACGTTCAATCAAGTTACCAATGGAAGTCTGCCAGTTTTCTTAAGCCTAACATCAAATACAATCATCCGTAACAATTATAAACAAACAATCAACCAATAATCAACATCTAGGTTTCACTACATCTAAGCATACACAATAAAAACCTAGCCTAACATGTTAAAAGAAAGATAAACATAAGATAGAATCAAACAATACATAGACATATTGAATGATTATTGAAGTACTTATCTTTATTCAAACATGGAAGAAAGAAGGATTTGAAACCCCTTTAATATGCAGGAAATTCGACCTAGGGTCTGTGTATGATATTCCACAACTTGTTCCACACTTTACACTGAAAAATTGGAAAAATATATATAGACATAGCATCCTGACGGCATCATGTATTAGCCTCTGACGCCGTTAACTCACCGCCAAAGTGAAATTTGTATTGCCTAGATCCAGTCTTGATGCCTTCATGTGCAAATCTACTCTGGGCCGTCACGTGTATTTGGACCTTGACGGCATTGGTGACGCCGTCAGGCCATTAACAAAGAAAATGTTCTGGGCCGTCATGTTATAAGTTCCACATCCACCTCTTTTGTTACTCTTGACGCCGTCATGTATAATGGCTTGACGTCGTCAGGTACTGTTCCCAGCAAGGAATTTGAGACTTCGCCGTTTTCTTCACTTTTATGCTCCAAAAACGTCCAAAATGCTTCCTTTTCCAGATTTCTCTCCAAAAGTACCTAAAATAACAAAAGGAACGATTTAGGGCAATAATTGATCAAATAATCACGAATTCGGCCTTAAATGACCCCTTAAAAGCGGTACACTTTTCGCCTCATCAGGTTAGGATTGGGTGTGATTGTATGATGGGTCGTCCTTGATGAACTGTCCGTTGTGTGAGATCTGCATTAATCCAAGTAGTAGAATGATTCTCTACATAAATAAAATTAAACCGTTAGCCTTACAGTGGGGATGGACCCCTTCATTAAACTCCGGCGTGAGAGTAAGTATTCATGTTGTCAGAGAAAGATGTTTGTATTGGGATGTGTGAAAATTATACCTAGCGAGTGTGTAATGAGTTGCCTTTTATAGGTGGTCGAAATACTAGGGTTTCCTGATATTTCACGTATCTTTGTAGTGGCCGAAGTGGGACACTTGTCAAGCAAGGGTCCGCAGCTTAATCATGACTGTGGACATGGATCATTTGCCGGTCCGTGGGTGGTTCGTAAGCTTACTTTGGAAGTGTCGCTTAGACGATCCACCTGTGTCGTTAGCAATCCGAACCTCGCCCTGCTTGCGGCTTGGGTTTTAGTGATGTCCGGTATTTCTGTTTTGTTGGGCCGCGGCCCAGCTGTGTATAATATGGTCCAGACCCAGTAAGTCTGCTATCCGTATAATACGTCATCAATATGCATGCTTACACATATTTTCTTTACAAAGAAAAAAATATTTAGATAAGAAAATATCTTAAATGGGCAATATGTCTTTTTTTGGGTAAAAAGGATCTTCCACCTTGATAAAATATATTAACCAGAAAAAAAAAAAGAAACATTTAAAGTACAATGGAATGTGGCAGAAATGGCACATTAACCTCAAGTAACCGCTTGAACAACCACTAATTCATTTACGACATGCCATAAATGAACAACTAGCTACCAACAACTATAACAACTACTAAACAACATAAAAAGACATGCTAGACAAATAAACAAATCCAAATAAAAGAATACTTCCTCGTACGGCCTTGAAGCTTGAAATCAAACTGATTGCTAAAATCCTCAAATTGCCCGGGTAAGTCATAGACCTGGGCCGCATAATCATCAGAAAAATAGCCTTCAAGTTCGTTATGTCCTCCTGCTGATGAAAAGTAACTGTCCATAGGATCATTTGGCTCAAACACCTCAACATCACTATCTGAATCAACCACTTCACCCACCTTAGAGAATGGGTTCCCCTTCCTTTTACCATCAGCCACCGGAATAGGAGTGCTCTTCATAGTCGATGGAGAAGGAGTAGTAGAATGTAGGACCATAGAACAACCTTAATCACTTATGAATCTTGCCTAATCCTAGAGAGAGAAAGTAAGTTGAGAGAGAGTGGGAGGGAACTCCTAGTGTGTGAAATATGAGACTATGTTATTACTAAGAGAACCAACCTCTCAAGTGAGGTATTACAAGAGTATTTATACTAGTAGTCTAGGGCTTCACATATCTTTGACCTTATTACATAACTAGCCCTTAGACTTTATAAAAACATGAAAACATTATTAAAACTTCATCATAATTATATTCTAATGCAACCTACATATTACATAATATTAATGACCGACACTTTCTATAAATAAAATATGATCCTAACAATCTCCCCCTAAGTGTTGGTCATTGAAGGTTGCGCGACGTCATCATCTTTGTCTTTAAACTTTAACATTCATAGCTCTTGACGTCTTTAAGAATCATTAGATGAATCATAGTTCCAGTTCATCATGCTTCATTGTTGTTGAAGTGATCTAATGATGTCATCTACCTTTTGTCACTTCTTTGTCTTTGATGGTTATGCGCCTTTCCAACATGTTCATACGTCATTAGTCTTTGTCATACATACAATTGTTGTTCCCGTTCTTTCACTTTGATCTTTGTCACTTTACTTTGTAGATTCTTCCTTTTGGCGTAGAATCTTTCTTTGACTGTTGCTATTCTTTGATCTTTGTGAGAACTTTTCTTTGACTTCATGATGTATGTATGAGCATGTGGAAACTGGTGTCATGGTGGTGGTTAGTACCTGCATGAAAGCAGTTAGCAATAAATCAACTGGTACTTACATATAAGGAATTAGAGATCGTCAACAGCATAGTATGAATACTCCTTCTAACCCATACCAAGGCCGTTCCCATTTCGGATACTCCCGAGGGAGCTTACGAGACCTACTAAGTAGCTCAATGAATGGGTGAGTCGCTGGGGGATCACTCCACGACTGTAGACCGTTTGAAACCACCGCGAACACTAAGCGTAACCCATAAAGAATTACCAAAGTGACTTGCTGTCAGGGCTGTTTGATGTTGACCCTGGCAGGAATTTCCGTTCAATCATTGAGAAAATACATAAGTAAATACTCTCATAAACGTTCTCGGCAGATTGCTAAGATCTGCGTAGGACTCTTAAGTTTACATCTGGTGTCCTTAATGATGAACAACCAGTGTAGAAATATCATGTGTTCCTATGAGATCTTTTGACGAATCTCGGGGCTCTAGACTCGATAAGTGCACATTTGGTTTCCTATGCGGAGATTAGGGAGAGGTCTCCTGTTTCAATATCAACCATCTCTAAGAGACAGGTCGATAAATTACACTGGTTCCCCGTGAGAATGAAACAAGCTCTTTTAAGAGAACTTGAGTGGTTAAGAAGGTTTAGTGCAGTGCGTCACTGGGTCCATGACGTCTTTATCTTCAATACCGGTGTTACCTTAGCAACAACCAGTAGCATATGAATTGAACCCGGTGTCTGCCCTAAGGTTGAACATATGGAGGGCTATTTCTTTTCACCCTTTTTCATAACTTTTCTTTTTAATTCTTCAACCCCTTCTTTCTCCTTTCTCATTTTCTCCTTTTTTTCAATCATACCTAAGGACTTCTAATTCTAATCTATTGGATTTGTCCTTGGGTAGATCCCTCTGGCTCTGGCGGATCGTAGGACGGTTTTTCCTAACCTTAGTCATCTTATAACACCATGACTATCCTATAATTGCCATGAAACCATTTATGAAAATCTCTCAAAGTGTTTATGAATATAAACACATTTTTGTTGACACTTTGAGAGTTTTTGTTTCTTTTGAAGGACTCCCCCTTCACATGTGCTCATGTATTTTTAAGAAATTTGCACATGCGTGAGGAGTTTGCACTTTTTGAATTGATCCACTTTCAGTGAACATGACCGATTCGAGACACGCTTACATCACTAGTTAGACTAGCTTGAAATTATTACCCGTCCTGGTCAAGTCCAAAGAAAGTCTCTCGATACGGTACATTCTGCTCAGACAAGTCCTATTCGAGACACGCTTACATCACTAGTTGGACTAGCTTGAAATTATTACCCGTCCAGGACAAGTCTTTTCGATTACTGACATTTAAAGCTTCGTCAATTCATTGGTACTTACTGAGTCGAGCTCTTTTGAGATTCAATCACAATCTTTAAACATCTTTGATTTCATTTTAATCATGCCTTCTCCCCCTCAAAAATATTATATCGTGATATTTTTTATATCAACTGAATAAGAAAAAGCTTTTTGAAGAGATAGACAGATTTCATTTTGCATGAATACGGAACATTTTTGTTTTTGTACTCCCCCTTAATGATAGCTCATTTTAAAATCAATTAAGGGTTTAGAGGGAGTTTTCTTGAGCACTAATTTTGAGAGATTTTGAGAAATCTTTTGAACAATCTTGAAAAAGTGCTTAAGAATTCTGTTTGAAAACGAGTTTATGTTTGACATCCTTTTCGTTTGTTTAGACTCGAACTTTTTTTTTTGAAAAAGATTTCGTCTTTGAAAATACGAGTCCTTGATTTGAAAATAATCAGAAGTCATCATTCGGGTCCGAGTTTCGTACTGAAGTATACGAAAGCCATTGTGAAGAAACTTTTGAGAAACGACATGTTTTAGAAAAACATAAAAAGAACTCCTGTTCAAGCATCTGTACATGTCCGTATCATTGTTGAAAGACATTTCTAGACACGTACAGAATATTGATTTATATAAGAGACATGTCGTGAGAAGAATATTTTTGGATTTTTGATTTTATATTGTTTTTGTACTTTCGTATTTTGTTTTTATAAAAGAAAAGGAAAATCAAAAATAGAAGAGTGAAAGAATGATTTATAGAATTTACAGAATTTGAACCCTTTGAAAAACTAGGTTCTGAGATAGTTAAAGCACCTGCAACCAAAGAGGAAGAGGTTTCACAAATAACAGTGTTATAAGTACATGAATCATCACTCAGCGGGTGTTGAATATCAACGGTTGTAATGGTTTCTACTTCCTTATCCTATTGATTATCACTATTATTTGTCTTGGTGCAACTATCAAAAATCCTCCCTGTGGGAATCCATCTAAGACCAACTGTTTTAAAAACTTTTCCTGTGGGAATCCACGTAAGGTAAGATTTAGATGTAGTTTTCTTATCAGATGCAGTGGAAGTCTCAGTTTTTGAAAAACTACATCCTTTAGATATCCACCTATTAGGTTTGTTATCCATTTTCTTGTTATCAACGGGTTTGTTTCTATTTGGTGTCTTAGTGGATTGTGCCTTGACACTTGATATTCCTTTCTTGAGAAATTGTGCAATACATGCGTCATGGTTAGCTGAAAAAACACATCTTTGACATGTAGGACAGACAAATGCAACATCCTTGTTAAACACAACAACTTTAACTTTGTCACTACAGTCATTTGGAAATTTTTGTTGTTCAATGAGACCTTGGAATTCTTTGTGTTGCATTCTACGTTCCTAGCATTCTCATTTGTGCCACTACTCTTAAATACAAGCCAATCCCTAGTATTTTGTTGATTGTTCCTAGGTAATGGTTTACTACTACTAGCAGTGCTTTGGAATCTCGTAGAATTCATCACACTAGGTTTTACACCTAAAATTCCGTCTTTTCGAAGTTGTGTCTTTCTCCTAACTTCCTCTAGATGGTGATTTTGGACCATGTCATTAGAACCAACAGACTCTTTAACAGTTTTTATGGTCACATTCGGTGTATTATTCCTAGAAGGGCCAGGTGTACTCACATTTGTGTTTCTTTCAACAACCAATTTTTGTTTATCAACAATCTTTTCATTTTCACTTTGTTGGGGCAAGGGTGTTGGAGTGACTGGTTTTGTCAAATCCTTTTTCTCATTGACTTTTGGAGCAAACCGTAAAATTGACATTTTTGGTTTTTGAACCATGTTTGAAACATTTGGTTTCTCCGAAGTCGATGGTTTTGCAAACTTAGTTTCCTCACCCTTCCCTTTTTGACTTTCAAGCTGAGCCCTCAAAAGATCATTTTGCTCTTTCATGTTGTTGAAGGCACGCTCATACGACAGTTTGTCATACTTGCATTTTTCCTTTTTTCGATCAAGTTGTTTAAAACATGACACATTTTCTTTTTTAAGCTTTATAAGAGCATTTTCATATTTGGAAACAATTTCAGAGGTCTCAGCTCTCAGTCTTTCATCGTCTTAAACCTAATATGTTTGTATGATGATAGACATTATATCAGTAGACAGAACTGTTTTGAAGAGAGAATCATTTAACCTTTCCAAAACATTCATGTTTTCACGAGTTTCATTAGCTTGTTTTACCAGGGATTTGTGGTCCTTGACAAAATTGGCCGTTTCTTTTAAGAAATCGTTTTCAAAATGGATTACCCTCGCACTGATGTTATTTAGTGGGATAGTAATTTCGTTTTCAAACACCTTTTTCTGTTCAATATGAAAACTAGAATGCCAATTGTTAATACTAATAGTAGTTTTAGATTTAACAATATTTTGAAGTTCTTGAATTCTCTTTTTAACGTCATCAAGAATGTCTCTAGCCTCACTTGTATTAAAAGTGTTGTTAGAGGACATTTGTTCCATTTTTGAAAGAGATTTGGAAACAACTATCTTTTTAGAAAAGAATTTCGCGAATGGTCGTTTTATGGAAAACACAGATGGTTCCATTTGTGGAACAAAAGTAATTCCCGAACGTTTGTTCAATTTGTTGTAATCAATGAGTTTCAAATCCTTTTGTTTCATTTTATTTATGCTCTCTTCGACAAGTTCCATCGTTTGCACAGAATCCAGAACGACGGGAGGATCATGTTTGGTGTAAATAAGATTACTGATGAGTGCTCAAACACTCATCATTTTTGATCAAATCTGAACTGCAAAACATACAAAAACAATCAAAAAGTCATCAAAATACTGAAAATATCCCAGAGATTGTGTTTTATATGTTTTAAATGTAAAATGAGCAAAAACAAATGAAAAATGATCAAAGTTTGCAAGATTAGCAGTTTCAGTCCCCCAAGTTTCAAAACTTGTCAAAAATAGTCCCTACGTATTTATTTTGAAAGAAAAGTCAACTGAAGTCTTTTGAAAGTCAATAATCACAAAATATGATACTTGGATCTTAAGTTTCAAAAGTTACATGTTTGGTCCCTCAAAATTTCAAATCTGGCAAATTAGGTCCCTGGGAATTTTAAAATGAAAAATTGAAGTTTTGGTCCTTGGGTTATGTAAGCATGGCAATGTTGGTCCTTGGAATGACTTTAGGAAATGTACACATCAGGCCCCTCAAGTTTTAGCAAATTGCAAAATTGGTCCTTGTGTTACAACTAAAACCAACCGGACCCATTTGTTATTATTTCTACAAACCAAACCCCAAAGCCTAATCCATGTCACCCCGGCCCAACCCCAAACTAATAAAATCCACCCCAAGTCAAACAGTCAATAGGGTCAAACACACGGTCAAACAGACCGTCTTCCCCACCAATTCCCCCGTTTTCCTGCTACTCTGTCTCCCCCCTCCACCTTTTCACCAAACTAAGCCTCCACAATTAATGCTCCCCAACTACCAAACCAACCCCCACCATCCACAATTAATATCTTCACCCGTCCCACTAATATTGCCCCGTTTTGTTTTTGGCGCCAAATTGGCAATCAATGGCTAGGATTGGTGATATCTCAATTGGACGATGGGGATATGGTCTTGAGTCAACAAAAGAGCCATTGGGACTCTCAAATTACAACAGGAAGCCATGTGGGAGAGTGTGTGGATTATTTTAGAATCGTAGTATAAGTAGTAAGGTGTAGAAGCTTCAAAAAGCATGTATCACTTTAACTTAGTTTTTTTTTTTTTTTTTTTTTTTTATGTTTAATTTATGTATTGTAATCTGTTTCTAATTAATGAAAGTTAAGTTTTAAGTTTATTTCTCAATTCCACTTTTCAAGTTTTATGCAAAAATTTCAAATATCAGATAAGGTTCATTAGTAAGTCTAAGCTGTTTGTAAAACTCATACAAGCTCAAACATAGAACTTTTAGAAGCTTTATAAGCTTCTACAATCAATTAGAAACTAAGAATCTCAAAAATAAAAATATATATATATATATATATAAAATACAAAAATCAGCAAAAGAAGGAGGATCAAGCTTGGAGCACTGTTAATTTGGGATGGCAGTGGGTTAGTGACCTGTGGAGGTCAATAGGTTGGTTTCTTTGGTTCCTGGTTCATGGTATTCAGTTTGGAAGCTCATTGCAAGGTTTAATCTCATTTGTTTAATTCTCACTGTACCTAGTTTAACTATACTTAATTCTGTGTTTCTGTGCTTAGTTGGTGTTTGTTAATCATAATATAGCTTAATATAGGTAGCTTGTTCTTTGAAAATAGTAGTTGCTTCAAATTCCTATTTCACAGTCAAACTAGCATAATTGTCAATTCTTGGATTCATGCTGTTATTATTGTTTTATGTTCATAAGATCATGTATGATGATGATGTTAAGTCTGAAAACTGAGTTGAGGTCTAAATCAGTGGGTTGCTTTGGAAATCACAAAATCAGATAGATTTAAGGAGTGTTTGGATTAGGGTTTAGCCAGTGATCTTGTTGTTGTTTTGTTGCTATTTTAGCATTAGCACACTGCATTAGGTATAATTAGGTCAAGTAAAACTTAAAAAACCAAGTTTCCTTTGAAAATAGTCAACAATCCATTTGGATCACCCTCACAGTTAACTGTGAGGGATTTGAGACCCATAAACCCTCACCTTAGCTTGTAAGTGTAGTATTTAGCCTAGTTTAACTTTATTCCAGGTTATTATAACTTAATTAGTCATTAAATTAGGAACCAAAGTTCATTAAAGTCAAAATAAGAGTTCATCTAAAAAGTCAAAAGTTTACCATAGGCAGAAAAGGCAAAAATCCCAAGAATTGTTTTGATTTTTGTATTTAGTATTAGACCTCGTGCTTTTCAAAAATGGTAGTATATCAGCTCAACTTTGAAGTTCCATTGTTACTTTTATTTTGTGAATTTTTTTGTGGGTCCCACACTTGCCCAAACAGACCTGCTGGGGAAGGCATCTCCCCTGCACCACCACCACCACTGTCCAAACAGCCCTTTTTCAAAAGCCTCCATAGGGCTTATTAGTGGGACCCAGAGGGTGAGCCTTGGCTTATTGGAAAGCCAATAAGCTCAGCTTATTGGTTCCTCCTTAACTTTGGGCTTCCAATCTAACCTGTGGGCCCCACAAAGCCTGGAAGTTGACCCAGTGGGCCTGTTTCAGACTTAGGATTTTGGCTAAGTGCTTATTGGCCATTATCAGCTTATTTCTTGTGCTATTTGGCTTCAATTGGTTTGACTTAAGTTGTCCTTCGTCTGTTTGTAGCTTGTTTGTGTTTACAATATCATTTGGTAGCTTTTTCAATACGAGCAAAGTCCTAATAAACTAAAAAGCTTAACTGTCAACAAAATAAGCCACCAATTTGCTTATTGTTGAGTTCCATTCAAACTTGCTTCACAAAAGTTGTTCAAAAACAGTCCATAAGCAGTTGTGAAAAAGAAAAATCCAAAAAACTTCAACTTAATAGAAGTGATAGCTTCTATTTAAGCCAATTGGATTACTTCCTCAGCTTATTTATAAGTAATTTTCATTTTTATATTTTTCCTAGGCTTCTTATAGTTAAAAATAATTTTAGTAATTTTCTTAGATTTTTCTCTTATCATTTGGTAGTTTTTATAATTTAATTCAGTTTTTAGTAATTAATAAATAGTATATAATTAATAACAATTAATTAGTAAATCAGAAAAATACAAATTCAGTTTTAAAATTAGGTTTTTAGTATTTTAAATTTTTCCAAATTTTATTTTCAATTTTCTAGTGTAATTTCATAATTAATTAGAATTTAGGGTAATTTAAATAATTAAAAAGTAATTAGTAAATAGTAATAATTAATAATAATTAATTAAAAAGTCTTAAAAATATATTTTCAGTTTTAAAATTAGTTTTATATTATTTTAGATTTTTCTAAGTTTTAAATTTTATTTTTCTAGGTTAATTTCATAATTATTTGTATTTTAGGTTAATTTAAATAATTAAAAGTAAATAGGAAATTAGTATTTAATTAATAATTATTATATAAATAGTGTAAAAATTAATATTCTTTTTCTAAAAATTTTCTTTAATCATTAGGTTTGTAAAAATATCATTTTTATACCCGTAGCCTTTTTAGATAATCAAATTCACTTTTAATCACGTACGTTTGTTCCCGTTCAGTAAAACGTACGTTTTTAGGTTTAACTCAATTCTTCTTAATCTAAATTCACGTAATAAATCATATAGCTTTCCTAAGCTATTTTATTTTCATAATTCTCAAATAATTCTCATCACAACCCTTTTCTGTGAAAAATCTCCCGATCACAAGCACGCTGAAGCACAATTCACACCTCGTCGGGACATAACGACCTGGTGATACCCTATATTACCCAGAGATTGACTCTAGGCTATTTGACTTTGTTGACCATTCCTTGGTCAGTATAAGTTGACTGTTTAGGGCCAATCAATTTTTTGCGCCGCTGCCAGGGAGGTGTGCGCGTTTCTGCAGCGTCTTTCGATATTAGTGGTATTTCACCTTCATCACTGTAAAAATCCACCACTTTTGTAAATTTTAAAATCAAAACACAAAAAAGTCATTAACACTTTTCCTAAAGTGTTAAAACACCAAAAAAAATTAAAAACAACAAAACAGATCGTAATGTTTTCTTAATCGGGTTTCTTTTAAGGTGATTCTTAAAGAGATACGATTTTGGATAACGAGACGATACCAAAAATATTGTCCAAAAGTCTTTTTCACATATACACAAAAACCCAAAAACATCCGTCTTTTCTTGTGAATAATTATACATAAAAATAAACTGTCGCAAACCAAGACAGAACACCTACCAACTGGGGGTGTGGACATAATAAGTTCCCAAACATAAGATCAAAACTTGCCTTTGTATCCCTGTGAGTGGTGTACCTTTCTTAAAGAAGCCACTTGCTTGTGATTATTAGTTTAAGTTCACTGTCGTTTTGCCTCGATTTTGTTTTGATTGAGTTTGTTTTCTAGTGCATGCGCACTCGTTCTTCAAGGTCCACGAGCCCATTACGTGAGCTTGTTAGGAAACCTCGAAGACCTCGTAGAAGTTCAGCACCAACAGTCGGATCTGAGATCCGTACTGTTGCCACATCTGCTGTCACCATGGCGGAAGACCGCCTCATGTGTGAGCTTCTCCAAGCACCCATCGAGGGTTACGGAGATGCCATTGTTGTCCCAGCCATCGTGGCTGATAATTTTGAGCTCAAAATCGGGTTACTCAATCTTGTAACCTCAAGTCAATTCTACGATTTTGAGAGGGACGATCCTCATGCTCACATTCGATGGTTCAATAAAATCACATCAACCATCAAGTACAAGAATGTCCCTTGTGAAGCAATCAAACTTCTTCTCTTCCCATTCTCCCTCGAGGGACAAGCCCGGATTTGGCTTGAAAAACAACCACCTCGATCTATTGAGACATGGGAAGATCTTGTCAAAAAATTTGTGAATGAATTCTTCCCACCTTCCAAGACCACGAGTCTTAAGAACGAAATCACCAAGTTCACTCAGAAATATGATGAATCATTTGGTGAAGCGTGGGATCGTTTCAAAGAATTACTTCGCAAGTGTCCACATCATGGATTCTCAGAGTTGATTCAACTCGATACTTTCTACAATGGCGTGAGCCAAGCTGATCAGGATTCTCTCAATGCCTCCGCGGGAGGTAACTTCTTGAGTAGAACCACCAAAGAAGCTTTGCAAATCATAGAAAACAAGTCCAAGGTCCGCTCTACACGAAGCAAACCGATTGTTTCCCAAATCAATGCGGGTCCTTCTACTTCATCTTCTGTGGGTCAATCTAGCACGGATGCTAAGATTGACAAGCTCACTGAAGCTATTCAAGCTTTGGTTCTCGCCCAACAAAAGAAAGTTTCCTTTCCAAAACATCCTCCACCTGCTGAGGTTAAAAAAGTGGAAGTCTGTGTAACCTGTGGTGGGCCGCATGCCTACTACAATTGCACAGCTACTGATGGTACTCCATATGAAGCTCATGCTGTTGTCGGGTCCCAAAATCAAGGAGGCAATCAATACCGCCCTCCGACGGACCCGAACTATCATCCTCACCACTACCCTGGACCTCCCGGTTTTAATCAAAACCAAAATGTCCAAAACCGTAACCAAAATCAAAATAGAGTGAACCAAGGTAACTTCAATCAAGGTCACGGTTTTCAAAATCAAAACCAAGGTTTCCAAAATCAAGGTTTCCAACATCAAAATCAAGGAAACTTTAACCGAAACCAAGGTCAGGATAATTTCAATCCCGGGAATTTTCATGGAAACAACAACCAGAATCAAGGGAATTTCCAACATCAAAATCAAGGAAATTTCAACCAAGGTCCCAACCAAAACAATCGAGCTCAAAATTTCAATAATCCACCTCAAGTTATTGTTCCTACTGGGCCTTCATCTAATGAGTTGTTAAAGCAATTTATGAAATCCCAAGAAGAGTTGAACAAGTTGCTGGTCAGCCAGATTTCTGACATCAAGAAGTCTTTAAATGATCGACCCTCGGGCTCAGGTACTACTTTACCGAGCAACACGATCGCTAACCCGAGGGGCGATGCTAAGGCGATCACAACAAGAAGTGGTGCTTCATATGATGAACCCGCGATTCCCACTACATCTTCTTCCTCTCCTCCAAAGGTAGTGGAACGTGAACCTGAAGTGATAAAGGACAAGGTGCAATCTCCTATCCCACGAAGTACAGCACACGTCCAACCTCAGGTCATTCCAAAAACCAGATGTAAGCCTGAAGTTGTCTTTGAACCACCAGAAACTCCAGGGGACAACCCCAAATCTAAAACTTCTATTCCTTATCCATCACGTCTCAATGAACAAAAGCTCCGCGAAAAGGCTAGTCACCAAATGGATAAATTTTTCCAAATCTTTCAAGATTTGCACTTTGACATTAGCTTCGCGGACGCTATTCTCTTGATGCCCAAGTTTGCATCAACAATCAAGAATCTGTTAAGTAATAAGGAAAAACTCTTTGAGATGGCTAGAACTCCCTTGAATGAGCACTGCTCAGCAATTCTTTTGAAAAGGCTTCCCGAAAAGCTTGGAGACCCCGGGAAATTTCTCCTTCCTTGTATTTTTCCGGGTATGGTTGAATGCTTCGCCTTGGCCGATCTAGGTGCTAGCATTAACCTGATGCCATATTCTGTGTGGAAGAGACTCTCTCTTCCCGAACTCACTCCCACGTGCATGACTTTAGAGCTTGCCGATCAATCGATTTCTCGTCCACTTGGCATTGCCGAGGACGTATTCGTTAACGTGGGAAAGTTCCATTTTCCGGCAGATTTTGTGATTGTTGACTTTGATGCCGATTCAAGGGTCCCTCTCATTCTTGGAAGGGGATTCCTTAGAACTGGGCGTGCTCTCATCGATGTTTTTGAACAAGAGATCACATTGCGTGTTGGAACTGAAGCCATCACCTTCAACCTCGATCAAACTTCGAGGTACTCCTCCAATTATGACTCTGAATCGGTGAACCAGATAGATGTCATCGATGTTGCTGCTGAGGAGTATGCTCAAGAGGTTTTAGGTTTCTTTGATGATTCTCCGAGTGAAAACCTCACTCCATCTTCTTACCCCATCACTGCCAATTCTTCTCCTTCCCTCACTCCGTTTGAGGGAAGTGACTTCGTCTTAGAAGAAATTGAGGCCTTTCTCAAAAGTGATTCGATTCCCGATGGAATCGATAACAAAGAGATTGACCCCGAGAGGGATATTCTCCTGCTTGAGAAATTGTTAAATGAAGATCCCTCTCCTCTTCCTGTTCTACCACAAACACTTCATAAGGAGGAAGTCAAAAATGTTGAGAAAACTGATGACTTTCCTGAGGTCGAACTTAAGGACTTGCCGCCTCATCTTGAGTATGCATTTCTGGAAGGTGATGATAAATTACCCGTCATAATTGCTAAAGATTTAAGTGTTGAGGAAAAGGCTGCTCTAATAAAGGTTTTAAAGTCGCATAAACAAGCAATTGCTTGGCGACTCTCCGACATCAAGGGCAGTGACCCTGAATTTTGTACCCACAAGATTTTAATGGAGGATGATTTCAAACCAGCAGTCCAACAACAAAGAAGGGTGAATCCCAAAATTCATGAGGTCATCAAACAAGAAGTTTTAAAACTTCTTGATGCCGGATTGATTTACCCTATCTCGGACAGTACTTGGGTGAGCCCAATACATTGTGTTCCAAAAAAGGGTGGCATTACTATTGTCACAAATGAGGAAAATGAGTTGATTCCAACTCGATTGGTTACGGGTTGGCGTATCTGCATTGACTATCGCAAGTTAAATGACGCCACCCGCAAAGACCATTTTCCTCTGCCCTTTATGTATCTGATGCTCGAGAGATTAGTGGGGAATAAGTACTATTGCTTCCTCGATAGTTTCTCAGGTTACTTTCAGATTCCCATTGATCCGCAGGATCAAGAAAAGACCACTTTCACGTGCCCCTATGGAACTTTTGCTTATAAACGTATGCCATTTGGTTTATGTAATGCTCCGGGCACGTTTCAAAGATGTATGATGGCCATATTTTCTGACATGATCGGGAAAACTATGGAGGTCTTTATGGACGATTTTTTGGTCATTGGGGATTCGTTTCAATCATGTCTCTCCCATTTAGACAACATGCTCAAACGTTGTGAAGACACAAAGTTATGTCTAAATTGGGAAAAGAGTCACTTTATGGTCAAAGAGGGCATTGTCCTCGGCCATAAAATTTCAAAAAATGGGATTGAGGTTGACAGAGCCAAAGTGGATGTCATTGCAAAATTACCTCATCCCACTACCGTCAAAGGTGTTAGGAGCTTTTTGGGTCATGCCGGTTTCTATCGTAGGTTCATTCAAGATTTTTCTACAATTGCCCGGCCTATGACCCATCTCCTCGAGAAGGACACTCCTTTTATCTTCTCCCCCAAGTGCATCGAAGCTTTTGAAACATTAAAGAAAAAGCTTACTGAGGCACCGATTCTTGTTGCCCCCGATTGGGACTTGCCCTTCGAACTCATGTGTGATGCTAGTGATTATACGATAGGGGCAGTCTTGGGGCAACGAAAAACAAAACACTTTCAGCCTATACAATATGCAAGCAAAACAATGACCGAGGCTCAAAGCCATTACACCACCACTAAAAAAAATTATTAGCTGTGGTGTATGCCTTTGAAAAATTCCGGCCATACTTGATATTGACCAAAAGCATAGTGTATACGGATCACTCGGCTTTGAAGTATCTCTTTGCAGAACAAGATGCAAAGCCAAGACTACTCCGTTTGGTTCTCCTCTTGCAAGAATTTGATATCATTATTCGTGATAAAAAAGGAGCTGAGAACCTGGCTGCTGATCATCTCTCCCGTCTTGAAAACCCTCACCAAGATGCTTTCGAGAAAAAGGAAATAAATGAAACATTTCCTCTCGAAACCCTCAATGCGGTTTCTTTTCGTGGAGACTCGATTACCCCATGGTTTGCTGATTTTGCAAATTACCATGCGAGTAACTTTGTTGTGAAAGGGATGTCGTCCCAATAGAAAAATAAATTTTTCAAAGATGTAAAACACTATTTCTGGGACGACCCTTTCTTGTTCAAAATCTGTGCGGATCAAGTCATCCGGCGGTGTGTTTATGGTCAGGAAGCCGCTGAAATTCTAAAGGCTTGCCATGCTGGTCCCACGGGGCGCCACCACAATCCGAACTACACCGCCAAAAAGGTGTTTGATTCCGGCTTTTATTGGCCCACAATCTATAAGGATGCCCAAGAATTGGTCAAGTCTTGTGACGCTTGTCAACGTCACGGGAATATTTTACAAAAGAACGAAATGCCTCAAAATGCAATTCAAGTTTGAGAAATTTTTTACGTATGGGGCATAGACTTTATGGGGCCATTTCCGTCATCTCATGGTAACAAGTATATACTCGTGGTTGTTGACTATTTGTCAAAATGGGTTGAAGCAAAAGCTTTACCCACTAATGATGCCCGAGTAGTTGTGAAATTTTTGAAAGCTCTTTTTGCCCGATTTGGAAGTCCACGTGCTATTATTAGTGATCGTGGTACGCATTTCTGTAATGATAAATTCGATAAAGTCATGCAAAAGTATGGTGTAACTCACCGTCTTTTCACTGCGTACCACCCTCAAACAAGTGGACAAATAGAAGTTTCCAATCGGGGCATTAAGAGAATTTTAGAAAGAACCGTTGGTGAAAATCGTGCATCGTGGTCGGATAAACTAGATGATGCACTCTGGGCTTTCCGTACGGCTTACAAAACACCCATCGGGTGTATGCCTTACAAGCTTGTGTACAGGAAAGCGTGCCATCTACCGATTGAGCTTGAGCACAAAGCCTATTGGGCTCTCAAGCATGCAAATTTTGACCTCAAAACTGCGGGTTATCATAGGAAAGTTCAAATGAATGAATTAAATGAACTTCGTGATCAAGCTTACGAGAACTCTTTGATCTATAAGGAAAAGACAAAGAAGATTCATGACTCAAAAATCAAGAACCGCATTTTTAACGTTGGTGATCGAGTCCTTCTTTTCAACTCCAGACTCAAGATCTTCTCGAGAAAGCTAAAGACCCGTTGGACTGGTCCATTCACTATCGCAAATGTTTATCCTTATGGCACCGTCGAATTATCTCAAAATGACGATCCGAATTTTAAAGTGAATGGGCATCGGTTGAAGCATTACTTTGGAGAGGACATACCATTTATCGTTGTCCCGGATCTCCAAACTTTCCCCAAGGACAATTGAATTCGGGGATCGAGTCAAGCTAGCGACTCGATGAACAAAAACAGTAGCACAATATGGGTTTTCACCCATATCTCTGATTTCTTTCTACTTTCTACCAACTAAGTGTGGGGGAGTGGCCATCCCCTGCTGTTTGAAATGTATATATGTATACTTCCAAAAAAAAAATGTGTATGTATAGAAATAAAGTGAAAAATGGTGTTCCCACAGTTAGCTTCGAATATTGCCTTTTTCCATTCAAAGAATCGGCATAATAGCCGGGACTTTGAATATTGAGGACAATATTCATTTCTAAGTGTGGGGGGGGGGGGGGGGGGGGGGAATTCTAGCGAATTTTATCACAATGTATCTTCTAGTACCCCCGTTTTTTGCCTAAATTTTTAAAATTTTTTCACTTTATTTTAAAATTTTTGTGGTTATCAGTCCGCCATATCTAACTGACAAAGGGATTGGCTAATCCAGGAGCAAACGGCTCTTGGTAAAGATAACTCAAATCCGTTTACGGCTTGCAATTTGCCCAAAATTGTATGGTATCTCAACTCGCCATATCCTAAAAAGTGAAAGAGTTGGCTAGCCCGCAAGATTATGGCTTGTGGTAAAGGCAGTGGAAAGCCATAATTGGTAATCAGCTCACCAAGATGTTGACTGTGTTCCATCGAGAGTTGGCTAGTCCAGAAGCAAACGGCTTCTGGTAAAGACAAATCAAAACCGTTGAAAGCTGGTGGTTTGCTCAAAATCACATGGTTATCGGTGTACCATGGTTCTTACTTGAACTGAAACATTTGGCTACTCCAGATGTAATGGCTTTTGGTAAAGAGATTCAAATCCATTATGTTTTCTAAAAAGATTGCTAGGGACTAGCAATAGTTTAGTGTGGGGGATTGACGAGTGCTCAAAGACTTATCATTTTTGATCAAATCTGAACTGCAAAACATACAAAAACAATCAAAAAGTCATCAAAATACTGAAAATATCCTAGGGATTGTGTTTTATATGTTTTAAATGTAAAATGAGCAAAAACAAATGAGAAATGATCAAAGTTTGTAATATTGGCAGTTTCAGTCCCCCAAGTTTCAAAACTTGTCAAAAATAGTCCCTATACATTTCTTTTGAAAGAAAAGTCAACCCAAGTCTTTTGAAAGTCAATAATCACAAAATATGATACTTGGGTCTTAAGTTTCAAAAGTTACATGTTTGGTCCCTCAAAATTTTCAAATATGGTAAATTAGGTCCCTGGGAATTTTAAAATGAAAAATTGAAGTTTTGGTCCTTGGGTTATGTAAGCATGTCAATGTTGGTCCTCGGAATGACTTTGGGAAATGTACACATCAGGCCCCTCAAGTTTCAGCAAATTGAAAAATTGGTCCTTATGTTACAACTAAAACCAACCGGACCCTTTTGTTATTATTTCTACAAACCAAACCCCAAAGCCCAATCCATGTCACCCCGGCCCAACCCCAAACTAATAAACCCACCCCAGGTCAAACAGTCAACAGGGTCAAACACACGGTCAAACAGACCGTCTTCCCCACCAATTCCCCCATTTTCCTGCTACTCTGTCTCCCCCCCCCTTCCACCTTTTCACCAAACTAAGCCTCCACAATTAATGCTCCCCAACTACCAAACCAACCCCCACCATCCACAATTAATATCTTCACCCGTCCCACTAATATTGCCCCGTTTTGTTTTTGGCGCCAAATTGGCAATCAATGGCTAGGATTGGTGATATCTCAATTGGACGATGGGGATATGGTCTTGAGTCAACAAAAGAGCCATTGGGACTCTCAAATTACAACAGGAAGCCATGTAGAAGAGTGTGTGGATTATTTAAGAATCGTAGTATAAGTAGTAAGGTGTAGAAGCTTCAAAAATCATGTATCACTTTAACTTAGTTTCTTTTTATGTTTAATTTATGTATTGTAATCTGTTTCTAATTAATGAAAGTTAAGTTTTAAATTTATTTCTCAATTCCACTTTTCAAGTTTTATGCAAAAATTTCAAATATCAGTTAAGGTTCATTAGTAAGTCTAAGCTGCTTGTAAAACTCATGCAAGCTCAAACAGAGAACTTTTAAAAGCTTTATAAGCTTCTACAATCAATTAGAAACTCAGAATCTCAAAAACAAAAAAAAATATATATAAAAAAAATACAAAAATCAGCAAAAGAAAGAGGATCAAGCTTGGAGCACTGTTAATTTGGGATGGCAGTGGGTTAGTGACCTGTGGAGGTCAATAGGTTGGTTTCTTTGGTTCCCGGTTCATGGTATTCAGTTTGGAAGCTCATTGCAAGGTTTAATCTCATTTGTTTGATCCTCACTGTACCTAGTTTAACTATACTTAATTCTGTGTTTCTGTGCTTAGTTGGTGTTTGTTAATCATAATATAGCTTAATATAGGTAGCTTGTTCTTTGAAAATAGTAGTTGCTTCAAATTCCTATTTCACAGTCAAACTAGCATAATTGTCAATTCTTGGATTCATGTTGTTATTATTGTTGTTTTATGTTCATAAGATCATGTATGATGATGATGTTAAGTCTGAAAACTGACTTGAGGTCTAAATCAGTGGGTTGCTTTGGAAATCACAAAATCAGATAGATTTAAGGAGTGTTTGGATTAGTCTTTAGCCAGTGATCTTGTTGTTGTTTTGTTGCTATTTTAGCATTAGCACACTGCATTAGGTATAATTAGGTCAAGTAAAACTTAAAAAACCAAGTTTCCTTTGAAAATAGCCAACAATCCATTTGGGTCACCCTCACAGTTAACCGTGAGGGATTTGAGACCCTTAAACCCTCACCTTAGCTTGTAAGTGTAGTATTTAGCCTAGTTTAACTTTATTCCAGGTTATTATATCTTAATTAGTCATTAAATTAGGAACCAAAGTTCATTAAAGTCAAAAAAAGAGTTCATCTAAAAAGTCAAAAGTTTACCATAGGCAGAAAAGGTAAAAACCCCAAGAATTGTTTTGATTTTTGTATTTATTATTAGACCTTGTGCTTTTCAAAAATGGTAGTGTATCAGCTCAACTTTGAAGTTCCATTGTTACTTTAATTTTGTGAATTTTTATGTGGGTCCCACACTTGCCCAAACAGACCTGCAGGGGAAGGCATCTCCCCTACACCACCACCACTGTCCAAACAACCCTTTTTCAAAAGCCTCCACAGGGCTTATTAGTGGGACCTAGAGGGTAAGCCTTGGCTTATTGGAAAGCCAATAAGCTCAGCTTATTGGTTCCTCCTTGACTTTGGGCTTCCAATCTAACCTGTGGGCCCCACAAAGCCTGGAAGTTGACCCAGTGGGCCTATTTCAGACTTAGGATTTTGGCTAAATGCTTATTGGCCATTATCAGCTTATTTCTTGTTCTATTTGGCTTCAAATGGTTTGACTTAAGTTGTCCTTCATCTGTTTGTAGCTTATTTGTGTTTACAATATCATTTGGTAGCTTTTTCAATACAAGCAAAGTCCTAATAAGCTAAAAAGCTTAACTGTCAACAAAATAATCCACCAATTTGCTTATTGTTGAGTTCCATTCAAACTTGCTTCACAAAAGTTGTTCAAAAACAGTTCATAAGCAGTTGTGAAAAAGAAAAATCCAAAAAACTCTAACTTAATAAAAGTGATAGCTTTTATTTAAGCCAATTGGCTTACTTCCTCAGCTTATTTATAAGCAATTTTCATTTTTATATTTTTCCTAGGCTTCTTATAGTTAAAAATAATTTTACTAATTTTCTCAGATTTCTCTCTTATCATTTGGTAGTTTTTATAATTTAATTTAGTTTTTATTAATTAATAAATAGTAAATAATTAATAATAATTAATTAGTAAATCAGAAAAATAAAAATTCAGTTTTAAAATTAGTTTTTTAGTATTTTAAATTTTTCCAAATTTTATTTTCAATTGTCTAGTGTAATTTCATAATTAATTAGAATCTAGGGCAATTTAAATAATTAAAAAGTAATTAGTAAATAGTAATAATTAATAATAATTAATTGAAAAGTCTTAAAAATATATTTTCAGTTTTAAAATTAGTTTTATATTATTTTAGATTTTTCTAAGTTTAAATTTTATTTTTCTAGGTTAATTTCATAATTATTTGTATTTTAGGTTATTTTAAATAATTAAAAGTAAATAAGAAATTAGTATTTAATTAATAATAATTATATAAATAGTGTAAAAATTAATTTTCTTTTTCTAAAAATTTTCTTTAATCATTAGGTTTGTATAAATATCATTTTTATACCCGTAGCCTTTTTAGATAATCAAATTCACTTTTAATTACGTACGTTTGTTCCCGTTTTCAGTAAAACGTACGTTTTTATGTTTTAGCTCAATTCTTCTTAATCTAAATTCACGTAATCAATCATATAGCTTTCCTAAGCTATTTTATTTCATAATTCTCAAATAATTCTCATCACAACCCTTTTCTGTAAAAAATCACCCGATCACAAGCACGCTGAAGCACAATTCACACCTCGTCGGGATATAACGACCTGGTGATACCCTATATTACCCGGAGATTGACTCTAGGCTATTTGACTTTGTTGACCATTCCTTGGTCAATATTAGTTGACTGTTTAGGGCTAATCAATTACCATTATACAAAACATTCTGTTCTTCCTGAGCTTTCTTGAGATTACAAGGGGTGTTGTTACCAAGAGCCATTTTATGTTTCGTATGGTAAATCGGATTAGTTTGATTTGAAATCATTTTTATTGTTTGACTTGACTGACCCGACTTAACCACTAATTCTTCTAAATGAGCAATCATGTGTTCTGACTCTATAATTTCTTCCAAAAGTTTATCTTCTTTCTTTGCAAATTCCTTTTTCAACTCATTCCTTTCTTTTTCAAGATTGGAATAAGCTGATTTTTGTTTAGAGAGTTGGTTTCGCAAATCAGAAATTTCCGCGTTTAAAGCTTTTATCTTCTTGAAAGAATTAACATCAAGTGTATCAAACTTGATTTGCAAAAGTTTTTCCCTTGAAACGGAATTTTGATAACCAGTTTCTTATTCAGACAATCTTTTGTTATGAAATTCAAAAGCTTTAACATTTTCCTTGTAACTCTCAAGCTCAGCGGTCAATTTAACATTCGCGGCCTTAACATCGCGATTGACCTTTTTCACATTCTCAATTTCAATAC
Source organism: Artemisia argyi (assembly GCA_030686995.1). Classification (NCBI taxonomy): domain Eukaryota; kingdom Viridiplantae; phylum Streptophyta; class Magnoliopsida; order Asterales; family Asteraceae; genus Artemisia; species Artemisia argyi. The sequence continues at coordinate 90,657,002 of CM060699.1, forward strand.
GACAATTATTCAATAATGATTCAAACAAAGCATGTGTTTCCTCATCATTGTCAGCATGCTGTGAAACAAAGCCTCCATTATAATTCACATCTGGAGTTGCTGAAGGAGTATTACTACTACTTGGCGTGTCCAGGTATGTATCATAAGTAGATACTAGCTTCTCAGAATGCTGTTCCTCATGAGGATACATATCAAATATATCATTATTGGGACATATGTTGAAGTTGGATACCTCAGATGGTGCATTGGTGTCATAAACAGGAAGTGTGTCAGAATCCTTGTCATACTTAGCTTCCTGAAGATTCGCCATGAATATGCAGTTCGCATCGATATCCTCTCTGTCTTCCATGTCATCCATAAGAGCCATAAAATCATTTTCCTCTACGTTCAACTGAAACCCTGCTTCATTCTTTGGTTCCAACAGCAATGCTTTCTGTAAATAAGCTGTGTCTCTTTTGTTCGGCTTAGTAGGACAGTTCCTTGCCATATGACCTACACCCTGGCAGTTGAGACACTTTACCAGATTACACTGATTCACATTTCCCATATTCCCAACAACTGGAGCTGCAACATTCCTATTCTGATTACCCATTGCCTGATTACCAACATTCTGACCCCTTTGATTTCCAACAAACTGACCCATTTGATTCCTTGCATACTGACCATACTGATTCCCTGCATATTGACCTGCATTCTGATTCCCTGCATACTGACCTGCATTCTGCATATTCTGATTACCCATATGAAATCCAGTAGCATATCCCTGCTGATTCCCATAAACTCCAACCATTTGGCCTCCGTTGCCCATATTGAAACTCGGCTGAGCAATCTGCTTGTTGCGAGTGTTCGATGAAATCCTTTGGTTGTTGTTAGTTGGTGTAGAATAGCGTCCTTGGAATGCCTTTGTCAGAAAAGCAAACACTTGTGTCAAGGCTGCAGTAGCTTCATCATTGTCAATGAATTCTGGTTCTTGGAACTGTGGGTATTGTTGTTGTTGAATAACATGTTGTTGTTGTTGTGGGTAGAACTGTTGTTGGTAGACCGGTGTTGGTTGTTGAATGCATGATGGTTGCATGTAGTTGTGAGTGGACGATGATGATGGTTGTTGTGTGTTCACTGAAAACGGTGTTGATGTACTAGCAATTAATGCGAAAGGGTCATGATTCTTTGCCAATCTTTCTTTCCTTACTTCATTAGCCTCAGCTTGGTTTTGCTTCAAAAAATCATAGAGTTGATCATAGTTCACCTTATGTAAATCCTTTGTTTGATTGACAATTGTAACATAACGACCCCATTCTTCTGGAAGGTTATTGATGAATTTGATGTTTGTTGCAATTGTTCGTGGTGTCAGCTTGTTTCTGATTAACTCATTCATTAAAGTACAAAACCTTGTGTAGTAGGATTCAATCTGTTCACCTTTAGTGGATGTAAAGTTCTCCCATTCAGTTAGAAGTTTGTTCTCAATGTCTTGTTGCCCAATCTCTGTTCCATGACATATCCTTCTAACTCGTTCCCATATATCAAAAGCAGTTCCACAACTGTCGACCACAGCAAAGATCTCGCGTGGTAATCCAAGTTGGATTAAATGCATTGCCATATCATCAGCGGCGATCTGCTTCTTGTCTTCATCCGTGTAGTTTACTTCTGTTTGTTCACGCACGAATGGTAGAGTAGGAGGTGTTGTATTTGGATTACCTTCAACTTGAACTTGCCTTGGCTTAAATGGACCATTTGTAATGGAGTTGATCATTAATTTACCATCAGGCTTTGTTTTGATGTAACGAAGCATGCGGCTTGTCCATGGGAGATATCCACCTTTTTCAAGCCTTGGAGGTCGATTTTCGGCACCGGCAGCATGAATGTCTTGTTGAGTTGCCATGATTTGAATTCAAAGTGAAACGTTGTTCTGAGGATCTTTTGAAAGATAACAAAGGTTATTGTTGTAGATTAGATGTTTTGGTGAAGTTGAAAATCGTTCTCTGTTGATCTTAGTGATTTCGTATTTTTCCTCCAAAAATAAATTTTGAAAATTTTCTCGCCCAAAATTTGAAAATCACTATTAAATGCAATTCTAAGGTTACCAGAAAAATTCAAGTTTTAAAAATTTTGACGTCAAATTTTACCGAAAAAATTTGAATTTTGGCCTAAAAATTTGAATTTCGGGCCAAAATTTTCAACCTTATACCAAAATTTGAATCTCGCGTAAAAATTGAACGTTTAATCTCCTGTAAAAATTGATTTTTTTAACTAACTCGGTAAGATGGTTGTTAGGTGTTACTCAATAGAACTTTCTAACTCGATATAGCTTTCTAAAGACTTATCTCGGTAATAATCTTGAGTCTCTAACTCGATAATTTGATCTGCTAACTCGGTAAAGCTTGCTGAAATTGTAACTAGGTAATGCTAGCTTAAAACATAACTCGGTAAAAGTTCCTGATTCTCAAACTCGATAAGTTAAGCTGATTCTCAAACTCGATAAGTGAAGATGCTAACTCGGTAAAACTTGATGAAAATCGTAACTCGGTAACTCAAGCTTAATTACCTAACTCGATAAATCAAACTCCCAACTTAACTCGGTAAAGTGAATTTAATTGGGCAGAGTTTCCCCTAAGTATGGAGTACAAAGATCCTTACTCGATAAACGATAAGGAAAGGAAAACTCGCCAATAAGTAACTTAACTCGCAAGTCCAAGCTAACTCGAAAGAAATATCCCTAACTCGCAAGTCCAAGCTAACTCGGAAGTCAGAAAAACAAGCCTAACTCGATAAAAAATATGGCTAACTCGCTAATTCCTCGATGAACAGTAACCGATTTCCACAAAATTCACTTTTATACCTAGTTTTTCCTACCAAATCAAACCTAAATCAACCTATATTATCCCTTGGCGAATGATACCACTTGTAGGACCATAGAACAACCTTAATCACTTATGAATCTTGCCTAACCCTAGAGAGAGAAAGTAAGTTGAGAGAGAGAGTGGGAGAGAACTCCTAGTGTGTGAAATATGAGACTATGTTATTACTAAGAGAACCAACCTCTCAAGTGAGGTATTACATGAGTTTTTACACTAGTAGTCTAGGGCTTCACATATCTTTGACCTTATTACATAACTAGCCCTTAGACTTTATAAAAACATGAAAACATTATTAAAACTTCATCATAATTATATTCTAATGCAACCTATTACATAATATTAATGACCGACACTTTCTATAAATAAAATATGATCCTAATATAGAAGAACTAGGCATATCAGTAGGCTCACATGTAGTGTCATTCACATGTTCCAAAACTGAATCTTGCTCCGAGAGCACACAAAAACTGTTCTTAAAATCAACAAGGTTAATATCATCCTTCCAATTGTTATTCTTACCTTATCCTGAGAAGAGGTCATACTACTAGTAGAAGCTGTAGTAGGGTCGTTACAAGAAGGAGAACCAACATTAACCGTTGGTGAACCTGCATTAGTATCAACATTCGGTTTTGAAGTCGAGCCCCCATAATTATTAGGTTTAGAAATCGGTCTATACTAATATTGAACCTTTGGTTTTTGCAAGCGCAATCCCTCAACATGTCGGTTAGCAGGTTGCTTTCCCTTACCTTTCTTCCTACTAGCTTCAATAAACCCATCCTCATTAACCACCATTTTCACTCTTTTAGGACATCCATCATCATTATGATCAAAAACTTTACAAGTCTCACATCTTGGCGGCATCCACTCATATTCAATAGCAATTTTTTCCAATGAATGTCGGGACCCATTCGGGTAGGGGATAGAAACCACAAGAGAATCAAGTAAAGCATCCTTAGACGATACTTCCACAAGGGCCCTAGCATACGAATTACGACCCCACAACTTAAGGCACATCGTACTTGTGTATGAATCAAGCATGATAGGTCGACCAATTTGAGTTGTAATCTAACTAAGACCAACCTCAGAATATGCAACAACCGGAATATTATGGAGTTTAACACAAACAGGATCTAAGGTTATATCATCTTTTGTAAGTTTAGTGTTTGGAGTCCAAATATTCAAAAAGATAGGCACCAATCGGATCAACCATGGACCTTCTTCCAAAACCCTTTTCATACCCTCTTTGGTTTCAAATTGGAAAAGAAAAAAACCATTATTAAGCATAACCCTTTGTAAACCAAACTTCGCCCATGTATTTCTAACATAATTTTCAACTATCAGGAAGGCGAGTCTCTTACCAATGAAATAACCATACAAAGTATTAGCGAATCTAGAGCTTACCTCATTTATGTTATGTGAATGTTATGTTATAGGATAAAAGCTGACGTGTCACGGCTATAACTTGACGGATAACACAACCTAGCACTGTGAAATACACTTCTCATTTTTCTGGGCCATGGGCTGGTTAAACTTTACTTCATAGTTGCATAAAAGATGGGCTCCAAAAGGGATGATGCCTTGTGCACTTGCACTTGTAGGGGTGTTTATCAGTCCAATATTTGGTTTATTCGGGCAATTTAGTTATATCTGTTGTAAGAAAAATTAAGTATTGTTTAGTTACATAGAAAAGGCCAATAGCTTCCCTTTACACCATTATAAATGCTTTGATGTAAAGAGGTGCTTGTAAATTACATTCTATTTTTTTACACACATGCCTTTCAAATATGTATTGGTAACTATAACTCTATAAAGCTCATTCGTTCTTTTAGTATTAACATTTTAAAATATGCTTCTGTATAGTAGTTCTTTTATTTTTGAATTACAGCAAGAAAAACTAAAATTTGCTAAAATACGATTCAATCAAGAAATTGCTTTTATACTGCAGTTGAAACGGACTTAGACCTCGTGTAGTGGTGACCGTGATCATCACCAGTTTTTTAGCACCATCGACATAGTGTAATAAGACAACCAACATCACCAACAAAACATACCCTACCTAAATAGTACGTAGTAAATATATCCCACGAAAACCAAAATCATACACACACAACCAAGATCGGTCTCCCTTTCTTTTACCACAAACGCGTTCATGTGGTGACTGTTTTGGCGACCCACGCGTAGGTAGTGGTGAACGATGCGTCCTAGATCCCTTATTACACGCGGCCTTAATTTATGATGTAATACTTTTGTTGTTTTTTTAACCTCGTGACACCCTTGTTATTGTCCCATTGGATCAACTGGTAAAAAAGCATGTCAGATTCTAAATACATTTCCGTTGTTGTACTTGGTAAGTTTTAACTTTCAATGACTTATCATAAATCTTGAGTGGAAACTTAAAAGTCTTTCGAATTAGCAAGAATTAACCATTAATTACTTCCTTCGTGTTTGTTACAACTCCACGACACCAACAGATTGCCTAGGACTAGGACTACTACAACTCGCAGGATATAGATCAATAAATAGATGACGTAAGATAAACCGCAATAGAAAAAATATAGAGAAATGCTAGAACCACTCACAAAATCTACACAAAAAATCCACTTATTGACGTGTAAGTGAGTGATTGGTTTAATAAGAGAGGGGAGAAAGAAACTGCCACAAAATGCACCAATCACCCGCTAACACGTCAGCGAGCGAAATTTGTGAATAGTCTAACATTGCTCAAAAACATACTCGTCCCATTAGCATGTATATATAACATCCCCTTCAACATCTCTTATAATGTATTTTACTATATGCTCTGAAAAGCTACATCTAATGGTAATTTTAGTGTCACCAGCTGTTTTAAGTAACCGTGATTTACTAGAGACTAATGGATTTCGTATTATGCTCAAATACGAGTTACAAAAGTGTGGAGTGTACACTCATTTGAGCTAATATGTTTCCGACTATACCAAAGATGTAGTGATCAAGGGGCAACACCCTTTGTGGGTCCCCAGCAAGGTTCAGAGCAGCGCCCCGACCCAAATGATATATTTGATGTTCCAAACTACTTATCGGGATCTCTCATCTTTTTATAACCGATGTGACTATAAGGATAACAGTTATGATTGTTGATTTTTAATCAACTTTAACAAACTCTAACTGTAAAAAATAATTTACTAACATGATATTATTGCTTTCCTTAGTTTTTTTGCGCTTAGAATTAAACGTCCTTCTTATATTATCTCAATAAAGATTTCGTGAAATTTAGCAATTAAAGAGTCGAAATTACTTTAATTAACAAGTAAATATATATGATTTGAGAAAATTGATTATCCAAGATTATCACCGCAACTCTTACCCAGTTTCTAACAAGATCCACATGTAAGAGATATTTAATTCATAATTCAAAAACCACCAATCATTATCAGAATGAATAAATAACTTCTAGCTAACGGATCAAACCCTCACCAATAATAACTTAGGTTGCTTGAGATTGGATAATTTATCAAATGTTGATCAAGTGTCGAGAATTTAAGTTGTTTTAAAAATTGATATTCTTCATTGTAACTTTAGAAAGGACTGGCACCTTGATCTATATCTTTTTTTCATAGATCGTACATTCGTTCATCGAACCCGTCAGGCATATAACATGTCAATTATATCTCAATTCTGAAATACATAAATTAGAACTTCACTGATCAAACACGATTAATTGATCTTAATTTTTTTTTATTAATTTTTTTTTTTTTTTTTTTTTTTTTTTTTTTTTTTTTTTTTTGGGGGGGAGGCGGTGTTGAAACTTATCTTAAATGTTAAAGTACGTAGTCAAAAGTTCAAAGAAGTGACACAAACAATCCAACACCACACTCACAAGTCAACAAAGTGTGACTTGTGGTCTAGTGGGTGGGGTTTAACTTGTTAAGCGAGCCACAAGTGGGAGTAGCACCGGGTGGGTGACCTATCGGGAAGTCCTCACTTGTGGTCCACTTGTTGACCATTATGCTCCGGAGATACTAGGCAATGAAGAGGAGAACCTTTGAGCCAATAGTTGCGGAGGTTCAAATCCGAGTCGGCCCCGGTTTTAATCCGATCGTTTCTCCAGCGAGTATTACTCGTGTGGAGGCGGTACGGTTTCCGGGCGAAAGCCGTAATCCCCACTGCGTCAGTGTGGACCCGGTTCAGACAACATAGTCTGGGTATGTGGTGGATGAGGGTCTGCCGACTAGGTGGGTGCGCAAAAAATAATTGAAAGTCGCCTTCCAAAAAAAAAAAGTTATATTATATATATATAGAAAAGGAGTGACACAAGCAATTTAATCGTATTCAACACCCACACTTAAATAGCTATTTATAGAGAAGCGGTGACACAAACAATTTAATCGTATCCAATACTCCCTAAGAAAGTCCACAGCTACTTGACTATACTTGGGAAAGTTATATACTGTATTTAGTATGTTTGTTGGGGGTTGGTTAGTGAAGTACGGAGTAGTATTTTACCAAAAAAAGAAACATTTATGAGGTATAGACATCATTCACAAAAGACTATTATTTTTCATACGGTTTTTTTTACTTGTGCCTATAAGGGCACAAGTTAAGCACATGATGAGACTTATAAAAAAGACACAAACAATCCAACACCACACTCACAAGTCAACAAAGTGTGATAGTTATGTTATATATATATATATAGAAAAGGAGTGACACAAGCAATTTAATCATATTCAACACCCACACTTAAATAGCTATTTATAGAGAAGCGGTGACACAAACAATTTAATCGTATCCAATACTCCCTAAAAAAGTCCACAGCTACTTGACTATACTTGGGAAAGTTATATACTGTATTTAGTATGTTTGTTGGGGGTTGGTTAGTGAAGTACGGAGTAGTATTTTGCCAAAAAAAGAAACATTTATGAGCAGAGGCGCAGCTTCTAAGGGGCCGGGGGGGCGGCCGACCCCCCGAAATTTTTTTTGCGATGTAGGGGTATATAGTTTTCGTGTAGAAAAATTTCGGTATTTTCGGTTTCGCCCCCCCCCAATTTAATTCGGTTTCGACCCCCCATAGTGTTAGGGAAAAAAAATTTAGATCCCGACCCCCCACTCGAAATTTCCGAGCTTCGCCACTGTTTATGAGGTATAGACATCATTCATAAAAGACCATTATTTTTCATACAGTTTTTCTTACTTGTGCCTATAAGGGTACAAGTTAAGCACATAATGGGACTTATAAAAAAGACAACGAGACACATGTTTTTTTATTTGAAAAGTATACTTTTGTGTAGGTCATGTCGTCCTTTTTCACACGTTTTGGTGTGCTTAACTTGTGTCTAAGAGAACAAGTTAGAAAAACTTTTTTTCATATTAATAAAGAAATATCATTGCATAACTGCAACTAGGGCTGTAAACGTATTGACTCTTCAGTGAATATAAATAAGCCGTTCAGTAAAAAGTTCGTTTGTGTTCGTTTATTTATTAAATGAACAAATATATAATATATTTTATGTTTATTTAGTTAAATGAATAAACATAAACAAAAGTCGTGACTATTTATTTATGTTCGTGAACATCCGATCATGTGTTTGTTAACATTCGTTTATGGGCATTTTTTTTATTTATATTCGTATATCATACCTTATAATTGTATAATTTTGAAATTGATATATTTAAATGAAACAACACTTATAAAACAATATATTGTTCATAATTCAATACTCCTTCCGTCTCATATTAAGTTTTCATTACAATAAATAAAAGAATCTTGATAACTAAATTTCCAATTTTATCCATTGGCTTTTATATTAATTTGACTTTTATATTAATTGAGGATATAATTGTAACAATTTATTACATCTAAAATTTTGTTTTTATATAATTGAATATATTATTATCATTTTTGTTTTTATATAATTGAATATATTATTATCATTTAGTTAAGTAACAATTTATTACACTTAAATTTTTGTGTTTTTTTTTTTTTTTTTTTTTTTATTTTTGTTATAGACACTTAATGTGAGAGGAGAGAGAGTAAAATTTATGTTTGTTGTTTATGCTGATTTATTTTTAATTGTTTACGTTTGTTTAACGTTTTAATGAATGAATATAAATAAACATGAATAACTCATTTTGTTAATAAACGAACATAAACAATAAAATTTGTCCGTTCGTTTAAGTGTTCATATTCGGCTAAAATTAAACCCAAAGGCTCCGAACGAACAAAAACAAAGGCTCAGTTCGTTCGTTATTGAGAAATTCTGTCAAGTGGCATTCTGTTCGTTTTCGTCCGGTTACGGACCTAGGTGCAGTAAAAACCTCTACATATCAACCAATTAAAAGCGGATATATAGAAAAGAGACAATGTAATCATTCATTCACAGTAATTTACGGATTTTACCATTTCCAATAGATTCACGTCTCTCTCGCTCTCTTATCAAAAGACTACAAATTGACTTTCAACTGAAAGTTTTAAAACACACGAATTCACAGAACTTTAAACACTTGAAAACGACTTTGCGTTTTCATAATCTAAAAATGACAAAGACGATAACAATAAAAACGGTAACAATCTTTTCATAATAATAGCATTCTCCAATGCACATACTTTTATCTTTTTCATGTATGTACACATTATTCTCCTTCAGTTCTTCTCCATCTAGCTAGGTGAGAAGATCATTAACCCACCCAAGATCTGGACCATTTGCCAAGTCATTGATCATGTTGTTCTTGGCAAACACCCGACCCGAATTAGCTGACCCGGATCCAGATACTGGAGGAGAGAATGCAAAAAATGATAGTCGATCATCTTTACCAACAAAAGGATCCTTCCATATACGATTAACATCCACAGTTTGTTGTTCACTTGCATGCATGTTCATGCTCTTCATGGATTGCATGAGTTCTAGTATTGCATGAGGTTTGATGAGTTCGTTGCTTGGATTTTTGAACCTGTCAGAAAAACGAGAAACTGGCGAGAAGGCAACTCCTGGTGGTGCTTGAGAGAAAGGTGGTGAAGTGGGTGGAGATAGTACTTTTTCCATATCGAGAACAGATGTAGGTGAAGTGTTGTGTGGGATACCTACACTGCTGTGTGGGATACCTAAGTGGATGATGAAAAAATAATAATTTAAGTTAGTAACGAAATATTTCATATGTGTAAATATGCATGTATATGTATTTCATTAATGGTATTACAAATGAGTACGGAATTCTATAATCTTATAAAAACGTAACTGTTTTCTAGCAAAATAAATACAGTAGTGTGTAATACATCTTGTTACATGTAAAATAAATACGGAGTAGTACGTATTTTGTTACCCCGTAAATAAATAATGAGATATGTAATTGTCAGTATAATATTTCTTCTAAAACTTAACAAAATGTATTTATTTTACAGGTACTCCGTAACTTATTAATGTCTTTCAAAATATATAATTGTTTTCTTGCAAGTTAACGTACATCATATCATTAAAGAATACCTGGATGGCAACGACAGTAAGCACAATGACCGGTACTGACCGGAGAATCCACCGGAGACAATGATCGAAGCTGGCTAGAAGTATGAGCAAAAAAGCAGATCTTCCTTTGGCAATTCTTCCCATCTTTACAAGCTTCAGTCCTGTACCTAAAGGAAACAAAGAGTTTAGTCACTTGATTAAAAAAATAATAATAATAATAAATAAATAAATAAATTATTGCCACATTATATATTTCATACCTACTAGGATGTAGCCAACACTCAAAAACACCATGAGCAAACTCACAAGTATCACCTTTAGCGCAACTCCCACGTCGAAAATCGACACAAATAGTACCCGAATAATTAAACCTTCTAGGACACCTTCTTCTAGCCTTTTCACCAGGATGTGCAAATGGACAATCTGTCCAATCATGTGACCTGCTACGAGTACATTTCCTTATCTTGAACTCATACATACGAAAATGTTCAGAAGCATAAGGGTCAGATTCATCATCTAGACTAGAGCTAGGAAGAAACTTGTGAAATAGGGTTTCTTCAGGAAGGACTTTAGGTGAGTCATTATTTTGATGGTATAGGTTACGAGATAAAAGCTTGCGAGGTGGGATATCAAGGTATTGGAATGATTTCCTGGCACAAACACTATCCATGGTTATCAGTTTTTGTGTTTGTGTGTTTGTTTTCACCTTTTTAAAGGTGTTTTAGTGTGTGTTATTGAGAATAGTGAAAATGGGTGTCATATATAGGTGGTTTCAGGCTTGGGAAAGATCTCGAGAGGGAGGATATGTGACGTGGAGAGGTAGTGCGTGGCGAAATAGTATTAGAGAGGTGGGCATGCAGGTTTATATATGTGGCAGCTCGAAAATGAGGCTCTTACATGCAAGACTTCTCTTTGTTTATCTTTCTTTGCTTTGCTACTTCCACCTAAATTTCATAAAGTCGTTGTTTTGTATTTATTGAGTTGCACCTCTTTTGGGTTTTGCTCTTCTGAGAGGTGGCAACCTTGCCACACAATGCCTCTTCTTTTAAACCAAACAACCAATCAAGTTTGTCTAACATATTTTTTGCCTAATCTTGCCTAAACATTCTTTTTTAGTGGCAATCTTGCCTAAGTTTTTGCCTAGTCAAGCATTAATTACATTTATCAAATTCTTCTTGGAAATGCCTTGTGCCGAATCGGTGAAATCTACCGAATGGACTGCCGAATTTGCTTTGCCGAATGGAAGGCAATGGGGTTTGCCGATCGGCAATGGCTGCCGAACCCAATTTGCCGAAGGGTTGCCACCCCCCTTAGTATCGGTGGTGTATATCCACGACCAATATCAAAAATATAACTAGGTTCTTGAAATAAGAGTATACATATGAAGACTAAGATGCTAAAACTACAAAATTAGACCACTGAAGTAAAGTTATACAATTAGAATGATAAAGATGATCGGTTAGGTTTATGATGATTTTCGTTTTATTAAACCTATATTCATCACACAATATAATAGATAAATAAAATATAGTGTGATATTAATATATATAATGGTACCCATAAAAATTAAAGTACATGTATACAAATAAGTTCTGACTGAAAAATATATTAGTATGATATTCGTGTAATACGATTATTGGTAAAAAAAAAAAAAAAAAAAAAAAAAAACACATTAGTGGTACCTTTGACATTAACGCGACTTAACGTTAGCTTCACTTTTTTTTTTTTTTTTTTTTTGCATATTACTTATTTATATTTTCATCAATTGCGTAAACAATTGTACTACTTATTTTTTGATTCATATTATTGCACAATAATCATCAGTACTTTTACAGGGTTGATTTGTACACCATTTTTTTTACCACATCATGTACATTATAGTGTTGTACAATGTGTTATACAACTTATACAAAATAATGTTTTTATCAAAAAATTTAGTATGCAAATCAATCCCCATATTTTTACCTCTAAATACTTCAAAACTTTTTTTTTATGCGAGTAAGATTAAATTATGCAAATTCAATAGTTGAAATAGCTATCATGTATTAGAATTATGCAAATTCAATAGTTGAAATAGCTATCATGTATTAGTGTAACGAAAAAATATGTAGCTAGAAAACCAACTTTTGATTAAAACAAGAAAAACAACACCGATATCATTTATTAGAGATTTACTTACCATAATTTTAAGCGCACTCTAAAATCTGTAAAACTAGAACGCATATAATCCTTAAGAATATCGAAACACCAAGATAACCAAGAGAAAGCTCACGGAGTCTGGTAGTCCGCCATCGATGAAATAGCCAAACAAGGGCAGATCCTTGCAAACTAAAACCATCGATTCAACGGATACATATTGCTTTATTCAAACAGTATTAAAGTGAGGTTTAGCCAAGAATCGAGTTGGATGGGAAATGGATCGGTGTTCTTAATATGCTAGAAAAAGGGGTTATTTTGCTTTAGGTATTGTATCTACCCGCTTAAGGAAAAACAAGCATCTCAAAAGGATTGTATTGTTTCCATTTTTATTGAAGGAAACGGACCGTTTTAATCTGTAATGAATAGTGATTTTTATCTGTTATTTTTTCCGTGTGTGTCTATATATAGATGAAAAACTTTGTGTGATGTTGTGTGTTGCTATCCTTTTATAGAGAAACTTGTAGGATTTAGAGATAAAAGCATTTGTGAGTGATCAACGGCTGTCAGGGTGCCAAGTGTTGATCATCTGAGAACAGACAAGGAGGACATATGTCATTCGTCCTTTAGCTCGCAGTGGTGCTTGTCGTGCGTCCTTACTGTGCAATATCAGATGGTATATCTTGACCGCTAGTGACAGTTGGGAAGCTGAAGCTTTGTCCTTATTCAGTGAGGTCTTAGAAGTCTTTCCAGGCTCTATGTGGTCTAGGATTTTCGCCAAGCCTTTATCAAGTGTTGATTAGGCCTTTGTGATGGGCTTGATCCAAGAGTGTAATTAATGGGCTTGGGCTATTAATATGTAAAGTTGTGCCCCGATGGGCTTGTAAGCACTATCCCTGCCCCTGAACCTTGTTTACATGACACTCCATCAGTGTATAAAGTCCAAGTTTTGTCATCTTGGCCCGTGGGTGTTGGCTGTGTTTTTTACTTTTTGCCTGGTATTGTTGGAGGTGGTGTGTCGACCTCGGCGAGATTAATTGAGTGCCTGGATCCAAAGGTGATCTCTTGTTCGCTTAGCTCAATCACCCATTTTGACATTCTGCCTATGTACCCATGGCTCGATAGTACCTATTTCAGGGGCTTGTTTGTTAGGACGTATATCGGATCTTCCTGGAAATACCTTTTGAACAGCTTAGATAATAAGAGTAGTGCGAACACCAATTTTTTCTATGGAGGATAGTTGGCTTGTGCATCTTTCTAACTTTTGCTGAAGAAGTAGATTAGCTTATGGACCTTATCTCGTTCGGCTAAGAGTACTGACTCGATTGCCTCTTGTGATGCTGCTAGGTACATGGTAAGAGTTTCACCCGGTACTGGAGCCGTTAGGGTGGGTAGCTCGTTTAGGAACACCTTGAGGTCTTGAAATGCCATTTTAGCCTCTTCCGTCCACTTGTATACCTTTTTCTTGTTGCATTCGAGTAATACTTTGAAGAATGGCAACTGCTTTTCTGATGCTCGTGAGAGAAACCGGCTGAGACCTACGAGTTTCCCGTTTAAGCTTTGTACCTCTCTCAGGTTCTTGCCTTCTTGGAAGGAGTCATATCTAGTATTACCTGAATCTTTTGGGGTTAGCCCTGATTCTTGTGGCATCGATAATGTGACCCAAGGACTGACCCTCTTCCACTCCGAATGTACACTTAGATGGGTTTAGTTTCATGGATGCGTTGAAGGTTTTGGAAGGTTTTTAAGATGTCGCGCAATAAGGCATCCTCTGTCTTGCTTTTGATAATCATTATGTCAACATATGCCTCGAGGTTGACACCTATCAGAGATTTGAATTCTCTGTCTACCAGTGTATGGTAGGTGGCACCTACGTTCTTGAGACCGAAAGACATTTTGGTATAGCAATAGAGACCCTGATTGGTGTAGAATGCTGTTATGTCTTCATCATACTCCTTCATTAAAATCTAGTGGTATCCCTTGTATGCGTCAAGGAAGCACTTGTATCTGAAATCAGCTAAAGACTCTACCTTCCAATCGATTGGAAGTAAAGGTAAGTTATCCTTTGGACATTCCTTGTTTAAGCTTGTGAAGTCGACGCACATGCGCCATGTACCATTGACTTTCTTGACCATGACTGGATTTGAGACCCATTTTTGATATTTGACTGGTCCTAAGATGCCTGCCTGGATTAGGTCCGTGATGTTAGTGCAAACGTTACGACGTTTAATCTATACAATGTCTTTGTGTTTTAATGATGACAAGCACGTAACTTGTAACACATAACGTAAAGTGCACAAGTTACTCGTTCACACATCAACGTCTCTCGACATCACTTCAGGTATGTTGATGAGGCGAAGAATGATCCGTTTTTAGGGGGTCATTTAAGCCCGGAATTGAGTTTATTAGATCAAATATTGCCCTAAATCGTTCCTTTTGTGATTTTAGGTACTTTGGGAGTGAAATCTGAAAAAGGAAGCAATTCGGACGTTTTTGGAGCATAAAAGTGAAGAAAACGCCAAAGTCTTAATTTTCAATGCTGGGAACAGTACCTGACGGCGTCAAGGGCATTTTGGTGACGGCGTCAAGAGTAAAAGTGGTGACGGCCCAGAGAGAATGTGAAGGCGTCACCCAAGGCCGTCACGTGTTAACTTGTCAAAACTTGCGCGCGGAGTAGCTGATATTGTTTTGGTCATAACTTTTGCATACGAACTCGGATTTAGGTGATTCAAAAGCCCACGCGAAGAGGACGAAGAGATCTACAATTTGGTAAAAAAATGGTCATGACGGCATCAAGAGAACGAGCTGACACCATCAAGCCTTGCCGACAGAAAACATGCCTATAAATATAACTTCATAACTTCACTTTTTGTAAGCCCTAAACCCTAAGGTCGATTCCTGGGTTTAGGTGGGTGTTTTTCCAGCAACTTAGAGGGTTTTAATCACTCCATAAACATCATATATTGGTTTGATGATTCTATCTTAATTATGTTTTCCATTATCATTGTTGTTTGCTCTTCTTTGATGATGATTTGCTAATTCACCTTGTGTCTACTTATGATTATGTGAAACTTGTATATAATTGATTAGATCTCATTGATTTCTTGTTGATGTTGTGTCTATCTCCATCAATTAAGGCGTGACAACTTCAATAGATCTAGTTGGTTTAGATTATAATCCTTGTTTCCTATTGATTCTTGTTTTGATTGAATGATTTATATGTTAGACTTAAGAAAACTGGCAGATCTCCAAATGGTAACATGCTTGAACGTCTTAGGAAACATGAACCTATTGCACTAAGGTCTTTATTGGTTGTATTTAATGCATGAGCCACTGTTTATAATCCCTATGGTTGTGCTGGGCATGGTATAGGAGGAGATAAGAGCTCATAGAATTGGAGAGTTATGTGCGATACCCCATGAATGGTATTAAGGAATACAACCCGTCAATTAAAACAAGGTTACAATTCAATAGGTAGGATTGGATAGCTAGCAAGGAGTAACATATCATGGGTAGACATGCTTCACTTATCTTGTAGAACCCTAGTTTACTTTTCTTGTTAATTAGTTTAAATAGTAGCTTTTGGGTTAGTTGATTAGCAACTAATTCCGCCCACTCTCCTAAAACCCGAGATTTTTACTTGCTTTTCATAAAATATAAAAATACAAAAAGAATCATCCTTTACCTTTAGATCTAGTTAGATTAATTTCAATCCTAACGACACTATTCTTGGCTGAACGATCAATCCCCCAGTACTTGTCACTATACTATACTACAACGATCAGGTACACTGCCTGGTGGGGGTTGTAAGCTTCTCAAGATCCCTTGAGAGGTAAAGCCTGGTGCGATTCCCACGTATCAAGTTTTTGGTGCCGCAACCCAGGGAATAGTTATTGTTTAGGTTGAATTTGATTTTTATTAGGTCTACTCATTAGATTCCTATCAAGTGAGATTTTTTCTTTTGTAGCTTTCTCGTAGTCTATCTTTTCTTTGCGATTTTGTTTGTAATTTGCTTCAAATGGACTCTACACTTAGACTTCTAAGATTGCAAGATAGGGTTGAGCGGCTAACACACCAAAGAGTTCAAAATACCTCATTTAGAGACACCTATGAATCATATGAGCCTTCACCTAGGATAGATTCTTATGAACAACCTCCATGTTTAAGATCTAGTTTTAGTGAGGCCAATAGGAAATGCGACCTAGTTTTCCAAGGAATTATGGAGAGAGCCATTGCAACAAATCATAAGTTGGATGAAGCACTAGGTTTGCTATAATCACTACCTAATAAAACAATTGAGGAGGATTTAGCCAAGCATGATCACATTGATCAAAAAGACCTAGGTTTTATGATCGATGATGATGAATCTCAAGAAACAGATGATGAATCTCTTGGGCAAATTGTATATAGCAGTCAGAATATTGAGGATGACCCTTATGATTCGGACATAGAAGTTGAGATGCCTAGAGAAGCACGTGAGATACTTTAGGAATTCCGATGGAGGTAGAACCCTTGAACCAGGCACCACTTGAGGATATAGGTTTGAACACTTGTAGTGATAACCTTACTCCTAGTTCTAGGGAATTTCCTAGTGTTGATGAACCGGAACCTCAATCTTTACACACCTTTCCATCCTTAGATATATTTCTAGAAGACAAAAGAGGAACCGACCCACCCATCAACCAATATTATCCGGGTAGTTTTAGGATGAAGGAAGCCATTCACTCACCCCCTTCACCTCACGTGGCATATTCACACTCTAAGGGCGTGTATCGCTACTTTCACCCACACTTAATCCTAAGTGTAGGGAGAACCTCCCCTATTTCCGTTAAATAAGGGTAGAGTCAGGCTCGTGACTCAAATAAAAACAAGCGCTTCTTGGGAGGCAACCCATGTTTTGTGTGTTTTTATTTGTTTGTTTGTTTGATTTTATTTGTTTCCGTATGCATGTTTTATTTTTATTGTTTGTGGCTCATGTTTCAAAGTAAATTGTGAAAATGCTTTATTTTATTTTTAACTTCGTCTTAATTGCATATAAAGGTATTTTGCAAAAGATAAGTGTAAGGGAGATCCAAATTTGTTTATAAGAACGAAATTGAGCATGAACCACAACAATAATAAATGGACATGTGTATTAGTACTTGTTAGAGTCAAATGCTTGTATCGAGTCATAATGATGTTTTGCAGGATTTTCCAGGAAGTAGGACGAAGTTTTTCCAGAAATTTTCCGGAAACTTAACATAAGAATTTCTGCAGGTCACTTCTGACGGCGTCACGAGTTTACTCTTGACGGCGTCACGTGTAAAAATCTGGAAATTTTACCAGTTTTGTTTTTCTAACGGAGTCTTAAAGTTTTTGTTGATTCTTTAGTTTTATAAACTCCAGGAAATCTGCAAACATTCATTCCACAAGCATTATATCTTTAATTGTTTTGTTTCTATTCCTAAGTCTGGAATTACATCTAGTTGTGAGTTATCTTTGTTCGGGTTGATGCTTTGGGTTTTTGTTTGTTTTCTCAGGATTTACAGGTTATGTATGATAAGAAGATGATTTATATTCTGGAAGGGAAGTTTTGATTGTTCATTTTCTTGGAGGAAGATTTAACCTGGCCACCTTATTAACCATACCGAGCGAATCAGGGGAGTATTTGATTTTATTCTCTTTACTTTTTCACTTTTACATTCTTTACTTGAACATTGGGGACAATTTTCATCTTAAGTGTAAGGGGGGGGGGGTAAAAAGATGATACCTTACATATGCACTTTCGCTTGAGTTTGTTTTGTTTGATAGTAGATGTGTAATAAAACTATGAGAAATACTTGTTAGTGCAATTTTAGCGCCAAATTTAAAATTTTTTACTACATTTAGGAGTGAAACTTTAGCCATAGCAAGCGTCTCATGGATAGGAGATTGTATGACTAGCACATAACCGTATATTCAGAAAAATTTTCCACCCAAATATGTGAGGTTCGCCTTTAGATTTGATAGGAAAAGCATTCATTATTAGTGCTTATGAGTGTACCGGTAGCATTTAGATTCTAGAACTTGCGTTAGTGATGCATCCCGAGACCGCTAGTGAGACTACATTCGTGTAGTAGGATTTACTACATGATAAGAGGCATTATGATTACCCTTGTGTTAAACCCATATCATAATTACTTGACCATTTAAGTCATATTACTTGGCTAGTTAAGTCAACTAATTTTTCTCACACCCTTAGCGTTGTACTCATTTTTAGTACACGAAACCCCTAGTACACCCCTCCGAGCCTATCTTTTCATTTCTTACTTTAAGCATTTTACTTAAAGGAAGAATTTGTTACACCCCACTTAAATGTACACCCAAATCGCCTTAGCCTTCCGTGTATGCGCTCATTTTTAGTGCATTATTGTTATTTGTTAAGCCCTAAGTTAACTATCTAATTGATTACATGGTTGCTAAGTCGAGTCATATCCTTGTACATATTATTTTGGGACGCTTGGGACTCATGGGTAAGTACTTATTTTATGGAGTAATGGGAAGAACATCATTTATTACCCCCATGTGTACGTTAATCTTAAAAGTGCTCCAAGTGTTTTGATTTTCTTAATTCGAGTCATTAGTTTAGTTAATTGTAAAGTATGTAAAGATTCAAGTGTAAGGGGAATTCTCATCCCCTATGATGTATTATTTTGGATGGTAGGGTAAGAGTGTATGCAAAAAAAAAAAAAAAAAAAAAAAAAAAAAAAAAAAAAAAAAAAACGGACTACCATCCCATTTCATTCTATGTTCATTTTATGTTTTTATTATTTTTCATTTATTAGCTTAAGTCGAGTCTAGTCTTGGCTTAGCAACGCCATCTTGTACATGTAATTAACCAAGATTGTTAACTCGCCACCAGTAAAACTTCCTTTATCCAACAAAACCGTGTATTTCATATCCCTACACCTAACGTTACAACCCTTTAAAAGACCTCTTTGATAGTTTATCCTAGGTGCTTACGCCATGTGGTGGAGGTTTGATCCTTTCCCAAGCCTATGGTAATCTATTTTGCTATGACAGGTAGTGAGAGATATCTTCCGTTTCCATATTGTAATTTACACTTTATTACACCCGAGAGATGTGAGTATCTAAACACTATTTGTGAGGTGCTTGTATATGACCTCCGTGCTTGTCTATTGGTCTTTAGTGGAACGATTATTTGTTGTAATTACTTTTATATTAGTATTAAATGACCCCTAACTTGTATTTTGACTAGAATAAAAGCGCATTTGCTTGAGGACAAGCAAATCTCAAGTGTAAGGGTATATGATGAGGCGAAAAATGATCCGTTTTTAGGGGGTCATTTAAGCCCGGAATTGAGTTTATTAGATCAAATATTACCCTAAATCGTTCCTTTTGTGATTTTAGGTACTTTAGGAGTGAAATCTGAAAAACGAAGCAATTCGGACGTTTTTGGAGCATAAAAGTGAAGAAAACGCCAAAGTCTTAATTTTTCATGCTGGGAACAGTACCTGACGGCGTCAAGGGCATTTTGGTGACGGCGTCAAGAGTAAAGTGGTGACGGCCCAGAGAGAATGTGAAGGCGTCACCCAAGGCCGTCACGTGTTAACTTGTCAAAACTTGTGCGCGGAGTAGCTGATATTGTTTTGGTCATAACTTTTGCATACGAACTCGGATTTAGGTGATTCAAAAGCCCACGCGAAGAGGACGAAGAGATCTACAATTTGGTAAAAAATTGGTCGTGACGGCGTCAAGAGAACGAGCTGACGCCGTCAAGCCTTGCGTATCATTAGGCTTAAGAAAACTGGCAGATCTCCAGATGGTAACATGCTTGAACGTCTTAGGAAACATGAACAGATGTGTACTAGGTTTTATTGGTTGTATTTAATGCATGAGTAAATTCTAATGATCCCATGTTAGGAGCTTCTTAGCCGGCTCGACATAGGAGTGAAGTAGGCACTCATAGGATTGGGGAGTTAAGTACGCTACCCCATGAATGGTATTAAGGAATACAATCCGTCATCCACGCAACTATAACAAGTAATTAACGTGTAAAAGATATCTAGGGAGTAGTGAAATCTAAGTAAACACAATTTCTCCACTTATTGCTCACAACCTTAGCTTAATTTAGTTTTATTTTCATTTCTAGTATTTTATTTTGATTGCATCTTAGTATTGGGTTAGTTGACTAGCAACTAATTCAGCCCAAATCCTTCAAACCCGAGATTTTTACTTGCTTTCTAAAAAATATAAAAAATACAAAAAGAATCATCCTTCATCTCTAGAACTAGTAATTAGGTTTTCTAATCCTAGCGACACTATTCCTAGCTGAACGATCAATCCCCGGGTACTTGTCACTATACTATACTACAACGATCAGGTACACTGCCTGGTGGGGGTTGTAAGCTTCTCAAGATCCCTTGAGAGGTAAAGCCTGGTGCAATCCCTACGCATCAAGTTTTTGGCGCCGCTGCCGGGGAATAGTTATTGTCTAGGTTAGAATTTCTTTTTGTTAGGCCTACTTGCTAGATTCCTTTCTAGTAAGATTTTATTTTTATTTTTAGGTTTCTTTAGTCTATCTTATTTCTTCGTGTTTTTGTTCGTAACCTTTCACCACCGGCCATCATGGAGTCGTAGTTCCATTAGAAACCTTGTCTTGCCTTATGCAGAACCCGAAAGAGAAATGCGTAGATTAAGACAATCTCACTCAACTCCTGAACCATCTAGCGTTGCCATCGATTTTGATGCACCCCTTTCTGAAGAAAATTCAGAAAATCACGTTACAACCCCTAGCTCCCAACCCAACAACGAGATAAGTACCCCCGCAACTCCTACTCCTAAACGCCTTAAGGACTACTCCTCCCCAACCCCTCGTGGCTTCTCAAATTCCATAGTCTACCCAAACGAACACACCAATGAGGTCTTGCATGCGAACGATGTTTGGCTTGTCCAAAGTGTGTGTAAGTTTTGTGGATTAGATGAGGAAGATCCAATTCAACACATTAAAGACTTCTTGAAAATAGTAGACACCCTCCATACGGATGGGGCTACTAGAGACACGTCCCGATTACAATTATTTCCTTTCACCCTATATGAAAAAGCCCAAGAGTGGTATGATAAACTCCCTTCTGAATCTATTTTCACATGGGAGCAACTCATATCCAAG
Organism: Artemisia argyi; assembly: GCA_030686995.1. NCBI lineage: Eukaryota > Viridiplantae > Streptophyta > Magnoliopsida > Asterales > Asteraceae > Artemisia > Artemisia argyi. Next base: position 90,678,577 of record CM060699.1, read on the forward strand.
TTCTATGAGAAGTTCTTTCCACCTGGAAAAACCTCAACGTTTAGAGATAGGATCCTCCGTTTCCGAAAAGGGAAGGACGAACCCTTCCATAAATCGTGGATTAGATTTAAGGATTTAATAAGACAAGTTCCCCATCATGGCATCGAGCTTTGGCTTTTGGTCCAAATCTTCTACGACAATGTTTCCTCTAATGGTCAGAACGGAATCAACCAATCTAGAAAAGGGAGATTAGCCAATCTTAGTGCCGAAGAAGGATGGGATAGGATTGAAGAATATGCTCAAGACCAGGATGACACTTGGGATGAACCTGAGTCGACTGTTAGCATTTCTGAAATCATTTCAGATCGGTTGAGAAAAATTCACAAAAGAATGGAGTACCTAGATGGGTCGCAGTTACCTAAACAACTTTCGAATCCTTACTTAATCTGCAACTACTGTGGGGGCCCGCATGAGGTAGAAGAATGCGGAGGAGCAGCCACGACTGAACATGCATGCTTGTCAGGAGGTGACATCTATGCTGATCCCTCCCTTTTGCCTTTTTACCAAAATGACGATTACACCCTCTGGGGAAATCTGGTAAAAAGAAAAGAAGGAGAGGAAGGTCCTGAATTCGAAATCAGGAGCACTTTTGAAGATGACCTTGGTCACTTCACTCAAGAAAAAGGCTTGCAATTGAAAGGTCTTAATGAACTTGTTAACGAGCAGCAGAATGACATTGGAGAATTTTTCAACAAGCTTAACTCAGCCCTCGATAACTTTGAAATGCCATCAGTAAGCAAAAAAGACCCCATGCTCGCGATAACCACTCGAGCTGGAACAACAACCAAGGACCCCCTTACCCAAGCTCGTCCCCCATCACTCCCGATCCAAACAAGCCTCGCGAGGAGGAGGAGGATGTAGGCAGCGAGGCTCCCAACCAACCTCCCTTAACGACCCCTTCCCCATCAACCCCACCTAACCAACCTGTGAGAATCCCATTCCCATCCCGATTAAAGAACCGGAAAACTGAGAATGATAATAAAAGATTCTTGTCATACCTAAAAGACTCAGTAGTCATCATACCCCTCCTTGATGCTTGTTATTACATGCCGAAGTATAGCACATACTTTAAAAAACTACTCGCTAACCGAAAGAAACTTAAGGGTCTTGTGACCTTAGGGGAAGAATGCTCAGTGGTGACCCATCGAGGCTACCAAAAAAGGTAGACGATCCAGGCAGCTTCACCTTGCCTTGCTCCATAGGATCTCTATCAATAAAGAATGCTCTTGCCGATTTGGGGGCGACTATCAAACTCATGCCTCACTCTATGTTCCTTAAATTAGGATACTCTGGATTAAAGCCTACCCGTATGAACATCCAACTAGCCGATAGATCAGTCAAGTACCCCGTAGGGATATGCGAGAATGTGCTAGTTAAAGTTGGGAAATTCAAATTCCCGGTCGACTTCGTAATCCTGGATATGGAGGAGGATGACTTGGTACCCATCATCTTAGGGAGACCATTTCTTGCTACCGCTCGTGTAGTCAATGATGTTTATGACGGCAAGTTAACCTTGCGAGTGGGAACTGATAGCACAACCTTCGACATTAAGGACTCTATGGATCTCTCCCTCGAAGCAGCTAACCGGCTCTATTTCATTGGGGAGGTCGATGAACTCACAGATGTCATTGATAGCTGTGTCGATGAACAAATTGAGGAAGGCTGGCTATGGGACGAGAGTTTTCTGCCTTTGCTAGAGGTGGAAAAGATGGAGGATGTTGGTGCAGTCTCCTTCTACCCTAGACAAGAGGCAACGGAGCATCTCGAGCTCCGAAAGCCCGAAAACAAGCTTAAGCCTTCTATTATCGAACCTCCTGAGTTAGATCTTAAAGAGCTTCCTAACCATTTAGAGTATGCCTTCCTTCAGGGAGAGGACCAACTGCCGGTAATCATAAACTCTTCCCTGGAACATGAACAAAAAGGTAAACTCTTAGAGGTCTTAAAGAAACATAAGGGAGTGCTCGCATGGAGTGTAGCCGACATTAAGGGGATTGACTCAACTTTTTGCACACATAAGATTCTCATGGAAGAAGATTATAAACCTACCGTGCAACCCCAGAGGCGGGTGAATCCCAACATTAAGGAAGTAGTAAAGAAAGAAGTCATCAAACTTCTGGATGCAGGATTGATCTACCCAATCTCGGATAGCCCATGGGTCAGTCCTGTACAGGTTGTACCTAAGAAGGGTGGAATGACTGTAGTTAAGAATGACAAGGGTGAGATGGTGCCCCAGAGAACGGTCATTGGATGGCGGGTATGCATTGACTATCGAAAGCTCAATGATGCCACGAGGAAAGATCACTTTCCCTTACCATTCATTGACCAAATGTTAGAGAGATTGTCTGGACACGAGTACTATTGCTTCTTGGATGGATTCTCAGGGTATTTTCAAATTCCCATAGCACCTGAGGACCAAGAAAAGACTACGTTTACTTGCCCTTATGGAACATTTGCCTACAAAAGGATGCCTTTTAGGCTATGTAATACCCCCGCCACTTTCCAACGATGCATGACCGCAATCTTTCACGAACTTATGGAAGACAGCATGGAAGTGTTCATGGATGACTTTTCGGTCTTCGGGAACTCCTTCGACCACTGTCTTGCTAATCTAGAAAAGATACTTAAACGTTGTGAGGAAACCAACTTGGTGTTAAACTGGGAAAAGTGTCATTTCATGGTGAAAGAAGGGATTGTGTTAGGGCATAAGATCTCAGGGAACGGAATAGAGGTGGACCAAGCTAAAGTTGAAGCTATATCTAAGTTACCATACCTCACGACTGTTAAAGCAATACGCAGCTTCTTGGGGCACGCCGGGTTTTATCGGAGATTCATCAAAGACTTCTCCAAAATAGCTCGGCCAATGACTCAATTGCTTATGAAGGATGCTTCGTTCGATTTTTCCCAAGAATGCAAGGATGCATTCGATCTCTTAAAAAAGGAGCTCACACAAGCTCCAATCATGATTACACCCAACTGAGAGTTACCGTTTGAAATCATGTGTGACGCTAGCGATTTCGTTGTCGGGGCCGTATTGGGCCAACGGCGTGACAAGCTATTCCAACCTATTTACTACGCTAGCAAAACCATGAATCCCGCTCAAGAGAATTACTCCACCACCGAAAAGGAATTATTAGCCGTAGTGTTCGCATTCGACAAATTCCGGCAATATCTTGTCCTTTCAAAGATAGTCGTTTTCACTGATCACTCGGCCCTTCGATATCTTTTTGCTAATCAGGATGCTAAGCCACGACTAATTCGGTGGATCTTGTTGCTACAAGAATTCGATGTTGAGATTCGTGATAAGAGGGGGGCAGAAAATCTGGCCGCAGATCATCTATCTCGTCTTGAAAACCCCTTGGATGAGCACGATAGAAGTGAGATTAGGGATTCATTTCCTGACAAACAACTCATGTTAATGGTTGATTCGGAGCCTTGGTACGCCGATTTTGCCAATTATCTCGCAAGCAGACTCGTTCCTGAACACCTGACTAGATACGAAAGAAAAAGGTTCTTTTCTCAGTTAAAATACTACTTTTGGGATGAACTGTTTTTATTCCAAAAGTGTACTGACCAAATTATAAGACGTTGTGTTTCGGAAAGTGAGGCAGTAAAGATTATGAGGGAATGTCACTCTGGTCCCTCTGGCGGGCATCATGGGATAAGCACCACCGCCCGAAAGATTTTCGACGCGGGATTCTATTGGCCCACAATTTTCCGCGACGTCAAAGAAATGGTACAGGCATGCGATGCATGTCAACGGGCCGGAAACATATCACATAGGGATGAAGCGCCTCAAAATTTTATACATGTATGTAAGGTCTTCGATGTTTGGGGAATTGACTTCATGGGACCCTTTCCATCTTTAGGGGGAACGAATACATTTTAGTTGCCATCGATTATGTTTCAAAATGGGTTGAGGCACAAGCCCTTAGGACCAATGATGCCTGGGTAGTTATTCATTTCCTGAAAAAGCTTTTCGCTAGATTCGGGATTCCTAAAGCTCTCATCAGTGATAGGGGGACCCACTTTTGCAATGCACAAATGGAAAAGGTCATGAAGAGGTATGGAGTATCCCATCGGTTCTCCACCGCCTATCATCTACAAACCAATGGCCAGGTCGAAAACACCAATAGGGCTATTAAAAGAATACTTGAAAAGACGGTTAGTCAAAATAGAAAAGACTGGTCATTTAAACTCGACGAAGCCTTGTGGGCATTTCGAACCGCCTACAAGACACCTATTGGAACGACCCCGTTTCGCATGGTGTATGGTAAGGCGTGTCACTTGCCAGTAGAATTAGAACATAAGGCTTATTGGGCGCTTAAGACATGTAACTTAGATTATACAATTGCCGGAACTAATAGGTTCTTGCAATTACACGAGCTTGATGAGCTTAGGTTAGAAGCCTATGAATCTTCCATTACATATAAAGAGAGAGCAAAAAGATGGCACGACCAGAGAATTAAGAAACCCAAAGAATTTTTAGAGGGAGACAAAGTCCAATTGTACAATTCTCGGTTGAGATTATTTCCGGGAAAACTAAAGTCTAGATGGTATGGACCATTTACGGTGAAAAATACCTCTAAAACTGGAGCCGTTGTGTTATTAGACGATGAAGGTAGGGAATTTACTGTCAACATACAACGTGTAAAACATTATCAAAAAAATAACAATGAAATGATTAGTGATGAGGATGTGACGTTTGATGATGAGGTCACGTAGTAACCCATGACCTTGAGTCTAGCTACAAGACCCGTAAATAAAGAAAAACGCTTCTTGGGAGGCAACCCATGCTTTGTGTGATTTTATTTTGTTTGTTTGTTATTTGTTTCCGTATGCATGCTTTATTTTTATTGTTGGTAGATCATGTTTCTAAACTAAAAGGTGGAAATACATTACTTTGTTGTTTTGGCCTAGTCTTAACTTCACCAAAAGGTATTTTTGCAAAAGATAAGTGTAAGGGGAAACCCCAAATATGTTTTTAAGAAACAAACCGATCATGATTCTCCACAATATTAAATGAATATGTATATTCGTATTTGTTAGAGTCAAATGCTTTTATTGAGTCATAATGAAGTTTTGCAGGATTTTCCATGAAGTAGGACCAAGTTTTTCCAGAAATTTTCCGGAAACTTAACATAAGAATTTCTGCAGGTCACTTCTGACGGCGTCACGAGCTTGCTCTTGACGGCGTCACGTGTAAAAATCTGGAAATTTTACCAGTTTTGTTTTTCTAACGGAGTTTTAAGGTTTTTGTTGAATTATTAAGTTTTATAATCTCCAGGAAATCTGCAAACTTCATTCCACAAGTATTATATCTTATTTTGTTTTCTAGGAATTAGTAACTTATGTAGATTGCCACCGATTTTATGCGAGGTTGTCTTGTTTGTTTTCTCAGGATTTACAAGTTATGTTTGACAAGAAGATGATTTATATTCTGGAAGGGAAGCTTTGATTGTTCATTTTCTTGGAGGAAGATTTAACCTGGCCACCTTATTATCCATACCGAGCGAATCAGGGGAGTATTTGATTTCATTTGTTTTACTTATTTAACTTTTACATTCTTTACTTGAACATTGGGGACAATGTTCATCCTAAGTGTAAGGGGAGGGTAAAATGATGATACCTTACAGATACACTTTCGCTTGAGTTTGTTTGTTTGATGGTAGGTGTGTAATAAAACTATGAGAAATACTTGTTAGTGCAATTTTAGCGCCAAATTTAAATTTTTTTACAACATTTAGGAGTGAAACTTTAACCATAGCAAGCGTCTCATGGATAGGAGATTGTATGACTAGCACATAACCGTACCATTCAGAAAAATTTTCCACCCAAATACGTGAGGTTCGCCTTTAGATTTGATAGGAAAAGCATTTACTATTAGTGCTTATGAGTGTACCGGTAGCATTTAGATTCTAGAACTTGCGTTAGTGATGCATCCCGAGACCGCTAGTGAGACTACATTCATGTAGTAGGATTTACTACATGATAAGAGGCATTAGGATCACCCTTGTGTTAAACCCGTATCATAATTACTTGACCATTTAAGTCATATTACTTGGCTAGTTAAGTCAACTAATTTTCCCACATCATTAGCGTTGTACTCATTTTTAGTACACGAAACCCCTAGTACACCCCTCCGAGCCTATCTTTTCGTTTCTAACTTTAAGCATTTTACTTAAAGGAAGAATTTGTTACACCCCACTTAAATGTACAACCAAATCGCCTTAGCCTTCCGTGTATGCACTCATCTTTAGTGCATTATTGTTATTTGTTAAACCCTAAGTTAACTATCTAATTGATTACATGGTTGCTAAGTCGAGTCATATCCTTGTACATATTGTTTTGGGACGATTGGGACTCATGGGTAAAGTACTTATTTTATGGAGTAATGGGGAAGAACATCATTTATTACCCCCATGTGTGCGCTAATCTTAAAAGTACTCCAAGTGTTTTGATTTTCTTAATTCGAGTCATTAGATTAGTTTATTGTAAAGTATGTAAAAATTCAAGTGTAAGGGGAATTTACATTCCTTATGATGTATTATTTTGGATGGTAGAGTAAGAGTGTATGCAAAAAAAAAAAAAAAAAAAAAAAAAAAGAAAAAAAAAGAAAAAAAAAATCGTAGAAACAAGAAAAAGAAAAGAAAAAAAATAATAGAAAAAGAAAAGGAGAAAAAAACATACGGACTACCATCCCTTTTTATTCTATGTTCATTTTATGTTTTTGTTATTTTTCATTTATTAGCTTAAGTCGAGTCTAGTCTTGGCTTAGAAACGCCATATTGTACATGTAATTAACCAAGATTGTAAACTCGCCACCAGTAAAGACTGCCTATATCCAACAAAACCGTGTATTTCATATCCATACACCTAACGTTACAACCCTTTAAAAGACCACTTTGATAGTTTATCCTAGGTGCTTACGCCATGTGGTGGAGGTTTGATCCTTTCCCAAGCCTATGGTAATCTATTTTGCTATGACAGGTAGTGAGAGATATCTTCCGTTTCCATATTGTAATTTATACTTTATTACACCCGAGAGATGTGAGTATCTAAACACTATTTGTGAGGTGCTAGTGTATGACCTCCGTGCTTGTCTTTGGTCTTTAGTGGAACGATTATTTGTTGTAATTACTTTCATATTAGTGTTAAATGACCCATAACTTGTATTTTGACTAGAATAAAAGCGCATTTGCTTGAGGACAAGCAAATCTCAAGTGTAAGGGTATATGATGAGGCGAAAAATGAACCACTTTTAGGGGGTTATTTAAGCCCGGAATTGAATTTATTTGATCAAATATTGCCCTAAATCGTTCCTTTTGTGATTTTAGGTACTTTGGGAGTGAAATCTGGAAAAGGAAGCAATTCGGACTTTTTGGAGCATAAAAGTGAAGAAAACGCCAAAGACTTAATTTTCCAAGCTGGGAACAGTGTGTGACGGCGTCAAGAGCATTATCCTGACGGCGTCAAGAGTAAATTTCATGACGGCCCAGTACAGAAATGAAGGCGTCACAAGGAAGAGCGTCAAGAGTTAAATACGTGACGGCCTGGAAAAATTTAATACATGACGGCGTCAGATGTAGATCAAGGCAGTCCGAGGATTCTTTTGGCGGCGAAATGACGGCGTCACAAGGTTGTTCTTGACGCCGTCAGCCTCAATTTTCTATATATAGTATTCTAATTTTCATTCATAAAAAAATGGAACAAGTTTGGAGAAACCCTAAGGCCGAACCATATACGAATTTTACAGGTTTTTCAAGGGTTTTCAGCCCTTGAACCCTTACATGTGTAATTGAGATAAGTGTTCTTTTAATTCAATCAATATGTCTATGTGTTGGTTGTCTATATCTTGTGCTTGTCTTGATTCCACCATGCTAGGCTAGATTTATCTTGTGTTTGCTTAGATCTAATATAACCTAGATGTTGATTATGTGTTAATTACTTGTTTATGGTTGTATTGGATGAATGATTTCAATGTTAGGCTTAAGAAAACTGGCAGATCTCCAAATGGTAACATGCTTGAACGTCTTAGGAAACATGAACGATGTGTACTAGGTTTTATTGGTTGTATTTAATGCATGAGTAAATTCTAATGATCCCATGTTAGGAGTTTCTTAGCCGGCTCAACATAGGAGTGAAGTAGGCACTCATAGGATTGGGGAGTTAAGTACGCCACCCCATGAATGGTATTAATGAATACAATCCGTCATCTACGCAACTATAACAAGTAATTAACGTGTAAAAGATATCTAGGGAGTAGTGAAATCTAAGTAAACACAATTTCTCCACTTATTGCTCACAACCTTAGCTTAATTTAGTTTTATTTTCATTTCTAGTATTTTATTTTGATTGCATCTTACTATTGGGTTAGTTGACTAGCAACTAATTCCGCCCAAATCCTTCAAACCCGAGATTTTTACTTGCTTTCTAAAAAATATAAAAAAATACAAAAAGAATCATCCTTCATCTCTAGAACTAGTAATTAGGTTTTCTAATCCTAGCGACACTATTCCTAGCTGAACGATCAATCCCCCGGTACTTGTCACTATACTATACTACAACGATCAGGTACACTGCCTGGTGGGAGTTGTAAGCTTCTCAAGATCCCTTGAGAGGTAAAGCCTGGTGCAATCCCTACGCATCATATGTACAAACACTTTACCAACTTTGTTAAGTGATTAAAGAAAAACCTTTTTGTCCTTAAACCTCACATTTTTATAAATGTGACAAAACATTTTTACAAAAATAAATTAGACAAATTATTTTTGTATTTATAAAGAAATATTTTTATAAGAAAAATAAATTTGAAATTTGAATTTCAAAATGTCAAAACGGCCTCATTTCCCGCCCAAATCAGTTAAAATTTCACCAAGTAACATTTCACCACAAAAGGACAAAAAATGTCGGGGCGGTCCCTTAAATATAAGGGACCATGGGATCGTGGAAACTTTAAGGGACCGTCCACGCTCCTCGACCTGGCTATAAATACTGACCAATTTTCATCAGAAAAACTGATCCTCTTTGCACAAAAATTCCCTGGTCTTTCCTTTTCATTCTTTGATCACTATAACTCGTTGGTATGTGTTTATAAGTGATCCCGTCATCCACTACATCATCTGTAAGAGAAGAACACTCGAAGTCGTCAAGAATCGAAGTGTTATTGAGTCCACACACCAATGTAACTAGTGTTATGATTTTCTTTTTCCTCTACCTCATGGGTAAGAGAAGAACTCTCGACATACATGAAGACTCGAGATTTTATAGGTGTCCACACACAAACGTAACAAGTGTTACGGTGATAGGTTCTATAAATAATGTCATTGTTTTTCGACTTGTGTGTGTGTCGAGGATGAGGATATTTGTGTGAACTTGGATGGTGATGTAGATCCAATAATTATATTTGTGTGAACTTGGTTGGTGATGTAGATCCAAGAAATCTTGTAACTAGAATAGGTCATGTAATTGTTGTATAGTGTGTGGTGTCCTAGTATGTAAGCTAGGAGTTAGTTAAGTCAGTGTGTGAAGGCTTGGATCGGGTGATGATCTAAGTGGGACAAAAGTACTTGTTCGTGTGGCCACGTGGGCTTTGGTATAGATTGGTTCTAGCTAGGATTAGGACTCGACATTCCGCTTAGTGTCGTTAAACTTGGTGTAAGCTTGTGTATGGTTTGTTCCACTATAAAGGAGCGTGTTGATTAGTGAAGTAACTCTCGAGTGTGAGACTCGGGGAGTGGAGTAGGACGAAGAGGTGCTTCGTGCCGAACCACTATAAATCATCGTGTCTGGTTTGCGTTTTCTCTTCCTTGCTCTTTACTTTTTATACTTGCATTACATTTATGTTTGTGTGGCTTGATGTGTATGTGCTTGTAATATCAACTAGTTATCTTAGAAACGCAAAATACAAGAAAACTTAATCACACGAAATAAAACTTGCAAACCTACTGGTGGCGGTCCTTTATCAACCGACGGTCCCTCAAATGATAAAGGACCGTCCACCTATTTAAAGGACCGTCCACAGTGCAATCAGAATTAGCCTAGAAACATTTAATCCCTGTGTCATGCTTATGTGATTGCTTGTTATGAGTGACTTAACCACTATTCATATTTAGTCACGCTTGATCGGAAATTTGATACGAAACATTTTAAGTTTTAAAGAGGAACGTATTCACCCCCCCCCCTCTACATTTCTATACGTGACCTGGGAATCCATGGCCTGAGAGCGTTTTAATGGAAGACTGCATCTTTTTTCCTGATAGGTGGTGCATATTGGTTTAAACCCAGGTTGTGCTTTGTTAATTCCTTAGGAATGCCCGTCATGTCTGAAGATTGCCAGGCGAATACATCCAGGTTTTTTTCTAGTAGTTGCACTAATTGGTTCTAAACCTAGGGTGAGAGGTCAACTCTGATTATAATTGGCTGATATGGGTATTCGGGGTGTATGACGACTTTTATCTACTTGGGGTTGTCTACCGGAATAGGTGCCCATGCGATATCCCTAATATTGCTCTCTTCTACCGCAACTGCCAGACTTGCGTCTTTGCCTGGGTAGTCGCTTTTTATTGTAGCGATTTCTGCTTTTGTTGGGAACTCTAATAAAGATCTAATGGTGGAAACTTCCATACTGAGCTAATTTTGAAGTGTTGTCCTTCCGAGTATAACATTATACTTGGATGTAGATTTGACAATGTGGAACTGCAATAAGATTGTTCTCGACAGCGAGTGTGTTCCAACTGTGAGCTTTAAAGTGACTACTCCTTCAGGGTATGATCTCTAGCCTGAAAAACCGATTAGTGGTGTGGTTGGGGGTCTAAGGTTTGACCTAATGTATTTTGGGAGCTTGTTGAAACAGTGCTCGTACATTATGTCTACTGAACTCCCTCTGTCCATGTATATCCTACTCACTCTATGTGAGGCTATCATTATTGTTATTACCACTGGATCGGATGATGGTATGAACGCATGCCATAGAATGCTTCTCGGTGGGGTGCGTTGTCAGGTCTCCATGACCTCGTTACTTTTTTTTTCTACCTGAGTGCCAGGATTGGATCATGTTGGCACTCTCTATCTGTCCCCTGAGGGACTTTGGTTCCTTTTGGGTATTGTTCTCTGCTTTGGGTTGTGTGCCAGGGTAAGGAGGTCTGGGTGGACCGATTAGATGCTCAAAGTGTAAGGTAGGTTACAAGTTATATTCAGGGAGTGGGATATGAGGGGATGTTAGGATACCTTTCTGTATGGTATACCTGGGGTAATTCCAAAGTAGTGGTTTGGTCTGATTGATATATTTAAAGTAATACGGATAAGGACAAGAGACATGTGTTTACCTAAGTTTTTCCTGATAAGTGTGCATATCGTGACCTGAGTTGTACGTTTGTCGGACCCATTTCCTGACATCTTCCAGCATCCCTCACTAACCCTTGAATCCCGTGTGTTAGCGATTTTCGAGCTTGTGTGAGCGATCTGAGAGAGTGGTATCTCCCGTAGAACCATGTTGGCTTCTTTGAGAGGAATGACGTGCGCAGGATCCTCGTAGGTTTCTTTGTGTTATTTCTAGGTGGTTGATGAGTCTCTTTTTCGGATATTTATTGGTTTTCTCAACGTAAGAGAGGTTTTCCACTCAGATAGTTCAGAGGTAGTTTTTGGTTTTTTTCGAAATTTTAGGGTATTGGTCACTAGCCATGTTTAAACAAACAAAAAATAAATAAATAAATAAAATAAAAAATAATAAAAATAAAAAAAAAACTAGTGGTTTTGAGGAAAATATTTTTGGATTTTTGAGAGAGAAATGAGTGAAAATTTTTAAAAATTTTGTGGCTATTTTGTATCATGTCCTCACGGACGGCACCATGTATAACAATTCACAGTTTTTAGGTAATTATTTAATCAACTACTTTTACTTACTATTTTAATTTCGCAAAAATTAACTTTTATGAGTAATTTGGTAGGTTCACTCGCGTACATCGTTACACCTACATTTAATTTAAACCGACTATAGACTATGCTCAGTCTGCATATTTTATGCATTTTAATTTCCTTACATTCATATTTTATATGTCATATTTTACTTTTTCCATTCTTACGTAAACCTTGCACATTTTACGTTTTACGCGTTTACAACTTACGTTTTTAAGTTTAACAAACGTTTGAACACCCCGAAAAACTTGTGTCTTTTCTAATATACTAAATTTGTTATGTTGACAAGTTATGACATTTTTATATGTTTTAGACTTTTATATTTCCCGATTTTACGTTTCGTGTTTTAAAAGCTTTACGTTTTCAATTACCGGGATCAAGACTACACTATTTAACCATTAATAACATCAAATGACACAAATTTTCCACCATGACACCTCCTTATGCCATGCCTAACAATTATAATAACACTTGTCTCTTACTTTAGACAAGTGTAATGTCACTTTGCATAACTCTTACACTAAAAAAATAGATCAAACTAAACTAATACTTCATTTGATAACAAAAACTTTTATCTCTTCTGACCTCTCCTCTTGTTTTCATGGCTTATACAACACGAGCATCAAATCCATCTAAAATTTTCATTAGTTTCTTGATCTTAGATTGAATATCATAAGTTTCTTTAGCTAGCATATGGTTTATTTCACTTAAACCATCATCAAAACTCATCATTTCATGGCTTATTTGGATGGTTTATTAAGGGTGTTCATGGAATATTTTAAAAGGGTTTAAAGGGTTTGCAAGTTGTTTATTTGGTTGATTGAGCTAGGGTTTTGAAAGGGTTAGTAAAGATTTGTAAGCTTGGGTTTATTATTGGTGATTTGGTTTTATGTTCTTGATCTTGGTTTTTATCATCTTCTTCACCACAAAACTTAGTAAAGAAAACAATTATTTTTCATTTTCACTCATGTATTTTATGTTAATCATATGTAATATTCATTATTATGACATGGTTATACATTGTACATGGCTTAAAACACTTGAAAAAACATATTTTGGACTTAAATTGTTAGGACAATTTTGACCAGGGACTAAAACGTGATTATTAACAAAAATCCGTGAGTTTCCAGACTTTTACAAAAATATAGAGTTATAGATCTATGTCTTATCTTCGCTTCGCCGGGTGGCTCGACACATAACTCCCTACAATGAATTTATTAGAAAATCTTTCATAAAAGTAGTCCAAATTGGAGTAACAAATTTTCAAGTGTAAAAACTCTTAAAAGTTGTAAAGAACTTCTTTTTTATGTTCAAATGAAAGTTGTAGCATACCCTTTAACTTAAACGTGGCTACTTGAACCGAATCAAACAGAGTTGTAGTTTGTAAAATAGAGCCATTTCTACGGGACTGCTGTAAACTGAAAATTAACAGCTTTGACACACAAAGGTATTTTGGTAATTTGACATTAGTTTTGAAATTTTAAGACAGTGAGACCCATTAATTTGATAAATAAACTCAAATACCTTTCCGAGGACGTAAAAACTGAATCATAACTCTTTACGATTTAGGAGTAGCGAATTTTATAAAATCGAATAACTTTTATAAAACATTAAAACCAATCAATTTGTTTATAAGAATTGTAAAAGAATTATATAAATGAACTAGTCCCTAAAGGTTATAAACTTTTAAAAACACTAAGTATAATGTATAATCTATATGTAAAAACTTTATAAAACTCATTTGCATATTTACGTTGTCATTTTTGAACCTAAGGCGCAAAGTATCATTTTTAGGTTGCTCGTAGGATTTTATCGGCTTTCTCGTTGTTTTATTTGCGCTCTGGTTACCACATTACTTAAGTTAACTTCATAGCCCTATGTAAAATAAGCAATTTTCACGTACCCTAAGTAAATACTAAGTGATCTAGTCTAGCATAGCAATTAAAGAACAAGCAATCGACATAATCAAGCAAACAATGATAAACATGATTAACTGAATAACTTATCTCATCAATACATATAAGTTAGGCAGTAATAAGCTCTAGAAAACACTCCAAATTCGTTTAGGGTTTAGCTCCCAAAAATTCCACACGAAAATACGGAACAATGCAAGAGTCAGCTTATAGTTGTGAAAAGTTGACGCCATCAACCCGTCGACTAGAGTAGGGTTAATTCTAAACCGATTGTGTGACAGCGAAAAAAATAGGTTATGACGACGTCACGATACCCGTCTCCACACACTGACCCGTCTCTAAAAATTCCACACAAAAATATGGAACAATACAAGAGTATATATAGTTTTGGGGGTTGTGACAACATCAGCCTATAGCTGTGAAAAGCTGATGACGTCAACCTGTCGACTAGAGTAGGGTTAATTCTAAACCGATTGTGCAACGGCGACAAAAATAGGTCATGACAACGTCACGATACCCGTCTCCACACACTGACCCGACACAACTTGATTTTTTTCACTTTTTGGACACTTCTGGTGATGGCGTCATGGATGCCGATCACAAAGCTGAAACTTGTCTTTTTCTTCTATTCTTCGTCCAAGTGAGCCCGATTTTTGAACATTTTCTAGCAAAACATTCCCAAACACCTAAAACTCAAAAGAAAATAATTTAAGGCAATAATTAAAAGCTGAATGAACCTTAAAAACCAAGGTTATCAAGATAGCAATCCTACCTAGGATCGTTTTCGTTTTCGCAAGATCAGGATCGTAAGATCGAATTGAGATCATAAGATCCTACAAAGATATGATTTTTTAATAGCAGTTGTAGTTTTATATAGTTCAATATATAATTCGATCAGAATAACCAATTTATATGGATAGAACGAAATTTTGAAAGTTCATATGTCGTAATAATTTATATATGATGCAAATACATGCAATTAGTTCATATTTCAAAACATTAGATGAACGATTTGGGTAAAAAAAATATAACACGAATCGTATATAATAAAAGTTATTCAAAGGTCCTAGCGTAAATGACAAAAGACCAAAATTTCAAAGCATTAGTCATCAATGATCAATCTATGATTTCTAACGGTGCATTAACTTCATTTCGCCATTCAAAATCGTATGTGCTTCACTGAAGACTCGGTCACCCCAAGTATTGTAATAGCATAGTGTAGCTCGTAGTATTCATTAGTTTAGAGTAGTATTTGTGGAGTCGGGTCGGGTCTTACCCACTGTCAGCCCAGTCCACAGCCCGTTTGATAGGGCGGTAAGCTTGTAACTATAAATACCCTCTCCCACCCAAGGGAGAGGGTTGGACCTTCATTTGCAATTCAACTTTTCTTTTGGTTTTACAAGGCTCCCAATCTCCTTCTCTCACTGACTTCTTTCTCTCTCTAAAACCTTGGTATATTCGATCCATATATACATAATCTAAGCTCGTTATAACTTTAGGTATATTACAATTGGTATCAAGAGCCATGGTTCTATCCTAGGATTAGTGGTATACTCAAATTTGTAGCTTAGTTTTATGGTTTTTGTGGTTCGAATGTTTTGGTGGGTTTTCTTCTCCATTTGATCTCGTATGGTGGTTATCTTGATGTTTTGGCTGTACTTTCTTAGTTAGAAAGGTTATATACATCTTGTGTAGCTTTTGGTTAAGTTATTTCATCATTTTCGTGGACATTGGAGGACTTTTGTGTTGTTTTTCTTGCTAGAGAGTTGCCATTTCATTGTAGAGGGTTGACAGGTTTTTCTAGGGAGTTGGGTGTAGAGATTTGGCAGTTTACTATAAAGGGGAAAGAAGACAAAACGCTAGAAAGTGACATTTTTGTCCTGTTCTTGGTAGAGAGTTGGTTCTAGCGAGTTGGTTCCAGATTCTAGCGAGTTGGTTCTAGAGAGTTGGTTCTAGCGAGTTGGTTCCAGAGAGTTGGTTCTAGCGAGTTGGTCTAGCGAGTTGATCTAGCGAGTTGACCTATTCAGCGAGTTGGTCTAGCGAGTTGGCATTCTAGAGAGTTGTCATTCTAGAGAGTTGCCATTCTAGAGAGTTGCCAGTCTAGAGAGTTGCTATTCTAGAGAGTTGTCATTCTAGAGAGTTGCCATTCTAGAGAGTTGCTATTCTAGAGAGTTGGTTTTCAGCGAGTTGCCATTCTAAAGAGTTGCCATTCTAGAGAGTTGCTCATTCAACGAGTTGGTGTTTAGCGAGTTGGTCATTCAGCGAGTTGACCAACGTTGACTTTTTACGTCAAAACTTAAAATGGCCATAACTTTTGAACCGTAACTCCGTTTTCAGCGAATTAGCTGTCAAAACATTCGAAACAGGCTGAATATTGTGAGGCTTCACCACGAAGTTGTGAAACGGATTTTTTTGAGGCCCAAATCACCTCCGGAGTGAAGTTATTGAGGTTTTAAGTTTTTAGACCAAACTTTTCAACATTACAATTTGCATCAACCAAACCAAATCATATTGCTTGTTGATAACTCACTGTTGGTTGACTCTTAGTGCGAATTGATAACTCACTGCTAGTTGATCAAGTTGTTGTGAGGTGACTATACGCTGCGAGTTGAATAGTTCTGTGATTTGAGAATTGTTGCAATTTGAGTTGTTGCAACTTGTCCAATTACAATCTGACATTGCGAGTTAATTCTTGCAATTTGACTAATTGTGATTTGACTTGGTGTGATTTGACTCGTTGTGATTGACTTAGATAACTAATTGTACCTTGCAAGGTTTATCATCTCACACTCTATCACTAAAGTCCTCTTGCATCATTTCACGGTTTCTTCTTGATTTTGTAAAATCCCGCGAAAGAATCTATTTCTCGGTTTAAATCATAGAATTGTAAAATCCCGTGCACGTTTACATCATGTCTACCACTCCAGACTCTGTCATTTCTGAGAGAGAACTTCATCAGCCGCAAAAATTACCCGATAATGCAAATGAAAGCTGCATAGAATGTTTTCGACAACTTCATTCACATCTCTCGGTACTTTCAAAGGGAACTGGATTCAAGAAGGGATTCGAACGTGCATTTACAACACTCTTTGGTCAAGATGTTCAGACTTTCACATGCACAATGATTCTTTACTTAGATCAACTACAACAACAACTTGACCAAGGAGAATTTTCCAAAATGGGATCCATGGCTGCCCTTTTGTGTGATCAACAAACAACTCCAAGTGTTCTTTGATTCGAAATTCACTCTGGAGTATGACCATTATAGTGAGATGACAAAGAAGTGCTTTGCTGATCACACGGGAATTGAGGTTGACACGTTCAGAGACACACTTGTCCAGCTTATGGATAAAGTGAAAAGATTCATTAACAAAAAGGCACAACATATACCTGCACATGATGACAAGGTGAAGGCATGTAGGGTACAATCATGTGATGGTGTTGGTGACTCGGGTATAGCATCAGATGTTGGGTCAGGTGTCACGATATGCAAAGAATCAGCGACTGATAAGCTTGACACACCCTGCAACTCAGTGACTAGTGATACTCCAGACATGGGCACTAAATTAAGACCAGTAAAAGAACAAGTGTCATGTGCTGAGGTACCCCTAACTGAACATCATAATGTGCTTTCTGATGAACGATTGCATACTGATCAAGTTATGCCCACTTATGACACATATTTGTTGAAAAAGACTGATAGTAATACCATTTCTGATTTAACAAATATGAATCATAAAAGGGAAGAAAGTGATCAAGATGCTGAACGTGATGATGAGTCAAGTTCTTTGTTTACAGCAGAGTCTTTTAAATCAAATGACATGGTTGATAAAGAAATTTTTAATGAACTTTCAAACAGATTCTTACAACTTGAAAAACATTGCATTTCACTTGAAATCGCAATGCAACAACAGAAAGAAAGTTTTCAAAGTAACCAACCATGTAAAAATCCGGAACTTCCTGATTTCCATGAATTCTTTATGATCAATGATTTAAAAGTCCAGCTAGAAGCCAAAAACTTGACTATCACCAACTTGAAGAAACATATCTCTGCTATGAATGTGAAATGTAGTTTAGTCGAAACTAACAAGGACATTAATGCAACTAAGACAAGAATTAGTGAACTGTCAATCTATGTGGCTGAATTGCTTAAGGAAAATGAGGCTTTGAAAAAGCATCAAAAGGATTTAGGTAACTCAATCAAAGATATGAGAACTAAGACGATAGAACAAACAACCTCTTTGATTGCCAAAAATTATGAATTCAAAGCTCAACTTCTTGAAAAGGGGTTCACTATAACCGCATTAAAGAATGAGCTAAGAAAAGCAACAGGGGATAGTGTGAACACTAAGTTTGCAAAACCATCAATCTTGGGGAAACCAGGTTTTCAATCAAATAGAAACCAATCCGTTGTTAGGCAACCTACCGCGTTTAGATCAGAACGACCAAAACTTTCAAAAACACGGTTTGTCTCCCAAGTTGATGCGGAACAAGTTTTGACAAAACCAGTCACTACACATTATTTGCCTAAGATAGCTGCTTCTAGTTCGGTTAAACCTCAAAATGTAGCTACTCCTGCTCCCAGCTCCTCTAGGGTTAGTTCTAAAACAGTGTCGAAAACAAGCATTAAGATTCTAAATTCTTTCGATATTAATGGCATGTACAAGAACTGTGATCTAGAAAAGGCTAGGAAAAGGGCACTACGTCATAAGGATGGAATCTTAGGTTCACAGCCTCGTAAGATGCCTTATGATTTGTTGAGGAACATTCCTTTGATTCAACCAGTTAGGTCTAGGACTTTTAGTAAGTCATCTACAATGCATATGCAGAAAAACAAACCTAAATCTTCTCCTAGGTGGATACAAACTATTAAATCTGTGGAGATTAGGAATATCAATAAGCCTTCCGCTATGCATAAGAAACTTCATAATCCTAGACTTTGCCATAAGTGGATTCCAACGGGTAGAACTTTCAAGAATGTTGGACTTAAGTGGATACCTACCGGAAAGTTGCTCACTGATGGTAATACCATGGTTGAACGTGAATCCCCCAAGGGTTTGGATACCAATGTCACTAACCCATATATATGCAATCAAGTTTGTAATGTTAGTGCAGGTAGTCCTTACTCAGTTGCAGGTACATCTATCATTCACCACATGAGAAAACTCAAAGTCTGGAGACCTAAAGCAAGCATATCTCCTACTTTAGGAGGTATAGAAGGTCTATGTTGATGTATGTCTGCTATGACGTCTGAACACATCAGTTCAGGCCTCGTGCTTCAGCGACTATGACGTCTGTTCACTTCAGTTCAGGCCTCGTTCTTCATCGACTATGACGTTTGAACACTTCAGTTCAAGCCTCGATCCTCAAATGTCAACATTATGGCGTTTGCTGACAACACTTCAGGCCCCGTTCATCAAAGAAAAGGAAAAGTGTACGCTTGAGTACGCTTTATCTTTTGAAGAAGAGAAATGTTCTTGCTTCTGACCATTCTCATCAACAAACCTCATATTTGTTCCACGCTTGTTCAGTCATCAAGTGGATTACCTTCATCAGATGTTATTTGTTATTATTCACTCGATCAAAAATGGCATCTTCAAATGCAATTTTTGAGGGGGAGAAGTGTGGATAGTGGATCAACCTCATATGCAATTTTTGAGGGGGAGAAGTGTGAATTAACTACATGTATTTCTATTCACTTATTCAATCAAAAATCGCATCCTCATATGCAATATTTGAGGGGGAGAAGTGTGAATAAAATACATGTTGATTGATGCGTGTAATGACTCTCCTCTCCTCCGACACCTAATGTTCCACTAACTAAGGTAGACTAATTGTGACTACAAAGTTGATTGGGTATCACATATTTGAGATTGAAGTTGACTTTCACAAAGGCGTGATCTTAGTTTATCTTGAAGTCGGGGTGGTTGGATGTATGACTTTCAATGATAACTTGCTCGTGCTTGAGATTTAAGTTGAAGACTTGGTTTATCTAGTTACCAGCAGTCGAGGTGGATGGTTGAAGACCTGGTTAACTATCACTTTAAGGAGTTATGTTGTAGTACTCAGTGTCACACGCCGTTGTCGTTGTGGATAATCGCAAGAGGTGGTAATGTCTCATGCTATGATTGGGTAGTGAGTACTTAGAGATTTGCTTGGAGCATAAATTCTCTACACCGTTCTTCCAACATTAGTGCAAGCTTAAGACACAAGAGCGGGGAACTCTACTTCAGTTTCAAGTTTGGTATATCGGGTTTTCTCCATACGTGGTCATTTACTATTAGCCAGTGGAAGTGAAAAGAGGTTTAATTAAGGGTTGATTTGCAGAGAATTGTTGAAGAGAATTGTTATCGACATCTACTCATGGGGTATTGATTTGTATGTTGCTTCCAGTTGATATGTTTATGTACACATAGTTATGATGATTCCGAGTGATCGTCATCATCATGGAGGGAGAAATGTGTACATCGGGGCTTTTATTGAAGAACTGGAAGCACTTTAAGTGAGTTGAAAATGTCGAATTGTCGTTCCCCAAACAAACCCGTGAAGAAGTTACAGTCTATCAGTTACAGACTATCAGTCTATGATCCATTCCCTATTGTGCATGACAAGATAAGAGACTGAAGACTATTTGGGCAGAATTGAGTAATACATCTTCAACAAGCATCAAGGTTATTTCAAACGGGTCGTCAGTTTGGGAGGGAGCAAGTACACTAATTGGCTTACTAATTGGGAGGGTGTACTAACCCAATTAGTGAGAGCTTCTATAGCAGTTGATTCTCACCAGTTACATTTAAGCAAATTTTGTTCTTCTCATAAGATTTCTAGAAGATGTGCCTATAATGTGTTGCTGATTCTGATGTATCAAAACCAGCAAGGGGGAAGGAGACATACATCCGAATGCATAACGAGTACACGTGATGTACATAATACTTCTTCTTAAATTGAAGTTATCCCGGGAAGACATATGTCATAACCGTAGAGAAACTCTGTGTCTTAACTCGTAGCGTTTGGTGTATTATTCCAACTACGTGGGGGAAGTGGTCTCTTGATACTTGTGGTGTGAATTACTTCAGCTTTCAGTGGGAAGAAATATGAGAAGAACAACTGGAGAGTGAGATGATATTGCTTATCGACATCTTCATATGAGCTAATATGAGTTTTGGTAAAGTGCTTCTGGTTAATGCTTCACGTACACAATGTTATGCTGATTCCGATGAGATCGCAACCATCAAGGGAGAGATTTGTGTACATCAAGGATGCGCAACAGGTTCACGTGATCGGGCTTAATCATATATTCCGGAGGTGATATCCGCAGAGATGATTAGTGCTTCAACCTGTTACTTTGGTTTCATCGTTTCTTCTTGTGTTGGATACATGCGTACAATATGGTTTGAGTTGGCATGTGTAAGATAACTGGAAAGCATTTAGTGAAATGAAGATGTTGATATCTGATTGCACCTAATAGACAACTGCTCCAAACCTCAAAAGTAATGTGTACATTGGGGATGTACAACAGGGTCATGTGATCGAGCTTCATCATACATTCCGGGATTGCTAACCGCAGAGATGATCCATGGTCCACCCTGTTACTTCGGTGTTATCGTTTTCTTTGGGTCTTTGAGCGTCATACAATGAGACCTTTTGCATCACTTCAACTACTTGGGGAAGTGGTCTCATGAAGATAATTGTCGGTTTGGGGGGGAAGCTACCAAAGCTTCACATTGAGGAGGCTATAATTTGACAATTTGGTGGTGCCTAGCGATTGACTCAGTTGTGAGATTCTAGTGATTTGTTAACTACTTGTGTTTGGTGAATTGTTGTGACTTAAGTCATTTCGATTAGTCTAACTATAATTTGAAGTTGTGAGTTAATACTTACGACTTGACTTATTATGATCAGATCGATTGTAACTTGACTTGTCGCGACTTGACACTTAGTGCTAGTTGTAACTTATCCAAGATCTCACTCTAAGTCCAGCTCGCATATTACATCTTTCGGTTTCTTTTGTTGACTTTAGTAAAATCCCGGGAGAGAACCGATCTCTCGGTTTAAGTCACAAGAGTTGTAAAATCCCGTTTAAGATCTTATCATGGCATCTACATCGTTAGACGATTAATCAGGAGCCTCAAAAGCTTTGGTAGTGAATGTTTTAGAGATGTTGGCTACACACTCCTACAATGAGCCGACTGTGATAATGGCTTCTGTACACATCAGTGCAGGACGCGTGTCTAAACTTTTGTCTTCTGAACCATTCAGTTCAGGTCCTGTACAGTATTCCACGCCTGCAGTACTTTATGTACTTCCTACAAGCGACGATTTGAAGAGTTTGGTTGATCAGAGATATGATGAATACTTCGAGCCACTAACTGTTGACACGCCTTTACCATCAGTTGCAGTAGCTCCGGTTCCAAATGATTCAAATGATGTAGCGATGTCTGTCTCAATTGATCAAAGTTGCACCATAAGCAAGTCAGTCTCCTTTATAGCCGAATCTTCAATCTTCCTTCGTACATTAAAGCACTGCAGTAGACTATTCTTTTTGAAG
This sequence comes from Artemisia argyi, assembly GCA_030686995.1. Taxonomy (NCBI): domain Eukaryota; kingdom Viridiplantae; phylum Streptophyta; class Magnoliopsida; order Asterales; family Asteraceae; genus Artemisia; species Artemisia argyi. The sequence continues at coordinate 90,700,990 of CM060699.1, forward strand.
TTAATTCATTTCCTCCTCCTAATGATGTTCCGTTCTACAACACATTTGCTCCTGAGTCTTCATCTGAGGCATCTTCTTCAGGAGATCTTGATACGGCTACATCACTTCCTAACCCTCAACCACATGAACAACTTTGAAAAATGGAGCAATGATAATACTTTTTGAGAACATATTTGGGAATCCTTCTTAACAAGTGTCCACGCGAAGGAAACTTGACACATATGTCTTGTGGTGCCTTTATAATTCCGTACTATCCAAAGTCGAGCCCGAAGATTACATGAGTTCTATCGACTTGAAGTATGTGAATTGGTACCTCCACCAGACTGCGCAATAATTATAGCTCTTAAGTGGTTCTTCAAAGTAAATCTTGATGAGCATCATGACGTTCTGAACACAAGGCAAATGGATTCTCCAAAGGTGTGGTTGAAAAAGTGAAAAAAAAAATAATAAAAAGGGTTGTGGATCTTTTCTTCGTAAAGACAGAGTTACAACTGGCAGATTTCTTCACTAAGGCACTCCCAGGAGAACGGTTTCGATTTATTCTCTTGCTACTTGGGATGAAGAGTCTTTCACCAGAATCATTCAAAAGTCTTCATGAAGAGAATGAGGAGTAATGGATTCGCTTCACATATCCTTGTACATAGTTTATAAAACCGAAAAGAAAATACAAAAAATATAAAACCTAGAAAAACCATAAAAATCGGAAAAACACGAAAATACCAAAAATAGTTGTTCTAGGCATGTCTTCTGTTTATCGATAACATTTACGGTTCTAGAAATGTTATTCAACAATGGCACGGAACTTTAAATGAAGCTCGAGCAGAAGTGTAAAATAAATAAGTAAAACATGTCTTATTGGTTTGCAGTCATTTCAGGCTGTAACCCGGTCTTCAATATGGTTTGCAGTCATTTCAGGCTGTAACCCGGTCTTCAATATGGTTTGCTATTACTTCAGATAGCAACCCGGTTATCATACTGGGGAAAGTTCGTCGCCAAAAAGACGTCTATTCCTAACAAAGGCATGAATTACTTTATATTCGTGCCTTTCCAATCTGATGTACGCTTAAGTGCATCATTTCTTGAAAAAGAAGAGAAGTCTTCTTTATCAAACAAATACTTTCCTTTCAAAGATTCTTCGGGAAAGTATTTGATCCAAACTTGGTGGTACCATGGTTTTTGAAGATCAAAATGCACTTAAAACAGTGTTTTTAAAATATACCGCTCAATCGATGCAAAAAGAATTTATCTTTTGTGCAAAATACGATTATTGAAAATGCGTCATCGATTGAGGGGGAGCATGATTTCAAAAACTATATGTCATCATAACAAGATCTTTGTGCGTAAGGGCATATTCAACATGTGATTGTTATGTGTTAGTATATGAATTTTTCATGAGTTTCTCGTTAAACTCTAAATCATTTATAAACTCATCACTTCTAACACATAACATTCTCCCTCAAGGTTTGAGGGGGAGCAAATGTATCATCTCAAAAAATTAGTAATTCTTAAACATGACACACCTTTCTCCCAAAACCTTTTAACTTATTTAAATCACTTGGGATCACAAATCTCAACTGGTTTGAAATTTTTGATCGGGGGAGAAAAAATGTGATTTAAATATGGAAATCTGATTAAAATGTGGTGTTGATTCAAAATGTATGCTCTCCTATATGTGCTAAACCCTTTTGTATACCAATGCACATATTAAGGGGGAGCAAATGATTTGAGAAAAAAGATCCGAGCATCATGTGAGATCGAGACTCAGTCTTAACCAATGAATTGACGAAACAAAAACCGTCTTCAATCGAAAGGACTTGTCCTGGCCGGGTAATAACTTCAAGCTGGGTTAACCAGTGATGTAAGCGTGTCTCGAAGAGGACTTGTCTGAGTAGAGAGTACCGTTTCGAGAATCCTTCTGTGAACTTGATCAGGCCGGGTAATAATTTCAAGCTAGTTTATCTAGTGATGTAAGCGTGTCTCGAATGCCTGTTCATGTTTACTAAAGGTGGATCAATTCCAAAGTGCAACTCTTCCCGACATGTGCAAATTTACTATCAAAACATCGGTGCACATGTTAAAGGGGAGCATTTGAAAATGGCAAAACTCTCAACGTGTTAACAAAAAATTGAGTTTTCGATCATAAACACGTTGAGAAAATTTTCAATGATTTGGTTTATGACAACATAGGATAGTCATGAAGTTATAAGGTGGCTAAGGTTAGGAAAACCGTCCTATGATCCGCCAGAGCCGGAGGGATCTACCCATGGACAATACCATCTAGATAGTACTAGAAAGTCCGTAGGTATGATTATGAAAAAAAGGAGAAATGTGAGTATGGAGAAAGAAGGGGTTGAAGAATGAAAAAGAAATGAAATGAGAAAGGGTGAAAATAAATAGCCCTCCATTTATTCAACCTTAGGGCAGAAACCGGGTTTAATTCATAATCTAATGATGGTTGCTAAGGCGACATTGGTATTGAAGACAAGACGTCATGGACCCAGTGACGCACTGCACTAAACCTTCTAGCCACTCAAGTTCTCTTAAAAGAACTTGTTTCATTCTCACGGGGAACCGGTGTAATCTATCGACTTATCTCTTAGAGATGGTTGATATTGAAGCAGGAGACCTCTCCCTAATCTCCGCATAGGAAAACCAAATGCACTTATTGAGTCTAGAGCCTCGAGATACATAAAAAGATCTCATAGGAACACGTGCTACTTCTACCCTGGTTGTTCAACATGAAGGATACCAGTGGTAAACTTATGAGTCCTACGCAGATCTTAGCAATATGCCAGAACATTTATGAGGGATGTTATTTATGTAACTCCCAATGATTGAATGGAAACTCCTGCCAGGGTCAACATCAAGCAGCCCTGAAAGCAGGTCACTTAGGTAATTCCTTGTGGATTACGCTAAGTGGTCCCGATGGTTACAAAAGGTCTACAGTCGTGGAGTGATCTCCATCGACTCACCTAATCCTTGATATACTACGGTATAATCTTAAAAGGCCCTCTGTGGGTTTTCGATTAGGAACGGTCTTGGTGAGGGTTAGAAGGAGTCTTCACAATATGCTGTTGACAATCTCTAATTCCAAACCTGTAAGTACCGGAAGATTTGTTGCTAACTGTCTACTTGCAGGAATTTCGGACGGTTGCAGAAGTAGATTGCTGAAAAGATGCTGATCCATCAACACATGCTCACACTTCATCATCACATCCTTTGATATCATGATCATTATTTGGGCCTCATTCATGCTTCCATAACTCTGATGCTGAAGATCATGATCCTGAAAAGTGTGAGCATGCCACTACAAAGATGATCATATCACATGAAGAGGTTATTACTCTATGATGACTTTCAGACTCACATTTTTGGATGGTGAATTCGAAGTAACTCTCAAAGACCATCTATCGCATTGATCAAGTCATCTAGAGTCGGCTGCCCAAAAGCAGAAAGATCTCATTATGAAGAATCAACATGCTACGAGCTACAAAGATTAAATGCTAGGATTCAGCACTTATTTTCTGGGGTGACCTCCCTTAGGGGGAGATTGTTAGGAATACGTTTATTCCACTGAAGACTCGGTCGCCCCAAGTATTGTAATAGCATAGTGTAGCTCGTAGTATTCATTAGTTTAAAGTAGTATTTGTGGAGTCGGGTCGGGTCTTACCCACTGTCAGCCCGGTCCACAGCCCGTTTGATATGGCGGTAAGCTTGTAACTATAAATACCCTCTCCCACCCAAGGGAGAGGGTTGGACCTTCATTTGCAATTCAACTTTTCTTTTGTTTTTACAAGGCTCCCAATCTCCTTCTCTCACTAACTTCTTTCTCTCTCTAAAACCTTGGTATATTCAATCCATATATACATAATCTAAGCTCGTTATAACTTTAGGTATATTACACAAACGCTTCATCATCACCTGCAATACTTTAAATTTAAAATTTCATTCTTTTACTGATTTTAATTGTGATGTCAAGCCATGTATAAGGGTAAAACTGGGTCAAGTGGGCTTATTTTTATGTTTAATAATAAATATTAAGCTTTTTACTTCGATGGTGATCGATAGCGATCGTACGATCTTACTAGCTATCTTACGATCTTACTTTGATTCTATGCTATCTCCGATCCTACTTCAATCTTGCAAGATTTTTTTATGTAAGATCGTAAGATCGTACGATCCTATGATGAAAATCGCGATCTTGATAACCATCTTAAAAACCATATGATTTTGCCCTTCATCAATCCTAAAAATATCATTAAAAAAAAAAGAAAAAAAAAATCATTAAAAGCTTTTCGGAAATTAGTGACTTGGACTATTGGTAAACTCCAACCTATTGATAAAGTTGTTCCTCTTGTTTATTAATAATTTTTTTTCGTAAAACATGCTAGTACTAGAGTTAACTTCGCATATCAGTTTTTGATAAATCTTTTATATAATAAAACAAAACCCGGGAATTTTCTATTTCAAAAAAATGCATTCATACTTTATTTAGTAATAATTTTATTTTAAGAAAAATATTTTCTTATTAGGTAACATTTTATATTTATCCAAACAAAAGTAGAAGATAAATACAAAAAATATAAATAAGATGCAATTAATAATATGATTAAAACTTTTAAATAATTATTTTTAATAATAAAAAACTATAATTAAACATCATAAATCAAACAAAACAAAGATTAAATTATTTGTTTTTTAATAAATAAAAATTTATGATTCAAAAAATTAAAAAAACACCCGCGCGTGCGCGGGCATTATAACTAGTAAGTTATATAGTAAAACGATGAGTTGTTTAAGAAGTTTTCTAAACAAATTATTAACAAGTTGTGTTGTGTTTTAATGGTATCTCTTATTATGTAAGAAGTTTTTTAATCAAATTGTTGTAGGTTTATGTTTTGCTTAAGATATATAAAATAAATTATGGTGTGTATACATTGTGAGATAGTTGTTATTAAAAGAATATTATAGATACCCTAAGCTCAAATTGATAAACACATGAACAAGATTTATATATATATATATATATATATATATATATATATATATATATTTAATATACTTCCACAAATAAGTTGTGTATAACTACGAGAATATCTAGTGGCAAATAATTATAGCTGTGATGTCGTGGTTAACTGTTTACGTAATATTATCTTTACTATATCTAGCCACAAATAGCGTTTCAAAATCAAAACCCTCAATCTTAGTTGGGTAAGGGTTGGCCATTTTCTATTTCCACAAACCACATAATAAGAAAAATGATAAAATAAAAAGCAATTATGTAGTGTTGACTGTAAATGATTGTAGGGCATTAAAATCTAAAATTCAAACTTTCAGAAGAAAAAAAATGGTTGCTTATCGTCATTAAAAACATTGATAGTAAAAGTCAGAATGGATTTATGAAAACTAGACGAGTACCCGTGCATAGTAACGGGATTTTATAGCAACAGATAGTTTATTGATATAAAAAGTTTATAGGTTATAAACGAAAAATAATAAAAGTTTGAAGTTTTGGGAATTAAACATAATGTTTTGAAACTCGGTTCGACCCGGGTGGTTCAATTGGTTGAACCGTTCCGGTCGAAAAACGGGTTTGAAGCGTCCCGGATCAACCTGGTTTGCATTTTAATTGGTTGTATTTAATTTGTTAGATATGTTTTTATTTGCTTGTACAATCTGAATAAATAATTGTACTTTTAAGTATTGAGGTGTTTTAATAAGAGTTTTAATTACATTTCACTTTCTCTCTCATTTGACCATTGTTGAAAACTCAACATTTCACTTGAAAACTTAACATTTCACTTTTGACCATTTTTCTATTATAAGTAGTATAGATATATAAAGATAGTTATTAATATAAAGACTATGAAAGAGTATTGAGGTATTTTTAGTCTTTCATAGTTTTTTATTTTAAGAGTTTTTAAGCAAACTTATTTTCCATTTATATCGTAATGTATAAGATAAAAATGTATTAGAGTGTGTTGAAGCATCTTTAAAAAAATTAATTATGTTGTCATTAAATACAAACAAAGTTTATTTTTATTTTTATTTTTATTTTTATTTTTATTTTTAAAAATAGCATTCATTAAAAGTTGTGATGCATTACAATTTAAAAAGTTGTTAAATAGTTAAAAGCACCAAAATTTAATTTTTATAATTGATAGTAAAAGTCAGAATGGATTTATGAAAATATATAAAGATAGTTATTAATATAAAGACTATGAAAGAGTATTGAGGTATTTTTAGTCTTTCATAGTTTTTTATTTTAAGAGTTTTTACGCAAACTTATTTTCTATTTATATCGTAAAGTATAAGATAAAAATGTATTAGAGTGTGTTGATGCATCTTTAAAAAAAATTAATTATATTGTCATTAAATACAAACAAAGTTTATTTTTATTTTTATTTTTATTTTTATTTTTAAAAATAACATTCATTAAAAGTTGTGATGCATTACAATTTAAAAAGATGTTAAATAGTTAAAAGCACCAAAATTTAATTTTTATGATGTTTAGACTGCCGAATATAATATTATTAAATGCAATGTTGCAAAAATCGTGAATCGGTCCTGAGGCGGTCGACCACCCTGCAGCCTGTAATCGGTCAAGGCGGTGATTAATCGGTGATTAATCGGTTTGGCATTTCCTGCATGTTTTGGGAATTTCTGGAGAGCAAACTAAAGATCTTAACTGATTCAAGCCTTTTATGTTTACAAACCTCAATAAAAGGCTTCAATTCTGATTATGAGGCCCATTGTGCGTTATAAGTGAAATAAACGATCCCCAAATTAAGTAAAATGCCTAAATTTTTATTTTTTTAAATTTGACCGATTCGGCCGATTTTTGGCCGATTCGGCCGATTTTTGACCGATTCGGCCGATTTTTTTCCTAGACCGATTTTTTTAGCCGATTAGCCTAAATCGCCAAGGTCTATGGCCGATTACCTTGGAATCGGCGATTAATCGGCCGATTTTTCCGATTTTTGCAACATTGATTAAATGAGATAATACCATATCAATCAATACAATTAAACAACCGGGCTAGCTTAGTTGGCCACCAATATTCTTTAAGGGCTTGGGGAGGGAGTTTTGGCTAGGGAAGGTCTCAAGTTTGAGTCTCACCCGAGACTTTTACCCCTTCAGGTGGAATAGGAGGAAGTACAGTCAGAGTTCAGGGTCAGCATACTGCCCAATTGGATGTTACTGTGAACAACTAACAAGTTGTAAAAAAAAATTATTATAATAATTAAAAAAATAAATAAATAAATCCAATACATTTGAATAGAACACCATTCAATAAGATAAATGAGATTGTGCAAAACATATCAATACATAATACTAATTGAGATTAAGGATATATCAGTAATTATATGTTTCTCATTTTTAGAGTTTAGTAAAATTGTACAATTTTTATACGTAGTAAACTCTTTATAAGAATGGACTAATGTAGCAACTGAGAATAGAAGGCCCGCGAAATATAGTTTTTTTGGGCCAACCTTTAATCAACGATCCGTGGGTTGCTTATGGGGGCGTTGCCAACTACTGGCTAATCCCTCACTAGCTCAGCCCATGTAAACGAGTGTCACCCTTAGAAACCATCCTAATAGTTTAAACAAAATGGAAATAAAACTAAAGACCAATCTTATATTGTCAATCTTTGCTTTCCATGAGTCCATGACTACTATGTTATTAGAGGGTTAACAGACAAAGAAGTTATTAAAGTTTGGAAAAAATTCCGCCTAAGTACTATAGTTTAAAACGTTACAAACATGTTACTCAAGTTCACGGGTTTATCAACTGAGTTACTAAAGTTTCAAAAATGTTACACTAGGGTTACTCCCAAGGTGGACAAACGGTTGATAGCCGGTATCCCAGCCTGAAACATATTCCACTTCAAAGAAGTTACTAAAGTTTGATAAAAAGTTTGCGTACGTTACTAAAGTTTCAAAACTGTCATCTAAGTTACTCAAGTGTACGTTTTATACATTTTTGTACGTTTTTATACTTTTTTGTACGTTTTTTTATACGGTTTCTATGTTTTTATGCGTTTTGCATGCTTTTATACGTTTTTGTACGCTTTTCTTCATTTTTATGCATTTTTCACGTTTTTATACGTTTTTGTGCGTTTTTTACGTTTTGATGTGTTTTTTCTGCATGTTATACGTTATTATCCGTTTGTACAGGGAACTGAAATATAGTGCACCCGTCTATTATCACAAAAAACCCACTATCCACCAGATTGATGGCATGAAGAACCTCGTCTATAAGGGAATATAATCTAGAATTAGGCATTAGTGAACGAGAATATAAACCCATTATTCGTTTTAACTATAATAACTTAAGTGAACATTCCCCCAAACTTTAGTAACTTATGTGAATATTTTCTCAAACTTTAGTAACTTATTTGTTTATTAACCCATAATATATCTGATGAGGCGAAAAGTTAACCACTTTTAGGGGGTCATTTAAGCCTGAATTCGAGATTATTTGATCAAATATTGCCCTAAATTGTTTTCTTTTATTTTTTTATTTTTTATTTTTTTTATTTATTTTTTTTCATTTTAGGTACTTTTGGAGAGAAATCTGGAAAATGAAGCATTTTAGACGTTTTTGGAGCATAAAAGTGAAGAAAACGGCAAAGTCTTAATTTTCCTTGCTGGGAACAGTACCTGACGGCGTCACAACTTCCTTAATGACGGCGTCAAGAGTAACAAAAGAGGTGGATGTGGGAAATACACGTGACGATCCAGAGAGTTTTGTGCATTAGACATGACGGCGTCACCCAAGGCCGTCATGATCCAAGTATTAGTGACGGCGCAGAACTATTTCATACATGATGGCGTCAAAATCAGATCTAGGCAATACGATTTTTATTATGGTGGCGAGTTGACGGCGTCACAACCCAATACATGACGCCGTCACCCATTGTAATCTATATATAGTTTTCCAAATTTCATTCATTAGTGTCTAACTTTGAGGAAAACCCTGGGTCGAATTTTCCAGCCTTTTCAAGGGTTTCAACCCTTTGAAACTTTCATGTTCAATTAAAGATAAGTACTCTTTCAATTCATTCAATATGTCTATGTGTTGTTTGAATATATCTTACGCTTGTCTTCAATTTAACATGCTAGGCTAAATTTCCTTTGTGTTTGCTTAGATGTAGTAAAACCTAGATGTTAATTATGGGTTGATTGTTTGTTTATAGTTGTTACGGATGATTGTATTCGATGTTAGGCTTAAGAAAACTGGCAGACTTCCATTGGTAACTTGCTTGAACGTCTTAAGAAACATGATCAGAGGTGTACTACGATATTTGGTTGTATTAAATGCGTAGGAGAATTCTAATGATCCCATGTTAGGAGCTTCTAACGGCTCGACATAGGAGTGAAGTAGGATCCTATAGAGTTAGGGAATATTGTACACGGCCCTACGACTAGTATTAAGGAATATGACCCGTCATCCATGCAATTATAACAAGCTATCAACCTATAAAAGATATCTAGGGAGTAATGAAACCTAAGTAAACACAACTTTCCTCATTATTGTTTACACCACACTAGTATAATTAGTTCGATTTCATTATTGTTATTTTATTTTGATTGCATTTTTAGTCATTTGGGTTAGTTGGCTAGCAACTAATTCCGCCCACTCTTCCAAAACCCGAGATTTTAATTGCTTTTATAAAATATAAAAATACAAAAAGAATCATCCCTCACCTCTAGACCTAGTGTTTAGGCTTTCTAATCCTAGCGACACTATTCCTGAGTTGAACGATCAATCCCCCGGTACTTGTCACTATACTATACTACAACGATCAGGTACACTGCCTGGTGGGGGTTGTAAGCTTCTCGAGATCCCTTGAGAGGTAAAACCTGGTGCGATTCCCATGTACATCTAGTTTTTGGCGCCGTTGCCGGGGAATAGTTATTGTCTAGGTTAGGATTTCTTTTTATTAGGTCTACTTGCTAGATTCCTTTCTAGTAAGATTTTGTTTTCATTTTTTAGGTTTTCTTTAGTCTATCTTATTTCTTTGTGTCTTTGTTCGTAACCTTTACCATCCGACATCATGGAAGATGGTAACATCTTTGAGCCCATCAACCCACTACAACAAAACCCACCACTACCAAACCCACCTCCTAGGCCCCGAACTTTAGGAGAGTATTCCCGTCCAAGCCACCAAGGCTATCAAAACACTATTGAGCTCACTCAAGGAGCCAATGTGTCCCCCTTGCGATCCGACACCATCCGGTTGGTGCAAAGCGGATGTGCATTCCATGGACTTCGTTCCGAAGATCCTAACCAACATCTCAAGGATTTCCTTAAAATAGTAGATTCCATAGACCTTGATGTTGCAACTAGAGAGTCGACCCGATTACGCCTATTCCAATTCTCTCTACGTGATCAAGCTAGTCAATGGCTTGAACGTTTACCTGCGGGATCCATCACCTCATGGGATGATCTCACGTCTCGTTTCCTTGCTCAATTTTTCCCGCCGGGGAAACCTGCGATGCTTAGAAATGATATCTTGATGTTCCAACAACGTCAAGGTGAAACCTTCCATGAAGCATGGACCCGTTTCAAGGATTTACTCCAAAAAGTGCCTCATCATGGTATAAATCTCGGGCTATTAGTTCAAATCTTCTATGACCATGTCGACTTTCACACCAAACGTACCATTGATCGAGCCGCCGGAGGCAGGTTGCGTGATAGAAACGCCAAGGAATCTTGGGAGATTATTGATGAGCTTGCCTTCGACAATCAAGAGTTATGGGAAGTTACTCATGTTATAAACTCGGCTATCAACGCAATCTCGACGCCCGGGGAAACCAATCAAATCTCCGAAGAACTCCTGTGCAAACTTGAGACAAAGGTTGACTATCTCATGGAAAAACAAAATAGACCTTTAAGTCCTAGACGGGCAACTGTCAATTCGATCTCAAATACGATTCCGACACCGTTGTCTGAGTCACCTTCTAGAGAGAATGTCGAAACCTTTCAAAATTATACTCCACCTTATTCACCTCCTCAAAGCCTTAGCCCGGAATTCGAAGCTCGAATGAGAGAATACATGGCAATTCCATTCTGAGCGGCTTGCTAAATTCGAGGAAGCTGTTTATAAACAAAAGGAGGAGATGCAAGAGAAAATGAAGGAGATGATGAGCCTAGTGGAGGAATACGCAAACCAAAAGACCCCTGAAATGATGTTACTAAGAAAAGAAAGCGCTACCCCCACTACCCGATTTGTTAATTCTATCACAATTGTCCATGAGGATAATGAGGAAAAAGAAACCCCTAGTGAACAAACCATTGAGGAACCGCCAAAATCCCAATCACTAGGTTACTACCTAAAACATGTTATAAATAAGAATACCATAACAAATTGGATAAAGGGTGACAGGCGTAACCAAACCTCCAAACAGGTTTCAAAGAAGGAAAAAGAGGGGGAAGATAAGTATGATACATTACCTGGGGGACCGGTATTCGAGAAGATACTTATACAAAAAGTGGCTACTAAGCAGATGGCTTGTGGGAACTTTGAGATACCAGCCATCATAGGGAATTTGCAATATCTGGATGCTTTCGCCGATCAAGGATCGGAAGTAAATCTTATGCCCCTAACTATTTACACCCAACTAACCTCAGAAATGCCAGCCACCACCCGTGTTAGGCTATCCTTCGCTGGTCACTCTTATGTATACCCTTTGGGAATTGCAGAGGATGTGCTGGTCAATGTTGCAAGATTCATGTATCCCGTTCATTTCATGATCGTCGACGATAAAGGAGGTGGATGCATGCCAATAATCCTTGGAGCATCATTCCTCACCACCGCGAGAGCTGTCATTAGGTATGAAAAAAGGGAAATTGAACTTAAGTCAGGAAAAAGAAATATTAGCTTTCCTATGACCCCACGATGTGTACAAGAAAGCTTGATGAAAAGAAAGCTCAAAAACAACATTGACACATTGCTTAATATTGTTCAAGAAAAAATCCTTGCATGGGAAACAAGAATCAAAAGCTACAAAGAAACCAAGCCTGAGAGAGGCAAAAGCTGCAACAAAGTTCATGTCAAGTTTGAATGTAGTCAACCAACAGAGAACCATGTACCATTTGCAGAAGGAGACTTGGTACTCTTAAGGCATTCACAAATAAAAGTACCTCCTGACAAGCCTAGTCCCTGGTGGTATGGGTCGTTTACAATTGAAAGCATACGCCAGGATGGGATAGCTACCTTGAGCAGTAAAGGATGAGGGGAGGTGACTACGAGTGTCAATCGATTGAAACACCACAACCACGATAGTGAGGATCATAATTATATGGGATACGTCATCTCGAGAGATGAGGTCACGTAATTGCCCATGACCTTGAGTCTAGCTACAAGACTCGTAAATAAAGAAAAGCGCTTCTTGGGAGGCAACCCATGTTTTGTGTGATTTTTATTTGTTTGATTTGTTTGATTGTTATTTGCTTCCGTATGCATGCTTTATTTTTATTGTTGGTAGATCATGTTTCAAACTAAAATTGTGAAAATGCTTTATTTTGTTGTTTAACTTCGTCTTAACTTCATATAAAGGTATTTTGCAAAAGCCAAGTGTAAGGGAAACCCCAAATTTGTTTTTAAGAACGAAATTGACCATGATTCTCCACAATATTAAATGAACATGTATATTAGTAATTGTTCGAGTCAAATGCTTGTATCGAGTCATAGTGATGTTTTGCAAGCTTTTTTCAGGAAGTAGGACATAAGTTTTTCCAGAAACTTAACGTAAAGATTTCTGCAGGTCACTTCTGACGGCGTCAGGAGTTAACTCCTGACGGCGTCATGTGTAAAATTCTGGAAATTTTGTGAGTTTTGTTTTTCTAACGGAGTCTTAAAGTTTTTGTTAATTCTTTAGTTTTATAAACTCCAGGAAATCTGCAAACATTCATTCCACAAGCATTATATCTTAATTTGTTTTCTAGGACTTGTTAGAATATATAGATTGCCGCCGATTTTACGCGAGATTGCCTTGTTTGTTTTTTCAGGTTTAACAGGTTATATATGACAAGAAGATGATTTATTTTTCTGGAAGGGAAGCTTTGAATGTTCATTTTCTTGGAGGAAGATCTAACCTTGTTAACACACTATCTACACCGAACGAATCAGGGGAGTATTTGCTTTCATTCTTTCACCTATTTTACTTTTACATCCTTTAATTGAACATTGGGGACAATGTTCATCCTAAGTGTAAGGGGAGGGTAAATGATGATACCTTATAGGATACAATTGCACTTGATTTTGTTTGTTTGATGGTAGGTGTGTAATAAAACTAAGAGAAATATTTGTTAGTGTAATTTTAGCGCCAAATTTAAATTTTTTTACAACATTTAGGAGTGAAACTTTAGCCTTAGCAAGCGTCTCATGGATAGGAGTTGTTTGACTAGCACAAAACCATACCATTCAGAAAAATTTTTCACCAAAATATGTGAGGTTCGCCTTTAGATTTGATAGGAAAAGCATTCATTATTAGTGCTTATGAGTGTACCGGTAGCATTTAGATTCTAGAACTTGCGTTAGTGATGCATCCCGAGACCGTTAGTGAGACTACATTCGTGTAGTAGGATTTACTACATGATAAGAGGCATTAAGATCACTCTTGTGTTAAACCCGTATCATGATTACTTGACCATTTAAGTCATATTACTTGGCTAGTAAAGTCAACTAATTTTTCCCACACCTTAGCGTTGTACTCATTTTTAGTACACGAAACCCCTAGTACACCCCTCCGAGCCTATCTTTTCGTTTCTAACTTTAAGTATCTTACTTAAAGGAAGAATTTGTTACAACCCACCCAAATGTACACCCAAATCGCCTTAGCCTTCCGTGTATGCACTCATCTTTAGTGCATTATTGTTACATGTTTAAACCCTTAGTTAATTATCTAATTGATTACATGGTTGCTAAGTCGAGTCATATCTTGTACATATTGTTTTGGGACGATTGGGACTCATGGGTAAAGTACTTGTGTTATTGAGTAATGGGGAAGAACATCATATTATTACCCCCATATGTGCGTTAAACTTAAAAGTACTCCAAGTGTTTTGATTATCTTGATTCGAGTTATTAGATTAGTTTATTGTAAAGTATGTAAAAATTCAAATGTAAGGGTAACCAAGATGATTAACTCGCCACCAGTAAATATTGCCTTTATCCAACAAAACCGTGTTTTCCATATCCCTACACCTAACGTTATAACCCTTTGAAAGACCTATCTGATAGTTTATCCTAGGTGCTTACGCCAAGTGGTGGAGGTTTGATCATTTCCCAAGCCTATGGTAATCTATTTTGCTATGACAAGTAGTGAGAGATGTTTTCCATTTCTATATGTGATATATACTTTATTACACCCGAGAGATGTGAGTATCTAAACACTATTTGTGAGGTGCTAGTGTATGACCTTCGTGCTTGTCTTTGGTATTTAGTGGAACGATTATTTGTTGTAATTACTTTTATATTAGTGTTAAATGACCCCTAACTTGTATTTTGATTAGAATAAAAGCGCATTTGCTTGAGGACAAGCAAATCTCAAGTGTAAGGATATTTGATGAGGCGAAAAGTGAACCACTTTTAGGGGGTCATTTAAGCCCGAATTCGAGATTATTTGATCAAATATTGCCCTAAATCGTTCTTTTTTTATTTTAGGTACTTTTGGAGAGAAATCTAGAAAAGGAAGCATTTTTGACGTTTTGGAGCATAAAAGTAAAGAAAACGGCAAAGTCTTAATTTTCCTTGCTGGGAACAGTACCTGACGGCGTCACAACTTCCTTAATGACGGCGTCAAGAGTAAAAAAAGATGTGGATGTGGGAAATACACGTGACGATCCAGAGAGTTTTGTGCATTGGACATGACGGCGTCACCCAAGGCCGTCATGGTCCAAGTATTAGTGACCGCCCAAAACTATTTCATACATGACGGCGTCAAAATCAGATCTAGGCAATACGATTTTTATTATGGCTGCGAGTTGACGGCGTCACAACCCAATACATGACGCTGTCACCCATTGTAATCTATATATAGTTTTCCAAATTTCATTCATTAGTGTGTAACTTTGAGGGTGCAACTTTGAGGAAAACCCTAGGTCGAATTTTCAGCCTTTTCAAGGGTTTCAACCCTTTGAAACTTTCATGTTCAATTAAAGATAAGTACTCTTTCAATTTATTCAATATGTCTATGTGTTGTTTGAATATATCTTACGCTTGTCTTCAATTTAACATGCTAGGCTAGATTTCCTTTGTGTTTGCTTAGATGTAGTGAAACCTAGATGTGAATTACGGGTTGATTGTTTGTTTATAGTTGTTACGGATGATTGTATTCGATGTTAGGCTTAAGAAAACTGGCAGACTTCCATTGGTAACTTGCTTGAACGTTTTAAGAAACATGATCGGAGGTGTACTACGATATTTGGTTGTATTTAATGCGTAGGAGAATTCTAATGATCCCATGTTAGGAGCTTCTAACGGCTCGACATAGGAGTGAAGTAGGATCCTATAGAGTTAGGGAATATTGTACACGGCCCTACGACTAGTATTAAGGAATATGACCCGTCATCCATGCAATTGTAACAAGCTATCAACCTGTAAAAGATATCTAGGGAGTAATGAAACCTATGTAAACACAAATTTCCTCATTATTGTTTACACCACACTCGTATAATTAGTTCCATTTCATTTTTGTTATTTTATTTTGATTGCATCTTTAGTCATTTGGGTTAGTTGGCTAGCAACTAATTCCGCCCACTCTTTCAAAACCCGAGATTTTAATTGCTTTTATAAAATATAAAAATACAAAAAGAATCATCTCTCACCTCTAGACCTAGTTTTTAGGATTTCTAATACTAGCGACACTATTCTTGAGTTGAACGATCAATCCCCCGGTACTTGTCACTATACTTTACTACAACGATCAGGTACACTGCCTGGTGGGGGTTGTAAGCTTCTCGAGATCCGTTGAGAGGTAAAACCTGGTGCGATTCCCACGTACATCAAAATCGGTGCCACGTAGGATTTTAACCGGTAGTAAAGGGTTAAAACTAAGACAATAACGTATGTAATCGGTAAGAAAAAGTTGAGTAACTTGTTTGTAACGTTTTAAACTATAGTAACTTGGGCGAATATTTTCTCAAACTTTAGTAACTTATTTGACTATTAACCCATATTATTAGATACTAAGGGTCCGCTTGGTTCAAAGTGAGGAAAGGGAAAGGTAAATGGAAAGGGAAAAGGAATGCAAAGGAATGATGAGATGGGTAATCAATACCTTACCCCACAATTTACTCTATAATGGTTGATTACGCCGTAGTAGGTAATCAATACCTTTGCACTCCCCTAACCAAGCACCATTATTTGAGTAATGTGGGCCCTTTTGAATTCGTTACCCATTCCCCACCCCTTTAACCCCCTCACCAAGCACCCCCTAAATGAATATTGCATATGACAACGGCGGTATATGATAATGTTAATTTATGTGTATTTATTTGTAAAAAAAGGGACATTAGAGAAAATTATGAATTAAATTATAATTAATTATTTATAAATATAAATGGTTAATGAACTGCAAAGCGCTTTATAAGTAAATTATTTTTTTTCTTTTTATATGTAGTAAAGATAAAGATAAATATACACTTGGTGATTGAAATCACAATCTTAACTAAAAGACCATAGGATCATACAATTTTGATCCTAAAATACTAGCCAAATCGTACTAAAACCATATTATGTATATCATCAGTAACATAATCATAGAATCAATTATAAGATTTTAAGATTAACTATATGACTGTCTGATCGATGATCACTTCTAACTTTTTTTTACATGAAACCTTTTTACTTTTTTATAAATTTCAGTGTAAACAATTGAAACGAGTCATTTGTACTCGGATCTAAAAATTTTGATATGTTTTTGCAATCGTGATCTTAAAAAGACGAAAAGGATGTCAAATAAGATTTCGATCCCGGCCGCCTTTATAAATGTATATACTACTTCAGTTTCGAAACTAGTGTTTACAATGAAATAAAACGCAATTTTAATAAAATACATTAAATATGATATCATGTTTACACATTTATAGCTTAATTCTGTATTGGTTGTAGAGTAAAATCTTTATAAATTAATAACCTCGATAAAATTAATAATTTGTCCGGTCCCAACTTGAGACTATTACAGATTTGAACCTCAATCAATAAAATAATAAGATAATATATTTTTTGAAACCCCAGTGTGTATATATTAGTCCCAGCGAAACTATAAATTAATAATTACTAAAAATTTCATATATATGTGTATATATTTATATGTCTATGAGAGATACACTTCAAAATCCTAAGATTATTTAGTAAAAAATTAACCCATAGTTACTTGTTTTTTGTTAAACTTCAAATCTATATTGAGTTTATATTAAAATCTCCTATTGCACTAAAGAGTTGGTGCGTTGTCTTCTCGTATAGTAACAAAAAGTGTTAATTTATTTTCAGAAATTGTGGAATGTGAATTTATAAAACGTTAATTAGAACTTGTTTTTTAAATTTATTTTTCGTCTTTAATGAATATGCATTGTAACTAGTATATTAGACATGAAAATTTAAAAGCCATACGTAAACCTCTTTAAATTAATAAATTATTAAATATCGATATAATAATATCTCGCTAAATTAATAAAATATCCTGGTCCCAACACTATTAATTTATAGATGTTTTACTGTAATTGAAATTTGACGATCTTTTACCATTTGGTACGGAGTTCATAACCCGTAAACTGAAGTTAATAGTCAAAATGGAATGTCAAACATCTACTCTTCGTGTTTTAGTTTCATCTGTTGATAACTTGACACTAATAGAAGGACTTGGCAAATACGGGTCACTAGATGAAAAATCCTAATCCTATAATCTTTAGTCTTGGTATGCTCCAAGAGGAAAAATATAGTCACTTCGTATTTATTTTTTATAAAGTGACACTTATATCAACACGTATTTTTAATTGCATCATGTTATACCCTTTTAAAATTATTCTTACTTATCTTCCTAATGACGTGTGTCAGTCATTTGATTCACTTAAAACAAGGTTTAGTAGGATATATTGTTTCTCTTTTAAATTTAATACGGAGTAATACATTTAGTTAAATTTGGGCACTATAGTAAATATGATTAATCTAGTATTGAACAACAAATTTTTGATAACTTAGAAAAAGAAAAAAGATAATTAAGTTAAAAAAGAAAAAAGTAAATAATAGGAAAAACATTTTCGACTTCAAGTAACAAATTTTTCATACAGGAAACACAAAGCTGCTGCTGTGAGCACTTATAACATGCAACAAGAGAACGCCATTTTATCACATGCAAAATTAAATATCCACAACAACCACTAAAAGTCAAAACTGACTATAAAATAAAATGAAAAACTATGTAAAAATAATGTGGCTAAATTGCAAAAAGAAAAAAGAAACTTTGGAAAAGGTAATTTATAACACTTCAAGGTTATATATTTTGACTGACAAATAGTTATTACACGCAAATCCAAAACTTTATAAGAAGGTAAAATCTTAAACTTAATTCATGGACATAAGTGTATAATTCTAAGTTCATATAGTTTCGATTTATAGATCTAAGATAACACCATATTTAAAAAAGAAATTTTGTTGTAATTGTTAGTTGCTATTTATAAATATTTTTATCTACATTTAATTCAGGTTTATAATGCAACGACTTAAATTATTTATACAACACATATCTAACAACTCCTTACACAAGTTAAAATTTCTAAATACAATCCAAACTTTTAAAATGGGATTTGCTATATACAATGCCCCGACAATAGTTAAGATAAATACTAAAAAAAAAAAAAAAAAAAAAAAAAAAAAGTTAAATTTTATTAAATTAAAAATCGCATATAGTATATGAGGTGAGTTATTTTAAGAACAAAAATTTTGTTTCATACTGAGGGACAAATCTCCACCATCTATCTAGTTTGATTTAATTGTGAGATTAATATAAGATTTAATATGGAAACCTAATTACATTTTTTTTTCTTTTTTCTTTGTCTTTTTGTCTTTCTTATTTATTCAATTTTTTTCTAACATTTTTTTTTTTGCTTTTTTTTAATCACGTTTTTCTAGATCATTTTTTTGCCTATTTTTTTTAATCATGTTATTTTAAATCAAGTTGTATTTTTTTTCCTTTTTTTTTTTGAATCACGTTATTTTAAAACAAGATTATATATATATATATATATATATATATATATATATATATATATATATATATATATATATATATATATATATATATATAAAGAGTAATGATACACATGACTAACTCAAATGACTAATATTAGGCCTAATTCATTCATCACTTGACACATGTCATATACACTTTCTCCCTCTAAATATTAACCTTTGAGTCTGCCACATGTCTTCATCTAATTTTTAGGCACACTTTTAGTCATAAAAATTAGGCATGCATATCATGTTCATATATGTTTTCACGTTTTTTTTCATTTTATTACGTTTTCGTCCGTTTTTATCTGTTTTCACATGTTCATATATGTTTTCAGACGTTTTTGTCCGTTTTTGTCCATTTTTTTACGTTTGACGTTTTTATATGTTTTCGTTCGTTTTTTTATGTTTTCGTTTGTTTTCAAACGTTTTTGTCCGTTTTCGTCTGTTATTATACGATTTTGACCGTTTTTGTATGTTTCTGTCCGTTTTTATACGTTTTCGTCCGTTTTCATACGTTTTCGTCCGTTTTTTTTAACATTTTCAGGCGTTTTTGTCCGTTTTTTACATTTTCATCTGTTTTCAGACGTTTTCGTCTACTCTTATATGTTTTCATCCGTTTTCCTTCATTTTTTGTCCGTTTCATACATTTTCGTCCGTTTTTATACGATTTTGTCCGTTTTTATTCTTTTTCGTCCGTTTTTATACGTTTTTGTTCGTTTTCATCTGTTTTCGTCCGTTTTCATACATTTTCGTCCGTTTTCGGACGTTTTCATCCGTTTTCAGACGTTTTCGTCCATCTTTATACATCTTTGTCCGTTTTCAAATGTTTTCGTCCGTTTTCGTACGTTTTCGTCCATTTTCTTACGTTTTCGTCTATTTTCATACGTTTTCATCCATTTTTAAATGTTTTTGGTCATTTTCAGACGTTTTCATACGTTTCTGAATATTAAAAGTATTATTCTTTGATACTAAGAATATCAAAAGTGATATTATAAATATCACAAGTGATATTCTAAATATCACAAGTGATTTTCAACTAATATTTTGTAACATGAAAATCACTTGTGATATTCAGAAAATCACAACTGATATTCTAAATATCACAAGTGATATTCTGAATATCACAAGTGATTTTGAACTAATGTTTTGTAACATGAAAATCACAAGTGATATTCTAAATATTACAAGTGATTTTCAACTAATGTTTTGTAACATGAATATCACTTGTAATTTTCTGAATATCACTTGCGATATTCAGAATATCACTTGTGATATTCAGAATATCACTTGTGATTTTCATGTTACAAAGTATTAATTGAAAATCACTTGTGATATTTAGAATATCACAAGTGATATTCTGAATATCACAAGTGATTTTCGTCTAATGTTTTGTAACATGAAATCACAAATAATATTCTGAATATCACAAGTGCTATTCAGAAAATTACAAGCGATATTCAGAATATTACAAGTGATTTTCACGTTTTTTTAATTCACGTTTTTTTTCTTCACTTTCATACGTTTTCGTTTGTTTAATACGTTTTCGTCCATTTTTATACGTTTCTGAATATCACAATTGATATTCTTAATATCACAAGTGATATTTTGAATATTACATAAAATCACTTGTGATATTACGAATATCAATTGTGATATTCAGAAACGTATAAAAACTAACAAAAACATAAGAAAAAGAACGAATACGTATGAAAGCGTAAAAACACGCCTAAAACGGATGAAAATGTATGAAAAATTGATGAAAACGGACGAAAATGTATAAAAACTGCCAAAAACGTATAAAAACTGCTGAAAACGTATAAAAACAGATGAAAACATTTGAAAACGAACAAAAGTACATAAAAACGGACGAAAACGTTTATTAATGTATGAAAACGGACAAAAATGGATGAAAAAACATAAAAAAAACAGATGAAAACGTCTAAAAATGGGCGAAAACTTATATAAATAGACAAAAATGTCAGAAAACATACGAAAATATAAAAAAACAGACGAAAACATATAAAAATGGATAAAAACGTCTGAAAACGTATAAAAACTGCCGAAAATGTAAGGAAATGGACGAAAACGTTTGAAAAAGGACAAAATTGTACAAAAATGGACGAAAATGGGCAAAAACGTCTGAGTATAACAGAATATCACTTGTGATATTCATAAACGTATGGAAACGTCTAAAAATGGCCGAAAATTTTTAAAAACGGACGAAAACCTATGTAAATGGATGAAATCGTAAGAAAACAGACGAATATGTAGGAAAAACGAACGAAAACATCTGAAAATGTATAAATATGGAAGAAAGTAGAGGAAAACGTATGAAAATAGACGAAAACAAATGTAAACGTATGAAAACAGACAAAAACGTATAAAACGGACAAAGTCGTGTAAAAACGGACGAAAACGTATGAAAATGGAAGAAAATGTATATAAACGTATGAAAACGGGCAAAAACGTATAAAGCTGACGAAAACGACTGAAAATAGATGAAAACGTATAAAAACGGATGAAAACGTACAAAAACGACTGAAAATGTATAAAAACTGCCAAAACGGACAAAAAGATATGAAAACAGATGAAAACGGAAAAATACGGACGAAAACGTATAAAAACAGACGAAAACGTATAAAAAGGGATGAAAACGTCTGAAAACAGACGAAAACGTAAAAAATTGACGAAAACGTATGAAAACGGAAAAAAACGTATATAAACATGTGAAAACAGAAAAAACAAACGAAAACGTAATAAAGTGAAGAAAACATGAATTTATATATTAAAAAAAAAGGCTTGATTTAAAAAAATGTCATTCAAAAGAAAAAGTAAAAAAAAAAAAAAAAAAAAAAAAAAAATCTTGATTTAAAATAACGTGATTAAAAAAAAGGCAAAAAAAAAAATCTAAAAAAAGTGATTAAAAAAAAGCCAAAAAAAAAAGTGTTAAAAAAAAATTAAATATATAAGAAAGAGAGAGAAAAAAAAAAAAAAAAAAAAAAAGACTTAGGTGTCCATATTAAATATTAAGTTAATCCTTATCATTAGATCAAATTAGTATATAAGTACTTTAAATATGAAACAAAAAGATAGTTATTTAATGTGTCTTAACCATTGTGGCATTGTATAATAACAAATCCCTTTAAAAATTATTTATGTTCTGAAACTTCTTAATAAATTTGATTTATACTTAAATCCCAAAAAATATGAATAAAGAGATAGATATTAACATGTATAGACGTATAGTAAAAATTTCCATAAATAATACTATTTCTGTAGACAATTAATGAGTTATCACCAAACGACACCGTTTGATCACACACTCTTATCCCATAGCCGTTGAGAGAACTTGACTATTCAAACAAATATCCGACCGTTAGAAAATTCGACCGTTACATTTACATCTCTCCCCCAAAACAAAAATCCCCTTAATTCATTCCTTCATTCCTTCACAATCATCACAAACCCTAACCCTAAAATACCAAAATTCAGTCTCTCTAAATTCTCAACAGATTCAAAATTAAAAAAAGGGTTTTGATTCTCAAGTATGGATGAATCAGGAGATGTGGCTATCGATATCGATTACGAGTTTTCGGCCCCTAAATGGTTTGATTTTATTGAAGGGGAGAGTGATGAACAGATACGTGATGCACAGCTTTGGTTTGATACCAATCTTACTTACGCCCCGTCACGTAAGTCCTTTTTTTGATTTGGGTATTTGATATTGCGATGTGATCTGATGTTTTCGGCTCGTTAAAATTGTTGATTATGGATTATATATGATGTTCTTGAACCTTGAATTTGGTTTCTTGTTCGTTTTTATATGAATTTGTTAATTGTTTTTAAATTCTGTTCTGATCTGATTGTTAAAGAAGATACTTTGCTGAATATTGATACTCGGTGATGCGTATAATAATTTGGTCTGCAAGAACAAAGGGTGATTTTTAACTGTTAATTCTGGTAGGATTATGCGATATAAGGAATGATCTACACAGATTGACTAACCAGGCGTAAAGTTTTTGTTTTTAGAGGCTTTTATATATGCTATATTGTGTTGACGAATCTGTTTAATTTTTGGGTATTGGGGATTTTAGATTTTGTTAACTGCGACTGTTTATTGATTTATTCTATGAACTTGAAATCTGACATGATGTTCTGGAACCTTGAATTCGATTCGTAAAATAATATGGTTGCGAGAACAGGGGATATGGTTATAATATTATGCGATAAAATAATGGTCTACATAGACTGAGAATGAATCTTTCATTTGATACTGTATAAAAAAATCATGACCAAATAAGTGTAAAACTTATGTTTTTATTTATCTGATATGTATTAGAGTACTTAAGAGATGCAACTGTATTGTGTTAGTTATGATCATGTTTGATCTAATTCGGTACAGTTTGTATGCACAGTCACGACTATATAGTATAACTGGAAAACTGTTAAGATTAATTGGGGCTGGTTGTAGTTGTATTTATTGTGATACAATCAATGGTCTATATAAATTGAGTATGAATCTATTTAATTGGTACTGAACGTAAAAAGTGATAAAACTCATGTTTGATCTATATTGTTGCAGCTTTTATGTACAAGGTCAAGGCTACAAGAACAGTTCAGTTGGACAGCCTTTGTGATTTCAGCGTAGCCGAAACTTCTCAAAAGGTATATACAATGACTTGTTTGAATGAGGATCAAATGCTTCTTCTTTATATTGCCAATCGATTGCTGAGTTTGTTTACGACTTGTATGGTTAATTTTAATTGCAGGAAGATGTACCATCTGAGTCAACAAGTTCATCAAACACTATCAAGAACGTTACTTTGGAACCAGAGAAACAAATGTAAGCAAATCTGTTATATTCATATTGTTTGAGTTTATAATTTGGTTTTTCTGTTATAGTTAAGTTATTTAATATTGATTATAAATGTTTTCATTATGTTGATGAAAATTAGTGCAAAAATTGAGCATGATCCTGCTGAGAATAAGGAAAATGTAATGTCAAAAGAGGCAAAGGATGAACACAGTGAACAAATTCCCAGTGTGGCATGTGTTGATGAGAAGACCAAAGATGTAACAGTCGAACATATTCAGACTGCAAAAGGCACACACCCGTCTCAAGGTTAGTTTATATATGATTAACATTTATTTACATCTGCATTATAAATATCCTATGGTGACAACTTTGATTGGAAATCTACAGGAGCAGAAGCATGCACTCCAAAACCACCAATGGCTTCTCAAAAGAACAAGAATATGTTACAAACTGAATCCAAGAAGCAACAGACAGCGAGAAAGATTGCTAGTGCGGTGAAGAATCCGTCGGTCCTTAAATCAAAAAGTAAACCGCAAATATCACAACCCAAAGGCTCTAAAACACCAGCTACTGTTAGAAGGTTAGCATTATCTTTGATATTTTTGAAACAATACTAATGTGTAGTTTTCGGTTACTTAATTTTGTATGTTTTATCTCTACAGGGATGCAAGTCAAGTCAATAAGGTTGGTGCTACTTCTAATCTTGCACTAGAAAACCAAGCCATAAAGAGACAGAAACTTGATGGAGGGAAAACAAGACAGGTCGGTATCGGTTTGTATTGAACCTTTTTTTACCCCAAATCAGTATATGAGTTTTAATAACATCTTTGCAATCACAAAATTTTCAGATTCTGAATGTCAAACCACAAATCTTACCGCACAAAGCAAGGCCAGGTGTTGTCAATGGTGGCAACTCTAACTCAGCCACCCCATTAAATGATAAATCCCGAAAGGTTGGTTTAATTAAGTATACCAATGGTTTCTTTATTTGTTTTGCTGCAAGGAAATGTTTTTTGTAATGCTGACATGTGTTACTACTGTGTTCTACAAATTGGTAGATGTATGTTCGTGAGCCAACATCAGCATCGGTTCCATTTGTTTCAATGGCGGAAATGATGAAGAAATTTCAATCTGGCACTAGAAATGTGAATCTACCTCCTCGACCTTCTTCAGCTTCACATGTAAACATATTACTTTTTCAGATATCATGGTCACAATAAAAAAAATTCAATCCAACTCAGTTTATGTTAACTTTGGTGTGTCAATAGGGTGGTGAATCTATTCAAGCGATGCAACGGAAGCCTAAACTGACACTGACCAGGCCAACAGAACCTGCATTCCAAACGTCTCAACGTGTTCGTTCTATCAAACTCAAGAGTTCAGCAGAAATCGAGGAAGAAATGATGGCGAAAATTCCCAAGTTTAAGGCACGTCCAGTCAACAGAAAGGTAAGAATTATTTCTTAAGATCAAATCATCAATAAACCAAAAGTGGCTTTCTGTTAATATATATTGTTTCAACAGATACTTGAGGCTCCAACTCTACCAGCAATGAAGAGAAGCACGCCCCAGCTTCCCGAATTCCAAGAATTTCACTTGGAAACAATGGAAAGAGCTAATCAGAATGCAGAAACTTCAACAGTTGCCTCAACTGAAGCACTACCTCCGGTAAAATTTTGACTGATTTGGTACTCCGTATTTCACAGGTTTTATGTTTAGTATTTTGGCTAAATTTTAGTTGTTATTCTTAGCAGATTCATCAATGGAAGCCACGTCTTACAACTCCCAAGACACCCCCGCTACAGACATTGTTGAGAGCACGACCACCAACGATGAAAAGTACCGAAGAACTTGAAAAAGAAGAGCTGGAGAAAGCTCCCAAGTTCAAGGCTAGACCTTTGAACAAGAAGGTATTAATAACACTACCCCCTCTGCGTTTAATTTATGTCTTGGAACTGGATTGTGAGTAGAAATGTCATTTTCAGTTAACTTTTGTACTAATTGCCTAAATATCGTACTCAAATTTGCAAACATTACAACTTTTAAAACCCCCTAAGCATTCTCAGTGGAATTATTCGCTTAACTTTGTTTTGTGATACTTTGTGTAGATATTTGAAAGTAAAGGAGAGCTGGGGCTGTTTTGTAACAAAAAGCGACAAGTCACTGTACCACAAGAATTTCACTTTGCAACTGATGAAAGGATTCCTCCTCAAACTGCAAGTGTTACTGATTTGTTTGATAAGGTTTGTGATTACAAACCGTCCACTGGACCCCCTTATTCCATTATTGAAATCTGCTAACAGACCGTGTTCTTTTCTTTTACAGCTTTCACTGTGCTCAGATTCCCACAACCCGAAACCGATTCCTAAGAACACTGCACCCAATCCTTTCCATCTGCATACTGAGGAAAGAGGGGCAGAGAAAGAAAAGAGGTTTGTGATGGAAATTATACACAAACAAATAGAAGACGAGCAAGCTAGAATTCCTAAAGCCACCCCATATCCTTATACAACTGACTACCCTGTGGTATGCTAACTTTTTAACATCGTGCCTTTCATTTTTCTAAAAATAAACTTATAAAAAAAAATAGATGGTTTTACTGATACGTGTATCATTTTATATGTGTAGGTTCCTCCAAAACCAGAGCCAAAACAGTGCACAAAACCACAACCATTTCAATTAGAGAGTTTGATAAGACATGAAGAAGAAGTAGAAAGAGAAATGGAAGAAAGGAGGAGGTTGGAACAGGAAGAAGCAAAGAAGAGAATGTTTAAGGCTCAACCAATTCTGAAAAAGTAAGTAATGCACTTTAGAATGTCTAAGATCCAACTAATAACATCTGTTGCATGATGTTGATGCTGACATTGGTCAAAATTGCAGGGATCCTATTCCGGTTCCTGAGAAAGTTCGCAAACCTCTGACTGAGGTTCAGGAATTTGATCTACATGTAGTATCTCGTGCTGCGGATAGAGCGGAATTCGACAAAAAAATCAAGGAGAAAGAGATGATGTACAAGAGATACCGAGATGAGGCAGAGTCTGCAAAGATGGTATTATTACACTCTTTATTCATAATTTTTTTGTTGTTGTGATACTTCAACGCAATAGATTTATTTAACATGTGGTCGATATAAATGTGCAGATGGAGGAAGAGAAAGCATTGAAACAACTAAGAAGGACTTTGGTGCCTCAGGCAAGACCAGTGCCAAATTTCAACAAGCCTTTCTTACCCCGAAAGTAAGGATACTTCGACTGTCTTTGACTAGAGAAAAGAATGTCAGACTGATTTTGCCTTGGTTTCTAACTTTTGGAATGTTCATGTAAATAGGTCCTCGAAGGGAGTCACAAAACCAAGATCACCAAGATTGAAGATCATTGAAAGAACAGAAAGAAGAAAGATGGTGGTGGCTGCAGCGACGTCAAGTGCAGCCTCAAATATGAGGTGATCTTTGTGGGTGCAAAAATCTTTTGATTTCTGTTCAAGAACTCTTGAATATGAATATGAATATGATATAACTAGGAGATTATTTCATTAATGTAATATTCTGACAAATTGTTGTGCAAGTATGTTCAATCTAAATAGTTTGATTCTGATTTACCCAAGAAGGTTGTGCTTTGTTAGTTTGTTTCTGAAATGTTTTGCCTCATCATGTAAGCGTAAAAGAAGTCCATATTTGACTTTTTGTTCAATGCAACACTTAGAAGTTAATATTCAAATAGCTAAACAGTTTTAATATTCCATTACATCATTCAACACAACATTCTTAAAAGACAAGTTTTAAGTTCATAGACGTGACAGAAGAGAGAGAGCATACTTAGGGCCTTCATTTATTCGGTCTTTCACCTAGTTTGCAGATAAGTTGAATTCTCTTGGATAGCCAATTGAAATCTTCCCCTGTCTTCAGTTTGCACACAAACAAGTTCCTTCCCCGTGCCTTTATACTCCATTGAGTTCTTCCTTCGCCTTTCGTTGTGCCCAGCTAGACGCCTCCTGCAACTTCTCTTAGCTTCGTCAAATTCTGATAGCTCGTGAAACCTGCGCATGTTTAGTTGTTTTTAAACACCATCTGTGAACTAGCTAGAACAGATACACAACATTCCACTTAAAACAACTGTGAACTAGTTATAGACCAGAAATCACCAGATATGTTGATCACTATGCCACTTAAGTTAAAATGCAACCAAGGGTCATTAAGTGGCGATATGATTTCATATAATGTTGTCCTAATATCATAACTAAAACGATTTTATGAATGCCGCTCAAACAGCAGATGCCATTAATTAAAAGAAAATTCACATTTTATTGTTGAGCGAATTAAACAAAATCGTTATTATGTAGTTTACAACACGGTCGTGATAATTTTAATGGTGTAAGTTCCTATTTAGATGACCTGGATGTTTATAGTCTTCAAAGCCTAACAGCATTGGGTGTGTCACTTCTCATCCGCGCCAATCTAACGTGGCAAGTATTTGGCTTGAGCCAAAGTGAAGCTGGCTTGCGCCATTTTTTTTTTCCAATTATTTTAATTGGGTTTTTGTGTTGATTATATGTTTTAATTGGGTATGGTGTTTTCAAAAGGGGTGTTTTGGCTTGAGTATGAGTAGGGGGTTCTGGTTGCGTGGGTGATGAGGGAAGTGAAAGGGGGAAATGCTGAGGTGGCGGCATGACGTGACATTTTTTTTTTTTGGTTTGGTTTTGGCTTAATCCACCATCCATGATGGTTTAAGAATGAACTAGCCAATAAGTTGAAATAATCAAGTCAAACTTATAACTTGAGGGGCTTATATTGCACATATCTAATTCTACTAACATTTGGTGTTGGTTTTGTTAGTTCTTATTCTGCAAGGAGCAAACTGAAACTTCTGCCTATATAACGAAAAATTTGTGCTAGGGTTTCATTCATTCACGTCTCTCTCTTTTGACATCAATTTTTTTCTCAACCTTCTTTCACATATTTAGATCAATCTCTTTATTTGATCTAATCCTGTTTGAGTGTAGAGTGTATTTTGTAACGAGTTTGATTGCATCCTTGTTAAGGGGACAATCCTTTCTTTTGTATGTAGATTGCACCAAGTTGGGGACAATCATTTGATAGGTTTCATTAACAATAGTAAGGGGTGGTTGGTTGAGTGATTTTTGGTGTTTTGTGTTTTATTGATAGCATTTTTACATGGTATCAGCACTACGGCTACAGTTTCTAACATCTAGTAAAAAATTTGGGGTTTCTTTTTCTATTGATAGATCGGTCGATTGGGGGTGTAGTTTCCATTGGGTTGGAATTAGTATGTTTGGGTGATCTATTAGGTTTACCAATTTTCTTGGTAATGCTGAGGTGGTTTACCAATTTTCTTGAAACCTTAATTTTTTGGTGATTTGGGAGTTTTGAAATCTTTTGATTTCTTGGTTCGATTGGGTTCATTATTTGTCATAATCACTTTTGACTAAGTGAATCAAGGATAATTGTAATTTTTGTTAGTCTTCCGCTGTCTAAAAGCTCTGTAAGTCATATTTTCTTCCTTTAAATCGATGCATATCAAGTTTTTAACATTGTTTGAACCCTTGGATACATTGACCTATTTCTATGAGAAGCAAAGAATCCTGCTCTGTCCATAGTTAGGTGTTTGACTTGCTATTATTCGTTAGATTTGACGGTGTGTGTGTGTGTGTGTGTGTGTGTGTGAGAGAGAGAGAGAGTTTTATTTTGATATCTTGTTGATTGTTTGCCTTTATTGTTGATTATCTATATTAGTTAGATTTGGGTGTGTGTTTGAGTTTTATTTTTATATCTTGTTGATTATCTATTATTATTGTTTATCGTTATTTGTTTGCTGATTGATTATTTGTGTTTTTTGTTGATTGTTTTGATTATTGTTTGTTTGTTTGATTTGTTGGTTCTTGTTTTTATGTTATTGATATTTTATTGTTTCCTGTTATATCTTGTTTCTTTTTCTGATTAATCATGACCGGTGGTAGTTGTAGTAGCGTTAATACTCTTTTGATAAATAATTTAGATGCCGGTAATCCTTTGCATAATGATTATCATCTGCTTCATTAATTTCACTTAAACTACTTGGTACTGAGAATTATAGAGTTTTGGCTGGTGCTATGAAACTTGCTTCACAAGCTACGGATAAGTTTGCATTTGTTGACCATACTTGCTTAAAATCTTCTTTTACTACTAATGATGTTTTGACTGCTCAATGGGACAGACGCAATGCTGTTGTGCTTACTTGGATTATGAATTATGTGTCACAAGATGTTTATATAGGTTTGGTTTATTTTGTTGATGTCGTTGCTATTTGGAAAGAATTAGAAGAAACCTATGATAAAGTTAATGGTTGTATAATATATAATCTGTTATAAAAGAATAATTGTATAAAGCAAGGTGGTAGTTTTGTTGCTGATTTTTATCATGAGATTAACTCTCTTTGGAGAGAATTTGATGCTTTGACTAAACTGTCTACTTGTACTTGTGATGCTAACAAAGTGCTACTGTTACATAACCAACTTATGAAGTTGATGCAGTTCCATGACTATTATCAGTCTGATAGGTGTGCACTTCTAATCAGGGGTCCACACCCTGAGGTGAAGGATGCATACACGACCGTGTCAAGAAAGGAATCTCATAGGGGAGTTTCCTGAATCCTCTAGTGTGAATGAGTCTAAAATGAATGCTACTTCTTTTACTGCAAAATATTTTAACAACGATATAAGAAGTTTTAACAATGCTAATAACACTGGAGGACCTAGTAATACAAATGTCAATATAAGACCTAATCTAAATTTTCTGTGTAAAACTGTGTTTTTATTGGTCATACTATTGAAAGATGTTAAGAGTTAATTGGTTATCCACCTGGTTTTAAGAAAATTTCTAAACTAATCAAATAGTCAGGTTTCAAAAGAAGTTTTAATGCAAATGTGGATGTCAAAAGTCATGATAAACATCAATCTTTTGCTAGTACTTCTTCTCTCTTTCTTTTACCTTTAATCAGATGAAGAAATTGCTAAGTTTGATCAATGAAAATCCTTCTAGAAGCATTCATGATAACATAGCAAGTAGGGCTTCATTTTTAAGAGAAATATTTTGTTTAATATAAAATTTTCAAAAATTTTCCGTGCTAACTCAAACTTGTATGTTAAGAGAAATATTTTGTTTAATATAAAAGTTTGGATTGGATTATTGACCCTGGTGCTAATCAGCACTTGACTGTTTCTACTCACATGTTATTGATATAACCAATTTAAACATTACTATTGGTCACCCTAATGGCACTCTTGCTACTATAAGTCATATTGGTAACTTGAAGTTAACTAATAATGTTGTTTTATATGATCTTTTAGTTGTGTCTAAATATTGTGTTAGTTTGCTTTTTGTGAATAAACCGATTTGAAATAGAAAAATGCTTGTTGGGTTTGATGAGGACAAGTGTTGTATTCAGGACTTGAAAAGGGAGATTACTTTTGGGATTGGTAGTAAATATGGTGGCCTATATTTCTTTGATCTTAATAGTAATTGTCCTATACACTACGTAAGAGTAATATGGTTATGTCTTTTCATGTTTCCAAAGACTTATGGCATTGCATACTTGGTCAACGAAATGAACAAGTTCTACATGTTCTTAAAACTAATTTGAATATAACTAAACAATCTACTACATCTGCTTGTGAAATTTGTCATCTTGCTAAACAAACTAAAGAACCTTTTCCATTAAATGAACCTAAATATAAAATGTTATGCGATCTTATTCATTTGGATCTTTGGGGTCCTTATAGAGTACCTAGCAAATAAGGTTTTAAATATTTTTTAACTGTTGTAGATGATTATAGCAGAGCTATTTGGGTTTATTTGATTAATCCTAAAGATGAAGTATATGATATGTTTCTATCTTTTATCAACATGTTTTTAATAAGTTTAAGTCTAAAAAATCTTAAATGGTAAGTCTCCTTATGAGTTGGTATTTCTGAAAAAACCAAATCTCTCTCATTTGAAAAGTTTTGGATGTCTCAGCTATTCTATTGTTTTAAGTAATTTTGAAAAGTTCAGCCGGAAATCTGGAAAAAAAAAAAATGTGCCTTAATTGGTTTTTCTTCAATCTAGAATCTGGTGGCCTATATTTGTTTAATCTTAATGGTAATTGTTTTATAGGTAAGAGGAATATGGTTATGTCTTTTCATGTTTCTAAAGACCTATGACATTGCAGATTTGGTCACCCAAATGAACAAGTTCTGCATGTTCTTAAAATTAATTTGAATATAACTAAACAGTCTACTACATCTGCTTGTGAAATTTGTCATCTTGCTAAACAAACTAAAAAAGCTTTTCCATTAAGTGAACATAAATCTAAAATGTTAGGTGATCTTATTCATTTGGATCTTTGGGGTCCTCATAGAGTACCTAGCTGAGAAGGTTTTAAATATTTTTTTTAATTGATGTAGATGATTATAGTAGAGCTGTTTGGGTTTATTTGATTAATTCTAAAGATGAAGTCTATGATATGTTTCTATCTTTTATCAACATGTTTTTAATAAGTTTAAGTCTAAAATCAATCTTAAATGGTAAGTCTCCTTATGAGTTGTTTTTAATAAGTTTAAGTCTAAAATCTACCTGCTAAACTGAATGATTATGTGGTCGATAGCAATGTGAGATATGACTTAGAAAAACATGTTTATATGTCATTGCCTTCACGATATTATGATAAAACAGAGGTAAAGTGTGCAACTTAAACAAGTCTTTATATGATTTAGAACAAGCTCCAAGGCAGTGGAATGCAAAATTATTTTATGTATTGATTGAGTATGGTTTTGTGCAAAGTAAGTTTGGTTATTCTTTGTAAACTAAAGAATCTGGTGACAAATTTGTTACATTAGTGGTATATGTTGATAATATTGTTATCACTGGTAATGATAAAGAAAGTATTGATTCATTTAAATTGTCTTTGAAAAAGACAAATGGGGTATGTTTAACTTAGAGGAAGTATTGTTCGGAGTTGCTTCATGAATATGGGTTGCTTGCAGCTAAACCTACATTAACTCCTTTGCAAGAAAACTGTGTTTAAATCATATAGAAAAATATGATGATAAGCTTTTAGCTAATGCTAGTGAGTATCAAAAATTGATTAGTAAGTTAATATATTTGACTCATATGAGGCCAAATATTTCATATTATGTGTCGTGTTTGAGTAAATACATGTACCCTCCCTTACAATCACATATTAAAGCTACTATGAGAGTCGCAAGATTTTTTAAAGGAGCTCCAGGTACTCGAGTTCAAAAATTAACAAAGCAAATGATTTTAAGTTTTTTTAAATGTTGATTGGGCAATGTGTCCTCTAACTAGAAAAGGTGTTTCTGGATACTATGTTATGATTGGTAATCTTCCAATTTCATGGAAAAGTAAAAAGCATCATATCGTATCTAGATCTTCAACTGAGGCTGAATATAGATGTTTAGTTGTTGCAACTTGTGAAGTGATTTAGGTTTGTAATGTTTTGAGTGAGTTAAAGGTTACTGGTTTGTTTCCGGTCAATTTTTTTTGTTATAACATTTCTATATTCAGATTGCTAGTAATCTTGTATTTAATGAGAAAATGAAATATTTTGAAATAAATATTCATGTTGAAAGAGAGAAAGTTTCAGCAGGTATTATATAGATAACCAAAATTCATACTAGTGATCAAATTATTGTTACTTTCCTAAAGGATTGAGTATAAGTAAGCATTAGTTGTTTTGTGAAAAACCGTGTCTTGTGGACATGTTCAGGTTATAAGTTTGTAGGAGAGTGTTGAAATAATCAAGTCAAACTAATAACTTGAGGGGCGTATATTGCACTTATCTAATTCTAATAACCTTTGGTATTGGTTTTTTTAGTTCTTATTGGGCATGGGGCAAACTGAAACTTCTGCCTATATAAAGAAAAATATGTGCTAGGGTTTTCATTCTTTCATTCATGCCTTTTTTTTATATCAGTTTTTTCTCTCTATCTTTTTTTCATAGATTTTGATCAATCTCTTTATTTGATCTGTTTGAGTGTTAAGTGTATTTTATAGTGAGTTTGATTGCGTCCTTGTTAATGGGACAATCATTTGTTTTTTTTTTTTTTTTTTTTTTTTTTTTTTTTTTGGTATGTAGATTACACCCAGTTG
Source organism: Artemisia argyi (assembly GCA_030686995.1). Classification (NCBI taxonomy): domain Eukaryota; kingdom Viridiplantae; phylum Streptophyta; class Magnoliopsida; order Asterales; family Asteraceae; genus Artemisia; species Artemisia argyi. The sequence goes on from CM060699.1 coordinate 90,735,192, forward strand.
GGGACAATCATCTGATAGTTTTCATAAAGTAAAGAGTGGTTGGTTTAATGATTCTTGGTGTTCTTGCGTATAATTGTTACCATTTTTACACAGTATCTTTAGATTTCAACTAAAAACCATGCTTGAAGGGTAGTAGCCAAACTTTTCTTCTCAAATCAACGTGAAGCGAGTTGTTACATTATCGGTTGTTTATGTAACATGCATAAGAAAGTTAATCACATACTTTGCGTCCAAAAGATACAAAACATAACTTGCATCACAAATTGTGATTCTATCGGTACTTATGGCAAACCTTTTTTCATAGGTTATGTTTAGTTAAAACTCGAACAACTTAGTTGTTTTCTTTTATAAATTCTAACATGTTAACTTACTTTTCTAGTTAACGAACCTTCTTAGTTTCCACATACAAAGTTCAATAACAAAATTAAGGTAAATATATCAAATAAAAAGAGGCTTAAAATATTAAAGGTAGTGAGTAATCAAATGTCCCTTTATTTTTCCTTTTTTATCATATATTTCGACCAGAGGACCTAATTCGTTTTTTGAAAACTTTTCAAAACTTTAAACAAATTGTTTCCTCTTTAATTTCATATGAATATTGATATATTATTCTCAAATTTTAAACGAAAAATTGAACAAAATATATTAAAATTTAAGGACATTTTCATATATATCCCTCAAAGATATAAAATTGCATATATATTCTTTACATGGATAAAAACCATTGTATTATGTGTATCCAAAACTTATACCAAAGATATGTATGCAATTATTCACCTTTGGAATTGCATATATATATATCATTTACATGCATAAAAATCATTGTATCATGTGCCTAAAAAACTTGTACCAAGAATATATATGCAATTATTTACTTTTTGAGTGATATATATGCAATTCCCTCTAAAATTTATATCGAATTATAAAGGATTAAATTTTAAAAATTATAGTGAAATCGGATTTTATTATTATTATTATTATTTAGAAAAAAGGTATCGTTTAGACTTTAGATGTTCATTTGAAGTTTGAAGGGTTTTAGAAAATGGATGAAATAACTAAAATGCCCCTAACCGTAAATTTTGATAGAGAAATAGAGAAGGACATTTGTCACATTGATTACTTTTTATACCTGGTTATCTAGGATCGATCAAGAAGGGTTCTTTGTTGTTCGTTTTCTTGGAAGGAACATATATAAGGGTGTTTCTGTTTGGGCTACCAGATTATCAACAACAAAGGTTTCTTGGTGTTTGGGTTTCAGTTTAGAACAACAAGAAGGAGCAGCAGATTGACAAGTTCGATTGTTGTGTTTGTTTTTTATCGACAAAGAAGATTGTTTTTGGATTGGTTTTTTTTTTCTTGTTGTCGGCGTACAAAGGAAGAAGAAAGACCAGGGTTTGTCATCAAAGATAAAGTCAACAGAAAGACTTTGTTTTTTTGTTTTTATAAATATTGGTGGAATCCAATATTTTAAAAATAAAAAAAAATCAATTTTTTTTTAATTATTTATAAAACAAAAGGTTGCATTAATTAAGAAAGTTTTGCACAAAGGACTTTGTAATTTGTGACTGTGAGGTTTAATATATCACAAGGTTTAGCAAATTAACAAAGGGATTTAAGAATGACGGGAACCAAGTTTGACATCGAGAAATTCGATAGAACTGGTGATTTCGGGTTATGAAGAATCAAGATGCGTGCTTTATTAATCCAACATGGATGTGAAGCAGCTCTGATACCACTTGTAGGAAACGACAACCTACAACCCCTGGTTTACTAGAGCGGATAACTCGATCACGAAGTCGACACACTTGCAGCGCAGACAAAAAAGAAAGATCGAGCACAAGTAAGTAACCCTAATCGTTTGTTTGATTAGTTATTGAAAGAATGCGTACATGACTCGTCCCCCCTCACCTCCTTTTATAGAGATGAAGGGGAGGGTAAACCGACTCTAACAATGAGTCCTAATGTTGGCTGTGATAATATGCAGAAAAGGAAAAACGGGTTGGGCTTGGGACACAAGCCAACCCAACGACCCTTAACTCTATTCGACTAATAATAAAGTAGACTTAACACTTAATGACCCTAGACTCTTGATATAAGCTAAAATAAAGACTAAACATAACACTTTTTATTTCAAGTTTTTTTTAGTTTATTCTCTGTTTAAAAAAAAAAAAAAAAAAAAAAAAAAAAAAAAAAAAAAAAAAAATCATATTGGAATACCTGTGAACTAATTATATGTACATGTATGTTTCAGTCGTCATAAACATCATGAATTCATGTTTTATGGTTTTTAAACAAGCAAAAAATTATTCAAAATTCTTAATTCTTTACATGTATTTCTCTATTTAAATTCACTTGTACTAAAAATAGAAAATATGTAATAGTGAAAAAAATTGTACTGGATGACCACTATAAAGAATTACACATGTGAAAATGATTGACACAAATTTATAGAACCCGAAAAGGTTAAATTCAACCTCTCCACAAAATTCTATGGAGTATTTATTTTCGTAATTATTAAAAAAAAAAAAAAAAAAAAAAAAAAAAAAAAAAAACATTTGTAGCTTTAAACTGGTACTTTGGATTAAGCTTATTCTTGAACTTATGAGGTTATCTCTTTCAGATTGTTTTGAAATTTGTCAGCTTATTTTCATGAAATATAAGCCGAAATGAGAAAAATCCACAAGCAAACTTATATAAGATTTTTGACAAGCTTATTTAACATTTAAAATTTTAAACTGAATGTGTTAGGTACTTAGGTTATTTAACATAGCCTAAGTATTCTCTATATTCTAAAATACACTTTTGACAAGCTTATTTAACATTTAAACTAAAGGTGCTTGGTTACAAACAGCCACTTAAACATTGTTTAAGACGTCCAATTTACATGTCTTTCAACTCTTTCTTTTTTTAGCAATTTGGTTTGAAGACTTTTGTTTTAGCTATGCAAATTTAATTGGCATTTTTGTATCGTAGAAAAAGAGAGCTAACCGGCTACATTGCTGACAAAACCTTTGCTGAATGCCCGCAACGACAACAGCTTGAGCCTTTGCATGAGGCTCGCATACTCTATGCCTTCGATGATATTGCTTAGCTTCGGCTAAATTACTTGCACATTTCTCAGCTTGGCAACACCTTGCAACGACACTAGTTGATCCACTACCATTTGGACCTGCTTTCTTCTTCTTCACATCCCATTTCGACGAACCTCCTCCAACACCATTTTCACCGTCGCCTCGATCGTTTAGTAAGTCTTTTTTAGTCATGCTCAAATTTTCTTTGGAGAAATCTTTGTTACTTTTGGTTTCCATTTTTTTATTTTCTTTGGGGACTTTTATTACAAAGGGAGTCACGACTTTATATGAAAATAAAGTGAGTGGTGACATGAATGGGAATTTTACTTTTTTGATAAGCGAAGTTAAGAGAGGTATGTGCAAGGACCACAATCGTACGTCCACTTTATGGTAAATCCTTTCAAAAACAAGTTTGTTGCATGTGTATTAAGCTGTACACATTACATTAAGTTATGGCTTTTCTGGAGTAAAACACTTGTTTAACTTAAAGCCCATATGCTTTCTTTGGACACAATATAGAGTGTAATACTTGTTTGACACCTGTTTTCATTTCATTTCGTTCTTTTAATCCATTTCAAAGTCACCAAAATTTACAAAATATTTTGAAAAATTATCATATCAAGTAACATGCCCGATCAAAGACATTTTACAATGGTTAAATGATCCCCCGGCCCCTTCTTATAATTTTGACTTTTGTAATTTTTTTTTTTTCTTTTTTTTTTTTTTTCTTTTTTTTTTGAGTTTGTTTTTGTTATTTGTTGACTGATGAACGTGTGATCAACAAACCCGGAAGCGAACTATGCGAAATCCGAATATTGTAAAGAAAACGAATTGAACACACATACACTACTAAAAGAAGTAACCCACACAAATCCAAACGATTGTATATCAACGTTTGTAAAGATGATCGGTACAGTTTGAGTCTTCCTCCCTCACCTCTATTGGTGGGGCGGGGGGATTTAGGGGATAAGTAAACTTGATTAAGGATCAAATCTCATTCACTTTGGCGTAAGCGCTTAGAAAATACTATCAAAGAGACCTTTTACAGGATATTAACGTAAGACTTCAGGTAAATGTTTAGGGGATAAGTAAAATTTTAGAGGTGGCAAGTCAATTACCTAAACAATTACATTTATGTTGTCAAGTCAAAAACTCTAACGATTACAAACTAAACATCGACTCTTTTTGTATTTTTCTTTACCCTTTCTTGCTTTAACAAATAACAGGATGGTTGTCCGGTTTTTTTTTTTTTTTTTTAATTCACTTTTACCCTGGTATATTTGATCTGCTACAAGCGTAAACGTAAACATTATAACATAACTTGAACAATAAATATAAACATAACTAATAGATGACCCAAATTAAAAGGATCAATACAATTGAAGTACTAATTTGACATTCATAACTTGGGGGTAATAAGTTTTTCTTTCTTCCCAATTTCTCCATATACATAATACTATCAAGAGCATCAATCATCCAAAACTATATATACAACTTTGACTTTAGCAACATGCAATTATCTAGATAACTAACAAGGGTTTAACACATATAACACAATAAAGATGGGCTAAAACGATTTGGGTGTAACAATTTGAACTCTCTATCCTCCTCTCTTAATTATGTTTGCTTTTTTCCAGTGGATGTGACAAATGGGTTTGGACATACGATGCTTCCGGTTACTTTAAACTTAAAATCTTATCCAAAATTATTGAAAATTCTCTTCTTTGTGTTCATAGTTTGGGTAGCCATCATAAGCGGAATTCTTGGATTTCTAAGAAAGTGAATGTTATGGTTTGGAAAGCTTCTCTCGATAGACTGGCAATCCATCCATATCTTATGGCTCGTGGTATTGATCTTCCCTATTCTATCTGTCCTTTTTTGCGAATCGGATGATATAGATCACGTTCTGGTTAAATGTCCAAGAGCGAGTGTGGTTTGGAGAAAGGTTTGGAGTTGGTGGAATCTTACTCCCCCGATCTCTTTTCCTTCGTTTTCCATTATGGATGTGGCAAAAGGGAATCTCCGTGTTCGTGGATGTCCAAGCCTTGTCAAAGTTATGAATGAGGTTTTTCAAACATCTTTCTGGGCCATTTGGAATTGGAGAAACCATATTATTCATGCCACGGGGGATGACACTGAATCAACCAAAATTGAGGACATATTTTCAGGTATTCAACGTATGGCTAAGATGTGGATGTCTGCTCGTATTTGCTCGAAGATAAAGACAGATTGGTTTTGCTGGATTGCTAGGCCTTGGGATTTGTTCTTCTAATTGTACATGTGGTTTTTTTTTTTTTTTTTTTTTCATTCATTTTATAAAATATATTTAAGTAATCTTTTTAAATAGTACATAAAAAAAATTACTTAAATATTTAAAAAGATTACTTAAATATTTTATAAAATTAAAAAAAAAAAAAAAAAAAAAAAAAAAAAAAAGTTGATGTATGTTGTTCAGAAAAAAGGGGTCGATAAATGTAACAATGAAATAATAATAATAATAATAATAATAATAATAATAATAATAACTAAAAGGATATTACACTTCCTAATTTCATTACATCATTCATATGTTCCAAGCTGTTGTTTCTTTTCATTCGAGAATTCTATGTTTATGCAGTTAGATAAGTTGACAGAGTAGCTATAAGATCCGTTTAAAAAATAACACATGAAGACATATGACATTTGAAGCATTTAGGGACTAACTGTCAATAATTCATCCTAATGAAAGTAAATCTTTATCCGAGCTTATGAAATTTGATCGAACCTAATGTCAAGCGGGTTCCGTTAAGACAACTTAACGTGATCAAGTGGGCAGTTCTTGATAAAGAAAGTGATACTATAAGAAACGTATAATTTGTGACACGTACTATTCAGGTGGGAATCAAGCTTTCGTTGTTCTTGTATATATTCCAGCTATACACATAAGAGTCGACTAATCGATATTTGAATAATTCCATTCTGTTTACATCCCCCCAAAACAATAATTTCCGTTCTTTTTACTTATTCTCCTAATGGAAGAATACCCTTCGACAACGAACCCCCATATATTCGTTATGTTCCAACTAAGAACACATATTTGGACATACAACACAAAGACATGCTAAATGAGTCAACTGTCCTTTATTGATGCTAATGCCACTATTATGTTTAAGACGTTGCATTCTGTAAGTTGAATGTCTAATCAATTTTGGTACTCTTTCATTTCAAAACTACGGAGTAATTGGTATAAAGATTACATATTCGATGGATTCAAACTCCCACTTCAACTAAGATATGTCCCTCGCATGTCAGCCATATAAGTAAATAGATTTTGATGCTTTAAAACACTAATATTGTAACATGACATGAGATCTAATGCAGGAAGATATCTAACTAGGCTCAAATGTTGACGAACCGGTCGAATTTTGTTGAAACTGAGATTTATACACTATTTAAAAATAATAATAATAATAATAATAATAATAATAATAATAATAATAATAATAATAATAATAATAATAATAATAATAATAAAATAAAAAAAGGATGTACTCCCTCCGTCCCATAATTATTGTCCACATTTGACTTTTTTAGTCTTTAGCATTTAACTTTGACCGTAAATATTTTTCTTTGTGATATATATTACCTGATGCAAAATATATAAACGGATTGAGTTTTAAATGTATTTTCATTCGTATAATTTTCATCAAGTATTATATAACACAAATAAAAATATTTAAGGTCAAAGTGGCAAAATAAAGACTTCAAAAGTCAAACATGGACAATAATTATGGGACGGAGGTAGTAATACATTTAAGAGAAACAAGGTCCTTTCTGTCACTTTATGCTTGCATTGATCAAGTTGTTGGAATATGTGAATCATAACAATAGTATAAACACATAAACATCAAAGAGTACGTAGCGGAAATAGATCAAATACAAATAATAAATTAACCGAATATAAATGGATGCGTACCTCTTTGTGATTTCTAGCAAGAACAAGAAACCAATGGAACAAGAACTATAAACCCTAATTGGGTTTAATGGTGGATCGACTAGGGTTAGTCGAATAGGGCAAATCACCTTGTTAGCAAAAGTATGCCAACACTTCATTCTTGAACACACGTATTAGTAGCGTTTCAATAAGAAAAGCTAGGTTCTTAATTCACAAGCAATCCAAACACAATGTTTAGAAGATCGCGTAGGAACCCTAGAAGGGTGTAGTTGATCAACTAAACAAGAATGGTTTTGAGCTTAGAAATCTAGTAGGAACCCTATAAGGGTGTAGTTCGATTTCTAACTCAAGAGGAGAAAGAGAAGGAGATTTGGTTTGCAAGTGAACCAAGGGATGAATGAATGAATGAGAGGAGGTCTCATTATATAGCATTCAAGAAACTTGGAGCAAAAGCCAATCCCTAACCCTAAGGAGAGGGTGGCCGGCCATGGGTCACAAAGCCCAACCCGAACCGAACTTTCACTCTTTTCAAATCAAGTTCTTCATGTTTCGTCCAACGGTCGTTAGGTACCGTTAAATGCTCATTTCGTGAATTTAATAATTATTCGTCACTAAAACAATAATTATTAATTAATTGAAACTCATACGTAAAGTGTGCAATCCCGAAGTCTCGAGTTCGAGTCCGGTCATGATATATTAATTTATCATCCGTCAAACTAACAGCTCCCACTCGGACATAGATTAATGTAACAATGACAATGGTTAGTCTAGCATAACACGCCAATGTCCCTAAAACGATCTCGAGTATGGTTTCCTGGAAAAAACCACCTTTGATGATTCATCATCATACTTATCCTTTTGATTCTAATACTATGTTAATATGGATATGGATCGAAGTCATTCCATAATTAACTTGTGTTTCTCGTTATTTATGATCAAGCAAGATTACCAATTCATCTGAACGCATTCCAGATAGACCTTGGGCATGACCATGCAAACATCTTGTTAATCCTACGAGTGGCCAAACAGTATTAAACTTCAAAACAAATTTGAATGAACCAAATCCTGTATTGACTACAAGCATAACCTATGAACTTCACATCACCTCTGAAAATAATCCTTATAACTACCAGTTACGGATAGCGTTAGATTATCTCACAGAAAATGAGCTACATCCACAGTAGTTACCTGATATCTCAAGTCTGAGGATAAATATTCATGATTTACTCTAATGACAACATCCATAAGTACAATCATGTAATTCGGATTTTGTCCTATATCCAATTTATCCAGTATTGAATATCATGTGAATTTGGCTTGTCCACGCATCAATATATTTTAATATATTATACCAAATCTCACATTTGTCTTAGTTCAATGATACTCCCATATCATTAATTGACAACGGACTATTTAGAATAACTTAAGTTATTCATGGATTAAACATGCAAATATAGGATACAATATTTATGAATAGAAATAAACATAACACAATACTTCATTTCATTCGAATAATTATTGTTTACAATCCTTTATCCAAATACTAAATAGATCAATGCATGAAAAATTCTTGTTAATGAATTTTGTCTCAAGTAATAACAATCATACTTGTTGACAATTATGCCCAAGTAATGATAATCATACTTGTTGACAAGGCATTATTCAACTAACTTTGATCTATCGGAATTTTGAGAATACTTATTTTAATAATGAAATTCTTGTATATGTGCATTCAAATAATTTGATATAACCACATAATACATCATAAAATGTGTATGACATCCTCAACATACAATTTATGATAATTAAACTTCCAAACCTTTAAAGTTTAAAGTATTCTTATTCTTTAACGTATAATGCAACTATGCTTTTCGTTAAGTATAACTAGTACACATGGCTATTAACAAGGATGAAATCCTTCCATGACTAGAATTGAGTGTCATCTCAATTTATATTAGCATCATTGTATGCAAACAACAATATTCTCTTTTCCGTAAACTTCAATGTGTAATGTTTTATTCCTTCCAAACTTTCAAGTTTGTTGGCTATGACAATTTTACAAATTGTTCATTTATAGAATCTAGAAATTGTTCCAGGCTGAGGATGTGATTCTATATCCAAATATATTCCTTTAGAATATTTATTACACAACTTATCTAATATCTTTCATTGGATATCAATGTTGTCAAATCATCTTTTATCAAAGCATGATATAACAACAACATGATGTACATGAAAAATTCTCGTGTCCAACTTAATTTCATTTATGTACTACATATCCATTTAAACTTTCTAAATGATATATTATGTTCTATTAGATTCATTTACCGCACATGTTTACATCAATAAACATATATTCAAGGTTGTACTTATTAAATCTTTCAAGTAAAGTTTCATTCCAAGTTATGACTTACCATTTAACTTATATAGAATGTTACTTCATATATGTTATACAACATATATGATTTAAATAAGTAAACATAATACTCCCACTAGCTTTCAGAATTACTTAGGAGTTATCTTATTTTAAATTATAAATCAAAACATAGATTTAATATTTAAACATAAGATTTATCTCCTTGATGCATGCATCTATCCATACTTAGATTCTTGCATTTTGTATACTTTCAAAGATTAAATGAATTCATAAAACTCTTAATTACTCATCGTCCTCGCTTAAGTAATTATATAAGAAAGAGGTTTTATAATCCATTGTTAAATTTCATATTCATAAAAATGAATATGACAACTACCATCTTTGTATTTTAATGTGCTTAGGAAAGAGTATTCAATCATAGTTAATTACTTAAGTATGATTAATAATCTTGTCATAAGACATACATTAAAATATGTATACAATTTTGTCCATATGATTCTTTATGCAAAGATTTAAACCTCTAGGGTTTTTCTTCTCTTGCAGAAACTCATCTTCATTAAGATAAACAAAGTTTTCAAAGTTGATTTATCTTTATGGACAGCATCTTAACATTCATAGTATGAGCAATTTACCATAATTAGTAAATGTGTCATTATGATTAACAGACTTACTTTGATCCTGTAATTCATAATTCTCAGCATATTAATTAAATATCTGAGACATTCCTACGGATCTATGAATGAGAGTTTCATCATGTTGAGATTTAACCTTTACATTTCAAACCTCATCATGATTTTTACTAGTGTGGTTTTAGAAGATTATATATTTTGTAATTTTGATCTTTCAAGATCTAAACAAAACTCCCACTTGCCTTTTGTATTTTATAAATACTTTAGCAAGATGAGCAACACTAAATCGTTCTCATTTGGAATATTACAAAAATATTTTACAGTTCCTGACTCTTGTTTGTTAAAACTACTTATTAACAAAATCAGAACTTCATTTTAAGACTTTAATGTGATTCATCACATTCCATTTAATCTTCTAGGTTGGAGTCTTATTGAGTATATTCAATCCATACTCAATTTTCTAACCTTAATAACTTTTGGAAAAAAAGAAGTTATATTTATCTTTTAATCAAACAATATAACAAGAGTTTGATTTTTCCTAACTGAACACACCACCAACTTGTGATGTTTCATTTAGAATTAATATTGTGAGACAAACTAACAATATGTAAGATAAACTTATTCCCTTTGGCTTACCTATTTACCAACTAAGTCAACTTAATGGTACAATAGAATTTCCAAGCCAATTGCATGCTATATAACATAAGTACCTTTTGAACAAGTTACTTCATGTTCATGTCTTAAGAAGACATAAACTGTTATATTCCACTTTACGTTGTACATCATTGATCAACTCAATGATTTCTTGTTTTAAACATAACAAGTTTAACGTCTTACTTTATTATAAGTCTTGTAATAGTTAAAAGACTTCATGTTTATAAGAAGATATAAACATAAATAACTAAAGTATTTGTGAACACCACCACTTGGTTTCATTAGTAATTTCAAGTTAATTTACTACTTCATTTGCTTATGTCATTTTATGAATTATCCAATTTAAGAAACTGCAAACTCACATAATTCCATTACATCAGTTGATCTGCTAGTAATGAAATCATGTAGTTTACCTTTCTATTGCAATCTAGGCAGGTTACACCCTGACATAAATTGTAAATTCAAGTGTTTCTTTTAATTTGAATATCATAAGACATAAAAGTAGTCTTATAATCATGACACATGTTCTACATAAGATAATCTTATACATTAAATGTATAAGTCCTATTAGAACATTGATCTCTTACCTTGCAATTAAGAGAATCCTATCATCATATTTCTATGTATTGTTCCTTTGCACACAATAATCAATTCTCCCACTTGTGCATTGAACAATATCATGTAGTATATAAACAACACAACATAAGTTTGTTTATGTGATTCAATATGATTTGTGTCATAAGTAGATGTAGGACTACTTTGTCTTATCAGGAAACGCATATGGCTATCCTAAGAACATGAGTGTCTACAATTTGAAAGTAATTATCTTGAAGATAATTTGGGCTACTACACAGAAATTAAGTCTTGTAGCTCCTACTGAATTAGAGAACATAACAATAACTCTATATTCAGTAAACAACACAAAGCTCCCACTGGATTTGACAACATTTTACGTGTTTCATAACCAGTGAAAACAATTTGCTTGTTTTTACTTTCCTACACATTTAGAAAAACCCATACGTAATAATTACTCAAGTTCTAAAATGTGTATTCTACTATGTTTATGATGGATTATCCATCAATGATATTAACTTGAAGAATTTTGGGCATGCAGCTTCTTCCTTAATAGGCCTACCATCCCCATAATGGTATGTAGCACCTTTAAAGCACAACAACTAGATAAAATACTAGCTTTGCCTTTTACCAATTTTGCGGTAATCTGTCCAGCTTCTAATAACTCATATTTTCCATTTAACCAAATGCCTTGTTTGTTATAGAAGAATTCATTCACTAAATAAGAGTAATGAAATTTCTATGGAAAATAAGATGTGCTATATCCTTAAATATTAAAGATTGCTATGAGTTATATATTAGAATGTAGACAATTCTAATGTTCCTATCATACCTTTCTCAATCATGAAAAGGAATAGGATTGAGTCTTATTCTTTTCTCATGGAAAATAGACTTAGGATTGAGTCTTATTCTTATGTTCCTATCATACCTTTTCTCAATCATGAAAAGAAATAGGATTGAATCTTATTCTTCTCTCATGGAAAATAGACTTTCTTTCATTTCGGTAAATTTTTCTCAATCAAACATTATGTTTGAAAGCAGAATTATATCAATTTACCAATTTAAGACCAAACCACGTTTACGGCTTTAATATTGCATTAATACGTTAAAAAGAATTACAAAATTCAATTTTAGTATTTTCGATAATTAAATTTTCAAGAAAATTAAATACCCATGGTTCATAATCAAATAACCATTTAATTTTCACTGAAAAACTAGGATCCAAATTGACATAGGTTCATCACATCAGTTGATCTGCTAGTGATGACGGTATTCAATAAGGTACGAGTCGAACCTCAATTGCCAATATTCAATTGCAATTCCTAGAATCGATGGGATTTACATATTTGCCAACCGCAGTTGCAATGTAAGCATGTTTTATCCTCATCTACTTATGCCTTGAGTGATCAGTTCCCACTATCAACTCAATTAAGTTATCCAATTTAAGAAACAACAAACTTATATAATGACACCACACCAGTTGATCTGCTAGTGATGAAATCATGCAATTTGCCCTTCCATTGCAATCTAGTCAGGTTACGCCTTGACGTAGATCCAATTTCAGGTGTTTCCGTTTCATTGGATGGCATATAACTTAAATTTAAGGGTAGTATTTTTGATGTGTGTAATCAAAATATATGTACAAAGATGTCATGCATTCATCTTGTAGCATATGTTTCATGTAAAAAAAACTTTTACTCATTTAGTTTCTTTACGAGCTTAAATCTCCAAACTTTTGATTGAGGCGTTGAGAAACTTACAACTTTGCCTTAAGTGCTTCGTAGTTATCATGGATGTTAGGTAAAGACTAAAATATGCCTCACAGGCGAGCGGCAAGCCAGAATGGAGGCTCACTAAGGCCGCAATTTAATGCGTAGCCATCCTTATACCCACTTTAATAGTTTGTCATAATTAGTTCCACCTTTCAACCACTTAATACAGTCGCGATCAATCAACCAAAAGTCCAAGATTTATTAAGTAAGCTCAAAGCAAGATTTCACCATTATCAAGTCCGTTTAATATTTTATTTATTGAAATTACCCTTTGTTACTATCATGTTAAAAACATATAAAACAAAAGTAATAAAATAAAATAAACAAACAACAACAATAATGGTCATGCAAATTAAAATCAATATTAAAACACACTATTGATTTAATACACGATTAATAGGGTCTTCTCTAATATTATAATTAATCAAATTTTAGTAATCTTTATTCATAATATTTACTAAACAATTTATCAATTATAAAAGAATCGCATAATAAGCATGAAATCTTAAAACCAAATCATCATAATCCAAGACAACACATGCATGGTTTGTCATGGATGCCCATATTATAACAAATAATCATGTCAATCAAGGAACGCAACCAAACGGCATATCACAAATATCCATTTATATACACATAAATTACATGCAACCTAGGGTTTCTACAAGTTTTTATCACATAATTCATCAAACCCTAATTTCTTTTTTTTTTTTTTTTTAAATCGACATTTATAAAAAAAAAAAAAATTCGAAAAATTAAAAAAAAAAAAAAAAATCTAGGGTTTATGAAAAATATAAAAACATAAGAACACCAAGCATGTGATTAATCAAACGATTCAATTTTTATGTGTTTTGGTAATTCATTATAATGTATTAACGGCTCTTGATGCCACTGTTGGAATATGTGAATCATAACAATAGTATAAACACATAAGCTTCGAGTATAACACTTCATTACACTTGCATGAGTCTTGTCTCATCATCTCATCCCGAAAGTCATTGCTCATTTGATTTTCGTCCGAAAGCTTGACCACCTTCACACTATAGTAAATGTGTGTCATCTTTTGAAACGGCCACATGAATACCGGTTATTAAGCCACGTGGATCAAAACCAAAGAAAACTCATCTTTTTCAGGTAGCTTGAGCAGAAATTTTGTACGTTTAGCGTCGAGGTTTTTCTTTTTTCTTAAAAAAAAAAAAAAAAAAAAAAAAAAAAAAAAAAAAAAAAAAAAAAGACTTTTTGTTTAATCTAAGCTAGTCGTGCAATACTATATCATATCACAATTGGATTATAGGCTTAAAAACAAGAAGAGCAATTGTCTATGAATTAGACTGATTATATAACAAAAACAAAATACGATAATAGCTAGCCAATGTAATAGGAAATGTTCCGAAACAACTTCAATCCGTATTCTGTCTCATAAGACCAAAATAGTGTACCTGTGTGTAAGTGAAAAGATAACAAGAAGTACGTAAAACAATAATTCTGATGAGGTAACTTCAATTCTCGTGAACACATGCGGGTCCAGAGGAACCTAGATTAAATGGAGTAGGTGGTAATAATCATACAATCGTGATATAAGAACAAGGAACACGTGTCGTATATGGGTATTGGTTGATTGTATTTTATACTTTTTAGTCGATGAAAAAACATCCTAAGCCAACGGTAACGTAACAGTGACCAACTCAGACCCGTAGACATCACTGCCATATAAGTTTTCTTTTTCTGAAAATAGAACAAAACAATTTAATGACCAACTTGTATAATGAAAAGATCAAGGACACCATCAAAAACAGACAACACTTAAACAATTTAATAAACACTCACTCAAACAGTCGCACACAACACTTGCACAACTCGATTGGAAATAAGACCGAGTCTTCTTTTTTTTTTTTTTTGCCTAAGACGCGTCTCAGGGGTGTAACGCATGTGACGCGTCGCCCAAAAGGTCGACGAACACCAACGACCGATAAACTAAGATGTTCGACTATGATCATCGGGAAATGTGTCTGAAATCATATGAGAGAGGTTTAAGGTGTGTGTCCTCATGGAAAGCCAAAAGGTACGGTTCTTTACTTCCGTATGATGCGTGTTGATGATTCAGTGATTCCCCATTGAAAATGAGAACCTCACATTTTCATCTTCACTTTTTTGTTTAATACTTGAATTTGCTATATAAATAAAGTTAGGTTAAACATATACTGTATTTGACAAACTCGGTGAAATAATAAGCTATGGCCAACGCTGTTGGCAATCATAAATATTTTGGTCACCTTTTGTCAATCAGTTTTCTCTTTTCAAAACTACACTCCAACTACAAAGAAATAATAAAACAAATTAAATATAAAGCAACACACATAAACAAAATGAGAGTTATGGTTGATTAGCCAACCGAAAGATTTAAAAAGTTGAGGTGAAACTCGGACTGAGAAATAAATATCAAAACTGAAACCAAACCGAATAACTCGGTTCGGGTCAATTTTCAGGTTTCGAACCGAAAAACCCCAAATACCGAATCAAAACCGACAAAAACCGAAATAAATATACAAAACTGAAACCGAACCGAATAAGGTTGGTTCGGTTTTGTTCGGTCCGGTTTAGGTAGGTTTGTCGGTTCGGATCGATTTTCGGGTGAATTTGCTCAGCCTTAGGGATGACAACGGGTAGGTTTCAGGTCGGGTTTTAGTGTACCCGTAACCGCACCCATTTATAATATGCAAACCCGTACCTGCCCCATTACCGCGGGTATCGATTATCCCCAATTGAATATTATATGAATAAAATTGTGGCATTAAGATTAAGTCACACTAAAATTCACTAACAAAACAAAGGAAAACACCCTACTATCTTCAATTTTTTTTAAAAATTTAAAGAAAATGAATCGTATCAAACGATTTAACCTTTTTAAATAATTCATGTACAAAATAAAATATGTTATGTAATAGAGATACTTATATAAAAAATATATAATGGAATAAATTATGTATAATGTATATATATTCTAGTTAATTATAATATCGATAAAACGAGAATAGATTCGGGTAAACGGATACGGGTAATCGGGCGGGTATTACTAAAACCCGTACCCGGCTAAATTTTTTTTTATCAATATCCAAACCCGCCAACCCACCCCCGAACCCAACCAACTTATTCGGGTTTCGGTTTTTTCCGTCAATTTCGGGTGCTTTTATCATCTACTCAGCCCTAGTTGGAGTGCAACTCCTCCCATTAACATTAGCCTTAATCTCACTTGGTAAAGCTTCTTTTAACTTGATGAATAAAATACATCGTACTACTCTCGTTTTATAATAAATGCGCACTATAAGATATACAAAGTTTTATGAATATAATCTCTACTCACTAAAATTTGTTTTGATTTGTTAAAATATGAAGTTGATATTTATTTAGAAACAAATAAAAAATAAATATAAACACTTTTTATAGGAAAGAGAGTATCTCTACTTAAAAAATTGAAAAAATACCTAATTTTTCAAAACTCTCATAAAATACCAAATTTTTTCACCAAAAAGCAAAAATACCCATGAGAAATCCGCAAAAAATTACACCCTTTGCAATTTAAAAAAAAAAACGAAAAGTTTCGATTTTTCTTAAAATATCCAAAAATTTCGATAAGAAAATCAAAATTTTTTGATATTTCTTAAAATATCGAAAATTTCCGATAAAAAATCAAAAAATTTCGATTTTCGAAAACACTTATTATTTAGATGTTTTAGACCATTTTTGGATGTTTTACTATTCTAGATGTTTTAGTAATTTGAATGTTTTAAACGTTGATGATTTTAGTAGGGAAGACATGTATAACATTATGAAGAAAATAAGTGAACTTATTTCTATAGATGTACAAAAAATATTCTTGACGTCTAAAGAATCAAAAAGTCAACTATTACATGTAGCATATATAGGTCAAACCAAAAGAAAGAATTAAGTGTGAACCAATGATCAACAAAAATGACCAATTTCATCACAATCACCGCACCCATGAGACTGCATCAATCTCATTCATTGATTTTTTTTTAGACAAATTGGACCCTTTGCGATTTTTTAAAAATATCAAAAAAATTCGCTAAGAAAATCAGAAAGTTTCGATAAAAAATTGAAATTTTTTTATATTTCTTAAATATATCGAAAATTTTCGATAAAAAAATTAAAATTTTTGATTTTTTTAACAAATATCGAAAATCTTCGATTTTTTAATCAAAATTTTTTGATTTTTTATATATTTCACAAAGGGTCCAATTTTTTGTGGATTTCATGGGTATTTTTGTTTTTTGGGAAAGAAAAATTACGTATTTTGTGATATAGGTATGAAAAATTAGGTATTTTTGTAAATTTCCATAAAAAAAAATTTCTTCTCCAATGCGTTAATATTGAAGATTTGAAGAGATTTTTCTTTACCCCAAGACTTCAAAAGGTAGGAATTGCTTGGATGTTGTAGCTCTTACGTTGATGTGGTCAATTTGGTGTTTTCGAAACAGATTGTTGTTTTGCTTCACCAAACCTGTCACGGCGAGTCTCTGGGATTTCATACAGTCTTAGTCGTTTCTTTGGATTAGTGCTAAGGATCCTAAATTTCATGTTCCGTGGATTAATTGGGTGCAATATCCTAGATTAACTGTAAACTCTATATAATTTTTTAGCATCTAGCTAGTTTTCTTTTTTGTTTTATATATTGCAGCCGTTCAAAAAATAATAATAAAAAAATAAAAAAGGTTATTAGTCAAAAGCTTAAGAGTGCTAGGTGTTTTTGGTTTCTATGAGAATTCGTTTGCATGTCTCGTCCAGTTGGTACGATTGAGTATTTCTAAATTTATATATCTAAACAATTTATAAATAATTTACATCATCTTTTTTAATTCTTAAATTTGAAAATTTTAAAAATTCCAATTATTAAAATACCCTCGATTAAAATTGATAGCAACATCCACTATTAAATTAACATTTTAAATATCCTTAAAGTTTTATCATTTTTCGTTTATAACATGTAACATATCTTTCTCGCATTGACTACATATTGAACTCGCAAGCTGCATTAAGGGTCACCCCAAAAGACAAGTTTGCAAGTGTACTTATTTAACGCTATACACTGTTGTTTTGAGTGAGTATTCATTTAGTACATTTGAATAACTTGATCCATCTTAAAGTATTTCGCCAACCTAAACGTATTTTCATTTCTATATGGAAGGTTAATAATGGGAGTACGTTATTAGATTTTTAGATGAGAGTATTATGTACGTATTGTATTTTTATATAAAAGGCTAAGAATGTGAGTATTTGAATTTTTATATGGAATGTTAAGAATGAGAATACTTTATTAGATTCTTAGATAAGAGTGTTATGAGTATTCGTCTAGTACATTTTAATAACTTGATCCATCTTGAAGTATTTGGCCAACACGTATTTTCATTTCTATATGGAAGGTTAAGAATGAGAGTATTTGCATTTCTATATTGAAGGTTAAGAATGGAAATACTTATTAGATTCTTAGATGAGAGTAGGGATGAGCATTTTCATCCGAATCCTGAAATCGAACCAGAACCGTACCGAAACGGTATCGATCTTGATATATGGTAGGGTATCGGGAATACGAAATAAGGTGAAATAAAATCGGGACCACTAATCGGTACGGGACCCGTACCAAATCGGGAAATTCCCAAAGAAAAAAAGGGGAAAACCCGATTTTTCGGTACCGGTATCCGAATCCCGTTCGATACGGTACCGGTACCACTAATTTATGCTCGGAAAAAAATCGGCACCACTAATTTGGTACGGGACGGTACCGTGCTAATCCCTAGATGAGAGTGTTATGGGTATTAGTCTAGTACATTTGAATAACTTTATCCATCTTGAAGTATTTGGCGAACCCAAACATATTTTCATTTCTATATGAAATGTTAAGAATGTGAGTATTTGCATTTCTATATTGAAGGTTAAGAACAGGAGTATGTTATTAGATTTTTAGATAAGAGTGTTATGTATATATGGAGGGTTAAGAATGATAGTATTTGCATTTGTATATGGAAGGTTAAGAATGTAAGTACGTTATTAGATTATTAGATGAGAGTGTTACGTATGTATTGCATTTCTATATGAAAGGTTAAGAATGTGAGTATTTGCATTTCTATATGGAAGGTAATATTTTATTAGATTCTTAGAGGCCCGGGTACGGTGGCTGTTGGCTCAAGCCAAGGCCGATGGCGCGAGTCAACGGCGCGAGATACCACACCGGAGGTCGGCTATTGGGTTGTGGCGCCGTAGTCACCAGCCAACGCTAAAGGTTTTTTTTCCTTTCTTTTTTTTTTTTTTTTTTTTTTTTTTTTTTGGTGGGGTTTTTTTCTTTTTTGTTTGTGTTTGTTTTTTGTGTTTGTGATGTGTTTATACAGGTTTGAAAGGGAGTTTATTGTGGGTGCGAGAACTTGTGGTAGTGAAGAGAGATAGATGGGGAAGATGAGTTTATGGAGTAAAAGATAAGGGGTAGTTTACTTGACTATGGTTGAGTTTGTGTTATATAAAATGTGTTATTACATGTCAACGTACAGATATAGTTAAAGTATTTGATGAAACACAATGCATAATGCAAGTATGAAACTTACATGTATTATCGAGGACATCTTTCTTTCCACTATGTTCCTAGGTTTTGGGCATCTCATCTCTATTTTATTGTGAACAAATATTTTTATACAAGAGTGGATAACAATTAACAAAACACATTAAAATCTCTGAGTAATAGGAATAAAATTGCACCTAGTTCTTATTTGGCTGCTAATGATATTTGATGTTAAAACCAAAGAATTTCGGAAAAGAAAAGTGCACAATGACCTTCGACAAAACATCGTAATGTGTTTTTTAATTCAATGTATTTTTTTAACGTCTAATCTTTATTTTACGTATTTTAATAGTTAATGTAATTTTTAATTTGATGACCTTTTTAAATTTATGTAATGTGTTTTTTATTAATGAAATTAAATTTTAGTTAAATATATCGTTCTATTAAAAAAAAGAAAAAAACGACGACACCAGAAAACCGGTGTTATGCCAGGGAGGGGGTTTTTGGTGTCATAGCCAAAATTAGTGCCATTGACAAAAAATGCTGAGGTGGCACTAGTTTTATCCACGGCACCACCTTTGGCACGAGACTGTACCTAGCCCTCTTAGATGAGAGTGTTACGGGTATTCGTCTAGTACATTTGAATAACTTGATCCATCTTGATGTATTTGGCCAACCCAAACGTATTTTCATTACTATATGGAACATTAAGAATGAAAGTATTTGCATTTCTGTATGGAAGGTTAAGAATAAAAATACTTTATTAGATTCTTAGATGAAAGTGTTACAGGTATTAGTTTAGTACATTTGAATAACTTGATCCATCTTGACGTATTTGGCCAACCCAAACGTATTTTTATTTCTATATAGAAAGTTAAGAATAGGAGTATTTGCATTTCTATGGAATGTTAAGAATGAGAATACTTTATTAGATTTTTAGATAAGAATGTTATAGGTATTCATCTAGTACATTTGAATAACTTAATGTCTTAATCCATCTTGATGTATTTGGCCAACTCAATTGTATTTTCATTTCTATTTCTATGTAGAAGGTTGAGAATGAAAATATTTGCATTTCTATATGGAAGGTTAAGAATGTGAATACTTTATTAGATTATTAGATAATAGTGTTACGGGTATTCGTCTAATATATTTGAATAACTTGATCTATCTTGATTTATTCATCAAATGTCATTTTTCATTAATTCAATAACTTAAGTAAATAAAATGAAAGTGTGATACCTTAAACACATTATTTAAAAAAGTTTAGTAACATATTTTATATTAACCCAACCCTTTCCGGTGTTCACCTCAATAGGAATATGATATTTTTATCGTTCTATTAAAAATAACGTACTACAACATTATATAAAGTTCAACTTTCTTCCGGTTTAAGTTACTTGAATTGGCTCGTGTTACTTTCATTATGATTATTATGCAAATGTACTTTAGTACTATGTAAAATCAAACATTATTTATAGGGTGAAATGTCATTGTTTCACTTAAAGTTATGATAGAGTTGATGGGAGATTTCTAACTGCAAGATAAGGGACGTTTAGTTTACCTTGTTTATACACCGATGGCGCTTCATATAAACTTTGTGTATCAGTGATGTATCAGAGATTTAAAGGTAGATATATACACCCATTTGAAAACGTTAAACTATCTGTTTTGTCCTAAAAAACTTTAAACAAGTCATCTCTATTTGTACATACATATACACACATATGGGAAGATTGGTATACCCTCTATTGTTACTTGGTCATCATACCAATATATATATCGAAAAAACTTGAATTAAGTCATCCATATTACGCGGATTAGTCATTGTAATATACGCCTCACTATGCATTAGGTAGTCATGAATGATGACGAACAAATAACCGGATAACATATGTGTTTATGAAGCTACGAGACGTAAAAATGAGTTAAAAATGTGAAAGCTTCAAACAGGTAAAGTATAACTTTTGTTCATGACTCATGAGTCAAGGAGCAGATGTGCAAGTGCAACCACTGAACCAGTACACGAAAATTCTTTTATAATCCGGACCATATGAAGACAACGTTAAGTGGCCCAATATTTTAGCCCATGTTCTTCTTTTAAGTTTGAATTTTTCATATATGACCAATAACCAATTGACCGTCACTAAATTTTGTGAAACCAGGATTTTAAATTTAATTATAAGATCCCATTTAAATCGGTTTTAGTGTTTGTTCATGACATGTTCTAAACATAGACAAATACATTCTAAATTTTAGACTTAGGGATGATTTTCGTAATTTTAGATACAAATTAAATTAATTTTGTTACAAAGATGGTCCCTAGGTACTTTTGCAATGGCAAGTAATCTGAAGGGACGATTTATGTAAATTTATGTTACACGTTTTGTCCTTAGAGATGGATTTGACAATGGCAAAAAAAACCTTTGGGACTACATGTGTAATTTTTTTAAAAAGACAAAACTGTACTATTCAATGAGTAGTAAATTCCTGTGAATTGTATATACTAAAAATTGAAATGAGAAATTCTAAAAATTGTAAACACGAAGGTATAGTAAGGGCCTGTTTCGTTTGTAGGTGAGTTTAGGATTTGAATTTTGATTAAATTAGGATTAAGATTAGGAGCGAGAAAAATAAAATAAATTTGTATATTGTTTATTTTTAAATGTATAAAACAAATCTTATTATAACAAAAGAAAAAAGCACATATATATGAGAGGTGGAGGTTAGACATGGGCTCACTGTAAGAATACCGTTTATAAAAGTAGGGAAGTGAGTGAGGATTTGTAGATGACAAATTTTGGGTATTCATGCCTAATCTTGAGACCCACAATATCATACAAAACAATCAAAAATGGGCATCATCCCAAATCCAATGCCCACAAGCATCAACCAAACGGGCCTAAGATATCTCAACTTTTGTCTTCATTAAACCTAAAATCGTTATTTACCCTATCTACGCTAAAAATTGTTATTCAAGTTAACTCTTAAAGAGCTTAAAAGTTTTATATTGGTTATTCGGATGAACTGGATTGTTATGTGATTTAGTATCCGATTACCTTGTTTATACGAAAACTTAATCAAGAGATAAATTAAACCACTTAGGATTTCTCTAGTGATAAATGGTTTGCAACTATCTGAAGGGTTTTGTGCAAACAACACAACATCTTTGACAGAAATGTCTAAGGGTCATACCAGTGTACACTAAACGGAACAATACAAGCGAAAATAAGAAACAACTTACGAAATGAAATAAAAGAGACGAGGAAATAAAAATATGGCGTTATTTTCATAAAACGGTTTAACGATAATTACCCGGAGTCTAATATTTATAAGAGATAAATATTATAGGAGAGTAAAGCGAGAAAAGGCCAAACAAGCAACCCCAAGGGTTGTTTGGTTGGTTCAAACGAAACCCTACAAAAGGGGGGGTTGACTTTTAGTCAAACTTGAACCATGGTCACCAAGTATTCTAGAATCTTCCATAGGAGCCTAAAAATACAAGGCTTCCTAAGAGATTCTAATAATACAAATAAAAACCCTAAAACTCTCCTCTTTCCTTTCTCTTTCTTGTGATTGGACGGACACACCAAAAGGGATATCCTTTTGGTCAAAACCCTTAAGTCGACTCTTTAGTTGACCAAGAATGAAAACCAAAAGGGTTAAAACCCTTTTGGTCAATTGTAATACCACAAGGACGATTATGTTTTCTAACCCTAATCGATACTTGTTTGATCCAGAAGATCAAATTAGGGTTTTACCCAAGTTTGTTGTCGCCTAACTTGTGATAGGTTCGTAGCTCTAGTCCTACATGTGCAGTACCGGTGGATACCTGATGCAACCCTGGTGGTGATATTCCCAAGAAACCCTAATCAAGGACGTAAAGCATCAAGAAAGGTAAAGAAGGTGTTTCGTGTAGTTGAATCAAGTAAAGAAGGTTACTGCTAGCAAGATTAACAAGTAAGTTTTCTTAACACCCTTTATATGTGTTAAAACGTAGGTTATATCACTGTTTAGAAGTTCTGTGGACACGGGTTTTGGTCTACACAGTTTCTATGTTTTATTTTTCTGCTATGCATGTTTCAGTTGTGTAGAATTGCAGATGACCACCAAAACCATACACTATCATCACTAAAATGTGAGATGTCTCAAGTTTAATTTCTGGTAGGTGTAAACAACCATAAAGTAACCACACCAGCTTACTGAAAAAGGTAATGATCTACTTTGTGAATTTAAACCTCGTAGATTAATCGGCCAAACGTAAAAAATCATAGTTAAAAAAAAAAAAAAAAAAAAAAAAAAAAAAAAAAAAAACCTGATTTAACCCTAAGTTATGTGCTATTTCGTACCAATATGGTAATCAGGGGCGGAGCCACCTTGTAAGGAGTGGGAGGAAAGACCCCAATAAACCTTCACCGGAATAACTATATTAGTAGAGAAAATGGTTAAATTACATGGAAAGATCGGTTGTGCCCTCATCCTCGAAAGTAAAGTGCTCTTTGTAGAGAGAAAATATCTTAAATTGGATCTTCAAATTCTTTTAGTGGTATCGTAAATTAACAGAGGGAGAATGCTATGGAAGGTTGAAGTAAAAGAACAAAGAAGATGAAGATCAAAAAGATATTGGGAATTTGGTTGTATTAAATTTATTATCTAATCAATTTATAGTTACTTTTAATTTGTTAATTTACTAGTATTAATTTATATTTACTTTTAATTTGTTATTTTTTCCGATAGCCCTACACGTTATAAATACGCTCTTGTTTTAGTTGAAAAATAAGTTATAAACTTTAAGTTTAAGTTCGGTCCTTCAAAAAGGATTCATGTTAACAATTCAAAATAATAATAATAATAATAATAATAAAAAAAAAAAAAAAAAAAAAAAAAAAAAAAAAAAAACATCTATGTTATACAAGTTTATAAATGTCTAATTTATATAAGAAAATTATAAAGATCTAATTATAAATATATTAAAAGGGCAGTTTTTTTAGTGTAGCATGTGAGGAGACACACACTGTAGTAGTACGCATCAAAAGTTGTACGGAACAGTTGGATGAACAGTGCACCATGCGCTGCCCGTGTTGTACTTTACTGTGCATCACTCTCCCTATCCAAACAACTAAAATAACAACAATATCATCCCCACCACCGCCCTAAGCCTCGGTGGTGGTGGTGGTCGGCTGTCGAGCACCCAACAAACCAAACGGACCCTCAAAACTATCATCAAACAAGAAAAATATACTCCCTTCGTCACCAAACAACAAACAACAACAAGAAAAAGTCAAAACCCTCACCGAGTCACGAGTTGACACGGTGAGTCGAGACCGAGTCGCGTACAAACATAAATCCACACGAGTTTTTAAATGTAAAAACATTATATAAAAGATTTTATAAAAGATTTAAAACAAAAACAATTTTTATAAAAGATTTTTAAGAAAATAAAAGCTTAGAGTTTTGAATAAAAATCAAAAATAACGAAAAGGGTGGCGAGTGTGGTGGTTTACTGTCGGTAAAAGGGTGAAAGGAGGTGATGGTGGCTCTCGGTGATGGTTGGGGTTCACGGAGGTAGCGCGTGGGGCGCGTACGAGGTGATTGTGGTTGCGGGGGTGGTACGAGGGTGTCGGGGGTATCCCGATCTATTGATTGGTGTAAAAAGGTGGGTTGCCGGAAAAGTTTTCCGGCAAGGGTGGCCGGATTCTGCTGCTGTCGCCGGCGAGGTGGCGGCCGGATTCTTCAAAGAGAGAGAGAAAGAGAATTGAGAGTGAAGAGAGAGAGAGAATTAAGAGTGAAATGTGTAAAATGGGGTATATATATATAAAACAAAAGTATAGGGTAAGTTTGCTATTATTAGAAGTGTAAGGGGTGAAATGAAAAAAAATAATACAAGGGACTAACTATGCCAACAAGCTAAACTTCTCACGAAAACGCTTCGGGATCCAAACGACATAGCAAACGGACTCAAAAAATTACGAAACTTACGTCATTATTCACGAAATCATTTTTCCAATAAAATCGAGCATAAACTTCAAAGTTGTAGCACGTGAGGGAACATGCAATGTAGTTACAATTGGATGAACAATATATATATATATATATATATATATATATATATATATATATATATATATATATATATATATATATATATATATATATATATATATATTTTATTTTAATTTTTAAAAAAAAAAAGCAAACCGTGTACAAATGAAAAGAGCCCAAAAAAAATTCGATACACCCTATAGCCCAATAACAGTAAAAAAAGCTTTAGCCCAACTTTAAATAAAACACGATACCAAAAAACAAATACTCCAACAATTAAATAAAACAAATAATATATATATATATATATATATATATATATATATATATATATATATATATATATATATATATATATATATATATATATATATATATAAAATCAAAAAATGAAAACACAAAAAAAAAAAAAAAAAAAAAAAAAAAAAAATTACAAACATACTATTATAATACACACTCGCAGCACCGCGCGGGCTTCCCCGCTCGTTAATTTGATACTACAAGTTTAGTAGTTTTCAGCTTCACGTTTATATTTAGTTACGTGTTAGTATTTAATACTAGTAAGCGATAATAGACTGGGTAACTTAACAAAATTGCATTATCAACATGGTCTCATTTTGGAAACATCATATCACATTTTTAGTTAATGTTAGTTGCATAAAAGAAGTATTGTATTATTTTTTGTATAATTAAACCGACCCGACTCGACCCATTCTGAATTTTACTATGATTATTTTAACACTTATCGAGTCATTATTATCGCTCGTTGCCCCCTTCGAATTTTACTATAGAACCTTTCTATATTAACTTAAAAACAAAATAACCCAGCTCAAATAGAACCCAACTACTAATAATTCTCTTATACTACTAAACGCGTTGATGGTTTCCAATATAAAATCATTTCTTTTGGGCCTAGCAGTGGGCTGTTTATGTTTGCTGCTTTGCTTTGTTAATAACAAATAGATACACAGCAAACCAAAATATAATAATCATCTTTATCAAAACACATACATCAACAAAGAAACTAAACCAGGCGATTGCATAACTAGAAATCCAACCCCAATGACGAAATTGTTTTTCAATGACATTGCACTAAAAAAAAAAATTAACTTCACCATTCGTTTATACATTTCTAGTTACCACATAAAAATAATATTCATACACCATATAATAGATACACCGAGACCCTTTTGTAAACTAACGAGTTTAGTGTAAACGGGGCGTAGCAATGGGATAAACGTTGTTTCCGTAACACAGTATTCATTTTGTTTGGGAACGTATAAACTTAACCAATATGTATTGGTTAGCTTACAACGCTGTTAGAATTATCGTAGTTTCATTTAATTTGTCCGTTTTTATAGTCATATACTTTTGTATCCATTCACTAAAATAACAACGTCAAAGTCCCGTTTATTTACATTCACACAAATTTTTTCTATAAGCAACAGTTGTGCATTTGTTAGCACCAACATGCACATATAGAAGGCAGAAATACATGCAACCCAATAAACAAAAGACTTATATACCTAAGTGAAAATATTCTGATGCCGGAACTCTGACCGTTAGTCTTAAAAAAATCTAAGATACTTTTAAACCTATCTGATTGGCCAAAACTTTTAAGTACAAAATTATGGAAATATTAATATTTTATGCTTCTCCAAAGATTCTTTTAGAGACATTCTACTTTCGTCCATTGTGACTTATAATATATAAAAATTTTAAATAAATAAAGCGTTCATCCGCTGGCCCAAATAGCGCATATCGTTAAACTTATTAGAAATCCAACACAAAATACACATATCTGTAACCACACGGTAATCCATGCCGTAAACTATAAGTGTCAGCCTTCAGCGACAACGATCCGGCATTCCAAGCAAGGAGCTTATTTCGAAACAGTCTTGAGTGTCATCAATGTAAACAGATAAACTGACTCAGCACTATTGAACTAACAATCCAAAAAACAAACGAAAATAAAAAGTAAAAAAAAAAAAAAAAAAAAAAAAAAAAAATCCTTTTTGCATTCCTTGTATATGCTAAAACCGTTAATAGCTACAACAAAAAAGGATATATATATATATATATATATATATATATATATATATATATATATATATATATATATATATATATATATATATATATATATATATATATATTTTTGCCCTTGCAGTGGTTTCATTTTCATCTGTGAATACTATAGACCATTGCGTTGACCACATTTTGCTTACTGTTTTCCTATTGGTTCATTAAACACATATCGATAACGAACAAAACAAACCCAATATTAATATATTTTTGACGCGCATATGGTTTTATAAAAAATATTTAAATTTCATGTATGCATGGCTTCTAAATAAAAAAAAACTATAAAAATACACACAACATTTGTTCGGAACAAATACATTACATGTCAGCCAAAAACATACATCGATCTTACAATAAAAAGCCTCACCCAAACATTATTCCTAAAAAAAATTGCAAAAAAAAAGCCCCACCGGGCATTACATCCTTGTTTCAAGCAAGGATCGACCAACTTTGTAAAGTAGCTGCACTGTTTGAAAATGTGGTGTATGGGTTGAAAGCCCATTTCAAACAAGCCCATCATCTCAACGTTCAAATCAAATAAAAAAAACACTTTTCCCATACCAAATTTGCCTCATATACAACCCTTCCAAAGCATAAAGTACAACACATTACAGCAACATTTATCTGGAATCAGTAATTACAAATCTGGAATAACAATTAAATAAAAAAAACAAATAAATTCAAAATTCAAACAGACGCTGCTCCAACGGTCGAATCTTACAATTATTGGATTATAAATATGTCTTAACAGTTCCAGTCACCACATCACATTTCAAAAACAAACCCTAGTTTTAAAACAAACCTATTTTTAAAAAAAACCTCTTTTTCAAAACCCTAATGGATTTTCATGGTCTTAGCAGAAGGGAGCTTCAAGCTTTGTGTAAGCTGAATAAGATTCCAGCTAATATCACTAATGTTGCTATGGCTGATGCCCTTCAATCGCTCGATATCGTATGTCTTTTATTTATTTATTTTTTATTTTATTTATTTTATTTCATTATTTTTTTAATAGAAATATGTGCTGATTAGTTGAGATCTATGTTTTAATTTTTTATTGATTTTTAGAAATTATTATTGTATTAGCTTACTCGTTACTAATTGCAGCTGTTTTTGCGGCATATATAGTAGAAATCTGTGTTATTTAAAAGTTTCCTAATTTTTTAACTATGTTGATTTTGTTATCCTTTTATTTTGTTTTGTTTTAATTTAAGAAATTGATATTTGTGGCGATTTGTTATATAGAAGAAGTTTAAAAAGTAGCCCTGTGTTGATTTTGATGAAATGTTTTGGTAATCATTTTATTTAATTGACATTGATGTACATAGAAAAAACAGTTACTGATTTTGTGTTGTATTGATATCAGAAAGAGTTGTCTAGGTTAGATAGTTGTTTTGAAATTGGATTCATGTGCGTATGAACAATTAACGATTTCAGGAACGGTCATATGAAGATCCAGTAAGAATACCAATTTGTGTTTATGAATTATTACCAGTTTGGTAGGTTTTACAAATTTTGGTTTGCAGCTAGTTAGTTATTTTGGTGTAAAATTTACAATTTGGTTAATGACACAGTGATTGATTTTGTTATTTATTGATGTGTGGAACAGTTGTCGGTCTCTTGTATATATGTATATATGTCCGTATAACTTTATAGTGTTTTTATCGTGTTTAGTTGCATCTGATGTGGTTAATTTTTTAAGGTTAACATAGTTCAGTGTGTTTTAGTCAAGAGTGTTATTTATGTGCATATAACAGGTGGCTGATTTCAATCTGTTTTAAATTGGGTATAGGTTGAAGGTATTGAGGAGTATTTGAATGTCTCTCAACCCGAGGCAGGTGATGTGGTTGAACAAGCAAAAAAGGTTGAGGTTCTCTCGCCTAAGGCTCCTCAAACCCGATGTAGGACATCTACTCGACAGAGGAAAACAACCGAACCTGAGAAAGTTGCTGGTACCAGAACTACTACTCGCAGAGGAACCAAGAAAGTTGCTGGTGGGGTTGAGGAATCAAAGAACGAGATGCTCATAACACCCGCTATCTCGAGCTCCAGGAGGAAGGCTGTTGAAACTTCCTCTTGTCGGAATGTCAGCAGCCAACTGAATGAGTGCGAAGAGGAAGCGGATGAAGAGGGTGTAGTGGATCAGAAAGTGGAGCCTGCACTGATGTACACCAGGGGGAAGGTGGATGCTGTGAAAAAGGGGAGTGCTGTGCAGAAAATCGAGAGCACTGTGCAGAAAGCATACAGCACGAGACGCTCAACTAGGGTGACTGAAAAGAAATCTGCAGAGACGAGGGTGAAGAAGGATAGCGGAAAAGCTGTTAAGATTGATTCATTTATGGATGAAGTTAATGTTGAATCAGAAGAGACCAATGTGGAATCAGGTATGCAGTTTTAGCTTTGATGTTTGAGGTCTAACTCACGTGTGAGTGTTCAAGTTATCTTGATACTTAATATCGTTATGTACCATGACTAATTTACTGTAAAACCAATGTTATGCAGAAAACACAAATGCAGTAGTGGAAGACATTTGTAACGCATATGAGAAGCTTGATGTGTTGGTTGTGGAGAAAAGTGATTGCAGTCCAGTGCTCGAGTGCAGCCCGGTGCTTGAGGAGGCTGTGGACTTTGAAGCTACAAATGAAACCTCTAATCCATGTGAGGATTTGAAGGTTGAAGAGAAGTTGGATCTGGGAGAAAAGGCCAGCTCTGAGGCGAAAGATGAACCAAAACCAGAATCAGATGTCATCTCGAGCCCATGTGAAGATGAGAGTTCAGAACAGAATCTCGATTTAGGAGCTGAGATATTGGATGCTAATGAAATTAAGGATGACGATCTTATGGTTTCTGATAAAGGCTCGGAAGAGGAGAGTGTAGAACAGAATCTCGATTTTGGAGTTGCGAAATCGGATGCTAGTGAAGCTAAGGACGACACTTTTATCGCTCCTGAAGAAGACGCTGATAGCTGGTTTGATGATAATGCCAGCCTTGAATCAGGTGAGAGCATGAATCAAGAAGACATGCCTCGTGCTGTTTCAGAGATGAACAATGAAGTTCAAGAGATTGATGGTAAATTTCAAATCTCTACCAATTAATTAAAATTTTATATCATTGATTCATTGTATGTTTTAGCATTAACATTATGATGTCATCATCTTCCTTTAGGGTCTTCGATGATGGTAAGTGATACGATTCTTGATAACAGCGAGAGTGACAGTGAGGCTGAGATGAACAATGAAGTTCAAGAGATTGATGGTAAATTTCAAATCTCTACCAATTAATTAAAATTTTATATCATTGATTCATTGTATGTTTTAGCATTAACATTATGATGTCATCATCTTATGGCTTCTGAAAAAGACTCGGAAGAGGAGAGTGTAGAACAAAATCTTGATTGCGGAGTTGAGAAATTGGATGCTAGTGAAGCTAAGGATGACACTCTTATCGCTCCTGAAGAAGACAATGATAGCTTGTTTGATGATAATGCCAGCCTTGAATCAGGTGAGAGCTTGACACAGGAAGACGCGTCTCATGCTGTTTCAGATGTTATCAACAATCAAGTTCAAGAGATTGATGGTAAATTTCAAATCTCTACCAATTAATTTAAATGTTCTATCATTGAATGTTTTAGCATTAACATTATTATGTCATTATCTTCCTTTAGGTTCTTCAACAATGGCAAGTGAAATGATTCTTGATAACAGCGAGAGTGACAGTGAAGCTGAGAGTGATAATGAAACCGAGAGTGACAATGAGAGTGATATTGAAGCTAAGGATGACGATCTTATGGCTTCTGAAAAAGACTTGGAAGAGGAGAGTGTAGAACAAAATCTTGATTTCGGAGTTGAGAAATTGGATGCTAGTGAAGCTAAGGATGACACTCTTATCGCTCCTGAAGAAGACAATGATAGCTTGTTTGATGATAATGCCAGCCTTGAATCAGGTGAGAGCTTGACACAGGAAGACGCGTCTCATGCTGTTTCAGATGTTATCAACAATCAAGTTCAAGAGATTGATGGTAAATTTCAAATCTCTACCAATTAATTTAAATGTTCTATCATTGAATGTTTTAGCATTAACATTTTGATGTCATTATCTTCCTTTAGGTTCTTCAATGATGGCAAGTGGAATGATTCTTGATAACAGCGAGAGTGACAGTGAAGCTGATAGTGATAATGAAACCGAGAGTGACAATGAGAGTGATAGTGAAGCTAAGGATGACGATCTTATGGTTTCTGAAAAAGACTCGGAAGAGGAGAGTGTAGAACAAAATCTCGATTTCGGAGTTGAGAAATTGGATGCTAGTGAAGCTAAGGAGGACACTCTTATCGCTCCTGAAGAAGACACTGATAGCTTGACACAGGAAGACACGTCTCATGCTGTTTCAGATGTTATCAACAATCAAGTTCAGGAGATTGATGGTAAATTTCAAATCTCTACCAATTAATTAAATTGTTATATCATTGAATGTTTTAGCATTAACATTTTGATGTCATTATCTTCAGGTTCTTCAACGATGGCAACTGAAATGATTCTTGACAATGAAACCGAGAGTGACAATGAGAAAAGCTTGAGCCCTGTTGAGAAATTGGATGCTAGTGAAGCTAAGGACGACACTCTTCTCGCTCCTGAGGAAGACACTGATAGCTTGTTTGATGATAATGCCAGCCTTGAATCAGGTGAGAGCTTGACACAGGAAGACGCGTCTCATGCTGTTTCAGATGTTATCAACAATCAAGTTCAGGAGATTGATGGTAAATTTCAAATCTCTACCAATTTTAATTAAAATGTTATATCATTGAATGTTTTAGCATTAACATTTTGATGTCATTATCTTCCTTTAGGTTATTCAAAGATGGCAAGTGAAATGATTCTTGGCAATGAAACCGAGAGTGACAGTGAAGCTGAGAGTGATAATGAAACCGAGAGTGATAATGAAGCTGATGAAATCACCAGAGAGGATATGGAACAAGTGTCTGAAAACACAGGTGTGTACTATTCACCTATTTTCTAATTTAAGCCTCAACATATGGGTACCTTTTAATCTTGCGATATATAATGTGGGTTTTCTGATATTTCAGATAATGAATCATTTGATGTAACCTCCACCATCAAATTTGAAGATCTTAAGCCAGAGCAATCTACTGAAACAAATGCTAATGAAAAGGCAAATTCTGGCGTTTCTTTAAATGAATCATTTGGCCAAATCTTTGTTTCTGCCCCTAGTTTTCCAACTCGTGCGACACCAATCAAGAACGCTACTCCATTCAAGAACACGAGTATTGTCACAGATGACAAAGAGAACTTTGTGGTCGAAGGAAAGAAGAGCAAGAAAGAGATAGATGCAACTGCGTATAGTATAAGGCATCTAAGAAAGCAGATCAAAGCATTGACACTTAAATCCAGTGGCAATGAAGATGCTAGTAAGGTAAACTAGCGATTCTCGAGTCCCTTAAATAAATATATTCTTTCATTTGTGGTGTTAATATGCTAATTTAATCTTATATCTTTCTTCAGGAGGCTGCTACAACAAGACCAGCGTTGCAAGCCATTTGTGAGAACCAGATGGTGGGTGGTGAAACAAAGAACTAAGAGCCTACTTGCTGAAGTTGCGTGTTTAGCTGTTTTCTGTTTACTTTTTTCTTATAGTAGCAAATAAAAACTTTGAGTCTTATCATTACTGATGATATTGAGGTGAAAGTGCTTTGGTCCTCCAACAGTCTAGCCGAATATTTGTAGGAGAGATTGGGATGAGCAATGACTATTGATTCGTCCCATAAGTTACAAAGATGGATCAGCATCTTCTGATCTCAAGTATCCCTGAACTTCTTGTACGGGTCTAAATGTTGTAACCGAAATACGTATAATATTATTATCATTTTCAGTATTACCTTCTATACATTTTCTTTAGATTGGGCCTAATCACTTCATAATTTTACATCATCTGATATGAACCTGGGAAATTTTATCAGTATCTTCTGATCTGAAGTATCCATGAAGACATGAAAAACAAGTTGTTCTTTCCAACAAAGTCACCAACAAGAAGTTTTATCAATGGATTTAAACATCCACCACCCAAAATGAAAATCATACACAACCAACAATTTCAGAAGTGCTCAATGAACCCACATCACCCAGTCGGTTGAACATCTGAAAACAATTCTGGTTAACAACAGCAGTGTATGTTACCAGTGCTTTTGAAACTAATTATGAGCCAATGTGAGCCCATTAAATAACAAAACTTTATGCAGCTAATAGGCTCAAATTTGACTACTAAGTCTAACTAAACAAACCATTTGCGGGTTCGCAAGCAATGCAAAGTACGAATCATCAAATCTTTAGATTCAAAAGTCTGATTTGAAGTTTTTTATTGAAGGTTTTGTTCCAATTTCATTCAAGGAATTTAAACAAAAGGATTCTTTTATAAAAGAGGTCTAGATAATGTCAAAATGGGTTCAAATGTGGATTTTTAGGGGTCAAGAGAGAGGTCGAACACGACAAATTGAGTCCTATTGTTCGTTTTTCTTGTTGCTAAATGCCGGGTTACGTCTAGATTGTTAGTTAGACAACTATTATAGAAATATATATACAACTAGCCTTAAGCCTGCCCCGATGAAGCGCTAGCATTAAGTATTTTTATTAAACATAAATGTAGTACAAAATATTGTTTAAATTATATACTTCGTGTTGACGAGAGCATAGATAAACATAGAAATTATTGTTGATAAGTAGGAAAGGATTGTGATCATTATGGAGTCCTAGAATGTAGGAGTAATTTACGTAATTCTGTTGTAAAAGTTATTATATATTCATGTACCATCTAGGAATGAAAATACAATTTACACCAAAATAAACCTCGTATTGCTCTTTGATTACCGGTCTATATGGTATCAGAGACTACAAAAAAAATTCTTTGAACCTACAAACCACGTACCGAATGGCTGGTGACAAGGGAGATGCGTCAACCCAAAACCCGGTGATCGTCCAGAATGTCCAGGACGCCCCGTTTCCGACTGGTATCACCCTTGATGACACGAACTACCCACTGTGGTCTCAATTAATGGAGATGCGCATCGGGGCACGAAATAAATCCGGCTTTATCACCGGAAAAACACCGAAGCCCACAAACGGAGATGAAAAAGCTCTTGAAGCTTGGCTGATAGACAACAATCGAGTCAAAAGCTGGCTGATTGATTCGATGTCTCCTTCCTTGATCCGCCGGTTTATCAGGCTACAGACGGCGGCTGAAATCTGGGAGGCAGTCGGAAAAACCTTCTTTGACGGAACCGATGAAACTCAACTATTCGAACTTAACCGGCGATCATTCAACACCCGACAGGGTGGACGTGCACTGCCGACGTACTACAATGAATTGGTGAGTATCTTTCAAGAAATCGATACTCGAATCACTACACAGGAAGAAACGGTAAATGAAACTGTTTCAGTAAACAAAACAATCACTCGTCTTCGTGTACACATATTCTTAGCGGGACTGGATGCGGAATTCAGTCAAGCCAGAAGCGAAATCCTTAGAAAAGACCCTCCGTTAAGCCTGGAATCTAGTTATGCTTACGTAAGAAAGGACTACAGCCAACGACAAACCATGGAGGAGCCCAAAGTTGAACCCGACAGCCTCGTACACATGGCCTCGCGTAATGGTCCACAAAAAGGAAAAAACATAGCCGGAAAAAAGAACTCGTTTACTTGTACTCATTGTGGAGAAGAGGGTCACTCGAAACAACGATGTTATGAAATTATAGGCTACCCGGAATGGTGGGATTTCACGAAAAAACCAAGGAAAAAAGTCGGGCAAGCAACTGTTGTAACAACAGCTCGAGATGTTCCAGTGGCGGCCCACACCACCAACGCCATGTCGGACTCAGGTATGTCTTGTAACACCCAAACGAAAATTGATAATAATTGGATCATAGACACGGGTGCCACTGATCACATGATAAATGATAAACAACTCTTAAGCTCATCATGTACCCCTAAGCAAAGTGTGATTCATACTGCAAGTGGGGAAACCGAAAAAGTTATATGTGAAGGAAGTGTTCGTGTATCAAATTCTATGAACCTTGATTCAGTTCTTGTAGTCCCATCCTTATCATCTAACCTGTTATCCGTCAGTCAAATTACAGAAGCCCTTAATTGTTATGTGATTTTCTGGCCAAATTACTGTGTGTTTCAGGACATAGCAACACACAAGACGCTTGGTTGTGGTACTAGGAAGGGAAGATTATACTACTTGGAGGATGATTCTAGGAGTCAAGCGTTTCATACGGGAATAAAAGAAGCAAATAAGTCTATGGCGATGTTGTGGCACCGTTGCTTAGGACATTTATCATTTAGTTATCTCAAAAAATTAAAACCAAAGTTGTTTTTGAATTTAGTTGAAAGTGAATTTAAATGTGGTATTTGTGAGTTAGCTAAGAACACAAGGATTTCGTATGTTTCTAGTGATAATAAAGTTTCTGTTCCACTTATCAAAATACATTCAGATGTATGGGGACCTGCCCCAATACCCACACCGAGTGATGCTCGTTATTTCGTTACGTTTATTGATGAGTGTACTAGAATGGTTTGGGTTGCTTTGTTAAAAAATAAAAGTGAGGTGTTGATTGCTTTTAAAGAACTTTACCACCATATTAAGACTGAATATAGAGTAGACATCCAGACTTTGCAATCAGATAATGGTGGTGAATACATAAATCATGAGATGGCTCGTTTTTGCCAAGAAAACTCTATCCGACAACAAACCTCTTGTGCTCGAACTCCCCAGCAAAACGGCCTGGCAGAAAGACGGAATAGACAGTTACTTGAAATTGTACGCGCTTCATTGTTTGACATGAATGTACCCCGAGATTTATGGGGAGAAGCCGTTAGGTCGGCTGCATATCTCATGAATAGGACGCCATCTCGAGTACTAGATTTTGCTACACCTTTACAAAAGTTACAGGAACTTGTGAAACAACCCATCAACCTAGGACTCGAACCACGAATATTTGGTTGCACCGCATATGTTCATCAAAACACGGGTAAACTCGAACCAAGCGCAATAAAGTGCATGTTCATAGGATATGCAACTCAGAAAAAGGGCTATAGATGTTATAGTCCGCTCGATAAGAAAGTGTATGTGTCTCGTGATGTGTCGTTTCACGAAACTACAAAATACCATGGAGGTGAGAATTTACTTCAGGGGGAGATGAACGAAGAAGTAAATTCCCAAGATATAACTGAGTTTGTTATGGAGGAAAATCTCGAACAGCAAGGAAATGATCAACATGATCATTCACACGACGGAACTCCATCTGGTCGAGAAGTTGAACCCGAAATTGAATCCGACTTTGATGGGCCTGAACCAACAAGTGATGGGCCTGAACTAACAAATCACGAATTTTTTGATGTTATGCAGGATAACGAAGAAGCCCAGGCCCAAGATCTTGGAGCGAGTGCCGAAAATGTTGAGCCTGAGGCCCAAGATTCCCAGAATTTCGTTCCACTCACTGATCAGGGATATCAGCTTCCTGTTAGGAGTACACGAGGGATTCCGAAGCCCCAATACCGAGCTGATTTAAACACCAAGGCAAAATACCCGATCGGAAATTACATTTCATACCATCGTCTAGCAAAATCACATGTAGCTGCCATCGAAAGATTATCCAGTGTAGTAATCCCACGAGACGTACAAGAAGCCATGAAAGACAAACGATGGAAGAAAGCAATAATGGAAGAAATTGAAGCACTGATAAAAAATCAAACCTGGGATCTCGTGACATTGCCTCAAGGAAAGAAAGTAGTGGGTTGCAGATGGATTTTTACCGTAAAATTGGACTCTAATGGAAATATTGATCGGTATAAGGCGAGGCTCGTGGCTAAGGGATATACGCAGAAATATGGCATCGATTATGGAGATACTTTTGCTCCGGTAGCAAAAATGAACACGATCAGAATTCTAATCTCCATAGCTGCAAATGAAAACTGGCCTTTGAAACAATTCGACGTGAAAAACGCGTTCTTGAACGGATACTTGGAAGAAGAAGTATACTTAGAGCCTCCTCCTGGTATAAACTGTAGCGGAAAAGTATGTAAACTTAAAAAGGCGTTGTATGGTTTAAAACAGTCGCCTCGGGCATGGTTTGGTAGATTCTCAGCATTTATGAAGAAGATTGGATACAAACAAAGTGATGCTGACCATACCTTGTTTGTTAAAAATGCAAACAAAAAGATTACGGCTCTCATTGTATATGTGGATGATATGGTGGTAACTGGAAATGACGATTACGAACTCAAGGATCTTCAATCCCGTCTTGCCACAGAATTCGAGTTAAAGGACTTAGGTCCATTGAAGTATTTTTTGGGTATTGAAGTGTCAAGGTCAAGGAGCGGAATTACTATGTGTCAACGAAAGTATATACTTGATTTGTTAGCTGAGACTGGGATGTTGGATTGCAAACCCATCGACACACCAATTGAAATGAACCATCAGTTGGAAATTCTTCCGGATCAAGTACCAACTAATCGAAAGAGGTACCAAAAACTCGTTGGAAAGCTCATTTATCTATCACATACTCGACCGGACATCGCCTATGCAGTAAGTGTTGTTAGTAGATTTATGCATGCACCAAGTGAAGAACATATGAAGGCTGTATACAGAATTTTGAGATATCTAAAGGCCACACCAGGGAAAGGCTTATTTTTTGGAAAGAGACAAGACAATAGTGTACAAGGATACACCGATGCAGACTGGGCTGGTGATCGAACGGATGGTAAGTCAACTTCTGGATACTTCACTTTCGTTGGAGGAAATTTGGTTACGTGGAGAAGTAAAAAACAAAAGGTGGTGTCGAGATCAAGTGCGGAGGCCGAATATCGAGGAATGGTTCATGGTGTCTGTGAATTGCTATGGATAAAACGAATTTTACGAGATATTGGGATATCTGTAGTTAGTCCGATTAAACTACATTGCGATAACGAGTCTGCAGTAAAAATAGCGAACAACCCAGTACAACATGACCGGACTAAACATGTAGAAATCGACAGGCATTTCATAAAGGATCATTTGGAACGGAAAACTATCGAATTGCCACATGTGAGCTCTGAAGAACAACTAGCTGATATGTTGACTAAGGCGGTCTGCGGGAGAGTATTCGAATGCTCTCTTGACAAGCTGGGAATGATGGATATACATTCCCCACCTTGAGGGGGAGTGTTGACGAGAGCATAGATAAACATAGAAATTATTGTTGATAAGTAGGAAAGGATTGTGATCATTATGGAGTCCTAGAATGTAGGAGTAATTTACGTAATTCTGTTGTAAAAGTTATTATATATTCATGTACCATCTAGGAATGAAAATACAATTTACACCAAAATAAACCTCGTATTGCTCTTTGATTACCGGTCTATACTTAGTACATGACATAATGTTGAAAGATAAATAGTTAACGTAAAACGCCATTTGTAAATAATCCGGAATAAAATAACTAACTTGAGTGTATCACTAAACTTAACCTACACCATTTCATGACCTTTACCTCCTTGTCCCCTACAACACTTTTAGCTTTAGCCAAAATTAGCTTTTAAGCTAAAAATACTTGCTTGTTGCGTTTTAAACTACTTCATATGTACATAATACATACTACAAAATTCAGGCTGCACCTTCTCTTCACTTGCACCACTTTAACCCATAATAAGCGTGTTTTGAGTCAAAGGCTACTCTTCATCGCTATCATTATTGAAAACTAATGCAACAACTACTTTCGGCTTCTTGGTAGCACTCTTAAGTGAACTCTGCATGAGATAAACAAAATAAAAGGCTTACTTATTCAGAAACAATGGGAGGTCGTGCTCTAGGTTCCAAAATTTAAATTATTGCAGTAGTTGGGGATTTTTCCTAACAAAGGCAGCGATACCCCTTACAATAAGTGATATTAGCTTCAACCCATATCTTTTTAACCTCTATTTTCCTATGTTTGACCAATTAGAGATACAAAATAAACTCATTTGGCTCATTCATATCTTATAACCTTTGTTAGCATGATATCTATTTCAAGACAAAATCATCATCCCCATTTGATCATAGATAGGGGATACTGACTTCCTGTACATCCAGCAAAAGCACAGAAAAATATTCACTATGTATGCATAAACGGATAACTGCAGATTAACTTACTAAACCCTTATAAGGAAAACTTTAACGATCCTAAATATATAATTTATGTATCTAATATGTAGAAAAGGTATTAGTAGGCCAACCCGACCCATGCCATTTTGGCACATCAGAAAATTTACTCGCTTTGACTTAATTTCAACAATAGCTCAAGCAAGTTTTATCTTTAGTCTATCTAAGATGTTGTATACTTGTATTGATTTAATACTTCAAAGAAAGTTTCCTAACTGATATACTTGAATGACTTGAACTAACACAAAGAAGCAAGGGGCAATTGCATATATACCCAATTATTTCCTTTTTGTATGAAATGGAGGGGTATATGCTTCCGATAGGTCATTTGACTTGTATCGTTTATTGCTATTTATATAAGATCGATTAAAGATGAATAACATGATTGGCCCTTTCTAAGTATGTGAATCAAGATTGGCCACTATAACAATATATCACACATTCATGAATATAACGAAATAAAATAAATAAATAAATAATCCTTACCTCTACTAAGAATAAAAATAACATACTTTTGTGGTCCCCAAAACCAGAGGCTTTAATTGCATCAGTCTTTAGCGCACCTCAAAGCCGGGTCACTGCAAGAGTAGTATTGTTCGACGTCTTCCACAACAACCAATCGGGTGCCCTCCTTTAGCATCATCTTGGAAGAAATCAAAGATGTCTCCTGCATCAATGACCTTTTTGTCAACCAAAACCAACTGCACCATAGAAGAAATCACACACGGCACACACCATCTAACTTATATACTATCACATTAACATACAAAAGAAATCATTTATGAAGACAAACTGTGTTCTTCAAATTTCCTATGGCATACGCAAATCCAAACACTTAGCTTCAGGATTGACATAAAAACCACCTTTCAACCTCAGCTCACATTTCAACTGAATTACACAATTACAATAAAGGAAATAGATCAACAAACACAAAGACTTTGGTTATTTTTCAATCATCCGCTATTGTGGGATAAAACAGCAGTAAAGGAGTAAATTGGATATCAAAGTTTGCCTCTAAGTAGATCTCGACATGGTAAATTCGATGTTAATCGTATGATATTAGCTTTTGAGTCAGTCGTCACCGTATCCTTTATTTCGCACTGGTGCTGCTGGCTTACAGGCTTCTGCACCCTGATCAAAGATATAATTGATGTGTACTTATTCACACATCCTTTTTAGATCTTAAATCAGACCAAAAATACCAAATACTAACCAAATATGCCAAGAAATAGTGTGTTTTTGTATTTGTGTATGTGTAGGTACGGATATGTGAAAAATGGACAAAAACAAAGCAAAACCGACAAAAACGAGCACGAGAATGGAAAAAGGTCAAAAGCCGGAGCCGGGGAAGCTTAATGATCAAAGAGAGCTCATAAAGTCAAAACAAGTCCTCCAAGATTCATAAAGTTGCATGAAAGACCCTTGGAAGAAGTTTAAAGAGTTTGGCAAAATCGTTCCTCCAAGTTTCACATATTGACAAGTTTGGTCCTTTGAAGAAATATTTGAAGAAAATTCAATTATGGTCTTTCATAAATAAAAAAATTACAACTTTAGCCCTTGGATAATACTTTATGAAGTTAACATCTTTGGTCCCTGGATTTTCAGAATGTACACTTTTGATCCTTGTTATTTTAAACCAAAAATCTCTAATCCTAAATTACAAAACAACCGGATCCACTAATAATAATAAATCCAAAAAATACCCCATAAGCCCAAAAACCCCATAGGCCCAAAACATAACCAGCCTAAACCCTTTTACACCTCTATCCGATCCACCTCCTATACCCGGTCAACAAATAATAATAATACCCAAAATCCCATTCCCGCCCCCCAAAATCAGTTTTTACCCAGGAGATTTACTGTTCCATGAACCCTAAATCCCTATCCCACAAAATTACCCCCAATTAGTAATAATTACCCAATGATTGGGATTCTAGAAGCTTACGCACATGTCAGGGAATGTCAGGAGCACACGTGGACCAATTAGAGCACACACGTAGGATCCCCAATCATGGGCACATGATCCAAGGGATGATATTGATGGGAAGAATCTAGAAACTGATCAAACGGCTTCAAGAGGGCTTAAACAAACACAACCTTACCTGGATTGCTGACATGGACCACCTAGAAGCATCCCCAAGCTCATTTCAATCGGCTATAAATACCATCTCATATCATGTAATCTAGTGTGTAGTTTTTGTGTAGGTTTTATTGTAATAGATAGCTTTTTACTATTTTTATTGTAATCTCTTATAATTGTACTCAGCTTTATAAGTTTGATGAAATTCTTCTTTTATTGCAAATTTTAGCTTATAATCTTAATTTCTACTTTAGTTTCAGTTAAAGCTTATTTCCTGTTTATTGTTAGTTTGTTTAATGTTCTCATTTAGTTTTGTTCATCTTATATTAAAAAACCAAAAAAAAACCAGAAAATCCTCAAAAATTACAAAAATAATTTTTACTTTACAAAACTCAGTTTCATTTAGCTTTTTAGTAGTTCATATAAGCTCATTGTTGCTTTTCAATAGCCTTTGTGAGCTTATTAAATCAGTTCTATTAGAAATTTACTTGGTCAATAGAAGTCAACACTCAGCTTATTCAATAAGCTGAGCTTATTCTGAAAGAGATTTGACAGTCCAAGGGAGCCATTGGCCTGTCTAAAGACAGGCAAGCTAAGTGAACCCCCTCTGTTTGAGCTGAGGGGGAATTCCATTTGTAAGTATCCATTTTTACTTTATAAATTGCATAGTAGCTTTCAATAGTTTAGATCTGATCATTGTTGTTTATTTCTGTGTCTATTCAGTAGTATAATCTATATTTAGTTTTGCTTTAGTAGTTTGAAGTTCATAAGTATAGTTTACAATTTCAGTTGAGCTTACTGTTGCATTAGTAGTATCTGTGTTCCTATTGTGGTTTGGGTTTGAAATCTCTGTTCCTGTGTTATATAAGCTTTAGTGATCATTATTGGAATTTAGTTTGGTAGTTTGGATCGCTGTTACACCTTGGTGCTTAACTAAATCACTAAGTTGGTCACATACAAGGGTGTTTGGATCAGTAGGTGTACGCTGTGTTTGAGTGTTCTCCTGGAGGTTAACTTGGTTCAATCACATCAAGTTAGGTATAAGTAAGATAGCTGAGTCATAAAACTCAGTAAGTTTAAGGCAAAAAGTCAAAATCAATATTCATCAAGCTTATACTTGTTTTTGAGGATTTGTGTCTTGGTTAACTGTTAGGATTAGGGTACTTTTAGTTTAATTTAGTAGTAAATTAGCTTATTACTTCATATAGGATAAATTTAGATCAGTAAAGTCTCAACTTAGTCAAATTTCATTTGTGTCTAAAAAGTCAAAATAGCATTTTCAAATAGTTCATGAGCATCTGATCTGTGACTCATTTAGTGGTGCAATTGTGGTGGAATTTGGGCATTTTCAGTTTAGAGGTAGTTTCTAGTATAAGGATTAAAGTTCTGCTTTTACTTTGCTAAAATTAACTCACTAGGGCACTTATAAATAAGCTGCAAGTAAGTCTTTTTAGCTATACATTTCTGATTTAAAGTACAAACTGCATAAGTGCTTTCTTGCTTATCCTAAGTGCTTACTTCATCATCATAAGATTTTTTGGGCTTATAGAAGTATGCTTAACTGTTCCTGAGCCTTTGGTGCTTATTGGGTGGCTACTGCTTATTGATAAGTGCTTATTGTAACTACTATTGGGCCCATTCTGCTTTTCCTAAGTGATTTTCTGGTCATTTCAAGTTGCATCAAGCTTTAATTAGTACAATAGACCTTCTGTGAGCTTGTGGAACAATTTGGTGATTATTGCTTATTATTAAGTGCTTATTTCTACTGCTTATTAACCCATTCAGCACTTCTTAAGCTTATTTTTCAGATTTCAAATTTTTCCTAGGATTAGAATATTACTTTAGAATTTTCTTGAATTTTTCAGATTTTTCTGAATTTGTTTGCTATTTTCTAATTAAATATTAGTTTTTAATCAATTTTTAATACTTTTTAAATACCAAAAATCCCAAAAAAATCAGAAAAAGCATAAACAAATCCAAAAATATTTTAGAAAATAGTTTTTAGTTATTTTAGATTTTTCAAAATTAATTTTGTATTTTTCTCACTTAATTTCCATTTTCTTTTAATTTTTAATTAGTTAAATTAGTTTTTAATTCATAAAAATTAAATAAAAAGTCAAAAAAATATTTTTCTTCTCAAAATTTTCTTTTATCATTTTTAACTTAAGAAAATTATTTTCAAACCCGTAGGATTAGCCTAGCTTCAAATTCACTTTTTAATTCGCGCGTTTACGTTTTAGCTTACGGTTTTGATTCTACGTTACATTTTAGGTTTGGTAATTTGATTTACTTGCTTAATTGGTTAATTGTGCTTCATTTTCATATTCATTAGTTTAATTCCTATTGAAATCACTTTTTTCCACTTTCACGACACTTTTCACGAACCGGAAATTTCAAATTTCATTTACACCTTCACACGGACTACGATCTCGGGATTTGTATTTCCTTCAAACCCTTTGGAGAAATATAAATACTCTATACTATAAACTATATTTGATTTCAAACCAATCAATAATCAACAACCCACATTAGTAGAAACCGATAAACATAGCTTCACGAACACTACCTTGTTCTTGGTAACAATGAGGTAGTTTATGGTAGTGGTTTTTGTTCTCAATTGAAAAACAAAAGACTGTCTAGTATTTTGGATGCGTAAACTACCATTGGTATCATTTTTTGGTGACTCACTGTTCCATAAAACATATATTGATTTTAGTGATTTTGCATCTTTACAATTTTGTGACAATATTGCCCAAATATGTAT
Organism: Artemisia argyi; assembly: GCA_030686995.1. Taxonomy (NCBI): domain Eukaryota; kingdom Viridiplantae; phylum Streptophyta; class Magnoliopsida; order Asterales; family Asteraceae; genus Artemisia; species Artemisia argyi. The sequence continues at coordinate 90,779,919 of CM060699.1, forward strand.
TAATAAATCAGTAACATAACAATCCTAAACCATTTTTATCAATGGCATGACCCCTAATTTGTTACCTCATATATAACTCAAATCCACTCGGTCATGGACTGTTCAAAGCATAGTGGGAAATAATGAGATAAAGTAACATTTAAATGTCTAGTAAGCAAAAAAAAATGCCAAAAAATAGCTTATAAAAGTAGTAAAGAATATACGACAATAAGCACACAAAAAGTATCCAAAATAGCTTATAAAAGCACAACAGTATATAAACCAATAAGCACGCTTGGTTGTATAAGCACTAACCAAAAACCCACTAATTTAGGCTACCACTAATTCTTAGAATCTTCGAGTGACTTTGCATAACAACAGTAATTCCAACCTTTCGGTAAAAACGGAATGTACATCGGCTGGTGTATAAGATATTTAGATATACCTTTCATGAAAGATTTTAAGGAACAACTCTCTGCTCCATCAACTTCTGATTTGATATTTAGTGTAGCTGCCGCAAGTTCACTCTCACATTCATTAAGAGACTTAGTAATAAGCGTTGCAACCTTCAAGAAAATATCAACAAATTAAGTATTTGAATACACTGAGAGTACTTACTTTTATAACTAATACAATTAACAGTGGAATAACTATCTCATAAGAAAGTCTAATGCAAATACGGATTTCCAGCAACCTAATGTAAACAGAAATTATTATATCTTTGGCCCTTTAGTTCGTTGTGTGGGCATTTAAGTTTATTATATATTAGAGGGGTAAAAAAGAGTATCTTGAACAGAGCATTTGTCAAGTAAATACCTTAGTTCTGTAACAGGTACTGCAGCAGGTATGTTCAGCTGTGCCATCCAATCTTGAGAGCTGCAAAATATGCACAAATATATAAGTTTACAAAAAGATGCAAGAGCACAATGGCCAGTAAACTGTAAACATAATAAACAGTATAAAATACTATTCAAATAAAGCCTAAAGATGAAAATAAAAGACCAACTATACTGTGAAATATTCAAAAGAAATTAGTGGCCAAGATATAACCAATCACTCTATATAATTAGCAGTTTCAGTAAGCAATCATAAACAAAAACAACCCCCTATATCTTCTCATATTGCCTACATTATTACAATTATCACAGTATTTCAAAATTTGTTACACTATATCAAGATTTACTAAATATAATACATTAACACCAAAATCATAGTGTATAATTCATCAAATAAAAATAATATACAACATACTAATGAGTACCATTCATCAAATAAAAATAAAGAAAACGAATATCTAACCTGTTGGATATAAAATTGGGTGCTTCATTGTTTGTAACGATCATAGGGTCGGGATTGATTTTGATTGTAACGATTATTATGTTTGTAACAATATTTCAATGGATTGATTTCTGGAAGTATGTTTTTCGATTGGGTAAGACAATTGGGGGTTTCATTGTTTGGGACGCAAAATGATTGTGAACGAATTGAATGATTTAATTCGGTGGATTGATTTTTTAGGGTTTTTTTCAACCGAAATTTAAGATGGATGATTTAATTCGGTGGATTGTTTTCTAGAAGTTTAATTTTTGATTGGGTAATAAAATTGGGGGTTTCATTGTTCTTTTGATCATTATGTTATTTGATCCACCGATTGGGTGTTTGAGTGTGTGTTTTTTGTTTACATTAAATGCTATAGGCGACATTGCATATGGTGAGCGGGATAGCCCGCGTGTTGCTGCGGGATTGCTGTGTTGTCGAGTGGTATATGAAGAGTTTGTAAATATGCAAATTCAGTTCACCACTATACATGTAAAGTGTGAAGCGAAATTTCGAGTCATGCTTCAATGTTTGTGGAACTTAAAAATAACATTCACCGTAATGGACGCTTACAGTTTATAAGCACATTTAGATAAGTACCTAACCACGTGTTTACTGAAGAGTAGCAGTCTTTTAGTAAAAATGTTCGTTAATAAGCGAATACATACTAATAATGCAAAAACCTCCAAAGTGTCTGAAAGTGCTTACAATAAGAACTTACACCCATTACAAATGGTCAACAAGGTCAAACTGCCTAGAGTCAATCTCCGCGGAATACAGTGGTTTCCCCGGGTCGTTATGTCCCGACGAGGTGTAGATGGTTAAAAAAACGGTTTCGTGATCGGGTGAATTTGGACAGGAAAAGGTTTGAGTGAGATTAAACTAAGGAATATACGAAGAAATAGCTTAAATAAGCTATATGATGATTAAGTGAAAGTTAGAAAAACCAGAAACGTTTAAAACCTAAAACGCATACGTTCACGTTTAAATAAAACGTAAACGTACAAAATAAAACGTGAAAAATGAAATCTGAAAACACCCAGGGGGTGAAAATGACTTTTTTACAGACTACAAGGCAAAAGAAAATTTTTAGAAAAAGAAAATAAATTTTAACACTAATTATTTATTTATTATTAATTAAATACCAATTATTACTAATTATTAATATTTAAAACACTTAAATATAATATAATATTAATTAAGCACTAGAAAAATGAAAATAAAATTTCTAAAATTATAAAATAACTAAAAAAAAAGTTTTAAAAATAAAAATATGTATTTTTGTCTTTTTGTGGTTTTTCTATTAATTAATTACTAATTAAACATTAATTATCTAATTAAACTATTTTAAATTATAAAAAATAGTAAATGAACAGTAAAAATTACAAGAAAATTTTTAAAATTATTTTACATTATATAAAAGCTAGGAAAAATATAAAAACTAGGTTTTGCTTTATAAAAACTAATTATGCTATTTAATACTTAATATTAATTAATAATTAATAAAATTAAGATTAATTCTAATAAATACTAAATAATAAAATAAAAATCTGAGAAAATTATTATAATTACTTTAATATAAGAGGAATTTAAGAAAAATATAAAATAGCTAAGTACTTAACAAAAAATATAAAAATGAAAATGAAAATTTAAATAAAATTAAATAGAAACTATCACTTAATATTAAAACTTGATTTTCTGGATTTTCTTTTGGAAACTTATTTTACAACTAAAAATGAAAAACTTTTGTAAAAACAAACTTTTTATAACTTACAAATAAGCAAAATATAAGCTAAATGGTGTGACAGTTGACTTTTGTTGACTGTGGCAAGAAATAAGCTAAAATGGCATTAAGTGGGACCCACTATAGATGATTCAGGTTTAAACTAGTTATAGGAACTTGATTAAGCTGGAAAATACCAAGTTTGGCCACAGAATAAGCAATAAGCTTCAAAATAAGCACTCCAAAAACCAAAATGAACACAGATATGGGACAAAGTTGAGATGTGGTTTCAGGCGGGGCCCAGGGGTCTTGGGGTCAAACAAAAGGTCAACTCAAGGAACCTGGTATGGGGAGTTGAAATGAACCAAGGTTGGGCACTGGGACCCACAAGGGTGGCCAGAAAACCACCACCAAGTGGTGGTGGTGGTGGGGTGATATCTGCTGTGAACAGGGGAGGTTGCAGCCCTGCAGCCCACTTTGGGGGCATGTGGAATCTAGGGAAAAAATTGCAAAAATAAAAAGACCAATGGAGCTTAAAGTTGAGCTGTTAGATTTCAATTAGGAACAAATTTCAAGCTCAGAAACCTTACACAAAATTCAATTAAATTCTTTGAAGTTTTGTAAAAATCTGAAGTGTACACTTTGACTTTTGAATGAAACTTTGCTATTTGACTTTGTTGTACTTTGATTTGATCTTGCTGACTAAATGTGATGTTATTACTTAGTCTGAGTCTAAATTAAGCACACTTATTAAGATTTAAGCTGATTTGATGATTATGGATTTCACGAAATCCCATCAGTTAACTGCCATAAGGATCAAAGGTGAGATTTGACTTTTAAGACTAAAACTATCAATTTTATGATACTAACTCTCTAGTAACAACCTGAGTGTTCTGTCTAACCAAGTTTCAAGCCCTAACAAACTCAGAAACACAGGGTACTAAGTTATTCCAAACACCCCCTTAACAACTGTGAACTTGAGGTTTTTAAAGGATATTACTAGTTAAATCCATAAAACTGATACATGGTGACTTATTATGATGTATGAAACTGTTTTAAGCATGCAAATACTAGAAATATCACTAAATAACCAAAAATCACACAAATGACATTTTAGCAGTTTTAAACAAGATTTATGAAAACAAGAATACTAAAGAACAAAGTTGAGATATTAAGCTTTAACTAAACTAAATAGCACTAGTTAAACACAATAGCATCAAAATAATCATTTAAAAGCTATTTGACAGTAGCTATGCAAGATTGTGAACAAAAGCTTACAAAGGATTTCCACTGAGATCACAAAACAAGGACCAAGTAACCAACCTATGGATCTCCACAGATCACTAATACACCCATTCCAAATTCAGAATTATCTCTGCACATTCTTCTTCTTCTTCTTCTCTTTTTTTTATATTTTTATTTTATTTTTCATAAATATTTTTTGTATTTTCTTCTAATTGGATTGAAATTGAAATTGGAATTGAAAGTAAATTGCAGAACTGAAGAAACTTATATTAATTAAAAGGAAACAGATACAACATTGTTTTTTTTCTGGATTAAAAGTTACATGAAATTTGAAATTACAATAAAATTAAAACTAAATTCTACTACCCTCTTCCTTCCACAGTTGCCCCTTTTATCTTGGTGAATTAGGGTTTCAGAGGGCCCACTTGAGCAATCCCATCTCTAAAAATGACCATTGGATGATGATACTGCATCTTGGCCGTTTGATTGAATTGGGCAGGAAAAAAGGAAATAACAAGTTGGGTCCTGATAACTGGCAGAGGGGTGCTATTTTGTTGTTTTGTTGTTGTTTGGTTAGGCCAAGGGGGGGGGGGGGGGAAGAGTGTGACAGAGGAGAAGGTGGGTTGTGATGATGGTGTTGTTGCAGGCTATAGGGAGGTAGGGGGTGAGGTGGATGATGAGGTGGAGGTAGTCAAAGGTCAAGGGTTGACCGTTTGACTTGGGGGGGGGGGGGAGGGGGAAGTATTAAAATGGACGAGGGTTTGTTTTTGTTATTAGTGGTGGGATTTTGAGAGATGGGCTATGGTGGAATGGATCAGATTTGCATGGGGTGGGCTTAGGGTGTGTTTTGTGGATTGGGTGGTATTGTGTTTTGTTATTTGGATTTTAGGGAGAAGTAGTAACATAGGGTCCGGTTGGTTTGTACACAAAATAACACAAGGACCAATCATGTAACTTTCTGATTTTTGAGGGGCTGTAAATGACACATTCCCAAAGATATTAAAAGGACCAAAGTTACCATGTGTAAATAGTACAAGGGTGATGAAAGTTATTTTTTTCATTTTTAAATCCCAAGGACTACTTTTGCCATTTTTAAAACTCGAGGACCGAAATTGCCATTTGATAAAAAGTTTCATTCAAGGACCATTTGTGATAAATTGTGATTTCCCAAGGGCTTAAATTGTAAATTTCCCATTTAAAAATGCCCAGGGACTAATTTTGACAATCTTTAAAAGTTCAGGGACCTTTTATGTCAATTTGGATTTTTAGGGATCAAACATGTAATTTTCTCAAACTTTTTACCCAAGGACTTGTTTTGACAATTTTTGACTTTAGAAAACCTTGGGTTGACTTTTCTTTCATTTTAAAACTTCAGGGACTAGTTTTGCCAATGTTTGAAACTTGAGGGACTAAAACTGCCAATTATGCAAACTTTGTTCATTTTTCGTTTGTTTTTAAACATTTTGCATCTAAAACATATAAAACACACTTTTGGGATAATTTCTGTATTTTGATACGTTTCTGAGTGTTTTTGGATGTTTTGGCAGTTCAGATACGATAAAAATGATGAGTATTTACACACTCATCAACAAACCCTTCCGACCCACCCCTCATGCCACGTCAACATTTCTAGAAAATATGAATACTGGATGTTGTGGAACAAAATAATTACACCTGTATCTGATAACAATGAAAATCAGTAAAAATAGAACTTTAGCAGACCGTTTTCTAACCTAAACCACAATCACCGTTGTAAAACCCTAAAATTCGAATACTAAAATTGGTATAAAATTTGAAATTATATAAACAATTATGCCAAATACGTAATTATTTAAAATTAACCTTTGATATAGTATAACTACATTTTAACTTGTACATAATACTACAAAATTAAAACTCTCCTTAAAAACCATTTAATGCTTAAAAATTTATAACCATTTAAATACCATTAACCCTCTTTATTATTTCCCTAACCGAACCCCTTTTTATTTGTGTTTAACCTCCACTATAACTGAAATATGTTAAAAGGTTTTAAAAGCCTATCAATTGACTTAAATAATATTAATGGTAATATTAATGGTAACACTAGAAGGGACGTTTTCTTGTGACCTATATACATCGAGAGCCATTGTTCTTCCTTCTCCATACGTACGAAAACAAACACCAAACAACAAACAGACACAAAACAAAATACTCGACTACTGTTGCTGTTAGATCGTAGTTGGATTCGTGTGGTTTTCGTCCTTGTTCTCTTTTCATGTTCGAGTCATCACAACAGGTACCAATCATCCTAGTTCTTTTTCTACTCGATATATAAGATCTAAACGTAATTCGATCTGGTGGTTTTATTGTTTTGTTCATAATGTATAATATGTAAAAGGGACGCATAAAATCATAACATTAAAACCTGTAATGATCGACCCTCAAATTTGCTAATTAGTCGACCCTTTTAAAGTTGTCCCATGATCGACCCTATAGTATTTTATTTGACCTTGCTTGCTTCTTATGTCGAAACATGGTTTCTTTTTGTTTGTTAGACCCAAAACTGAACCCAACCCCATAATGTATTCGACCAGGTGAACATGTTTGTATTCGACCATAAAACCGTGATACATGTACTATATCGACCTTGTCTTTGTTTCTTATATACGACTCAAGTGTTAACATGACCGACCCAAATGGTTTCATGTGTATCGACTTATAAAACTGCTCGACCAGACTTCATTTTAGTTTGCATATATATCGACCCATACCATGTTTTAATATAATTCGACCCTACATTGTTTAATAATCGACCTTGGCTGTTCGGTCTACAAATTTATGTGAGATCTCGTTGCGTTTTGTGTCTCGTTAAGCTTGTTCGGATCTCGCGAGGGTTTGTGGTTAATTTTGGTCTCGCATGTTGTGTCTCATTGAGATCATGCCTCGCTTTGTTTCATTGTCGATCATGATGTGAGTACGTGTTTGTGTGCGTCGAACATATATATATATATATATATATATATATATATATATATATATATATATATATATATATATATATATATAGAGAGAGAGAGAGAGAGTAGGATTAATGTGAGATCAACCTTAAAGTTCTAAACGTAAGACCCAATCTAGACCGTTGGATCTATTGATTTGTGTTAGATTAGATTAATGGTTGATGAATGGCATTTGTGTAATTAACTTCAATTGCAAGGGCTTTATGTACCATAATATATAATCATTTATCATATTTAATAGCTATATTAAATGCAACCTCATGTTTCAAGTTTTTCAATTTTAAAACAAGAGGTGTGCTACACCCACCTACACTTTACAAAATTTTTCCCACACGCTGACGTGGCGGAGTGTTGATTGGTTGGTTTTCTGTGGCCCACAGAAAACCAACCAATCAACACTCCGCCACGTCAGCGTGTGGGAAAAATTTTGTAAAGTGTAGGTGGGTCTAGTATTTTTCTTAAAACAAATTCACTTCAAAGAAAATAATAAGATACACGGTTGCCCCTTAATTTAAGTTTTGAAGTTCTTTTAAAGTGAAATCTTCGATACACAATATAATAAAGCACCACCACTTTAAATAATGATACATATTATTTAATTCAAATAATAGTGTATAAGAAAACAAGTGATATATTTAAAACAATGGTACACTCTAAATTTAAATACTGAAACAAAAATGATACAGTACAATAGTGTATACAAAAATTTATGTACCGATTAAATTTTTTAATGACTTTTTACGAATTGTGTGAATTAGTTTAAATAAGAGATTACTACCAGATTTTTTTCTACGTAACATCACTACCAGATTTTTTTTAGAATGCAACATCATTGGCGGATTTTTTTTTTGTTTTTTTTATCAAATTTTATTATATATAAAATGACTCTATGGTTAGACATGACGAACCTTTTTATAAAATGACGATAAAGCTTTAATATATAAATAACATGATACATTAAATTGACTGAGATACATCGATACATTGATACATTACGAGATAAAAAGGTATACATGACACATGACAACAGGGGCGGAACTAGGATTAAAGTTCAGGGGTAGCGGAAAAAAAAAATTAACCATAATTTTTTTTAAACGTACATTTAAATAATTAAAAAAACACAATAATAAAAGAAGTTAAACAAATACCTAATAGATCTCAGAAGTCTCCTTTTCGGTTTGTCATAGCTTGAAAACGAACTATTACATCATCATCCGTTACTTCGTCAAATGTCTCTCCTTCAACAGTACATACCATAACATCGTTCAAATATTTGTCCCCCATTCGATTCCGCAAATCCGTTTTAATAATCTTCATTTTAGAAAAACATCTTTCAGCAGTTGCGGTTGAAACCGGTAAAACCAATGTAAGCTTCAAAATCCGATAAAATAAAGGAAATGAAAGATTTTTTCCGGTTTCCACCATTACCCGAGCTAGGTGACAAATCCCATCCAAATTCAAAAATCTATCATCTTCCTTTACCGAGTGATAAAAGACTTTAAGCTCACCCAAAATACACCCACTATCGTTCATATTAAAATCATCCGGATACATCTCAGAAAAGGCTATTATCTTAGATATGTCAAACTTAGAAAACCCATTACAAGGATTTAAACCCGACATATTTTCTACCAATGTAGTTGATACCTCATTGAAACGGTTCCCAAATTCTTGAATTTGCATATCCAAAACCGTATTAAAAACCTCAACCTCAAAATGATGTCGATTAGTAACGACATTATTCCGGCTCCTTGGGTTACCATAACTTCCCATCATATCCAACACCGTAATACCATTTTTTTCACAAAAAGAAGTCACTTTTTTCAACATGTCATCAAACCCATTTTGTCTTAAATCATTCAATGCCTGTTTTGTTGCTTGAATCAACTTACTCGATTCCAACAAGTCTTGTCTCTTTTTTTGAAGATGTTTTGAGAGACAATTTGTGTGGCCTAAAATTTCTTCCATCAAGTGTGCATAAAAAACGAACTCAAGTTTTTGAAAATAGGATAGAATACCTTTTGCACTAGTTCGTTGTTGAATGCTATCTCCTTCATCTTTAACATAACAAAGGACGTCGACAACTTCCGGATATAATTTAAGTACACTTATGATTGTTGCATGATGAGATCCCCATCTTGTATCACCGGCTCGCCTTAGGGAACTCTCTTGGTTTAATCCTTTTCATCGCCTTATTATGATGACTATTAACTGACCCAACATGATCTTTTAAGGCATTTGATTTACTCCAATTACAAAAGCCTTCACTTGAAAAAACATCTCTTCCACCTTGATTGCCAACTTTTTCTTTAAATAAATAACAATATAAGCAATAGGCTTTGTCTGTTTTAACACTATACTCTAACCACGGGTATGTATCAAACCATTGTACAATAAAACGTCTCTTATCTTTACCATACATTTTGGTTGGAAATTTATGATTTCGTGGTTGAAAAGCTTTTTTAACAAGATAGTGTCTTCTTATATCATCCACTTGATTAGGATGATAACTAGCAATCGGTGGTCTATCAAAAGGGTCCGAAGGTAGATCATTCAAATCAAATCCATTTGGAATCGAACCCGAAGGAGTTGAACCCAAAGGAGTTGAAACCGAAAGAATTGAAACCGAAGGAATTGAACCCGAACGAATTGAAACCGAAGGAGTTGGTCCAACATCATCCTCTTGAAATTTTCTTTTAAAGAAATTGCCAATATGCACTTGTTTTTTCATGTTTCAACTTTCAAAAATCAAGTCCCTAATACAAAAAGATTACGAATTGCACTTAGAAAATATGAAATTGGTTATGTATTGATTGAATAAACCTAAGCAAAATTAACCCTAATACTAAGAATGACAAATTGACAATTACATATAAAATTGAACCACAATTAACCCTAATACTAAGAATGAAAATTATGAAATAGACTTTAAAATTGAAATTACCTAAGGGGCGGATTCACGATTGGCAGCAGACAGCAGTGCAGCACTTTGGCAGAATGGGGCGGATTTTTTTTAAAGAAAGCGTATATTTTTTTTTTGGTTTAAATTGTGATTTGTGGCCATAAACATAGCAGCGGGTTTTTTTTGTACTAGCTATGGGCTTTTTTTTTAAAGAATGCACTTGGGCTTTTTTTTTTTTTTTTTTTTTTTTTTTTTTTTTTTTTTTTTTTAAAGAATGCGTATGGGCTTTGTATTTTTTGGTTATAAACTTGTGTATGTATTTTTGGGGTTTATTTATAAAATTGTGTATGTTTTTTTTTTTTTGTTTATTTATTTAGTGAGCTTGGGTCTTGGAGTTTTTTTAAAGAATGATATGGGCTTTGAAAATTTTGTTTAGAGGTAGCGAAAATTTGTTTCAGGGGTAGCGAAATACGAAACATAGTACGAAAAACATAAAAAATGGCCAAAAATTCCACTACCGGGTAAAAGTTCAGGGGTAGCGACCGCTACCCCTGAGATACAAGTACATCCATAATCAACCATGCATGGTGTCACTCTCACGAGGCCTCATTTCATCAGGGGCGGATGTACTTGTATCTCAGGGGTAGCGGTCGCTACCCCTGAACTTTTACCCGGTAGTGGAATTTTTGGCCATTTTTTATGTTTTTCGTACTATGTTTCGTATTTCGCTACCCCTGAAACAAATTTTCGCTACCTCTAAACAAAATTTTCAAATCCCATATCATTCTTTAAAAAAACTCCAAGACCCAAGCCCACTAAATAAATAAACAAAAAAAAAACATACACAATTTTATAAATAAACCCCAAAAATACATACACAAGTTTATAACCAAAAAATACAAAGCCCATACGCATTCTTTAAAAAAAAAGCCCAAGTGTATTCTTTAAAAAAAAAGCCCATAGCTAGTACAAAAAAAACCCGCTGCTATGTTCATGGCCACAAATCACAATTTAAACCAAAAAAAAAAACATACGCTTTCTTTTAAAAAAATCCGCCCCATTCTGCCAAAGTGCTGCACTGCTGTCTGCTGCCAATCGTGAATCCGCCCCTTAGGTAATTTCAATTTTAAAGTCTATTTCATAATTTTCATTCTTAGTATTAGGGTTAATTGTGGTTCAATTTTATATGTAATTGTCAATTTGTCATTCTTAGTATTAGGGTTAATTAGGGTTAATTTTGCTTAGGTTTATTCAACCAATACATAACCAATTTCATATTTTCTAAGTGCAATTCGTAATCTTTTTGTATTAGGGACTTGATTTTTGAAAGTTGAAACATGAAAAAACAAGTGCATATTGGCAATTTCTTTAAAAGAAAATTTCAAGAGGATGATGTTGGACCAACTCCTTCGGTTTCAATTCCTTCGGTTTCAATTCCTTCGGTTTCAACTCCTTTGGGTTCAACTCCTTCGGGTTCGATTCCAAATGGATTTGATTTGAATGATCTACCTTCGGACCCTTTTGATAGACCACCGATTGCTAGTTATCATCCTAATCAAGTGGATGATATAAGAAGACACTATCTTGTTAAAAAAGCTTTTCAACCACGAAATCATAAATTTCCAACCAAAATGTATGGTAAAGATAAGAGACGTTTTATTGTACAATGGTTTGATACATACCCGTGGTTAGAGTATAGTGTTAAAACAGACAAAGCCTATTGCTTATATTGTTATTTATTTAAAGAAAAAGTTGGCAATCAAGGTGGAAGAGATGTTTTTTCAAGTGAAGGCTTTTGTAATTGGAGTAAATCAAATGCCTTAAAAGATCATGTTGGGTCAGTTAATAGTCATCATAATAAGGCGATGAAAAGGATTAAACCAAGAGAGTTCCCTAAGGCGAGCCGGTGATACAAGATGGGGATCTCATCATGCAACAATCATAAGTGTACTTAAATTATATCCGGAAGTTGTCGACGTCCTTTGTTATGTTAAAGATGAAAGAGATAGCATTCAACAACGAACTAGTGCAAAAGGTATTCTATCCTATTTTCAAAAACTTGAGTTCGTTTTTTATGCACACTTGATGGAAGAAATTTTAGGCCACACAAATTGTCTCTCAAAACATCTTCAAAAAAAGAGACAAGACTTGTTGGAATCGAGTAAGTTGATTCAAGCAACAAAACAAGCATTGAATGATTTAAGACAAAATGGGTTTGATGACATGTTGAAAAAAGTGACTTCTTTTTGTGAAAAAAAATGGTATTACGGTGTTGGATATGATGGGAAGTTATGGTAACCCAAGGAGTCGGAATAATGTCGTTACTAATCGACATCATTTTGAGGTTGAGGTTTTTAATACGGTTTTGGATATGCAAATTCAAGAATTTGGGAACCGTTTCAATGAGGTATCAACTACATTGGTAGAAAATATGTCGGGTTTAAAAATGGGTTTTCTAAGTTTGACATATCTAAGATAGTAGCCTTTTCTGAGATGTATCCGGATGATTTTAATATGAACAATAGCGGGTGTAATTTGGGTGAGCTTAAAGTCTTTTATCACTCGGTAAAGGAAGATGATAGATTTTTGAATTTGGATGGGATTTGTCACCTAGCTCGGGTAATGGTGGAAACCGGAAAAAATCTTTCATTTCCTTTATTTTATCGGATTTTGAAGCTTACATTGGTTTTACCGGTTTCAACCGCAACTGCTGAAAGATGTTTTTCTAAAATGAAGATTATTAAAACGGATTTGCGGAATCGAATGGGGGACAAATATTTGAACGATGTTATGGTATGTACTGTTGAAGGAGAGACATTTGACGAAGTAACGAATGATGATGTAATGGTTCGTTTTCAAGCTATGACAAACCGAAAAGGAGACTTCTGAGATCTATTAGGTATTTGTTTAACTTCTTTTATTATTGTGTTTTTTTTAATTATTTAAATGTACGTTTAAAAAAAAATTATGGTTAATTTTTTTTTTCCGCTACCCCTAAACTTTAATCCTAGTTCCGCCCCTGCATTTCATAACTCCTAAAAAACCTAACCGAAACCTCCATTTCATCAATATCCATAACAAACCTTTTTATTAAAAGATTCAGTAAGCAATTATTACTAAAGAAAATGAAAATGAGAGAATAATAAAAGTGAAAAAGAAGGTGATGAGGCTCATTAAAAAAGGACATGCGTGATTGTTGTGGAATGTGGGATGACTGCATTTTGGAAAGAGAAATTGTGGGTAGTTATCGTGTGAAATAAGAAAAAGAAAAAAAAGCGTGTCTACATATGGTTTTTGTGATGTGAGAAGTGAACTAGTAACTGAAAATGAGGAGATAATTGAGATGTATAAAATACCTATAATCAGGGTTCTAAATAGCGCGCCATAGCGGCGCTATAGCGGCGCCATAGCGCGAGGCGTGGCCTCCACGTTACGAAACAGGCCAAGGCGTCTTCTTAATGCGTAGCGTGTTATGAAGCGCGAAAAAGCGTGGTAAGGCGTGCTATAGCGTGAAGCGTGGCGCTTTATTTTGAAGCTTTTGTAGAATTTAGTAATTTAATATTATTGGGCTAGAAGGAACTTGGGCTTGGGCTAACTTTATAAATCAAATGCTAAAAGATAATATAACAAGTGAATGTGAATATGTGAATGTGATGTTTTATACCGTAGTTTTTAGGTTTTTACATTTTATCTTTTAGCAGTTTACTCTCACGGAGAAGGTTTTATTTAAAGAAATGACGAAAAAATGCAATTATAGTTTAGCTTTTTGAGTTTATTTCCTATGTATAACGCGTTTTGTAAACTTGATGTATTATAATATATATATATATATATTATATATATATATATATATATATATATATATATATATATATATATATATGAAATATGATATAAATATATAAATCTATAAAAAATTATGCCGCCTTGGTCACGCCTCAAAAAACGCTATAGCTTCGCTATAGCTCGTGTAGCTTGAGGCTTGGCTTCGCCGCCACGCCACGCCTCACGCTATTTATAACATTGCCTATAATGCCTTTTTTGTCCATATATTTAATTTTCAGTTTTTTTAATAATTAATTCTACTTGTCATTCATTGATTGGTTATTTGATGGGTCTTACTTTTAAAATTTTAAGATGGATCTTATTTTAACTCAATTATATATATATATATATATATATATATATATATATATAAGGTGGGGTTATTCTAAAAATGGTCTTATAATAAAAAGTGTAGAAAGGATTGTGGGAGTGACATGTGTCACCCCATTGCCACATCATATGACACGTGTCACCCCAACCCCCCCCCCCCCCCCCCCCCCCGAAAAAAAAATTTTTCCCGAAAAAAAAAATTTTTTTGCCGCCAAAAAATTTTACTGCATCACTGTTATAAATTTACTGCATCACGGTTATAAAGTTACTGCATCACAATTATGATTTTACTGCATCACGGTTACTGCATACATGTGTCACCCCCTTGCCACATCATATGACACGTGTCACCCCAACCCCCCCCCCCCCCCCCCCCCCCCCCGAAAAAAAAATTTTTTCCCGAAAAAAAAAATTTTTTTGCCGCCAAAAAATTTTACTGCATCACTGTTATAAATTTACTGCATCACGGTTATAAAGTTACTGCATCACAATTATGATTTTACTGCATCACGGTTACTGCATTCATGGTTTTAATGTTACTGCATCATGGTTATAAAGTTATTGCATCATGGTTATAAAGAAACTGAATTATTATAAGTTTTCTGCATTATATATGTATGTAACTGTATCACAATTAAAATACGATTCCTTTTTAAGTTTTGGTGCATCTTTATTATAAGTTACTGCATCATAGTTAATAGTTTAGTGCATCAACTATGTTGCAGTAACTTATAACCTTAATGCACTAAAATGTAAAACTGTGATTCAGTAACTTTTATAATTGTGATGCAGTAACTTTATAACTGTTATGACCTAAAAAATTTTAGCGGGGAAAAAAAAAATTTTTTGCCCAAAAAAAAATTTTTTTTTGGCGAGAAAATTGTTTTTTTTTTTTTTTTTTGCCCCAAAAAAAAATTTTTTTTGGCGGGAAATTTTTTTTTTTTTTGCGGGGTGCGGGGGCGGGGGGTGGGGTGACATGTGTCATAAGATGTGGCATAGGGGTGACACATGTCGCCCTCAAAATCCTTCCTACACTTTTATTATAAGGCTTTTTTTATTTTAACTCATATATATATATATATATATATATATATATATATATATATATATATATATATATAAAGTGCAAGATATATAATGTAACATAGATCGATACATGGTTATACATTGTGAACTTTTGAAGATTAAGCAATCAGTAAAATGATTAAAGAATTGATAAATGCATGTACAACAATTTAGTTACATAATAGTTTAGTTTTATGCATTTACAAACTCATGGTCATGCATGCATAATACAATACATATTAGAGTACATCCATGCAAGTTGTGTTTTATGGATTCGAAATGTTAACAGTCATACAATACTTGGTTTAAAAATACTAAGGGGGTGCTTGGTGGGGGGTAAAGGGAGGGTGGGGAATGGGTAAGGAATTGGAAAGGGCCCACATCTCTTCAAATAAGGTGCTTGGTTAGAGAGGGGTAAGGTATTGATTACCCCGTAGTGGGTAATCAACCTTTATAGAGTAAATTGGGGGGTAAGGTATTGATTACCCACCCCACTCATTCCTTTGCATTCCTTTCCCTTTCCCTTTCCCTTTCCCTTTACTCACTTTGAACCAAGCGGACCCTAAGTTGTATATTACATGAAAAGTTAATGCTTGGTTAATACTTGGTCAATCATACTGCATGAAATACGAGGGCTATAATATGACATTTAAAAAAAATAGAAAAATAAAAATAATAAATCTTATGTTGGCTTTTATGAAATTAAAGTTATATTATAAACCCTAATCCGTGTAGATTCGTTGAAGAAAACATAACGTTCAGTGATTCGTTTGCTTTCCGTTCATTGCATTAAGGTACGGATATTCAGTCTTACTTTTAGACATTCTTTCATTTGCATTTCGTATTGGTACAGATATTCTGGATACCCACTTTCCTTTACATTGTTATCGGTTGGTTCGTTGGTTTGATTATTCGTTTCTCATGATTTGTATCCAATGACCTAGATTCATTTACTATGATTTGGACCTTTGTTTATGATCCATTTGTTATGACCCATTTGATTTGAACCATTGATATGATCCTTCTGTTATGACCCGTCTGATATGATCCCATTGTTATGATCCTTTTGTTTTGATGCATTTGAATTGACCCATTGCTCAATGTACTATTCCTAGCCATGAAGGTAACATGGCCATGTCATTGAGGCACCAATGGCGTGACACTTTCTGTGGAGGTGTGATTGATCCACGGCGTTCCCTTCTGTTATAATGATTATGGTGCATATGGCCATTCTATATATGTATGTATAGTCTCGTACTTACATATGTATTCTGTTTTGCAGGGAGCGTATGGATGCATCCTAGGCTAAATGAATGATTGGATATTGATTGACTTAATGATTGGTGTGTGCGCCATGCACTCCATTTCACTTCTGGTACGTTGGAGCTAGCTACTCCATGTACACTAATGAATTGATGGATATATGGATTATTGTGACTAAGCATATTGTATGCTTTCTGAGTTTGTGGCACTTCTGTTTGACATTATGATTATGATATCTGTTTGACCTTGTTGACATCATTTGATCTTCTTATGGTTCATTATACTTTATTCCTTTATTATATGACTCCTTGTTCAACAGTTCCTTTTGATTCCATTGATATATTCATTGACCCAGTTATTTGTTTTGTTATATCTGTTCACTGAGCGTTATCTTAGCCGCATTTTCTTTTCCCTGCGGCAGGTATAAAGCTGGAGGCTGGGATTGAGTGATGAGAGTAGGAGCTTTTTAGTGGACCAACCCTACCTTAGTATTCATGGATTTTATTTTAGATTTTTGTTATGATTATTTTAGAAGTTGGCATTGACCGTAATTGTTTTATTAGTCCTTTTGGTCTCTAAGACTTGTAATTTATTTCGTTAAGTCTTCCGCTTGCGCTTTATTTTCTGAAATGACACCGTAATGTTACACTTTAGACCTTTGTCGGGTTGGGGTGTTACAACCGTAGCGGGCGGTTACAGTTTATAAGCACATTTAGATAAGTACCTAGCCATGTGTTTATTGAAGAGCAATAAACTAATAAGAACTTACACCCATTACAAACCCTCCCGACCCACACATCATGCCCCATCTACATTTCTAGAAAATATCAATACTCACGTGTTACTCGTCCATTTTGTATCTTCGTCTTGATGGAAAACTCGTGGGCATTTGAATCTCTTAAAACTGCAGGTAGAAAGACAACAAAACATTATTATAAATCAAATACTTAATTATAATGTTTAGTTGGTTATTATTCATGATATAATAAGAAAGAAACTCACACATACATAACGTGGTGAATATTAGGATAAACAAAGCGCACCTCGGTAAGAGATTGGAAAAAGTTTGTCCGTAAATTTAGCGTAAACTACTTCAACCCCTACATCGTCACTTCAGTCATAGAACACAGCGTGCATTTTGGGTCAAATTGGCTTTCGACCAAACTGCAGAAAGGTTTATTGTATCAGTATTATGCCACTATAAGTCAAAACCGAAAGCAGAATGGACTAAGATCCTACCCATCATTTTATTCATTTAGCATGTTGATTATACTTGATCGTTGTTCATCATTTAGTGTGAAAGTCCCCGACCATAGGCCAGGAATCTACAATTCTTTAATTTTGAATAAAGGTACATAAATTTATAACACGTTAAACCGTTTGACTAATGCTTTTTATAATTAGAAGAAATGGCTGGAAGTTGTATTCGAATACTAAAATGTTTGTGCTTTATAGGTTAAAGTTCGTAAAAAAAATAAAGTAAGCAAATATCAGGTGGTGCAATGCATAAACTTACCTTTTTAAATGGTCACGGACGCGCACCTTTTTTTCTAGACTGATCTCACCATACATTTTCTTATGTTGTCGGCTTTTTTTCTAAAAACTTTATAAGCCCAAGCGGATAAACTCATAAGCCCACAAAACTAATGTAGTAAAGGGGTGTTCGTGTTAGCTTACTTTGTGATTGTATCTTATTTTATGACGCTATCAGCTTAAGATGTGTAAAAGCTGATATAAAGTGACATTTTTTTTATTATTATATTGAGTCTATGAACTGTGTGGCAAGCTGAAGGAGATAAGCAAATTATAAGTTGAAAGCGGATAAGCCGACAAAAGGAAGCTAATCCCTTAACATATTCTAAAAACACTTAAAACTATATCCTACAACAACATAATTAACAACAAAAAATATCTAATTTCAGGAAAATTGTCTCACCACTGATATTCTATCTGGGTGTGAAACACCGGTTTAGCAAAATTCCAGATAAGATCTGCAAATTTCCCAAAGATTATGCATTGCCTCATAACTCATTCAAAGACTTCTATTTGCGTTGATCTCGAAGACCTGAAGCACATTTATATCGAATTCGACATATAGTTTGATATATTCTATTGAACATATAATTTTCAATCAGGAACTTTTGTTTAAATTAGTGCCACATATATCTTAAGAGGAATCCTCATTGTATACTGAACACACAGACTAATGAGATAGGTCATAGGAGTAAAGTTTATTATCGTTGAAAAAAAAGATAAACTTTTTACTGACATACTCTTTAACTTCTTGTTGTGGTCCTTTTATACAAATTATTATCGTTGAAAAAAAGATAAACTTAGCACTCTGACTTGAAATTGCAATAATTGGTTCTGACTTTTATAACTATCTCAAGTCACAATATCCAAACACAATCCATTTACACATCATATCAGAAAGTGGGGTGATTTACTTAAATTTAGCTGATATTTAAAAGGTTACCCACAAAATCTCCAACTGTAAGAAACAGGGTATGGATAAAAAATAGAAATGGTAAAACGTTGTAGAGTGTTTAATGAGCCATTGAACCAAAAACTTCAAATATAAATAGTGTTAATACAGGTTTAACTTATGAATTGTGTAATTGTATACAGAACAATGAGTACAAACTATACATTAACTTTGACATTTAATCATTCCCATATTTACTATCTTCGAAAGATTATCAGCCCACCCAAGTTTTTTTAACCCTTACCTTATAAATGAAAAAAATGAAATTGAAGCTAAAACCTGTTTACTACTTTTGACGAAAATGAAGAAAATACTCTAAAGCCTACCACAACTTTCGCCAGAAATATACTTTGGTCTCAGACCAGTGACACCACTAAATGGACCTATGGTTTATGTTGTCAGTAAATACAAATTGTTAACTTGTAACCTGGACACAGCGGTGGAGGAAAAAAGGTATATTTGATTGCAGCTCCACAGTGTCCTTTCACAGATGGATACGTCAGAACCGCCTTGAAAACATGTTGTTTCAACTTAATTTGAGTCCAGTTCTATAGAAATCCTTCGTGCCCGAACTTTTTATCCTGCAAGTGATCCCAATTGCGCCACTGATGTTTAGAAGGATTGCCACACACTAAAGCTCCTAAAATCTCGTTCAAAGAAGGATTGACACGTAAGCAAAGCGTTGAGGCAACAATGACTAAATCCAAGTTAGGAAAAAATAAATACATACATCTCCTTTTCTGACTTAGTAAGTAGTTAGTTTAATACATAGCTACGTGTTGTCATAAGAACAATGTCGAGAGATGCACAATTATGCTCATTGTATATTTGTTCTGACCTCATTTTTTTCTACGTATTTAAACTTTAATAAAACGGCACAATCTAAATCAAGAAAGCGTTTATGGTACTAAAAACCATAGTTATCACTAAGGGCCATCCGACATTTTCTGTTAGTATCTTAAGTAAACGAATGAAGTCACTAAGGGTCATCCGACGTAATTCGCTCTCTTAGTTCATGACAATAACAAATCACTCAAATGGAGTATTAAATTTTAACTTATAGAACATCATGAGCATGGCAACAGTGAACACACATAAACACAACATATAATTCGTCTGGTCTAAAGGAATGTTTGGGGTCAATTATTCATAACTGCTTACTTACTTTATAAGCATTTTTAATATTCAAACTTGAAGAATCTGTAATGGGTATATATCTTTGGGAATGATTTTTAAGTGGTATCCTCAGAATTCTTGCTACGTGGAAATAAATACGTGTATGAAAAAAATAATTATATAAATGAATGATAAAATTAAGTGAATACCCGATGCTTGATAGGTTTTTCATCTCTGGTACCAACACCTTTGATAGTCCAATTGTAGCGTATCTGGCTACAGTCGAGACACTCCCCTGATAAGATTACGTTGAATAATGATGTAAGTAAATTGTAGATATAGTGAATAAAACTGAATCTTGAAATCAAAGAAAATACTGCATATAGCTCCATATCAAAATAATTAAAGCAATGTTTTGGGTTTGAAAGTTCTCAGGCATTTGGAAATTAAACAAAGATGATAACATGAAGTATTGAGGCAACTCTTACCAGTCAATTCATTTATAGCACTTTGAGCGGCCTGCAAAGGAAATATAACTCCTTGTTGAGATGGAAATTTGGTGGACCTGCATACATAGGAGTACACATTGATGGATGTTATTAATTTAGGATGAAATATAAAGATAGCAGAATGAAGTGGCGTAATCTCACAGACATTAATGTATAGTGAAAAACATTAGCGATATGTCATGCATCTAGTGAAAATCAGTCAAAATTTTTATAGAAAATAAAATTTTGTCAAGTAAAGGTTAGAAAGCCGTTCTAGCTGAAATACTCAGTTCCAAACCTGAATGCTAGTAAATTGATGTTTCTAATAAACATTTTGAGACTTCAATATCAAAAGATACATTTTGAGGCATTCACAATTTTACTATAGAGATAATTTACTTGTGGTCAAGTTATATTACTACACCTGACTTCTATGTTGCCCATAATAATGATGTGAACCTTCCATTGGATCAAATCATTCATCATTACCTGCGACCAGCGTAAACTTTTGATTCGGACTCCTAAATTTATATTCAAAAGACCAACGCCATTTAAAGTTAGAAAGGTCGATATTTGGGGTTGATAACACGACACAAAAATAGCATATAGCCATATACTTCCCGTGGTTGTGTTACCATAAACGACCAACGTAAGTACAATTATTCTCAAATCAGGAACCATTTTTCTTAGATAAAAGACATATCACAGATTCATGATCACTACCTATTCATTGAAAATTGTTTGAATCCAAAACTCTTTTGCATTTCTCATATTGAGACAGCAACACAATATTTTATTAGTATTTTATACACAACTATATGTGGCACTAATAAGATATATGTCGCCCTAAAGACCACATACAACACAATTAACGAATCAAGATCGGATTTTTCACTACCAAGATACATAAATATGCAACTTTAAACAAATCCAACATGATATCAATCTCCAAAAACAACTTTATATCAAACAAAATGCATTTTTTTCTACATCTCAAAAACACTTAAAAATAAGCACCTCCCACTTATTTAAAATCTTTATTTCCTGACAAACCTATAGACCCTTCAAAAGTACTTATTAATATTTTTAAAACACAATAAGCCTATAAGCAGATACACACATAAATATATACACTTGTCACTCACAGTTACTACCATGGAAATTGAAATCATTAAAAAAATGTGAACACTTAGATGAACTAAAAAAGAAATTTACAGTGCCATAAATTATATAAACTATCAATAGATTTATCAATAATAAAGCTCACTTATTTTGGAATCCGGTTTTTTGATATCGTCATCATCATCTTCTTCTTCGTAGACTTCTTCCTCAACTTCGATTTCTTCTTCGACTTTGATCTCTTCGTATTCGTATTCATCGGAGTCTGATCCGGCGGTCGAAGATTCATCCGGTACGGTGGAGGATGCAGGCATGGCGGCCGAAATTGATGGTGTGCGTGTGTGTGTGAGGGTTTGATTGAGAGCCAATTAGAATGAATGGATGAACTTTTTTTAGGATTTATCCGGACGATGGTGACTTCTAGAATGCGGAATGTTGTTTCGTGTGTGTGTGTGTTTTTATGAAAGGTATGTGTGGAGAAAGAAGAAATATCTGGAAGGGAACAGAATGGGCACAGTGTCGAAAACGGATGAACAGTGGTTCAAACAGTGGTCCAACGGGAATCCAACCAATAAGAAGCATTTTTGGTCAAAACGCAACTTCTGCCTTTTAGTATATATAATAATTTATTTTTCACGTATCATTATCTTAGAGTTTTGGGGCAAAGGTTTCTTTAGGGAAAACTTGTTTTATATAGTGGGAGATTTAACATTTTTATTTATATACACGTATTCGATTTTTTTAGTTTGAGTTGGTTATATTTTTGTCAAACCATACACTAATCATTATTGCGAACCTATTGGTCCTTAGTAGCATTGACAAAGAAGAACCAAATACCGATTAAATACTTCGGTTCGATTTCAAGCCAAGCCATACACCAACTAAAAAATTTGATTTGGTTTTATTCAGTTTCGGTCTGCTTTATTTTTTAATTTATTCGGTGTCAAACCAAACACCGAATACCCTTAAATAAAGGAGACAAACTAAAAAAGGAGGCTATGAGAGGAAGCCTAAAAGCACCAAACAATACAAAACAAAGCTATAAGCTAAAGATGGTTCAAGACAAACAAAACTTCAAACAAACCAACATCTATATCAGCTAAGACATAATCATTCCAATCTTTATAAACTAAAGAGTTCAATACAAAGAAGAGAGAAATGCTAAATGGAAAAAGAGTTCAAGTAACCATTTATGCAAACTAAATTTAACAAATAACCTCAAAAAATAACTATTTTGAAAACTAGCCATTAAATTTGAAGCTGAGAAGCGAACGTCTAGCGAACTTCGTAAATACAAATATTCTTCGAAAATGTTTTTGAAGTTTCCAACTTGCACCATTTTTAATATATTTTTTTTCTTTTTTGGAGGTGACTAGTTGACCGGGAGTGGGGTTTTTGAACTCTTTTTATGAATATAGGGGTTCTTTTAAGATAAAGGGATCCGTATACGAGAGAGGAGGGACTTGACGTGTTTGGGGTTGAGGGCGAAGGGGGTTCGCAAACCGGTTCTTTTTCTTATTGCAAAATTAACGGTTAGTTCTAAATATTTTGGGGTTACTTTTTCTAAGAAAATATGAAAAATAATTATACATATATTAAAACCTAGCTTTTGTGTTCCACAAAAAATGCCCTCTTATTGGTTGAAACCCCGTTGGAACACTGTTTGTAACACTGTTCATCCGTTTTGAACAGTGCTCTACCCCATTTCCTATTCCATTATTATACCTTCATAACAAATCACAAACACACACACACAGAGTAAAAAAACACTCTTCTTCAAGAATTCTAGACACTTCTTCACCCTGATTCATCAAAAACAAACATCATAATCAATTTCTCAGATTCTGCGACCCGCCATATCTTCCATCGACCATTCATCTTCTTCCTAAAAAAAAGTTTGTATTCAGTGCCAGATTAAAGAGGGTTTTGATACACTAGCAAAGCTTTCAAGATTCTACCGCCTAATTAAATAAAAGAAACTACATGTCAATGTATAGTTGCTGACGCAGGACGGGCGAAAGCGTATTTAGATAAACCCTAATCTAAGGGTGTTTGGGTATGGTTATTCTTGAAGTACTCATCTACTTATTAGCAACTTTTAGTAAAGAATCCATATGCATTCCCTAAAAGCAAAAAATTATGTAGTGTCATATGCTTAATTTGATGTCAGCGTGTTTGAATAGATGTTTCTAAAATTGGTATTACTTCTTCATTTAACTGTTATTCTCTGTAAAGAACTTTCATGTCTTAAAGGGTGTTTGGATGTGCTTTTTTAGTGTTGCCGAATGCAATCAACATAGTAGAGAAGTTAGGTTTAATGTGTTTTGTTTGATGTTGTTACTGAAGGATACAAAATAGCTTTGCGTGCGTCAAATAATTAGTAGCGGATATATGGGTTGGATATAGATTATAAGGTATTAAAATGATAGGCAATTTTGAGTATTTGGATATGAGTAACCTTCGTAGGCTTATAAATTTGTTTTGCCTCTGTAATTCTAGGTTCGGAAAGGTGGGTGACAGTATTTGGATACCTGGCAACTGTTGGTTTAGAGTGTCTACTCAGTTGAGCGTACTGAGGATATGTTAAGCACATTGCTATCCATGATTCCAGATATTCAATATTTTCGGTTCAATCAAAGTAGGGTGTTTATCAGGAATTTTGTCCGTTGTTTGTCCGTGAGAAACCGGTGTAAAACTACAATAATGACAAATTACCTAACAATGTATAGTCACAACAGCTCTTACACATAAAATAACTCTTAACTCTCTTTTTTTGTTAGAATCGGGGACTCAAAGATGACACTAAGATGCGCAGGAGGTGCAGGATCGGGAACTCAAAGATCACACTAAGACAGCGCAAGAAAATAATGTCTATTTGGTCGATATACTGCCCACATTTGAGGGAAGATCGATGGCGGTGATGGCGCGAATAGCCGATGGTACGTTGGATTTAGGTTTCAATATAAACAAAGACAAAGACAAAGTACTAAATACTATTTAAATAAGGTATGTGATTTTGCAGGTATCCAAATGAGGCATCAGGCCAAGAGCCTACGGGGTTTGTGGTTAGAAGAAAAGATACCACTATTGCTGAAGCACAAGTTATAACTTTTTTGGTAAAACATGTAACTTTTGGTTGATTTTAGTTTTGTCCAACAAGAAGTTTTTAGGTTTATTGTTGGTTGAATGTTAATAATGAATATTTGTTTGTGGATTTGAAAATTGTTCATTTTTGTTTTCTACACCACAAAGTAGAAATCTGAGCCAACACAAGGTAGAAATCTTAAATGCCAACGCTGAAGTTGATGAATTGACAATGGAGCCATCCACTCTAGAAATCAAGATGCACTATGCAAGCTCTTTATTCTTGATATCCGAGAGTGCAGGTTAAGGGTAAGCATGTGAAGCTTTTAGTTTTTCGTTTTCTCCACTTCAGTTTTTAGTGTAATCAGAAATCGTTGCCTTTCATAAATATTTTGTAGGTCCTGCCCTGGTCTTCCGAGGTTAAGCAGTCCATGCTTGCAGCATTTCTGAAGATCCCACCAGTTTTGAGGTATGTATCGACAGCGTTATGCTATGTATCCAAAAAGATGTTCCATTCCGCTTATCAAAACTTCGGCCTAATTTTTGATGTTATTAGGCGATTAATAAATGGATAAATGGATCAAGGATGCGCTTCACGTACTAATAATCAAACATTTGTTGGAAACATTAGATTTGGAAGTAATTAACAGTGGCAATAAATCATTAGGTGGCTTAGAGGTGTTTGGAATAACTTAGTTTCTTGCCTGCCGTCGGAAAATTTGATAATTTTAAGTTGTTTATTTGCTTTTATTATCATGACTACGCAGAGACATCTTCTTAACGCTATTCTTTTTCTTTGCAAACATTTGCTTGATGATGCAAATATCTGTAACTAGTACCAGCAGACATTTTGGATGTGCAGCAACAAGTAACATGTATTTTAAATCGTATTCTTTTAGTTGTTTTTCATTTGCAATGGAAAAAAAAGCCAAATGGGTAAAAAATGTTATTTTCGTCAGGTACTTCCTCACAGAAGCTAGATGTAAAAACCACACCGATCAAGGCTTCAGTCCACAAAGACCTCTTCAAAGACAAGAAGCAAGACACAGACCAACCAGATGTCAAGAAACAGAAGCACAAGTAGCATGAAAACAGTGTGATGCCACCCATGTAATCAATGGTAGATCTGAAGTCTATTGTATTTTGTAAAAAAAAAAAAAAAAAAAAAAAAAAAAAAAAAAAAAAAAAAAAACCTGCACTTGACCATATTTGTAGGACCTTGTACGTAACCGATATGTAGAAGACAAAACCTACTCTTCACCATATTTGTAGGAACTTAGGTAAGTAGCTTAAAGTCTGCTGTATTTTGTAAAAAAAATAAAAAAAAAAATATACCTGCAACACTTGACTTTTTAAATAGACCAGCTTCTAAAAAATAATACACATGGTTCATTGAGTTTTTAATATACATTTTGCTAATATGTCCATTGGAATTTTCTTAGGGTAAAAATTATATGTTCTTTTTAAAAATGAACCACATTTTCGCAAAACTCTGTAACATTAAACTGTCATACAACGTGACTCATTCTTATCAGTTTTATGTTTCTTGCAGATCCGGCTATTACATGTTTATACAAGAATCCAACTAGATATGAAAGAAGGCCTGAAAGTGAGGTACCAATATATAAAAGACTCGTTTGGTTATGTCAAAATTGATTCAATCTAATGCGATATAATATTAGCGTGTATCTTGCAATTTCTAGCTTGTTCTTAAATAGATTCTAATCCACGATCGCCTGTTTGTTTAGATCAAAATATTGGAAGCATGGTAAGGCATCGGAATAAGATACATACTCGATACTTCAACATTGAAAGATTATTTTCACACAGTCCCTCGCATGATACCACTTACTGATGGGAGCTAAGGTAAATCATTTGTTTTAACTATGGAATCTGAGAAGTTATTGCTTGAAGTATTCTGAACATATGAGACTCATTTTTATATTAGAGATAAGATGCTATAAGAAAATCTTTGCCACTTAACTATTTAGTATCTTTAATGCAGTAAGTTTATGTTTGTGGTTGGTATTGGGTACTGTGAGTTGACTAAACCTATAATCTGAGGTAAAGAAGGCCAGCCTTGAGAATGATATTGAAAATACAAAGTTTTTAATATCTTGGAAAGAAAATTTGTACTGATAAAAAATACTTTTTTAGAGAAATTGTCTTTGACATTAGGTTTTGGATTGCTGATTAGTGGCCTTAGTATCGATGATAGCAAGCCCATTAAGTGAATCTTTCGATTATTGAATAAAATCCTTTATGAAAGTTTTTTCAGTTCCTTCCACCCCTTTTCCGATTTATTAGCGTTCCGTTTCTCTTATTTCTTGCTTGCATATTATCTAGGTCTATTCAAGACATGTACGAGTGACGAGGAAAAAGGGACAACGTCCAATGGGTTCCGATCTAATGATTGTATGTAATATATACACCTGCAAATTCACCTTATAGTAGTCACTTTTGAATTGTTCAGTTATTCCACTAATTAGTGGATTTGGGTTGGTGTTTAAGACTTTAGTCTCCACTTAGCCAACTTTTGACTTGATTTGCAAATATGTTAAAACATGGTTTCTCTATAAACCCATCATTCACGTTACTAGGTATCTTTAACAAGTTGTTGTAATAGGTATAGTTGGAAGAAAAAAAATGGGTTGCAGGTTGGTTCAAAATAGGTACATAACCAAAAACGTGTATAATAAACCACCGTTGCCCCGCAGCAACGCACGGGCAACCTCGCTCGTTATTATATTAAAATTGCTAAACAGTTACGTATATTTAAAATATCCAGACATTAATTAATTGTTTGTACTTTGAATAATAATTGATGACCCATTGCATTTAAGCTCTATCAACCGATCTTACGCATCACCAATTATGCATGTTTTTATTTCTTAAACATAACCCTTAAGACTATATTTAGCAAAACCCTCATTATATTATTACAATTTTATTTGTTTATTTTTAACTACAATTTTTACACCTTAATATATTATGTTCTTTCAATATACAAATTATAAAAATACATATATGGTGTCATGTCGCCTTATGATTTCTCAACAAATTACGGAAGTAAAGGATAACTAGAGGTAGCAGATTAAGGGGGTGTTTGATAACTACTTAATGGGATGATTAAGTGTGAATCACCTAATCGATAAGTAAGAAGATTGTTTGATATGAAAAATGTTTGTTCTGATTGGCCCAAATACCCAGCTCAAAAAATGTGGTCTCCCATTCAGCATGGAATTTATTTGCGCATATATATTTTGTTCTTAGAGCTGCACTTTATGATGTATAACAATTTATATGATATACTATCTCTAACATTATTTAATTATTATAGAAAAGCATTGGTCAAACAACATGAAATGATAATATATTTTGATTAGTGCATACAATATATCAATCATCTGTATATATGAATATGGAAATTGAGTGCCAAACTCGATTTATAAGCATTTCGTTAGATGCATAAAAGTCGTATGCCGATGGAATTTTTATTTACATTTAGAAACGTCAAACAATTTTATTTCGTACCTACTTATGTGTATCTATGTTATATCTAATTATATGTTAAACAATCCTACGCCCTTTACGTAAAGTATGTGAAAACAATGATATATACGCACTACTAAATCATATAAAATGATCTTCTAAAATAAGTCTTATAAAATGACGATGTTAATGTACTAAAGTCATTCTCGCTTACAAACAACTATCAAACAATAGTTTTCAATCAGAACAACAATCATTCAGCAGCTTTGAATCATTCAACATATTAATTCATTCAGTGCTAAATCACAATGTTTTATCAAACAGCCCCTAAGACTCATTGGTTAAACATGAGCCTAGTTGGGTAAATATCTAGTAATGAATGAGTCTAGTTGGGCGTCACTAAATATTATAGATGGGTCTAATTGGGCATTTGATAGAAATTGCAATTATATAATAATTACACAATGGGTCTAAGCAGATCTAGCATTGTGGTTGAAGGAAAGAAGAGCCAGAAAGAGATAGATGCGATTGCGTATTGTCACATATGATAAAGAGAACATTGTCGTTGAAGGAAAGAAGAGCAAGAAAGAGATAGATGCGACTGCGTATAGTGTAAGGCAGCTAAGAAAGCATATCAAAGCATTGACACTTAAATCCAGTGGCAAGGAAGATGCTAGTAAGGTAAACTACTTGCGATTCTTGAGTCACTTAAATAAAGATATTCTTTTATTTGTTTGTTAATATGCTAATTTAATCTTATATCTTTCTTCAGGAGGCTGCTACAACAAGACCAACGTTACAAGCCATTTGTGAGAACCAGATGGTGGGTGGTGAAACAAAGAATTAAGAGTGATGCATAGGGATTGCACCAGGCTTTACCTCTCGAGGGATCTCGAGAAGCTTACAACCCCCACCAGGCAGTGTACCTGATCGTTGTAGTATAGTATAGTGACAAGTACCGGGGGATTGATCGTTCAGCTAGGAATAGTGTCGCTAGGATTAGAATACCTAAAGACTAGGTCTAAAGATGAGGGATGATTCTTTTTGTATTTTTTAGTTTTTATAAAAGCAATTAAAAATCACGGTTTTGAAGGAGTTGGGCGGAATTAGTTGCTAGTCAACTAACCCAATAACTAAAGATGCAATCAAAATAAAATACTAAAAACGAAAATAAACTAAATTAACTAGAGGTGTGAGCAATATATGGGAGAATTGTGTTTACTTAGATTTCACTACTCCCTAGATATCTTTTACAGGTTAATTACTTATTACAGTTGCGTGAATGACGGATTGTATTCCTTAATACCATTCATGGGGTGGCGTACTTACTTCCCCAATCCTATAAACGCTTACTTCACTTCTATGTCGAGCCGGCTAAGAAGCTCCTAACATGGGATCACTAGAATTTGCTCATGCATTAAATACAACCAATAAAACCTAGTACACATCGGTTCATGTTTCTTAAGACGTTCAAGCATGTTACACAATGGAGATCTGCCAGTTTTCTTAAGCGTAACATTGAAATCATTCATCCATTACAACTATAAACAAGCAATCAACCTATAATTAACATCTAGGTTTCATTACATCTAAGCAAACACATGATAGATCTAGCCTAGCATGTTAAAATCAAGACAAGCATAAGATATATTCAAACAACACATAGACATATTGAATGAATTGAAAGAGGACTTATTTCAATTGAACATGAAAGGTTTCAAGGGGTGAAAACTTTTGAAAATACAGTTAAAAACGACCTAGGGTTTATTAGTTTCGACCCTAGTATTCTCCACACAAGTTCCTACCCTAATGAATGAAAAATAGAAAAGTATATATAGATTCTGTGAGGTGACGGCGTCAAGAACAAAAGTCTTACGCCGTCATCTCGCCGCCAAATAATTTCTCGGACTACCTAGATCTGGGTTTGACGCCGTCACGTGTACTCCTTATGCAGGCCGTCACAAAAATTACTCTTGACGCCCTTCTCTTGACGCCTTCAGGTTTTCTCTGGGTCGTCATGGATTTCACCCCTGACGCCGTCACATTTTTCCTCTTGGCACCGTCAGGTACTGTTCTCAGCATGGAAAATTAAGTCTTTGCCGTTTTCTTCACTTTTATGCTCCAAAAACGTCCAAAATGCTTCATTTTCCAGAATTCACTCCCAAAGTACCTAAAATCACAAAAGGAACGATTTAGGGCAATATTTGATCAAATAAATTCAATTCCAGGCTTAAATGACCCCCTAAAAATGGTTCATTTTTTGCCTCATCAAAGAGCCTATTTTCTTGTTGAAGTTGTGCGCTTAGCTGTTTTCTTTTTACCTTTTTCGTATAGTAGCTGATGAGGCGAAAAATGAACCATTTTTAGGGGGTCATTTAAGCCCGGAATTGAACTTATTTGATCAAATATTGCCCTAAATCGTTCCTTTTGTGATTTTAGGTACTTTGGGAGTGAATTCTGGAAAAGGAAGTATTTTGGACGTTTTTGGAGCATAAAAGTGAAAAAAACGGCAAAGTCTTAATTTTTCTTGCTGGGAACAGTAGATGACGACGTCAAGAATGATTTTATGACGGCGTCAAGAGCAAAATGGATGACGACCCAGAGAAAACGTGACGGCGTCAGAACAAGGGCGTCAAGAGTAATTTTTGTGACGGCCCAGAGTAGAATTACACATGACGGCGTCTTTTTATTAGGTCTACTTGCTAGATTCCTTTCTAGTAAGATTTTATTTTTATTTTTAGGTTTTCTTTAGTCTATCTTATTTCTTCGTGCCTTTGTTCGTAATCTCCACCATTCGCCATCATGGCAACCGACGAATTCTCTAACCTTAGAGTCACTAAGAGTCGTAGTTTCGCTAGAGACCTTGTTTTGCCCTATGCAGAACCTGATAGAGAAATGCGTAGGTTAAGACGATCTCACTCAACACCTGAACCATCTAGCATAGCCATCGATTTTGATGCACCCCTTTCTGAAGAAAATTCAGAAAATCACCTTACAACCCCTAGCTCCCAATCCAACAACGAGATGAGTACCCCCGCAACTCTCACTCCTAAGCGCCTTAAGGACTACTCCTCCCCAAATCCTCGTGGTTTCTCAAACGCCATTGTCTACCCAAACGAACACACCAATGAGGTCTTGCATGCGACCGATGTTTGGCTTGTCCAAAGTGTGTGCAAGTTTTGTGGACTAGATGATGATGACCCGATTCAACACATCAAGGACTTCTTAAAAATAGTAGACACCCTCCATACGGATGGGGCTACTAGAGACACGTCCCGATTACGATTCTTCCCTTTCACCCTCTACGAAAAAGCCCAAGAGTGGTATGATAAACTTCCTTCCAAATCTATTTTCACATGGGAGCAACTCATATCCAAATTTTATGAGAAGTTCTTTCCAGCTGGGAAAACTTCAGCGTTTAGAGATAGGATCCTCCGCTTCCGAAAAGGGAAGGACGAACCCTTCCATAAATCGTGGATTAGATTCAAGGATTTAATAAGACAAGTTCCCCATCATGGCATCGAACTCTGGCTTTTGGTCCAAATCTTCTACGACAATGTCTCCTCAAATGACCGGAACGGAATCAACAATTCTAGAAAAGGGAGATTAGCCAATCTTAGTGCCGAGGAAGGATGGAATAGGATTGAGGAATATGCTCAAGACCAGGATGACACTTGGGATGAACCTGAGTCGACTTCCAGCATGTCTGAAATCACCTCAACATCTTCAGATCGGTTAAGAAAAATTCACAAAAGAATGGAATACCTAGCTGGGTCGCAATTACCTAAACAACTTTCAAATCCTTACTTAATCTGCGACTACTGTGGGGGCCCGCACGAGGTAGAGGAATGCGGAGGAGAACCCACGACTGAACATGCGTGCTTGTCAGGAGGTGACATCTATGCTGATCCCTCCCTTTTGCCTTTTTACCAAAATGACGATTACACCCTCTGGAGAAATCTGGTAAAGAGAAAAGAAGGAGAGGAAGGCCCTGAATTTGAAATCAGGAGCACTTTTGAAGATGACCTTGGTCATTTCAGTCAAGAAAAAGGCTTACAATTAAAAGGTCTTGATGAACTTGTCGATGAGCAACAGAATGACTTCGGAGAATGGTTCAACAAGCTTAACTCCACCCTCGATAACCTAGACATGCCGTCAGTAAGCCAAAAAGACCCCATGCTCGCGATAACCACTCGAGCTGGAACAACAACCAAGGACCCCCTTACCCGAGCTCGCACCCTACCACCCCCGATCCAAACAAGCCTCGCGAAGAGGAGGGTGATGTGAGCAGCGAGGCTCCCGAACAACCTCCCTTGGCGATCCCGTCCCCATCGACCCCGCCTAACCAACCTGTGAGAGTCCCATTCCCATCCCGATTAAAAAACCAGAAAACTGAGAACGATAATAAAAGATTCTTGTCATATCTAAAAGACTCGGTAATCACCATACCCCTCCTTGATGCTTGTTATCACATGCCAAAGTATAGCACATACTTTAAAAAATTACTCGCCAACCGAAAGAAAGTCGAGGGTCTTGTGACTCTGAGGGAAGAATGTTCGGTGGTGTCCCATCGAGGGTTACCAAAAAAGGTAGACGATCCAGGCAGCTTCACCTTGCCTTGTTCTATAGGATCTCTATCGATAAAGAATGCTCTTGCCGATTTAGGGGCGAGTATCAACCTCATGTCTCACTCCATGTTCCTTAAACTAGGATACTCCGGATTAAAGCCTACCTGTATGAACATCCAACTAGCCAATAGATCAGTCAAATACCCCGTAGGGATATGCGAGAATGTGCTAGTCAAGGTTGGAAAATTCAAATTCCCGGTTGACTTCGTAATCTTGGAGATGGAGGAGGATGACTTGGTACCCATCATCTTAGGGAGACAATTTCTTGCTACCGCTCGTGCAGTCATTGATGTTCATGACGGCAAGTTAACCTTACGAGTAGGAACCGATAGCTTAACCTTCGACATTAAAGACACTATGGACCTCTCTCTCGAAGTAGCTAACCGGCTCTATTTCATTGGAGAGGTCGATGAACTCACGGATGTCATTGATGACTGCGTTGATGAACAAATCGAGGAAGGCTGGTTACGGGATGAGAGTTTTCTCCCCTTGTTGGAGGTAGAAAAGATGGAGGATGTTGGAGCAGTCTCCTTCTACCCTAGACAGGAGACCACTGAACATATCGAACTCCGAAAACCCGAAAACAAGCTTAAGCCTTCTATTATCGAACCCCCTAAGCTAGATCTTAAGGAACTCCCTAACCATTTAGAGTATGCCTTCCTTCAGGGAGAGGACCAACTGCCGGTAATCATAAACTCTTCCCTCGAACATGAACAAAAAGGTAAGCTCTTAGAAGTCCTAAAGAAATATAAGGGAGTGCTTGCATGGAGTGTAGCCGACATTAAGGGGATTGACTCGACTTTTTGCACGCATAAGATTCTTATGGAAGAAAATTATAAACCTACCGTGCAACCCCAGAGGCGGGTGAATCCCAATATTAAGGAAGTTGTGAAGAAAGAAGTCATCAAACTCCTGGATGCAGGATTAATTTACCCAATCTCGGATAGCCCGTGGGTTAGTCCTGTACAGGTTGTACCAAAGAAGGGGGAATGATTGTGGTGAAGAACGACAAGGGTGAGATGGTACCCAGAGAACGGTTACTGGCTGGCGGGTATGTATCGATTATAGAAAGCTCAATGATGCCACAAGGAAAGATCACTTTCCCTTACCATTCATTGACCAAATGTTGGAGAGATTGTCTGGGCACGAGTACTATTGTTTCTTGGATGGATTCTCAGGATATTTCCAAATCCCCATAGCACCTGAGGACCAAGAAAAAACCACGTTTACTTGCCCTTATGGAACGTTCGCCTACAAAAGAATGCCTTTTGGGCTGTGTAACGCCCCTGCTACTTTTCAGCGATGCATGACCGCAATCTTTCACGAACTTATGGAAGACAACATGGAAGTTTTCATGGATGACTTTTCAATCTTTGGGAACTCTTTCGACCGCTGTCTTGCTAATCTAGAAAAAATGCTCAAACGCTGTGAGGAAACCAACTTGGTGTTAAACTGGGAAAAATGTCATTTCATGGTAAAAGAAGGGATTGTGTTAGGACATAAGGTCTCAGGGAATGGGATTGAGGTGGACCAAGCTAAAGTGGAAGCTATATCTAAGTTACCTTATCCCACGACTGTTAAAGCGATACGCAGCTTCTTGGGCCACGCCTGGTTCTATCGGAGATTCATCAAAGATTTCTCCAAAATAGCTCGGCCAATGACTCAATTGCTAATGAAGGATGCTCATTTCGATTTCACTCAAGAATGCAAGGATGCATTCGATCTCCTGAAAAAAGAGCTCACGCAAGCTCCATTCATGGTTACACCCAACTGGGAGTTACCGTTTGAAATCATGTGCGACGCTAGCGATTTTGCTGTCGGGGCTGTTGATGAGGCGAAAAATGAACCGTTTTTAGGGGGTCATTTAAGCCCGGAATTGAATTTATTTGATCAAATATTGCCCTAAATCATTCCTTTTGTGATTTTAGGTACTTTAGGAGTGAATTCTGGAAAAGGAAGCATTTTTTTACGTTTTTGGAGCATAAAAGTGAAGAAAACAGCAAAGTCTTGATTTTCCTTGCTGGGAACAGTAGATGACGGCGTCAAGAAGGATTTGTTTGACGGCGTCAAGTGCAAAATGGATGACGGCCCAGAGAATACGTGACGGCGTCAGAAGTAGGGCGTCAAGAGTAAATTTGGTGACGGCTTGGAGCAGAATTACACATGACGGCGTCAGATATAGATCTAGGCAGTCCGAGAACTTTATTGGCGGTGAGATGATGGCCTCAGATTTTTCCTCTTGACGCCGTCACCTCACAAAATCTATATATACTTTTCTATTTTTCTTCATTAAGAGAGGAACTTGTGTGGAGAATACTAGGGTCGAACCTAATAAACCCTAGGTCGTTTGTAATAGTATTTTCAAGGGTTTTCACCCCTTGAAACCCTTCATGTTCAATTAAGATAAGTTTTCTTCCAATTCATTCAATATGTCTATGTGTTGTTTGAATATATCTTACACTTGTCTTGAATTTAACATGCTAGGCTAGATCTATTGTGTGTTTGCTTAGATGTAATGAAACCTAGATGTTGATTATAGGTTGAATGCTTGTTTATAGTTGTAATGGATGAATGATTTCAATGTTAGGCTTAAGAAAACTGGCAGATCTCTATTGTGTAACATGCTTGAACGTCTTAAGAAACATGAACCAATGTGTACTAGGTTTTAATGGTTGTATTTAATGCATGAGCGAATTCTAGTGATCCCATGTTAGGAGTTTCTTAGCCGGCTCGACATAGGAGTGAAGTAGGAGCTTATAGGATTAGGGAAGTAAGTACGCCACCCTAAGAATGGTATTAAGGAATACAATTCGTCATCCACGCAACTGTAATAAGTAATTAACCTATAAAAGATATCTAGGGAGTAGTAAATCTAAGTAAACACAATTCTCCCATATATTGCTCACACCTCTAGTTAATTTAGTTTATTTTCATTTTTGTTATTTTATTTTGATTGCATCTGTAGTTATTGGGTTAGTTGACTAGCAACTAATTCCGCCCACTCCTCTAAAAACCGAGATTTTTCATTGCTTTTATAAAATATAAAAATACAAAAAGAATCATTCCTCACCTCTAGACCTAGTTTTTAGGTTTTCTAATCCTAGCGACACTATTCCTGAGTTGAACCATCAATCCCCCGGTACTTGTCATTATATTATACTACATCGATCAGGTACACTGCCTGGTGGGGGTTGTAAGCTTCTCGAGATCCCTCGAGAGGTAAAGCCTGGTGTAATTCCCACGCATCAAGTTTATGACACCGTTGCCGGGGAATAGTTATTGTCTAGGTTAGGATTTCTTTTTATTAGGTCTACTTGCTAGATTCCTTTCTAGTAAGATTTTATTTTTATTTTTTAGGTCTTCTTTAGTCTATCTTATTTCTTCGTGCCTTTGTTCGTAACTCTTACCATCCGACATCATGGAAGGTGGTAACATCTTTGAACGCATCAACCCACCACAACAAGACCACCCACAAAACCCACCACTACCTAACCAACCTCTTAGGCCCCGAACCCTAGGAGAGTACTCCCGACCTAGCCACCAAGGCTACCGGAACACCATTGAGCTCACCCAAGGAGCCAATGTGTCTCCCTTGCGATCCGACACCATCCGGTTGGTGCAAAGCGGATGTGCATTCCATGGACTTCGTTCCGAAGATTCAAATCAACATCTCAAGGACTTCCTTAAAATCGTAGATTCCATATACCTAGATGTTGCAACTAGAGAGACAACCCGATTACGCCTATTCCAATTCTCTCTACGTGATCAAGCTAGTCAATGGCTTGAGCGTTTACCCACGGGATCCATCACCTCATGGGATGATCTCACCACTCGTTTCCTTGCTCAATTTTTCCCACCGGGGCGAACTACCAAGCTTAGAAATGATATCTTGATGTTCTAACAACGTCAAGGTGAAACTCTATATGAATCATGGACTCATTTCAAGGACTTACTCCAAAAAGTCCCTCATCATGGCATAGATCTTTGGCTCCAAGTCCAAATCTTCTATGACCATATCGATCTCTCCACAAGGCGAACCATTGACTAATCGGCCAGTGGTAAGCTACGTGATCTAAGTGCGGAAGAATCATGGGAACTCATAGAAGATCTTGCTCTCTATGACAACGAAAGTTGGAATGATCCCCGTGATTTGAACAAAACGGTCAAGGCAATATCTTTGCCTTCGAAAAATTCTAGCACTCCCAACCGTAGGATCATGGAACTTGAGGACCAAGTCAAGTTTCTCATGAAATCTTACGAAGCTCCTAAGCCTTCAAGCCAAGTGAATAAAATCACTTCTTCATGTGAATTATGTAGTGGTCCCCATGACACTCTGATTGCGTGGAACTCCCCGAAACAGCTTTTGCGGACTACGCATCCTCGCGTACCGATGAAGCGGGAGAAAAGTGGTACACTTTCAAACCCGAGCCAAACCCTTATGGTGATTCCTACAACCCTTCTTGGAAAAATCACCCGAACCTTAGGTGGAAACAAAACCAAAACAATTCTTCCAATCCGCCTAATCGTTACCAACCAAACGGTCCACCCTACAACCGTACTTTCAACAACAATCCTTCTAACAACTTTGGTAGTACCAACAATCTTGAAGGATTGATGTCCAAGTTTATGGCATCTCAAGAAGCTCGCATAGCTAGGTTTGAAATCGAATTCAACCAACAACAAACGGAGATGACCATTAATATTGACAACTTGTTGAAAGCCCTCAACAACCAAGCGTTAACTACACCTAGGAAGGACACTAGGGACGCCAATAGCGGAATCCAAACTAAGGACCCCTCGTCATCCAAACACGTCCACTTTGTCAATGTTGTCACTATTAAGCCAATAGATAAGGAGATAGAAGAAAGTGACAAGGATGAAGTTGGAGTAGAAACCGAGACTAGGGATGAAATTAGGGAAGTTGAGGTTAATAAGGGAGAAAAGTTAGAGGAAGTAGAAAACGTAGAAGAGTACTTTGATAAGTTGCCCACCAAGGAAGAACGGGAATATCATAAGGATTTATTCAATGATCCCGAGACATCGTATATCCTTGGTTCACCCCTTATCAAAATGGGAGACCCTTCTAACATCAACATACCATGCAACATTAGGCATATGCATGTATGGAAAGCCTATATCGATCCTAGGTCTCCTATAAACATCATGACTAGGACTTATTATAATTGGGTAATGAAGAAACAACTCGGTTATAGGATGATGCCCAACAAGAACTTGCTAAGTAATTTCGTAGGTAGAGTGAAAGGATTGCATGTGATTGTCGGAAATTTCACTTACGAGATCGATTTTATGATAGTAGAAGATACTCGTCCGGTAATAGATGCTTGCCTAAGTCAAGTAGTGTTCGGAAAACCATTCAAGGAAGAGAATGACGAGATTTCCTACCAAATGCCCTATAAGATTGAGCATTACCGCCTCCTATCGAACATAGAAAAGGAACACAAACAAGTGTCTTACTATAGGAATGATGAGGATAGACGTAGAGGAATAGAGTATGTGATGAATAGGATGCTTAGTTTCTACAAAGAATGCTTGCAACTAGGTCCGGAATACAAAACTGGTATAGGAGATGACCTAGAGAGTGAAACCAATGATGAGGTCACGTAGTAACCCATGACCTTGAGTCTAGCTACAAGACTCGTAAATAAAGAAAAGCGCTTCTTGGGAGGCAACCCATGTTTTGAGTGATTTTTATTTTGTTTGATTGTTATTTATTTCTGTATGCATGCTTTACTTTTATTGTTGGTAGATCATGTTTCAAACTAAAATGGTGAAAATACTTTATTTTGTTGTTTGGCTTTGTCTTAACTTTATCCAAGGGTATTTTGCAAAATATAAGTGTAAGGGAAACCCCAAATATGTTTTTAAGAAACAAAATTGATCATGATTCTCCACAATATTAAGTGAACATGTATATTCGTATTTGTTAGAGTCAAATGCTTGTATCGAGTCATAATGATGTTTTGCAGGATTTTCCAGGAAGTAGGACAAGGTTTTTCCAGAAATTTTCCAGAAACTAAACATAAGAATTTCTGCATGTCACTTCTGACGGCGTCAGGAAGAAATTCCTGACGGCGTCACGTGTAAAATTCTGGAAATTTTACCAGTTTTGTTTTTCTAACGGAGTCTTAAAGTTTTTGTTGAACCTTTAGTTTTATAATCTCCAGGAAATCTGTAAACATCATTCCACAAGCATTATATCTTACTTTGTTTTCTAGGATTAGTTAGCATATATAGATTGCCGCCGATTTTACGCGAGGTTGCCTTCTTTGTTTTCTCAGGTTTAACAGGTTATGTATGACAAGAAGATGATTTATATTCTGGAATGGAAGCTTTGATTGTTCATTTTCTTGGAGGAAGATCTAACCTTGTTACCATACTATCCATACCGAGCGAATCAGGCGAGTATTTGATTTCATTCTTTTACTTGTTTTACTTTTACATTCTTTACTTGAACATTGGGGACAATGTTCATCCTAAGTGTAAGGGGAGGGTAAAATGATGATACCTTATAGGATACACTTTCGCTTGAGTTTGTTTGTTTGATGGTAGATGTGTAATAAAACTATGAGAAATACTTGTTAGTGTAATTTTAGCGCCAAATTTAAATTTTTTTACAACATTTAGGAGTGAAACTTTAGCCTTAGCAAGCGTTCCATGGATAGGAGATCGTATGACTAGCACAAAACCGTATCATTCAGAAAAATTTTCCACCCAAATATGTGAGGTTCGCCTTTAGATTTGATAGGAAAAGCATTTACTATTAGTGCTTATGAGTGTGCCGGTAGCATTTAGTTTCTAGAACTTGCGTTAGTTATGCATCCCGAGACCGCTAGTGAGACTACATTCGTGTAGTAGGATTTACTACATGATACGAGGCATTAGGATCACCCTTGTGTTAAACCCGTATCATAATTACTTGACCATTTAAGTCATATTACTTGGCCAGTTAAGTCAACTAATTTTTCCAACACCTTAGCATTATACTAATTTTTAGTACACGAAACCCATAGTACACCCCTATGAGCCTATCTTTTCGTTTCTAACTTTAAACATCTTACTTAAAGGAAAAATTTGTTACACCCCACTTAAATGTACACCCAAATCGCCTTAGCCTTCCGTGTATGCACGCATCTTTAGTGCATTATTGTTATTTGTTTAAACCCTTAGTTAATTATCTAATTGATTACATGGTTGCTAAGTCTAGTCATATCCTTGTACATATTGTTTTGGGACGATTGGGACTCATGCGTAAAGTACTTATTTTATGGAGTAATGGGGAAGAACATCATATTATTACCCCCATATGTGCGTTAATCATAAAAGTACTCCAAGTGTTTTGATTATCTTAATTCGAGTCATTAGATTAGTCATTAGATTATTTTATGTAAAAATTCGAGTGTAAGGGGAATGTTCATTGCCTATGATGTATTATTTTGGATGGTAGGGTAAGAGTGTATGCAAAAAAATATAAAATTAAAAAAAATAAAAAATAAAAAAATTAAGAAAAAAAAAATAGAAAAAGAAAAGAGAAAAAAAAACATACGGACTACCGTCCCGTTTTATTCTATGTTTATTTTATGTTTTTGTTATTTTTTCATTTATTAGCTTAAGTCGAGTCTAGTCTTGGCTTAGCAACGCCATATTGTACATGTAATTAACCAAGATAATTAGCTCGCCACCAGTAAAGATTGCCTATATCCAACAAAACCGTGTATTCCATATCCCTACACCTAACATTACAACACTTTAAAAGACCTCTTTGATAGTTTATCCTAGGTGCTTACGCCATGTGGTGGAGGTTTGATCATTTCTCAAGCGTATGGTAATGTATTTTGCTATGACATGTAGTGAGAGATGTTTCCCATTTCCATATTGTGATATATACTTTATTACACCCGAGAGATGTAAGTATCTAAACACTATTTGTGAGGTGCTAGTGTATGACCTCCGTGCTTGTCTTTGATCTTTAGTGGAACGATTATTTGTTGTAATTACTTTTATATTAGTGTTAAATGACCCCTAACTTGTATTTTGATTAGAATAAAAACGCATTTGCTTGAGGACAAGCAAATCTCAAGTGTAAGGGTATATGATGAGGCGAAAAATGAACCATTTTTAGGGGGTCATTTAAGCCCGGAATTGAATTTATTTGATCAAATATTGCCCTAAATCGTTCTTTTTGTGATTTTAGGTACTTTGGGAGTGAATTCTGGAAAAGGAAGCATTTTGGACGTTTTTGGAGCATAAAAGTGAAGAAAACGGCAAAGTCTTGATTTTCCTTGCTGGGAACAGTAGATGACGGCGTCAAAAAGGATTTGTTTGACGGCGTCAAGTGCAAAATGGATGACGGCCCAGAGAAAACGTGACGGCGTCAGA
Source organism: Artemisia argyi (assembly GCA_030686995.1). Classification (NCBI taxonomy): domain Eukaryota; kingdom Viridiplantae; phylum Streptophyta; class Magnoliopsida; order Asterales; family Asteraceae; genus Artemisia; species Artemisia argyi. The sequence continues at coordinate 90,821,376 of CM060699.1, forward strand.
AGTAAGGCGTCAAGAGTAAATTTGGTGACGGCCTGGAGCAGAATTACACATGACGGCATCAGATATAGATCTAGGCAGTCTGAGAACTTTATTGGCGGCGAGATGATGGCGTCAGATTTTTCCTCTTGATGCCGTCACCTCACAAAATCTATATATACTTTTCTAATTTTCATTCATTAAGAGAGGAACTTGTGTGAAGAATACTAGGGTCGAACCTAATAAACCCTAGGTCGTTTGTAATAGTATTTTCAAGGGTTTTCACCCCTTGAAACCCTTCATGTTCAATTAAGATAAGTTTTCTTCCAATTCATTCAATATGTCTATATGTTGTTTGAATATATCTTACACTTGTCTTGAATTTAACATGCTAGGCTAGATCTATTGTGTGTTTGCTTAGATGTAATGAAACATAGATGTTGATTATAGGTTGATTGCTTGTTTATAGTTGTAATGGATGAATGATTTCAATGTTAGGCTTAAGAAAACTGGCAGATCTCCATTGTGTAACATGCTTGAACGTCTTAAGAAACATGAACCGATGTGTACTAGGTTTTAATGGTTGTATTTAATGCATGAGCGAATTCTAGTGATCCCATGTTAGGAGCTTCTTAGCCGGCTCGACATAGGAGTGAAGTAGGAGCTTATAGGATTGGGGAAGTAAGTACGCCACCCCATGAATGGTATTAAGGAATACAATCCGTCATCCACGCAACTGTAACAAGTAATTAACCTGCAAAAGATATCTAGGGATTAGTGAAATCTAAGTAAACACAATTCTCCCATATATTGCTCACACCTCTAGTTAATTTAGTTTATTTTCATTTTTGTTATTTTATTTTGATTGCATCTGTAGTTATTGGGTTAGTTGACTAGCAACTAATTCCGCCCACTCCTCTAAAAACTGAGATTTTTAATTGCTTTTATAAAATACAAAATTACAAAAAGAATCATCCCTCACCTCTAGACCTAGTTTTTAGGTTTTCTAATCCTAGCGACACTATTCCTAAGTTGAAAGATCAATCCCCCGGTACTTGTCATTATACTATACTACATCGATCAGCTACACTGCCTGGTGGGGGTTGTAAGCTTCTCGAGATCACTCGAGAGGTAAAGCCTGGTGCAATTCCCACGCATCAGCTGTATTAGGCCAACGGCGTGACAACCTATTCCAACCTATTTACTACGCTAGCAAAACCATAAATCCTGCTTAAGAGAATTACTCTACCACCGAAAAAGAATTATTAGCCGTGGTGTTCGCATTCGACAAATTCCGTCAATATCTTGTCCTTTCAAAGAAAGTCGTTTTCACCGATCACTCGGCTCTCCGATATCTTTTTGCTAAGCAAGATGCTAAGCCACGACTAATTCGGTGGATCTTGTTGTTACAAGAATTTGACATTGAAATTCGTGATAAAAGGAGGGCAGAAAATCTGGCCGCAGATCATCTATCTCGTCTTGAAAATCCCTTTGATGAGCACGATAGAAGTGAGATTCGGGATTCATTTCCTGACGAACAACTCATGTCAATGACAGATTCTGAGCCTTGGTACGCCGATTTTGCCAACTATCTCGCAAGCAGACTCATTCTGGAACACATGACTAGAGACGAAAAGAAAATGTTCTTTGCCCAACTAAAATACTACTTCTGGGATGAACCGTTTTTATTCCGGAGGTGTCCTGATCAAATAATCAAACGTTGTGTTTCAGAAAGTGAGGCAGTAAAAATTATGAGAGAATGTCACTCTGGCCCCTCTAGAGGCCATCATGGGATAAGCACCACATCCCGAAAGATTTTCGACGCGGGGTTCTATTGGCCCACAATTTTCTGTGATGTCAAAGAAATGGTACAAGCATGCGATGCATGTCAACGGGCCGGGAACATATCAAGTAGGGATGAAGCACCTCAGAATTTTATACAAGTATGTGAGGTTTTTGATGTCTGGGGAATTGACTTCATGGGACTGATGAGGCGAAAAATGAACCACTTTTAGGGGGTCATTTAAGCCCGGAATTGAATTTATTTGATCAAATATTGCCCTAAATCGTTCCTTTTGTGATTTTAGGTACTTTGGGAGTGAAATCTGGAAAAGGAAGCAATTCGGACGTTTTTTGAGCATAAAAGTGAAGAAAACGGCAAAGACTTAATTTTCCATGCTGAGAACAGTACCTGACGGCGTCAAGAAGAAAATCATGATGGCGTCAAGAGTAAAATCCATGACGACCCAGTGAAAACCTGAAGGCGTCACAACAAGGGCATTAAGACTATTTTTGGTGACGGCCTGCATAAGGAGTACACATGACGGCGTCAGACCCAGATCTAGGCAGTCCGAGAAACTATTTGGCGGCGAGATGATGGCGTCAGAAATTTGTTCTTGACGCCGTCACCTATCAGAATCTATATATAGTTTTATATTTTTCATTCATAAAGGAGGAACTTGTGTGGAGAAAACTAGGGCCGAACTTTGTAAACCCTAGGTCGTATTTTACAGTGTTTTCAAGGGTTTTCACCCCTTGAATCCTTTCATGTTCAATTAAGATAAGTCTTCTCTTAATTCATTCAATATGTCTATGTGTTGTTTGAATATATCTTATGCTTGTCTTGATTTCAACATGTTAGGCTAGATCTATCTTGTGTTTGCTTAGATGTAATGAAACCTAGATGTTAATTATATGTTGATCACTTGTTTATGGTTGTAATGGATGAATGATTTCAATGTTAGGCTTAAGAAAACTGACAGATCTCCATTGTGTAACATGCTTGAACGTCTTAGGAAAAATGAACCGATGTGTACTAGGTTTTATTGGTTGTATTTAATGCATGAGCAAATTCTAGTGATCCCGTGTTAGGAGCTTCTTAGCCGGCTCGACATAGGAGTGAAGTAGGCGCTTATAGGATTGGGGAAGTAAGTACGCCACCCCATGAATGGTATTAAGGAATACAATCCGTCATCCACGCAACTATAACAAGTAATTAACCTGTAAAAGATATCTAGGGAGTAGTGAAATCTAAGTAAACACAATTCTCCCACATATTGCTCACAACTTTAGTATAAATTAGTTTTATTTTCATTTTTAGTATTTTATTTTGATTGCATCTTTAGTACTGGGTTAGTTGACTAGCAACTAATTTCGCCCAACTCCTTCAAAACCGAGATTTTTAATTGCTTTCATAAAAATATAAAAATACAAAAAGAATCATCCCACATCTCTAGACCTAGTCATTAGGTTTTCTAATCCTAGCGACACTATTCCTAGCTGAACGATCAATCCCCCGGTACTTGTCATTATACTATACTACATCGATCAGGTACACTGCCTGGTAGGGGTTGTAAGCTTCTCGAGATCCCTCGAGAGGTAAAGCCTGGTGCAATCCCTACGCTACCAAGTTTTTGGTGCCGAAGCCCGGGGAATAGTTATTGTCTAGGTTAGAATCTCTTTTTATTAGGTCTACTTGCTAGATTCCTTTCTAGTAAGATTTTATTTTTATTTTTTTAGGTTCTCTTTAGTCTATCTTATTTCTTCGTGTTTTTGTTCGTAACTCTTCGCCATCCGACATCATGGACGATGGTAACATCTTTGAACCCGTCATCCCACCACAACAAAACCCACCACTAGACAACCAACCTCTTAGGCCCCGAACACTAGGAGAGTATTCCCGACCTAGCCACCAAGGCTACCGAAACACCATTGAGCTCACCCAAGGAGCCAATGTGACCCCTTTGCGATCCGACACCATCCGGTTGGTGCAAAGCGGATGTGCATTCCATGGACTTCGTTCCGAAGATCCAAACCAACATCTCAAGGACTTTCTTAAAATCGTAGATTCTATAGACCTTGATGTAACAACTAGAGAGTCAACCCGATTACGCCTATTCCAATTCTCTCTACGTGATCAAGCTAGCCAATGGCTTGAACGTTTACCCACGGGATCCATCACCTCATGGGATGATCTCACCACTCGTTTCCTTGCTCAATTTTTCCCACCGAGGAGAACTACCAAGCTTAGAAATGACATCTTGATGTTCCAACAACGTCAAGGTGAAACTCTATATGAAGCATGGACTCGATTCAAGTACTTACTCCAAAAAGTCCCTCATCATGGCATAGATCTTTGGCTCCAAGTCCAAATCTTCTATGACCATATCGATCTCTCCACAAGGCGAGCCATTGACCAATCAGCCGGTGGTAAACTACGTGATCTAAGTGCGGAACAATCATGGGAACTCATAGAAGATCTTGCTCTCTATGATAACGAAAGTTGGAATGATCCCCGTGATTTGAACAAAACGGTCAAGGCAATATCTTTGCCTTCGAACAACTCTAGCACTCCCGACCGTAGGATCATGGAACTTGAGGACCAAGTCAAGTTTCTCATGAAATCTTACGAAGCTCCTAAGCCTTCAAGCCAAGTGAACAAAATCACTTCTTCATGCGAATTATGTAGTGGTCCCCACGACACTCGTGATTGTGTGGAACTCTCCGGAACAGCTTTTGCGGACTACGCATCCTCGCGTACCGACGAAGCGGGAGATAAGTGGTACACTTTCAAACCCGAGCCAAACCCTTACGGTGATTTCTACAACCTCTCTTGGAAAAATCACCCAAACCTTAGGTGGAAACAAAACCAAGCCAATTCCTTCAATCCGCCTAATCGTTACCAACCAAACGGTCCACCCTCCAACTGTACTTTCAACAACAATCCTTCTAACAACTATGATAGTACCAACAATCTTGAAGGATTGATGTCTAAGTTCATGGCATCTCAAGAGGCTTACATAGCTAGGTTTGAAACCGAATTCAACCAACAACAAACGAAGATGACCAACAAGATAGACAACTTGTTGAAAGCCCTCAACAACCAAGCGTTAACTACACCTAGGAAGGACACTAGGGACGCCAATAACGGAATCCAAATTAAGGACCCCTCATCATCTAAACATGTCCACTTTGTCAATGTTGTCACCATTAAGCCAAAAGATAAGGATATAGAAGAAAGTGACAAAGATGAAGTTGAAGCTGAAACCGAGACTAGGGATGAAATTAGGGAAGTTGAGGTTAATAAGGGAGAGGAGTTAGAGGAAGTAGAGACTATAGAAAAGCACTTTGATAAGTTGCCCACCAAGGAAGAACGGGAATACCATAAGGATTTATTCGATGGCCCCGAGACACCATATATCCTTGGCACACCCCTTATCAAAATGGGAGACCCCTCTAACATCAACATAACATGCAACATCGGGCATATGCATATATGGAAAGCTTATATCGATCATAGATCTCCTATAAACATCATGACTAGGACTTATTATAATTGGGTGATGAAGAAACAACTTGGTTATAGGATGATGCCCAATAAGAATTTGATAAGTAATTTTGTAGGAAGAGTGAAGGGATTGCATGTGATTATAGGTAATTTCACTTTTGAGATCGATTTTATGATAGTAGAAGATACTCGCCCGGTGATAGATGATTGCCTAAGCCAAGTAGTATTCGGGAAACCATTTGTTGAGGCCACTAAGATGAGTTATGATCCGACTTTAGGGATAGTTAGGTTCAAGGAAAAGAATGATGAGATTGCCTACCAAATGCCCTATAAGATTGAGCAGTACCGCCTCCTTTCTAATATAGAGAAAGAACACAAACAAGCAGCTTACTATAGGAATGATGAGGATAGACGTAGAGGAGTAGAGTATGTGATGAATAGGATGCTTGGTTTTTACAAAGAATGCTTGCAATTAGGTCCGGAATACAAAACTGGCATAGAAGACGACCTAGAGAGTGAAACCAACAATGAGGTCACGTAGTAACCCATGACCTTGAGTCTAGCTACAAGACTCGTAAATAAAGAAAAGCGCTTCTTGGGAGGCAACCCATGTTTTGTGTGATTTTTATTTTGTTTGTTTATTATTTGCTTCCGTATGCATGCTTTATTTTTATTGTTGGTAGATCATGCTTCAAAACTAAAATAGTGAAAATACTTTATTTTGTTGTTTGGCCTAGTCTTAACTTCATCCAAAGATATTTTTGCAAAAGATAAGTGTAAGGGAAAACCCCAAATATGTTTTTAAAGAAACAAAACCGACCATGATTCTCCACAATATTAAGTGAACATGTATATTCGTATTTGTTAGAGTCAAATGCTTGTATCGAGTCATAATGATGTTTTGCAGGATTTTCCAGGAAGTAGGACGAAGTTTTTCCAGAATTTTTTCGGAAACTTAACATAAGAATTTCTGCAAGTCACTTCTGACGGCGTTAGGAATTAATTCCTGACGGCGTCACGTGTAAAAATCTGGAAATTTTACCAATTTTGTTTTTCTAACGGAGTCTTAAAGTTTTTGTTGAATTATTAGTTTTATAATCTCCAAGAAATCTGCAAACATCATTCCACAAGCATTATATCTTATTTTGTTTTCTAGGATTTATTAGCATATGTAGATTGCCGCCGATTTTATGTGAGGTTGCCTTGTCTGTTTTCTCAGGTTTTACAGGTTATGTATGACAAGAAGATGATTATTATTCTGGAAGGGAAGCTTTGATTGTTCATTTTCTTGGAGGAAAATCTAACCTGGCCACCTTATTATCCATACCGATCGAATCAGGGGAGTATTTGATTTCATTCTTTTTACTTATTTCACTTTTACATTCTTTACTTGAACATTGGGGACAATGTTCATCCTAAGTGTAAGGGGAGGGTAAAATGATGATACCTTACAGATACACTTTCGCTTGAGTTGTTTGTTTGATGGTAGATGTGTAATAAAACTATGAGAAATACTTGTTAGTGCAATTTTAGAGCCAAATTTAAATTTTTTTACAATATTTAGGAGTGAAACTTTAGCCATAGCAAGCGTCTCATGGATAGGAGATTGTATGACTAGCACAAAACCGTACTATTCAGAAAAATTTTCCACCCAAATATGTGAGGTTCGCCTTTAGATTTGATAGGAAAAGCATTTACTATTAGTGCTTATGAATGTACCGGTAGCATTTAGATTCTAGAACTTGCGTTAGTGATGCATCCCGAGACCGCTAGTGAGAGTACATTCGTGTAGTAGGATTTACTACATGATAAGAGGCATTAGGATCACCCTTGTGTTAAACCCGTATCATAATTACTTGACCATTTAAGTCATATTACTTGGCTAGTTAAGTCAATTAATTTTTCTCACACCCTTAGCGTTGTACTCATTTTTAGTACACGAAACCCCTAGTACACCCCTCCGAGCCTATCTTTTCGTTTCTAACTTTAAGCACTTTACTTAAAGGAAGAATTTGTTACACCCCACTTAAATGTACACCAAAATCGCCTTAGCCTTCCGTGTATGCACTCATCTTTAGTGCATTATTGTTATTTGTTAAACCCTAAGTTAATTATCTAATTGATTACATGGTTGCTAAGTCGAGTCATATCTTTGTACATATTGTTTTGGGATGATTGGGACTCATGGGTAAAGTACTTATGTATGGAGTAATGGGGAAGAACATCATATATTACCCCCATATGTACGTTAATCTTAAAAGTACTCCAAGTGTTTTGATTATCTTGATTCGAGTCATTAAATTAGTTTATTGTAAAGTATGTAAAAATTCAAGTGTAAGGGGAATTTTTATTCCCTATGATGTATTATTTTGGATGGTAGGGTAAAAGTGTATGCAAAAAAAAAAAAACAAAAAAAAAAAAAAAAAAAAAAAAAAAAAAAAAATCGAAAAAACAAGAAAAAGAAAAAAAAAATAGTAAAAGAAAAAAAAAAGAAAGAAAAAACATACGGACTACCATCCCTTTTCATTCTATGTTCATTTTATATTTTTGTTATTTTTGATTTATTAGCTTAAGTCGAGTCTAGTCTTGGCTTAGCAACGCCATATTGTACATGTAATTAACCAAGATTGTTAACTCGCCACCAGTAAAGACTGCCTATATCCAACAAAACCGTGTATTTCATATCCCTACACCTAACGTTACAACCCTTTAAAAGACCTCTTTGATAGTTTATCCTAGGTGCTTACGCCATGTGGTGGAGGTTTGATTCTTTTCCAAGCCTATGGTAATCTATTTTGCTATGACAGGTAGTGAGAGATGTTTTTCATTTCCATAATGTGATATTACTTTATTACACCTGAGAGATGTGAGTATCTAAACACTATTTGTGAGGTGCTAGTGTATGACCTCCGTGCTTGTCTTTGGTCTTTAGTGGAACGATTATTTGTTGTAATTACTTTTATATTAGTGTTAAATGACCCTAACTTGTATTTTGACTAGAATAAAAGCGCATTTGCTTGAGGACAAGCAAATCTCAAGTGTAAGGGTATATGATGTGGCGAAAAATGAACCACTTTTAGGGGGTCATTTAAGTCCGGAATTGAATTTATTTGATCAAATATTGCCCTAAATCGTTCCTTTTATGATTTTAGGTACTTTGGGAGTGAAATCTGGAAAAGGAAGTAATTCGGACGTTTTTGGAGCATAAAAGTGAAGAAAACGGCAATGACTTAATTTTCCATGCTGAGAACAGTACCTGACGGCGTCAAGAAGAAAATCATGACGGCGTCAAGAGTAAAATCCATGACGACCCAGTGAAAACCTGAAGGCGTCACAACAAGGGCGTCAAGACTATTTTTGGTGACGGCCTGCATAAGGAGTACACATGACGGCGTCAGACCCAGATCTAGGCAGTCCGAGAAACTATTTGGCGGCGAGATGACGGCGTCAGAAATTTGTTCTTGACGTCGTCACCTATCAGAATCTATATATAGTTTTCTATTTTTCATTCATAAAGGAGGAACTTGTGTGGAGAAAACTAGGGCCGAACTTTGTAAACCCTAGGTCGTATTTTACAGTGTTTTCAAGGGTTTTCACCCCTTGAATCCTTTCATGTTTAATTAAGATAAGTCTTCTCTTAATTCATTCAATATGTCTATGTGTTGTTTGAATATATCTTATGCTTGTCTTGATTTCAACATGTTAGGCTAGATCTATCTTGTGTTTGCTTAGATGTAATGAAACCTAGATGTTAATTATATGTTGATTACTTGTTTATGGTTGTAATGGATGAATGATTTCAATGTTAGGCTTAAGAAAACTGGCAGATCTCCATTGTGTAACATGCTTGAACGTCTTAGGAAACATGAACCGATGTGTACTAGGTTTTATTGGTTGTATTTAATGCATGAGCAAATTCTAGTGATCCCATGTTAGGAGCTTCTTAGCCGGCTCGACATAGGAGTGAAGTAGGCGCTTATTGGATTGGGGAAGTAAGTACGCCACCCCATGAATGGTATTAAGGAATACAATCCGTCATCCACGCAACTATAACAAGTAATTAACCTGTAAAAGATATCTAGGGAGTAGTGAAGTCTAAGTAAACACAATTCTCCCACATATTGCTCACAACTTTAGTATAAATTAGTTTTATTTTCATTTTTAGTATTTTATTTTGATTGCATCTTTAGTACTGGGTTAGTTGACTAGCAACTAATTCCGCCTAACTCCTTCAAAACCGAGATTTTTAATTGCTTTCATAAAATATAAAAATACAAAAAGAATCATCCCTCATCTCTAGACCTAGTCTTTAGGTTTTCTAATCCTAGCGACACTATTCCTAGCTGAACGATCAATCCCCCGGTACTTGTCATTATACTATACTACATCGATCAGGTACACTGCCTGGTGGGGGGTTGTAAGCTTCTCGAGATCCCTCGAGAGGTAAAGCCTGGTGCAATCTCTACGTACCAGGGACCCTTTCCATCTTCAGGAGGGAATGAATACATTTTAGTTTCCATCGATTATGTTTCAAAATGGGTAGAGGCACAAGCCCTTAGGACCAATGACGCCAGGGTGGTTATTCATTTCCTGAAAAAGCTGTTCGCTAGGTTCGGAATTCCTAAAGCTCTCATTAGTGATAGGGGAACCCACTTTTGCAATGTGCAAATAGAAAAGGTCATGAGGAGGTACGGAGTGTCCCATCGATTTTCCACCGCCTATCACCCACAGACCAATGGCCTGGTCGAAAACACGAACATGGCTATTAAAAGAATACTAGAAAAAATGGTTAGTCAGAATAGAAAAGACTGGTCATTTAAACTCGACGAGGCCTTATGGGCATTCCGAACTGCCTACAAGACACCTATTGGAACGACCCCGTTCCGCATGGTGTATGGTAAGGCATGTCACCTGCCGGTAGAATTAGAACATAAGGCTTATTTGGCACTTAAGGCATGTAATTTAGATTACACAATTGCCGGAACAAATAGGTTCTTGCAACTACACGAGCTTGATGAGCTAAGGTTAGAAGCGTATGAGTCTTCCATTACATATAAGGAGAGGGCAAAAAGATGGCATGACCAACGAATTAAGAAACCAAAGGAATTTTCAGAAGGGGACAAAGTCCTATTGTATAACTCTCGGTTAAGGTTATTTCCAGGGAAACTCAAGTCTAGATGGTATGGGCCATTTACGGTGAAAAGTTCCTCTAAAACGGGAGCTGTTGTGTTACTAGACGATGGAGGTAGAGAATTTACTATCAACAAACAACGTGTAAAACATTATCAAGAAAATAGTAATGAAATGATTAGTGAGGAGGATGTAACATTTGATGATGAGGTCACGTAGTAACCCATGACCTTGAGTCTAGCTACAAGACTCGTAAATAAAGAAAAACGCTTCTTGGGAGGCAACCCATGCTTTGTGTGATTTTGTTTGATTTTTATTTGCTTCCGTATGCATGCTTTATTTTTATTGTTGGTAGATCATGTTTCAAAATAAATGGTGAAAATACTTTATTTTGTCGTTTGGCTTAGTCTTAACTTCATCCAAAGGTATTTCGCAAGAGATAAGTGTAAGGGGAAACCCCAAATATGTTTTCAAGAAACAAACTTGATCATGATTCTCCACAATATTAAGTGAACATGTATATTCGTATTTGTTAGAGTCAAATGCTTGTATCGAGTCATAATGATGTTTTGCAAGATTTTCCAGGAAGTAGGACAAGGTTTTTCCAGAAATTTTCCGAAAACTTAACATAAGAATTTCTGCAGGTCACTTCTGACGGCGTCAGGAAGAAATTCCTGACGGCGTCACGTGTAAAATTCTAGAAATTTTGCTAGTTTTGTTTTTCTAACGGAGTCCTAAAGTTTTTGTTGAATCTTTAGTTTTATAATCTCTAGGAAATCTGCAAATATCATTCCACAAGCATTATATCTTACATTGTTTTCTAGGATTTATTATCATATATAGATTGCCGCCGATTTTACGTGAGGTTGCCTTGTTTGTTTTCTCAGGATTAACAGGTTATGTTTGACAAGAAGATGATTTATATTCTGGAAGGGAAGCTTTGATTGTTCATTTTCTTGAAGGAAGATCTAACCTTGTTACCATACTATCCATACCGAGCGAATCAGGAGAGTATTTGATTTCATTCTTTTGCATGTTTTACTTTTACATTCTTTAATTGAACATTGGGGACAATGTTCATCCTAAGTGTAAGGGGAGGGTAAAATGATGATACCTTATAGATACACTTTCACTTGAGTTTGTTTGTTTGATGGTAGGTGTGTAATAAAACTAAGAGAAATACTTGTTAGTGTAATTTTAGCGCCAAATTTAAATTTTTTTACAACATTTAGGAGTGAAACTTTAGTCATAGCAAGCGTCTCATGGATAGGAGTTGTATGACTAGCACAAAACCGTATCATTTAGAAAAATTTTCCACCCAAATATGTGAGGTTCGCATTTAGATTTGATAGGAAAAGCATTCATTATTAGTGCTTATGAGTGTACCGTTAGCATTTAGATTCTAGAACTTGCGTTAGTGATGCATCCCGAGACCGCTAGTGAGACTACATTCGTGTAGTAGGATTTAGTACATGATAAGAGGCATTAGGATCACCCTTGTGTTAAACCCGTATCATAATTACTTGACCATTTAAGTCATATTACTTGGCTAGTAAAGTCAATTAATTTTTTCCTACACCCTTAGCGTTGTACTCATTTTTAGTACACGAAACCCCTAGTACACCCCTCCGAGCCTATCTTTTCGTTTCTAACTTTAAGCATCTTACTTAAAGAAAGAATTTGTTACACCCCACTTAAATGTACAACCAAATCGCCTTAGCCTTCCATGTATGCACTCATCTTCAGTGCATTATTGTTATTTGTTAAACCCTAAGTTAATTATCTAATTGATTACATAGTTGCTAAGTCGAGTCATATCCTTGTACATATTGTTTTGGGACGATTGGGACTCATGAGTAAAATACTTATTTTATGGAGTAATGGGGAAGAACATCATATTATTATCCCCATATATGCGTTAATCTTAAAGGTACTCCAAGTGTTTTGATTATCTTAATTCGAGTCATTAGATTAGTTTATTGTAAAGTATGTAAAAATTCAAGTGTAAGGGGAATGTTCATTCCCTATGATGTATTATTTTGGATGGTAGGGCAAGAGTGTATGCAAAAAAAAAAAAAAAAAAAAAAAAAAAAAAAAAATCGAAAAATTAAGAAAAAGAAAAAGAAAAAAAAAAGAAAAGAGAAAAAACATACGGACTACCATCCCGTTTCATTCTATGTTTATTTTATGTTTTTGTTATTTTTCATTTATTAGCTTAAGTCGAGTCTAGTCTTGGCTTAGCAACGCCATATTGTACATGTAATTAACCAAGATGATTAGCTCGCCACCAGTAAAGATTGCCTATATCCAACAAAACCGTGTATTCCATATCCCTACACCTAACATTACAACCCTTTAAAAGACCTCTTTGATAGTTTATCCTAGGTGCTTACGCCATGTGGTGGAGGTTTGATCCTTTCCCAAGCCTATGGTAGTCTATTTTGTTATGACAGGTAGTGAGAGATGTTTTCCATTTCCATATTGTGATATATACTTTATTACACCCGAGAGATGTGAGTATCTAAACACTATTTTTGAGGTGCTAGTGTAGGACCTCTGTGCTTGTCTTTGGTCTTTAGTGGAACGATTATTTGTTGTAATTACTTTGGTCTAATTGGGCATTTGATAGAAATTGCAATTATATAATAATTACACAATGGGTCTAAGCGGATCTAGCATTGTGGTTGAAGGAAAGAAGAGCCAGAAAGAGATAGATACGATTGCGTATTGTCACAGATGATAAAGAGAACATTGTGGTTGAAGGAAAGAAGAGCAAGAAAGAGATAGATGCGACTGCGTATAGTGTAAGGCAGCTAAGAAAGCATATCAAAGCATTGACACTTAAATCCAGTGGCAAGGAAGATGCTAGTAAGGTAAACTACTTGCGATTCTTGAGTCCCTTAAATAAAGATATTCTTTTATTTGTGTGTTAATATGCTAATTTAATCTTATATCTTTCTTCAGGAGGCTGCTAAAACAAGACCAACGTTACAAGCCATTTGTGAGAACCAGATGGTGGGTGGTGAAACAAAGAATTAAGAGCCTATTTTCTTGTTGAAGTTGTACGCTTAGCTGTTTTCTTTTTACCTTTTTCGTATAGTAGCTGATGAGGCGAAAAATGATCCGTTTTTAGGGGGTTATTTAAGCCCGGAATTGAATTTATTTGATCAAATATTGCCCTAAATCGTTCCTTTTGTGATTTTAGGTACTTTGGGAGTGAATTCTGGAAAAGGAAGCATTTTGGACGTTTTTGGAGCATAAAAGTGAAGAAAACGGCAAAGTCTTAATTTTCCTTGCTGGGAACAGTAGATGACGGCGTCAAGAAGGATTTTATGACGGCGTCAAGAGCAAAATGGATGATGACCCAGAGAAAACGTGACGTCGTCAGAACAAGGGCGTCAAGAGTAATTTTTGTGACGGCCCAGAGTAGAATTACACATGACGGCGTCAGCTTTGGATCTAGGCATTCCGAGAACTTTATTGGCGGCGAGATGACGACGTCAGATTTTTCCTCTTGACGCCGTCACCTCCTAAAATCTATATATACTTTTCTATTTTTCATTCATTAAGAGAGGAACTTGTGTGGAGAATTTTAGGGCCGAACCTAATAAACCCTAGCTCGTTTGTAACAGTATTTTCAAGGGTTTTCACCCCTTGAAACCCTTCATGTTCAATTGAGATAAGTATTCTTCCAATTCATTCAATATGTCTATGTGTTGTTTGAATATATCTTACACTTGTCTTGATTTTAACATGCTAGGCTAGATCTATTGTGTGTTTGCTTAGATGTAATGAAACCTAGATGTTGATTATAGGTTGATTGCTTGTTTATAGTTGTAATGGATGAATGATTTCAATGTTAGGCTTAAGAAAACTGGTAGATCTCCATTGTGTAACTTGCTTGAACGTCTTAAGAAATATGAACCGATGTGTACTAGGTTTTTATGGTTGTATTTAATGCATGAGCGAATTCTAATGATCCCATGTTAGGAGCTTCTTAGCCGGCTCGACATAGGAGTGAAGTAGGAGCTTATAGAATTGGGGAAGTAAGTACGCCACCCCATGAATGGTATTAAGGAATACAATCCGTCATCCACGCAACTATAACAAGTAATTAACCTGTAAAAGATATCTAGGGAGTAGTGAAATCTAAGTAAACATAATTCTCCCATATATTGCTCACACCACTAGTTTAAATTAGTTTATTTTCATTCTTGTTATTTTATTTTGATTGCATCTTAGTTATTGGGTTAGTTGATTAGTAACTAATTCCGACCACTCTTCCAAAACCCGAGATTTTTATTTGCTTTCATAAAATATAAAAACATAAAAAGAATCATCCCTCACCTCTAGACCTAGTTTTTAGGCTTTCTAATCCTAGCGACACTATTCCTGAGTTGAACAATCAATCCCCCGGTACTTGTCACTATACTATACTACAACGATCAGGTACACTGCCTGGTGGGGGTTGTAAGCTTCTCGAGATCCCTCGAGAGGTAAAGCCTGGTGCAATTCTCACGCATCAGTAGCAAATAAGAACTTTTAGTCTTATCATTACTGATGATATTGAGGTTAAAGTGCTAATCAATGGATTTAAACATCCACCCAAAATGTTAAAGAATTCGAACATCTTGTGAACTTAAGAAATTTCATTAGTTATTCTTTTCAACAAAGTCACCAACAAGAAGTTTTATCAATGGATTTAAACATCCACCCAAAATGAAAATCATACACAACAAAAAATTTTCAAAGCCAGGGTTTTCACTTACTGCAAAGTGCTCAATGAACCCACACCACCCAGTTGGTTGAACATCCTTCAAGTAACGTCTATTTTTTTAATAATACTTCAGCCAATGTCTCGTACCAGTGCTTTTGAAACTAATTATGAGCCAATGTGAGCCCATTAAATAGGATAAACTCTCAAGAAGGTTTTCGAACAACTAAATAACAAAACTTTATGCAGTTAATGGGCTCAAATTTGATCAGAAAGACTAAGTTTGTTAAAGTGTTACAGAAAACAAAAATATGTGGGATAAAATATAGGCTAGTGATCGAGTGGGCAACAGGGGTTGGTCAGATAAAACATATCCATTAAAACGTCCGATATATTATGGTGCATCTAAAAGATTAGGGATGAATCTAATTTAAGTTGATATTTCTTTTAATTTGTGGTTATAATTATTTCTTTTCATTTGATCCAAAATATGGATTGATTAACCCAAAGAATTCTATTTTAACAAGTAGCTAACTAAATCTTAAGATTGATAGGCATGGTGACAAAGTTAAAACACGTTTTCACCTTACACATTAGCGCCACATCAGCTTTCACCCTCTTTTCATTTCCACTCAATCCCTCTCACCTCTTTACCCTCACATTTAATTAAAATATCCGCTTTATATAAATATACCCCACTAAATACTCAACACATACTCATAAACAAATTAAAAAACAATAAAACAAAGAAAATGGGCCCACATCACTCCACATACAACTTGGTGAACCAGTCGCCTTTTGCAAAAGATTCTAAAATCACTCGTGAGATTGAAAGCTATCATGGGGCTCACTTTCTTTTTGGTTGTCACCGATAGGGATGGCAACGGGGCGGGGATTATCGGGGATTGTATTTACCATCCCCATCCCCGTTTCTCACTCCCCATCCCCATCCCCGCCTCCATCCCCATCGGAGAATTGTTTTACATCCCCATCCCCATCCCCATCCCCATCCCCAATGGGGATCGGGGATCCCCACGGGGATTCGGGGATTTTCCGGCCTTATAAATTGAGCATAAAAATTACATAAGTAATCGAAATTATAAAGAACTGATCTATAAATATCTTAAAATGTATACATCGTACATAGTTGGATTAATTAAAATGTCATTCAACTTTAAAATATCGTAAATACTGAAACATCACATATAATTACAAAAATAAACTGTATCAAATGTGTGTATTCGGACAAAATATTGGTAGAATAATATGTAGTTAGTGCTTAACATTTTTAAAGTATTTGATCCACTAAATATCATATATACATACATATATACTTCAAGTATAATACTTGTCACTATTCACTAACATATGCATATACAAGTTTATATAGTATTAATATACATATAACTTATACAGTGTATACTTATACATTAAAAGTTCGGGTTCGGGTTCGAGGTTGGGGATTTTTGTTATCCCCATCCCCGCCCCCATCCCCGATTTTATAATTCGGGGATTCCCCGTCCCCATTCCCATCCTCATCCCCGGTCAACTCGGGGATTCCCCAGTCAAATCGGATTTGGGGATCGGGTCCCCGTCGGGTACGGATTTTTTTGCCATCTCTAGTCACCGAATTCGTTTTCTTGTCCTTGGCCACTAGTCCAACAAGTGTTGTTTCATCTTAATGGGGAGATCCACAAAAACCTCTCTCTTTTCTTATATCACTCCAAACTACTTAATTTAAAAAACAGCCTTTAGAAGTTTAATGTTTCATTCTTTTTTTTTAGCAAATTTAATGTTTCATTTGTCAGATATATTTTGATCACCAATTAAAAGAAATGAGTAAAAATAATAGAAAAGCTAAAATTATTTTCCTTCATAAAATATCCGACTGGTGGTGGTATGTGTAGTTGTCTAAAATTCATACTCTATACATAATACATCCAATGATCCAAATAAAATACTAAACATAGCCCAACCCAAATAGCCAATTGGGCCACCATTTCTAATCATCTTTCCCTTTGAAGCTCGGTTTGGGGTTTCTGTATTTCACACAAGCAGCAGCAAACTCAAAAAACAATTTTAGTATCACTAATTGTAAGATTTTTCTCTTCTTAAACCCTTTATTGCAATATTATTTCATTTTTTTAGGTTTAAATAACAAACTTTTGATTTTTTAAAATCTTTTCTTGTTGTTTTTGAGATGGGTGTTTCTCATTTGTACAAGAAATGTATAAATCTGTATCAATGTACAAGTTATTATGCATCAAGTACAATTCTTTATGGCTTCTTATCAGAAGAAAATACAAGGGTTGTTTGGGATTTTGCTTATTTGTGAAATAAGCTCATCTGATTAACATTTGAGCTTATTACAGGAGACATTTAGCAGTTTTATTAAAACAAGACTTATTTCGGTGACAAATAAGTACTTGCAGTTAAATTATTAGTTAGGATAAAGAATCCCAATCACCCTCTTAAGTTATGTTGTTATGTTATATGGATAAGTGCTAAGCTTAAAGTATCGAATTTGCCGATTTGGGTAGAGTAGTTTTCTTGCTTTTCTTGTTTAAAACTTTGTTTGGCAATTTTCCCTTATTCATATTTAGGGTATTTTTTTTAGCTTATTAAACTGTCTAGTTTTGAACTTTAAATGGTATACTCATCCAGAAACTGTATTCCATCAGAAGTGCAGAATCGACACACGGGTTCAAATGTTGAGAAGAAGAATCCCATTGCTAATATCAAATTCCATTAAAAATGCACCACTTCACACCAAACCCGCTTCATATTTCCCCATCATAAAGTCCTTACTCAGCTCAAATCATCATTCGAGCCTATTTCAGAAACCTGTTAACTCGTTTGGGGTTCAGAGCATTCGAGCTTTTAGCTTGTTGAGCTTGAATGATTTGAGGGACAACAAAGGTGCAACAAAACAGAAAACAAGAAAGGGTCGTGGTATTGGGTCGGGTAAAGGAAAGACTGCGGGTAGAGGACATAAGGGGCAGAAAGCAAGAGGGACTCATAAGTTTGGTTTTGAAGGTGGTCAAACTCCTTTGAGACGTAGAATGCCCAAACGGGGGTTTAAAAACCCTTTCAGCCTTGAATTTCAGGTAATTCTATGCTCTTTTTACATTAGTTTGCTGATTGCTATGTTTATGATATTGTTTTGGTGTATGCTGTTCCAATAGGAAATTTTCACATTTGAACTTTTTGAGTGCCAAAGTGGGTACTTTTGAACATTTGTTAGATTATTACAAGCTCCCTTTATTTGTTTAAATGTTTTTAGCTAATCTTATGTATGTTTAGGTGTTTATTAGGTCACCAGGACATCAAATTGGGTGTTTTTATCAGCAAAAAGCCTAATGAGTATTTGATAGTTTACTATTGTACATAAGTATATATTGCAAGTTTAGATGCTAATTAGGTCATCTTTATGTCTTTGAACTAGCATTCTACGAAAATCTTGTTAGTTTTGAAAAATAACATGGTGTGATTGATTAGGTCAACAGTACACGTGTAACCTTGTAGTTAACTAGTTACGGACTGTCTCCTAGTTGGTAGAACCAATCTTCTTGAATTTTTTACTGGTTGTTTATAGGCATAACCAAACTTTTTAGTATTATTATCGATTGCATTATATGGTATACAGACTAAAAGAACTAGGTGCACACAGAAGTTAATGCCCAAAATGCAGTCCTTTTTTTTTTTTTTTTTGGTGAAAAGGAGAATGTATATATATATATACTCACAAAATTTACAATTAGGATCATAATGCCATGGGACATCCCCCATGCATTTCTCAGATTATAAAGAAACCTTACTAGGAACAAGGCATTCTAGTCTATATTCTAATACAAGCTAATACTATCAGAAACAAATGCAAAATAGTAACAAAGTATGACTATTATAACATGCTATTAACTACTCATTCTCTGCAACTTCAATTCCCATTTAGCTTCAACTTCTTTGACAGATCTTGAATCTTTGACAGTGAAACTCAACATTTGCATTCCAACTGTTTCTTTTATTGAGTTAAAGATCGTCTTTTCATCTCTCTTTTCTCCTGTGAACAGCCTCTTGTTTCTTTCTAACCATATAGCATAGACAGTTGCACCACACACCAATCTTCTCAACACACTCCAGATGTTTTTTGTTGCAGGTAGTTTAGTAAGAGCTATAACAATTTGATCCCAAAATGCAGTCTTAGAGGCAGTTCTATGTGTATATACAGGAAAATGCTTTTCTGGAGCCTGCTAGACCACCTAATATTTCTTAATAGCTTTATTTGGAACTAACTACCTTCATAGAACAATCAAAAAAATCAAAAATCGAAACACTTACCTATATCATTTGTGTATATTGTAGCAAATGAGCAGAAGGGAAAAAAAATTTGAGATAGGAAAGTTAGTATTCATGCTTGTACTTTCTCTAATATCTGGACATCAAAACCCACATTGTGGAAAAGGTGGTATTTCAGGTTTATAAATTTAAAAAAAAAAGCATGTTTATACTTGTGTATTTCACCCAAACGTACATGTTAAGTGACAAAGTTGTTGATTCCATGTTTTAATGCATATATCTGTGGAATGTAGATTGTAAATCAACACAATATTTATCTGGCATAGTTGAGCTAAGCTAAAACTAAGACCCAATTAATACTACAAAGGTGTAACCTTGTGAAAGTTCCTTGGAGTAATTTAATTCTGCGATAACACCTGAAAACTTATTAGTACGGTTAGTCAAGTTGGTTGGAAAGATAGAGTCTGATGATGTATCATCCATGTAATGGCCCTAAATAACAAAATACATTATCTCTAATTGCTCTCTAGAAACAATACAATAATACATGGTCGTCTCATTCCCTATTAACTCATTGAAATAGTACTTCATGTGTATCTGGAGTTAGTGTGGCTTAGCACAACTTTTTGCCTCATAAATCATAAGGATATCATTGGTAAACGCATGCTCCATGGTTTGTCCATGATCAGCAAGCTCAGTTATGATTGAACCAAAAAGCGAATTAAGTACTAAAAATGATCTTCCATGTTACAAGGGAGGATACATTTGTGTTGTTATTTACTTCTTTTCTTCATGACTTCACATGGTTCATACAGTTATCAAAATAACTTATAATATTTTTTTTCATGACCATATTGAAAAAATGGCTCAATCAAACCTCAACTATAGCCTGATTTTTAGCTCAATGTAAAGATTACATCATTTAAACTGAAAATATACATAACAAGGAAGCGGAACTCGCTCGCTTTCAAATTGTTTTTTTTCCTCAAAAAATTCTCCATAAAACTGAAAATGTTTGTTTCCTAACTTATCATAGAAAATTCTCCACAAAACATATTTTTGATGGTTTCCTTTGTAACCCAAAATCCCTACTTTCCTTCTTCAAACTGGAAATTACAACATCGTTTGATCGTGTTATGATTAAACTATTTTGTGAAGATAAAACCACCATCCAAGTTCATACTAAATTAGAGATAAGAAATAGGAAATGTTTTCTCCTGCTAAACTCACCCTTAGCTTCTCGTTAGAACAAGTTATAGTTTTCTATGTTCTTTACTTAATTACATCTTTACGGACATATAGGAGTTTTTAACATCCCTTTTAGTTTTTTACCTCCTTGATCTGCCATCCGACGTATTCATTTTAATATGTTTGATCTTTACGTTTACTTCTCTTAAGTCTTGCTTTGCTAACCATCACATCTTTACTTAATTCATTTTAATATTCATTTTTTTACCTCCTTGTTTGTCAAAGTATTTGTGTTTTGGTTGCACTACTAAGTTCTATATTGGGGATGCCCGATGCCCTTACTCTATGTAACACAATACACTGAGGCCATGCCTGATTCTATCACATAAACTTTATGTTGTTAACCATGTTTGTGACTTGCATCGAATAATGTTATTGTAGTGAATAGCGAAACGTGAATTGAACCAAATTCTAAGATTTACTTTACAATTATTCTAACCATTGTAAGGTACTAAGATTAGAAGCATATATCTATATACAAAAAGTTAATCAAATAATAGGATAATATAATATGGTTCACGTGCTAAGACACTACTTAGCTGTAGGGTATTGTTCCTGTTTCATCTCTATGTCTTTGTTTGTCAACAATTGCATCTGCCAAGCATTTACCTTCTACTCAATCTTGTTTTAAAAAAGTTATGTTAGGGGTCTTCACTATTCAGGGCCGGTGAATTGGTTTACCGACTATACAAAAGAAGTGGTTAAATTGCAAATCAGTTAATCAGTTTTCTATTTCAGTTGCCCAGTTTGCCATTTTTTTAACCAATTGATGCGTGTTCAGTTTAGGATTATTAAATAGCTAAATACCCATCAAACATACCTGAGATTCATAAATTAAGAAAGACTGGAAGATAATTTCAGTCTAAGTGTAGAAATTGTTAAAACTTTGCAAATTCTCTTGGACTAAATGAAAGAAGGAAGTAACTAGAGCTAATTCTCCTTCCACTTGAATGGAGTTATAATACGCTTTTGCCTCTTTTTCTTTGGTTGAAGATAAATAGAATGTAGGTGTAGCTTGTTTTAGGCGTCTTTTGTTTTAGTGGGTTAATAAGTTGATGTGGGCCTTGTATAAAGAACTGAAAAACCTTTTCCCTCTCCCACATAATTTTCAGTTAAACCAAACCAAACCAAATAAATCAACATATAATTCGTTTAATGGGTTTTTGAGTTTTAGAAAGTTATAGCCCCCTGGCCACAATACGGCTTGAGAACTTCATGAATTAGACAATCATCAATGACTGAAGGAAAAAGAGTGTATGTAGAGACTGTTTGGATACCCAAAACATTACATTTTTGGTAGTTGTGGCCAGAAACCCTTGCCAGAGTTGAAGCAGAGAATATTAAAAAAAAAAGAAAAAAAAAAAAAAGAAAAAAAAAAAAATTACTCTCTTGATTCCCACAATCATGAGGTTGGGGTGCATGTGGACCTAGTCACTGATATTATTGTAATTGACACAAGATTCCAATGTGTTAAAAGCTGCCATTGCTTCATGAATCTCAAATCGTATGAGCTACTTATGTCGATGGTGCTCTATGCATGCTTCTAGAATCTGTGCAGTATGAGGCGTTTTCTGCTAAATGCTACTTTAGTGAGTCATGTTCTTGTGAAAATGCCCTAGGCCTTGTGGTTCCTAAGTATGTATGTGAACTGGTACCTTAGTTCCTGTCTAAGCAATTTCGCATTTCAAACTTCACCATAAATTTGATGTTCTTAAATCACCCTTCTCTTTAGATAATTCCTCTGAATTATTATGTTAATGGCTTAATGCTTTAATTGGTGACAGAGTCACAGAGGGATCAACTTATGAAGTAGGAAAATGAATGTCTCTATTGTATATAAATGACAAAAATTACTGGTATAGAGACCAGCAAATAAACTCATAACAGAACAAGTTAACTGCATATTTGGTAGCCAACTTTGGTCTAAATTCTAATTCAGTAACCATCTGTTTTTTGGCCTAAAATCTATTGAACCTTCACATTTTTTTGATGAAGACCAAAACACTAATCTTTTGATTCAAAAAAGTATGACAGACGATGTGTTGGTACCTTTGTTTTATAAAAAAAGGGCGCTGATTCAGATAATCAGATTATATAAAAATTTGAGGGTATTGGTGTAAAAACAGAGCTGCTTACCTTTTTATGCAATTGACTCAGCAGATTCAACATTTACAAGATGCTACTATGTATGTAGTATATTGTATTATAACTCATGAGCAAGAGTTTGTTTATTTATTTATTTTTTTATATTTGTGGATTGTTGTCAAATGCAATAAGCTTGGTTTCTTTTCTGAACCTGCTTTTATTACAAACATATGACACACACAAAATGCTGCTCGTTCTTTTGCAGCCAGTTGGTCTGGGAAAGATTGCAAGGTTGATCAATGCGGGGAAGATTGACTCTTCCGAGTTGATCACAATGAAAACTCTTAAGGTACTATCACAATTTGTTTGTTTTATTTACGTAGTTTTACTATTTTATCAAGTGCATGATTCAGTATGTCATCACTATGTTTTAAAATAGGATACAGGGGCAATAGGAAAGCAAATAAGAGATGGAGTGAGGTTGATGGGACGTGGTGCTGAGCAAATACAGTGGCCAATTCATCTGGAGGTTTCTTTTTGTTTTTATTGTTTCATTATTAGTTTGCCATTCCTTTTAATCTAGGAGTAAGACTAATTGCATTAAAATGGTAATGCACTTTTTCCCAGTTTTCACTTCAAGTAACCATCTCGTTTCCATCAAGATTATAACCATTGTATTTTTCAAAATTTTGGTACACAACCTCAAACCTGAAAATGGGACTATTTAGTTAGCCCAAATAAACAAGTAGAGATTGCAGGATTTAGTTAGCCCAAATAAACAAGTCAATAAAAATGGGACTATCTTCTTTCTGGTCCAGTAGAGATTGCAGGATTTCAAGTTAAGGGGTGCGAACAAAATTTAAAAGCATGAAAATCTCAAAAGGCAGGTGAATAACTCTATATTAAATAAACTAAAACCAATAAACCAACCTTAATCAATCTTAACAAGAATTAATCTTAAAATCACCAAATTTTTGTAGCATAAGTAAACAATAAGAACTTTGAAATCTTGAAAAGTAGTTTTATTACTACAATATTTAAATCACTAGTTTTATTACTCTTGATTTTTTAAATCCTAATAATAAATTAATAATCTACACTAGAGGATTTAATAGCTAAAGATACAATTTAAAAAATAACTAACAATTAGTTACCAACGATTCAAAGAAAAACAAAAAGAACTTATTGTGATGATTAAAAAAAATACATACGTTCAATAGCTGATGAGATGAGTACGAAATACTAATTTGTTTTGTTCAGATTCTTCCTTTTACAAGTTACTTTCTTTTTCATGTTACAAATGCATACTTCAACTGATTGCATTGGGAGGGGCCGGGCACTAGTGTTCTAAAATAATGAGCTATTGAGCCATGTTATACTCTACTTATAGGGCTAGTTGGGAGGGGCCTAGCACCCACTAGCCACCCCATCCCCTCCGCCTCTGATTGCAATAGTCTATTTTTGGGGAGTAACTGATTTGAAGTTGGTTGTTTTTATGTAGTTATTACGAAGAATAGTTGCTATTGATGTGGGCCAACAAGAATTCTAAGTCATAAGATTATTGTAGGATATTTAAGACATGTGATTAATAGTATGAAATTGCAGGTTTCATGGAAAAAGGAAATAAGGCAATCTTATAAAATATCTTTAGTGCCAAATTACTAAAAATACACTGCTATGAACTCTATATTAAAGAGTTGTATATTCAACATCAGAAGTGCATAGACTACAATGATTGCACTAATACTAGTAACGTACAACTTTTACCAGCATCCCAGAATCATACCATACTTGTTCAATGCCTCAGTGCCTACTAAAATATAGGTGTCAATTGCGACCGATTTACTCGGAAATGGGTCATAAAGCTACCTGTTCTATCTAAAACGGGTAAAAAAATTAAATAAAATTTTACCCTAGCCCCAAAGTGTATTTTTAATTTTGACCCATTTATTAGGTCGAAAGTTGCCATAGCCCCAACGTGTATTTCATAATTTGTAGACTCCTATTTATTCAAAAAAGTTTGATGATTATTGAAATACTTTAGTTTTTGTAATCATATTCGACACCATAGTCATATGTTTTATAAAATGGACATTTTTTTTTTCTGGTCAAACCCGATGATTCGAGCCATAAATGATTATATCTTTTTTTTCCATTATCGAACTGGCTCAACCCGACCAGTTTACTATCTTTACTTATTTACTTGCTAATGCAATGAAAACCATTTGCAGGTGTCAAGAGTGACCGTCCGTGCAAAAGAAGCAGTTGAAGCAGCTGGTGGGTCTGTTCGAAAAGTTTATTACAACCAGCTTGGTTTTCGCGCTCTTCTCAAACCCGAGTGGTTTGAGAAGAAGGGAAGACTGATTCCGAAAGCTGCAAGACCTCCACCAAAGCAGATGGACAAAGTTGATAGCATCGGCCGTTTGCCAGCTCCAACAAAACCAATCCCCTTTGCTCCTGAAACGTCTGCTTAAAATATACTTGAAGTTTCCTCTCGGTGCTTGAGACAACAGTTAACCTCCCCATAAAGTCCGTTTTTCGGTGTATTGTTGTTCGAATAGCTTTTTTTTTTTTTTTTTTTAACACTAGTTTTACCTTTAGAACTATTTATTGATTCCATCAATTTGCAATGCTGACACTTGCAAGATGGCTCAACATGTTTTTCTTTTCCTGCGTAGTTCAGGAACTAGTGAGTTACAACGGCCAACTTGGATATTCATTATGTGGTGGTATAGTTGTTCCGTAAGGAAGACGGCCCATGTGACCAGTAGCAACCTCCAAAGCCTTAAGATTGTGAAATGACCATGAGACCAATCCCTCTCAAATTGACAGTGACACACTCTTTTGTAGTCGATATTAGTTTGGTTAGCATACAGTTTTGTTGTTTGTGTGATGAATTTTGAACATTTGAAATGGGTTTTGAGGAGAGCATTGGATGCTACTTGGCTGATGTCCATGTTTAACACACTTATCATCATCATCTGTGCCACATGCCAACCACCATGACGACCGGTATCACCACTGCCTCCACCATTGTCGCCCCGGCGCACTGAAATACAAACTGAACTGACTTCCCAGAGTTATACTCATTAATGAACACTTGTAGTTTGCCCTCGTCTTCGGCAATTCCCTCGACTATGTGACACTGTACAATACTTTAATACACAAAAACACTCTTTTAATCTATACTAAAAATAAACGCATTATTCACAATAAGTAAAACGGTGTAACTAGTAACAAGTATTTGCATTTCCAACAATACTTTAGTTACACGGCCCGAACGGACTCATGTTATACGAATCATTAAAGACTACAAAATAAATTTCTTAGTTAAAGAGTTGAAATACGTCACATGAAATTTCGATATCCGTGAATTTAGTGTCAAAAAGAACATAATAAACCAAAATACATGATTCGCCCGGAAATTTTTATTTCAGATACCGCCACCGCAATGCGCGGGTACCCTGTAGTTTATATTAACCGGTGATTAATGTGACCAACATGCAAGCCCAATAGTCTTGAACTAGTAGACTTTTAAATTTTATAACACCTATCAACCAGTCATTAATATGTTGGACAAATGATTTTCATTCGTTGCCTTTCACCTCACACATTTATTCTGCTACTTACAATAAATATTTTTTTAGATTAAATTCTCATATAATTTCACCATGTTGATTTTGTAAGTTTAAATTCTCTAATAAAAAGTTCACAATGAATCACCTTTGGGTGGCAAGAGAAAGGTGAGAAACGACATTAACCCGGTGAGAGCGTTTACATATTAGTCAAAAAGCTCGCACTCCCTGAGTAATATGAATAGAGAAAAATTTATCTGTTTACACGCATGTAAAATCTATTGTCACTAAATTAAGGTTTTTATGAAAATTGTTATAAATTACAAACCCTATAGATATAATATTTATACCCGCATACAGTTACGTGTTATATCATACCTGCAAAATTACTGAGTCAACTGTCCTCAAACAAGATAACCTATCAACGACTAAACATGTCCATATCACGTATACACCAACTTCATGTCTTAATTTTTGCTATATTCATGTAACTTTTTTTGTTTTTTGCTATCTTCATGTAACTCTTTTTGTTTGTTAGTGTTTCGATGTTCTTTTTTATTGAAACCTTAATGTAACAAATTTACAAACTAGAACTCCTCCCTTCTAACCACAAAACCACAACCCTAATCATAAGCAAGAGCCGACAATCGAAAACGTAGATTCTTAATCAAAACCTAGGGGTGTGCTTAATAGAGGGAAAAGAAATATGACAATTGAAATTGGATTAGTATAGAACTCCAAAAGAAGTATCATCTTTTGCATTGAAAAATACACATTCTATGTTTTCCAATCATGTATTACACATTATATTTAAACGTCTAATTCAATACAGTTAATTCACGAAAGTTGGTGAAAATAGAAAAAAAATGATATTCAAACTCGTATGATTTATATCAATTGTAATATAACACCAATATGTAAGTTCGAACATTAATCATGTTGTCGTAAAATGTGCATAAGTATTTATATGCAACTCCAAATGATTCACCATTTTTGCAAAAATAAAATAAAATCATACTTATGTCTTGGAGTGTTAATCGGGTGGTCGGGTTCGGGTCATTTCAGGTCGGGTCAAAGTCGGGTCAAAGCTAAAAATAACATACCCGAACCCGAACTTATTTGAATTCGGGTTTGCCACGTTTGGGTCAATTTAGGTCGGGTCTAGTCGGGTCGTTTCCATTGATTCGGGTTAACGAGAATATGAGTAAAATGTAATAAAATTGCCTATTTAGACTCGTTTAAATAGCTAATCCACAAAAATTATATTAAAAAAAAAACCCTTATTCAGATCAATCGGGTCGACCCGAACCCGAGTTAGCCAAACATTTTCAACCCGATACCCGACCTTATTTAGTATTTGAGTTACTCGTGTTGACCCAAATAACGTGAATAAAATTATTGACCCAAGTAACCCGACCCGAATAAGCTTAACCGGGTTTGGGTTTTTAACACCCCTACTTATGTCAATATCTTCTGTCTTTGAATATAAAAATTAATGTTATATCACATGTGATATATCAAGAGTGTTTGAATATATATATATATATATATATATATATATATATATATATATATATATATATATATATATATATATATATATATATATATATATATATATATATATATATATTCGTATATTTCTCAAACTTCTATGAATAAAATGTTATAATTTGAGAGTTTAAAATTTATGTGTGATATATATTAGAAAGCTAATGGCATGAATTTTTAAATGCAAAAACGGTGAATCATTTGGAGTTCCACACAAATACTTATGCCAATTTTACAACACCATGTTGAGTTTTTGAACTTTCTGATTAGTGTTATATCACATGTGATATATCAAGCAAAATACTCCACCGAGAAAAAAAAATGTTTATCAAAAGTATATGAAATTGCCCATTTATTGAAAGATAATTAAATAATTGTCGTAATAATGTAATTTGTTTTGCCTAACAATTAACGGTTTTTGAGATGTATTCTTAAATTACATCAATATCCTTGCAAAATTTTAAATTACGTCAATATCCTTGCAAATTTTTAAATTACGTCAATATCCTTGTAAAAGTTAAAAACTCTCAAATAAATCCAAATATATAATTAAATTCTAATTAAATGGCTTAAATGTTTAGACTTTATTATAAAATAACTTTGACTAATTTACCCTTCTCTGCAACAACAGTTATCTACAGTTAGAGCACGTTTGGTAAGGTGAAATTCAGAGTAATGAAATAAAGTGCAGAAATCAAATCACATAAATGAATTCTCACAGAAATTCAGTATAAATTCCAATATTTGGTAACACCAGAGAATTAACTTAAGAAATTATTATTATTATTATTATTATTATTATTATTATTATTATTATTATTATTATTATTATTATTATTATTATTATTATTTATTTATTTATTTATTTATTTATTATTATTATTTTTTTAATAAAAACATCACTTCATTAAAAAATCATAGGCTTTACAAGAAATTAGTAGGGAGCCGAGAAACAAGCTGGGCCCCCACTCCTCTAGCAATGGCAAAGCTAATTCTACTAAAAATATGATCGGCGGCACGTGCCCCAATGTCCTGAGTCAACGAGAATCTACGGATGCGTTTTAGTAATGTCACCGCATCCTTCTCAAGCTCTCCCAAGGAAGAGAATGAGAAGGGGAGAAACCCATATCCACTGTCCGCACATTTAGTCTCATACTTGGCCCGTTTGCGTTGTGCAGCTTCAACAACCGCACGCCCAGGAACAAAAACAACCATGTTGGTCTGTGTCAAGGGAGAAGCCCCTATCAAATCAACACATGTGTCCCGCCCATCATCCCAATAATAATTATTATTATTATTATTATTATTATTATTATTATTATTATTATTATTATTATTATTATAAACCATCACTTTATTAGAAACTCGTAGGATTTTACAAGAAGTTAGTGGGAAGCCGAGAAACCAACTGGGCTCCCACTCCTCTAGCTATAGAAAAAAACTAATCCTACTAAAAATATGAGCAGCAGGACGTGCTCCAATGTCTTGGTCATCGAGAACTTTCGGATTCGCTTCAGTAAGGTCACTGCATCATTCTCAAGTTCCTCAAAAGAAGAGAAAGAGAAGGGAGGAACCCATATCCAATATTCGCGCACTTAGCCTCATACTTGACGCGTTTACATTGTGCAGCCTCAATCACCACACGACCCGGCACAAAATCAATCATACCTGTTTGCGTCAAGGGCGATGACCCAGTCAAATCAACACATACGTCAAGCCCTCCATCCCACGAGTAAAGCAACATATCAGCAGAACGTAAGGGTTTGTCCATTTCCCCACAAAGCCCAATATCAACCTCTTTACGAGCCAAAATCCCCGAATGAGAACATATGTCAACAAGAACATCCCGCACCACGTTATGCCGATGTTTAATAATAATAATAATAATAATAATAATAATAATAATAATAATAATAATAATAATAATAATAATAATAATAATAATAATAATAATAATAATAATAATTTTGGGTTGCGGCTTGGGGTTTGATAGCAGGTTGTGTTTATTTCGATGCCCTTATTCGGTTCTGTGTTGCTGCATTCCCTTGTTGTTGTTCTTTGGTACAATATCCTACAGTTCTCTACAGGTTTCTGCTACCATTCTGCTATAGTTGTTGTTGTGGTAAGGGTTTTGTTTTGTGTTTTGATTTGGAGTTTATTTGGCCTTCACATTTGGTGTTTAGTTGGTGCTTCCTTTTTGGCATTTCAGTTGGTGTATGTGGCTAATTTCCCTATGTCTATTGTGAGATTTCACTGCCCTTTCGCGGGTCTTAGTGGGTGTCGTGATGGGGGCGGAAATGGACTTACTAAGACTTATTTGATCACACATCTTCGTGATCGACACTTCAGTGGTGAGGCGCAAGCTATCACTAGACATTCTCTTGTGTCGGATTTGGTTATTTTTGAAAGGGTTGAGGTTACTCTTAAGCGTTGGGATTGTGGTTATGTGGTAGTTGTTTCAAAATGCATACTTTCCGGACTAAGTGTCGGCATAGTGGAGGGTCTAATTTTGTGTCACCTCCTGATTGTGGTGATGGTGTTGTTCGGTTCGTGCTGCATGATCTCACCAAACCACAGGTTCCTTCTCATGTTGCTCTTGTTGAGGATTTGGTTTTTGATGAGCTTGGTGGTTTTGATTTACATCTCCTTGATACTCTACTTTCTAAGGGGTTGCGTACTGTCAAATCCATCCCTCCTAAATGTCGTTTGGGGTTTTCTCGGGTTTTGAAAGGAGCTCTTGATAAGGTGGTCTGTTCGCCTGATGACATTTCTTGCTGGGTTGGTTTGTTAGTCTTGCCTCTTTGCCTGCTTAAAACCTTTTGCCCGAAGAGTAATCAAGAGTGTAGGTCTGCTACTAAGCGTCAACGACAGGAAGAGTATATTGTTAATGCAATTTCATCTTGGGGCACACCTGGTGGTAGTTTACGAATTGTGCGTGAGGTTTTAGTCGAACCCCCCCCCCCCCTTTATGGTCTAATATTGATGAGGAAAACTTGGACTTGGGTGACCGTAATATCAAGCAGTGTAAGAGGAAGATTTGTGATGGCCATTATACTGCTGGTGTCAGAGTTCTTTCTTCTTCGGGTATTGCGGCTTATGATGGTACTACTCTTGAGGATTTAAAAGCTAAGCACCCTTTTCAATCTGCTCCCCTTTTGCCAGATATGCCTATTGATCATCATCACCTTTCTGCATCTCCTGCTATGGTTCTTGATATGATTAAGAGTTTCCCTCATGGTACTTCTTGTGGACGGGATGGTTTGCGTGCCCAACACCTTTTGGATTGTTTAAATGGTGTTGTTGTTGCTATTTTTGATGAGTTAGTCGCTTCTATCACCTAGGTGGTGAACCTTTTTCTTGAGGGTAAATGCCCAAGGGTGTTGGGTGAGTATGTTGCTAGTGCTCCTCTCACGCCTTTGGTTAAACCAGGAGGGGGGATCCGTCCTATTGCTGTTGGGACTGTTTAGTCTCCAAGGTTTATGCTTCTATGATTGGCCATTCTTTGGATGGTTATTTTGATGGTTTGAAATTTGGCGTGGGGGTATCGGGAGGAGGGGAGGCAATTCTTCATGCTGTGAATCGGTTGATTGAAGACCGTGGGAGACATGTGGGTCTATCGATGTTGTTGGTGGACTTTAAAAACGCCTTCAATATGGTGGATCGTGCGGTTATGTTACGGGAAGTTCGTCTTCGTGTTCCGGCTATTTCACGTTGGGTGGAATTCTGTTACTCCAGTCCTGCCAGATTATATTATGGTGAGCATACTTTATGGTCGCACCAAGGGGTGCAACAGGGTGATCCGCTTGGGCCTCTTCTTTTTGCTTTAGTGTTACATCCCTTGGCATGTAAGATTAGAGACTCCTTTACCCTTTCTCTTCAAGCTTGGTATCTGGATGATGGCACTATTATTGGAGATACTTTGGTTGTGGGGAAGGTTCTAGAGTTGATTATGATGGATGGACCTAGTTGTGGTTTACACCTCAACGTTGATAAAACTGAGGTTTTTTGGCCAAAGGAAGACCCCAGGAGCAGGTATGTTGGTGTTTTTCCCCTAATATTTCTCAACCTTCACATGGTGTTAAACTATTAGGTGGGCCCGCCAGTGTGGACTTTGAGTTTAGTAGTAAGCTTGTTATGAAAAGGGTTGCTAAAACTATTGAACTTATAGATGTTGTTGCTAAGCTTAATGATCCTCAATGTGAGTTGTTGCTACCGCGTGCATGTGCTGGTATTTCCAAGTTGTATTTTTCCATGCGCACATGTTCTCCTCGGGTCTTCGAGGGTGCTCGGGTTTCTTTTGATGCAGCACTTCGTTCTTCTTTGGAGCGTATTGTCACTGCTTCTGGACCTGGGTTTGGCGATTGGCAATGGAGACTTACCACCCTACCTTTTTCTTTCGGGGGACTTGGTGTGTACGCTGCAGGTGATGTTTTGAACTATGCCTTCCTTGCTTCTAGACTTCAATCTGCCAGCTTACAGACTAAGCTTCTCTGTAGTTCTGGTATTGTGACTACTGGTCCCTCATTTGATGATGCTCTGCGTGCTTTTAATGTGAATATGGAAATTGACCTTTTGAGTAACCCTAGTTAGATCGCTGCCCCCAAGCTTATGAAGAAATTGGCAGATATACATTTCACATGTGTTGCCCAAACGGTTAAATCCACCTTCCATTTATCCCCTAGACAAATGACGTTATGGAGCTCACTAAAAGAAGATTACACGTCAGATTGGCTTAGGGTGGCACCGATATCCGGATTGGGACAAACTATGAATGCCAGGATTTACCGATGTGTGTTGTGTTATCGGTTGGGTGTTCCTCTTTTTACTGTCCAGATGCCATGTTCAACTTATTCTAAGGTTTTTTCTGGAGATATCTTTGGGGATCATGCTGTTTCGTGCACAGGTATAGTTGGTATTAAACATCGGCATAATGTTGTGCGTGATGTTTTTGTTGATATATGTTCTCGATCTGGAATTTCAGCTCGTAAGGAGGTTGATATTGGGCTTCATGGAGAAAGGGACAAAACCTTACGTCCAGCTGATATGTTACTTTACTCTTGGGATGGTGGGCTTGATGTTTGTGTTGATCTTACAGGATCGTCACCTTTGACGCGTTCGAGTATGGTTGATTTTATGCCCGGTCGGGCGGTTATTGAAGCCGCACAACGTAAACGTGTCAAGTACGAGGCTAAATGCGCTGATATCGGATATGGGTTCCTCCCCTTTTCATTCTCTTTTTTTGGAGAACTTGAAAAAGATGCAGTGACCTTATTAAAGCGTATTCGACGATTCTCTATGACTCAAGACATTGGAGCACGTGTTGCTCCACATATTTTTAGTAGGATTAGCTATGCTATAGCTAGAGGTGTGGAGGCCCAGTTAGTCTCTAGGTTCCCCACTAATTTCTTGTAAATCCTATTTGTTTTTTTTTAATAATAATAATAATAATAACAATAATAATAATAATAATAATAATAATTATTGTTATTATTATTATTATTATTATTTTATTTCATTATTATTATTATTATTTATTAATACATTATTATTATTATTATTATTATTATTATTATTATTATTATTATTATTATTATTATTTTATTTCATTATTATTATTATTATATACTAATATATTATTATTATTATTATTATTATTATTATTATTATTATTACTATTATATTATTATTATTATTAATACATTATTATTATTGTTATTTTATTATTATTATTTATTTATTATTATTATTATTATTATTATTATATTTCATTATTATTATTATTTTATTATTTATTTATTTATTTATTATTATTATTATTATTATTATTATTATTATTATTATGAGAGAATTCATTTCCATCACTTTATGAGTGGAAATCAATTCTCCACCTTTTACAAAGGATCCATTTTCAAAGAGTTGTAATTCTCCACTTTATTTTTTTATATGTGTACCAAACATTGAAAATGATTTCATTTTTATTTCTCTCATCTCAATTCCTTCTACTAAACATGCCCTTAAGAACAAAAAGAACACACTTACCTAAAATTAGGACATGACAAAACACGATTCATTGAAACTACACAGATACAAGGCCACTCTTCTTTATATTTCTGTTATAAGCGATAAATAATGATATAAAATGAAAAAGAAATACAGTAAACTCTTTGCATACAAAGGGGATCTGACTTTTATTCTAAAGTACGTTAAGAAATTAGGATATATACGATTGTTTTGTTCTTTTGTTCCTTTTTGCCTTTTTTGCTTTTCTTTTTTTGATTTTTGACTCATTTAAGGTATAATCCAGATAAAAAGTAGTGAGACAATTTACCATTGCAATTCTTTCCATTACTGTTAATTTTCTAAAGACCAACAAGAGATGTTTTTGGAGATGGAATTCGAAGACCAGAAAAAGGTAATAGCCTGGAGATGAAGAGCAAGCGCTCATCTATCATTAGGATCAAAGGGGTAAAAAGGTAATGTCTCATTCTATTAAATATTTATGGAAGAATATAAAGTATTTAATTTATTAAATTATATTTTAATAGTTTATTTGGACATATTTGACAATTTATAAGTTTTGAAAGGATATTGATGTAATTAGGAAAATGACAAGGATATTGATTTAATTTGCAAATTTTGAAAGGACATAGATGAAATTCTCCCTATTAAAAAAATGTGGAATGTATGTTTTTGATGTATGATTTAGACCATTAGATTAAAGGATGTGTGTGATGAAGTTTAGTTCCTTAAAATACATGAAAATAAAAATAACTCAATTTTTTACTTATGTGTTGTTATCTCTTTGCAAGATGAGCACTTGACGACCAAAAAATTAAAATTTTAGTTATTTAATGACCCAATTAAATTGTCGTGTTGAGTATACTATCCCCAATTTTTGTGTAAAGTGTAGATAAAAGTTAAAATTTGCCATCCGTAGCCATAAGAGCTATGACTAAAGTATCAAGATATCCGATACCTTATTATCTTAAACATAAACCTCACAACCTTTACGAAGAACCACCCATAACATCTTATTTACAACTACTTTTGCGTATTTTTATTTCTTAAACATAGCCCCGTTAGGGTTATGTTTAGCAAAAACCTAAAAATATTTGTCAATTTGCCCTTAAACTAAGTTTAGATCTATATGAAATATGATATATCTCTAATATATATAAGGCAAAAAAAGTTTGTTCTTAATCCTTAAAAACTTTAAAATAAGTAATGATTAATCCTCAATATCCTTTAAAACTTAAATTTCAATCTTTTGTTTACTTTTTCACATAAAAATGTTTCTAAAAATATTTATGAGATGAAATGTAAAAGTGAATAGTAAAAATACAAAGATGAATAGTAATCTGAAAATGCGAATTGTTGCATTATTTAGTTTCTTGATCAGATTTGTGATTGATACACTGGTTTTTGGTGTTTTATGTGTAAATTGACATCTTAGGGTTCTCTAAACCTCTTTGTGTTCTATGATCGCACCATAATTTCCTTTTACTATATAGGCCGATTTAATCATTCATTTTATTCCTAATCG
This sequence comes from Artemisia argyi, assembly GCA_030686995.1. Lineage (NCBI taxonomy): Eukaryota > Viridiplantae > Streptophyta > Magnoliopsida > Asterales > Asteraceae > Artemisia > Artemisia argyi. Next base: position 90,856,781 of record CM060699.1, read on the forward strand.
GTATTAGGGATTGCTTAAATAGATTTGTTATCACCTGGTGAGATCAAAACGATGGATGCTGGTTAGGATCTGGGTTGTTATTTGCTTAATTCAATTAGGGTTTTCTTTATTATTCTGTTTGTGCTTGCATGCTGTTTCTACTGCGTTGTGGTGTTTTTTTTACCGTTGTGGTTTGTTGAGTGTGTTTGTAGGTTGTGAGAGAGATGATGAATAAGGGGTTTATTAATAATAATAGTGCTTCTAAAGGGTCGAAACATGTTAGAAGTGGTCAATTTAGGAGTCTTCTACTGGAACGGATTCTAACATTGATGGTGTCGGAAGTTCTCATGTGACTACGTCTTATACCAATCCATCTAATGTTTTGAAGCAAAATCAACCTACAAGTTCTGAGGTTGCGATGCAGTCACAAACATTTGCTCATAATGAGCATAAGGATTGTATTGAAAGTAGTGAAGGTAGGGCTACCAACGAGGGGAATACAGGTTCTAGTGTGAGTAAGAAGCCACCTTAAAGTAGTGATGGTAGGGCTGCCAATGAGGAGAATAAATGTCCTAATGTGATTATGAAGCCACCTGTTGTGGTTAGTGCTAATCAATGCTCTAAATTTGGTCCTACTATGGCTGCTCCTAATGGAATTAATAATGAAACCATGTCTGGTCCTAAGGTTACATCTTTTGCATCTATGTTCAAAGATAGTGCTCCTAAACAGGTTGTGAAGATATCGGAGATGAGGAACACCGAATGTGTTTCTGGTACAAATGTAACTATCCCTATGGAAGTGGTGGACGAGGTTTGTACTTGTTTTATTGGGAAGCGTCTAGCATTTCCAATATTAGAGAATTATGTGAAAAATACGTGGGCTAAGTTTGGTCTACAAAGGATAATGCTTAATAATGGTTTTTTTTTCTCTTTCAATTCGCTATGAAAGATGGCATGGACAGGGCGTTCAAAAATGGTCTTTGGTTTATTCGATTTGTTCCTATTTTCTTAAATGTTTGGACTCCTAATTCCAAAATTACAAAATATGAAATTACCACTGCTCCTGTTTGGGTTAAGATACATAATGTTTCGATTGTTGCTTATTCGGAAGTTGGTTCGAGCTTAATTACAACGCATATTGGTCGTCCAATTATGCTTGATGCGTACTAGCTCTATGTGTCTCAAGTCTTGGGGCAGTAATTCTTATGCCTGTGCTTTGGTTGAACTCTCTTCTAAGGCAGCATTGATTGATTCTCTTGTTGTGGCGATTCCTTTTCCTAATGGTTCTGGTCATTCAATGGAAACTTTAGAGATCAAATATGAATGTAAACCTTCAAGATGTGACACATGCAAAAATTTTGACTACAATGATGAAGCCTGTCCAAAGAGGGTTATACCGGTTGAGAAACCATTGGTTAGTAATGATGAGGGTTTCATTGAAGCTAATAAGAAAAAAGGTAAAGGTAAGCAACAAGGTACAAATCGGAAGATTGAAGGGCTGCGATTTCATAAGCCTAAAGTTTTGTATTACTATAGGCCGGTTACTAAGGCTACTGGAGGAGCAAAACCTGCTAATGATAGGGCCTCGACACCAAATACTAATGCAGGTACACCAACGGTTAATGTTGGTTCTCCTTTTTGTAACGACTCAACTACTGGTACTACTAGTAGTATGACCCCTTCTCAGGAACCTTGTTGATTTGAAGAACAGTTTTGGTGTGCTCGTGGAGCAAGATTCGGTTTTGGAACCTGTGACTGACACTACATGTAAGCCTACTGATAGTCCTAGTTCTTCCTCTACTCTGTCGCCATCTACTATGAAGAGCACTCCCATTGTTGAGAAAACTGAAAAGCTTGAAAAGCTTATTATTGATGGTAAATCTACCCTTGTGGATGATAATGGTAAACTTATTCCGGTGGTTGATGGTAAAAGAAAGGGCAACCTATTCTCTAAGGTGGGTGAAGTGGTTGATTCTGATAGTGATAATGAGGTGTTTGAGCCTAATGATCCTATGGAGAGTTACTTTTCATCAGCAGGAAGACATAATGAGCTTGAAGGCTATTTTTTTGATGATTATGCGGGCCAGGTCTATGACTTACCTAGGCAATTTGAGGATTTTAATAATCAGTTTGATTTCAAGCTTCAAGGCCGTTCGAGGAAGTAATCTTTTATTTGGATTTATTTATTTTTTTGCATTTTTTTGTGTGTGTGTGTTTTTAGCAGTTGTTCTAGTTGTTGGTAGTTAGTTGTTCATTTATGGCATGATATAATGGTTGTTCAAGCGGCTCCTTGAGGTTAATGTGACGTTTCAGCCACATTCCATTGTACTTTAAACGGTTCTTTTGGTTAATCTATTTTACCAGGGTGGAAGTTCTCATTTACAAAAATAAAATAAAATAATAATAATAAAAAAAAATCTCGTACCGGAACCGAGTATGGTACTGAAACCAAGCCGAAGAACTTTGATGCGGATCGTTAATCAAATGGCTACAATCAAGAATGGAGAACAACTCAAAGAATAAAGTACCGGAAGGCTTCTTGTATTATTATATCAAACTGAAAAAAATTGTCTCGATACAAAGAAAATAACCCATACTTATAGGAAGAATAGAATCAACCTAAATAATGATTAGACACTATTTTCCTATTTCTAAATACGCTATTGATTAGAAATATAATTTCCTAATCAAGGTTTATTATTACACAAGAAACATAAATAAGCAAATAATTATATTATAATGAGAGATATGCAACCATGTGATCCTATGCCCTTGCATCATCCTCCCTGCCTTGAAAAGCACTCGCCCTCGAGTCCATTTCGTCATCGCTAGCACCAACATAGGGCGACAAATCAGCTACATTGAAGGTTGCTGAAACATTATAGTGACCAGGTAGCTCAAGTTTATATGCATTGTCATTTATTTTCTTAAGAACTCGAAAAGGTCCATCAGCCCGCGGTTTCAACTTCCCAAAGCGTCTAGCTGGGAAAAGTTCTTTTCGTAAATGAAGCCAAACAAGATCACCTTTTTTGTATAAAACTTGCTTTCGATGTTTTTGGCTCGAGTCTGGTACTGTAGATTATGTTTAGTAATATGATCACGCACCTTTTGATGGAGTTCTTTGATGTGTTTGGAGTGATCTTCCTCCTCAATGCTAACATGATCGACAAGTGGAATTGGTGTCAAGTCAAGCGGAGTAAACGGATTTCGCCCATAAACTATCATGAATAGACTCATTCCAGTTGTGTGATTAGTTGAACGCTTATATGCAAATTCAGCTTGAGCAAGTGTAAGATCCCATTGCTTGGGGTTATCACCAATGAGACTACGCAATAGGTTTCCCAAGCTTCGGTTGGTTACTTCCGTCTGACCATCAGTTTGTGGGTTGTGGGAGCTACTAAATTGCAACTTCGAACCCATACATTTCCATAGTGTGCGCCAAAAATGGCTAGCGAATTTTACATCACGATCTGATGTTATAGTCTTTGGAATACCATGAAGTTTCACGATTTCAGAAAAATACAACCTTGCAATTTGGCTTGCGTCATATGTTTTAGAACAAGGTATGAAATGAGCCATTTTAGAAAACCGGTCAACAACTACCATAACCCAATCTTTCTATCTATGAGTTCGAAGTAAACCCAAAACAAAATCCAAACTAACGTCCTCCCAAGGAGCCTCGGGGATAGGTAATGGAGTGTACAAACTGGCGTTAGTGTGGTGGGATTTGGCGACATGACACACACGACATCATGCTATGATTCAGGAAACATCTCGCTCCATTTTGGACCAGTAGAATTGACCACGGATTAAGTCCAAATTCTTGTCTCTGCCAACGTGACCCACAAGACCCCCCGCATGGCTTTCAAAAATAATTGAATCCCGCAATGAACATAAAGGAACACATAAATGAGAACCCTTAAAAAGGTATCCGTCATGGTTTGAATAATCTTAAAAAGGTCCATTGTTACAGTGACTCCAAATACTTCTAAAGTCTGGATCATCTTGGTATAATGCTCTAAAAGTATCAAACCCACATACCTGAATTTTCATTTCTGAAGTGAGAACATGGCGTCGACTTAGGGAATCAGCAACGGTATTTGACGCACCTGCCTTATGGCAGATGACGAATGAATACACTTGCAACATTTCAACCCATTTGGCATGACGAGGTTTGAGCTTATGTTGTCCATTAATATACTTGAGAGCTTCATGATCAGAATACAGAATAAACTCATTAGATAATAAGTAATGACGCCAGTACTCCAAACTTCGCACAATGGCATAAAATTCCTTGTCATATGTAGAATATTTACGACAAGCTTCATTGAACTTTTCGCTAAAAAAAACTATTGGTCGTTGATTTTGGCTTAACACACCGCCGATACCGAGTCTAGAAGCATCACATTCAACTTGAAACACCTCGTCAAAGTTCGGAAAAGCTAAGATAGGAGCTTGTATAACCCGTCGTTTGAATTCATCAAAAGCATCTCCTGCTTCTTTAGTCCAGCAAAACTTTCCAGCTTTCATACACTCCATCATAGGGGCAATGATGCTACTAAAGTTGTGAATGAAACGCCGGTAAAAAGATGCTAACCCGTGAAAGCTACGAATATCTTGAATCGTAGTGGGTGTAGGCCAACTAGTAATCGCTTCGACCTTTGTTTCATCCATTCGTATTCCTTCACCTGAAACTATGTAGCCAAAAAATATAACTTCATTAGTAAGAAAATGACACTTCTTCCCATTTGCATACAATTTTTGTTACATCAAAAACTTGGTGAAGGTGTGACAAATGTTGTTCCATATCCTGACTAAAAACCAAAATGTCATCGAAGAAAACAACAACAAAACGACCTATAAAGGATTTAAAAACATGATTCATAAGCCGCATGAAAGTGCTAGGTGCATTTGATAAACCAAAAGGCATCACCATCCACTCATATAACCCGTCACGTGTCTTAAAAGCGGTCTTCCATTCATCTCTGGGGCGCATACGAATCTGATGGTACCCACTTCGCAAGTCAATCTTTGAAAAAACCGTTGACCCATGTAATTGATCAAGCAAGTCATCGAAATGAGGGATCAGAAATCGATACTTAGTGGTTATCTTATTGACAGCTCTACTATCGATGCACATATGAAACGTGCCATCATGTTTTGGGACTAATAAAGCTGGTACAGCGCATGGTCTCATGCTCTCATGTATCAGTCCTTTCCCAAGTAATTCGTTGACATGTCGATGTAATTCTTCAAATTCTTTCGGGTTCATGCGGTAGGCTGGTTTGTTTGGAATAGTCGACCCCGGCAAGAATTCGATACAATGTTGTATCTCTCTCATTAGGGGTAGTCCAGCTGGAATATATTCAGCAAAAACATCCTGAAATTCTTCAAGCAAAGGCTGGATGAGACTTGGAATAGTTAGTTGAAGGTCATTTGCTTTTGTTACTACTAGAGCACACATAATGGACTGAGGGATGATCTTTGTTAATCCCATAAATTCAGACCTGGTAAGAATGAAAACATCAGTAGCATTTTCTCTTGTGTCAAGTGGTGCTGATAACGCTCTAATTATACATATTCCTTGAGCATTATATTATATGTTTTATGATCATTTGCTGTGAACTTTTGGTACTTAATAGCATAAAATGAATGCAGGTTCACTCTCGGATGATCTGAGCATGATACATCTCAAAACCTACTATTTCGCCACTTGAAGTAAATAAATAAGAAGTCTTCCATGATTAGCTTTTCATGCAAGCAAAGTGGGCCAGTTTTCCAGTCATGTGCGCCGCACTTACCTCTCGGTCAAAGGAGGTCAATATATAATATTTAATAAAAGTGCGCCGGTCTTACAAAAAAAGTGCGCCGTACTTCCTCTACATTTATGAAACGTTGGCGCCAAGAAAATAAGAAAGTGCGCCGCACTCACAAAGCAAGTGCTCCGTACTTCGCCTATCAGAATGCCTATAAATAGAGCTCATTTGCAAGCATTTGAACTGTCCACTCTATAACCAATTTCCACTAAGTTAAGGTCTGAAGTAATACGTGATCCAGAGCCATTTGCAAGGGTGAACGAATCAGAACAAGTGGTGTTATATACTTGTTGGTGTCGAATTCTTGGTTACTTGTGACACTTGTGTAATCATTTGATCAATCCAATCTGTATGTCTTTTGTTTACTATTTACTCACTTCTCTTGTTATGAACTTAATAGCCATGAGAGGCTAAACCTCTTGTGATTGCTTGGATATGTGAATATAATAAAGCGACTTATGATTATGTTTTGATCTCTACTAATTTCAAGTTTATATTGTGAACTATTTCATCTCTAGTCTTATTATGTTTATTTGTTGAAACTGGTTGAATATAATATGTTGGGATAGGTCGAAAGAACCAACTTGTTAAACGCAATTCTAGGAACTTGTTTGCGTTTCTAGTCTTTGAAAGGAGAAATCCACTTAGAAGAATCAATAATAATCTAGACTTGATATGAAATACTATTTCGAGAGAAATCACTTAATGGGTAGATATGAATCTTGAATTGAACCTACGAGTTATGAAATTGCTCTTTTGATGAAAATAGCTTTCTTATAAGTTGTGCTCCTTTATCAAACTGAGATCAAACATAAGCATTGTTACTTGATTATCTAAGCTTTCCAAGCAATCATTTGTTTTAATATTTGAATTCCTCATATTACCATAATTGTTACTTGTCTTGTTTTACTAATTATTTATACTTAATCCGAACGAACTAAGTCCATGTGGATACGGCCTGGTCTTGCCTTAATCTAATACTACCAACGGGGGTTATACTTTACCCGTGAGCTTGGTTTATTAAAATCGGTGAAACTAGTATTAAAAATTTAAAGCTTTCCTTACACATCAGGTGCCAACATTATATTTACTCCATCTTTTTTAAAACTGTATGTATTTAGATACCCGTTGTGTTTGGTTCTTCGATCGTATTGCCAAGGCCTTCCCAACAAAATGTGACATGCATCCATGGGAATCACTTCTCACCGTACTTCGTCCTTATATTTTTTCCCAATTGAAAAGTGAACTAAACAACGTTTACTAACCTTAATGGTGTTTCCCTTCTTTAGCCATGTAAGTTGATACGGTTCTCGATGATCTTCCACATCGAGACCTAGTTTCTCGACCATGCTTGTTGCCACCATATTGTCGCAGCTACCACCATCAATGACGACGCTACACACCTTCCCTTTAGTTGTACATTTGGTTCGAAATATGTTATTTCACAGCCATGACGTCTCATCAACATTTTTTGACAGCGCTACGTTAAGAACACGTTGTGTTACCAAGGCTTCGCCATGATCAGCATATATAACCTCATCTTCAGCGTCATTTTCTTCTTCCCCATTATCGGTTTCGTATAGAGGTGTTGTTTCTTGAACTAAAGTCACTATTTGTTTATTTGGACATTCCCTCGCAAGATGACCCATTCCTTGGCATTTAAAACATCGTAAGTCACGTTGGTTTGTTGAAGTACTTGGAATGTCGGGTTTTGTTGTAGATGACTTCATGGGCGCTGTTGGTTTCAAACGAGACAGTGTAAATCGACTTCCCGTGGATCGCCCTTGTTCTTTAACTGTTTCTCAACTTTAAGGGACAACCGACATACATCAGCAAAAGACCAATATGGTTGTAGTTGTACTACATCAGATATATCAGGTCGTAAAGCACCTAAAAAATGAGCAATAGCATGTTCTTCCTCTTCAGTGACGCCACATCTCATTCGGAGTCGACCAAACTCGGCGATAAAATCTTCAACTGATGTGTTTCCATGTGTTAAATTCTGGTATTCAAGGAAGGCTTCTTGTCGATGATTGACTGGAAGGAACTTCTCTTGTAATAATAACTTCTTCATCTTCGACCATGTCTCTACCCGCGATTTCCCATCTTGCAAACGTTGTTTCTTTACATGATCCCACCTGAGGGACGCGTACTTTCGAATCTTAATGGCCACGAGCTTTACCTTTAACTGATCAGGTACGTCTCGCAAGTCAAAGATCCTTTCAACTGTACTCAACCAATCGATAAAAGCATCGGGGTGTACCTTTCCTTCGAACTTAGGGATCTCTATTTTCATCCCCATGTTACGCAATGGATCTCCCTGGTTTGATCCCCGGAAGTTATGGCGGAAATTGCCAAAAGGATTTTGATCCTCATCGTCCCCTACATCCCCGCCATGAGGTTCAGATTCGGTTTCTTCATCCCGCAACTCCTGTTGAATCTCGAGGTCTCTGATTCGTTGTTGAAGGCGCTCAATTTCGATATCAAGTAGGTCTCGTGGATTTTCCATCGTTGCCTCGGTCGGCGTCTCGACGAGTGGAATTACGAGTTTGTCTCCAACGTCCGACCATTTGAGCACCAAGAGCTCCGATACCAAATGATGCGGATCATTGATCAAATGGCCACAATCAAGAATGGAGAAAAACTCAAAGAATAAAGTACCCGAAGGCTTCTTGTATTATTATATCAAACTGAAAAAAACTTTCTCCATACAGAGAAAATAACTGATACTTATAGGAAGAATAGAATTAACCTAAATAAAGATTAGACACTACTTTTCTATTTCTAAACACGCTATTGATTAGAAATATAATTTCCTAATCAAAGTTTATTATTACACAAGAAACATAAATAAAAAGAAAGCAAATAACTTTATTAAAATGAGAGATATGCATTATGCAGCCATGTGATCCTATGCCCCTGCATCAAACTTGGTACGGTTTTCCGTTCCACTTTTTCTTTTATTTTTGGTCCTTGATTCCGGTTCGGCCTCGTTCCACTCCCATAGACACCCTATCGAAAACCTTGTTTGATCTATATTTACATGCATTTAATCGGTTGGCAAAAATATTTATTAATTACATAAAACAAAAAATGTTTCAAAAGCATATGACACAATAAGCTACTAGTATATCTGTTCTATCTGTACGTGCTTGTCATAGAATTTAATATATCTATCTAACACTATTTCGTAAATAAGCCTATAGGTGTATGTTTATTTAAATGGAAAATAAATCGATCGAGTTGTTCTGACATACAAAGCAAATTGCAGCCTTTTATTTCTGCAAGTATTTTACTATGTTAATATGTTAGGATGTGTTGACCGAACCCCCTCTATGGGGCTGGGTTGTACTTTTTGTCTCAAAATGTACATGCATTAAAGCAGACAGTACAAGCGGCAGCAACACTGTCTTTTATAAACCCTCCCTACAGGGGGTTCGACTATCCTCACCCTAATATGTTATATTTAACTGAACCCAGGAAAAAGAACAATTCTAGTTGTTAGGGCCTTAGGGGTGTTATTCAGTTCAGTTTTTGGGTTTGTAGGTTTTATAGTTTGGGTTTATCAGTTTGAAAAATTTTAAAATTAAAATCAAAGCCAAACCAAACTAATTATCAAAAAGCTAAAATCAAACCATACATCAAATTAGAATTCGGTATAGTTTCCATTAAAATAAAAAAGGGCAAATTCAGATAAACTTCACAATATAATCTATAAGTCATAAATAAAAACCTAAAAGATCAAATAAGATTAAAAATCAAAAGTTCTCATGAAGTGCTTAAGTAAATCAACAAAATAAAACCAGAAAGTTTCACAACTTAACATAAGTCTCTTAGACTTACTGTTTTTAGTTTCCATGTCTCTTGTAGGTGCGTGATACAAGGTTCGGGGCTAGACGCATAGAAAGGTGGAAATTTGTGTGAATGGGCTCGCTCATGTTATAGTTGACGAGTGTCTCTTACTTTCACTTTGATATTTAGCTTGTAAACTCTCAAATATGTGTATTATTAGTTTAGAAACAAGTAATGTTAGCTTATGTATCAAGCTTTGTGCCATAGTCATATTTAGTAGTTTTAAAGGAGTGTTTGGCACAACTCCAAAAAAACGTTTCCCCTTATTTTCAAAGCTTGTAAAGCTCCAGATATGCTTATTAATGTATATATAGTAGTTTTGTGATTTCATGTCATTTCAATAAGAGCTAATATGTTTTCCGAAAAAATGTGTCAAAAGGCAAGTGCTGGAAAAGTATGGTGCAGACCTGTAGGCCTTAGCCGCGGATGAGAACAGCCTGGGGGTCTTCTGAGGCTCCCAGCCGCGGCTGTGAATAGTTTCAGTTTTCGGACAACTTCTGAATTTTGTACAAAATAATCCGTGGCTCGTAGGAGGACGTGCCACCTATCTTTGAAAAACTTTTTGAGTCTACTTTAACATAAAAACTATTTCAATGTTCTGAATCGTATTAGAATTTTAAAAGTATATTTGGGAAGTAACCAAAGGTCATGTCTTGTAAAAAAAAAAAAAAAAAAAAAAAAAAAACCTACTAGAAATCAGTTTTGTACGAGTGTTTCGTTAAACATGAACACTGTTTTGAGACAACCCAAAAATAAAAGGTGAACATAATATTACAATGGAGAGAGAGTAATTGTTACTCCTTCTGTCCCTAAATAAATGTCGAGTTTAACTTTTCAGAGTCAAACTGGTTCAACTTTTACCTTATATATTTTTTTTTTGTATTATATAATACACGATAAAAAATATACTGTTGAAAAATACACTTAAAACCCATTCATATATTTTGCATCAACTATTATATAACACCCACAAAAATAGTTAAGGTCAAAGTTGAACGAGTTGACACTAAAAAGTCAAACCGAACATTTATTTAGGGATGAGGTAGTATTTATTTTCTTTCCATAAATTTCCTTCTTATTTACATATTTTATTTGAACTCACACTTTGTAAGTTGTAACCTTGCGTTAGAGTTTATACGTATCTTAATTTGTAATTCAATGCTAAGTGTTCTTTTTTGTGCAGTATTTCATAATCAATTTGTACACCAAGGTGAATGCTACTTGATTAGAGTATCCACTATGATAAACCTTTTACAAAGGTTTATACATTAATACATCAATAAATTTTTGACCTTTTGATTTTATAAACCTACATTCACTATGGTATAAACCTTTGCAAGTTTTTAAAATGTCTTTTACAACAAATGCATTAAATGTATTGAATTTATAAAGAGGTTCAAGAATTAGGACCTCTTCGTGCCACATAAACATGAAATGAGTGTCTACTATGGTTGAAATAAACATAAATCTTTTCATCTTTCTTAGACCTTTTCATAAACCCACCATAATGGATGCCCTTAGTGCAACAAAACATGAATGATGGTTACTTTAAATAGATTTTATTTATTTATTATTATTTTTTTAGCAAATAAAAAGGTTGATTTAGAGTTTTAAACCAGTGTCAACATGTCATAAACATTTTTGATCCTTTGCCACATTTGGAAGATTCCAGCTAGTACGAATTAATCACATGTTACATGTACAGATGTACTTAGCTAGAACAACTGATAATTTACTTACACTTATCTAAAATGCTTTAGCACTTACTAGCAGGTTACCTGCGTAATACATGGGTTGTATCCGATGAACAATTTTGTGGCAGCAGGTACGTTTTTTCTTACACTAATTTTATGAATGAATGAGCACTTTTAATTAAAATAACTATAAGCAATAACAATGAAAACTATTTCATATCCAAATAAAAGTTCGTCACAAAATTAGTCAACGGCCACCCCCGTATTGCGCCGAGAAACCTGCTAGTTGGTTAATAACTTGTTCTTTATTTATTGTAATGCTTAATTTTGTAAGTTTTCAATGTCTTGGTCAATAAATTGTGATAATAAACATTTTGTTTACATATATCAAAAATTTCATTTAACATAACCTTTTTAGTTAATACAAATCATCCCTTTTTATTAGTATTCCAACCTATGTAAACACAAATCCAGCCCAAATTCTTTAGTTAATACACAGCCCAAGTCCACAGATAATAACTTATCCCTATTATAACTACCCTAATTTTGTGTAAACCTAGTCACACTTCTACACATAAAACACAGCCACACTCTTTTTCTTAGTAGCCACCAAACAAAAACATATCTACCATTTTTTCTTGTTATAATCGAAAACAAACAAATGAAAAACCAAACCACAAATATGAACGAATCAAAATAGCTCCTTCAATTTTATCTATGTAACCACACACAAAGATAAATCAACAATCGTCTTTCTTCTTTTCTTGATTGTTCGAAACCCAACACAAACATTCGAAACCCAACGCAAATGTGCAAAAAACCCACCGAGAGCGCTTTTCTGTTAGTTTTCCCGTTAAGTGCCATGTCACCGAGGGCATTATCGTTATTTCATTGCTTTAAAGATTAATATGTCCACGTGTGGATTCAGGGACTAAATTTGCAATTTGAGTTTGATCTTTTATTTCACTTCACCAGCACCACCACCCTTTACTGCCACCACCACCCTCTACCGCCACCACCACCACCCTCTACCACCACACAACCACAACCACCACCACCCTCTACTGCCGCCACCACCACCTTCAGGATGATTAGGCTCCAACATGAATCCCAATGTATCACTGTCAAATGTAATGCCCATTTGTTGTAGAGTTTGGTTTTCATCTCTGACTTTCTTGCCTTGAAGAAGTACTCCAACATCTAATTCACCTCCTAGAATATATGTCAACTTTTTCATCACGACCCTCTGTGGAAAAAGATAGTCAATACGTGTTATCATCTAAACTTATCATAGGCTCTGTTTAGTTTCAATTTTAGTGACATAAAAATAAAGGGTGCTTAATCATCAAAAAACAGAATGTATACATTGGAAAGAAAAAAGTTCAAAACTCACACCTTCAAATAACCTACTGTCGCTGTCGCTGTCTCTAGCATCTCAATATATAGTTCTGAGAGGGATGTAAGACACCAATAACCTAAGGTAAAATACATTTGTAGAATACTAACTATGTTGGAAACATGTATGATCTTGTGTTATGTGGCGTTAGTGAAGTGAGGAGGAGGGGAAGAAAGAAAGGAACCTTGAGAGAAAAAGGAAATATTAGATTGAGATTAAGTGAAGGTCCAACCCTCTCCACATGTGGAGATGGGTATTTATACTTACAATAAAACGCCCACTCCCGGGCTGTGGATCAAGCATACAGTGGGTGAAGACCCGTCCTTCTTCCACGGTGTTACTTAAACTAATACTAATTAACTAATAAACAAACTAACTACGAGCTAACTTAATGCTATTACAATCATTAGGTGACCGAGACTTTTACAGGAATATTTGTATTCCTAACAATCTCCCCCTAAGCGAGGTCACCTTTGAAATTAAGATCTTTGGTCTTTAAGCATTCTTTAGTCTTTGTAGCTCGTAGGATCTGATTCTTCACTTTTCAACACACTTCGTACTTCAAGCAAGCGAACTTGCGATTTGAATTCCTTTGAGATATGTAATCTTTGAGCTTCTTTGAGATCATCAGCCAAAGTAAATCTCCAAGCTCATCCATAGTTGTATTGCCTTCATGTGATGTAGTGACAAAGAACCATCATGCTCACACCCTTCTGTATCTGGAGACGTTGCATTGGAGTTTGTGAATCAGGAGACTTTTTCATCAGAGTTGCGGAAACGTTGTTATAAGTCTCTCAATATTTTGTTGTGGCAAGTCTTTCATCTTCATTGATAGGGTGGAGGATGTGTGAGCATGAGGTATGGATTGACCCGATTCGGCTGGAAACTGGAGCCATCAACGCCATCTTTATATGTGTCCCTGAAATAAAACAGTTAGCAATAAAGATAGAGAACGAACATGGCTTTGTCATTCGTTCTGCGAGGACAGACTACCCTCCGGTTTTGTGAAAACCGACCTGTGATCAGGTAGAGTCTCTTTTAAAGAAGACTCTCCTTGACAGGTATTTCCAGATTGTAGTAATGAATTTTCCAAAGAATCCACTTTGGAATCTTCATACTTAGCATGTTCTCATACCGGAACGTCTCAAAGCAGACAACACGATAGAGTGAATCGGTGAATGAATATTCACGGATTGATGAGAAATAGATTTATAGAAATCACTCGTGTGTCCTATTATAAACATTTTTAGACACAACGAGAGTTTTGTATTTAGAATCACATTTCCATCAAAAATACTTTTGTTTGAAAGATATTGTACACAATCAATGTGCTCGAAAGATTAGTTGGTAAGCACATTGAGAGGTTTTAGCAAAAGTATCCGTCAATCCATATCCTGGAACAAGTTTGATTCAATATTGAATCGCACTATCGTTGCTTTCCAGTTGTCACTTGATCATTGATCCAAGATGGATCTCACATGTCACCTACCAAGAGCTTGAGTGATGTTTGCTTTAGAAGGATTTCCATCTTCATTGTGAATATTTTCATATCACTTGGATATTCTGGCAATACCACAAGGATAATGCGTAGGACTCTAAATATTTTATCTTATTTTCCACATTGTGTGAAACAATAAGCATATTTGGAATGTGTCCTAACGAGATTTATGGATGATCTCATGGCTCTAGACTCAATAGTGCGTTTTGATCCGCTCTTGGAGACTGGGGAGGCATCTCCTATTTTAGGTATCAACATAGCTCTCAATGGGCGGTCGATACATTGCACAGGGTTCCCCGTAAGATTGAAACAAGCTCTTTTAAGAGAACTTGAGTGGTTGGGAAGTTTGGTGCAGTGCATCACTGGGTCCATGACGTCTTGTCTTCAATACCGGTGTTACCTTAGTAACCGCCAGTAGATTATGAGTTGAACCCGGTTTCTGCCCTAAGGTTGAATATTTGGAGGGCTATTTCTTTTCACCCTTTCTCATTTCATTTCTTTTTCATTCTTCAACCCCTTCAGTGCTTACCGAGACTTCACCACTAGAACCTTGTTGGGTTTGTTCTAGTCCTAGCTCTATCTCAGTCCGCACTCTTCCCTTTCTTACTTTTCTCCTTTTTCCAATCATTACTAAGGACTTCTAATCTATCTATGGATTGTCCCTGGGAAGATCCTTCCGGTTCTGGTGGATCATGGGAACTTATACCTAACCTTAACCGTCCTTATAACTTCGTGCATTAAAGTAAATGGTCGGTCTTAGGTATTGCTTCCACAAACGCCTTTCGCTCCCCCTTAATATGTGCATCGATATTCGAAAGTGTTTAGCACATATGTGGGAGCCTATTATTGAGTCCAAAAGATCACGTTTGATATCAGATTTCATAGTTAAATAAAATTCTCTCCCCCGATCAAAATTTTCAAATCTTTTGAGATTTTGGATCTCAATTGATTTAAATAAGTTAGAAAGCTTTTGGGAGAGAAATGCGGTCAATTTTAATATTTTCTGATAAAAGGAACTTTTTCTGCTCCCCCTCAATTTGTGAGGGAGGTTGTTATGTGTTAGATTCGATGAGTTTCCAAAAGATTTGAAGTTTTAAAGAAAACTCTTTGAAAATGTACTCATTCTGACACATAACCATCACAAATTGTTTTATTGCAAGGTTGTTGTACAAAGTGTGGAGAGTTTTGATGATACATAAAATTTTGAGAAATCACTCTCCCCCTCAATCAATGACGGATGTTAAAACTTAAATAAGTGATGTCATTAATTGAGTGAAAAATTTTATCCAAATTTAAGTTCAAATTGATTTCCAAACAACAATCTCATGGTACCACCAAGTTTTGCACAAATACTTTCCGGAAAAATCATAGAAGGGAAAGTATTTGGCGATAAAAAGAAGATTTCTCTTCTTTGTCAAGAAATAATGCACTGAAGCGTACATTAGATCGAGGGTGCATGAATATAAAGTAATTCACGCTCGGATGAACGGCACCCTTTACTAGGAACAACCGTCTTTTTGGCGACGTGTTTTCCTCATTTTGAAAACCGGGTTGCTATCTGAAGTAATAGCAAGCCATATTTTTGAAGTCCGGGTTGTAGCATGAAATGACTACAAGCCATAATTGTGAAGTCTGGGTTGTAGCCTGAAATGACTACAAACCATATTTTTAAGTTCGGGTTGCAGCCTGAAATAACTGCAAGCCATGATTGTAAGAATGTTTTGAGATACGACATGTTTTTGGAAAGAACTTTATTTGAAACCGAAAAACTCTTGCTCAAACATATGTATGATTCCGTGTCATTATTGAATGACATTTCTAGAAACGTACATAATATTGATTATACAAGAGACATGTCGTGAGAAGAATATTTTTGTATTTTTGCAGTTTTATATTTTTCTATTTTCTTTTTGTGTTAATATTATATACAAAGGATATGTGAAGCAACCCCTTTACTCCTCTTGATCTTCCTGAAGACAAATGAGATCCTCAGGCGTGAGACTCTTCATACCAAGGCGTGGGAGAATGAAGTGAAAACGTTCCCTAGAAAGTGCTTTGGTGAAGATATCGGCTAGTTGGAACTCAGTCCTCACGAAGTAAAGTTCCACAATTCCTTTCTCAACTTGCTCCCTGATGAAGTGATGTCGAATGTCAATATGCTTAGTCCTTGAATGCTGGACATTGTTGCAGCAGAGTGCAATTGCACTTTTGTTGTCACAGTACATGGGAATCTTGTTGCATATGAAGCCATAGTCTGAAAGTTGAGATCGCATCCATAAGATCTGAGCACAGCATGATGACATGGCAATGTATTCAGCTTCAGTGGAGGAGATAGATGTACTCATTTGTTTCTTTGACGACCAATTGACTAGCTTATTCCCCAAAAACTGTGCACCCCCAGATGTACTGCGACGAGTGTCTTGACATCTCGCATGATCAGCATCTGAATATGCTGTGAGAGCCATAGAAGTTTCCTTAGGGTACCAAAGGCCCATGTGGATTGTTCCTTTAAGGTATCGAAAGACTCTTTTGACAGCTTCCAGATGTTTCTTGGTGGGTTTGGATTGATACCGAGCGCAAATGCAAACTGCAAATAGAAGGTCAGGTCTGCTTTCGGTAAGATACATTAAGGAGCCAATCATGCTTCGATACATGGTTTGTTCGACCGGAATTCCCACATCATCTTCATCTAGTTTTGATCTTTCAATCATAGGAGTATCAACTGAATCACAGGAGTCGAATCTAAATTTCTTCAAAATTTCATTTGCGTATTTGGATTGATTGATGAAGATGCATTGGGATTTTGAGAAATTTGCAGTCCTAGAAATAATGACATTTGACCCATCATAGACATTTGGAATTCGGAACTCATCTCTTGGGAGAAACGATCACATTCTGTGGGATCAGATGAGGTAAAGATGATGTCATCAACATAGATTTGTACATGCAGAAGGTTTTTGCCCGTTTTTCTGGTAAAGAGTGTAGGATCAACAACGCCTTTGGAAAATTTGTTAGCCAGAAGAAATTTAGACAAGGTGTCGTACCACGCCCTAGGTGCTTGTTTAAGCCCATAGAGAGCCTTCTTTAATCGATACACGTGATTAGGGCGTTCTGGATCCACAAAACCTTCGGGTTGAGATACGTACACCACCTCTTTCGCCATTTAAGAATGCAGTCTTGACATCCATTTGATAAACCACCATGTTTTGACTTGCAGCATTTGCGAGAAATATTCTTATGGCTTCAATTCTAGCAACAGGTGCGAAGGATTCTTCAAAGTCTATACCTTATTCTTGTCGATATCCTTTTGCCACAAGCCTAGCTTTGTTTTTCAATACATCTCCATGCTCATCAAGTTTAACCTTGAATATTCATTTGAGAGCAATGATCATAGCACACTCGGGAGGTGGTACTAATTCCCATACATCCAGTCGGTCAAACTCATGAATCTCGTCCACCATTGCAGTGAACCATGAGTGTTTGGACATTGCATCCTTGACGTTTTTTGGTTCAGCTTTAGAGAGGACAGAATTGAAGAAGCACCACAATGCGTCGGTTGCAAGTTGCTTGCGGGTAGATACTGGACGCGAAGGGTTTCCAATAATGTTGTCTATAGGATGATCATTGGTCCATTTTCTAAGGTATTCATGGGGTTGAGAATAGGGAACTGAGGTAGCCGTGTTAGATTCGTCGGAGGATGTTACATCATTTGACGATTCAGGGGTAAAGATGTTAACAAACGGCTCATTATCAGGTGGAGCAAAAGGATTTACTTCAGATGTATTATCTACAGTTGCCGCTCGCTGTACAGGTGAAGGTTGGACATTAGAAGTGCTAACCGATTGACTGATGGTGGGAGCTTCAGAATCCCATGACAATGAAGTGGATGGACCGTTATTGTCAACTTGAATATTCACCACCCCATCTGGTGGTTGAACCACTGTAGCTTCAGGAGCATTCATCTGTTGAGGTTCAAAGTATTCATCAAACATTGGGTCAAACAGTTTCTTCCAATCTTCACTTGTAGGAGGTACAAAAGGAGCAGCAGGAATGGGATTCTGTACAAGCCTGGAACTAATTGGTCCATGAGACAAAAGGTTAGGTACGGGTCCAGAACTTGATTGTCCAGGAACCGGTTGCTCAGTCAGCTCATCAAAAGTAACGTGGATTGTTTCCATTATGTCTCTGGTACGTTTGTTGTAGATTCGGTACCCCTTTCGCTCGGGAGCATAGCCAACGAAGAAACCAATGTTGGCCTTGGCCTTGAGTTTCCCAAGGTCTTCACTGTCATTAGTTGGATAGCAAAGTGCACCAAAAACTCGAAGAAACGAAAGATCGGGTTTTCTGCCATAAACCAGTTCATAGGGAGTCTTGCAGTGGAGAGGATGTATCAAGGATTGGTTATGTGTGTAACATGCGGTGGCAATTGCCTCAGCCCAAAGAAACATAGGAGCTTTGGAGAAGATGAGCATAGTCCTTGCAGCTTCAACTAAGGTGTGATTGCGTCTTTCAACAACTCCATTTTGTTGAGGAGTACGTGGAATGCTCTTTTGATGACTGATGCCGACACCTTCATAAAACTGAGTAAGTTGTTTGTTCACAAACTCTGTTCCATTATCAGTACGAATGAATCTAACTGTTTTGTTGATGCGAACTTGCAACATCTTGATGAGTTTGATGATGGTTTCTGGAGCTTCATCTTTTGATCGTAGAAACTTTACCCACGTGAATCGAGAGTAATCATCAACAATAACCAGAACATATTTCTTTCCATTGATACTTTGAATCCTCATTGGTCCACAGAGATCCATGTGAAGAGTATGAAGAACTTCCGTGATTGAATTGACAGTTTTGGGTTTATGGGTGTGCTTTTTGCTCTTGCCCATTTGACAGGCGGAACACAAATGGTCTTTTTCATACTTAAGTCTGGGCAAGCCTCGAACAAGATCCTTACGTGTAAGTTCATTGATGGTACCGAAGTTCAAATGGTTTAAGAGACGATGCCATAACCATGATTTGTTCTTGGAGGCTTTAGAGAGCAGACAAATTGGAGAGGACCGTAGCATATCTTCGATGGAGATTGTGTAAAGATTAGTGCCCCGACTCCCCTTGAGAAGATCAACACCATCTAATTCTCTAACAAAACAGGTGTGCTTTCTGAAAGCGACTTCGAGATCTGAGTCCCAGAATTGACCAACAGAAAATAGATTGTGCCCAAGTCCTTCCACGTAGTAAACTCTGGATATAACACTGTCTCCAAAGACGTAATCACCATAACCCATTATAGATCCAAAATGGTCATTCCCAAATCTAACCGTACCAATAAACTTTTCCACGAAATTCTTGAGCCGCGAGCGATCTCCAGTCATATGTTTTGAGCAGCCTGAGTCCAAATACCAAAAGACGATTTGTATGACCTGCATTTGAAACCAGACAATCGTGGATAACTGAAAAAGCTGGAGCCCCACACACATTTGGGGTCTGTTTGGTTAGCACACACAAATATTGGATTATCATATGTTACAGATATCTCACTGGAGTTTTCACATTTTGATGCACTAGAGCTAGGAGTGGTATTCATTGCTTCTATTGGGAACAGTCTACCAGTAGGTCTCCACTTCCTAATAGGCACAACTTTGGAGTTAGTGATCCTAGTCATTGGGCACTTTTCCCTTAGAGTGAATTTCCTTCCAGTAGGTTTCCATTGATAACCAACATTAGTGAACACTTTTCCTGTTTTATTCCATACTTGTTTTGCCCGTTTAACACTAGAGACATTCATACTGGAGATTTCATAGTGGATTTAAGAAAGGACATAACACATGCATCATGATTACCATAAAATAAGAATTTGTTACAAGTCTTACAAATAGCATCAGAATTCGAATTAATTACATCATTGTTAACACAAATGTTTGAATCAACTCGATTCCTTTCACTAAGCATAACTTTATTGTTCCTAGATGATTCTTCTACTTCCTTCATAAGTGTACTCTTAGCCGGCAAAGTCCTATCATTCTTTGTATTGCACTTAGGGTGTGACTTGCTACCATTAGATACACCTTTTACTCCTGTTGAAGCAATGACGGGAACATTAGTCTGATTAGTTGCTACTTGTTTACCGGTGATCAAGATGGAGGATTGTGACATGGTTTGGGGAAAATCAAATGTGACATGCTTGTTGCCACTGTTAGGGTGCAATGCAAATGTCCTATCCGACTTGTTATCATTCTTGGGGCATGATCCTATAGCATATTCTAATAATTCCTGGGCTCTATTAGTGAGGAAGCAAGCACCAATAATAACATCATCAAGTGGTTTAGAAATCCTCTCATCTTCAATGGTTTCTCTAAGTATGGCCAGACAATCCTTAAGATTTCTAAGATAGTTGTTATGAACTAACTTATTGTTCCTAAGGGGAAGAGAGACATTCACAGCATCGCACGCATATTTCTTACAAGCATGTACATTGGAAATTGCATGATCACATGAAACGACGGGCATTTTACCCTTCACCATGGCCTTTAGATTCTCAATTTCATTTAACAAAGAAGTGACTCTTTCATTGTTTTGGTCACATGTTATTTTAATAGACTCAAACAATTCTTTGTAACGTTGTTTAGCATTAGACATTTCAGCACGAAGCCACTCATTTTCATGTTGTAATTCATTGATAATGCCCTGTTTTTGAAAGTTTTGAGAATCTATCAACTTCTGGTAATTGGTATTGGTCACATCGCTTTTGTTCGATTTTAATTGTGCAATTTGGACCTTCAACTTCCGAATCGTGTTTGAGTGAGCTTGAATTACTTCATCCTTTTTGGCTAATTCAAAACATGTGTCAAACTCAGGAGCATCCGAAGATGTCTTGGCATTTGATATTTTTATGCTTTCTTCTAGATGTTGATATTTTAATTGTAGGTTCAGATTATCAACTTCTAGTTTTGAGAAATTCCTGACCATGTTATCGTGGTCGTCGTTTTGAATTTTTTCAGTAAGTTTGTAATTCTCCCCCTCAAGCTCAATTACACGATTCTGGAAGACATTCAAAGTAACCGACATTTCATGGAATTGTCGAGCAGATAGTGCTGAGTCGGTAACAGTATAAAACACATCTTTTGCAATGCAGTTAGCAATCAAATTTTCATTCATGATGAGAATGTTTTTCCTGTCAATTTCACTGTATTTGAGATCAATAGCTAATTGGTTACCCTCACTTTCCACTTCATCAAAAACCTTTTTCATTTGAGTCACATCATCATTAATGGTGTTTTTAAGGCCCTCAAAATGTTCTTTGAGAAGTTTAAAAAATGGCATAACTTCAGTTAGGTAACACTGTTTTGTTTGCTCAAAACCCCTTTCCCCTTCTGTAATCCCTGTAGGTGTAATTCTTATTTTACAGGTTTTCTCAAAGTCATTGAACAATTGACCTAGCACATACAACCCAATTAGAGTGTTACACTGTGTGGGAAGAGTGAATGGTACGAGGTGCCTGGGTGTGTTCAAGGGGTAAATAGTTGGGTCAGCAATTCTAAACATAGTGCGTGTGTTACCTACAACTCTTTCAGCTTGCATTTTCTCAATGTCAATATTCCAAAACACTTTGTTAAGAAGAATTCTCTTTTGAGGAACAAAAATGGCAGAGTGATTGTCATTCGCATAATCACAGTGAAACACAATATTCTTAGCAATGCATTTAGGATCCTTTAAACGTTCAGCAAGTTTTACCCTAGTTCTATCCTCTGCCTCATTGATTTGGTCATAGGATCGTGTATCAGGAGGGGCATGGTTAGGTTCAAGCATAGTGTTTGCATCATATAATGCAGGTTGTGCACCTAGACCAATTCTAAGGTATCTTGCTTTGGGCTTGGAGGTATCCTGTTCACTAAATTCATCACTTAGTTTCCTATGGTTTTCCATCATTTGAGCAGATTGAATGGTTTGGCCCTGTGTGTACAACTTATCTTCCAATTTATTTTTTAACATTTTCAGTTTTGAGAAATCATTTAGAAGTTTAGTTTCTTATCTTTGAATTCGAGTTTGATTGAAGTCAAACCTTTTTGAACCTCTTGTTTTTGTTTGACGGTTTGATCCAATTGGTTTTTTAAAGAAACTAGTTCCCTTTTCAATGCTTCTTATTTGGAATTGTTTTCAGATATGTAAGTACGCAGTTGCCATTCCATTTTCTGCTCACGTTCATTCAGCTCAAACTTTGCACGTTGCTCATAAATATTCACTTGATCCTTAAGGGTGTTAATTCTAGTGATCAAGGAATCATCAGGGTTGTATATCGTGTGCTCATGTACCTCATGTTCACTAGATTCAATAGACGGCATGTCACTTGGTACAACTGGCGGTCCATTGTCATTCACATACATTTCATATGGGATATTATTGGTATTACCCATATCAGTGACGTTTGTGTTGACAATATTCTTGAGTTGTACAGAGTCACATGCCCCCTGTACAGTTATAGGATTATTCAGATCATGATTAGGAGATGTTGGTACCTCAGAGATAGCAGATGTGATGGATGACTCAGGATGCTGTGAAGAGGATGCAGCTGCAGACAAATTAGCCATGAAAATGGTTTGAGCAGTAGGTTCGCCATCTACGTCTGAGTCAAATGCATCACACTCTTCAACTTGAAAGATATTCGGGTCATTAAGAGCCATATCCTGAACAGGCTGATCATCCACATCAGCATCAAAGGTGTTCCCATCATTACCAGCCAGAAAAAGCAGCGCTTCTTCATCCAACACCGTCCCATTTTCTTGTGCCTGCATCAGTAACATCTTGTCCTTGAAGTACTCAGAGTTTTGAGGACGTTTTGGGAGAGTGCAATTCCTAGCAATATGGCCCAACCCTCCGTAGTTATAGCATTTAGGCTGCTTAGCTTGTGCTTGAAGAGCATTCCCAACTCTGTACTGCCCATTCTCTCTACCAGCATTTCTTTGGTTGAAGTTTTGTCTTCCCTGCACATTCTGCACCACCACCCGACCATCTTCAATGACTGCCTGATTACGTGGATTAGATGAAATCCTAAGTTGGTTGTTAGTAGATTGAAGTGCAGCCCTGAACTGTTAGACAAGTAGAGAAACTTGGTTGGAGAGATTATCAATCATCATGTCAGTGTGAGAATACCCAGAATCATGTTGTGTATTCAAAGCAGATGGTAAGGGAGTTGATGATTGACTATTGGTTGGGGTAGACCTGGAGGATGATTGTGATGGTTGAGATTGATCATTTGAGGTTTGATTAGGTTGTTGAACATTGGAAACAAAAGCAAGAGATTCATTTGTTGCAGCCGGATTGAGCTTTTCTCGCATTAGCCGATCATAAGCAGCATGTTTCTCATGTTGTTGGAGATATGCATAGAGTTGTTCATGATTGGTATGCTTGAGACCTTTGTTGAGCTTAACAGCCGCGACAAACCTATCCCATTGGTGCCATGTTATTCACGAATTTGGAATTAAGCTGTATATTGGGCATTGTCATCTTGATGGCTCTCATACATTGACCAACTTGTGAAATCTGACGTAATAGTCAGTGATGCTTTCACCTGGGTTCATTTTGAAATGCTCAAATTCATCATATAGCTGAGACTCACGATCTTCTTTAGTTAACTCAGACCCTGCAAGATGCATTTTGACATTATCCCAGACTGCCTTTGCTTCAGTGTTGTAGTTGATAAGTTTGTAGACATCTTTGGGAAGCCTTTGAATGATGATATTCGATGCTCTGATGTCGGCATCATAGCTTTTCTTTTCTTCATCAGACAACTCATTGTAAGTGCGAGGTCTATCAGGACCAAATACGGCTAGTTGTTGATCAGTTGCTGCAACCATGTCTCTAGTAGTACCCATTTGAAAGGGTCCCTCATCGATGGATTTCAAGATGTTTACCCCATTTTCTTTACCCAGACAGTAAAGACGAATCCTTTGTGCCCATGATTCATAGTCAGTTCTGTCCAACATCGGAGGTCGGGTGTCAGACCCCGCAGCTTGAATGTCATCAGAAGATGTCGACATCACAAAATAGAAATTACCAAACCACAAAGTGGGAGATACTTGCAATGTAGGGTACTAGTCACAGGAAAGTTTAACCGCAACTTGACCTAACCGCAGAGATAGTAAACCGCGGACAACTAAACCACAGTAAACACTAATCGCAAGACACTAACCGCAGGACACTAACCGCAGAAAACACCAAACCACAGAAAAATCCCAACCGCAGAATGATCTAATCGCAACCTAAGTAAACCGCAAACCAGGATACTAACCGCATAAAGTACCAAACCGCAGGAAACTCCCAACCGCAGAATAGTTAACCACAAATGACTAACCGCAGACAACTAATCGCAGTGACAATGGTCCAAAAATGTCACTATCCTTGCGTTTTGTTTGTATTCCTAAAATAGTAATCGCAGTCAAACTAACCACAGATTTTAGAAACTAAACGCAACGTAGCAATGGAACAGTAGACTTAATCGCAATATAGAAATTCGCCCAAAATCTTCTCCAAACTTCAAATAGATTAAGGAAATGGTAACACAAACTAAACCACAATGTTCTACAAACACTAATGAACATAAAAGTACATCACTAACATGTATAACAACACTAGAAAGATTAAACCAAGATGTTTTTCAAGAAAGTGACTTCAAACTCACAAAACCACACAAAACATCATCAAATTCGATTCTACAAGGCCCTAAGATGAAACCTTGGCTCTTGATACCAATTGAAGAATACTAACTATGTTGGAAACATGTATGATCTTGTGTTATGTGGCGTTAGTGAAGTGAGGAGGAGGGGAAGAAAGAAAGGAACCTTGAGAGAAAAAGGAAATATTAAATTGAGATTAAGTGAAGGTCCAACCCTCTCCACATGTGGAGAGGGGTATTTATACTTACAATAAAACGCCCACTCCCGGGCTGTGGATCAGGCATACAGTGGGTGAAGACCCGTCCTTCTTCCACGGTGTTACTTAAACTAATACTAATTAACTAATAAACAAACTAACTACGAGCTAACTTAATGCTATTACAATCATTAGGTGACCGAGACTTTTACAGGAATACTTGTATTCCTAACAACATTTGATGAAACTACATTCAATAGGAAAATGATCAACTTAACCCATTGTACACAATAACTTCGCAAAAGTTTGGATCAGGCTCTGAGTTATAGTCGAACTTTGCAGCTGCACCTATTATCTGTCTCAATTCTTTTAATGCATTTCTAGACTTTGATTGTTCAACACTGCCCTTTGAAGGGTCAGTTGGGCCTCCATTTTGATGGGTTTTGGTTGTTAAAGAGGAAAGTGGGGACATTTGGTAGAACACAACGAGACTATATGAAACAAATGTAATATAACAACAGAAAAGAGCATAATCAATTGGTTTGATATCTGCAAAACAGTATAGAACTAGTGGTTTACCCAGCTTAAGATTCACTGGCGATGGTTATGAGATGTATATACTATATATAGCATAGGAGATCTTCAGGCCATTCTACAGTTCATATACATGCTGTCAAAGCCACATACTAGAAGCTCTAAATTGCATTTCCTGAAAATGATTTTTAGAACCTTCCCTTTAGTTGTAAATCAACCCTATGAGATATATGATAATAAAAGCATTAACCTTACACTATTCCCCTACTAAAGCATTACAGTGAGTGCTGCCTCAAAGGAACTTACACAAGATCTACAGTATAATAATAACAATGGTATATGCTATTTCCTGATAATATATTGTTGACAAATAGACCAGGCAATGTGTATAACGGTTTTTAGATAGAGTAAAACTAAAACTTGTATATACAGCGAAAATCTCTTTAGAGTTGATAGGGAACCAGAAGATGCGAAGGACAATAAGTGGCTGGGAACAATAACTTTCGCTAGTTTGTAACTCAATGTCAAATCTAAATAAAGAATAATTATGCAAGAAGTTTGCCATAGAACAAAAACAGACCGACTAAAATGAAAAACAAATATATTATTGGAATTTTCTCAAATGAAAATTGACGTTGAAGTTGAAATAAAGGTAAGCTTTTAAGAAGAGTTTTGCGAATCAAGATGTTAAGGTGAATTCATGAAGGTGTCACGACATAGTCAGTGAATAAGTTACGATGAGTAAATAACAAGATTTTGTTTCAGTCATTTCTTGTTGGTGGTGGTGGTGGCGGTAGAGGGTGGTGGTGGCGGTAAAGGGTGGTGGTGGTGATGGTGAAGTTAAATAAAAGATCAAACTCAAATTGCAAATTTAGTCCCTGAATCGACACGTGGACATATTAATCTTTAAAGCAATGAAATGACAATAATGCCCTCGGTGACATGGCATTTAACGGGAAAACTAATGGAAAAGCGCTCTCGGTGGCTTTTTTGCACATTTAAGTAACGTTAGTGGCTTTTTTGTGTGCCTTTTTGTCTCGGTCCCATATTTGCGATTTCGTGATAGTTTAGGAACCATTTTTGCATTTTACCATATGTATAAAGAGTGTGGTCAAACCTTGAAAAGTGAAGTCTTGAAAGTTAAAGGTGAGAGAAATGCATAGTGTAATTAATACTTTTATTAAAACACTCATAACTTAAAAGTACAATAATTTATTCATATTGTACAACCAATTAAAAACATATATATCAAATTAAAAACAACAAATTAAAACACCTCTTACTAAAAAGTACAATAAAATTTTCAAAGTGTACAATTTAAATAAGCTACAACATAATCTAAAATATAAAATAATTAAACACACTAATTAATATTATTTTTAAAACAACCTAAAATGAAAAGTTTATGTTATTGTACACTTTATACAAATTAATAAAACACACAAAGCTTTATACAAGCTAACAAGTTGATGGTACATATAGTTTTGAAAACTGAACCGGACCAACGGGCTAACCAATAAAAGCGATACGAAAACGTATATTTCAAAAGGAAACTATTAACACACAACGAAAACCAGGTTGACCCGGGACACTTCAAACCCTGCTGGTTGACCCGTTTTCGACCCAACCCGTTGGGTTGACTCGGTTTAAATCAACCCGTTTTTCGACCAAAACAGTTGAACCGGTTGAACCACCCAGGTCGAACCGGGTTTCAAAACATTATTTTTAATCTCCAAATCTTCAAACTTTTATTATTTTTTGTTTATAACCCATAAACTTTTATTTTATCACTAAACGATCTGTCGCTAAAATACCGTTGCTATGCACGGGTACTCGTCTAGTGTGTGTTTATATATATATATATATATATATATATATATATATATATATATATATATATATATATATATATATATATATATATATATATATATATATATTGGTTAAAATAAAAAGTGTAGGAAGGATTGTGAGATTGACATGTATCACACCAATGCCACATCATATGACACGTGTCACCACCTCCAACCCCCCCCCCCCCCCCCCCCCCCCGAAAAAAAAAAAAAAATTTCCCGCCAAAATTTTTTTTTGGGCAAAAAAAAAAAATTCCCCGCCAAAAAATTTCCTGCCAATTTTTTTACTACATCAGAGTTATAAATTTTAGTGCATTAGTTACAGCGGCATAGTTGATGCACTAAACTATTAACTATGATGCAGTAACTTATAATAAAGATGCACCAAAACTTAGTAGTGTGATGCACTAATGATATAAAAAAGTGTATTACTTGTATAAAAAAGAATCGCATTTTAATTGTGATATAGTTACATACATATATGATACAGAAAACTTATGATGATGCAGTTTCTATAACTATAATGCAGTAACTTTATAACCATGAATGCAGTAACCGTGATGCAGTTACATACATATATGATGCACAAAACTTAAGATGATGCAGTTTCTTATAACTATAATGCAGTAACTTTATAACCATGAATGCAGTAACCGTGATGCAGTAAAATCATAATTGTAATGCAGTAAACGTGATGCAGTAACTTTATAACCGTAATGCAGTAAATTTATAATAGTGACGCAGAAAAAAAAAATTGCCCCCCCAAAAAAAAATTTTTTTGGCGGGATTTTTTTTTTCGGTGGGGAGGGGAGGTTGGGGGTGGGAGTGATACGTGTCATACGATGTGGCATGGGGGTGACACATATCACTACCACAATTCTTCCTACATTTTTTATTATAAAAGACTTTTTTAAATAACGCACCCATATATATATATATATATATATATATATATATATATATATATATATATATATATATATATATATATATGAGGCCATTCATATGAGAAATCTAATTTTTGTGAGAACGCGAGAACTAATCATATCTACTCATTTTATCCTCCTTAAACTTTGATCTAATGGCTATTATTAGTTAACCATTTTTTTTGAAAAATTTCGAAAAAATTTCAAAAAAAATTTCAAAAAATTTTAGAAAATTTTTTTAAAAATTTTCGAAAAAATTTCAAAAATTTTTTTGAAAAATTTTCAATAATTTTTTTGATAAATTTTCAAAAAATTTTCGAAATTTTTTTTCACATGTGACGGAATTATTCACACGTGACAAAAAAAAATTCGTGAAAATTTCTAAATTTTTTTTCGCATGTGACGAAAAAAAATTCGGAAAGAAAAATTTCGATAAAATTTTTTTCGAAAAAAAAAATTTTTGGGAAAAAAAAAATTCAAAAATTTTTTTTTTGAAAAAATTTTTTTCTAAAAAAGAAATTTCGAAAAATAAAATTTGAAAAAAAAAAATTTTCGAAAAAAAAAATTTCGAAAAAAAAAATTTTGAAAAAAAAATTCGAAATTTTTTTGAAAATTTTTGAAATTTTTTTTAAAATTTTTTAAGAAATTTTCAAAAAATTGATTAATTAATATTAGCCATTAGATTAAAGTTAAAGGAGGAAAAAATGAGTGGCTAGGATTGCTTCTCGCGTTCTTACAAAATTTAGGCTTCTAATTTGAACGCTTCACTATATATATATATATATATATATATATATATATATATATATATATATATATAATAAAAGTGGTATAAGAGTTGTTTGAATAATTTTGAAGAATAAATGCCCGTCCAATTCACAAGACAATCTACTTTAGTACTAATACTTTAAGTTTTAGGATCTTAGGCCGGATACCATTATATCACGAGATATTCATTAATTGATAATTATGATCACACATGTCTCAATATTTGTATTAATGACTAAATCTATCAATTGGGTTTAGGCTTTAGCTATCTAAATACAAGTACAAGCGTGAGTCAATATAAGTACACTAACACTGTAATCTAATAACATATGCTAATTTGTTCAAATCAAAAGTAGCATATGTTAAATGATTAAATTATTGAAACATACTAATACTAATTAAATTATTGAAACATGCTTGTGATTACTCCCTTCATACCATATTAAGTGTCCAAAATAGAATCTTGGGATGTCCCAAATTAAGTGTCCATATTGTACATTACAACCAATAAGATGAGACTTTAGTCGGTAAAAATAATATTCGATTGGTGGAGAGTGTAGTTAGTGAAATCTTCTAAAACTTTGTGCGTTTTGAAAGTGGACACTTAATATGAGACGGAGGGAGTATTTCGGACTTCCTTTTTCTTGTAATGGCTTTTATCATGGTTGAATTATAAGAGCACGAGGTATGATAACTTTGAGTTATCCTTTAACTCAGTGTCACGTTAACGCTACATCAGCTTTAATCTTTTTATCTTAACTCACAAAAAATATCATGGTACAATAACTCACCTTAACTCAACTTTACCCCAATTATTTTCAAATTCAACCCCTAAACTTAAACAAATATTTCACTTATTTAATACCATAACATTAATTCGATCAACATATTACAATACGGAATTTTAAAAAAGTTACGTTACAAAAAAAGTACAAAATAAAAAAAAAAAAAAAAAAAAAAAAAAAAAAACACAACACATTTATTCATTGTTGACGCTTTGGCAATCCATATTTTTCGATGATTCGGTCCTTTTCCATATTGATCAAATGCACATAGCTTGGATCCTTGCCGGTAGTGTCGAGCAACAAAAATTCAAACTCCTTCAACCTCATTAGTGTTTCTTCTTTTTCGGCGGCCGCCCGATACGTCTTGGCCGCATCTTTACGTTTCAAACGAAACTCTTGTTGCATCTTCATGGTTGTGTGAATTGTAGACTTTGGAAATGGGAATTTATGGTGTTTTGTTGGCTTTCGTTCCAATATTGGTATGCTTGATGTTGTGCGAAAACTTCTTGACTCGACATACCGAATTCGTTTGGGTTATTCCAATTCGGATTTGATGATGAACCCTCGTTTGGGTTATTCCAATTCGGATTTGACGATGAACCCACGTATGGGTTATTCTACGCACCGACGAGATTCGTGAACGATTCGTTGTTGTTGCCTCTCGACATTTTTTTTTTGGCTAGTGGAAGTGTGAAAAAACATGGTTTGTCAAATGGGTATTTATAGTTGTGAGAAAATGGTTTTGAAAAGGGTTTTTTTTATTTTTATTTTTTTTATTTATTTATTTTTTAATTTTTACAAAACTATCTGTTATTAACGGTTAAATAGTATAGGGGGCTAAAATGATTTTTTTTTAATGTAACGGATATATATACGTTGGGAGGGGCCAAATTGCAATTTATTATTATTATTATTATTATTATTATTATTATTATTATTATTATTATTATTATTATTATTATTATTTATTCCATTTGCAGTTTAACGCTGCGTTAAGCGTGTAACCCAACACCTTAACGTGCATTTAACGAAGACACACGGTACACTAACGCAACCTTTAACGCATCGTGATAAGCTATAATGCACCCTTTTACGTTACCTTACCTTGTGCTCTAAGCTATTTTTAGATCATAGGGCATTGCAACATTGATAACGCCAAATGTATAGGTCAATTATGCCCTTTTTTGGTAGTGAAAAAACAAAAATAATAGGATATTTTAGTGTATGAGTTCAGGGGCAGGCCTAAGGGTTTTTGGGGTTTAAAGGGACACCGATTGATGTTTTTCGTCTAGTGTAGTTTTTGTTAAAATTTCTATTTTTTCGAAATGAACTTGATCCTGAAATCTGTGTCATTCAAATACATGTCTTGTTTAATGAGTCCATTAATATGTCAAAAGAGATACGTTTTTTTTTTTTTTTTTTTTTTTTTTTTTGCCAGTTTCAATAATTTATTTTTGTTTCCTTTATTTTCATAAAAAAATTTGTACACCTAATTATTTAAAGTATTGGTCTTTGAAAGATAACAGAATAACCAAAGATGCTATTGTATGGGTTGCTTTGCAAAAACTTCTTGATATGTTTACATAGCTGTATTTAATAGGTTTTACTAGGGTTGTAAACAAACTGAACGTTCAGTGAACATTTCATGAATTATTCGGTAAAAAGTTCATTTATGTTCGTTTATTTATTAAATGAACGAACACGAACAATATTTTACATTTATTTAGTTAAATGAACGAACATTTCATAAACCGTTTGGTAAAAAGTTCGTTTATGTTCATTTATTTATTAAATGAACGAACATGAACAATATTTTATGTTCGTTTATTTAAATGAACAAACATGAAACAAAATCGCGCCCGTTATAAAACAATATATTTTTGTGTCATAGGGGCGCACACTATGCTCTAAAAAATCAATTATAACTTTTTAGGGATGATTACAAAAATGCCCTTTGCGCCCAATTGATTTGCTTTTTTGCCCTTAGCTCAGAAAGTTCCGAAACTACCCATTGGGCAACCGGGCAACTTTTTTTAGCCAACGAGGGGACGCCAAGTGTCCGAAATTTTGGGCAACTTTTATATTTTGTGGGCAACTTGTGTATTTTTTTTGGCAATTTGGGACACTTGGCGTCCTATGGTTTGCTACACTAAAGTTGCTCGGTTACCCAATGGCTAGTTTCGGATGTAATGGGCTTCTAGTCCATGGGGTAGTCCACTAAGGCTCCTAAGCTCTCTCTCTTCACCCAAACCCAACTTCCAACCTAAAACCTGTCGCAGGAAAGGAATGCGGCTGAGCTTAAAGCCCAGTGAACAGATATATAACAAAGCAAACGGATAAACGAAACGTATATAAGTATGAGAAACAGGACATCATAAGCTTCTGCTGAAAGGAATATCATCTGTCAAATGCATAAGAGATCAACATACACTGAACGAATATCATAAGTCAAAGGGAAACGAAGTATCAAAGATATATCACATAAGCATAATCATAATGAAAAGGTAATGAGCACGTATCAATAAAGAAGCATCCAAACAAGGTACTTGAATGGACAAACGAATCATAGGAAAGCTACGAGCCAACCTGCCAAGGTACTTGAAAGATCTCCTACATAGATACATAATCATATATCCTACAAATCCGACATGCACCAAGAGGGGAGACCTCTAAGTACCAAAATGGAGTCGCGAGCCTCCAACGTGAAGGAGTGTAAAGCACACACCCACATTCACCCTACATAATAAATCCAACATATCCGAAAAGCCTAGGATGCATCCATACGCCCCCTACAAAGCAAATCATATATATCATAATATTCAAGTGTGCACATAATATATCCGAAAAAATGGGGACGCCGTGGATCAATCACACCTCCACAGAAAGTGTCATGCCATTGGTGCTATAGGCTCCTCCTCCGAATGAAATTCAATGGGATCATGTTAACTAATCGATTACGATAAATAGAGGAAAAACGCCCACCCCCTACCGATTTAATAACCTCTGCTACACTCTCTTGATCCTTGACACTGCTATGATTCCCTTTCGATATGCCATTGCTATGATCTTCTGATATGATTCGTTTGATATGATTTGTTGATATGATTCTATAGTTTGATATCTTTCGGTTATTCATCTGCTATGATATGATTCTGTTCAGTTACTATGTTCTGTTGGATATGATATGTTGTCGGGTATCATATGATAGTCCCTATTGAAAAGGGATAGAATATTTGTACCTCAATCGCCATCGAAATCATAACATACGTAAACATAAGGGAACACTCCTTCTTCAACGAATCTACACGAATAATGATCGTCTAATTATTAACTCATTTTAAATCAGATTACTCACTTTAATCGGCTTTCCATTTTTAGTAACTTTCCATTTATAGTAGCTTTCCAAAAATAGTAAGCTTCCATTTATAGTAAGTTTCCACTTTAATTATCTTTAACCATTTTAGGCAATTTTCCTTATTTAGCAGGTTTCTTGATTTAGTTAGTTTCTAATTTTTAAAAAGTTTCCATAATTAGAAAGTTTCCATAAATAGTAGGTTTCAATATTTAGAAGGTTTACACATTAAAATTAGGTTAAGTCTTTAAATAAATCATTATTAGAGAGTAAGGGTTCATTAGGACCAATTTATGATAGTTTAGGGTTTAAAATGTCAACTTTCCATAAATTAGGGTTTTATAAGTTATTATGCCAAAGTTCAAGGTTTAAAGTGTAAATATCTCAAGTTTCATATCTTATCCAAATTAATCCTTACATTACCAATATTAACAAATCAATCCTCCAAGTTTCCAAATTTATAAAATTAACCCTTAACTTAAAATAATTCAATTTGTACCCTTTTATACTCTAAATCACAATTTAACCCATATGGTTTCAAAAATAACATAATAAACCCCTCTATTTATTTTATACGAACATCCCTTAACCTTTTATAAAATTTTCAAAAAAACCCTCAAGTTTAAATAATTACAATTCAAACCCTTATATTTTATATCTACCAATTATCCCTTTTAAGTATCAAAATTACACAATACACCCTCATGCCCATTTTATACGAACTCCCCATGCTCATTTATGATTTTCAGAAATAACCTTTATGTTTAATAATTTACAAAACACACCCTCTTAATTAATTAAACCCAATCAGTTAAAACATAAATCACCAATACCTAACCCTAAGTTTTTCCCATCATTACCAATCATTAAACAACCTTAAAATCATTAATGGCATCCAATAAAAATATCAAAACCCTAACCCAGCCTCATTCGATTCCTTTTTCTTTTATTTTTGGTTCGAATTAAAATAAATCCCAAAAAAATTATGCAAACTTTTTTACTGTACACTGATTTGATATGGATTATATAACATGTAGCAAGTTTAAGAAAAATCAGAATGAAGCACACAAACTCCATAATAGCCGATTTAGATTTTATTTGGTTTTTAGGGTTTTTGATTTCTTTAAAATCCATACAATCAATATATCATGCATGGCCATTTTTGAGACGTATATTATGGATCAAATGACTGAAAGAAAGATACAAAAAAATACCCTTATGAAGAATTGAACACCAGATTGATTTTATGACCAAATTCGAACAAAGAAAAATCTCCAGCCTTTGAATTAACAATCCACTACCTTAGCAACTATTTTCCCACCTTATTAGCCTTGAAACACGTCTAGGAAAAATGCCCAAGAGCTTCTAGAAATTATAAAGCCGCCGGTGGTGTTTTTAGGGTTTTATGTGTGTTTTATTTTTTGTTTATGGAATGAAATAAGGATAAATAAATATATAGAGGAGAGGGGAAAGGTTATTTTCGGCCCATATAGTGATAGGGATGACCAAATCTCTGATTTTATAAGTTTTCATAATTCTTTGAGCTTATCTCTTAATTTAAAACAAATGTACACAACTTTAAATAAAAATTCGGCCTATATATAATTGTCTTAGGCATGGCACATATTTTTAGGACAAATAAAATGTTGAAAATGTTCATGCAAAGATAATATTGATCATATGTTGCTTATTTCCAAGTATTTAGGATTTATTTGGTGTTAATTAAATGTTTTATTGAAAATTTTGAAATTAGGGGCATTTTGGTAATTTTATACGTTTCAAATTTTAGGGTTTTCCAACTCTTCCGCTCTAAAAAGAAATTTCGTCCGCTAAATTGAATTCACTAAAGTTGTACAGAGTCGTAGCAATTCACAAAATATCGTTACAAATATCCTCACACTCGGGGAGGTCCTTCTGAAAGAATCTTCATAACAAAATGGTTTCTCATGACTCGATCCCAGAAGAACATAATCATAACAAATCAAATCCAATCGAATGCGAAGCAAATGTTTAGCAGATGACAGATAAAATTCTACAAGGAGGCATACGAAGCTCATAAACCTACAAAGCAAACATAGTGGTAGAACTTAACGATAAACCTTCATTAACTCCAACTGAAATCTGAACGAATAAAGGAACTTGCCAAGAATCAAAGGAGTGCCAAACAAATCATCAAACGTATCCAGAATCTCGTCAAGAGGTGGGTAACATATTCACATCGACGTTCCAAACCACGAATCAGAGTATCAAAACATATCAAAGGCATAACCGAAGGAATAGAATAATCGTACGGATAGGAATGAACTCAAGATCTAGCGTATAGCGAACCAAAACTTCCTCGAATGCCGAAACGTCTAAATTTCCTATACTTCTTCTGCAAGTGCGAACTGAAATGCGATTCTCTGTCACAATCATTGTGGGCACGTCATTTTGCTTGAATAATCTCCGACAATTTTCTAAGCAAGCCGTCCTAGTCAATGCTCCACTTCAACTCTACTTGTGTTGTCCTTACTCCTGTACATGGGAATCTCCGATGTAGTCACCACCGTCTTCATGCCATCCTGTCCAGCTCCTGCTCCAAGACTCTATACATATTAGTACAACTAAGATGGATAGAGTCGATAAGACCGTGTGCTTCAATTTGAACTGCTTCCTTCCATAGCTAAACCTTCTTCTGAAGTAGAAACAAATCTCTTTCCAGCTCTTCCAACTTCTCCTCTCGTTCTTCATGCCACAAAAGTTACTCTTAGAAAACATCTCTTAGAGCTTCTCTCAGACGTAGAAAATCAACACCAAAACGAAGATGATTCTTGTGTTTCTCTTTTGTCTCTGAATACACTAAAATGTCATACCATGACAATTTGTCCAAGTATTCATGAAAGACACGATCAACCAAGTCCATAGGAATAGTCGGAAAGGTAACCAATACAATTGGCATCACACACACAAATACAAAAAGAAATGCTAAGAGTATCCCGTTCCTCTCACAAAATAAGACACGATTCAGCTTCCTACAATAATACCATCATCATTCTCCTCCACGAATAAACATAAACACACAAAGATACACAACGAACATTTCAAACAAATCGAATAATTCTCGAGGCGGGTTTCGTCGGAGAAATATCTTCACAGCAGTGGGGAAATCAACGCACGAGTTTCAGAACAAGGTGGTCATAAACGATTATCAGGTTAAGAATCATGAACTTCACAAAACGTCAAAAGTGACAAACATAAAATGACAGTCGTCATCATCAGAATGCTCAGGCAACAAATCCTAATCCAGAATAACATCGAATCGAACATCTCCAATGTAAACAGATTAGCACAACAAAATTTTCTCCAAATATCTCCAGAACGCATAGGACAAATTGAATATACACGATGAAAAGTCACAAAACAATCATAGGGGTAGAATAGGTAAGGGCAAAAATCAACAATGGAGAATGAATCAAAAGCAATGAGAAGTCATAGAATGTGTCAAACATGTAGGATTCATACATATTCCCTCTTCGAATCGAACGAAAGGCATCCAAACGAATCAAGAATCGAAGTTCAAAAGGATAACTCCAGAGAAAGAAACCTATAAGACACACTACAAAGTCTAAAGGCATCCTAAACACATGTCGCGAATCCTGATAAGTCTTCTAAGTCTCCGAAACAAATGATCTTGTAAGAGCTTAACGAAAAGCAAAGGCATAAATCATAGTAAAGCGAAAGCAAGAAACTAACGTCTGATCATATATCTACCCAATCCTGACCGGTCATAATAAAGCTCTTAAGGGGAGAAACTTAAGGCAAAACCTTCCAAAGTTATTCCTAAAGCTTCTAAGGTGCAAACTTAAGGGTCCAAAACTCACAGGCGATAACATAGGTACTACAAGTCGCAACCTTATCTCTGATACCATAATTGTAACACCCTAACCCGACATGGGTCTGGAGCGCTACAGTATGGTGACATATCAAAGCATACAAAGCATACAAAGCATACAATGCAAGTAAAGGACTTAAAACAAAAGATTACAAAGGAAAAAAAATCTAAAAGTACAAAAGAAATACTAAAACTATAAAAGAAAAGAAATACAAACTAAAGAAAGTCTAATCTAATCCAAGTACAAAACTAGCCCAGATGTAATGGGCTTCTAGTCCATGGGGTAGTCCACTAAGGCTCCTATGCTCTCTCTTCACCCAAACCCACCTTCCAACCTAAAACGTGCAGCATGAAAGGAAATGTGGCTAAGCTTAAAAAGCCCAGTGAACAGATATATAACAAAGCATACGGATAAACGAAACGTATATAAGTATGAGAAACAGGACATCATAAGCTTCTGCTAAAAGGAATATCATCTGTCAAATGCATAAGAAATCAACATACACTGAACGAATATCATAAGTCAAAGGGAAACGAAGTATCAAAGATATATCACATAAGCATAATCATAAGGGAAAGGTAATGAGCACATATCAAAAAATAAGCGTCCAAACAAGATACTTGAATGAACAAACGAATCATAGGAAAGCCACGAGCCGACCTGCCAAGGTACTTGACAGATCTCCTACATACATACATAATCATATATCCTAAAAATCTGACATGCACCAAGATGGGAGACCTCTAAGTGCCAAAATGGAGTCGCGAGCCTCCAACGTGAAGGAGTGTAAAGCATACACCCACATTTACCCTACATAATAAATCCAACATATCCGACAAGCCTAGGATGCATCCATACGCCCCCTACAAAGCAAATCATACATATCAAAATATCCAAGTGTGCACATAATATATCCAGCAAAATGAGGACGCCGTGGTTCAATCACACCTCCACAGAAAGTGTCATGCCATTGGTGCTTCAATGACATAGTCATGGTACCTCCATGACTAGATAAAAACTCGGGCATAGGAACATACAAAACATATCATATCATATCCGACAACATATCATATCCAACAGAACATAGTAACTGAAAAGAATCATATCATAGCCGATGAATAACCGAAAGATATCAAATTATAGAATCATATCAACTAATCATATCAAACGAATCATATCAAAGTTCATATCAGAAGATCATAACAAAGGGATCATAGCAATGGCATATCGAAAGGGAATCATAGCAGTGTCACGAATCAAGAGAGTCATGAGAAGTCCTACTGAAAAGGGATAGAATATCTGTACCTCAATCGCCATCGAAAGCATAACATACGTAAACATAAGGGAACACTCCTTCTTCAACGAATCTACACAAATAATGTTCGTCTAATTATTAACTCATTTTAAATCAGATTACTCACTTTAATCGGCTTTCCATTTTTAGTAACTTTCTATTTACAGTAGCTTTCCAAAAATTGTGAGCTTTCATTTATAGTAACTTTCCACTATAAGTATCTTTAACCATTTTAGGCAACTTTCCTTATTTAGCAGGTTTCCAATTTTTAGAAAGTTTCCATAATTAGAAAGTTTTCATAAATAGCAGGTTTCAATATTTAAAAGGTTTACACATTAAAATTAGGTTAAGTCTTTAAATAAATCATTATTATGGAGTTAGGGTTCATTAGGACCAATTTATGATAGTTTAGGGTTTAAAATGTCAACTTTCCATAAATTAGGGTTTTATATGTAATTATGTCAAAGTTCAAGGTTTAAAGTGTAAATATCTCAAGTTTCATATCTTATCCAAATTAATCCTTACATTAACAACATTAACAAATCAATCCTCCAAGTTTCCAAATTTATAAAATTAACCCTTAAGTTAAAATAATTCAATTTGTACCCTTTTATTCTCTAAATCACAATTTAGCCCATATGATTTCAAAAATAACATAATAAACCCATCTATTTATTTTATACGAACATAATCCTTACATTAACAACATTAACAAATCAATCCTCCAAGTTTCCAAATTTATAAAATTAACCCTTAAGTTAAAATAATTCAATTTGTACCCTTTTATTCTCTAAATCACAATTTAGCCCATATGATTTCAAAAATAACATAATAAACCCATCTATTTATTTTATATGAACAACCCTTAACCTTTTATAAAATTTTCAGAACAAACCCTCAAGTTTAAATAATTACAATTCGAACCCTTATATTTTATATTTACCAATTATCTTTTTTAAATATCAAAATTACACAATACACCCTCATGCCCATTTTATATGAACTCCCCATGCTCATTTATGATTTTTAGTAATAACCTTTATGTTTAATAATTCACAAACCACACCCTCTTAATTATTTAAACCCAATCAGTTACAACATAAATCACCAAACCCTAACCCTAAGTTTTCCCCATCATTACCAATCATTAAACAACCTTAAAATCATTAATGGTATCCAAGAAAAATATCAAAATGCTAACCCTAGCCTCATTCGATTCCTTTTTCTTTTATTTTTGGTTTGAAACAAAATAAATCCCAAAACAAATTCTACAAACTTGTTTACTTTATACTGATTTTATATGGATTATATAACATGTAAAAAGTGTAAGAAAAATCAGAATGAATCACACAAAATCTATAATAGCCGATTTAGATTTTATTGGTTTTTGATTTCTTTAAAATCCATACGATCAATATATCATGCATGGCCATTTTTTAGACGTATATTATGGAACAAATGACTGAAAGAAAGATACAAAAAATACCCTTATGAAGAATCGAACACCAGATTGATTTTATGACCAAATTCGAACAAAGAAAAATCTCCAGCCTTTGAATTAGCAATCCACGACCTTATCCACTATTTTCCCCACCTTCTTAGCCTTGAAACACGTCCAGAAAAATGCCCAAGAGGCTCCAAAAATTATGTAGCCACCGGTGGTGTTTTTAGGGTTTTATGTGTGTTTTATTTTTTGTTTATGGAATGAAATAAGGATAAATAAATATAGAGAGGAGGGGGAAAAGGTTATTTTCAGCCCATATAATGATAGGGATGACCAAATCTCTTTATAAGTTTCCATAATTGTTTGAGCTTATCTCTTAATTTAAAACAAATGTACACAACTTTAAATAAAAATTCGGCCTATATATTATTGTCTTAGGCATGGCACATATTTTTAGGACAAATAAAATGTTGAAAATGTTCATGCAAAAATAATATGGATCATATGTTGCTTCTTTCCAAGTATTTAGGATTTATTTGGTGTTAATTAAGTGTTTATTGAAATTTTTGAACTTAGGGGCATTTTGGTAATTTTATACATTTCAAATTTTAGGGTTTTACAATTTTTAATAGATAGATAGGATAAGGATTTTGTTTGATAACCCTAAAACTTGTTAGTTGATAGAAAACCCCACTCCTATAGTCTTTACTCTTGGTATACCCCAGAGGGATTTGAACCCTCGTTTTCTCCGTGAAATAGAGACGTCGTAACCATTGGACCACAGGGCCTATGCCACCTTCATTTATAAATCAACTTAAAATAGGTAATAAGA
The DNA here is from genome assembly GCA_030686995.1 of Artemisia argyi. Classification (NCBI taxonomy): domain Eukaryota; kingdom Viridiplantae; phylum Streptophyta; class Magnoliopsida; order Asterales; family Asteraceae; genus Artemisia; species Artemisia argyi. Next base: position 90,897,539 of record CM060699.1, read on the forward strand.
CAAATACCATAGGAAACTAAGGCTATCTTAACTTATTATAACTCAGGCCTAGAGCCGCCTTTAGGATTTAGGTGATACATAAGATATAGCTCATTAACAATTCTGAGGATTAATGGTAATCAAACTTTACCATTAAACTGTATTGTGTATAATTTAATAAAGTTTATGTTTGTTTGTATGTGTTTATTTATGTTTGATCGTTTATATTCGTTTAGCGTTCGTTTAATGTCTTAATGAACGAACAAAAACGGAAAAACTCGTTAACAATTCTGAGGATTATTGGTAATCAAACTTTACCATTAAACTGTATTGTGTATAATTTAATAAAGTTTACGTTTGTTTGTTTGTGTTTATTTATGTTCGATCATTTATATTCGTTTTGCGTTCGTTTAATGACTTAATAAACGAACATAAACGAACATGAACAACTCATTTTCTTAATAAACATTTATGAACAAGAAAATTCGTACGGTTAAGCGTTCATGTCTGTTTATTTGTCAGGTTAAAATTAAAAGAACGAATATAAACAAGGCTTCGTTCGTGTTCATCCGGTTCGTTTACAGCTTTAAGTTTTACACAACATTATAGGTTGTTTTGGGGAAATTTGCAAAACTATAGTTCAAGATGACACTTATTTTCAACTTCCCTCAACTTTGTGCCATATTGTTAAAATTAAGACTTTCTTTTTATAAAATAATGAGATTGTCCTCACAATAAATGTGAATCATCTTGTGCCATTGGCCTGCAAAAAATACGCTCTTTTATGCAAACTACACAACCATGGTCTTTTGATCTCATACATATGTAAAATTATAAAAATTTTCATCAACAAATTGCACAAATTAATGCATTTTTTATGTCCATTTTGTTATGTTTCGTTAAAGTCTTTTTTACAATTTTTTCGCAAAATATACCATAATATAAGATTTTTCGTTTTATAACTTTAAAAACAAATAAAATAAAATGAAATAAAATTACATATTGCAAATTAATTTCAAAGTGTTATGAAATACTAGGAAATTAATTAATGTTTTCACTCTTGATATAATTTCTCTCTTCCGACAAAATTTCTCTCATTATTAATTAATATATATTTTGTATATTCATATTCCTCTCAATTTATAGGGAAAAATTCAATTATGAATTTTTAATTTTTTTATATATTTTAGAAAACATCTACAGACTTTATAAAATATAGATATAGTAATAACTAAAATTATTAAACAAATTATATAAAAAATACTACCTCCATCTCACATTAAGTGTCCACTATAACTTTCTAATTTTTTTCCCTTCAACTTTAACTTTAAATATATTTGTTCGTGTTACATAATACTTAATGAAAATTATACAAAAAAAAAATATATTTACAAACTTAATCAATTTATTTACCTTGCATCAAGTATTATATAAACAAACAAAAACATTTAAAGTCAACGTTAAAGAAAAAAGACTTAAAAAAGTCATAATGGACACTTAATGTGAGACGGAAGGAGTATAGAAATTTAGGCTATGTTTGGCGCAAAACTTTTTGGGGCGATAAGCGGTGAGTAATCAGCTTTTTGATTTTTAGTGTTCGTTTGACAAAAAAGCAGTGAGCTTTGCTATTTTTTAGGAAAACTTATTTTTTCAATGCTTCTTTAAGAAGCTGTGAGAAGTGAGCAGTGAGCTGTGGCTACAACTCACTGCTACTTCTCACTACTACAGCTCAGAACTACTTTTGCCAAACATAGCCTTAATCTTTCTTCATTTGAGATCAATTTTACTCCACATATATATTTCTAAAAGAATTCGATTTTTAAATTTTAAGGTTTGTAAAAATCATTTGGTATTAAATTTCAGCTGCGATGCATACAAAACCAAAAACATTAAACTGGTGTCAGAGTGTGTAAAAGCTGTGTTGTATGTGAAGAGATGGTTATCTTAAAATATTGATAAAAAGTTGATAGTTTTAACAATATGTAACAAAAGTGAGTTATGTTGGAAGTAAGTTTTATCATAGTTTTGCAAATTTCCTGTTGTTTTTCTCTTTTTTCTTTAGATCGTGAGTTTATCTTCAATTCTATGAATTGAGTTTGGTATCTAAGAGTATAAAGTACTATTTTGAGAGACTAGAGAATACACAAAACAAATAGATTTTTTATAAACATTTATCGTTTTGAAAAGGGAAGAGATGGTAATCGAATTGAGTATGTTTGCTAGTGCGCTCAATCTATGTGAATTAGACAAGGAAAATAAATACATAAGTGCATCTAATAAATATAATCGTTTTTAATAGCAAGATGTTTATATATATATATATATATATATATATATATATATATATATATATATATATATATATAGGATAAAGATCAAATATAAAGACAAATTTCCGTAAAAAAGAATAAAAAAAATTTTTTTTTAAGAAAAGTTCTCGAAAAATTCCAAAAAAATTTCACAAGATCGGGTATGTTGGTGCATGAAAAAGTTCTAAAGGAAGTTTATCTAAAAGTGGATACTTTATCCGAAAAAAAATTATAAAAAAATACGTTTGTGCATTAAATCGCTTTTTTGTGCATCAAAAATTTGTTTCCGGACCCAACTTCTTTTGACTTTTTTCATCAAAATAACATTACGCATCTAACTAAAACAAGTTGAAAATTTTGTGCATTAAAATTTTTTTTGTGCATTAAAATTTTTTTTGCGCATTAAAATTCATTTTTTGTGCATTAAAAAAAAACGTATAAAAACTCAAAATTAGAAAAACTTCTTTCACAAAAGTTTTATGCACCAACATACCCGATCTTGTGGAATTTTTTTGGAATTTTTCGAGAACTTTTTTTAAAAAAATTTCTTTTTATTCTTTTTACGGATATTTGTCTTTTTATTTTAACTTTACCCTATATATATATATATATATATATATTTTATCTATTTATTCGGTGAAAATCTTATCTACATCGCCAGGCCACGAGCGTTTAAGGCACACCCAATCGCAATCTTTAGATCAATGGCCGAAGTAGCCAATCACATGCATGAGGGTATTTTATTTTTATTTTTAACGACAAATTTTATTAGGGTTAACACAAAAACTGCAATAAATAATTAAAAGCGAATAAATAGTTTTTAATCCAGTCGATCCATGAAGCACAAAATTCTCTGTTCCCTATTGACAATCCAAGAGTAAGATGTTATTTTGATCTCACATAATATGTCTTTCGTTGGTGGCTTGGGATTAAAACACACATGCGTGCTTTCTGTAGCTCCAAATAACCAAGATAGTTGATGAAAACAACTTATCGAACCACTGTTTAAGCGAAGCCCGTAATGATGTCTCATCAACCCGACCACGAGATAAGATTGACCAAGCTGATAGGGTGCTTGATAGGAGACTAAACCAAGATTGTAAATAAGTTTCTAAACAATTAAAATTGTAAAAAAGAATACTAAACTTGAGACTAAAAGAAACTGAAATGAGTAATGTTCTTTGAGACAATTTTCTGCTTGTTGATTCACTAATGCAAGGATTACATTAAAATAGTAAACTAGAACATGTGCCACTATCCTAAACTTACGATACAATACTGATGCAATACTCATACGTGGAAATAAATATAGATAACATGGATGTAAACATGGACTAATTACACTAAAACAAACAGGAGGACGGGCGACGAGATTTTTGGCGGCGACGCATTTGATGAATATGGTTCGTACGCGAACTGTGCATCGTGGCAGAAAGACCGGATTCTGGTATGGTTGAGGAAAAAGTCATACTATAGAGAGTATTTGGAAGAGGTAGATGCTGCTGAAGCTCAAGTTGCTGCTGTTGGAGGTGAGGATGAAGCTGAAAGCACGTTTGATGAAGCTGCTGCTGTTGATAATCTGGAAAATAGAATAATAAGTCTTGAAGCTACGTTTGCATATCTCAAGGAAATGAGAGCAAGGAAAGGAAGAGGTGGTGCGAGTTCAAGCAAAGCGAGAGTTAGCCGCAAAAAAAAGTAAACGGGTTGTTTCATTTAGTTGTCGAGTTGTTTAGTTTGAGTTGTTTTGTTTGGTTGTCAAGTTGTTTAGTTTGAGTTGTTTCGTTTGATTATCGAGTTTGTTTCGTTTGATCTGGTTTTTTTTGCTTGTCGAGTTGTTTAGTTTGAGTCTGTATGAAAATGTATCTGGTTTACAACTCTTGTGTGGTTTGAATAAAATGTTTGCCTTCGTGTTTGAAGCTAAGTGTGTGGTGTTTGTGATTGCTTCATAAACTGCTTAGTTTCTTACTGCGGATGTTTTGTTAGATTAATAATTACAATCTTGAGTGTTTGGATAGAAGTTTACAATTTCTAGTGATTAAATGTATGTGGTTGAGAACTCTTGCGTGTTTTAAATAAATGGTTTGCCTTCGTGTTTGTTAATTGTAATATTGTAGGATCGTGGTTTTAAATAAACGCTTTTGTTACATCAATTTTCACAAAAAAAAAAATATATTTTATTAAACAACAACAACAACAACAACAACAACAACAACAACAACAACAACAAACAACGACAACAACAACAACAACAACAACAACAACAACAACAAACAAACAACGACAACAACAATAACAATAACACAACAACAAACAATAATAACAGCAACAACAACAACACTACATACGAAGATTTCCCATACCACCAAACATCTCATTATAAAGCTCGTAAAACAAGGCAGTTGAATCAATTGTGTGGTTGTCGGGATGCTGATACAATTCTAGCATTTTATTGAGTACCATTACCTGAATTTTGTCTCTAACACCTGTTTTGGTGCCTCCAGCATATTTATCCTAAGATCTTTTTCATGGCAGTTTGTGCACCCAGAATTGTTCATCAAATTCACTCTTCTACATAAAATATCCACATCCATGACCTTTCTCTCTTGGCTTCGAAAGAGGACATGCATAATACTCCCATCCAAATGTATCTTTTTGATGTGGTGTTCTTTTTTTTATATTTCCTGCTCCACAAGTACACATAAAAGGATTATATCGCTGCATCTGGTTGACAGTGTGTGTTTGTAGTTGTGTGTGGTAGAATCGTGATCGGGGTGGCCCGATCTACAAGTTGAGTTGATAAAAGGTGGTGGCCAGAAAAAGATTCCGGTGGCCGGAAACTGCTGGTGTCGCCGGAAAACGGAAACTGCTAGAGAGAGAGAGAGAGATATAGTGAGATGAGTGTGTGTGTGAGATGATATGGGTTAGATGAGTGTGTTTGAGTTTATATTGTGAGGATAAGTTGTTAGGTGGAAAAATATCTCGTGTATAACCATAGCATCTCGACTAGTTCGTTTAACATATCGTGTATAATCATAGCATCTCGACTCGTTCGTTTAACATCTCGTGTAATACCACATCATCTCGACTCGTTCGTTTAACATCTCGTGTATAACCATAGCAATTCGACTCGTTCGTTTAACATCTCGTGTATAATCATAGCATCTCGACTCGTTCGTTTAACATCTCGTGTATAACCATAGCATCTCGACTCGTTCGTTTAACATCTCGTGTAATACCACATCATCTCGACTCGTTCGTTTAACATCTCGTGTATAACCATAGCATCTCGACTCGTTCGTTTAACATCTCGTGTATAATCATAGCATCTCGACTCGTTCGTTTAACATCTCGTGTAATACCACATCATCTTGACTCGTTCGTTTAACATCTCGTGTATAACCATAGCATCTCGACTCGTTCGTTTAACATCTCGTGTATAACCATAGCATCTCGACTCGTTCGTTTAACATCTCGTGTAATACCACATCATCTCGACTCGTTCGTTTAACATCTCGTGTATAACCATAGCATCTCGACTTGTTCGTTTAACATCTCGTGTATAACCATAGCATCTCGACTCGTTCGTTTAACATCTCGTGTATAACCATAGCAACTCGACTCATTCGTTTAACATCTCGTGTATAACCATAGCATCTCAACTCGTTCGTTTAACATCTCATGTAATACCACATCATCTCGACTCGTTCGTTTAACATCTCGTGTATAACCATAGCATCTCGACTCGTTCGTTTAACATCTCATGTATAACCATAGCATCTCGACTCGTTCGTTTAACATCTCGTGTATAACCATAGCATCTCGACTCGTTCGTTTAACATCTCGTGTATAACCAGAGCATCTCGACTCGTTCGTTTAACATCTCGTGTAATACCACATCATCTCGACTCGTTCGTTTAACATCTCGTGTATAACCATAGCATCTCGACTCGTTCGTTTAACATCTCGTGTATAATCAGAGCATCTCGACTCGTTCGTTTAACATCTCATGTAATACCACATCATCTCGACTCGTTCGTTTACAATCTCGTGTATAACCATAGCATCTCGACTCGTTCGTTTAACATCTCGTGTATAACCATAGCATCTCGACTCGTTCGTTTAACATCCCGTGTAATACCACATCATCTCGACTCGTTCGTTTAACATCTCGTGTATAACCATAGCATCTCGACTCGTTCGTTTAACATCTCGTGTATAACCTTAGCATCTCGACTCGTTCGTTTAACATCTCGTGTAATACCACATCATCTCGACTCGTTCGTTTAACATCTCGTGTATAACCATAGCATCTTGACTCGTTCGTTTAACATCTCGTGTATAACCATAGCAATATCGACTCGTTCGTTTAACATCTCGTGTATAACCATAGCATCTCGACTCGTTCGTTTAACATCTCGTGTAATACCACATCATCTTGACTCGTTCGTTTAACATCTTGTGTATATCTATAGCATCTCGACTCGTTCGTTTAACATCTCGTGTATAACCATAGCATCTTGACTCGTTCGTTTAACATCTCGTGTAATACCACATCATCTCGACTCGTTCGTTTAACATCTCGTGTATAACCATAGCTTCTCGACTCGTTCGTTTAACATCTCGTGTAATACCACATCATCTCGACTCGTTCGTTTAACATCTCGTGTAAAAATGATTTAAAAATAATTTTAAATGATTTAAATTACTTATAAATGATTTAACATAATAAAAATGAATTAAAAATAATTAATACCATAGCATATCGACTCGTTCGTTTAACATCTCGTGTAATACCACATCATCTCGACTCGTTCGTTTAACATCTCGTGTAAAAATGATTTAACTTAATTAAAATGATTTAAAAATAATTTTAAATGATTTAAAGTAATTATAAATGATTTAACATAATAAAAATGAATTAAAAATAATTTTAAATGATTTAAATTAATTATAAATGATTTAAAAATAATTTTAAATGATTTAACTTAATTAAAATGATTTAAAAATAATTTTAAATGATTTAAATAAATCTTAAATGATTTAAATTAATTATAAATAATTAAATTTAAATGGTTTAATTAATATTGATTTAAGTTAATTAAAAGCACACTTTCGGCGGGGGCACGTCCCCGCTAAAAGTTTTCACCAATAAATTTTTTTCCGTCTAAGCATTTACTTTATCCCGCCAAAGTTTTTGGCGAGGTGTGAAAACTTTTAGCGGGGACATGTCCCCGCCAAAAGTATGTACTAAAAGACAAGACAGACTTTTCGCGTGGACTTCTTCCCGCTGAAAGTAAGCCAACTACTACCTCTATTATTATCTGATCTGCAAATTACACTTGTAAAAAAAAAAAAAAAAAAAAAAAAAAAAAAAAAAAAAAAAAAAAAAAACCCCAAAACTTGTGCTGCTGCTTCTGCTTCCTCTATCTCCACCACAGCCACACCACCATCTCCACCACCACTATTCACCGCACCACCATCTCCACCACCACTACTTCACCGCACCACTATTTCCACCACACCACACCACACTCGCACCACTGTGCACTATTCACTCTCTAATTTTTTAGTTATAATTTCTCAAACCCTTTCATTTTAATTCTTCCTCAAACCCTCTCATTTTTAATTCTTCCTCTAATTTCTCAAACTCTCGAAAATGCACAACTTGTGAACATGTCGCCGAGGTGAGAACCGAACCCATACCCTCAAATTTCATATGTTAATTTTTTGTTAATTTTTTCATATGTGTTAATTTCATATGTTAATTTTTTTGTTAATTTTTTTCATATGCTTTGCAATATGTTAATTTCTTATTTTATAAATTTTTTTTGTTAATTTTTTTTTGGTACAGTTGCTGCTGAGAACCGAAGCCAAGACCCGTAGCCGAGACCCGAAGCCAAGTCCTGAAGCCGAGACCACAGGTTTATTATATATATTATGTTATGTTTCTACCGGGGACATGTCGCCGCCAAAAGTTTGAGATTACATTTTTACACTAAAGGGTGTTTGGAATTGTAATTGTGCATTTTTTGGGGTGAAGAGCCGAGAGCATCTAAGAGCCGAGACCACAGCCGCGACAGCCGAGTCCAGCCGCGACCACATTAAGTTATTACTGTCCATAATAGGGGTGTTTGTTTAGGCTTATATAGTGGGCTTATGGTTTATTTGGAGAGTGGAATTTAGATGTCCTGATGTTCACAACAGGCCGGGGTGTTTGTTTAGGCTTATATACAGGGGTGTTTGTTTAGGCTTATATAGCGGGCTTATGGTTTGGAACACGACACACCATGGGGTGTGCTCGTGATGTGTACCACGACACAAGTAGTATTGTGGGGACTTGCTAAGTCCTGATGTCCACAACAGGCCGGGGTGTTTGTTTAGGCTTATATACAGGGGTGTTTGTTTAGGCTTATATAGCGGGCTTATGGTTTGGAACACGACACACCATGGGGTGTGCTCGTGATGTGTACCACGACACAAGTAGTGTCGTGGGGACTTGCTAAGTCCTGATGTCCACACCAGGAATGTTTGTTTAGGCTTATATACAGGGGTGAAAACCATGGCTGCAAAAGGGTGTTTGTTTTTGCGTGGCGTAGCCCCAACAGGGGGTGTTTGTAAAGCTGCTTTTATGGACTATCAATGAAAGCAGCGCTTTTATGGACTATCAATGACTTTCCCGCTCGAAGTAGTTTGTCTGGGTGGAGTGGGCAAGGTTATAGGGCATGTTCGACTTGTAATATAGACACTCCAGCTATTCGCGTGATAAGCAAAACCGCTTATGTTGGTCACAAAAGATTCTTAAAACCAAACAATAGATGGGGAAAGAACAGAAGGGCATTCTATACTCCGGTAGAAGATAGACCACCTCCTAAAAAATTTACCAGTGATGACATCTTGACTCAACTTGGGAGATTGCCTATACGTATCCCGGGGAAACATCCAAGTTTTAGGGGTGCGAAGAAAAAACGTGATGATCGCGAATTGAATTGAACCAAAGTATCTATTTTCTACGAGCTACAATATTGGTCTTTTCTTACACTAACATAATTTAGATGTCATGCATATCGAAAAAAATGTGTGTGAAAGTGTGTTGGGTACTTTGTTAATGAATGACAAATCAAAAGACACTAACAAGGCAAGACAAGACTTACAGAATTTGAAAATTCGTGATGCTTTGTGGCTCGTCAACAAAGGAAACGGGAGGTACTCTAAGCCTCATCCCACGTACTCTTTCACTACCGAAGAAAGAAAACTTTTTTGTCAATTCATCAAAGGTACGCATTTTATTTCAAAATTCATTTGTTCCAATTCATTTCGCGTATTTATTTCGACGACTTATTCTAATATCATGATTTTTTTTGCCAATTGATCAAAGGTGTTAAACTACCCGATGGGTTCGGATCTAACTTCAAGCATAAAGTGACAGACAGTGATAGCAACATAACAGGCTTGAAGGCTCATGACTGTCATATAATGATGCAGCGGTTACTTCCTGCTGGACTTCAAAATTACTTGAAGGACCAAACCACCGCAACACCAATAATCGAGCTTTGTTCATTCTTCAAACAAATATGCGCTCGAACTTTGATGGTGGATGAAATGTTGAAAGCTAAAGAACAACTCATCAATATTTTGTGCAGTTTCGAGCAAATCTATCCTCCAGCTTTTTTTGACATTATGATTCACTTGGTTATTCATCTACCCGAAGAGGCTATTCAAGGCGGGCCTGTTTACATGAGGTGGATGTATCCATTTGAAAGGTACATGAAAAAGCTCAAAAATTATGTCAGAAATAAAGCTAAGCCTGAAGGATCAATAACGGAGGGTTATATTGTTGATGAAGCATTAACTTTCTATTCGCATTATTTTCAGGGTGTTGAGACGAGATTTAATCGTCCTGACCGGAATGAGGACGGTCCAAGCCCAACAAGTCGATTTCAAGTGTTTCGATCAGCCTGTAAACCGAATGGTAAACAATCATTAATTCGGCTTGAATCGGACGCAATGCAGAAAGTAGTATGGTATGTACTACACAACAGTCATGAAATCGACCCGTACATGAACGAGTACAAGAGGTACACATTTTATTTCAAAATTTTGTTTTACGTAAGTTATTATTCGACGACTTATTCTAATATCATGAACATTTATAGGGAATTTCCTGGCAATGACATACAAGAAGGATTTCCTCGCTGGTTTGGGAACAAGGTAGACTTGTTGTATGTAAAACCCTATAAAAATAACGACTATTACTCATCTATATCTATTCTTAACTTTTTTTCTTAGATTCGTGAATTGAAAGTAAAGGACGACCCAAGTTGTACTTCTGAGTTGTTCGCTTTGGCTTGTGGACCATCATGTGCTGCATTCTCAGCCGACTCTTGCAGAGTGAACAATGTGAAGTTTATCGTACACGACCGTGATTTACGTCGTTCAACCCAAAACTGCGGAATTTCAACTCCTAATCCTAGCGGAGGAATGTATTATGGCCAGCTTGAAAAAATTATCGAGCTTGAATATATTCCGTTCAAGGTTGTGTTGTTCAAAGTTAAATGGTTCGACACTAATAACAATGGTCGCATAAAATGTTGTACCTATAGAAACAACATTACACAAATTATGACAGATCGTGTATCGTTTGAAAGTGAACCATACATTCTTGCAACACAAGAAACACAAGTCTTTTACCTTGATTTCCCGGGTAAACGTGGTAATGTCAAGGCCGTCCAAGATTCTTATCATCGAAAGATTTGGAACCCGGATATCATCGTGGTAGAAGACAATCAGGATGTTGTACATGACAACACATCATCACATGTCACACTCTCTGCTGAGTTGGATACGTTGAATTATGACACCATGAATAGAGATGTTGAGCCAGCGGAAGTTGAGGCACCACCACAATCAATTATCACTTATGTCGACGACGACGAAGATAAGATTGATTATGATGACCACGTTCCTCATGATTTAGCATCTGATGGTGAAGATTACGTCGATCGTGAAGATGAAGCTGACACTAATAATGAGGGTTTTTATCTTAGTGATGAGGGAGATTGATCTCAAATTGTAATTTGTTAAATGACACTTATTTGAATGAAATTGTTATCGATTGGTTAAATGTGTTTATTTATTTATTTAATTATTTATTATTATTATTATTATTATTATTATTATTATTATTATTATTATTATTATTATTATTATTATTATTATTATTATTATTATTATTTTGTATAAATTGTTATTTATTTCTATGTGTGTGTATATGCGTATATGTGTATATGTGTTTCTTCACTAATTATATTTTCTTGTACTAGTATGTTTACAGATGGCAGATGTTGTTGCTAGGAGCCACGGTGGCGATGGAGGCAATGAGCCACCCCGTGGTCCGACGAGGATAGGCAGTGATTGTCAGAGTAAGAATTTCTAGATTATTTTAATTAAACTTGATTATTATTTGAAATTGATAACTTGTTATTTTATGTCATCATCACTTGAATTTGATTACTTGTAGGATCTAAATCCAGACCTCACAGACCTCCCAAGCCCAATGCCAAAATTGGGAAAGGCGGGAAGTCGGTGCGTGGTCCCACAAAGAACACGTGACTCCGCAATGAGAGGAAAGAGACTGGTCGTCCGGTATCGATCAGATTTCGGAAGAACGACAAAGGGATGTGGGAGCATGTGGGCGACCACGCGAAGTGGTTCTCCAACTTAGTCGGGGAATTGTTACGGCAATCAATTCCTATGCATTACAAATCCTGGTCGGCTGTTCCTGCTACCGCGAAGGCCCACATCGACGACCAGCTACACGTAAGTTTTTTTTTATCTTTTATTTTTTTAATTATTGTGTTTGTTTATTTTAAGTTTTCTATTTATTTAAATTTGATTGTTTATTTAAATTTGAATATTTATTTTAATTATATTTTATTGCAGCATTATTTTGATCTCGGCGAGCACCTTGCCAGTGCTGATGGAGAGGATATTGTCAAGAGTATCGAATATTATCTCCAAAAGCGATACGACGACAACAAGTGGCGGCACAAAAAGATAAATTTTACTGAACAAGGTGGGATGGAGAAGCTGGACGAGATCAAGACAAAGCGCCCGGAGAACATGTCGGAGTCGGATTGGGCAGAATATGTAAATTTCTGGATCCACACTTTATTGTTATTGTTATTGTTATTGTTTTTGTTTTTGTTATTGTTATTCTTATTGTTATTGTTAATAATAATAATAATAATAATAATAATAATGATAATAATAATAATAATTCATTTATATAACATTTTTTATTATTTATAATACGCAGGCGAAACAATGGTCGAACCCGGATAATTTGAAGAGAGGGGAGACCAACAGGCAGAACCGGCTCGCCAATCTGACTGCCAGCCTTCATGGGTCGCATTCGTTAGCTGTTATACGCGATAACTTCGTAAGACACTTTTTAATCATTTCATTTATATATATAGTGTTTGGTGAGTCGTTATTGAGTTTATTTATAAACAGTTGAGAGAACCCACCGACGCTGTGGATGGTAGAGACTTGATCGCGATGTACAGACACAACCATACGAGAGACGGCGTTTGGGAGTCTACATTGTCCGAGGCTAGATATGTAAGTATAATTTATTTCCATAAAACTCACCCACATTAATGCAAATATAATAAATCACGACTTATATATTACTTTGCTTGTTTTTTTGTAAAACAGAACCAGATGATACAGATGCGGACGGAGAGCACCTCCGGGGGGACGACCATGTCTGACCTCGTTATTATGCGCCACGTGATCGGTGGCAAGCAGCGAGGTAATATTCCTGGCATAGGTCCAGTCTTACCCGGCGGTGGTCGTCAGACAACCCTCAGCGCCGCACGAGCTCGTGATCAAGCCTCCGCATCCTCCCTGCACGAAACAGTCCAGAAGCAAACCCAGGAGATGTCCGAGCAAAGGATACCGATTGATATGTTGTTGGGGTGGGCTAAGACACAGCCGGGTTTCCCCGTTGATCTAGCAACTCAGGCGACGACATCGGGATCCCAGGAGGCTTCACCAGGGGAGTCTACAGGTACCCCGGAGGAGGGGAGTGGGGCTAGTGGGGGGACTCAGGAGTAGCGTATGGGTTGTTTGGGTTGATTTATATTTGTTTTGGGGTTATGGACAAATGTTTGGATAGTTTCATGGATTATTATGTCTTTATGTAGTTTATGTGTTAGGATTCCCGCTACATTATTCCCACGTATAGTTTTGTAGTGTATAGCGGATAACTAGCTTATGTAGTGATCATGTCATAACGGTTTTTCAACCGTTTTTTGCGAATTTGGAGACAAACACATGATTTTGTTAATTTTTAACAAATTTGAATATGTATGATATTATGTTTGGCGAATTTGTGACTTGAGTGTCTTGTGGTGTTGTAATTAGAGGATATTCAGGTTGTGAATTTGTAGTTATCATGTAGATTTTTTCCGAAAAAATTCCGAAAAAAATCTGAAAATTACCCATTTTGCAGCAATTTACTGCAAAATGGGTCAGTCACTTTTAGCGGGGACATGTCCCCGTCAAAAGGTTGCTGCAATATATGTGAGCACAACTTTCAGCGGGGACGTGTCCCCGCCAAAAGCGTGTACCATTTACTATGTAAAATACTTTCAGCGGGGACGAGTCCCCGCCAAAAGTGTGAACCATTTACTATGTAACATACTTTCAGCGGGGACGTGGCGGGGGACGTGTCCCCGCCAAAGTGTGAACCATTTACTATGTAAAATGCTTTCAGCTGGGACGTGTCCCCGCCGAAAGTGTTGCCACGCTGGCAAGTTTGACCTGACTAAAATTGTCCACGCTGGCAGTGTGGGTCCCACTTGTCACCGCCAAAAGAGAGGTCCGCCGCCGCCGAAAGTTTACAGCGAAGGGCTTTGGCCGAGGCACTTTCGGCGGGGACATGTCCCCGCCGAAAGTTTTGTGCGGGGAGAAGTCCCCGCTGAAAGCGAGAAAATGTCTCCGCTAAAAGCGGTGTATGTTGTAGTGTAAATGCATTAGTGGGGTTCCACACTTTTAATTCCTAAAATGATGCATGTCTTCAACTTCTCTACGTGCATGGGAAAATAAAGAAAGGTTGCTCAGCATGTCCCAACAACTATTGACCGAGAACCACAACTTTCGAGTGATAGGGCACTCGAAGTGAGCAAGAAACACAAGAAGGTACTTTTATTTATCTTTGACGATTTCTTTTAGGTGGATGGTACATCACAGTATTACAAGAGAGTTGTTTTTTGTTTATCAGTATTTTTTTTATTACAGAGATTGAAAAATACAGTGAGGGGCGTCCAGAGGACTGATTGAGTAAATACAAGCTTTCTGTCTTCTATTAAATGCTTCAATAGAAGGGTAATTAATGTAATGCTTTAATTGGACGGCACCTACTTCACATGTGCCACTAACTCACAGGTAAGGCCCCTTTCTTACAGCGAAGTCGTTAAATTCATAAAGAATACACAAGCATGAAACATAAACCATTATGACATCTTAGATATAACATACATTGGTGTGTAGAAGCAAATAGCCAGCCAAGACCTTAGGTTACAAATATACATATTATGAGCACATCAAGTAATTCTAGTACTATATATAGTAAGCTGGTTACAAGTCAAACACATTATTAGTTTGAGCATTTAGTAGTAAAACAAAACGCACACACACAAATAGTGAGATAAATTAGATGGCGTTGAAGGTGAATATAGGAGCCGTGGAACATGACGAAATGTCAGAACCAGTGAGCCCAACCGGGCAGTACTTCAACAGCTCGGCACTTTCGGTTTCAGTCATTAGCATCTTAGAGTTTGAAAACCCCATCGATGACTCTTCAAGCCTTGCACTCATTAACAATGTGTTTCTTCCTATCAACCCTCGTTTCTCTTCCATCATGGTAATCTTTTTTCTCACTCTCTTTCGTATCTTTTCACACACATTTCCAAGAGAAATATATGGGAAAAGAGTCTAAAAAACATGAGCCAAAATGGTACATTGTTGCATGCTACAATGATAAATACCATGTATATACAAACATTAAGAGAAAAGTACTAATTGTATATAGTATCTGTGTCTCTTGGAATGTTTAGACAATCATCTTGATTTGATGATTTCCTTTTTTATGTTTATGTTGTGGTGCATTATGAGTTCTGTTTGTTTGGTAGGAAGGAGAGAAATTCCAAGTAGCTAGTAACCAACCAAGTTTACAAAAGTACACAAATCTTGATGTATCTTTATATTCTATACTCATATTACTATAATTCCATGTGATATTGGAATGATAATGACCCATGTAGATCTAGTTAAACTTGATCACAAATGGTAATTGTTAATTTGTTACACAACCTATGTACTTTTTTCTACTTTCAAAATAATCAGTATATAAGTTTATTGACAAGGAAATTTTGGGAAGTTGACATATCTTGTGACACATTGTTGATTGTAATAAAAGGTTGAAGATGGAGAGGGAGACAAGCACTGGAAGAGGGTTGAAGTGAAAGCAGAAGATCATATAAAACTTGCTAGTTTTCCTGAAGGTTTATCGGTCGAATCTTATGATCATTATTTCAATGATTATTTGTCGAAAATAGCTATGGATCCGCTCCCTCAAACAAGGCCTTTATGGGAAATTCATATTATTAAGTACCCAACAAGCAATGCATCTGGCAGCCTTGTTTTTAAGCTTCATCATGCACTTGGAGATGGTTTCTCGCTTATGGGTGCACTTCTTTCATGTCTACAAAGAGCAGACAACCCTTCTCTGCCTTTAACATTTCCAAACTTTCAAAAATCATCTAAGGCGGATAATGAACTTAAGAGCTTGATTAATGCTCTACCAAAGGCATTGACTGGTGCACTAAACACAGTTTTGGATTTCGGTTGGAGCATTTTGAAGAGTAGTTTCCTGGAAGATAGTCGAACACCGATACGATCTGGCAAAGACGGGGTCGAGTTCCAACCGATTAATATAATGACAATGACATTCTCTTTGGATAAAATTAAGCAAATTAAGTCCAACCTTCATGTGGTAAGCATCTACATCCTTTTCAATAGATTTCAAGCTATATTAGTGTCTAAATATAAGGTTGGGTGTCCTATGTTTCATTCAAACGTTAAAACTAATGCACGGGACCTATTAATTACTGGTCCAGTGGAAACATGTTTTATTTAATGTTACGGTAGACACGGAATTAGATAGCTTTTGCTAGGGGTTCTTAATGATAACAATGTCAAAAGTTTGTAGGATCACATAAACGAATTGAATAGGAGGCCTAGGTTAAA
Source organism: Artemisia argyi (assembly GCA_030686995.1). Classification (NCBI taxonomy): domain Eukaryota; kingdom Viridiplantae; phylum Streptophyta; class Magnoliopsida; order Asterales; family Asteraceae; genus Artemisia; species Artemisia argyi. The sequence goes on from CM060699.1 coordinate 90,914,140, forward strand.
TACAACTAGTTATGTGTTTCCGAAGATTCAGGCAAGTAATAAAAAGGAAAGGAGGGATATAAAGAGGCGGTAAGAAAATGCACTAGACAAATACTATAAAATTTGGATGCATTGGGGTGGCATCGTAGTCGGTATTGGATCGGGAACACTCGGCATGAATCGGCAACACAAAACCACTCGATCGGCATGGCCAAATCGGCAAACCAAACGGTATTAATTACCGATTCAGTGTGAACATTTGCATTAAATTTTTATGACCGTTGCATGGTTTTAGGAAGTTACCGTTTCTCATTTGATACATTTTCAAAAAAAAAAAATAAATAAAAAAAAATAAAAAAAAAATAAAAATAAAAATTACCCCCTTAGACATGGTTAGGCAACATTGCCACTAAACATATGGACTTAGGCATCCAAAGGCATGAAATTAGTTGGCTTAACATGATTGGCTAATTACAATTATTTTTTAGGCATCATTAGGCACCATTGCCACCCCCTTAAAGGGCATGGTTCAATGCCTCCAAGTATATAGCGGCGCCATAGATTTTTCGAATTCCTATAGCGGCATGTGTGTTAGAGCAATCGGTGTGAATCTAGTTGTACTTCGCCGTGCCCACGTGGCAACCTTGCCATTGCTACTCAGCACACCATCGTTCCTTGTTGTGCCTCGCCATTTTCATGCTTCTCGTCTGCACGGCGAAGCAAATATTATTATTATTATTATTATTATTATTATTATTATTATTATTATTATTATTTTTTCTTTTTTTTTATCTAATAGTTGTGTGTGTGAATAAATGTGTATGTGAGACCCAAATGAGTAAATTTTGGTTACTTGTGATAAGAGGGGTTGCAAAAAAGGGTTTGTCATGGTGATGTGACACCCCATGAGACCCAAATGAAGAGATTTATTTCCTCACCACACCTATTGCTCTTATAACTGCATCGCCATCCCGTGTTATAGGTGTAACGCCATCTTCGTAACGTCCGTTATTATTATTATTATTATTATTATTATCATCATCATCATCATTACTACTACTACTACTCATTCCGTCCCAAAATTATTGTCCAGTTTGAATTTTCAAAGTCAAACTGGTTCAACTTTGACCATAAATATTTATTTTTTATTATATAATATTTGATGAAAAATTATACCATTGAAAAGTTCACTTAAAACTAAATCCATTTATATATTTTGCATCAAATATTTATATAGCTCCCACAAAAATATTTAAGGTCAAAATTGAAAAAGAAAGACTAAAAAAGTCAATATTGTATAATAAATTTGAGACGGAGAGAGTATTATTATTATTATTACTATTATTATTTGTATTATAGAAATGTAATTTGGGAGGATGTCTTTCTAGGTTTGTGTTATAGGAAATGTTATAGTTTAAAAACTGACGCACCGACGCTTATAACTGGTTGCATCTAGCGTTGTTAGAGATATTAGTTAGGATCAATGAGAAGAAATATTAAAATGAGAACCATGAAAAGTAACAATAGTCACACATTTGAGATACATTGATTTTCGAAATCAAAAAAGATAGCATAATAGATAGAGATGCAACTAATTCAAATGCTTCTTTTATATATATATATATATATATATATATATATATATATATATATATATATATATATATATATATATATATATATATATTGTTTGAACATCAAAATAGATTAAAATAAAGAAGCTAGCAAGGAGGCACAGAAAAATTACAGTCACTATAAAACCTTACAAGGATTATAAATCCACCCTATCCGACAACGAGAAACTTTCTTTTTGTCTACAAAATATCCAATTAAAGGAATACAATTTGACATCATCTAGTATGTGGTAAGTAATTAACATAGAATAGAACTCAATGATATAGATGAGTAAACATAAATCAATCAAAATAAATATATACCTATTGCTTTTCTATGTACAAAGTGGCATGAAAAATTGTGTTTGTATTAACATAACAAAGGATTAAAGCCAAAAAAGTAAATAAAAAAACATGACGCTTTCTTTTGTGGAAATTCTTTTTGGAATCATGTATATTGTAAAATTTAAATCTCTCGGATATTGTTAACACACCAGGTGGCCGTTGAGATAGATATACACGAGGTAGGATAAGAGAGCATTGTGGCATATGATAGCAATCTAAGCTTACATGCGAGACTACTTTAAATCATCTAAAATTATCTCAATATGATTGATTTTTAAAAAAAAAAATTGTGTAGTTGAACTAACGTATGCTTATTGCAATGTTAATTAATAGTGAATTTAATCAAACAATTGTGTAATCTAGAGTGCATACTGTGCATTGGTTAGTTAACATAAATGGATTTTGTTTAAGCTTCCCATAAATAACAACATTTTCAAATATGAACTCATAATTTTTATAAATATATGATTTCAACACATATAATTAAGGTAAATGAGTTTTATTAACGAACGTATTAATATAAAGTAAATTCATATTTGGAAACATTGTTAATTAAAGTAAGCATAAATACCCAACAACATCATGCAAGAAAACATATATTACAGTATACCCAACTTTAACAATGTTATAATACAATTAAGGAAAACATTAATATAGTGAAGGGACATAATACAAATGAGATTGTTTTAATGTTTTTCTTATTAAACGGGTGATTTTAGAAGGTTTCACATGTTAGCTTAGACATGAGATGACTTTAATTATATTCACTTTCCTCATATATCAATACAAATTAAAATAACGACTTCACATATATCCTCGATCTCTATCTAGCTTTTTTTCAATAGATACTTAAAACTGCATGAAACTTCGCTGTTAAGAAAACAATTTTTTTCTATAGCCGTGTTGTCTCCAAGACCTAATTGACCCGTTAAATATTTGGTAACTAGATTACTAATAACCCTATGACCACACACAAGATCAGGGTAGATTGGATGGAGTTTCCGTAGATTTCCTTGAACCACATAGATTTACATTTATCTTATATAGTGTTAAAAAGCACCGATTTTTCGTAAATGCATATTGCTCAAGTTTTTGCATTACATCTCTTCTTTAACATTATGGCTATGTTTGGCGACACGTAGCAGTAGCAGTAGCAACAAGCAGTAGTAGTAAGCAGTAAGTAGTAGCAGTAAGCAGTAGCAGTAAAAACGTGTTTGGTAACGTAGCTGTAATTGTAATTATAAAGTGTTAAACAAGTAAATGTTTACCGCTTGTCGCTTGTCGCTTGCTGCTTCTCCAGGAAGCATTTAAGATTGGAGCGGTTAATCATGTTTCAGACGCTTGTTGAGGTGTTGCCAAACAAGCAATTTAATGCTTACCGCTTGTCGCTTATCGCTTATCGCTCTTAAACGCTTCAAAAAAGTTGTTGCCAAACGTAACCTATGAATCATGACGAGTCTTCTAATACACAAGAAGAAGATAACAATCAAGAACGTATGGCATATATACCTTTTAGTTTGGTTTGGTTAGCATTCACAATGGTAGACCTTTTAAAAGGTCTAAATATTTATTAAATCATTAATGTATGTAAAATTTTTGATTTTATAAACCTTATTGCATTATGTATAAAACTTTTCAAGTTTATAAAATGCTTAACAATTATGTATGCATTAAATTATGAAAAGGTTTAAGATTTCAAACCTTTTTATTTCACATGAACATGAAACATCAACTCATTATGGTTAAAACAAATTATAAACATTTTCATGTGTTTTAAAACTTTTCTTAAAATCACCGTAGTAGATGTCTTAGGGTCTTGTTGTCATCTTTGGGTTCACGGAGTTTCTTTCACTTTTATAGTTGTCCCATTTTTTTTCCCGTGATATAATAATTAGAGCTTAAGGTGTGATGACAAACCACCTTCGCCACAGGTACGTGGCCCATTCGCCACAGCTAGCCAGCACACTCTACCATCTTGCCTTAGCTTGTCACTCCCCCTCTCGTCATGCAGACGACGAGCAATTTATTCTGCAAATACGTACGAAATTCGTTTCTTATTTTTGATTTATAATGGTTGTGTGTGTGAATAAGTGTGTATGTGAGACCCAAATAAAGTTGTTATTTTAGTTATAATAAGAGGGTCATAGAAGGGGTTATATTATGATGATATGACACCCCGTGAAGCCCAAATAACAAGCTAAAGCTTGTCACCACACCTCAAGCTCTTACACTGCAAAACCAAGACATTTAATGCCAACCAAATAATGGCCCCATCTCATTTAAGATCATTACATGCATTCACCTAATGGGGTACGTATTTATACTGTGATCTATACTGCATCGGTAATCAATGCACTTTTTAAAACTTCCTCCTGAAGAACAAGTTAATAACATCATTTTAGTATTTTATTAGATTAATGATAGGTTTTGGCATCTAAAGATTTGGTCTTTTATTCTTTTAAACATATGCTCATATTTTATAGGTTAAAGATATACATGCTTGTTCATCATTTTACGCGTGATATATTCATTTTTTCATTCTTCATCATTCCCATTATGTCTTTATCTTATTGTAAGAATCATATTATGTTAAGCTTATCAATCATTTTATATCATACTATTAATACAGAGTTCAGTGCCGGAGCTAAAAAATTTAATTGAATAAGGCAACGACCAATATATATATATAAGAATGATTCAATAACGGGTTGAAAATTTCTTATATAGTAAAATTCAAGACGGGTCAACAAAAGGCTTGTATCCTAATGGTACTTCATGTTGTGTGAAAAGCTTTCTAAATAAATGGTTGTAGGTTCAAGCCTTGCTAAAGACATATGAGATAGATTTGTGATATAGTTAAAAAAAAAAAAAAGCCAGGTCTGTATTAATTAAACGTGAATTAAAAATATTAATTTTATGCAATTAACATTAACTAAAATGTGATGTATATTAAACGAAATCCATGTAATATTGCGATTTCATCAAGTTAGTCTTAACTCGATTCGTAGTCTATTCTCACTTATGCGAAATAAACACGTAACTAAAAATGAAACAAGCTAAGATGGCTAAACTTGTATCAAAGTGTGATTATTAGACCTTATATATTGCTTATGGCTTAGGTTATACATACCCCTAGACGGATAATAACACCTCCTCTCTTTTCTTATATTTTTTTAATTTTATAGTTTAGTTTTAATTATAAAATTACAGAACTGAAAGTACGGAACATAAAATATAAAGTTTGATAAATCAAAAGTATTAAAACACAAAAAAACACATAACAGAAAACGATTAAAAACTATTTTACTGTTCACAAAGAGATAAATATTGCTTAAAGAGGGTGCCACTAACCTAAGGATACTCCTAACAACACTATTTTGAAATTAAATGCTAATGTTGAATGTCAAAAGTCTTTGTACTCATCGGTACTACGGAGTAATAGATTTTATAGTATATTACTCTGTATTAGATATTAATTTATATATAAAAGAATACTAGATATGTCCATTGCCAAATAAAATTTGACAACCACTTTTCCACTTCCCAACTAAAACTCATCTTTTTCACCGTGTTTTCTCACATCTCACCCACAAAACCAGAGGAAAGAAACAAGTGATATGCCTACTTAAGCAATTATAAGTCACTTGTGCTTTTTAGTTAGTTACATTGAGGGCACTCAGATTTCTGGACTAAGAGCACTATACTTTTTTCTGCTAATTTGACAACTTTTTTTTAAGAGCATAATGTTTCTTCAAGAACTTGGTTGGGGGCATGCATGTTCCCACTACTTTCTACATAGCTCCGCCCTAACTAGAGTCACTAATTAAAGATAAACTTATAGTTAAAGGAGATGACATGTGCAACACTTATTTTTTGCATGCACCATCACATGCTGTAATACTAGTTTTACAAACCGTGCACACATGAAATTCGGGCAGATAGTATAACGAAAAATAATATTTCATTTTTATGGTCAAATTAGATAGGTTCTTTCTTGTTATGCAAAAGTATGACGTGTCATTCTTATGCTAAGTTAGGTTTAATTATCTGTATTAGTGTTTGTTTAGCCTTATTGGGCTTAGTTGTGGGACTTATCTTTAAATGTTGTACTTAACTTTTTTTTAAGTAATACATTTTACTGAAGAAACCCTTTACCAAAAAAAAAAAAATAAATAAATAAAAAATAATAAAAAAATAAAATAATAATAATAATTCTGTTTTGAGGTTAAATATTGTGACAATTTATAAACTCATGATTTTGTAATGTTTAAGATTTCTATATACAATTATGTTAACATTCTAATACTCATATTAGTTATAATGCACATGCACATACAAAATTCACACACACACACACACATACATACATACATACATACATACATACATACATACATATATATATATATATATATATATATATATATATATATATGTTAACATCGGTTAATATTTTGTATAGATTTTTGTTGCACGAATGATTTGACTTTGTTTAATTGACATGGTATTTATGTTGATCTTATTAAAATTTAACTATTGATATCATGCTTTGATATTATGTGTGTTTAGTAGCGCATAATGACTTTGAAAATATATGCGTCGTTGTTATATGTATTGCGATATGTAGAATCTCGTATATTTGTTTTCATCTTACAGTAAAAGTGTGAGATTGCGCATTCATTTTGATATTTATATTCCTGTTAATAATAATTTAAGCTGTTTTTTAAACCCATCGGCTCGTACTAAATTCTACAAGCTCGGTCTCAGCTCAAGTTCCGATCATTTTTATGACAACTTAAAACTAAAACATAAATGTTAAATCAAACTTTGATTGTTAAGCATACATAAGGTGTGTTTACTAAATTAAGTGGTTCGAAGAGAATGTCTTAGTTAGTCTCTTAAATGGGAGACTTTGGCTTTGGTGAGTCTCCCAATTAAGAGAGAGTAAGTGTGTTTGAGCCCACATTTTTTCCCTATTAAGTGAAAAGTAAACAAGCCCTTAACTCGTTAAGAATACCTGGCTCGTGCTTGTTCATTTATGTTGAGCTCTTTTATACATAGTTATATGTATATGCATTATGTATATGTATATATTTTTAAGGCTCGTTTAGACTCACAAGCCTAGTCGATCTTTATATATAAAGCTCATACTCGTGCTCGATTATTAAATGAGGTTCAACTTAGGCTCGAGCTCGGGCTCAAGATCGTTATGCACAACTTGCTTTGAGCTTTTACCGATCCTATCTCGAGATTTTCACCGGCTCATTTCCACCCCTAATTTCACGTATATACGGGTATAAACAGATGTTATTTTAATCTTGAGTAGTTCCACACTTAAAAACCGTATAAAGTTTAACTATTTAGCACTATATATCTACACGTGGGATTAATCAACTGGTATTGCCATTTTATTTGGGTTGTGGTTAAATTTGTGATTCGGGTGCATGATTTGAGGTGTTTTAGGTTCGTGGGTTAAGGTTTGAAGTAGTCGTGTCAGTAGGGCTATTTTTGTTAGCGGTGCTCATAAACCCTGAGGCATCTTTGAGTTAAATGTCCCTACTTTTCACGGTCGATCGTGGTTGGTTTGTAAACCATTTTCATTCTGGTCGGGTGAAAGTCCTAAATGATTGATATCGCGTTTGGTGCGTCTAGATGTGGGAGTTTTACCTTAGTCTATTTGAATCTTCAATTTCACACGTCTGTCTTTAGTCTGATAATAGTTGCAAGTTTTAAGGTTGTATATTTGTGGAGTAATAGTTTAGAATTAACTTGGTCGGTTGTAAGGCTCTAAATGAACCGGACGAACATGAACGGAGTCTTGTTCATGTTCGTTCATTTAATTTAACCGGCCATATAAACAAACACGAACAATTAAACGGACAATTTTTCTTGTTCATGTTCGTTTATTAAGAAAATGAGTTGTTTATGTTCGTTTATGTTCGTTCATTAAAACATTAAACGAACGCTAAACGGACATAAATGATCGAACATAAATGAACAAAGACAAACAAACATAAACTTTATTAAAGTATGCATCCAATATTGTTTTATAAGTGTTGTTTTTTTTAAACAAACTAATTTTAAAATTATACAATTAAAATATATGATATACGAACATAAATAAATAAATTAACATAAATGAATGTATAATCGGGCGTTCATGAACGGACACAACTTTTGTTCATGTTCGTTCATTTAACTAAACGAACATAAAATATAGTTCATGTTCGTTCATTTAATAAATAAACGAACATAAACGAACTTTTTACCGAACGGTTCATGAAATGTTCACTGAACGTTCAGTTCGTTTACGGCCCTAGTCGGTTGTATCATGTGCCCCACTGATGTAATTCGGGCTTCTTATTCTCACGTGAAGGCAGCAAAATGGCGAGGGACATGCAGAGTAAACTGGATGTTATGTGTTCAAATCTTGTCCCCGTCTCTTTAATCATGGAATTTTACACACTTTTCACCCTTATGTTTGTCGTGAGACCGATGGATGAGGGCCATCACATGGTCGGTTATCATCATCATCTTCTTTTTTTAAACCAAAACAATAAAAATCCTAGCTTGTTGCTAGTATTTATGCATCCATACAATATTTATTTTCCTTTGAGATAGAGTATTATTTTCATTATTATGCATAGGGAAATTGATGTGTACAATTGAAGTAGCAAATTTGTCATGCTGAGAAAAATTATTTTCCATTTCATTGTTTTCCACTTTATTGTATATATGTGTCTCATATTTTTTTTATTTGATCTTGTTCTAAAACAGACAATAAATGATGTTGTCACTGGGATGATCTTCCTGGGGACTAGATTATACATGGAAGAAACAAGTGAAGAAACAAAAAATGCAAGGTCCACAGCATTAGTGTTGCTTAATACTAGATCAATTGGTGGTTACAAGTCTGTGGATGAGATGGTTCAGAACCAGGAAGCTCAAGTTCAGTGGGGAAACCAGTTTGGTTTCTTGCATGTTTCCTTGCCAGATTTAAATGATAATGACCGTTCTTTGAATCCGCTCAAATTTGTTCAGGAAGTAAATAATGTCATCAAAAGAAAGAGAAACTCGTCTGCTGTTTATCTCACTGGAATGCTACTCGAATCTGTTAGAAAATATAGAGGTCCAGAGGTATGTGTGCATTATTAGCTTACTAGTTTTTTGTCCTCTAACACTCAATCTTATTTAAGATGTACTAAAACGTTGTGTTAATGCATATCAGGCAACAGCTGAATACATTCATAGCACGCTGAAAAATTCAAGCATGACTGTGTCAAATATGATTGGGCCACTTGAAAAGATGACCCTCGCTAATCAACCGGTTAAAGGCTTGTATTTCATGGTGGTCAATGTTCCACAGGTATTAATAGATGCATTTCATTTAACTGATTTAGTTTTCACCGCCCTGCAGTAATATTCAATAATTGTGTGTTCATTTATGCTATCTGTTGGCACTTGGCAGAGTCTTACGGTGACAATAATGAGTTACATGGACCAGCTGAGGGTTGCAGTAGGAACTGAGAAAGGACTCATCGATCCTATCAAGTTCAGTGCATGCACTCAGAAGGCTTTTAATATGATGTTCAATGCAGCAGTTAAATCCATATGACATGTATTAGAGTTTATATAAAAATCCGAGTAAATTGCATAAATCGTCCCTAAACTTTGGCCAGATTGCAAGTTTCGTCCCAACCATTTCGAAAGTGCAGAAATCGTCCATGTGGAAAACCTTTGAGTAAATTTTCGTCCCTGATTGGGACGAAACATGCAATTTGGTTGGGACGAAATATGCAATCTTGCCAAAGTTTAGGGACGAAAATTTGCTCAAAGGTTTTCCACAGGGACGATTTCTGCACTTTCGTAATGGTTGGGACGAAACATGCAATTTGGCCAAAGTTTAGGGACGATTTATGCAATTTACTCTAAAAATCCTTATCGATGTTTCTCATACTTCAAACCTATCAAAACAATGAAAACCATAGTGAAATCAGCCAATAATATCGATTGATGTAATATCTTGAATACTAATTAACAATCGGATGTAAAGGAATATGTACTCTTCCATATTTACCAGACAATCATGTTTGAGTTTGTTATAAATTGTATGTGATTGTAAAGGAGTATGTACTATGAACTATGAATGTTGTTTCTTTTTTTATTGTAAAAGATTCATTTGCAATTTGAATCATAATGTATCCGACCTTTTTGGAACTTTATGTATATAAACAATTAGTTATGAGCACAATTTTTATTAAGGAATAATTTGCAAAATGCAACCACCAAGTTACCAGCAACTAAGTCGCAATATAAGATCACATGAATCTATATACATGATAAGATGTGAGCACCGATTTAGTGGTTCACTGGTTTAGGCTTTTGACCATTTTGTAAAAGCATAGCAGCCTGAACTCTAAACTTCGCCAATCCAGTTATTTCAATCTCAATGGAGTTTAAAATGGGCTCAAACACTATTCAGCCCTTCACCCGAAAGAACCATTCATTGGGTCTTTGTTTGCTAGCGCTGTAGACATGAAAATTTATTCATTGGGTCTAAAACAGTTATAATGCAAAATTAATTCATTGGATGATGTCTCTCCCTAGCTATCATTCTTTTTAAATTCCTGTTGTTGCGTAGCATCCAAATTCCATTCACATTCATCTCTCTCGTAATTTCATGATGATATGCCAAATCTATTTCCAGCTACTTTTTTTAGAATCAAATTTATCAGGTTGGAGAGTGGAGAGGATATTCGTTTAGGCTATTATGTTAAGGGAGAATTTCATATATACCCTTAAAAACACAATTTATTTCATATATACCCAACCAAGGTAGTAAATATCATAAATACCCAAAAACACATTCCAAATTTCATATTTACCCAATTTTACTTATTTTATTAAAATCATATTTTATTAAGACCATTTTGCCCCTCATGGTTTCCACCAAATGGGTCAAATCTGTAACAAAATTTCTTGTAATCGAAGGGGGAGGACCCACAAGAAAACACTAAAGAAATAATTAAAAGACTCAAGGACCTACATTTTTTTAATAAAGAAATATTTTTTTAGTATTTTTTTTGTGGGTCCTCCTCCTTCTTAACCAGTGCCGACTGGTTAGACAATCCCATAATCGAATCATAAGTGCCGTAAAGCGGCAATTTTCACATGGAGCAAATAGGAGTGTCGTAGCATTTTTTTTAAATGCAAACATTACAAACCGTGACTAGTACATTATCATGAGATAATTTCATAACCCTCTTTAATGCTCCACTTGAGTCAAAAATTCATGTGACTAAATACAATCAATAATTAAACATTGAAATTTGACTAGTGCTTTTATATATTGGAGGTATTTTTAATCCAACAAGATGTGTACATCAGTTAGTATATTGGAGATATTTTACCACAACAGATGTACACCAATATGCTACCAGTAACCAATATGTACCCAATGAGAAAAGTTCTATACGAAACACCATTTAGCTAAAGAACAAACCAAAAGATCTCATCCATCCATCCCTCTTCCATCCAACGGTGTAGATTAATCATTATTAAAAAAAAATAGCCTAAAGGGCATTTTTGTCAATCCACCCAAACACATTTTACTACCCGATTTCCCCCAAATCTCCCATTTTCACCTCTCCACACACACATTTACACACAGTTACTTTCCACCACCAAACCATCCCCAAACCGAGCCCTAAACCACCACCAAACCACCGTCAAACCCTAATTTTTAAAATCGGTCCATTAAAATGGAGTTTGGAGATGAAATAGCACTATCTCAAGCCGATTTGTTGTCCAAATCGGATACATTGTTACTTTCCGAGCGAAATAAGCTTCGAGATGAAGCATCTGGTACATTCGTTGCTTCATTTCGTATATTGTTGCTTATTTAGTGATAGTGAATGATTGTTGCTTATATTCGTTGCTTCATTTCACTGTTTGTTTTTCAGCTTAATTTGGGCTTATTTAGTGATAGTGAATGATTAAAATTGAGGTTAAGCTGTTGTATCAATAAGCTGATTAAGTGATTAATTGAGCGTGTTTAGAGTTAAGTTTAAGTTGTTAAGATTAGAGTTGATTTGATGATATTGATGTTTGTTGAGTTTACGTGTATCGAAATTGTTATCTGCTTTATTCGCGTGGTATAATCACATCAATTCTGCTACTGTTTGTTTCTCAGCTTAATATGTGCTTATTTAGTGATAGTGAATGATTACTTGAGGTAAGCTGTTGTATTAATAAGCTGATTAAGTGAATAAGTTAGTGTTTATGAGTATGCTTTAAGTTTAGCGTTGATTTGATGATATTGATGTTTGTTGAGTTTACGCGTATCGAAAATCGCTTCGTATTCTGTTATTTGAGCTTACGTATGCATAATTTGTGTTTATTAACGGTTAAGAGAGTTTGTTTAAGCTTACTTTATACTTTGATTTGTGTATTGTTTGATTGATTTTAAGTTGATGTCACTAGTGAGTTGATAAATGTTTAAGTGAACGGTGACTTGACAGTGGTTTAACTGTGGTTTGGTGGTGGATTGTCGAAAATCGCTTCTATGTTTATGTGTTTAATGGATGAGTTTTTGGATTACAAGTTATTAGTTGCGGTTAGTTTGTTGTGACAGTGAGCTAAATCAAGTGATTGAGCCCTGTAGCGAGTCTGTTTGGTTGTTTATTCAGTTAATGTTAGTAGTTTAAGTGATTAAGTTAGTAGTTAGTATTTTGTTGTTGAGCTGATTAAGTGAGTTTGTTTCTTAATTGATATAGGTTTAATTTTGAGCCCATCAAGATCATGCCACATATAGTTAACTGATTTAAGCAATGAAAGAACTTGTTTTGAAGAACTTTTGGCAGTAGCCGGGTTAGAATTTCCTAGTGATTCAAAGCTCATTGAACTACATAAAAAGTATGTTCAAATTTTCAAGCATCCAGTCTCATTGAATGGCGAAGATCTTGATGGTGATGATGATAACGGAGATGGTGATGATGATGATAAACGCTTATCTGGTACCGATCCCTAATTCTGATAGCCTGTTGTAGTTCCCTTTTGTAATGGAAACCGTGAATTCATGTAATAACTTTGTTAAATTTGGTTGGAACTTGGAATCGTTAATTTATGTATGATAATTTCTTTATTTAAAGTAATTTTCTTAATCTGTGAATCCCATAGGATTCATCTCTGGGATTCATAAGTTTTGTTGCCTAATCTTTGTTAGATACATAAACTTTGTTTCAGTTATTTTTAAAAGTGATTCATTATGAATCCCATGGGATTCATTGTGTATCCCATGGGATTCACAATAATTTAAAAACTATTTACCTTTCAACAGTGGTTGATGCAGTTCCTGAGGAGCAAGATGTTCCAGGATCGCAGGATTATGAAGAAAACCTTTCAACAACTGAGAATTTATCGCAATGGTTTGAACTACATGCAGATACGGTTGAAGATGTGATGCAGTTGGTAGAAGAAGAGCATGCATACGTAATATTCTTGTATAATAATGCTTTCCAACTTTTTTTTTTTCCTAAAATGTACTTTTTAATTAAATCTTTTTATGTTATGCAGAACAAATCGGTCAGGAAAGGTGTGCCATATACTTTTAATAAACCAAACATCGCTGGTCTCCTTACTCCTGAGAAAATGTGAACTCGTGCTTCACATGAAAGTCCCATTAATGAAAATCGTTTGGTTAAGCCGTCTTCTTATTTATGCTCTCCATATATGAATAAGAAGACAAAGGTTGTACCGAAAATTTCTAAGCTGGAGTTCATTCTAGGGAATAGTTTGTTTGCCATGCAAGGCGAGACTATGTAAGTTTACATGTTTATTTTTTATATATGTTTCATAGTATCTTAATATAAGATTCCTTATGTTTAGACTTGATAAAAATTAATCTGATTCAAATGTGAAGGGAATGACATGGGATTTATTATTAATCCTATGGTATTAGTGATTAATCCCATGGGATTCACAGTGAATCACAATGATATTTTCTTTTTATGAATCCCATGTGATTCTTTAATGATTTGATTTTTTTTCATATAGTGAAAAAGTTTTCGAAACAAATTCTGGGATTTCCATATATTCAGTCCGTGTGAATATGGAAACGTTAGCTCCAGGTTTGGATGTCGATGCTAACGTAATTGACTGTTGGGCTGCAATTCTGAATTATGCTAACGTAATTGACTGTTGATGCTAACGTCTTCTTATTTATGCTAACGTAATTTTGTTTTGTTAAAACAAGTTTTTTTTCCTTTTTGCAAAGCTGGCCATTTTTATGTTGTTGTCTTCAGCCTCGCTAACAAAGCAGCAGTGACGATACTTGACAACAGTAATTATGGAGCAACTTATGCTAAAAAGTATAAAGATACAGTTGAACTTCTTGCAAGTATTTTTACTTTTCTGTTGTTTTGTAGTTCATACATAATCCCATAGGATTCATACAGAATCCCATAGGATTCATAGGTAGATCCCATAGGATTCATACAGAATCCTATAGGATTCACAATGAATCATATAGGATTCATACAAAATCCCATGCTTAGTACCAATTTACATTTTCCCATAATTCTAGATATATATATATATATATATATATATATATATATATATATATTTTTTTTTTTTTTTTTTTTTTTTTTTTTTTTTTTATCAATATTGTAGCAAAAGTTGTTTGCCAAACATCTGAAGCTGTATGGTCACATAAAGCATGCTAGTATTGTTAAAGCCAAGCCAAAGATTGCAAATCTCAAGTGGAGGACGAAGAATAATTTCCGAGATTGCGGTATTTTCGCAATGTTGCATATGGAATCTTACACTGGTCAAGCTATTGCAAAATGGGATTGTAGGCTGGTTTCTGAGTCTCGAGCGCAGTTAGACATGTTAAGGCAATTGCGATTCAAGTTTGCGACAAAGATTTTGTTGCACGAGGTAAATCAGCATGCACAGAAGATGTTTGAATTAGCACAGGAATTTGATAAACTTCCTCCTGAAGAAAAGATGACTTATTCTTGAAACAATAAAGAACAGGGAAGCACGTGAGCGCAAGTAATCATTGAAGAAGTTATGTCTTTTTTGAATGGTAGAACAATTATCTAGTTAGTTGTTAATGGTATGGTAGACGAGATCATGTGAATGGGAACTTGTGCATGGTAGAACAATTGTTTAGTTAGGCGTTAATAGTATGGTAGATGAGAACATGTGCATTATTTGTCTTTTGAAAACTTCTGAATGGTATAACAGAACGTTTGCGTGGTAGAACTATTATTTTTCTATTTATCAGTTAATTATGTGAATCCCATGGGATTCATACACAATCCCATGGGATTCATACACAATCCCATGGGATTCCACTTAATCTTTCCACTTGATCTTTTAACATATTACCATTGCCGAATCCCTTAATCTTTTAACATATTACCATTGTTGAATTCCTTATGGGATTCTTTATGATAGACTTTTTTCCACTTAATCTTTTGAAAATATGTGTATGGTAGAAGAGAATATGGAAATAATCCCATGGGATTCATACACAATCCTATGTGATTCATACACAATCCCATGGGATTCCACTTAATCTTTTAACAAATTACCATTGCTGAATCCCTTATGGGATTCATATACAATCCCATGGGATTCATACATACAAGTAAGAAACAAGATATATTCAAAGTGAATCCCATGGGTTTCATACACAATCCCATGGGATTCATACACAATCCCATGGGATTCTTACTGAATATAAGTAAGAAACAAGATATATTCAAAGTAAACAAGAATTTTCTTTGCAAATCATCTAAATATTTAAGTAAAGATGAAAAAATAACTAACAAAACCAGAACTCTCTTTGCAAATCATCTAAATAATCAAGTAAAGATGAAAAAATAACTAACAAAACCATAAACCAGAATATAAATAATCAAGAAACTTTTAGTTTTGGCTTTCGCCTTGCATTTGGCTTCCCCGGACAGGTTGGTTTTGGCTTTCGCCTATTTGGGTTATCCGGACAGGTTGTTTTTATGTGCAAGTTGGTCTTCACTCCACAAAAGCCACAAGCATTCATTTGTTTCTTTTTAACTCCAAGTGCTTTTTGTTTCTCACTTTTTTGCCTTTTATTGCGTTCCTTTTCTGTAATATTCCCTTTGTTGGGTACCTTTGTTGGATTGTTAACTATTCTTTCCTCAGGATTAGAAATTGCATTATTCTTATGAATCCCATGGGATTCTGTGTGAATCCCATGGGATTCAACATTATTCTTATGAATATGGATAGTTTTCCAAACTGTTTTTTGCATCCAAAGTGTCGATATTAACATGTCTTGGTGATCCTTCTTTGTTGCACATGATGTATTTGAGTGTTACAACTCCAGATTTTGTTAATTTTTGTCCTGCTTTTTTTATTTGAAAACCTCCTGCTTCAGCGTACTTACTATACATATCTATAGCTTCGTCTATAGTATCATAGCTTTTTCCCTCTTCCGGTACAGTTATTCCTTCATCTACATGAGGCTTCCAATATACTGTTCCGCCCGGTGTCTCAATGTGTTCATACAAAGTTGGTTTTGGTGTTTTCATAGAATCTGTATATAAAAATCAGAATATCAAGGGATTAAGATAATTAAAAACTCAATTATTAAATTATTAAATTTAATTCTGAATCCCATTTAGAAATTTATCATGTACAGAATTTCACACATAATCCCATGGGATTCACACAGATTCTCATTTGATTCTTTATAAATACCTTGAGATACATTTATAAATTTATCCTGTACAGAATGTCAGAATCCCATGGGATTCACACATAATCCCATGGGATTCACACAGATTCCCATTTGATTCTTTATAAATTCCTTGAGATACATTTATAAATTTTTCTTGTACAGAATCCCATGGGATTCACACATAATCCCATGGGATTCACACATAATGAATGAATCATACGGGATTAATAATGAATCAAATGGGAATCTGTGTGAATCCCATGGGATTATGTGTGAATCCCATAGGATTTACACTTCTCTTAAATCATTACTCAAAAAAATTATAATTAATCCCATACGATTCATTCATTAATAATGAATCCTTCATTAATAATGAATCAATGATCAATACAAAATCCCATAGGATTCAAGGTAAATCCCATGGGATTTACACTTCTCTTACAACATTAAAAAAAAAAAAAAAAAAAAAAAAAAAATCCATGGGATTTTACCATGAGGTTCTTTTACAGAAGCATCTTCATCTTCATCTTCTGGTAAATCACCTTCTGTAACTAAATCTTCTACTGGATCTTCGATTAAGTGATTTTCATCTATATCATTGATTATTGATGAATCCGACGGGTTTGTTGTTGAATCCGACTTATTTGTTGATGAATCCGTCGGTAATATTGATGAATCCGACGGATTCGTGGTGATTCCGGCGAGGTTTTGTTGATGATTCCGGCGAGGTTTTGATGAATCCGATGGTGTTGTTGATGATTCCGGTGGTGTTGTCGATGATTCCGGCGAGGTTGTTGATGAATCAGTCAGATTCATTATTTTCCGGCGACGGTTATTGAGAGAGAAAGTTATGATGAATCCGGTGTTTTTGGTTTGGATGAGAGAGAAAGTGAGGTGATAAATGAGAGGAATTTTTGTTTTTATGTAGATAACTGATTTTACTATCTTGCCCCTCTTTGTATTTTTTGGACTCATCTCAGCCATTAGATGGAGGAGGATTGGATGGTTAGGATTTAATTATTTGTACTTTAGATACTAGTTGTTTTGCATAGATCTCACCTTACCCAATATCCATTACTTCACTCTTATGAGACCAAAAGCAAAAAAGACTTAAAGCCACCAGTAGCAAAAAAAAATTGCAGTACTGCATCTTGCTCAATCTTTCTAGTTCACCATCTAAATTTAGAACCAACTACAGTCTTGGAGACGATAATATTTTATTAACAACAAGTACCCAAATTTTGCACTAGTTCATACTCCTTTACCATAAATAAAGTCTTTCAAAAACAATTTCAAATCCACAGTCATGCCATAAGAACTTAACCAAATCCAACAGTACCAAAGGTCAAAAAGGATGGTATGACCTTTCTTATTCTAACAAATCCATCAGTGACAAATTTCATAGTTGCATGAGCATCAATGGTTCGTCTTTGATTTCTTACTTTGACGAGCTTTTGTACTCTTTCCTCTATAATAAAAAAGACAGATATATCACTTTATCACATTGAATAAATGTTGCAAATTTCTTATCAAAACATGAAAAACGATGAAGAGCTAACCTTTTACTAGTTGAAGCTTGATATTGATCCGACTCTTGAGATGCAGGATTCTTGCATCTGTTTTCATGTTGTCCAGATTTACCACATCGCGGACATTTATGTCTTTTTTTTTGCTCATCATGTGACTTAATTCTTTCCTTCCTTGGTCGTCCAGCTGGGCGTTTCATAATAGGCGGGTATATTTTTTCCTGCGTTTCTGTGTGTACCCATTCGTCCATAGCTAACATCGGAGCAATTTCCATAGCATAGGCTTCTTTAAGTTTCTTGATTGTAAAATACTCGTCAACATACTTTTCCCAGTTATAATCCCTTAAGAATGCAATGAAAGCCGCTGCATGAACACATGGAAGTAGGGGTGTCAAATGGGTCGACCCGACCCGACCCGAACCCGATAAGGCATTATACGAATCATTATACTGTCCTATTAAATCATTATTTTTACTCCAACAATTGTTATTCAAGAAAAGGTAATTATTTCATGTTTAGTTATACTTGTATTGTTGTATATTATATTTTTCATGTTCGAATGAATGAATATATACACGGGTACTGAGTACTGATGTTTTATTACATAACTTACTAGTAGTATCTTACCATTCGTCAAATAATTTAATTCCTCATTGCAACATAACTTATTTTGGAATTTAGTGTTGTAAATTTGTAAGTTTTTCATGTTGTGTGGTAATTTTAAGGAATGGAGCAAATCGTGAGATGTGATTAGCATGTAACCCGATAACCCGATAAGCTCAACCCGATAACCCGCAACCCGATAGACCCGATACCTTATAGGGTCGGGTTGCGGGTTAGTTTTTATTTTTCTAAAACCCGATAGATCCGACCCGATAAGCCTCTAACCTGACCCGATAACCCGATTGACACCCCTACATGGAAGTCCTTTAACCTGCCATACCCGACAAGTGCATTTTCTCTCATCTAGTATAACCTCCCAACGTTTTCCCTTGCACTTTACTGCAGCTCGATTTTCGTTGCTCCTACAAATTTCATATTCTCCTAAGTTCTGCAAAAAAGGGAAAAAATATCGTTGTTGAAAATTGATATATGTAACTCAAATTTAAAATAAGCATGATGGTATCATACAATATGCTTTTTTAGCAGTAGGAACTATATTGCCCTTCCATTTTTCCACAATCCTTCTTTTATTATCAAATCGTACCATAAGCTTTTCGATTATGGCATCAAGGAGATTAATCACTGGTTGATAACGCAATTCACCTATCCAAGCATTGAAGGATTCTGATATGTTATTAGTAATGTAATCACACTTTGATATAGTCCCAAACTTGGATCGACTCCATATCTTCTTATGGTTATCATTAAGATATCTAACTGCCTCTTCTTTTACAGCAGCAATGTCATTTAATAATTTTTCATGCGTTGTATCACTGTAGGTACGTGCAGCACCCCATAATTTAAATTTGAGAATTTCGTCACGAAACTTTTTCTTAAAGTTGCTATACAAGTGGCATATGCATTCCCTGTGCTCCACACTAGGATAAACATCTGAGATGGCTACTTCTAACCCCTTTTGCATGTCCGAAGATATGACAAGACAATCTGGTGTCCCAATTGCTTCTTTCAGTAACTTAAGAAACCATGACCATGAGTTCGTATTCTCTGATTCAAGCACACCGTAGGCCACTGGGAAAATAGAATTGTTTCCGTCAATACCTGTGGCGGAAACTAGTACACCTGTGAACTTCCCTTTCAAATGACAACCATCAAGAGAGATGTAAGGACGACAACCTAAAATAAAACCTCTCAAACAAGCTGCGGGTGAAATAAAAAAGCGTTGGAAACATTTCTTGCCACCACTTATCTCAAAGTCAGCGTCAACAATACTTCCTGGATTCTTATTGCGTATTTCTTCTTTGAAAGCATCTATCATTCTGAATGAGTCCCCCCACTTTCCATACATGTCAGTGTAAGCTTGTTCTTTACCTCTAAAGACTCTTAGGTAGGGTACCTCAACATTGTAATGCTTCATGAGCCATTTCTTAAGCTTTACAACAGATACATCTCCATCAGATTTCAGCTTGTCCTTAACTACACTAGCAATCCATCCTTGAGTCGCACACTTATTACCTCCTTTGTTGCTCCTTATACAAGAATGTGAGTCTGAAAATTTCTTAACCTACAATTATGTTAGATAAATAAAAAATTTAAAAATACAGTCATGTCAACAAAACTAATTTTACGTAAAGTTTATACTTACTTGAAAAGTAACTCCATCTTGCAATATAGCAACATGAATTCTCCATCCGCATGTTAATTGCACACACCTTGCTGTGAATCGAGTCGGCTCACTTTTCTCTATGAAGTACTCAAATTCATTCATCAATGCATAATGGTTTAAAGCTCTTCTAAAAACAACCGCGTTTGAGAATTTTGAGTTTACTTCTATGGTTGGAATCTTTTTGTTATCCGAATAAGTTTCCCCTTCGTAATTCGTTATCTCGTCTTCATTATCCGAATAAGCCATAATGTCATGTGTATTTCGCATTTAGATTAATGCAAACATGGAGCAGATATCCAGTTACCAACATAATTGGATGATAAATAAGTACACGAATGGATATCCATGATCAGGTTAAACGAGACTATCACTTACATATCATAATTTTCGCCAAACAAATACACAGCAATGTAAAATTACTCAAAGGAATAAATATTCAAAAAGTCCCAACTACAAACTTTAGATCAGTTGCATAATCAAAGTCCAAATTCTAAAATCCCAACTACTTTGTGTGACGAAAAGGACAAAAATACGTACTCGAGTATCGGTGATTGAACCATGTTCTGCCATCTTGGACTTGAGGAGTCTTGAACATCTATATCTACGAAATCATCCATCTCCTAATATGTTGAGTTTGATTCTACATATGACCAAAAAGATAACACTTATAAACCCTAATATGATCATGAGGACCTACAAACAAAATAAGGATCTAGAAACAAAATCATCCATCGCACTATACAACTAATTTTGCATGAGGTAGAAAACTGATTAAATTTTTTTAACCTAATGATCAATATGATCATGAGGACCTACAAACAAAATACCTATTGAGATGATTAATAAACATTCATAATATAATATTGTTGAAAAAACACTTACCTTTTACCACAAAGAGCAATTCATAATGATATGACATAAGATTCACAATAATATGAAATTATCAACTGCTGCTTAATAATTCTGATAAAATATGGTGCCATTATAATCTATTAGGTGAGTTTTGGCGCTCAAAATAAGTAAGGGTAGAATAGTCTTAAGTTTAATAATAAATGAGTTTGGGTATTTTTGATATTTAAAGAATGAATTGGGTATATATGAAATTAAAAAGATTTTTAAGGTGATATATGAAATTATCTCTTATGTTAATGTCATCCACATTAGAGCACAAGGTGTGGAAGATGCTTGGGCTCGCCAGTCCACCATGGAGGGCTCGCCAAAGCTAGCCACGACACCGCGAACCTTGCTCATCCTTCGCCACTTCTACCTTCGTCGTCGTCTGCAGGGCGAGGGTGGTTGGGTCCTTTTTGTCATTTTTTTTCCTTCTAATGTTTGTATATATGCAAATATTGAGAACTTTAATTGAAAACTTCACTACAACAAACAAACAGGACGACGGGCGACGACACTTTCGGCGGCGACGTCCTAGTCCCCGCCGAAAGTCGCTAAACGACAAAAACAGCGCTGAGCTGGCA
This sequence comes from Artemisia argyi, assembly GCA_030686995.1. Taxonomy (NCBI): domain Eukaryota; kingdom Viridiplantae; phylum Streptophyta; class Magnoliopsida; order Asterales; family Asteraceae; genus Artemisia; species Artemisia argyi. The sequence goes on from CM060699.1 coordinate 90,936,096, forward strand.
CACAATCTCGCTGACCGCCCATTGCATTTTCAACGCAAACTTTCAGCGGGGACATGTCCCCGCCGAAAGTGGTTTTGCAGACCACAACTTTGACCAAAATAGTCACAATTTCAAAGCCACCTTTTAGCGGGGACTGTCCCCGCCGAAAGTGTTGCATAATATTTGACCAAAATAGTTGCACTTTTCATTGTCCCGGGTATTATTCCCGCCATTACTTTTGGCGGGGACATGTCCCCGCTAAAAGTTTAGGCGCCAAATTTCCCTCCAAGCTACAACTTTTTCCCAAAAACTTTTTAATATATATTATAACATACACCTAATACATATTAAATCATAAATTTGGCAAAAAAATACAAAACACACATAACAATGGATGGTTTGACGCCGGAACAGGAGTGGGCAAAAGCTTTATCACACAAGCTCTTGTATAATGAAATTATAAATCATTGGGGCGTTGAAATTTTTGATGAATATGGTTCGTACGCGAATTGTGCACCGTGGCAGAGAGACCGGATTCTGGTATGGTTGAGGAAAAAGTCATACTATATAGAGTATTTGGAAGAGGTAGATACTGCTGAAGCTCAACGTGCTGCTGAACTCAAGCTGCTGCTGTTGGAGGTGAGGATGAAGCTGAAAGCACGTTTGATGAAGCTGCAGCTGTTGATAATCTGGAAAATAGAATAACAAGTCTTGAAGCTACGTTTGCATATCACAAGGAAATGAGAGCAAGGAAAGGAAGAGGTGGTGCGAGTTCAAGCAAAGCGGGAGTTAGCCGCAAAAAAAAGTAAACGGGTTGTTTCATTTGGTTGTCGTGTTGTTTAGTTTGAGTTGTTTTGTTTGGTTGTCGAGTTGTTTAGTTTGAGTTGTTTCGTTTGATCTGGTTCGTTTGCTTGTCGAGTTGTTTAGTTTGAGTCTGTATGAAAATGTATCCGGTTTACAACTCTTGTGTGGTTTGAATAAAATGTTTGCTTTCGTGTTTGAAGCTAAGCGTGTGGTGTTTCGGATTCCTTTATAAACTGCTTAGGTTCTTACTGTGGACGTTTTTTTTAGATTAATAATTACAATCTTGAGTGTTTGGATAGAAGTTTGCGATTTCTAGGGGTAAAGCAACAACAACAACAATAACACAACACAACAAACAACATTTTATTAAACAACAACAACAATAACAAAAGAAACAACAAACAACAACAATAACACAAGAAACAACAAACAACAAGAAAAACACAATAAACAACAAACAACGAGAATAACACAAGAAACAACAAACAACAACAACAACAACAACAGCAACATCAACAACAACAGTATTACATACGAAGATTTTCCATGTCACCTAACAGGTCACGGAGTATTGCATCTGATTGACATGTGTGGTCATTGTTGTCGGGATTCGTTGCCATTGCAAGTCTTGCCTCGAGCAACCTGACTTTTGTCTCTAACACCTGTTTTTGTGCCTCCAACATATTTATCCTAAGATCTTTTTCATGGCAGTTTGTGCACCCAGAACCGTGAGATGTTGAAGCAGAATATATTACTTGTAATTGTTCGTCAAACTCAGTCTTCCACATAAAATATCCACATCCATGACCTTTCTCTCTTGGCTTCGAAAGAGGAAATGCATAATACTCCAATCTAAATGTATCTTTTTAATGTGACGTTCTTTTTTTGTTTTTTTTTTTTTTTTATATTTCCTACTCCACAAGTAAACATAAAAGGATTATATCGCTGCATTCTGGTTGACAGTGTGTGTTTGTAGTTGTGTGTGGTAGAATCGTGATCGGGGTGGCCCGATATACAAGTTGAGTTGATAAAAGGTGGTGGCCAGAAAAAGATTCCGGCGGCCGGAAACTGCTGGTGTCGCCGGAAAACGAAAACTACTAGAGAGAGAGAGAGAGAGATATAGTGAGATGAGTGTGTGTGACATGATATGGGTTAGATGAGTGTGTATGAGTTTATATTGTGAGTGGATAAAAGTTGTTAGGTGGGAACATATATATCCCGTGACCTGTTAGGTGGGAACATTTTTGTAGTTATAGCATCTCGACTCGTTCGTTTAACATCTTGTGTAATACCACATCATCTCGACTCGTTCGTTTAACATAGCATCTCGTGTATAACCATAGCATCTCGACTCGTTCGTTTAACATCTCGTGTAATATCACATCATCTCGACTCGTTCGTTTAACATCTCGTGTAATACCACATCATCTCGACTCGTTCGTTTAACATCTCGTGTAATACCACATCATCTCGACTCGTTCGTTTAACATCTCGTGTAATACCACATCATCTCGACTCGTTCGTTTAACATCTCGTGTAATACCACATCATCTCGACTCGTTCGTTTAACATCACGTGTAATACCACATCATCTCGACTCGTTCGTTTAACATCTCGTGTAATACCACATCATCTCTACTCATTCGTTTAACATCTCGTGTAATACCACAAAATCTCGACTCGTTCGTTTAACATCTCGTGTAATACCACATCATCTCGACTCGTTCGTTTAACATCTCGTGTAATACCACATCATCTCGACTCGTTCGTTTAACATCTCGTGTAATACCACATCATCTCGACTCGTTCGTTTAACATAGCATCTCGTGTATAACCATAGCATCTCGACTCATTCGTTTAACATCTCGTGTAATATCACATCATCTCGACTCGTTCGTTTAACATGTCGTGTAATACCACATCATCTCTACTCGTTCGTTTAACATCTCGTGTAATACCACATCATCTCGACTCGTTCGTTTAACATCTCGTGTAATACCGCATCATCTCGACTCGTTCGTTTAACATCTCGTGTAATACCGCATCATCTCTACTCGTTCGTTTAACATCTCGTGTAATACCACATCATCTCGACTCGTTCGTTTAACATCTCGTGTAATACCACATCATCTCGACTCGTTCGTTTAACATCTCGTGTAATACCACATCATCTCGACTCGTTCGTTTAACATCTCGTGTAGTACCACATCATCTCGACTCGTTCGTTTAACATAGCATCTCGTGTATAACCATAGCATCTCGACTCGTTCGTTTAACATCTCGAGTAATATCATATCATCTCGATTCGTTCGTTTAACATCTCGTGTAATACCACATCATCTCGACTCGTTCGTTTAACATCTCGTGTAATACCACATCATCTTGACTCGTTCGTTTAACATCTCGTGTTGTTATTACCAAGAAACACCTTCCGGAGGTCGAGGTTGATCGAAATACACCATGTTTCTAGAGAGAGAAAGTAGAGAGAGAAAGGTTGAGAAACTATGTGTTTTATAAATAAGAAATAAAGTGAAGTATACACACTTTCCAACACCCCTCATGGAGAGTCATGAGGGGTATATATAGGCTCATTACCCTACATGTTTGCCTATACTACATAAGTAGTCCTTGTAGTTTGTAATCTAGTCCAATTCACTTGTGTGACGTTATCTTTATAAAAGAGCGAGGCTAACAATCTCCCTCCAAGATATCGTCACACGTGAATGGTTACAATGAGACCTATAAATACATTAACAATGTAAAATTACAACAATAGTAAACTATGTTGATGTTGTTGAAGCGCAGAGTCTCTGTAGTCTAGATACTGAGGCAGACTTGAAGTTCTCTCTTCCGACGATCTCGGCGTATGATCTTTGACACTAACGGCAAAGGTCTTTGTAGCTCTGAAATTCAACTGTAATGGTCTAGTTAGGTTATTACTCCCTCCTAACTAGTGAGCCTTTATTCTTTTTCCTGCTCCCTCCTGAACCGACAACTCTCTTTTCATCTCGCAGCGGATAAAGTTGATTCAAAAGTGTAGGAACATGGTTGTCGTTCGGGGAGCATCATGACAATATAACTCACATAACATTGCACAGAAGGTTGGTAATACGCTCCGATGTACACATCATTAGTACTTCTTCGGTTCTAGTGTAAGCACAATTCCCTCGAACAACCAACGTACTAAAGATGAAACACAACTTCTTATGGCATGTTCTTCTCCCTCCTGATGGTTGCGATTTGTCGAAATCATCATACTATTGTGTGTACATGCCATAATTACCCGTACTTTAAACTTCTGATGCAATATAGATAGACCATGTAAGCATAATTTGTGAGTAGATGTCGCAAAAAATATGACTCTCTTTTTCTACAATCTCATCTCTTCTCTTCAACCTATAAGCGACCTCTTCAAATTCCAACCAGCTAGTAAATGACCGTTGACTAGAGAAACAACCCAATATAACCAATCTGAGAATGAAGTAAACATCTCGTAGATATGTTACTTAATCTTGTACAATGGTGTGACTAAGAATGGTGTAGAGAATTCGTACAACATCGAATCTCTGAGTACTCTATACTCTTCAACCAACCAACCATCAAGTATAAGACGTACATCACCTCTTGATTATCCACAACTTCGTGTGACACTGAGCACTACAACGTAACTCCTTTAAGTGATAGTTATAACCCGTGAGCACTACAATGTAACTCCTTACATCGGGTATAACTAGATAATCCAAGTCTTAATCACTATCTTTAGTGTTTGCCCAAACAAGTATCTTCGAAAGTCATGCATCCATCCACCCCTAGACTTTGAGATAAATAAGTACACATGCCCTTGAAATGAACTTTAAACCCAGAAAGGTGATAAAGAATTATTCCCATAATCACAAAATCCGATACTAGCCGTTGTCATTTGATTGTGATTCTTGATCAGGATTGTTTAAGCAATTCGTGGTGTGTTTTTGGTGTTTGATATATTGGTATTTAGATAATAAAATGAGTCATGTTCTATAAAATGTTTACCAATAATATCATATGTGTTTTTGGTGAAGGTAAGGGTTTAGGGTATATAGACATTAGGTTATTGATGAGGTTAGGGTTTTGTTTATGTAATAATCTTTTGATATTTCCGTACTCAAAATCCCATCTCGTTACTCGATATCCTAAGTCAATTTCGGCAGAGTTTCGTTTAGATTAGTCCAAAAGAAATCCTTACTCGATAAACGATAAGGTTGGAACAGCCTAACTCGGCAAAATTCAATACCAAACTCGGCAAAATTAGAAGAAAAAAAAACTTAACTCGGCAGGATTTTCTAACTCGGCAAGTTTTCCTAACTCGGCAAGTTTTCCTAACTCGGCAAGTTTTCCTAACTCGGCAACTTACCTAACTCGGCAACTTACCTAACTCGGCAAGATCCTAACTCTGCAAGATCCTAACTCGGCAAGATCAGCCTAACTCGGCAAGATCAGCCTAACTCGGCAAGATCCTAACTCGGCAAGATCAGTCTAACTCGGCAAGATCGCTAAAAAACGTAATTTTACCGAGAAACACACCCAAAAAACACGATTTTACACCACAAAACACCACGATTCGCCCCCGGTTAGCTCTGATGCCAATTGTTATTACCAAGAAACACCTTCCGGAGGTCGAGGTTGATCGAAATACACCATGTTTCTAGAGAGAGAAAGTAGAGAGAGAAAGGTTGAGAAACTATGTGTTTTATAAATAAGAAATAAAGTGAAGTATACACACTTTCCAACACCCCTCATGGAGAGTCATGAGGGGTATATATAGGCTCATTACCCTACATGTTTGCCTATACTACATAAGTAGTCCTTGTAGTTTGTAATCTAGTCCAATTCACTTGTGTGACGTTATCTTTATAAAAGAGCGAGGCTAACACGTGTAATACCACATCATCTCGACTAGTTCGTTTAACATCTCGACTCGTTCGTTTAACATCTCGTGTATAATCATAGCATCTCGACTCGTTGAGAAAACTTAATTAAAATGATTTAACTTAATTATAAATGATTTAACTTAATTATAAATGATTTAACTTAATTAAAATGAATTAAAAATAATTTTAAATAATTTAAATTAATTATAAATGATTTAAAAATAATTTTAAATGATTTAACTTAATTAAAATGAATTAAAAATAATTTTTTAATGATTTAAATAAATCATAAATGATTTAAATTTATTATAATTAATTAAATTTTAAAATGATTTAAAAATCATTAAAATGGTGAACACTTTCATGGGGACATGTCCCCGCTAAAAGTTTTCACCAATAAAATTTTTTCCCTCTAAGCATTTACTTTATCCCGCCAAAGTTTTTGGCGATGTATGAAAACTTTTAGCGGGGACATGTCCCCGCCAAAAGTATATACTAAAAGACAAGACAAACTTTCCGCGAGGACATGTCGCCGCGGAAAGTAAAGCTCACAACCACCCCTATTATTATCAGATCTGCAATTCAACAATTGTAAAAAAAATATAAACCATCCCAAACTAAACCATCTCCACCATCTCCAAAACTTCACCCACCACTATCTCCACCACACTCGCACCACTACTTCACCGTGTAGCACCATCTCCATCTCCACCACCACTATTTCACCGCACCACCATCTCCACCACCACTACTTCACCGCACCACTATCTCCACCACACTCGCACCACTGTGCACCGGATAATTTTTCCTCAAACCCTCTAATTTTATAATTCTTCCTCAAACCCTCTCATTTTTTATTCTTTCTCTTCTTTTCTCCTTTTTTCCTCAAACCATCTCCACCACCACTGCGCCGAGGTATTTTTTTGATTGTTTTAAAAAAAAATTATTGCTAACACAATTATATAAAGGTGTTACCAATAATTAATTGTTTGCGTTTATTGTTTTTATTTTTTGATTTTTTTAATTAATTTTCTTGTTAATTTTGTTGGTACAGTTGCTGAGAATTGAAGCCAGACCCGAAGCCGAGCCGAAGCCGAGACCACATACAAGAGCCCACTGCCAAGAGGTATTATTATTATTATTATTATTATTATTATTATTATTATTATTATTATTATTATTATTATTATTATTATTATTATTATTATTATTATTATTATTATTATTATTATTATTATTATTATTATTATTTTGTTTAAGTGTTAGCGGGGATATGTCGCCGCCGAAAGTTTATATTAGATAATTTCTATTTATGTATTTTTGGGTGTATGTTTGTTTGGTGAGGACAGTCGAGACTAGCCGAAAGCCGAGACCATCATACTATCAAGACCAGCCGAGAGCCGTGACCAGCCTACTGCCAAGACCACAATCGGTACGTTTGGTTTCGACTTATATCAATTGGCTTGCAGTAGATACATATATATCGGACTTATGAGCTTATGTAATTAGTCTTTGTTGAATTGATGATTTGGAACAAAAGCGTGTTTATGATAGAAATTAGTCTTTGTTGAATTGATGATTTGGAACACGACACACCATGGGGTGTGCTCGTGATGTGTACCACGACACAAGTAGTGTCGTGGGGACTTGTCTGTTTATTTCAGCCCCTAAAGGGGGCGTTTTGTTTCTGCTTGTTAACAGCCCAAACGAGGGCCGTTTTGTTTCTGCTTGTTAACAGCCCAAACGAGGGCCATTTGTTAACAGCCTAAAGGGTGTTTGTGTTTATGACCTCATTTGATTTCGGCTTATATTTCATAAGCTTCAAATTTTCAGCTTGTTTGGAGACCCGTTGGCTTATATAAGTATATTATGATATAATAAACTTATATAAGCTGACAAGTCTCCTAATAAGCCGGAAAAATTGAGTCTTATGATTTATAATCCGAAAAACAAATAAGCTCAAACAAACACCGCCTTAATTTGTTAACCGCAATATATAACCATTCAAATATATATATATATACATATATATATATATATATATATATATATATATATATATATATATATATATATATATATATATATATATATATATATATATGAATCATTATGTTAGCTACGATTAATTTGTTAACCGCAATATATAACCATTCATATATATATATATATATATATATATATATATATATATATATATATATATATGAATCATTATGTTAGCTACGAATATTGACAATGCGAATATGTTAGGACTTTAGTGATTAATTTTGGAATATGTTAAATGACACTTATTTGAATGAAATTGTTATCGAGTGGTTAAATGTGTTTATTTATTTATTTAATTATTTATTATTATTATTATTATTATTATTATTATTATTATTATTATTATTATTATTATTATTATTATTATTATTATTTTGTATAAATTGTTATTTATTTCAATGTGTGTGTATATGCGTATATGTGTATATGTGTTTCTTCACTAATTATATTTTCTTGTACTAGTACGTTTACAGATGGCAGATGTTGTTGCTAGGAGCCACGGTGGCGATGGAGGCAATGAGCCACCCCGTGGTCCGACGAGGATAGGCAGTGATTGTCAGAGTAAGAATTTCTAGATTATTTTAATTAAACTTGATTATTATTTGAAATTGATAACTTGTTATTTTATATCATCATCACTTGAATTTGGTTACTTGTAGCATCTAAATCCAGACCTCCCAGACCTCCCAAGCCCAATGCCAAAATTGGGAAAGGCGGGAAGTCGGTGCGTGGTCCCACAAAGAACACGCGGCTCCGCAATGAGAGGAAAGAGACTGGTCGTCCGGTATCGATCAGATTCCGGAAGAAAGACAAAGGGATGTGGGAGCATGTGGGCGAGCACGCGAAGTGGTTCTCCAACTTGGTCGGGGAATTGTTGCGGCAATCAATTCCTATGCATTACAAATCCTGGTCGGCTGTTCCTGCTACCGCGAAGGCCCACATCGACGACCAGCTTCACGTAAGTTTTTTTTTTTTTTTTTTTTATTTTTTTTTTATCTTTTATTTTTTTAATTATTGTGTTTGTTTATTTTAACTTTGATATTTATTTAAATTTGATTGTTTATTTAAATTTGAATATTTATTTTAATTATATTTTATTGCAGCATTATTTTGATCTCGGCGAGCACCTTGCCAGTGCTGATGGAGAGGATATTGTCAACAGTATCGAATATTATCTCCAAAAGCGATACGACGACAATAAGTGGCGGCACAAAAAGATAAATTTTATTATTATTATTATTATTATTATTATTATTATTATTATTATTATTATTATTATTATTATTATTATTATTATTATTATTTCTATTATTATTATTATTCTTATTGTTAATAATAATAATAATAATAATAATAATAATAATAATAATAATAATAATAATAATAATAATAATAATAATAATAATAATAATAATAATAATAATTCATTTATATAACATTTTTTATTATTTATAATACTCAGGTTAAGCACTGGTCGAACCCGGATAATTTGAAGAGAGGGGAGACCAACAGGCAGAACCGGCTCGCCAATCCGACTGCCAGCCTTCATGGGTCGCATTCGTTAGCTGTTATACGCGATAACTTCGTAAGACGCTTTTTAATCATTTCATTTATATATATAGTGTTTGGTGAGTCGTTATTGAGTTTCTTTATAAACAGCTGAGAGAACCCACCGACGCTGTGGATGGTAGAGACTTGATCACGATGTACAGACACAACCATACGAGAGACGGCGTTTGGGAGTCTGCATTGTCCGAGACTAGATATGTAAGTATAATTTATTTCCATAAAACTCACCCACATTAATGCAAATATAATAAATCACGACTTATATATTACTTTGCTTATTTTTTTGTAAAACAGAACCAGATGGGGACGGAGAGCACCTCCGGGGGGACGACCATGTCTGACCTCGATATTATGCGCCACGTGATCGGTGGCAAGCAGCGAGGTCATATTCTTGGCGTAGGTCCAGTCTTACCCGGCGGTGGTTGTCAGACGACCCTCAGCGCCGCACGAGCTCGTGATCAAGCCTCCGCGTCCTCCTTGCACGAAATAGTCCAGAAGCAAACCCAGGAGATGTCCCAGCAAAGGACACTGATTGATATGTTGGTGGGGTGGGCTAAGACACAGCCGGGTTTCCCCGCTGAGCTAGCGACTCAGGCGACGACATCGGGATCCCAGGAGGCTTCACCATCACCAGGTGAGTCTACAGGTACCCCGGAGGAGGGGAGTGGGGCTAGTGGGGCTAGTGGGGGGAGTGGGGGGACTCAGGAGTAGCGTATGGGTTGTTTGGGTTGATTTATATTTTGTTTTGGGTTATGGACAAATGTGTGGATTGTTTCATGGATTATTATGTGTTTATGTGTTAGGATTCCCGCTACATTGTTCCCACGTATAGTTTTGTAGCGTATAACGGATAACAAGCTTATGTAGTGATCATGTGATAACGGTTTTTGAACCGTATTTTGCGAATTTGGATACAAACACATGATTATGTTAATTTTTAAGAAATTTGGATATGTATCATATTATGTTGGCGAATTTGTGATTTGAGTGTCTTGTGGTATTGTAATTAGGTTATATACAGGTTCTGGATTTGTAGTGATAATGTAGATTTTTTCCGGAAAAATTCCAGAAAAAATCGGGAAATTACCCATTTTGCAGCAATTGCAGCAATTTGCTGCAAAATGGGTCAGACACTTTTCGCGGGGACATGTCCCCGCCAAAAGGTTGTTGCATTAATAGTGAGCACAACTTTCAGCGGGGACATGTCCCCGCCAAAAACGTACATCATTTACTTGGAAAATACTTTCAGCGGGGAAGAGTCCCCGCCAAAAGATTGCATCATAAACTTGGAAAATACTTTCAGCGGGGATGCGTCCCCGCCAAAAAGTTGCATCATTTACTTGGAAAGTACTTTCAGCGGGGACATGTCCCCGCCAAAAGGTTTGCCACGCTGGCAAGTTTGACCTGACAAATATTGTCCACGCTGGCAGCGTGGGTCCCACGTGTCACCGCCAAAAGAGTGGTACGTCGCCGCCGAAAGTTTACAGCGTGGGACTTTGCCCGAGGCACTTTCGGCAGGGACATGTCCCCGCCGAAAGGTTTGGGCGGGGAGAACTCCACGCTGAAGCGAGGAAATGTGCCCGCTAAAAGCAGCTGTTGTTGTAGTGCTTGTAGTGTTTAAAAAACTTGTAATGTTTTTATAAAATTGTAACGATTTATAAAACTTGTTATTTTTTTTAAACTAGGATTTGAAAATACATTAAACATCGAATTGGAAATACATTAAACATCGAATTGAAAATACAAAGTACGATTAATACAAACTATAATACGCTAATGAAAACGAAACTACAAATTAGAAAGAAAAGTCTGAGTTTTCACCATTCTCACTCGAAGACTCCCGAAACTTGCCCGTATAATACTCTGCTTTTAGAATGTCAAAAAGGTTGTTCATGCGGTAAAAAGGTTGTTCATGCGGTATTCTGCATCCCTTTCTTCCTGCTCTCTGCGAGCAACTTCCTCACGTGCTTCGTTTTCCTGTATCTCTATCTTAGTACTTCCTCATCCAGCTCAAGTAGTCGGAGTTCATCCTCACTAAGTCCAAAAAGGATTGGGTTGGTGTTCTACTGATGGAGTGTTAACCGGTTCATTTTCCGTTGGGAATACCGGAAAGATATCTTTTGGTGGAGTGTAAGACAGTTCATTTTCCGTTGGGTTACTGCTGGGGAATTGTTGTGCGAAGTCGTGTTCGCTTGGAAATTGTTGTGAGATGTCGTGGTGACTGGGGAATTGTTGTAAGAAGTCGCGGTGACTAGAGAATTGTTGGGAGAAGTCTTTGTGAGACATTGTTGAGAATCTGTGTGTGAGTTGTGTGTATTAGTATGTGAATGTGAATGGGTATTTATAGGCACATTTTGAAAATTGAATTTGAATTTTGAATAAATCTCGACCGTTGAAATTTGAATGTGAATTTCGAATAAATCCTGCTCGTTGAAATTTGAATTTGAATTTTAAATAAATCCCTCTCGTATTTCAATTTGAATTTTAAATAAATCTCACTCGTATTTGAATTTGAATTTTAAATAAATCCCACTTGTATTTGAATTTGAATTTGAATAAATCCCGCTCTTAATGTTTCAAACGGCTATAAATAACATACCATACACATTATTTTTCACACACTTCTATATCTAACCATTTTACAAAATTGTTTCAAAGTTCAAACATTTGAAATAAATACTCATTGGTCAAAAGAAGAAGAAAACTTGCTAGCTGATGTTTGGGTTGCAGTTTCCCAAGACCTAGACATTTTCAATGAATACTCCTTTTGGAATCAGGTTGTAGACATGTTCAACAATCATACTGATGGTGACAATCATCACAAAAATATGGTCATGGGTAAATGGACAAGAATTAGCAGTGATTGTCAAAAATTCAACGCTATTTACAAACATTTGCAGCGTACAAGCGGAGAAAATGACAGTGAGATTCTCAAGAATGCAAAGACCATTTTTAAACGACGATTTGGGGGAGAAGCTTCCAATATGTTCACGTGTTGGAGGTTTTGAGAAACCACCCAAAATGGGACGAATGAGAATCGTTGGATGATTTGTGTTTTCGTATCGTATTGTATTTTAAATTTCGTATTGTGTTTTTTCATATCTTTTTTGTTTTCGTATGTTTTTTATTATGATGTATTGTATTTTTATTTTTAATGAAATGAATTTAGTTTATTTAGAAAGTTGAATAAAAAATAAAGTTGTAAGTTGTGTGCCCCAAATGAGTAAGTTGTAATTGGGGGGGGGGGGGGGGGGGGTTGATAACGCCCTAATTATACATATTTTCGAGCATGATATTACTTGTTTTGTGATCATTTATTATGAACTTTCAATACTTAATAGCATGAAATACGTGCAGGTTCACTCACGGATGCTCTAGAGCAAGAAACATAAAAAGTATTGTAGCAAATAAAGCTAATAAATATGAAGTCTACGATATAAGTCCAATTTACCAGCCAAGTGCGCCAGTTTTCCATCTATGTGCACTGCACTTGCTCGCTCAGTTAAGAAAAGTCATGAGGCAGTTTATAATAAAAGTGGGCCGGTTTTGTGTTTTAAGTGCGCCGACTCTGCATTTATGAAACTTTGGCGTCAAGAAAATAGCTAAGTGCACCGCACTTACAATCGAAGTACGCCGTACTTCGCCTATCAGAAGCCTATAAATAGAGCTCATTTGCAGACATTTGAACTCTCCACTCTCTAACAAATTTCCACTAAGTCAGTCCCACGAAGTAAGAAGTTAAGATCGTAATCCAGAGCAGGAGCAGAGGTAGAACAAGTCGAGCAAGGGTCGAATATACTCTTTGGTGTAGAACTTTTGGTTACTTGTGACACTAGTGTAATCCATTTGAATCATTCCAATTCATATGTCCCTTGTTTACTCTTCTATCATTTATGTTATCATGAACTCATAAGCCATGAGAGGCTAAAATTCTTGTGATTGCTTGGATATGTAAATATAATAAAGTGATGTTATGATTATGCTTTGATCTTTATCAATTTCAAGTTTATGCTGTGAACTATTTTGTCTCTAGTCTTGCTATGTTTGTTTATCAAATCTGATTGAGTATAACCTATTGGATAACATCGAAAGAACCAATTTGTTATAAGAAATTCTAGAAACTTGTCTGTGTTTTTAGTCTTTGGTTGGAGGAATTCGTTTAGGAGAATTGGTAGTAATGACTTGTCGTGCAATACTAATCCGAAGAGAGATCTCTTGGTTGGATAAACATAAATCTTGAATTGAACCAAACAATTTATAAAATTACTCTTTTGACGAAAATGGCTAAGTTATAAGTTGTGCACCACATCTATTATCAAACTAAGATCTAGCATAAGCATTGTCACTGAATTATATAAGCTATCCAAGAAATCATTTGTCTTATGATTAATTTTTCCTTATTTCACTATTTGCTACTTGTTGAATTATTGTTTTGTTTAAACTACTCATTTCCTACTTAATTGAACGAACTAAGTACCTGTGGATACAACTTGGCCTTGCCTTAATTCTTATACTACATACTTGGGTTATACTTTACCCATGTGTTTGGTTTATTAAAAAACGGTAAAACTAGTATTATACATTTAAAGCTTTCCTTACACATCAGGGGGGTTAGTAGTGGAGGTTTGTTAAAGTAATGTGGCATCCCGTAGGCCCCAAATGAGGAGTTGTGGCTAGTCACGACACCTTGTGCTCTTAGACCTTTCTGCTTCTGTTCCTTAATTGACTATAGACAAAAATATGGGAGTATGGCACATTGTACAAGATACTCGATTTTTGTCATTCCAGCTATAATGGAATAAAATTCTACATGCATGTCCCTAATATGCCTGCCAACATCTAGATTTGTTTACGGCTTACACCACTGGTTTAAGGCGATAAATTGAGAATATCAGCTAAATTGGAAGAAGTTGGAAATTTATAAAAATTTCAACTCAATTTTTATAAAGCCTCAAACAATTTTTTGAATTGAGATAACAATCGATAGTTTCTTGAAGGGCGTCTATAACATGTAATACAGTCTTAGGCGGTGTTTGTTTTCTAAAAGAAACACTTTTTCCACTTTTTGTTTGCAAGCAGGAAGAGGAAATCAAAGAAGTTCCTTTGTTGTTTCCTCTTATGTCTGCAGGTGGAAAGAAGAAATGAAAGAAGTGCGTTTTTTTCTTCTTATGTTTGTAGGCAGGAAGAAGAAATGAAAGAAGTGTATTTGTTTATTTTTAGAGGCAAAAATGACTTTTTTCCTTTTCAGTTTTGTAGAATAATTTTTGTTTGATTATTACCTCTTGTATCTTAAAGACTTCAGATCCATCTCTTCTCTCGTAGGCATGGTTTTGCAAATTAGACATAAAACATCTAAAAAAACAAATGCAACCTTAGGTTGTGTTTGTTTCTAAAAGAAGCATTTTTTCCCGCTTTTGTCTACAAGCGGGAAGAGGAAATCGAATAAGTGCGTTTGTTTTGTCCTCTTATGTCTGGGCGGGAAGAGGAAATGAAAGAAGTGCGTTTTTTTTCTCTTATGTCTGAAGGCAGGAAGAGGAAATGAAGAAGTGTATTTGTTTATATATTTTTAGACATAAGAAGCAAAAATGACTTTTTTCCTCTTCAATTTTGTGGAATATTTTTTTTTGTTTGATTATCACTTCTTAAAAACTTCAAATCCATGTCTTCTCTAGCATACATGGTTTTGCAAATATCCGAAAAAATAAACGCAAACTTAGTCTCTTAGATAGCTTATTGGTTTGATCATGATAATTGTAAGAACTTTTATGTCATATGGAGTCAACTGCAGCCTTGAAAATCATACCATAAGCCTCCACAATGCATTTAAATAACCTTAAAGGATCTATGATGCCTTTTTCGATTCCTAGACTAATCCTCAAGTGGTTCATGTAACTAACAACTGTTACGTTATAAGTCTTCAAAAAGTATGCATTCAAAAAATTAGTTCTTAGTTTTAGTTAAACGAAGTAGAGTGCTTGGTTCGTAGAATAGTTGTTATACTAACAGAGGAACATTAACCACATGAAGTAAAAGGCCCTTTTCTATATGATTAGAGAGACTCATTTTATCAACCGGACCAACCATGGCAACCACATTCATCAGCCCCATGCTTGAGTTCTTTATAGTTGTATGAACGTATGTTGCTGCTGCCTTCACATGCAATATATCCAGATATTTAACAACCTAACAATGTTTGAGAAAATGAAGTCATATAGATGATAAGGGGGTTTTGTCCGTACAATAGCTGTCTACTTTCCCAAATATACCGATATGGTACGTGTACTATTTTTCGTACCAATATGGTACGTCTACTTTCGGTTTTGTGTTAATATGGCCACTTTTTGACCGGATACCGGGTGCACCGGCTAGCAATGTCCCAACTTGTGATGTGGTTTTATTTTGTCCGTACAATAGCTGTCTACTTCCTCAAATATCTCGATATGATACGCGTACTATTTTTCATCACTTGTGATTTGTTTCTATTGCAAAATAGGTCCTTTCTAATTTTGTTTCAAAAATGGTCCCTTGTGATTTGTTTCTTTTGCAAAATTAGTCTTTTGCGCTTTTTTTCAATCATTTTCGTCCATTTTCATCTATTTTTGTTTCTTTTCATCAGTTTTTATTCGTTTTCATTCGTTTTCGTCCATTTTTATCCGTTTTCAATCGTTTTCGTCTATTTTCATCCATTTTTATTCGTTATTGTAGGCTTTCATCCTTTTTTATACGATTTTATTTGTTTTCATCTATTTTCATCCGTTTTTATCCGTTTTGTATGTTTTCATCCGTTTTTATATGTCTTCGTTCGTTTTCATCTGTTTTCGTTCGTTTTTATTCGTTTTCATCCGTTTTCATTCGTTTTCGTCCATTTTCATCCGTTTTCAATCGTTTTCGTCCGTTTTTATCTTGTTTGTATGTTTTTATACGTTTTCGGTCATTTTCATCCATTTTCATTCGTTTTCATTTGTTTTAATCCGTTTTAATGCATTTTCATTCGTTTTTAATTACTAATAAAAACCGATGAAACAAATAAAATGGATGAAAACAAATGAGAACGAATGAAAACGGATGAAAACGAATAAAAATAGATGAAAACGAATAATAACGGATAAAAATGGATGAAAACAGTTGAAATCGATTGAAAACAGATGAAAACAAATGAAAACGGATGAAGACGTATTAAAACGGATGAAAACGAATGAAAATGTATTAAAACGGATGAAAACGAATAAAAAAAGGATAAAAACGAATAAAAACGGATGAAAACAGATAAAAACGGATATAATCGGATAAAAATGGACAAAAACGGATCACAACGGATGAAAACGTATAAAAATGGATAAAAAAGTGCACGTACCATATCGGGACATTTGAGAAAGTAGGTTTCTATTGTACGGACAAAACCCACGGTAATATGATGATTGGGCATGCCACGTCATCAAAAACATTAGTAACAAGCAAAAAAATTGAAAAAGTGGTCATATTAACACGAAACGGAAAGTAGGCGTACCATATTGGCATGAAAAATAGTACACGTACCATATTGAAACATTTGGGAAAGTAGACAGCTATTGTAGGGACGAAACCCGATAATAAGGCAATAATGCTTCCCAACGTACCTCTCGTCCTCTATATTTTTGAATTGATTCAAGTAGCTTTCCAGCAAGATAAACTGCCCATGAATTTCTCTTTCTCTTAATCAACTTTTGGGCTTCATAAAAAAACTTTAAGTGGGTTCAAGGAGTGATCCTAACCCGTTGCTTGGGCAGCCAAACATGCAAGAAACCAACCTTGTTTCCCCACTGATTTTGAGCTTCTGGGTTGTGAAGCATCTCTTTAACTGACGTGTAGCCACCAATTGATCTAGTATTAAGAAACACCAATGCTGTAGACCTTGATTTCCTGACTCATTGGTTGTTTCTTCCATATAAAATCTGGTTCCAAGGAAGATCACTCCAGCAACTACATCATTTACTGTCTGGTTCACCACAAGGATATAGATCAAAGGAAAAGAGCTGAGATAGAATAAGATCTGAAGTGTTAACTAAATGGCAGGGCAATGCATACCACATTGATACGCGGGATTGCGCCCTCGCAACAGGTTTTACCTCTCAAGGGATCTTGAGAAGCTTGCAATCCCCGTCAGGCAGTGTACATGATCGTTGTAGTATAGTATAGTGACAAGTACCGGGGGATTGATCGTTCAACTCAGGAATAGTGTTCGCTAGGATTAGATAGTCTACTAAACTAGGTCTAGAGGTGAGGGATGATTCTTTTTGTATCTTTATATTTTATGAAAGCAAGTAAAATCTCGGGTTTTGAAGGAGTGGGCGGAATTAGTTGCTAGTCAACTAACCCAAACAATTAAAGATGCAATCAAAATAAAATAAAAATAAATGAAAATAAACTAATGTAATTATGTGGTGGAAACAATAATGAGAAAAGATGTGTTTACTTAGATTTCATTACTCCCTAGATATCTTTTACCGGTTGATTAGCTTGTTACAATTGCATGGATGACGGGTTATATTCCTTAATACTAGTCGTAGGGCCGTGTACAATATTCCCTAACTCTATAAGCTCCTACTTCACTCCTATGTCGAGCCGACTAAAAGCTCCTAACATGGGATCACTAGAATTCTCTTATGCATTAAATACAACCAAAAATCGTAGTACACCTCCGATCATGTTTCTTAAGACGTTCAAGCAAGTTACCAATTGGAAGTCTGCCAGTTTTCTTAAGCCTAACATCGAATACAATCATCCACAACAATTATAAACAAACCATCAACCAATAATCAACATCTAGGTTTCACTACATCTAAGCAAACACAATAAAAATCTAGCCTAGCATGTTAAAAGAAAGACAAGCATAAGATAGAATCACACAACACATAGACATATCGTATGATTATTGAAAAACTTATCTTCAATTAAGCATGGATAGAACAAGGGTTGAAACCCTTATTTTTACATAAAATTCGTCTAGGGTTTAAGCTCTCCAAAGTTCTTCTAATGTTCCACACTTTACAATGAAAAATTGGAAAAATATATATAGATAATACATCATGACGGCGTCACGTTGTAGTTTCTGACGCCGTCAACTCGTCGCCAAATTAAGGATCGTATTGCCTAGATCCAATCTTGACGCCGTCAAGAAGGAAATAAGCTCTGGGCCGTCACATACATTTTTGACCCTGACGGCCTTGGTGACGCCGTCAGGTCAATTGCACTAAAAATGTTCTGGGCCGTCATGTGTATTTTCCACTTGCACCTCTTTTGCCAAGCTTGACGCCGTCATGTGTGAAGTCTTGACGTCGTCAGGTACTGTTTCCAGCAAGGATTTTGAGACTTTGCCGTTTTCTTCACTTTTATGCTCCAAAAACGTCCAAAATGCTTCCTTTTCCAGATTTCTTCTCAAAAGTACCTAAAATGACAAAAGGAACGATTTAGGGCAGTAATTTATTAAATAATCACAAATTCGGGCTTAAATGACCCCCCCCAAAAGCGGCACACTTTTCGCCTTATCACACATTAAGGTCCCTCTTAACCTGTTTAATTTGATCTAGCGAGAAGGTGATCGTCTTAATGTCAATTGGCTGGAACTCTAATCCTTCTTCCCGGGATTGTATAGGTGTTTCACAATCTTCCAAAACACTGCTCTTTAAAATTCCCTCTTCAACATCCAAAACTATGTTTAGTACACAACTCAAATCCTGTGATACAGCGTGTCGTTAAGCTTTTAGTGCCATTATTTGTACTTGGTGATTTTCAAAAGTTTGGAAATGTTAAAGGAATAGAGGGGTTTTCAGCTCTTTTCAGGTAGGAGAGAAGGGCGCCCATTAGAAAATAACACCAAGCGCATGATGGAGCTTAAAAATCAGGCTACTAGATGCATTGCTTGTTGCGTATTTAATTATATGAATTTCCCATAATGGTCTTGTGTTCGGGAATGATATCATAGCTATTTCCGATATATAATCATCGAAATACTCATCATATGATTGAAGTGATAATCCATCAGGAAACTAAGGGACATTCACATGGTCATCCATCCACCTTCACTTTCACTGGCTTCCAATGCTTCTGTCCATTATGATCTTCAACATATGCATACACGATGTAGTGAAGGGCAAGAACACTATGTTCCTTCAAACACCTAAATTATTTTCAGATTACCACCTACTTTATCAAGTACTTGACTACAAACTAAATACAATAATACAAAGCTATAATAATACCTCCAAGAAAGGTAAATGTTTGAATTGTTTTTAAGATCACGATGATGCAATAAATGATACTGTATGAATTTTTTGGCGCAAATATAACACAAATTGACTCCACAAATAACTGAAAAAAGATCCATTTAGTTGTTTACCATAATGGATGAGAAACAGGGGTTGATGGGGATAAAAATATAATGTCGTTTATCAGTTGAATTCTTGATGAATCTTCAATAAGGCCTCAGACTGCAAGACGCATATAATAGAAACCGAGAGATTTGAGCTGTTTATGTACTGCCCTGTTGGGCTAACAGGCTCTAACATCTTTAATTTTCTTATTCCACATTTCCTCATCCTCAATTGTATTAGAGCCTTCCTTACTATATATGTTTCAAGTAGCGTAAAGAAGTTTAACATGTACTATATTGTGGTGTAAATGCTCTCATCATATCATGTACCTGATAATTTGTTTAAACGAATATGGCCTCCCAAATAGGTCTAGTTGACGTGAAGAAGTTTTATGTGTACATATACGAATGCTCAAGTCATATCATGTTCCTCAGTTCCTCATATAGTATAAGGTCACCCAAATGGGGGCCGGTGTAACTAATAATTAAACAAGTCGTATACACCAGGCTTTTTAACTTATAATAGGACTCTATCGAAACTCCTACACAATAGCATTTCCAATGCTAATAATATATGATGACTTATCCTTTTCGATCGCCATGCCATCACTCCATAACTTCAACTCGTTTTCTCCAATGCTAATTAGTATTTGAATACAGTCTTTAAGTCGAGTCTTGTATTGTTAAATGACTCGAAGTTCCTAAACGTTTTGAAAGAAGTTATTTTCAACCTTTTCACTTCATGCAATGGAAACTAATCGCTGAAAGACAATTTTGAAAAACTTCTACCTATCTTCAACCTTCTATTGGAGGTGTTAAAACGGAAGTCCGTTTTCTAGTCAAAACCAGGCTTTACATAGATGTAACACCCCCATTTTTCACTGTTCGCAGCGGATTTAGTGTTTGGGGTATTTCTTCATGGAATCAAAGACAAGATATAGAAAACGACTCGAAAAGAGATGTTTTTGAAAAAGATGTTATCATTCATTTATTAATCAGAGTTTTTACAGTAAAAGATGTACTTTTACACAAAACTGATGAATGATAACTATTCTGGACGTCCTCATGTCCAGTACTTCTCCGTGCCAGGTTCCTATAGTGCCTAATTACCTAGGATAACATGCTTAAAAGTCAACATGAATGTTGAGTGAGAGTCATATGTTTAAGTAGATAGGGTATGAATACAAGTTCCGCAGGGTTCAGCTTAAACCCTGTGTGTGGAAAGGTTTTAGTGATAGAAGGTATATTGCACTAAGCTCATGAACCACACGTTAACAGTCCGGGTCATGGGGTTTGCAGACTTACCATGAGGGGACGGGAAGGATAACTTGCCAAAGTTAATCCTTCAGTGGGTTCAAATATAGTACTTATTGATACCATCCAGAAAGATGTAGTATCAATGTGAGTTGTCAAACTCCAATAGATCTATCAACTATATTCACGTTCGCGTAGGTAAAATATCCTAAATGATTAGATTCATGAGTTTTAGTTATGTAGTGGTGGCAGATAGTTTACTCGTGCAATAACCAAATAAAATGACTTGTATTCGGTTTAAAGCATGTATCCCCCTCACAGGGTTGTAAAACATTTAAAAGTGAGGCTATGAAAACTCACATGGGTCTTAAGGTAAGTAAAGTAGGGTTTAGACAACTCACTCACGTATCCTGGGGGTAGTGTAGGTGTGCGTATGTCAAGTCTTAGTCTAGGTTTTCTTAGCTAATCACTCTTAGGGTTTTTATGTATATAACATAACACTGTTCGGGCCATCGTAATTCAGAAGTATATGAGTCCTCACATGAAGCTCCCTACTATTGCATTATGTTATCAACATAATACCGTTCGGGCCGTCATAATTCAGAAGTTAATACCCCTCACACGAAGCTCCCTACTATTGAGTTATGTTGTTATTAAGGTTTAGTTATAACATAACACCGTTCGGGCCATCATAATTCAGAATTATATCCAATAATCGTTTGAGGAGCCAGGACACTTTAATTCGTAAACCCAGCAAACTCGTCAAAACGAAATATCCACATAGTACTCCTCGCATGAGGTCCCTAGTATTGTGTTATGCTTCTAACTTAAATAGGTTTTAGTTTTATGTAAAAATAGTCCGTTTTTACCCTTTAAGTTTATATATTTACGTTTTCTACCCTAAACTTATAAACTTATAAAAATTAAGCATATAACTTTCTAACTTTTGCACATTTAATCTCTATACTTATATATTTTAGAGAAATGACAAAAATGGTCCTTAAGCTATACTAACTTTCATTATTTACCTTTTTTACCCTTAACTTTATAATATTTGCATAACTAGTCCTTTTTAGTTTATGATTTATTTTAATTTCTATCCTAAGGTTTCAAAACTTTTCAAAATGAGTCCTTGTACTAATAACTTTTAGGAAATGTCAAAAACAGTCCCTAAACTTTATAGTTTTAGGAATTTATGATATATACCCCTATGCATGGAAACTTTTACAAAACTAGTACCAAATCCTAGTAAACTACATTTTATAAAGCAACTAAGTTTTCTAGCTTATGTTTAGCATATTTATGTTCAAATAAGTCATCCAATTCAATTTATAGCACAAATACAAGTAGATTATCACTTAAACATGCAATTCAACTAAAACTAGGGTTATGAAATGAAAACATGCAAACGACAAGGTATAAGGTTCTAGCTAGGGGTTCTAAGTGTTCTAAGGTATCTCCTAAGTGTCCTAGGTTTGTTCTAAAGCTATTAAATTTAAGGTTAAGTCTTACCTAGGTCGTATATGGGTTAACAAGGGTGCTAGCATTTTCTAGGGTTTTCTCTCGACCAAAACCATAACTCGACATGGCTCAAGACTCTTGTACTCGACTCCTATGGATTCTAAGGTCTTAGTACTACAGAATGTATGTGAGGTAAAGAGGAGAAGATGTGTGGAATGATGTAGCCTCTCGTAATTTTCCCAATGGTTAGTAAATACTTACAAATTATTACGTTATTTAAATACCCACTTTTGCGTGTAATTTTTTTTTTATATATTTGACTTGATATATAAATCACAACAGTAAATTTTGATTTATCTTTTGCTTAGAAACGTTGCTTGCACACAAACCTAGATAGTCTAAATTATCGCGAATATATATATATTAAACTTTTATATTTTTTTTATATATACGTTTCGTATATTTAAGGTACAATATTTATATATTCCCGGAGCCTACGAAAATTCCCGAGATCACTCATTAATATTATTTGATCGTAACCCGACTCTCAAAACACACCAGGTGGGCCCCATTGACTCATTGGGCCTTAAACCCAACTAACAAACCAAACGGACCCTTTTATATATTTGTTTTTCTTTTCTGCTGGGCCAGACGAAACCCCAAGCCCAACAGGCTTATAAGCCCAAACGAACCCCCTTTATTTTTTTTTCTTCTTTTCTTTCTTCTTTGGCAGCCTCGACACACCCACAAAACGTTCTCAATTCATTCGAATTCGACACACAACCCTATCAAATTTTTACATGTCTCAATTAACAACCTAGCAAGGATCTAGGAATGATAAAGTTTATTAAATAACTCGCTTGTTTGATACACTAAAATCAGCCAATGTAAACTACCAAAATCTTGTGTGTATAAAACTCAAAACGAGTCAATGTCTTTCTAACAACCTTACAACTTCACCAATAGCAACCATTCGAACACTATACATCCTAGAAGATGTCACGAAGGAACAGGAAAGTGATAGACATTCCTTTTGTCCATTAGTTCTCAATTGGGCATAGTTTGAGGTGCCACACCTTGGAAACAAGCCAACATACAAACACTTGTGACCCTTTGTACTTACCCTCACCTTCCAAACTCACTATATAACCTCACCATGCAATCTCAGTTCCTTTCACAAACACATACGTACCAAATAACTATCATACGTGAAGTGTAGCCATCGAGTTGGGACAAGAAGTTTGGAACGAGTACGAGGCATAGAAGTGATCCAAGGAGGAACCAAATAGCTCGTTGTGAACCATACTAGGAGTGAACCATTGTACCAATGATCCTTTGATCCAACTCGAACCATACGTACCATTATCCCCACCTTTTGAGGTGAAGTAAGCAAACTCGAAACACTATAAACATTTTCTATTTCTAGTAATATTAGTTTTACACGTTTACTTTTATCTTTTATTTCGTAAATATTAAAACGTAACATATACATTTTATCTATCGTACTCTATTTTAACCATGCTAGAAATTAAGAGACATAATGATTTTGAACTAATATTATCATACATGTAATAAATATAACACGTTCCTAATGTCACTTGACCCTTTCGTATAAATGGAAAACACTTAGAATATTTCTAAGTGTTGGAAAACAGTTTCAATATTGATTTTCGTACAAACACTTTGCCTCGTTATTTCTTAATATACGAACGTAACATATTATTATTTTTGGAGACACTAATTATTTGGTACACTAGTAAACAAAATATAAGAAGTTTCGAATCTAAAAACATTGTGTTCTTATTGAAATCGACATGTTTTGTGACCTCTTGGACAACTCGAATAAAATCTCAACACTTAGAATTTTTCTAAGTGTTGAGCAGTTTCAACATATGAAGTTTGCTCGATCACTTTGGTCTCGTAAATGAATAATTTGACACATGATATGTTCTTTTTAAAACTCGACCTCATTAACAGCTTATTAAACAATCACAAGACACATTTTATTCGACCTAATAAGTTTGCTTAGACCTTGTACTCGACCTATTTTGTAGCGACAAAAACTCAGTTTTTATAAAACAATATAAGTCAAAACGTGGGCTTATCTCAAGCCCACTAAGCCAACATGATACACTGGGCCTGGGAGCCCAACTCCAGTGTTTTTGGCATCCAAAAATAAGCCCAAGTCAGGGCCCAAACCTTTCATAAGCCCATTGGATCACAAAACGTTAACGGGCCTTTAAATAGACTCGTTAAGGCCCAATTTAGAAAATAAGTGAAAAATAAGCTAATAAGCTATTGTAATAAACTTATTTGAATGTCCTGAGCTTATTTAAGAAGTCAAAATGTTGAACTTTTAATTTGGTGAAATTTGGACTAACTTTGCAAAATTTCTTAAACCGAGGGACTAAAATTGTCAAAATGGTAAACTATGGGTAGAAACTGTCAAAACAGAAAACTTTAAGTTCTAAACTGTTAAAAATGATATTTGGAGTTGAAAAATGTAAATATTGATGCTTTTGGACCTAAAATGTAAATTATATATTTTGGACTAACGGTGTAAAATATATATCGTTAGGGTTAAAAATGTAAATTTTGGAAACTTAAAGGAATTTTCAGTAAATATTATTTTATAAAAATAATATGAACCTTTTACATATATAAACATATAATTAAACTAAGACTTATATAAACATAAACTTATATATATATATACGATATATATTCGTAATTATAATTAAACGATATAACGATACATTATTTATTTCTTGTAAAACGATACGTTTATTTTATTTCCGTTATAAAAAAAACTAACTTTATATCAATCATCAATCATTTTTTACTTACAAGTTATATGTATATATAACTTTGTTTTTGAACTTTAAACATTTAAACGAACACGAGTTTTAATAACAAACTGAATGACTAATATTCGCGATAAAACCAGATTTAGACTATCAACTGAAACTTGCATTATCTTTTAGGTTGTGTTGTGTGAAGCCGTTTCCTTGCTTTGTTGAGACTACGATACCACTGTACTACTAAGGTGATTTCATAGCCCACTCTTTAACTATTTTCCCGTGGGGAGATACATGCTTAAAACTCGATCACAAGTCTTTTATACCGGGTATTGAAATACCGTCAGGCCAATGTTATTTGCTTAAGTTACTATTGTCAGAAGTCCCTCGATCATGAACCTTAATCACTTGAAGGGTGAACGTAAATAATTGTGGATAGTACTATTAGTGATTGACAATCCTCGTTTGGTTGTTGAAGAAAACACCAGGCGCACTTTATTGTTCTTATAAATAGGTTATTGACAAATACCTATCTTTGGGGGCCTATTACTTACCATCATAATTCATATTTATGATTGGCTGTTAATCGTTGAGTATCATGAGCTTAAGGCAATAACAAGAACATTTATTTTTTTATCATATTGATTGTATGTGATTACAATACATTCTTAACTTGTGATTCAAACTCTTAAACTCAAACCTATGAATATCACTGAACTTTATGTTGACTTTAGCATGTTTATCTCAGGTAACTAAACAAGACGGATCTGGATGGCACGGAGTGGGCAAAAGCATGACAAGAACCATAATAAACTACTTATTTTCCTTCAGAATAAAACACGTTCTTAACTTAATAATGTCTTGTATCTCAGATATTTGGTATTTTGAAATAAATTAAACTTTAATACTTCACTTTGTGTTGTCTACTATAATTGTGACAAAGATCCTTGAAGTAATACCCCGAAAGTCTTCCGCTGACATGTTAAGTCTTCCGCTGTTATTAACGACTTTTGGGGGTGTTACAGATTGGTACTCAGAGCCACGGTTATAGAGAACTAGATGTTTTTAAACATTGGACTATAACTACACTTTAACTGGACCATTTTTACAAAATACCACTTCATGCCCTCCGTGCCTACATTCCAACATCTGGTAGAAAAGTTACTTCTCATTATTTCTTACTTATATAACTTGATATATGCTTACATGTTATGATTATGCTAATAACTATGTTTACTAATCGGGATTATTAAAGTACCATGTCTTCCAAACCCAACTTCATTGTTTTGTTATCGGATTCGGAAACTGAGAGCTCTACACCTATTGTACCAACTCTTGCTCCAATGACTGTGTCACCTACAACAGACAAGAATAAGGAAAGTCAGCAATCCTTTACTTCACCTCAAGCATCATCTGGTCCAATCAGACGCAGTAAGCAAACTTCTCCATTCCAGCCTTATGAACCAGCCACTGCTGGAAAAGCTCTTTCATATGCTGAGGAAAAAGACATCTGGGATGATACTAAATGGAAAAAGGAAATTGCTCCAACTGCAAAACCAGTGATACTACCTAGTATATTTTATCAGCAGACTACTACTGTACCAGTAACAATCAACAGTCCACCACCTGTGAAAACTCCCAGTGCTCCTCTGCCTTATCAACCAAGGAATTACCAGATTCGTCCTACCTCCTCAGATCCTTACTATTATGCAAGAACCAACCATAAGGCTCGTAAGCGGGTCAATGCTCGCAAATGGTCATTTTTACTACCAATCCTTAAGTATTGGAGATCTCAAGAAGGTACTCCCACCAACAGAGAACTTGGTGAAAGATCATCATTTGCTGCATCCAAGATCCTTCCAGTCACTGGAGAACCCATTCACCATACCATACCACTCTTGGCAGCTAGGTTAGTAAGACATGAAGACAGGTTAGACGCCATAGCCACCTTGGTAAACAACATCCCTAATGAACTGATAGAAGTCATGTCAGCTGAGATAGAACAACTTGTGATGGGACACCTAGAGATGGGAACCATGATGGAACAACTAAGTACCCAATTCGGTGAAGCTATGGAATTCATCGGATTACTTTGCTCTGCTAACACCGTAAACAAGGACATCATGTGTGACATTGATCAAGCTCTCGACACCACAAGAGCCCAAGTCATGTCTCTGCGACGTGCACAACAAGAAACACAATCTAGGGAGAGAGACCGAGACCAAATCATAGAAACCATGGCCACCAAAATTCAGGAACTAGAACGTCGTCTTGATGATAACCAAGGAAAACCCTAGAATGCCATAGATTGTCGACGTAGCCTCACCCACATCACAGTAATAACTTGTATTTGAATGTCCTAGAAATATGTCAACAAGAATAAATAAGTGATGTAAACTCAAAACGACAATCTAATCAATGATGTTATGTTTGCTTTATTTTCATAAGTGTTATGATATCGTATATTGCATCGTGATATATGTGACACTATTATAACTTTGAACCTATTGATGTTACTAAATAGTCTAACACAAGATGGTTATTATGAAAATTCTGAAAATATACTCTCATTTTTAGGAATATGGCACCTAAGAGAACCGCGACCACTACCTCAGCAGCAACCATGACCCCGGAAGAAATCCAACAAGCAATCACCAATGGAATCAATGCAGCCTTAGCCGAACAAGCAAATGCTAACGCACAACCGGCAAGAAATGTTGCTCCCGCACCTCGCCAATGTACCTATAAAGACTTTATGGCTTGTCAGCCGACTTACTTCATGGGTACTGAAGGGATAACTAAACTCGCCCATTGGTTCGAGAGATGCGAAACGGTATTCCAAAGGAGTGGATGCTCAGAAAACAACAGGGTCACATTTGCCACAGGAACCTTAATGGATGACGCTTTGTCATGGTGGACCGCTACAACTCAAACTTTAGGTACAGAAGCAGCGTACCGACTCTCCTGGACGGAATTCAAAGTCAAGATCCTAAAGAAGTACTGTCCTCGATCCGAAATAAGAAAACTGGAAGACGAATTCCATGTCCTTGCAGTCAAAGGAATCGATCTTAGGGCTTACAACAGGAGATTCCACGAGCTAATGGCATTATGTCCTTCTATCGTACCAGATTTAGAGAAAACTCTGGAGAAGTATATTGAAGGTCTTCCCCGGAATATTGAAGGAAACGTCACAGCATCCAACCCACCATCACTAGAAGTCGCAATGGAGCTAGCACAAAAACTCCTAGACCGCGAAATCAAGTGCAACGAACTCAAAAGAAAGCTCGATGACAGGAGAACCACCCACCATCAAAACCAAAATCACTACCACAACGGCCATCGCAACAACAACCATCACCACAACAACAACAACTACAACAGGATCAACCAACAACAACACCAGAACAAGAACCCACATCGTCAACAGCAGAACCAACGACAAGAACCTCCTAAGATATTTACGGCAACCAATGGCAATGGGTACCAAGGTATTAAGCCACAGTACAACCGATGCAAGCTTCATCACAATGGTGCTTGTACAGTAAAATGCCATAAATGCCAAAGGATAGGTCATGCCACAAAAGATTGTAGGGCCCTTGCTACCGGCAGCAACCTACAACCAATAGCACCAACATGTTACTCATGCGGAGAAACTGGACACTTCAAGAACCGCTGTCCAAAAGGAAATGGTCAGAACACTGCACGAGCAAGAGCATACGTGATGGGAAATGAAAATGAACCACAAAACCCCGACGTTGTCACGGGTACGTTCTTATTAAATCATCATAATGCTAGAGTATTATTTGATTCTGGAGCAGATAAGAGCTTCGTGTCAGATACGTTTGCCCCTTTCATTAACTCTAACCCTTCTAAGCTAAACACCACATACGAGATAGAAATGGCCAATGGGAACTTAATTAGCACCAACTCTGTTTTAAGAAATTGTACCTTAACCCTCGTAGGAGAATCTTTTCCTATTGACCTGATACCTGTCCAACTCGGTAGTTTTGATGCTATCATCGGAATGGATTGGTTATCCAAACATCATGCTAAGATTCATTGTGACGAGAAAGCCATACACATTCCTTTTAAGAATGAAACCCTCGTTATCCATGGCGACAAGAATAAAAACCGATACGGAATCATCTCATGCCTCAGAATGATAAAATACATGAACGAAGGATGTCATGTATTCATGGTTCAGGTGACGGAAAGTAAGTTAACCGAGAAACAACTTAAAGATGTACCTATCGTTAGGGAATTCCCCGAAGTATTTCCTGAAGATCTACCCGGTCTTCCACCGACTTGTCAAGTAGAGTTCCAAATTGAACTAGTGCCTGGAGTGGCACCAGTAGCAAAAGCACCTTACAGGTTGGCACCTTCCGAAATGGAGGAACTATCAGAACAACTAAAGGAATTATCCGATAAAGGTTTCATTAGACCAAGTTCATCACCTTGGGGAGCCCCAGTTCTATTTGTTAAAAAGAAAGACGGATCATTCCGAATGTGCATAGATTACCGAGAGTTAAACAAACTCACTATAAAGAACCGATATCCTTTACCTAGAATAGACGATTTGTTTGATCAATTACAAGGATCGAGTGTATACTCGAAGATTGATCTAAGGTCGGGATACCATCAATTGAGAGTTCGGGAAGAAGATATTCCCAAGACAGCCTTCAGAACCCGTTATGGACACTATGAATTTCAGGTAATGCCATTTGGTCTAACGAACGCACCCGCCGTGTTTATGGACCTAATGAACCGAGTATGCAAGCCATATTTGGACAAATTCGTGATAGTATTCATAGACGACATACTGATCTACTCTCGTAACAAAGAAGAACATGCCAATCATTTGAGAACTATCCTAGAGTTACTTAGGAAAGAAAAGTTGTACGCGAAATTCTCAAAATGTGACTTTTGGATTCCCACGGTGCAATTTTTGGGACACGTAATCAATAGTCAAGGTATCCACGTGGATCCAGTAAAGATAGAAGCAGTTAAAGAATGGTCATCACCTACAACTCCCACAGAAGTACGTCAATTTTTAGGTCTTGCAGGTTACTACCAGAGATTTATTGAAGGTTTCTCTAAGATCTCAAAACCATTGACCAAGTTGACCCAAAAGAACGAAAAGTACGTCTGGGGACAAGAAGCAGAATCAGCCTTCCAACTGTTAAAACAAAAGCTTTGTGAAGCTTCAATACTAGCATTACCCGAAGGAAGCAAAGATTTCGTGCTATATTGTGACGCTTCGTACCATGGTTTAGGTGCAGTTTTGATACAACGGGATAAGGTAATAGCTTATGCCTCACGTCAACTGAAGAAACATGAGGAAAATTACACAACCCATGATCTAGAACTAGGAGCAATAGTATTCGCTCTCAAGTTATGGAGACACTATCTATACGGCACTAAGTGTATCGTGTTTACAGATCACAAAAGTCTCCAACACATCCTAGATCAAAAGGATTTAAACATGAGACAACGCCGTTGGTTAGAATTGCTTAGTGATTATGATTGTGAAATCCGTTATCACCCAGGAAAGGCTAATGTAGTAGCAGATGCATTAAGCCGGAAAGAAAGACTAAAACCTCTCAGGGTTAGATCGTTAGGCATGACTATTTGTTCACCCCTTCCAACACAAATCATTATCGCCCAGAGCGAAGCTCTCAAGAAAGAAAATCGACCAATTGAAAAGATTTTTGGTATGCCGGAAAACGAAAACGGATTTGTGAAAAGATCAAATGGAATGCTTTGTTTCAAGGAAAGAAGCTGGATTCCTCTCTTCGGAGGTATTCGTGACCTTATCATGCATGAGTCTCACAAATCAAAATACTCCATTCACCCAGGTTCCGACAAGATGTACCAAGATCTTAAGAAACTATATTGGTGGCCGAATATGAAAGCCGACATCGCTGAGTACGTCAGTAAATGTCTAACATGTTCAAGAGTAAAAGCAGAATACCAGAAACCCTCCGGATTACTCACTCAACCTGAACTCCCCATGTGGAAATGGGAACGTATTACAATGGACTTCATCACCAAACTTCCTAAAACCTCTACTGGCTACGATACGATATGGGTTGTCGTTGATCGTCTCACCAAGTCAGCTCATTTCCTACCAATCAAAGAAACTGATGAAATGAACACACTTGCTCAGATATATCTGAAAGAAATTGTGTCATGACATGGAGTGCCGATTTCTATTATATCAGATCGTGACAGTCGTTTCACGTCTCATTTTTGGAAATCATTGCAAAAAGCTTTAGGAACAAAGCTGGATATGAGCACAGCTTATCACCCACAAACCGATGGTCAAAGTGAGAGAACTATACAAACCTTAGAAGATATGCTACGCGCTTGTGTCATAGACTTCGGAAAAGGTTGGGACAAACACTTACCATTGGCAGAATTCTCATACAACAACAGTTATCATACCAGTATCAAGGCAGCACCATTCGAAGCACTTTACGGTAGAAAGTGTAGATCACCCGTTTGCTGGGCAGAAGTCGGAGAAATACAACTCACAGGACCGGATCTAGTTCATGAGACAACCGAGAAAATCATCAAAATCAAACAACGTTTACAAACCGCTAGAGACCGACAGAAAAGTTACGCCGACCTAAAAAGAAAACCCATGGATTTTCAGATCGGAGATAAAGTTATGTTAAAAGTATCACCATGGAAAGGAATGATACGATTCGGAAAGAGGGGAAAGTTAAACCCAAGATACATCGGTCCATTCAAAATCCTAGAAAGAATTGGACCCATGGCATATAAACTTGAACTACCCGAGGAACTTAGTAGAATTCATAACACTTTTCATGTGTCAAACCTCAAGAAGTGTTTATCCGATGAATCTTTGGTCATTCCATTGAAAGAATTACAACTTGATGACAAACTCGTTTTTACCGAAGAACCAGTAGAAATCATGGATAGAGAAGTCAAACAACTGAAAAAAAACCGTATCCCTATCATAAAAGTTCGTTGGAACTCTAAACGAGGACCAGAGTATACTTGGGAACGCGAGGACCAGTTTCGCACCAAGTACCCACACCTCTTCTCTTAGACACCTTTGGCAACCCTCCTAAACTCGAATTCCGGGACGGAATTCACTGTAAGATGTATGTACTGTAGCCTCTCGTAATTTTCCCAACGGTTAGTAAATACTTACAAATTATTACGTTATTTAAATACCCACTTTTGCGTGTAAATTTTTTTTTTTTTATATATTTGACTTGATATATAAATCACAACAGTAAATTTTGATTTATCTTTTGCTTAGAAACGTTGCTTGCACACAAACCTAGATAGTCTAAATTATCATGAATATATATATATATATTAAACTTTTATATTTTTTTTATATATACGTTTCGTATATTTAAGGTACAATATTTATATATTCCCGGAGCCTACGAAAATTCCCGAGATCACTCATTAATATTATTTGATCGTAACCCGACTCTCAAAACACACCAGGTGGGCCCCATTGACTCATTGGGCCTTAAACCCAACTAACAAACCAAACGGACCCTTTTATATATTTGTTTTTCTTTTCTGCTGGGCCAGACGAAACCCCAAGCCCAACAGGCTTATAAGCCCAAACGAACCCCCTTTATTATTATTATTTTTTCTTCTTTTCTTTCTTCTTTGGCAGCCTCGACACACCCACAAAACGTTCTCAATTCATTCGAATTCGACACACAACCCTATCAAATTTTTACATGTCTCAATTAACAACCTAGCAAGGATCTAGGAATGATAAAGTTTATTAAATAACTCGCTCGTTTGATACACTAAAATCAGCCAAAGTAAACTACCAAAATCTTGTGTGTATAAAACTCAAAACGTGTCAATGTCTTTCTAACAACCTTACAACTTCACCAATAGCAACCATTTGAACACTATACATCCTAGAAGATGTCACGAAGGAACAGGAAAGTGATAGACATTCCTTTTGTCCATTAGTTCTCGATTGGGCATAGTTTGAGGTGCCACACCTTGGAAACAAGCCAACACACAAACACTTGTGACCCTTTGTACTTATCCTCACCTTCCAAACTCACTATATAACCTCACCATGCAAACTCAGTTCCTTTCACAAACACATACGTATCAAATAACTATCATACGTGAAGTGTAGCCATCGAGTTGGGACAAGAAGTTTGGAACGAGTACGAGGCATAGAAGTGATCCAAGGAGGAACCAAATAGCTCGTTGTGAACCTTACTAGGAGTGAACCATTGTACCAATGATCCTTTGATCCAACTCGAACCATACGTACCATTATCCCCACCTTTTGAGGTGAAGTAAGCAAACTCGAAACACTATAAACATTTTCTATTTCTAGTAATATTAGTTTTACACGTTTACTTTTATCTTTTATTTCGTAAATATTAAAACGTAACATATACATTTTATCTATCGTACTCTATTTTAACCATGCTAGAAATTAAGAGACATAATGATTTTGAACTAATATTATCATACACGTAATAAATATAACACGTTCCTAATGTCACTTGACCCTTTCGTATAAATGGAAAACACTTAGAATATTTCTAAGTGTTGGAAAACAGTTTCAATATTGATTTTCGTACAAACACTTTGCCTCGTTATTTCTTAATATACGAACGTAACATATTATTATTTTTGGAGACACTAATTATTTGGTACACTAGTAAACAAAATATAAGAAGTTTCGAATCTAAAAACATTGTGTTCTTATTGAAATCGACATGTTTTGTGACCTCTTGGACAACTCGAATAAAATCTCAACACTTAGAATTTTTCTAAGTGTTGAGCAGTTTCAACATATGAAGTTTGCTCGATCACTTTGGTCTCGTAAATGAATAATTTGACACATGATATGTTCTTTTTAAAACTCGACCTCATTAACAGCTTATTAGACAATCACAAGACACATTTTATTCGACCTAATAAGTTTGCTTAGACCTTGTACTCGACCTATTTTGTAGCGACAAAAACTCAGTTTTTATAAAACAATATAAGTCAAAACGTGGGCTTATCTCAAGCCCACTAAGCCAACATGATACACTGGGCCTGGGAGCCCAACTCCAGTGTTTTTGGCATCCAAAAATAAGCCCAAGTCAGGGCCCAAACCTTTCATAAGCCCATTGGATCACAAAACGTTAACGGGCCTTTAAATAGACTCGTTAAGGCCCAATTTAGAAATTAAGTGAAAAATAAGCTAATAAGCTGTTGTAATAAACTTATTTGAATGTCCTGAGCTTATTTAAGAAGTCAAAATGTTGAACTTTTAATTTGGTGAAATTTGGACTAACTTTGCAAAATTTCTTAAACCGAGGGACTAAAATTGTCAAAATGGTAAACTATGGGTAGAAACTGTCAAAACAGAAAACTTTAAGTTCTAAACTGTTAAAAATGATATTTGGAGTTGAAAAATGTAAATATTGATGCTTTTGGACCTAAAATGTAAATTATATATATTTTGGACTAACGGTGTAAAATATATATCGTTAGGGTTAAAAATGTAAATTTTGGAAACTTAAAGGAATTTTCAGTAAATATTATTTTATAAAAATAATATTAACCTTTTACATATATAAACATATAATTAAACTAAGACTTATATAAACATAAACTTATATATATATACGATATATATTCGTAATTATAATTAAACGATATAACGATACATTATTTATTTCTTGTAAAACGATACGTTTATTTTATTTCCGTTATAAAAAAAACTAACTTTATATCAATCATCAATCATTTTTTACTTACAAGTTATATGTATATATAACTTTGTTTTTGAACTTTAAACATTTAAACGAACATGAGTTTTAATAACAAACTGAATGACTAATATTCGCGATAAAACCAGATTTAGACTATCAACTGAAACTTGCATTATCTTTTAGGTTGTGTTGTGTGAAGCCGTTTCCTTGCTTTGTTGAGACTACGATACCACTGTACTACTAAGGTGATTTCATAGCCCACTCTTTAACTATTTTCCCGTGGGGAGATACATGCTTAAAACTCGATCACAAGTCTTTTATACCGGGTATTGAAATACCGTCAGGCCAATGTTATTTGCTTAAGTTACTATTGTCAGAAGTCCCTCGATCATGAACCTTAATCACTTGAAGGGTGAACGTAAATAATTGTGGATAGTACTATTAGTGATTGACAATCCTCGTTTGGTTGTTGAAGAAAACACCAGGCGCACTTTATTGTTCTTATAAATAGGTTATTGACAAATACCTATCTTTGGGGGCCTATTACTTACCATCATAATTCATATTTATGATTGGCTGTTAATCGTTGAGTATCATGAGCTTAAGGCAATAACAAGAACATTTATTTTTTTATCATATTGATTGTATGTGATTACAATACATTCTTAACTTGTGATTCAAACTCTTAAACTCAAACCTATGAATATCACTGAACTTTATGTTGACTTTAGCATGTTTATCTCAGGTAACTAAACAAGACGGATCTGGATGGCACGGAGTGGGCAAAAGCATGACAAGAACCATAATAAACTACTTATTTTCCTTCAGAATAAAACACGTTCTTAACTTAATAATGTCTTGTATCTCAGATATTTGGTATTTTGAAATAAATTAAACTTTAATACTTCACTTTGTGTTGTCTACTATAATTGTGACAAAGATCCTTGAAGTAATACCCCGAAAGTCTTCCGCTGACATGTTAAGTCTTCCGCTGTTATTAACGACTTTTGGGGGTGTTACAAATGAAATGGAGGGGAGGGGGTATATATAGTCGTGGTAGGAGTAGCGAGCGAGTAAAGGTGGTGCTAGGTGTCATGGAGGGGGGGATTGAGTAAGCAGAGCTATGGAAGGTTGTGGCAAGTCTAGGAGGTGACTAAGATCAGCTATGGTGTAGCTAGGGGGCGGGGCGCCATAGGCCGGTTGTGGTGGTGAATGGCCGAGAGGTTGAAGGAGGTGACAAAGAGGTGATGCACCTCCTTGATTTGGTGCTTAGAGGTGATAGGGTGCTAGCTTGGTTCGGGAGAGGTGCTAGGGTGCTTGCTTGGTAGTTTAGAGTAGTATAGTAGCTAGTTTTTGGTTTTTAGGTTTAGTTTTAACCTAGTTTTTCCTAGAAAGAGTTTAGGGTTTTTCCTAGGGTTTGGTTCCTAATTCAGGGTCCTAAGGGTGTTTAGTAACTAATATAATGTCCTAAGAGGCTTATACTAAATGGTGATAACTTATGGTAAAGATTTGGGATAGTTTAGACCTATTTTCGGGAAGTTATGACCTAATTAGGGTTTCGTGCTTAAGGGACTTGTACCTTGGTTCTAGAGAGTTGTACTATGATCTAGGGGGTCTAATACATCCTAAGGTAACTAATGTAAGTCATAACTCATACCTAAGCCTTAAACACTCTCAAGTTAATTCAGATAAGCAATTAGGGTTTTAAAGCTAACCGGGAACACATAGGTGCATTTAGGGTTTTCTTAGCAAGTATGGTGTACTAGAGT
Organism: Artemisia argyi; assembly: GCA_030686995.1. Taxonomy (NCBI): domain Eukaryota; kingdom Viridiplantae; phylum Streptophyta; class Magnoliopsida; order Asterales; family Asteraceae; genus Artemisia; species Artemisia argyi. The sequence goes on from CM060699.1 coordinate 90,972,768, forward strand.
GATAGTTTTCTTAGTGAAAATATGTTTGTAACCTTGACTTGACATACCGGGATGTTTATATCAAGTAAACATGGTAGTGGTTGGCATAGGTGGATACGTGAGCTTGTCTAGAGGTTAGTTTGGTCATAAGGATATAATAAAGCAAAAATTTAGCTCGGGAAAATCCTATAGGCATTTCTAATCCTAGATTGTGCTTAGTGAGGGTCTAAGTTAAGTTAGTAAGGCATTTCTAACCTAAGGGGAAGTTTGTGGGTTGTTACAATAGAGGAGGATTTTCGTAACTTATATGTATCACTGTTTTTTTTTTCACAAACGCATTTAAGATACATCACATCAGCTTTCTTGTTACATAGTCCTTGCATATTGCTCATGCATACTGATTGTTACATAGTCCTTGATTGAATGATTGTGTACAGTTAGAGAGTGATAATAAGGGTGAAAGGGGATCACACTGGTAAAATATGTTAAGCCAAAAAACGTTTAAGTACAACGGATGAGAGTGAGTCTCTTATCTTGTCCCGTTACATGGGCAAAAAACAAGCACCTAAAGTGCAACAACCAAATCACTAAATAAGAAAGACATGCCAATCTTGTGACCTACCAAACAATATAATTATTTCCTACCACGACCTAGGAGCATGATATCATACTGGTCATAGAAATCATCCAAGTGCCCTGGTAAATCGTAGACATGAGCCGCATAATCATCAGAGAAGTAATCTTCAAGCTCGTAACCGCCACCTTTTGATGCAAGATACTTAGCTATAGGGTTATCCGGCTCAAGAACCTCATCCTGATCATTGTCAGAACAAACCACATGCCCCTACCTTAGAGAATGGGTTAAGCACCTTTGTTGCAGAAATACATGGAGAAGAAGAAGAACTAGACTTAGAATACAGAGAAGAAGAGGAACTAGGTTTCGAAGCCGCAACCTGCTCCTTCTCTCTCAAATCAGTCACAAGCTGCTCTTGTGAATCCTTACTAGTCTTTTGAGACCCATCCACCTTAGCTTCTTTTTTATTCAATTTTCTCAACAATAGGAGTAGGACAAGGAATACCACTCTCATCGGTATAATCTATAGCAAGAGCAACAAATAGGTTTGATGTAGCAACTATCGTCCTACTCATACTTGCCTCATTATTAATTTTCTCCTTATTAGCACTCGGCTTCTTCGACACAGTTACATACACCTGCTTAGGCTTAGAAGGCCTGAAATTAACCCCTTTACGGCTTTACCAATATCAATGCCACGAATGATGATATATCTACATTACCCCCTCGATGAAACTTTCCATACTCCATAATATACATAACCTATTGTATTTGGTAGGACAATATTCAACATGTTCACATGTTTTTCGGACAAAACAACAATGCCTTAACCTAGCGTTGGTTTACTAAGCTTGCATTAAGTTCATGTAGAATGTCAACATTACATTAGTTGCACAAAACATCATATATGACATCCTACTATACAAGGTTTTATTAGCAGTTATATATAGTCAATTATAAATGGGTTTTACAAGCTGCATACTATAAATTTGGTATATGTGAAAAGGTTTCTTCGGTTGGAGACCATTAAAAAGAAAAAAAACATATCTAAATGAACATATTTTTAAGATGGTTCGGCGTATACTAATTCGTCATCCACTCTTGAAGTTTCTATCGAGTTTTGTTTTCTTTTAATAGTAATAAGGGGAATGAATCCAAAAAGCAATTCATAATAAAATTACTTGAAATAACGATTGGTTAGTTTACAAAATGCAGCATGCATACAAAATCTAAAAGATATTTTAAGTTGAAATCCTCGCAGTTTGTAATTATTTGGTAGAAATTATCCTAAACCTTTTATCAGATTACAGTTTGAGTTTTCATGTCATTTAGAATTTAGTGCTGCCTTGAGAATCAAATCATAAGCCTCTTGAATGCATCTGTTAAGCTTCAGATGATCTATGATCCCTTTCTGGGTTCCTATTGCCAGCCTCAGCACGTTCATGTAACTCATGATGGTTACTTTACAGCTCTGCAAAAATTAACATAGAAGAAAATAGTTATTAATTTGAATAGTGTGTTGGATACAAATCAAAAGATCCCGAATTCAGTTATGTGCGTGGTACAAATCACTTATTTGTAGGAAATTGCAAGCTCTCACTAAAAAAGCTAGGAAATGGCGATACCTGTGGAACATTGAATACCATGCTGTAAAAGCCTTTTAATGTCTGATCACCTACGGACATTTTGTCAACGGGGCCAACCATATTCGTCAACCCCATGCTTGCATTCTGTTGAGTTCGATAGAGGTATTTAGCTGCAGCCTTTACAAGCGTAACAATAACATTTTAGCAACCTTACAATTTTAGAGGAAAAAAAAAAAAAAAAAAAAAAAAAAAGATGTATGCTTAAAACGTAGACATACCGATGTGCCTCTGTATTTTCTAATTGATTCCAGTAGCATTCCAGTGAGATATATTCCCCATGAATTTCTCTTTTGGCTAATAATATTGTGAGCTTCATAAACAAATTTTAGTGGGTTCAAGGACTGGTCATCCGATTGGTTTAGCTTCGGTACTGAAACCTGTATGAAACCAAACTGGTTTCCCCACAAGTTTTGAGCTTTCGGGCTGTAAAGCATTTCATCAACTGACCTGTAACCATCTATCAATCTAGTATTAAGCAACACCAACGATGTGGTCCTTGCATTTCCTGATTGACTACTTGTTGCCTCCATATATAATCTGGTTCCGAGGAAGACAACTCCAGTAATTACATCATTTATCGTCTGTTCAAGATAAAAAAACTTCTATTTAGATATATGACTTGAAAACCAGTAATATACTATATAGTTGTATGTGCAAGCATGTCCCAAAGGTTTGTGAACACGATTTACGAGATTTTAGTTTTGCTATGAGTATATAACCCATACAAACCACTTTTGCTGCACAACCAACGACACTCTGTTTGGAATGATATAGTTTATATACCTTCTGCCCAGCCCACATATACTTTTACGATGTATCTGGTTTGTTCAGAAACATTGGCGGTATTTATAAATCAATCTATTTAGGTAAAGTGTATATATCGTGTGGACCTAGTTAGTTACTATGACTTTTGTTTAACCGTTCACCGGTTAAATTAATGAGATTGAGAAAGATTAGTATGTACCACGTCAAGGCTCGATTTTATTTGTTTAATCTGATCCAGTGAGAATGTTAATGTCGTTACTTCAATTGGCTTGAACTCTACCCCTTCTTCCCCTGACCGAATTGGTGACCGATCATCTTCCAAGAAATTACTTTTCAAAACACTATCAGCCAAATCCAGAACCGTATTCTTGACAGCAGTTAAAACATGTGGTACACGGCTAATTAAGCTCTTTATACCAGTATCTGATGTAGGTGTAAGTCGGAACTTTGGAAATGTCAAGGGGATAGAAGGGTCGTCAGCTCTTTGTAGGCAGGAGAGAACGACTCCCATTAGAGAATAACCATCACCAAGTGCATGGTGAAGTTTGAACAAAGCGGTTCCAGATGCATTGCTTGTAGGGTATTTAAACAAATGGAGCTCCCATAATGGCCTTGTGTCTGGGAATGGCTCGATTCCTATCCCAGAAAGGTAATCACTAAAATAATCATCGTAAGATTCGAGTGATAGTCCATCAGGAAAACGAGGGACTTTGATATGGTCTTCCACCTTTAGTTCCACTCGCTTCCAACGCTTCTCGCCATTCTCACCTTCAACCTGTTCACATAATTAGCAGCTAGTTCTGATATTACTCTTTTAAAATAACTGCAAGATATAACATATGTAACTCATCTTTTATTAGGCCACCATCTAGCTACAATAACCTACTTTGGTGCTGAACATGGCTTACTATTAGCAGTACTTCAAGCAAAGTTACATCAATGAGCAAACCTAATATTGGCTAGTTTCAGTATTTTTCAAGAATAAGTTGAATTGAAAAGAAACAAGTCGGCTTTTCTACCTTACATGCATGTCAATAATCAGAAACGCCATAAACTCCATCAGAAACAAAATATAGCTAGCCGTAATGGAATTTAAAGGATAAACGTAAAATAGGGACGTAAAAACAGATTGGAAGCCCAATATGAATCCTACTTTCCTAAAATTTACTCTACCTAAATATGTTAAACGCAAGTCTACTGATCTACTAGTTTCCATTTGGTTTCATGTCCTAACACTTGCATGTCATATTAAATGTCTTCAGTTATAAATAATATATACTTCTGATTTATTTGTTTATCATGTTTTCAATCCGAGTTGGTTTCAAAAACAGTAACTTATGTCTTTTATTCTTTCTCACCGGAACGTAAAAGACAGACTATTTATCACTAGAGAAGATAATGAACCAGAAAACAAAAACCGTATTGTAATATTAATTTTTCTAGTATTAATGTCAAACGTGCAGATAAAAAATGAAAATAAAAAACGTCATCTGGATTTCAAGGACTTCAGAAAAAATTGAGTTAAAACTAGAAAATTATGGATCCAAAACTTACTCATGTAAACATGCATGAAGTTTTCAATACGGTGTCGTTTTTGATTTATTTTTTATAATTTTATGTGATTCTTGCTCATATACCATGAACTACATGTGTACTCGATCACACCAAAAAACCAAAAGTCACTATTGTTATCTAGAATAGTAGGTTTACCATAATTGAAGTGAAACGGGGGTTGATGCGAGAAAAGGTGTCAAAAAGTTTGGCTGCAAAGTCCGAGTCATCGATGGGATTGTCAAACTCAAAAACTGCGGTGATACAAACAGCAGGAGGAATGCTGAAATACTGCCCAGTCGGGCTAACTGGCTCGGATATATCTAATTCTTCCATTCCTCCTTTCTTAATCTTCAACTCCATTTTCACTTCTTTCTCACAATATTTTTTTTCAAGTTATGATAACAAGCTTTCATGCTTCAGAAGGTATATGCATTTTTTTATATAATAAAATTTTCCTTCCAATAGAGTACAATTTCAAACTTAGACTGCTGCAATAAATAATACTGTTTTGGCCTCAAAGAATGTATAGGTTAATGGAGTACACAGTTTTAGTTATGTCCATTTGGCTACCCCTATGAAGAGTTCAGATCATATGTACTAGTTACTATCGAACTAAAAGTTTGTTATCCGTTCAACATATTTCATGAAAGATTGGGAATTCTTATACGAAGGCAAACCTGCATATTGTAACACACTCCTTTGTGATAAATCTTATAGTTCAGAAATTTTACTGCAATTGGTAAAACACTGGATATATTTTTATTCCTCATTCCATTCTGGCATTCTCTAGTCTTAACTCTTAAACATATTTGAGTTTCTTAACATATGGAGTACATTTTAATGTTTAGAGTCTATACGGATTTATGGTCGTTGGTAAATTTCCCGATACTAATTGCTAATTTGGCCGTTGGAAGTGTGTCACTAAAGTGTGACCAGTAAATTAAAGATTCTTTCTTCCTCAATTCTTTTGAATATCAAACAACACTGCTCAAATAGTCACACACTTCTCAATTTATCATACACTTTCACGTACATTAACTAATCACACTCGCAAATCAAATTAGTAACTTATGACTTGTTCTATTCCATGTGGCATTGATCAAGATAACATACACACTTATCGCTAAAAGAAACCAAAAACTCTATATATTATAGGCCTTTTAATATTTATTATTCGCAGCCGGCATAATATATGTTCTAGATGTAGTACACTTCCAGCCTACATGCATTTTATGTTCATAAATACGCACTTTTTGTCTTATTAACTCTTCATTAACTCTGTTTCGCAACACCAATATCTTTCTAACTATTAGGGTTCGCTTGGTTTAAAGTTGAAAAAGAGAAAGGGAAAAGGAAAGGGAATGCAAATGAATGAGTGAGGTGGGTAATCAATCCGTTACTCCTCAATTTACTCTATAATGGTTGATTACCCGGGGTAATCAATCCTTTTGCACCCCCTTACCAAGCACAAAACAATAAGTGTGGTGGACCCTTTTGAATACCTTACCCATTCCCCACCCCGTTAACCTCCCCAACAAACACCCCTTAATGTTAAATTTTCCCAAGTCATAAATAGGATCTCGTCAGTTCTTATTAGATTAGTTGGGTTCCACATAAAAGAATTATTTGCCCCATCGCCATTACATACTACCTCCGTCTCACATTAAGTCGCGCATTAAGACTCCATTATAATTTTATAAAAAATAAAATAAAATAAAAAAATAAATAAAAATAATAATTTCTTCGACTTTAATTTAATATATTTTGTGCGTGTTATATAATATTTCATGCAAAATATATGAATAGATTAAGTTTTAAATGTATTTACTATTTTCATTTGTATAATTTTATTAAGTATTATATAACACAAATAAATATATTTCAGATCTTAAAGAAAAAAGACTTAAAAAATCATAATGGACACTTAATATGAGACGAAGGAAGAATTTTATAAAAGACGTGGATGCATATTTTTATCAGGGTGGCAGTGGCATTTGAATGTCAGAGATGTTCTTAGAAACAACCACTTTACCTTCATGTTAGGATGTGATTGTCAATATCATACTTTTCATACTCTTCATACTCCGCTTTGGTCGGATCAGATTTGTTAGGGGTGAGCATGGGGCGGGGTGGGCCGGTTTTATGGTAAAACCAAAAATCGAACCGTATATTTCGGTTTTTGAAAAATACAAACCGTTTGGTTTCGGTTTTTTTGGTTTCGGTCTTTCGGTTTTTGACATAAAATCGGTTCGGTTTTGGTTTTTGTTCGGTTTTTTCTTACTTGAAAACAAGCAAGTTAATCTTATACAAAGTTTACGATTCCAAGTTTCTAGCAAAAAAATTTAAACAAACATCAACAATTGCATAATATCCGGCAATCCAAAGCTTCGAAAAAGCGTATAAAACAACCAAACATTTTCTAAAACATAAAATGTTACTTTGCGGCTTTACACTTTTCGTTTGCAAAAACATTAAAGAAAACTATTGTTCGAAAACAAAGATATAATATCTATAAATATAACAAATTTAAATGTATAGATAATAAACAACACTATTTTTTTTAACGGATAAAGTTGTATACTCAAATCTTTAAAATTAAATTGCAAATTTCTTATATAGATAAAATTATATAAAAACATATATAAAGGTGGGGCGGGGCGGTTTTTTCGGTTCGGTTTTTCTCATAAAACCAAAAACCGCCCCAGATATTCGGTTTTTATAAAATTCAAAACCACCACTATCGGTTTGTTAAATGGGGTAGTTTTTTCGGTTCGGCTTTTTCCCTTTTTTCAGTTTCGATTCGATTTTTTGGTTTTTGTGCTCACCCCTTTGTTGTTGTTACTGTTGTGCAGTGGCATTCAATTGGGACATCAATTGACTCATACTTGGTGGTATTGAATTGGAAGTTCCATGAGTTTTCATGGTACATTGATTATATCATCTATATATAAATTTGTCATCGTTTGACGGAAAAGAAAAAAAAATAAAACACTCTCCAACTATGAAGCAAGTTACAAACATTACCTTGTACTTTTAGTTATTTACAATTTTTATATAATAAACGTTATTTATTAAATATCTAACAAGCATCTATAAATTTTTTTATATAAAATATGACGGTGAAAAACTCTCTAAATTGTGCACAAAATAGCACAAAATTGAAATCCTTTTGAATAGTGCAAGGTTTTTTTTAAAAGAATGTTGAACTTTAATATATGTTTATTACAAAAATAAAATAAAATCAAACTACACCAAAAAAATTAAGTATCTAACAATTTACAAAAATAACCCTTAGCTTTATTCTTTTACATAGTAAAATTAAAGGTTAATGAAAAAAAAATAAAAAATAAAACACACCTTTAAACTATGTAAAAAACTATTAAAAAACTACCTAAAACTTTTACTTTTTACAAAAAAATTTAATAACACAAATTTTAATTATCAAATATCTAATAAATGTTTAGTTGTTTTATTATAGAAAATATACCAATGAAAAGGTCTTTAAATTTTGAACAAAAATAGTCAAACATTGCATTGTTTAAACTTACGTACAATTCTATAAAAAAAATTAGTGATTAAAACTTTATTTCTGGTAATAAGTCGAATGATTACAAATATTTGAATTGTATAGACAGGAATAGATAAAGAATAAGAATTGCATTATATAATTTACTTGTATGAATATATATGAAATCAAATTATATAGACATGTGCAATATTTTTGGTGCAAAGAAAGTAAAGTAATTAGGCTATTTAACTGATCAAACAATATTTTCGGTGCAAAGAAAGTAAAGTAATTGTATAGACATGTGCAATATTTCCATAATTGGTATCAAGGCGGATCAAGTGAAAGCCTGGAGAAGATGTTTGATATGTTTTTGGAGATGTACCAAAAGGATCATCTAAAAAAGCAGACTTAAAGGGTGAAGCTTTTTGGCCGAATAGAAGAGCTCTCAGAAGGCATTAAAGCCTTACTAAAAATTGAATCATCTTCTGAATTTTCTTTGTTTAAAAAGGTGAAAAGAAAGCAACGGGGATTGAAGACTGTGACATAGGAAAGTCAGAAGTGGAGTGGAGTACAATGGTATCATCTAATGAATAGATGAAGAAGCTTCCTAATCCGGCTGTGGAAGAAAAGCTTCTGATTAAAGACAAGGTTGCAAAGGAACTCACTCAAGTTGATCTTCCTCGGTATTTTAATGAGCCTATATCGTCTCAACAAAAGTGTTATGAGGACCAGGAGCACTCTTACATTCTGGATACGACTTCTCAGCATGGAAAAGAAGGAAAAAGACCCCAAAGAGCTTTAAATGTTGTTGAATTTGAGGGTTATGGATATGCTTCTTATGGTGTTAATTTTTCTGTTGTCAATCGTGCAAGCCTTGTTTTACCTACCCGGAACTGATTGGTTACTTGTTGTGACAGCCAAGGTCTGAACATTGTCCACTTCCCTCATCGGGTTCCTCTCTGTTCATCATGGGGTTGTTGGGATAAAAGTGGGTTTGAGACGCGCGGGTACTCTTGATGCGAAAGGATATGGATCTAGAAGCCGAGATCAAAGCGTTAGTTCAAGATAAGAGCCCTTACGAACCAAGGCTTCTAAAGTTACCGGAGGGTCCATCATAAAAAATGGCCAGCCCCGCTCTTTAGCTGACTGATCCCGTTGATCAAACTAGGAAGGAACGTGTCACATTAGAGGTGAACGATCAGAGGTGTCCTCTAATCACTACGATGAGCTGGTCCCTCTTTTAGTAGACTCAACTATGAATATTCATGAAAAAATGAATGTCGGGCTCTTTCTTTCACATCCAATCCCATTTTCTTAATGCCGGGACTATAACAAATTGGTATCACATACCCGGGACTGTAACAAATTGGTATCGTAACTTTTAACGAAGAAAATTCAGAAGAGGATTCAATTTTTAGTAACGCTTTAATACCTTCTGAGAGCTCTTGTCAATTTGCCAAAAAGCTTCTCCCTTTGAGTTTGCTTTTTTAGACGATCCTCTTGGTACATCTCCAAGAATATATCAAACATATTCTCCAGGTTTTCACTTGATCCACCCATAACTATTGGCTCTTGAAGATTCTCATGTTTTCCTTAGTGCTTGAGGACAAGCACTCTTAATGGGGGATGTAATGTTACCAACAGGAATTACAGATTTAACTAGGATGTTTATCCTTAATTTGAATTGTTTTAGTTAGGATTGATTTATGATGCCTAATTTGTTAGTTTTGGTGAAATAAGATTTGAACTAAAATTGGATTAAAAAAAATGATGAAGTAGGCTATTAAATTTAGTCAAGAGTGTGTAGGTTGTCTTTGTATATCTAATTTGGATAATGCTTACTTGGCAATATAGTATTGAAGGTACTTTGTAGGTTGTCTTTGTATATCTAATTTGGATAATGCTTGCTTTGCTATGATGCATGTGTCACCTCGTTGGAACTGCATTTTGTAGGCACCAAAATATTTGAGCCAAAATTTTCTTATCATGTGTTTGGTTGCTAATGCTTTTTCCATTTTATTATTTAGGTTCAAAAAGAATTGGTGGGTAAGAGAAAAAGATACTATGGACTAGAAAAAAAGAGCGAAAAAGATGAAAAAGGTGTTCAATGTTAGAAGTTGAGGTCTAAGTTATCCAGCCTTCTTTGTGTCAAAAATCATGCTTTCCTATTTACCAGAAAACACTTACTATATTAAGTTTTCCCAGTTTCCATACCCTGATATTGGTTGTATTTATGTTGGCTCTGGCATTCTGATAAAGACGACTTTTAACACAAAAGGTGTCGCAATCATCGCCTATGGATCGAGTTACATCATTGGTCATCTCAGGGATCATCAACTTCATTGGGAAAAATTGCTTGCTTCATTTAATTGGATGCGTTGAGGTATGCTGCTTATTGCTTTTGTAGAAAGTTTACTTTTCTTTGCTTTCAAACTTGGAATAGTTTGATCATTTGAATGATATACTAGTGTGTATTAATTTACACACCTTTTCTTTACCAAATACCGGAACAAAATACCAAAAACTAACCAATTGTGCCAAACATGTTGTGTTTTTGCGTTTGTGATTATGCAGGTACGGATATTTAAGAAAAAGACAAAAATCATGGAAAAACGAACAAACACGAGCACGGGAATGGAAAGAGTGTGCGGAAGCCGAGGCCGGGGAAGAAATTTTCACCATTGGATCATATTTGAGCACGATTTACATAATCAACCTTGAAGAATCAGAAAATAGCAAGAAATACCCTTGGATTAAGTTTACTCAATTGGCAGATTTGGTCCTCGGAGTTTAACAAATTACAACCTTGGTCCTTGGATTTTACTAATTCTAAATCACATATAAACCAAACCAAATCATCCCTGGTCCAAGTTTAAGCCCAAAACCCCATCTCTTACCCCAAACCCATCACCAATTACCCCTTAACCCGGCCCATCCCCACTCCGGTCAAAACTAAAGTCAAAACACCAATTATAATATTACCCCGTACACTTACCCGCCCCCCAATTCACCTACAAACCCAAAAGTCACTATTTACCATGAACCCTAGTTACCCAATCTTTAAATTAACAGCAATTAAGGGCATAATAGTCTAATCAAAGGGTTTCTAGAAGCTATTGATTATGTCAAATGGTGTCAGAAGCAAAGTAACACACGAGGGGGCTACGTGGCAACGTTTGATTGGTTAGGACGCGTCATAATTTATGATCAAAGGGTGGATAATGATTGGTAAATGATTGATGCTTATCATACGACTCAGATTGGCTACAAAGAAGCACAACCTCACACGGATTGCCAACATGGCAATCCGTATGCTCACTCCTCATTTTTCCTATAAATAGAAGTTGTAATAGCTTTAGTTAGTGTGGAGTTTTGGGTAGCAAAACTCTGCCAAATTGTTTTCAGATTTGTAGATTGTTTCTAATTCCAATTGTAATCACATATTTTTTTAATACAAAGTACTTTTCATTGCTTTAATTACTGCTTATTCTAGTTTTTAATATTTAGTTTAGCTTATACTTCTGTTTTAGTATTTCAAATAATCTCAGTTTTTCATTGCTTTCAAAACCTTACTGTTTTATTCAGATAGATTAAATGTAAATCAGAAAATTATAAAAAAATATAAAAAGAGTTGTTCAAATTCAGTTTTTCAGATCTTGATTAAGCTTGTTTCTGTTTGTTTACACCTAAAACCTGTTTTAAATAGACTTTATGAGAATAGTTTTTCATTGTTCTGTTCAATTGAAAGTTGGTCAAAGTTAGTCAACAGTGGTAATAGATTGACGATCCAGTGGTATGATTGATAGTCCAAAGTGAGAAATGGAAGCATTTGGCCTATCCAAAGATAGGCTAGCATAGTGAACACCTCTCTTTTGAGCTGAGGTGATTTGTGGTTGTAAGTCCTTTTCATTTTAGTACATTTACTGCATAATCAGTGATTATGTGTTTCTGAGGTTATATAACTGTTTTTGATTGTTGTGTTTACTTCTATTATTGTCATTACAGTTATCTAGATCATTAGTTTAGGTATCAGTAGACTAAATCTCATGTTTTTTAGTATAATTGCTTAGTTAAGGGGTGTTTGGATCTGCCAGTTACTAGTAGTTAGAGTTGATTATTTGAGGTAACTTCTGCACACATAGTCTTACTTAGGATAATATAGGTTAGTAGTAGCTTAAAATTGAAAGGTTTAATCTTAAAAGTAAAAAATAGCTTGTAATCTTTACACTGTCTTTGATTTTGTTGACTGTGAGTGTTGAGCTTGTTGATTCAATTCCACTTATGATTGAGATTAAGATTTTTATGCTTTAACGTGTTCAATATACATCTAGTAGTAGATTTAGGCATTTGAAATTAGGATTGGTCAAAGTTCTAGTGTAGTTCATAAGTCAACATCAATTGGTACTCAGTTTTTAGTCACACTTTTTGATAGCAGCCTTAGGGTTAAATTTTGATTGGAAATACTTTTGAAAAGTGGATTGGTAAAGTTTAGCAGCTTATTAATCATAATCAAAAAGAAATTTTAGGTTTGGAACTTATTTGCTTATTGAAACAGTGATTGGAAGTTGACTGTTTGAGCATAGTTTCCCCCTGCACCACAGGTTTTGGTAGGTTTACTTGGCTCATTTAGAGTAGCAAATAGATGTTTTAGATAAATTTTTTGCTTCTTTTGGATACTCAGTAGTGTAGAGATTAAATTGCCACTATAATTCTAGTTTGTAGCCTCTTAGGATTGCTTATTTTGGTCTGACTATTTAGTAGTTTGGGACTATTTTCTGTTTTGACACTTAGGACTGCTATTGCTCTTCTTGCTTGTTATTTCAGCTTTATTGGTATATCTTAGTTCCTTATAGTGGATATTAGTGCTCTGAATTGTTCCTAGTTGCTGCCTTATTCTGTTTCTCATTCTGCTTATTGTATAGCTTATCTCATACTGATTATTGATTGCTTCTCATGTTTTTGTATTTCTTTTGATCTGAGATTGGTACTTTTGAGTTCATTAGAGTATATTGTACATGTGTTTTAAGTTTCACACAGTTTTTGGTACAAGTGCTTATTATTAAGCACTTGTATTAAGCTGTTTAGCACTGAATAAGTACTTCAGCTTATCGTTTTCTTTTCAAAATTTTATGCATACTTTCCATATTATTTTTGATTTTTTGTAAATTTTTCATATTTTTCTGAGTTGATTTGATATTTTTCTTAATTTTTCTTCATTATTAATAATTTTTAAATCAATTTTAATAATCAAAAAATCCAATAAAAATCAGAAAAAGATTTAAAAAATACAAAAATAGTTTAGAAAATTCTTTTATAATATTTTAGATTTTTCAAATTAGTTTTTTTAATTTTCCCATTATTTTTTACATTTTCTTTTATTTTTAATTATTTTTTAATTCCAAAAATCAAATTAAAATCATAGAAAGTAAATAAAAAGTCAAAAAAAATATTTTTCTTTTTCTTAAAATCCTTTTTATTAGTTTAAGATTTTTAGAATATTGTTTCACATTTGTAGGATCGTTTTTATAATAAAAGTCGCGTTTTATTTTGTACGTTACGTTTTATAATTACGTTTGCATTTCCGTTTTCACGTTTTTGACTTTTGTGCATATATAACTTGTACCTTGTGCATATTTCATCATTTTATTTCATATTTTGATTTTGCAATCACTTTTTCACTATTCACTTACACTACACGATTCCCAAATCGATAATTCGGAAATTCCATTCGAGCCTTCGTTGGGAGAACGGCCCGGGAAATATTTTCACGAGTATTTCTTCGGAATATAATTATATACTATAATTTGACACGCATCAAATTTTTGGTGCCGCTGCCGGGGAAGGCCGAAGTGAATCTTTGAATATCGTTTTGATAAATCGTGTTTTGTTAAGCCTTCCTCTACTTTGTATATATATATCTATAAAAATTGAAAAATTCAAAGCACTTTTTCTAAAGTGTTTAAAAAATATCAAAAAAATAATAAAAGTTACAGCCTCGACTCGACCGAAAAGAAGGGCGTTGTAAACCAAAATAGTCTCACAATATAACAAAAACGTAGATTAGTTGTTTATCGGATTATTTCAATTACTACAACCGATTAAGCGGGAAATACGGAAGCTAAGACATTAAATTGCTAGCTGAAGAGAGATCCATTCTTCTCTCCCGTCCCGTCGCGCGTGGTTTTGAAAGAAACGGTTTTCAATTAACGTTACGGTTTAAGAAAAGAAAAACAAAAGAAATAAAAAGTTTTTTGTGAAAAATATAAAAAAAAAAACAAAAATATTTTCTTTTCTCTTTTCTTTTTCATTTTCTTTTTGATTTTGCTTGTGGTGTATGCACAACCGTTCTTCTTTTGAGAGTCTTACGTCTCCGTTCTCTAACCCCGAGCGGGTTTTACGACATACGAGTCGGGTTCATTTCCTAGACGACGAGGAGATGAACCAAAACGAACACAACGGACCCCCGCCGATGGGTGGTCCGCAGCACAATGTTATCCCGTCGATGGGACAACAACCGGCATTTGATCTACGTCCGATGGAAGAACAACTCCAATCACCATTCAATGGTGTGAGGAGAGCTATTGTGATTCCGGACATCAATGCCAACTTTGAGATTAATCACAGATAACTCAATTTGATCACGGGTATATCCTTTCACGGGTTCGATCACGAAAACCCCTATGCTCACATCAGAAATTTTACCGACATTGCTGAAACCATAAGAATGTACCAAGTTCCTCACGATGTGGTGAAATTGAAGTTATTTCCTTTCTCCTTAAAAGGAGCAGCCCAGACTTGGCTGGAAAAGGAACCGCCTCGCTTCCAAGTTTCTGAATTACTTCTATCCTCCCTCTAAAACTTCTAACTTACGTTCTCAAATCTTTCGGTTCCAACAAGCGTTTGATGAGTCGTTTAGTGAAGCTTGGGACCGGTTCAAAGATTTGAAGGAAAAATGTCCTAACCATGAGTTCACCGACCTTCAGTAGATTGACACTTTCTATAATGGGTTATGTAATGCTGACCAAGACTCACTCAACTCTGCTGCGGGTGGTAACTTGTTGGCTAGGAACACGAATGATGCTTTCATGATAATTGAGAATAAAGCTCGTGTGAGAATGTCAAGGAATAAACCTCAAGTGTCTAATAATGGTAAAAATAATGATGAATTGGTTAATATGATTGTGGCTTTAACAAAGAAAGTTGATGCAATGTCTATTGAAAAACCAAACCATCAAGTCAATGTGGTTAGTCACGGTTGTGAGACTTGTGGTGGTCCACATTTGTATTATGAATATCCGGCCACCGGTGCCTTTTCTCAAGAAAACGCGTATGCTGCAAACGCGGGTAACAACGGTTATCCACAACCTCAAGGAGACCGTAATCTCCTCAGCTACAGTTCTCCTCATTATCTTGGACCACCCACTCTCGAACAATCAAACCAAGTCAATCAAGTCAACCAGAATCATAATGTGCAGAATCGTAATAATCAAGGAAATCAAAATCAGGGTCGAGCTAATAACAGTTTTCAAAATCATAATCAAGGGTTTAATCAAAACCGGGGCTTTCAAGGTAATTACAATCAAGGCCCGCCTCAAGGGAATTTTCAAAACCAACAAAACCATGGAAACCCTGGGAATTTTCAGAACGCTAATCATGGAAATCAAAATCATGGTAATTTCCAAAACCGTGGGCAGAATTTCAATAATAATCAAAATCAAGGTGTTATTCAAAATCCGTCGCCCACGGAAGATTTGATTAAGCAGTTGATTCAAAACCAAAAATCCTTTATGGCAAAATATGAAGAGTCAACACGGTTGTTTGCAAATCAAATCAGTGATATTAACAAACGTTTAAATGATTGACCCTCGGGTTCGGGTATTACTTCTTTGCCTAGCAACACGATCGCAAACCCGAGGGGCGAAGTTAAGGCGATCATGACTCGCAGTGGTGCTATATATGATGGACCCACAGCTTCTACTACCTCTTCTTCTTCGTCTTCGCCTAAGGTAGTGGACTGTGAGACCCAGGCGACAAAGGACCCGGTTCATCCTATTAATAATGGAGGAGCTAAAAACGTCCAACCTCCGGTTGTCCAAAAGTCGAAAGATAAAGAAAAAGTTGTTTTTGAGAATAATGTGAAATACAAGTCTAATTTTCCATATCCGTCACGATTTAATGATGAAGAGCTCCATGCAAAGTCTAAAAAACAAATGGAAAAATTTCAGGAAATTATTCAAAAATTGCACTTTGATATAAGTTTTATGGATGCTCTCGTGTTGTTAGGTCACCATTTTGTAAACACAAGTATGAGAAATGAGAGATGGTTGATTATAAGAAATGAGAGAAGAATAATTGCAAGAGTTTCCTTAATGTATTCAAATAACCAACAATAATAAAGTGTACATGAGCTTGGTATTTATAAGGGGAGGAGTAGGGCAACACTCCCTTCCTCCCTCTTACACCTTAACGTGGGCTTTCAAGGCCCATGGACTAGCTTACTTAAGCCTAGTAACATTAACATAGTGAAATAAATAACTAAGCAACCTATTACAAAAGGTAATGACCGAGACTTGACTAAAATACAAAAGTATGATCCCAACAATCTCCCCCTAAGGGTCGGTCATCACGGTTGCTTGACGTCTTCATCTTTGTCGTTGACTTGTGACATGTAAAACTCTAGACGTCTTCAAAATGGTTGAATGATAAATGCACTTTGCTCTATGTCTTTGTTCTTTGGTGATGATGTAGTGATTGTGTCATGAAGTAGTCTGCCATTCGTCACTCCTGCGTCTGTGGTGGTTGTCCGCCATTCCAACATACTCATACATCTTCGGACTTATACTTTCACGTGCACGAAGTTCCTTTTCATACTCTAAGATCTTTAGTCTTTATACTTTGGAGATTCTTCTTATTGGCGTAGAATCTTTCATTGAACTTTGTGGTGCATAAGATCATTGGGGGAGCTATAATTTGCATCAAGATGTATGTATGAGCATGTTGGAATCTACCATCATGGAAGTGAGGTACCTGCGAGTAAACAGTTAGCAATAAATAACCGGTACTTACAGATAACGAATTAGAGCTCATCAACAGCATATTGTGAAGACTCCTTCTAATCCTTATCCAGGCCGTTCCCATATCAGATACTCCCGAAGGAGCTTACGAGACCTACTAAGTAGCTCAATGACTGGGTGAGTCGCTGGGGATCACTCCACGACTGTAGACCGCTATGAAACCACCGCAAACACTAAGCGTAACCCTTGTGGGATTACCGAAGCGACCTGCTGTCAGGGCTGTTTGATGTTGACCCTGGCAGGATTTCCGTTCAATCATTGAGAAATACATAAGTAATCCTCTCATAAACGTTCTCGGCAGATTGCTATGATCTGCGAAGGACTCGATAATTTACAGCTGGTGTCCATTGATGTAGAACACCAGTTGTAGAAATACTAAGTGTTCCTAAGAGATCTTTAATGTATCTCAAGGCTCTAGACTCTGTAAGTGCACACTTAGGTTTCCTATGCGGAGACTAGGGAGGGGTCTCCTGCTTCAATATCAACTATCTCTAAGAGATAAGTCGATAGATTACACTGGTTCCCCGTGAGAATGAAACAAGCTCTTTTAAGAGAACTTGAGTGGTTAAGAAGTTTTAGTGCATTGCGTCACTGGGTCCATGATGACTTTATCTTCAATACCGGTGTTGTCTTTTGCAACAACCAGTAGCATACGTATTGAACCCGGTGTCTGCCCTAAGGTTGAACATATGGAGGGCTATTTCTTTTCACCCTTTTTCTTTACTTTTCTTTTTAATTCTTCAACTCCTTCTTTCCCTTTCATTCCTTTCTCCTTTTTTCGTATCATACCTAAGGACTTCTAATTCTAACTATGGGAGATGTCCTTGGGTAGATCCCTCCGGCTCTGGCGGATCATAGGACGGTTTTTCCTATCTTAAACACCTTATAACTCCGACAGTAGCCAAGAAACCTTTGATTGAAAATCTCTCAAAGTGTTTGTGATAATCAAATATTTTGGTTAACACTTTGAGAGTTTTGTGTACACTTTTGAAGGGCTCCCCCTTCACATGTGCTCATAAGTATTTAATAAATTTGCACATGCGGGAGGAGCAAGCATTTTGAATTGATCCACTTTCCGTGAACAAGACCGATTCGAGACACGCTTACATCACTAGATAAACTAGTTTGAAGTTATTACCCGGCCTGGTCAAGTCCACAGAAAGTTTCTCGAGACGGTACATTTCTACTAAGACAAATCCTTTTCGAGACACGCTTACGTGGTTAGTTAAAGAGATACATTGTCAGCTTTTAGGTGACAACTAGCTCTAGTAACTAACTTGATGTTATTACCCGTCGAGGATAAGTCTTTTCGATATTACTAACTTTTATTGTCTCGTCAATTCCTGGGTCATTTCTGAGTCTAGCTCGCACATGATACATCTTTTAGCCTTTTGGCTACTTATATTTTAATCACTTTTTCATTTTCTCTCCCTCAAAAATAGCATATAATATGATGTTTTTGACAAACTTTTTAGATTAAAATATGCCTTTTTGAGTCTTATGGGGAGATTTACCAAGAACTTCTGATTTAGAACAAAGTATTTTGTTTTTGACAAGTGCTCCCCCTCAACAAGTGATTAGGTCTTATTGAGGTGAAATACTTGTCCTTTTGAGCAGAATTATGAAAAATCATAAAACATTTGATTAATTTTACTCAAAAGTAAGAAGCCTTCGCTCCTTATATTATGATTGAGGCACTGATGCGTACCTCAGGGTCCTTTCTTTACAAGTTCGGGTTGTGCACTGTAATGTGTGCACAAGCCATTAGTTTTCTTTTAACAAAATACTCCCCCTCAAATAATGAAGTTTATTCGAGAGATAGTCTTCTTAAGCAGAAAATTGAATCGTATTTATGAAATACTTTGTGAAAAAATTCGTGAGATGATTCTGCTCAAGGTTTTAGAAAACACAATCAAGTATTGTACAACAAAGAATGCATGAAAATCATATTAGACAACAACCTCGAGACTGAAAATCTTTGTTTACCAAAATTTGAAATCCATTTGTAGGTTGTGTCAATCTGATTAAAAAATGTTGAATTCCAACGAGGATTGAAAAATCTTAGTTTCATTATGATAAAACACTCGTCGAATCAATGAAAATTTAAAACTCTTTTACTTTAAAAAGTTGTTTGAGACCCGGAGTCTCTCTTTTGAGTTTTAAAATCTGAAGAAGAAGATTTCCATCTAAAGTTGAACCTCTTGGGTTCTTTTTGAAAATTTGTTTTTGTGATGAATGGAAAAACTTCCGGTATTTGGGATGCCTAAATCAGAGTCATTCTTTAATCGTAGCCAAAGCATTCCAGATTATGAAAATTTGAAAAATTTAGGACAACTTTGCTTTGGTCTTCACACTTGCTTTACCGGTGTAAAACAATAGTGTAGAGTTTGGAAAGATTTGTTTCTCACCATTTTGAATCCATTTACCAGTTTAGCCTTTAAACACATTTTGCCCTTTGACCTCAAAATATGTTCCATAAGAAACATTTTGTCGAATGTTGAAATTTTGACTTTCAATAGGATGACATGTACTTGCACACAGAGAAAATGCATCAGGCACAAACAAGTATACAGATGAATCAAGAAACTCATTCTAAATCTACCAAAATCAATGTTGCAAAAATCGTGAATCGGTAGCCGGGCGGTCGACCACCCTGCAGCCTGTAATCGGTCAAGGCGGTGATTAATCGGTTTGGCATTTCCTGCATGTTTTGGGAATTTCTGGAGAGCAAACTAAAGATCTTAACTGATTCAAGCCTTCTATGTTTTCAAACCTCAATAAAAGGCTTCAATTCTGATTATGAGGCCCATTGTGCGTTATAAGTGAAATAAACGATCCCCAAATTAAGTAAAATGCCTAAATTTTTATTTTTTTAAATTTGACCGATTCGGCCGATTCGGCCGATTTTTGACCGATTCGGCCGATTTTTGACCGATTCGGCCGATTTTTGGCCGATTTTTTTCCCAGACCGATTTTTTTAGCCGATTAGCCTAAATCGCCAAGGTCTATGGCCGATTACCTTGGAATCGGCGATTAATCGGCCGATTTTTCCGATTTTTGCAACATTGACCAAAATGCTCAGAATTCTCTAATTAACACACAAGATCACAGATTAACTCATCCTATCACTCGAGATTTTCCAATTATGATAATGGTTAGGGGTTATGATTAGAGACATTGCACGCATTTTAGCATCATAATGCATGAATATTGTACAAATTAACCATCCTTGTAGCAGCAAAGACATCGAAATCTTAAACCCTAAATCACTTGATTTCAAACCTATGTTGTTTCTAATCGTGCAAACACACCAATCGAGCATACTTTAGTGTTCTCTAAAGCTATATGAAATAATAAATTAGACTAAACACATAAAAAAGAAATGCCCCGATCGATAATTACATTAACCTTAGTTTCTGATTATGCCTTTTTGACCGTTGAAAAACACTTGAAACATTTAGGGAACGATTAGACAACAACAATGAGGAAATTAGAAACTCACAATTATGGAGATAATTGAGGAAAAAATCATTAGTCTGAATCGTTGAGGTTTTAATCCTGTGTGCAACTTTTGAGAACATGTGTAAAAACATTGATTAGAGCCTGTTTTATTTTTCTTGCAAGGTCCTTTTACCAAAGTTTAAGACTTTCGTGAACTTTACTCATTAAAAGGTTAATTACTTTCCATTGGAAGTCCAAACTAGATTAATTTGGGATCGTTGCAAAAAAACTTCCTTTTCTCCCCCTCGACTTAGCATATATTTTGTGAAACCTTTCTGCACTTTTAATTCGAGAGATCGTAGAACCTTTTTGAAAATGAGTTTAAATCCAAATGATGAAGAAACATTTTATCCTTGATGAATAAAAAATGAGGTGTCCAAACTTCATGATATTGTGAAAAGTTTTCTCCCCCTCAAAACATGTTCCATTTTGACAGAGAAAAGCAAAATTTGTTTAAATGGAGGAACATAGTTTTGAAGATTTGAAGTTTGTACACAAAGAAAGAAGATTCTTTTTGTAGAAAAAGTATTTACAAAAAGACTTTGATGTTTGACTCTTCTTAGGTTTTAAGAAAATTTTGCAAATCATCTGGAGTCAAACATCACATACCATTTTGGTGAACTAAATCAACAAACCTTGATGGAGGTAATGTCTTTGTAAACAAGTCCGCCAATTGGTATTCAGTACCCACAAACTCTAATTCAATTTTACCCTTCTCAACATGCTCCTTAATGAAATGGTAGCGGAGAGCAATTTGTATGGCCTTGGAAAGATGAATGGTGTTGCACAAGATAGCAATAGCACACTTTGAATCGCAGTACATTGAGATCTAGTCAAATACATAGCCATAGTCTGTGAGCTAAGTTCTCATCCAAATGACTTGAGCACAGAAAGCAGACATGGCTACATACTAAGCTTTTGTTGATGACAGTGATGTACAATCCTGCTTCATTGACTGTATCCCTTTGTAACTAAACAAGATTTGTTGCGAATCACTGTGCTTTCTGCGTCCAGCTTGTTTTCTAAATCCATTTAAGTCCAATGATGTGTCGAAGGGTGATGTTGCATATTAGACGGATCCAAATTGCGAAAAGACGACTTTATTATATCATGAATGTTTGGAGTCAGTGCAAATGGATTGAAGAAAGTATTTCCGTCATAATCTGCAGGTTGTGGTACTGATTGTAGTCATGGATTTTCAGCTGATTGTCTGGAGTTGGAAGCGGTTTGTCCTGCTGTTGTTGGAGATTCACTTGGAGGACCGTCTTTCTCAACAGTGGTTGTTGAATATTCTCAGGGTGTGCAGCGGAGATTGGTAAGACCTCTTGAGGACGGTTTTCAATTAAATCATCAAACAGTTGAGTAAACAGGGTTTTCAATTCCTTGCGAGAGATTGACAATGTTTCAGCCGAAGAGTCCGGAAAGTTAAGACGATTTGTTTCGGGTCCTAAGCTGTTTAGCTCATAAGCCATTGTTGACGTGCTTTTAAACGGTTGGTTGTGGGTCCTAAGCTGTTGTGCTTAGAAACCATAACATTAAGCTCGGGTCCGAAACTAATTTGTTCCGAAGCCATTCCTGTTGAATCTGCAAAGAAAGAAAGAAGAGACAAAACAGAGAACATGGAGCCCTAAGGGTAACTAGGTTCCAGGTGTTAGAAGCATAAAGATGTAGTATCAACTATCTTCTTGACACTCGAACACACAATTCCGATGGTTTTCATATTTGTCTCAGCGGTTGATGTTGTGGAAATCACATTAGTTTTGGTGCAAATGTCTAAACTCTTTCCTGTAGGAATCCACCTAAGACCCATCGATTTGAGAATTCTACCCATGGGTACCCACCTAATGTTAGATCTCGGAGATGTTTTCCTTTTAGATGCAGTGGGAGCATCACTAGGTTGAGAAAACCTACGTCCTATATTGATCCACTTTTTAGGTTTCTGACTTATGACTTTTGGTTCAACGGGTTTATCTGTCTTAGTCGATTGAGCCTTTTCTAGTGAATTTCCTTTTTGAAGATATTTTAAAGCACAGACAACATGATTATTTACGCAACTACTCTTAGAAGCAAGCCAATTCCTATTAGTTTGTTGTTTACTCTTAGGTTTTGGTGTGCTACTACAAGCAGTGTTCTGTACTACAGTGGAAGGTATCACATGAGGTTTTGAACCTAGAATTCCATCCTTTTAAAGTAGCGCCTTTTTTCTAGCCTTTTCTAGATCATAGTTCTTGTGTATGTCATATCTTCCATAAGAATCTTTACTTTTAATGCTCGTATTAGACACTATTTTCGAACTAATCCTAGATGAGCCAAGTATAATCACGTGTTGAGATTTAGCAGACACAGATGCACTTTCCTTAGGCCAAGAATGTGGAGTGACTGGTTTTGTCAAATTGTTATTCTCAACAACTTGGGAGGAAAACCGAGATTTTGAAAATTTAAGTCTTTCAGATTTAAATGCAGTTGGTTGTCTAACCACTGATTGTTTTCTGTTTGTTTGAGAAGGCGGTTTCCCCAAGATTGATGGTTTTGCAAACTTAGTATCCACACTCTGGCCAATCAGTCTTCTTAATTTGTTTTGCAATGCAGCATGTGCAAACACCTTTGCTTGAATTTGACCTTTTAAAAGCTCATTTTCTTTAACTAATGTATCCACACGTTTACTTTGTTCATTCAAAGATTGACCATTGTTGCCCGAATTTAGAGATTTGTTTTGCAATTTGAGTTCCAGTGAGATGCAATGTGCCTCCAGTTTTGAAAAATCTTTATGAAACTGGGCAATGGTCTTTTTGAGAAGAATGTTTTCAGACTCAAGAGTTTGGTTTGATGTTTCAGTCATTAGATTATCAGGTAAGGACTCAGACTGAGAATATTTGTCAGGACATTGAACAACATTCTGGTCAACCTCTCCTTCATTACTGAAGTTAGGGTGCTCAGATTGTTGTATCTCATTTGCAAGCATAATATGATCAACAGTAGATTGTACCTCAACCATCTGTTCTTTGGCAAAGTTAGGTTCTGAGTCATAAGTGGGCTTGATATTAGCAGAATCAACATCTGTGTCATTCCCCAATCTCCTGCTGTCATCATTCCCCAATCTCCTGCTGTCATCTTGCTCTTCCAAATTTTTATCCTGATAGCCTGTATAACCGACATCTGCAGTATTCCCAACAGTCCTTTCAGCATTCCTTCCTTGTCTATCAACTTTTTTACCTTGCACAACAGCTTGATTCCTTATGTTAGAAGAAGAACGAAGATGGTTGTTTGTTTTGTTGGAGAATTTGCTGAAGGTACGAGCAATAATTGCTAGTCCTTGATTCAGAATTTTGAAATCCTCATCATCATCTTCATTGGAATTTGAATAGTATAATGCATCACTGTTGTCATATGGAACAAGTTGAGTTAAAGTCTGTTGCGGAGATGAATCATATTGGATCATGAGGTTTGAAGTAGCAGGTTGTGGATAACTGAAGTAATTCTGTTCATGAACATAATCATGATTTGACATTATCATCACATCTGCTGTATTGGCTTCCAAATCTGCTGTATTGGTTTTCAAATCTGCATATTCATCATTAGATGGAATATCTCTCATGACACTTGGCAAAACAACATTGAGATTACCCCCTTCAACTTCCATTTGACTAAATGCGGCATTGTATTCAACATTATCGTCAAAGAGTGGAGTTGAATCATAATCTTGAGCTTCCACATCTGCAATATTTTCTATATATACCAGAAATGCCATGCTTGGTTTGATAAGATCTTCTTCATCATCAGTCTCTTCCAATGTGTTAAAGCATTCATAGGTTGAAGTCATCATGCATTTGCCTTTATCAGTAGACGCTTGTCCAAGCTTCACAAGATTTTGCAGAAGTGATTGCATATGATTATTTAGTGTTGCAGGATGGTACTGTGGAATGAAGATATGCTCAGGTGCATTTGGAGGAATGAAGAAGAGACCATTTGGAGTGTAACTTAAGGATCCATGGTCAACAGCTAGAGATGGTGGAGCAGGGAGAATGGTCTTCAGTGGATTCATGCTTAAACAAGATTCAAGAATTTGCGTCATTCTGATGTGATGAAGTTCTTTTGTATGATGCATAGCTTCAAGATATTTCCACATTTCATAAGCACTGGCTTGAAAGTCCATATTCATGTAAATTGAGTTGGGAAGGGCTAGTGTCATGAACCATGCAGCTTGTTGGTCAGCATCGTACTGAGCAAGTTCAGTAGCATTCAAATCTTCATCAGTTTGTGGTCTGATAATCCCTGTTGAGTCAGCAAGAAATATCATTTTGTATGGACCATCTTGAATGGAATTAAGCATGAGATCTGCAGCAGGACGATCTGTGAGCCATTGTAGAAATCTCCGTTTCCAATAAGTATACGTTCCTGGTAGCAACATTGGAGGCCTTGATTCATTGCCAAAGAGCAGAATATGATCAATGAGGGAGCTGTGACTTTGTTGTTGATGATACTGTTGCTGATGATACTATTGCTGATGAGAATATTGGTGAGGAAGGTAATTGGAAGAAGGTACTGATTCTGATGACTGTTGCTGATGAGAATATTGGTGAGGAAGGTAGTTGGAAGAAGGTGATTGAGACATTGTAGATGACATTTCTCTCCCCCTTGATTGTTGCGACGTAATCGAAATAATCAAACAAAATGTCACACTCAAGGTCGAAATAGTGATTTCTGGTTTTCCCTCCAAAATAATTTGAAAAATTTTCTCTTCCAAAATTTTGAAAATCACTATAAAATGCAATTCTAAGGTTATAGAAAAAATTTGAGTTTTAAAAATTTTGCCGCCAAATTTTACCCAAAAAATTTGAATTTTGGCCTAAAAATTTGAATTTTGGGCCAAAATTTTCATCGTTATACCAAAATTTAAATTTCGCGTAAAAATTGAAAGTTTAGTCTCCTGTAAAAATAAAATTTTACTCAAATTTTCCTGCCAAAAAGATAGTAGAAAGAGACTTGTGTGAATGATGGATCTTGTAGAAGATTGAAATGTACGTTCCTTTGGTTAAGTTTAAGAATCCTTAGGCAAAGATAAGAATCTTACGCGTAACACAGTATCTTATGCGTAGGCTTTAAAGTTATGCGTAAAGGTTGATATTATGCGTAAACAGTGAGTTTATGCGTAAGATATACCTTTACGCGTAAGAATTAAGCTTATGCGTAAGAGTTTATGCGTAAGGTTCAAAGACCAAACAAATCTTTCAAACTTATCCAAGCTTGAAAGATATCCGTAGTCGAAGTATTCCACTAACTTATCCAAGCTAGGGAAGTACTGAGTCACCGATGCACGAAGAGAAGACCTTTGAAGAATCTTTTGCGTAGATTTCTGTAACTTACGCGTAAGATTTAATCTTATGCGTAAGATCTAAATTTTGCGTAGAAACTTAGGCGTAGAAAATCAACTTACGCGTAGGAAATGAAGTTAAGTGTAGAAAATGGGTTTTCTGCCAAAACTTATGCGTAGGATTCAAGGTTATGCATAGAAAAGGGGTTTTTTGCTTAAAGTTATGCGTAGGATTTGATCTTATGCGTAGAAAAGGGGTTTTGACCAAAATCTTATGCGTAAAAGGACAGAAAGTACTGTAGACAGCTAAGAACTCGTACTATGCACAAAACTAACGCGTAAGATGGTCAGAAACTTGTAAAAATCGCTACTTTTTGAAGAAAAATGCTTACAAATAAGGTTCTATTGATCAAATGACTTCCCCAACACTTAGAAAACACTAAATAAGTAAGATTTAGCTACCAAAAACTAGTTTTCCAATATCAAAGAAGCTACCAAATCGTGAGAAACTATAAGAAAATGTGAGAAAAACATAAAAGATCAAAACTTTATGCAAAAACTAAGCTTCAAATCACTATACCAACCTTAAAACTTGTCCAAGCTTTAAGATTTAAGTGAAAGAAACAAAGAAAAATGCAAAATGAAGCAAAAGAACACCCTAAATCCCACGTTAACTCCAAGAAACACACTTCAATCTCTATTAGGCGAATGATACCACTTGTTAGATCACCATTTTGTAAACACAAGTATGAGAAATGAGATGAGAATGAGAGATGGTTGATTATAAGAAATGAGAGAAGAATAATTGCAAGAGTTTCCTTAATGTATTCAAATAACCAACAATAATAAAGTGTACATGAGCTTGGTATTTATAAGGGGAGGAGTAGGGCAACACTCCCTTCCACCCTCTTACACCTTAACGTGGGCTTTCAAGGCCCATGGACTAGCTTACTTAAGCGTAGTAACATTAACATAGTGAAATAAATAACTAAGCAACCTATTACAAAAGGTAATGACCGAGACTTGACTAAAATACAAAAGTATGATCCCAACACGTGTATATGCCAAAATTTGCTTCCACGTTCAAAAATCTTATAAGTAATAAAGAGAAATTGCTTGAATTAGCCGAAACGCCGATAAATGCTCAATGTTCCGCGATTCTTCTCAAGAAGCTTCCCGAAAAGCTTGGTGACTCGGGAAAGTTTCTCATTCCGTGTTCATTGAAAGATCAAGAAGTTTATAACGCCCTGGCCGATTCAGGTGCGAGTATTAACCTCATGTCATTATCGATCTATGAACAACTTGGAATGGGGGCTCTTAAACCGACGAGAATGACTTTAGAGCTTGCTAATCGATCGATAACTCATCCAGTTGGAATTGCTGAAGATGTTTTTGTTCGTGTGAATTCGTGTACTTTTCCGGCAGATTTTGTTGTTGTCAATTTTGAAGCTGATCCGAGAGTTCCTCTAATACTAGGGCGACCGTTTTTACGAACCGCAAAAGCCCTAGTAGATCATTTTGAGGATACTCTAACTTTACGACATGATGACGATATAATGATTTTTAAAGCCGATGCTTCGAAATTGAAGAAGTACTCCATCAAAATTGTTGATGTTTGCGATTATTCCTTTGATGATTTTTTTAAAACTTTCATCTCCGACTCTTCCCCATCATTTCCTCCGACTAAGGAATATGATTCTTTTTGGGAAGAGGTCGATGAATTTCTTGCAATTGAAACGATTCCGTTTTCTGAGACTGACGAATCTTACTTTGATTCGGAGGGGGATATTATTTTTCTTGACAATTTGTTGAACGATGAACCGTCAATCCCTCCGGATAAAGTTAAGACAAAGATTGAGTTTACTATTGATGATCCTCTGGAGCCCGAGCTCGAGGAATTTTTACCAGACTTTGAGAGTTTTACCTTTGATACGACTGAGGAAATGAGTGGCAATCCCACTTATCATCCTGATTTTTCTAATACAACGTATGAAGCTTTTCATTTCGATCACTCGGAAGAGACGAGTCGTGGCAGTACCACTTCTCATGCTTTTATCTCTCTTCTGGAGTATGAGTCATTTCGTTTTGATGAATCTGAATGTGAAATTGAAAAGTTTTCTAAATCTGAATATGAAAGTTTCAGTTTTGATTTTGAAGTTGATCATGATCCGGGTGGAGTTCTTAAAAATGAGAGTTTGAATGAAAAGTTTATCCCAACCCTCCCGCCCGGAAAAGTTTGTAAAATAAGCTTAAATGATAAAATTCATAATTCCATAATTATGAAGTTTTATTTTGACGATAATGAGTTTTTCAAGATTGTTATCATGACTTTCTTGCCATTTGTAACATTTGGTGTGATTTCTTTTATCCTTCACTCCGTAGGGAGTGAGGATGTTGTTTTTGACCCTGGTATCGTTTTTAAAAGTCTTCAACATTAAAAATACCATCGGTTATCTCTTCGGGATGGAACTTTTAAATAAATCATATGTTTTCCAAAATATTTTGAATGAAATCCCGAGTGAGATTATTTTTCCACAGATTTCTCCCCAAGGACGAATTAATTCAGGGATCGAGTCAAGCTGCGTGACTTGGAAATAAAAAACAAAGCGCTTCGTGGGCGGCAACCTATGCTTATCCAATTTCATCTTCTTATTTTCTATTTTCTAACAAATAACGTGAGGAGGGGGTATCTTTTCTACTCTTGTGTTCCGTGGTTGTTTGGGATGTTTGTTAGGATTGTCCGCAATTTATGATGACTCTCGTGCTCGTTCTCTTCTCTCCGCTCGAGTTTCATTCATCGGTGCTTATTGGAAATCCTTTATCCGTGAATCTTATCGACTAACGTTTTCTTTGGCATAATTAATAAACGGCCTAGAATTTTGTTAGGATTACCTTATCCCGTAAAATATTGAGGACAATGTTTCATTCTAGTCTGGGGGAGGGTGAATCTTCGAATCGATTTTAACCTTGCATTTTTCACAATGTCGTGCACTCTCGCAACTCCGTTTTTCCACCAAAAATAAAAAAAGTGAAAAAAGTGAAAATTTCAAAAATTTTGAGAAAAAAAGTCATGAAAAAGTACAAAAAAAAAGAGAAAAGTTAAAGAAATTGTGCAAAAATATAGTAAAGTTTGAATAAGTGTTTTGACAACTTGTTGACTTTCTTGCTGGCGAGAGTAGGAATAAATATTTTGACTTGACCGGGCACGTTTAGCCCTAGCTTGTTCCCTTAACCAATGATAATCACATAAGCTTGTGCTAGTCTTGTACACAAGGAGCTATAAAATGCGAATTCTTTCTTAAGAATCTACAAGTTCCCGTACTTGACTTTATACATGCGCAACTTAAAAGCTTTCGCTAGTCTTTTACACCAGGAGCTAGAAAAAGCGAATTTTTCTTCTAGAATTTGCAAGTTTCCGTAACTGACTTTATATATGCGTGGCTGATTATCAGCTAAGTATTTGTAGGTTTCATTATTTGGAATCTTAAATTGCGAAGAGCGAGAAATGATAGAGTTTATTTAGAAGTTAGATGCTAAACGTGGAGTAGTGGTTCTCTTTAGAGCTCATAAGAGGTACTTGTGGCTTTTTACTCCCATCAGATACGTCACCCATATATAATAGATGTTCTAGGATAATTAGTGATATTTCGGTTTGAATAATATTTAGTTCTTTGTTTTTTTAAGAGAATTTTTGCTTTAAAAGTTGGGTACATATCAAGGAACATCAAAAGTAAGAGCAAAAAGTCAAAAGTCAAAAGTTGATTATCTATGTGGTTTTGGAGCTACCCGATAAGCTTCCATTGATGTTGAGAAAAAAGTCAAGAAAGAAAAAAAGTGAAAAATATGAGAAAGTATGAGAAAAGTGAAAAAGGTGAAAAATGAAAAAAGTGAAAGTTGAAAGTTGTATCGAATAAGAGTATGAATGTAAAATAAGTTGTTGGCACGTGAGGTGCATGTGTGTAATTCTGAATTGGACACATGAGGTGCACGTGTAGTACTCCACAACTTATATGTTTATGATGTTGTATGTACCAAAATTCCTTGATGTGGACCGAATTTCTATTGCAGTGGTTCTTAAGAGAAAATGAATAACTACTTATCATTTTAACTTAGGTGTCACTATCGGACTAAAAATATTGAAACGAGAATATATGAAGCAATTCATTTCTCAACAAAATAAAATATTGAGATACAAAACCTAGGAAATGGGAGTAAGGAGTTTCCACAAGTAACTTTTATGAGTAGTGTTAGCATCTAATTTGTAGATAAGCTGTGATCTCGTTTGTACGCTTAGTTTGGGGACTCGTGAAAAATCAAGGATGATGATTTTTATCCGTATGGTCACTTCTTAAATAGAAGTGTTTCTACTCGTTGACCCTAACAATTATTGCAAAATATTGAAAGTTCAACAAATCGTTACATGTATGAAGAATGAAAAGTCCAAAAATAAAAGTGAAAGTAGAATAAAGGAAAATTTTTGGAAAACGGAGCGTTTGCAGGAATAAATGATTTTGTAACTTCTTTTGAACCTCCTTGCTACTTTACAAAGTCAGTAGGAAGAGTTATGAAATTATTTATCCAAAAAGCGTGAATTGATCACATTGCGTGAGGACACGGCAATACCTTAGTCGGGGGGATTTTGGTGTGTATTAATTTACACACCTTTTCTTTACCAAATACCGGAACAAAATGACCAAAAACTAACCAATTATGCCAAACATGTTGTGTTTTTGCGTTTGTGATTATGCAGGTAAAGATATTTAAGAAAAAGATAAAAATCATAGAAAAACGAACAAACACGAGCACGGGAATGGAAAGAGTGTGCGGAAGCCGAGGCCGGGGAAGAAATTTTCACCATTGGATCATATTTGAGCACGGATTTACATAATCAACCTTGAAGAATCAGAAAATAGCAAGAAATACCCTTGGATTAAGTTTACTCAATTTGCAGATTTGGTCCTCGGAGTTTAACAAATTACAACCTTGGTCCTTGGATTTTACTAGTTCTAAATCACATATAAACCAAACCAAATCATCCCTGGTCCAAGTTGAAGCCCAAAACCCCATCTCTTACCCCAAGCCCATCACCAATTACCCCTTAACCCGGCCCATCCCCACTCCGGTCAAAACTAAAGTCAAAACACCAATTATAATATTACCCCGTACACTTACCCGCCCCCCAATTCACCCACAAACCCAGAAGTCACTGTTTACCATGAACCCTAGTTACCCAATCTTTAAATTAACAGCAATTAAGGGCATAATAGTCTAATCAAAGGGTTTCTAGAAGCTATTGATTATGTCAGATGGTGTCAGAAGCAAAGTAACACACGAGGGGGCTATGTGGCAACGTTTGATTGGTTAGGACACGTCATAATTTATGATCAAAGGGTGGATAATGATTGGTAAATGATTGATGCTTATCATACGGCTCAGATTGGCTACAAAGAAGCACAACCTCACACGGATTGCCAACATGGCTACAAAGAAGCACAACCTCTAGTTTTTAATATTTAGTTTAGCTTATACTTCTGTTTTAGTATTTCAAATAATCTCAGTTTTTCATTGCTTTCAAAACCTTACTGTTTTATTCAAATAGATTAAATGTAAATCAGAAAATTATAAAAAAATATAAAAAGAGTTGTTCAAATTCAGTTTTTCAGATCTTGATTAAGCTTGTTTCTGTTTGTTTACACCTAAAACATGTTTTAAATAGACTTTATGAGAATAGTTTTTCATTGTTCTGTTCAATTGAAAGTTGGTCAAAGTTAGTCAACAGTGGTGAACACCTCTCTTTTGAGCTGAGGTGATTTGTGGTTGTAAGTCCTTTTCATTTTAGTACATTTACTGCATAATCAGTTATTCTGTGTTTCTGAGGTTATATAATTGTTTTTGATTGTTGTATTTACTTCTATTATTGTCATTACAGTTATCTAGATCATTAGTTTAGGTATCAGTAGACTAAATCTCATGTTTTGTAGTATAATTGCTTAGTTAAGGGGTGTTTGGATCTGCCAGTTACTAGTAGTTAGAGTTGATTATTTGAGCTAACTTCTGCACACATAGTCTTACTTAGGATAATATAGGTTAGTAGTAGCTTAAAATTGAAAGGTTTAATCTTAAAAGTCAAAAATGGCTTGTAATCCTTACACTGCCTTTGATTTTGTTCCACTTATGATTGAGATTAAGATTTTTATGCTTTAACGTGTTCAATATAAATCTAGTAGTAGATTTAGGCATTTGAAATTAGGATTGGTCAAAGTTCTAGTGTAGTTCATAAGTCAACATCAATTGGTACTCAGTTTTTAGTCACACTTTTTGATAGCAGCCTTAGGGTTAAATTTTGATTGGAAATACTTTTGAAAAGTGGATTGGTAAAGTTTAGCAGCTTATTAATCATAATCAAAAATAAATTTAAGGTTTGGAACTTATTTGCTTATTGAAACAGTGATTGGAAGTTGACTGTTTGAGCATAGTTTTCCCCTGCACCACAGGTTTTGGTAGGTTTACTTGGCTCATTAAGAGTAGCAGATAGATGTTTTTGATAACGTTTTTGCTTCTTTTGGATACTCAGTAGTGTAGAGATTAAATTGCCACTATAATTCTAGTTTGTAGCCTCTTAGGATTGCTTATTTTGGTCTGACTATTTAGTAGTTTGGGACTATTTTCTGTTTTGATACTTAGGACTGCTATTGCTCTTCTTGCTTGTTATTTCAGCTTTATTGGTATATCTTAGTTCCTTATAGTGGATATTAGTGCTCTGAATTGTTCCTAGTTGCTGGCTTATTCTGTTTCTTATTCTGCTTATTGTATAGCTTATCTCATACTGCTTATTGCTTGCTTCTCATGTTTTCGTATTTCTTTTGATCTGAGATTGGTACTTTTGAGTTCATTAGAGTATATGGTACAAGTGCTTATTATTAAGCACTTGTATTAAGCTGTTTAGCACTGAATAAGTACTTCAGCTTATCGTTTTCTTTTCAAAATTTTTATGCATACTTTCCATATTATTTTTGATTTTCTGTAAATTTTTCATATTTTTCTGAGTTGATTTGATATTTTTCTTAATTTTTCTTCATTATTAATCATTTTTAAATCAATTTTAATAATCAAAAAATCCAATAAAAATCAGAAAAAGATTTAAAAAATACAAAAATAGTTTAGAAAATTCTTTTATAATATTTTAGAGTTTTCAAATTAGTTTTTATAATTTTCCCATTATTTTTTACATTTTCTTTTATTTTTAATTATTTTTTAATTCCAAAAATCAAATTAAAATCATAGAAAATAAATAAAAACTCAAAAAAAAATATTTTTCTTTTTCTTAAAATTCTTTTTATTAGTTTAAGATTTTTAGAAAATTGTTTCACATTTGTAGGATCGTTTTTTATAATAAAAGTCGCGTTTTATTTTGTACGTTACGTTTTATAATTACATTTGCATTTCCGTTTTCACGTTTTTGACTTTTGTGCATATATAACTTGTACCTTGTGCATATTTCATCATTTTATTTCATATTTTGATTTTGCAATCACTTTTTCACTATTCACTTACAATACACGATTCCCAAATCGATAATTCGGAAATTCCATTCGAGCCTTCGTTGGAAGAACGACCCGGGAAATACTTTCACGAGTATTTCTTCGGAATATAATTATATACTATAATTTGACACGCATCATATACCTAACTTATATCTACTTTATAGGGTTGAGGATCATTGCTAAAAAAAATGATTGTTTCATAAGCAAGAGTTGATTCAAACAAGGGAGTAACGATTTTGTTGCCAACGACAAATTAGTAGAGTACTTTAAGCCATGAAGGAACTAAAGTGATTTGTCTTATTTGCAAGAACTCAAAACTTAGAGAGAGGAAAATGATTTTGTTTAGCTTTTTATGTATCTTAATTTCAAAAATAAGTGTTTCATTTATCTAATAATAATTGCTTATTATTATTATTATTATTATTATTATATATATATATATATATATATATATATATATATATATATATATATATATATATCACTGGTACAAAAAGTTGTATTGGTCACGCCAAAAATATGTGACGATATGCCTATAGTCACACACATTTTGTTCGTTGTGTGTCACTAAAGGTCCCGCCACCGTAGGTGGCATATGGTCACATTATTGAGTTCGTGGCCTTTTCCATTGAAAAAGAGTGACAAAAACCCCGAATATGTGTGACAAATTAGACACAAGTTTTGTTAGATTAGTCATTATCAGTGACCGTAAACACTTTATAGTCACGCGAATATTTTTGGAGAGTAACTATTTTTCAGTCTTTGGCCACATAAATATATAATGTATGTGACATTTGAGATGATATATTAAAGTAAATGTGTGTTTTGTGTGACTATTTCCCGTCCTGTGGCCACATGAATATACAATAAATGTGACGTTTGTGATGATTTAGTCATACAATGGGTGTTTTTTTTTGGAGTTAGTTACATACAATTTAACACAAAGTGGCTAAAAGTGTGAATAAGTGTGACCATATGCTGTTTAAAGTGAAGAAATGTGTATTTTGTGTGACTATTGATCATTCAATGACCACATGAAGTTTATGTTTGCGTGGCCTTTTGTAATATTTAGTCACACAAAGCATGTTTGTTTTGGGTATTTAGTCACATACCATTAAGCAAACAGTGGCCAAAAGTGTTAATAAGTGTGACCATATGCTGTTTAAAGTGAAGAAATGTGTATTTTGTGTGACTATTGATCATTCAATGACCACATGAAGTTTATGTTTGCGTGGCCTTTTGTAATATTTAGTCACACAAAGCATGTTTGTTTTGGGTATTTAGTCACATACCATTAAGCAAACAGTGGCCAAAAGTGTTAATAAGTGTGACCATATGCTGTTTAAAGTGAAGAAATGTGTATTTTGTGTGACTATTGATCGTCCAATGGCCACGTGAATTTTATGTTTGTGTGGCCTTTTGTAGTATTTAGTCACACAAATCATGTTTGTTTTGGGTATTTAGTCACATACCATTAATCAAACAGTGGCCAAAAGTGTAAATAAGTGTGACCATATGCTGTTTAAAGTGAAGAAATGTGTATTTTGTGTGACTATAGATCGTCCAATGGTCACGTGAATTTTAGGTTTGTGTGGCCTTCGGTAATATTTCGTCACACAACGACTAAATCAAACAGTGACCAAAAGTGTTACTAAGTGTGACTATATGCATCTTTTAGTCACATTTAAAAAATTAATATATATCAAAACAATTCAAATATATATCAAAACAAATTCAAATACAAAAAAATTGGAATGTATATAACTGAACAAAATATAAAATTGGACATCCTTTTATACACCAAGGAATCCTAGTCGACTTACAATAGTTTCTTTATAAGTATCTATAATTTTTTCCATAAGCAAGTATGACGCGTGGGGTTTGCACCAGGCTTTACCTCTCAAGGGATCTCGAGAAGCTTACAACCCCCACCAGGCAGTGTACCTGATCAATGTAGTATAGTATAATGACAAGTACAGGGGGATTGATCGTTCAGCTTGGAATAGTGTCGCTAGGATTAGAAAACCTAAAGACTAGGTCTAGAGATGAGGGATGATTCTTTTTGTATTTTTATATTTTTTTAGAAAGCAAGTAAAAATCTCAGGTTTGAAGGATTTTGGCGGAATTAGTTGCTAGTCAACTAACCCAATACTAAAGATGCAATCAAAATAAAATACTAAAAATGAAAATAAAATGAATTATACTAGAGTTGTGACCAATATGTGGGAGAATTGTGTTTACTTAGATTTCACTACTCCTTAGATATCTTTTACACGTTAATTACTTGTTATAGTTGCGTGGATGGCGGATTGTATTCCTTAATACCATTCATGGGGTGGCGTACTTACTTCCCCAATCCTATGAGCGCCTACTTCACTCGTATGTCGAGCCGGCTAAGAAGCTCCTAACATTGGATCACTAGAATTTGCTCATGCATTAAATACAACCAATAAAACCTAGTACACATCGGTTCATATTTCCTAAGATGTTCAAGCATGTTACACAATGGAGATCTGCCAGTTTTCTTAAGCCTAACGTTGAAATCATTCAACCAATACAACCATAAACAAGTAATCAACACATAATTAACATCTAGGTTTCATTAGATCCAAGCAAACACAAGATAGATCTAGCCTAGCATGTTGAAATCAAGACAAGTAAAAGATATAATCAACCAACACATAGACATACTGATTGAATTAAAGAGAAGACTTATCTTAATAGCACATGAAAGGATTCAAGGGTTGAAAACCCTTGAAAAAGCTGTAAAATATGAGCTAGGGTTTACAAAGTTCGGCCCTAAGTTTCTCCACACAAGTCCCTCTCTAATGAATGAAAAATAGAAAACTATATATAGAGTTTAGAAGGTGACGACGTCAAGAACAAATGCCTGACGCCATCATCTCACCGCCAAATAGTTCCTCGGACTGCCTAGATCTGGGTCTGACGCCGTCATGTATTCTCCTTATGCAGGCCGTCACAAAATTAACTCTTGACGCCCTTGTTGTGATGCCGTCAGGTTTGCACTGGGTCGTCACCACTTTTACTCTTGACGCCGTCAGAATATTCCTCTTGACGCCGTCAGGTACTGTTCTCAGCATGAAAAATTAAGTCTTTGGCGTTTTCTTCACTTTTATGCTCCAAAAACGTCCGAATTGTTTCCTTTTCCAGATTTCACTCCCAAAGTACATAAAATCACAAAAAGGAACGATTTAGGGTAATATTTGATCAAATAAATTCAATTCCGGGCTTAAATGACCCCCTAAAAGTGGTTCATTTTTGGCCTCATCATATACCCTTACACTTGAGATTTGCTTGTCCTCAAGCAAATGTTCTTTTATTCTAATCAAAATACAAGTTAGGGGTCATTTAACACTAATATAAAAGTAATTACAACAAATAATCATTCCACTAAAGACCAAAGACAAGCACGGAGGTCATACACTAGCACCTCACAAATAGTGTTTGGATACTCACATCTCTCAGGTATAATAAAGTAATATCACAATATGGAAACAGAAAATATCTCTCACTACCTGTCATAGCAAAATAGATTACCAGAGGCTTGGGAAAGGATCAAACCTCCACCACATGGCGTAAGCACCTAGGATAAGCTATCAAAGAGGTCTTTTAAAAGGGTTGTAATGTTATGTGTAGGGATATGAAATACACGGTTTTGTTGGATATAGGCAGTCTTTACTGGTGGCGAGTTAACAATCTTGG
Source organism: Artemisia argyi (assembly GCA_030686995.1). Classification (NCBI taxonomy): domain Eukaryota; kingdom Viridiplantae; phylum Streptophyta; class Magnoliopsida; order Asterales; family Asteraceae; genus Artemisia; species Artemisia argyi. The sequence continues at coordinate 91,009,947 of CM060699.1, forward strand.
TTAATTACATGTACAATATGGCGTTGCTAAGCCAAGACTAGACTCGACTTAAGCTAATAAATGAAAAATAACAAAAACATAAAATGAACATCGAATAAAAAGGGATGGTAGTCCGTATGTCTTTTCTTTTCTTTTTTTTCTATTTTTTTCTTGTTTTTTCGTTTTTTTTTTTTTTTTTTTTTTTTTTTTTTTTTTTTTTTTTTTTTTTTTTTTGCATACACTCTTACCCTACCATCTAAAATAATACATCATAGGGAATGAACATTCCCCTTACACTTGAATTTTTACATACTTTACAATAAACTAATCTAATGACTCGAATTAAGAAAATCAAAACACTTGGAGTACTTTTAAGATTAACGCATATACGGGGGTAATAATATGATGTTCTTCCCCATTACTCCATAAAATAAGTATTTTACCCATGAGTCTCAATCGTCCCAAAACAATATGTACAAGGATATTGTGAAAAACTTATTTCCTAATAGTTTTGCTTTAAAACAATAAGCTTTTGTGAGACCGTTTATGAGCTCAAGGCTGTTAAGCCTTTGATCTAGGATTTTGGCTATGAAAACCATGATGATAATATTGACGGAATATTCTATGAAAGAAACAATACTATCACAACAAGGTTTTGCCAACTTTTCCGTTTGTTATTTCAACTAGCCCCAATGCTATGTGATCAAGTATAGCACGGTTTACATCTAACAGGGATCAAAGATCCTTGAGGCTAAACAAACCTAACAACAAAAGACCCCATGTCTAATGTTCATCAGACCCCTCGTCTGATGTTCCCACACACACTCATTTTAGATGCTTTATATTTTAACACACTTGGTGTTATTGTAATTTCTAAGTACGAAGCACCATGGAGGTGATGTTCACTTTGTTTCACTGTGAATCATGCACTCACCACCACCACGTCTATCTAAAGGGGTGTGATCTCCTTTTTATAGAATAAAGGAGATCATTACAAATTTGATAAGTCTTTGTCATCTACTATCTAGCTTATGACTAGGATGTCAATCAACACGTATCAATGTTTACAACTCACTTGGAGTGTACAATTTGATGACTGATGAAAGATATTATCTAAAAGATATACTTGACTTTTATGCACATAATATCTTCTTTCATCTTTATCCATTTGGTAGTATGACTCATTGATCAGCAACAGTGTCATTCAGCAGAATCCATCAGTGGAAAATGTTCTTCAGCAGAATCCATCAGTGGAAACATTTTGCTCTTCAGCAGAATCCATCAGTGGAAACTTTTTGCTCTTTAGCAGAATCTTGTTCTGCTTCAGCAGTATCTTTTGCACTAACAGGCTCTTTTTCTGCACTAGCAGGCTCATCAGCAGGAATGCACTTAGCGTATTTTGCTTATCATTTCAGTATTCTTCATGTTTCATTCTTCTTATTTCAGATCATCAAATCTATCAAATCTATGGAATATTTAATTCCTTACAGATATGACTCGACTTAGCAACCATGTAATCAATTAGATAGTTAACTTAGGGTTTAACAAATAACAATAATGCACTAAAGATGAGTGCATACACGGAAGGCTAAGGCGATTTGGGTGTACAATTAAGTGGGGTGTAACAAATTCTTCCTTTAAGTAAAATGCTTAAAGTTAGAAACGCTCGGAAGGGTGCACTAGGGGTTTCGTGTACTAAAATTGAGTACAACGCTAAGGGTGTGGGAAAAATTAATTGACTTAACTAGCCAAGTAATATGACTTAAATGGTAAAGTAATTATGATACGGGTTTAACACAAGGGTGATCCTAATGCCTCTTATCATGTAGTAAATCATACTACACGAATGTAGTCTCACTAGCGGTCTCGGGATACATCACTAACGCAAGTTCTAGAATCTAAATGCTACCGGTACACTCATAAGCACTAATAGTAAATGCTTTTCCTATCAAATCTAAAGGCGAACCTCACATATTTGGGTGGAAAATTTTTCTGAATGATACGGTTTTGTGCTAGTCATACAATCTCCTATCCATGAGATGCTTGCTATGGCCAAATTTTCACTCCTAAATGTTGTAAAAAAATTTAAATTTGGCGCTAAAATTGCACTAACAAGTATTTCTCATAGTTTTATTACACATCTACTGTCAAACAAACAAACTCAAGCGAAAGTGTATCTGTAAGGTATCATCATTTTACCCTCCCCTTACACTTAGGATGAACATTGTCCCCAATGTTCAAGTAAAGAATGTAAAAGTGAAATAAGTAAAAAGAATGAAATCAAATACTCCCCTGATTCGCTCGATATGGATAATAAGGTAGCCAGGTTAGATCTTCCTCCAAGAAAATGAACAATCAAAGCTTCACTTCCAGAATAATAATCATCTTCTTGTTATACATAACCTGTAAATCCTGAGAAAACAGACAAGGCAACCTCGCATAAAATCGGCGGCAATCTACATATACTAATAAATCCTAGAAAATAAAATAAGATATAATGCTTGTGGAATGATGTTTGCAGATTTCCTGGAGATTATAAAATTAATAATTCAACAAAAACTTTAAGACTCCATTAGAAAAACAAAACTGGTAAAATTTCCAGGTTTTTACACGTGACGCCGTCAAGAGTAAACTCGTGACGCCGTCAGAAGTGACCTGCAGAAATTCTTATGTTAAGTTTCCGGAAAATTTCTAGAAAAACTTGGTCCTACTTCATGGAAAATCCTGCAAAACTTTATTATGACTCAATACAAGCATTTGACTCTAACAAATACGAATATACATGTTCATTTAATATTGTGGAGAATCATGATCGGTTTGTTTCTTAAAAACATATTTGGGGTTTCCCCTTACACTTATCTTTTGCGAAATACCTTTGGATGATGTTAAGACTAAGCCAAACGACAAAATAAAGTATTTTCACTATTTTAGTTTGAAACATGATCTACCAACAATAAAAATAAAGCATGCATACGGAAACAAATAACAAATAAACAAAATAAAAATCACACAAAGCATGGGTTGCCTCCCAAGAAGCGCTTTTCTTTATTTACGAGTCTTGTGCCTAGACTCAAGTTCATGGGTTACCGTGTATCGCATATGCTCACATAACCAAGCGTGAGCCATCTAATAGTCGCCTCATCTTTCTTATAATCATCTCCTAACTCTAAACATCCGCGATAATACCTTTTATTCTTTTCATGAGTATATTTAAGCCCTTTTCTCTTATCATTCTCACTTAGCATTTCTATGGGCGGATACCTACTACACTTCTCCATGGAAAAATCCTTGAACCTAGGGTGTGCACGGGGCATTTGGTAGACAAAATCTTTATCCCCATCCGAGAATGTAATTAACCCTTCCATAAGTTTTTCATCAAGGTTGGTCAACCTTTTGAAAGATTTTCCAAACACAACTTGGGTTAATTTACTATCAATAAATTCTCCTAGATTCTCCATAACCATAAACTCAACAAGATAAACAAAGCTTCTTACAAACACATGCAATGACATTGCCCTAGAAGTAACATTATCTCCATTGTATTCTAACTCATCAACCATGATTTTATTATATTCATTACGCGAGATTATGTTCATTGGGAGAGATGAGTTAAGGTAGGCATTAAAGCTCCTAAATCCAATCTTACAAGGAAATTGCATATTGAATGAACTATCACTCTCAATCCTTGTTCTAGGGTCGACATACCTGAGAGGGTTCACTTCATCTTCCATCATATCCTCATTAATCACATCACCATCATTAAGTTCCTCATCGGAGTCTGAATAGTAAAAAGGACTAGCCCTATGGTCATCAACGTGGTCAGACTCCTCTAACTCAGAATTATCGTCAAAGTGGTGGTTAGGCGAGAGGTTAGGTGGGTTCTCATTTTCCACTAAAGGGATTGGGGTGGGCATTTGGAAAATCCTACGACGAAAAACACGAATAACAGGAATCAAACGATCAATGTTATTGTTATCCATCGGGATAGTTTACGAACAAAGGAAACAAAAAATAAGATAGACTAAAGAGAACCTAAAAATAAAATAAAATCTTACTAGAAAGGAATCTAGCAAGTAGACCTAATAAAAAGAGATTCTAACCTAAACAATAACTATTCCCCAGGCTGCAGTGCCAAAAACTTGATGCGTGTGGTTTGCACCAGGCTTTACCTCTCAAGGGATCTCGAGAAGCTTACAACCCCCACCAGGCAGTGTACCTGATCGATGTAGTATAATATAATGACAAGTACCGGGGGATTGATCGTTCAGCTAGGAATAGTGTCGCTAGGATTAGAAAACCTAAAGACTAGGTCTAGAGATGAGGGATGATTTTTTTTGTATTTTTATATTTTTTTAGAAAGTAAGTAAAAATCTCGTGTTTGAAGGATTTTGGCGGAATTAGTTGCTAGTCAACTAACCCAATACTAAAGATGCAATCAAAATAAAATACTAAAAATGAAAATAAACTAAATTATACTAGAGTTGTGAGCAATATGTGGGAGAATTGTGTTTACTTAGATTTCACTACTCCCTAGATATCTTTTACACGTTAATTACTTGTTATAGTTGCGTGGATGACGGATTGTATTCCTTAATACCATTCATGGGGTGGCGTACTTACTTCCCCAATCCTATGAGCGCCTACTTCACTCCTATGTCGAGCCGGCTAAGAAGCTCCTAACATGGGATCACTAGAATTTGCTCATGCATTAAATACAACCAATAAAACCTAGTACACATCGGTTCATGTTTCCTAAGACGTTCAAGCATGTTACACAATGGAGATCTGCCAGTTTTCTTAAGCCTAACATTGAAATCATTCATCCAATACAACCATAAACAAGTAATCAACACATAATTAACAGCTAGGTTTCATTAGATCCAAGCAAACACAAGATAGATCTAGCCTAGCATGTTCAAATCAAGACAAGTAAAAGATATAATCAACCAACACATAGACATATTGATTGAATTAAAGAGAAGACTTATCTCAATAGCACATGAAAGGATTCAAGGGTTGAAAATCCTTGAAAAAGCTGTAAAATACGAGCTAGGGTTTACAAAGTTCGGCCCTAGGTTTCTCCACACAAGTCCCTCTCTAATGAATGAAAAACAGAAAACTATATATAGAGTTTAGAAGGTGACGGCGTCAAGAACAAATGTCTGACGCCGTCATCTCGCCGCCAAATAGTTCCTCGGACTGCCTAGATCTGGGTCTGACGCCGTCATGTATTCTCCTTGTGCAGGCCGTCACAAAATTAACTCTTGACGCCCTTGTTGTGACGCCGTCAGGTTTGCACTGGGTCGTCACCACTTTTACTCTTGACGCCGTCAGAATATTCCTCTTGACGCCGTCAGGTACTGTTCTCAGCATGGAAAATTAAGTCTTTGGCGTTTTCTTCACTTTTATGCTCTAAAAACGTCCGAATTGCTTCCTTTTCCATATTTCACTCCCAAAGTACCTAAAATCACAAAAGGAAGGATTTAGGGTAATATTTGATCAAATAAATTCAATTCCGGGCTTAAATGACCCCCTAAAAGTGGTTCATTTTTTGCCTCATCATATACCCTTACACTTGAGATTTGCTTGTCCTCAAGCAGGTGTGCTTTTATTCTAATCAAAATACAAGTTAGGGGTCATTTAACACTAATATAAAAGTAATTACAACAAATAATTGTTCCACTAAAGACCAAAGACAAGCACGGAGGTCATACACTAGCACCTCAAAAATAGTGTTTAGATACTCACAACTCTCGGGTGTAATAAAGTAATATCACAATATGGAAACGGAAAATATCTCTCACTACCTGTCATAGCAAAATAGATTACCATTGGCTTGGGAAAGGATCAAACCTCCACCACATTGCGTAAGCACCTAGGATAAACTATCAAAGAGGTCTTTTAAAAGGGTTGTAATGTTATGTGTAGGGATATGAAATACACGGTTCATGAGCTGTCTTAATCTCTGAGCAGTACCAACTTTAACTAGCAGTAGTAACTTTTGTACTAGCAGTAGTAAATACTTGGCCACATTTTCTTTGAAGTTCATGAGCTGCACTAAATCCATCTAAGCAATATTAACACAAACATGATCAGCAGTAATTCAAACAACATCATGAAGACTTTTAATCCAAAACAATGAACATACTAATAAAATTTCCAGTTAAACTTACAAGTTTTTCTCCCATTGATCTAATCTTATCATCTGGATATAAAAGCCTTGAAAATGTAGGCTGCTGCATATCAACACATCAGGATGAGAGCAGGACTAGAAAATGTCAAAGCTCACAACATAACAGAATTAGATGAGCCACTGGTTCAACTATCTGCACAAACATGATAGGAGAGTTAACACTAGTACCACGTTAGTACTGCTGGAGCAAAGTTACTACTACTAGTATATATGTATATAAAACAGAATGTATATAAATGAAGCAAATATATACACAATTGTATTTCAAATTCAATAAAAATCGAATGTATATAAATGAAGCAAATATATATATATATATATATATATATATATATATATATATATATATATATATATATATATATATATATATATATATATATATATATATATATATATATATATATATATATATATATAATTGTAATGTCGTATATAATCAAATTCTCAACTATCAAAAGTTAAAACCTGTTGACTCTTCGCCGCCTTAGCTTGCTTTTGCAAGGTTTCACTAGAGACCAAATGTTTTCGCTTCGTTGGTACTAATTTTAGTCCTGTATTTTGTTCACTAATATTTGGTGTCATAGTTGGTGGTGTAACCTGTAGAACCGGTTTGTCGTGGCTCAAGCGTTTTCGTATGTCCGATAGTTTTAATAGGTTCCTATATGTATATATAAAATACGGTACATTAGTCATGTACGTAAAACTAAAAAAATCAAAGGTGGATGTTTTATTACTTACCACTGTTTACATTACTGGTACGTTTTCCAAAGTTTCAATGGCCATTGGAGTGGTCACCTGCAATATAAATTAAGAAATACAATGGTGTTATCATTAGAAAATGAAATTGTTAACAACATAAAAAGTGGCTTACATCTGAGTCTAATGCCAGTTTCTTTCTACAAAAAAAAAATATGGGAAATGTAAGAAACTAAGGCACTAATAACGCTGCATAATATAAGATTTGCCAACCATGAAACCGTAAAAATATACATTGGTTGGCTTTGGTGACTGAGATGGAGCATACCCATACCTCGAAAATGAAGTGTGCCAGAAAATCCATCTGAGGGAATTTTTAGCCAGGCATCCCATGTATCAACTGCACCCGTGAAAATAGCATGTAGCCCCTCCAAGAAACAAGTAACGTGATTAATGCTAACATAAAAGACGACAACATTAGATGTCCCAAATATAAGTTTAGCCTAAAAACAAACATACGGGTTGCATATCGAATCGGGCAACAAATAATATACAATTGGTTGCAATTGTATGCAGTGCCAAACGTTGAACAAATAAATGTCAAACATATTACCAAGCAAGCAAATGACTAACATTTGGTACAAATGAAACAGTTTGACAAAAAGCAACCATATTTGAGTTAATTTCCTATATAACAGATGTTATGTTAATCTTTTGATAGATAACTTACGCAACTGCGATAAGCAAACTCCAACTGTTCAGCAACATCCTCCCGGAGTGGAAACCAATCAAGACTCCCTTTACGAGCAAAAAAGTGGCCTATTAGAACACGTCGATTGTCTCCATTCCAATAAACAGGAAAACTATTTCGTCTTAATAAGTCTACCTGCAACGATCACCAACACACGAATTTATAATCAAAAACATGTTTTAGGCTAGTTTAATCCACGAAAATCAATTTAAATCGTTTTGTATTCGATTACACATTTAAGAAAATATAAATTAAATATGTGTTTGAGCATACCCATGAACAGAGTAGGATAGGTGAGATGAGGGTGATGGTGGCTCGATTGTGATGCTGGTGGTTATCTCGAACCAAACAACCGAAGCAAACAAAGTCTCCCATACAGTTCTCTTGTCTTGATGACGGTGATGGCGTGGAGGAGCGATGGTTGGTGGAACCACGACGAGATAAGACGGTGAAGTGTGGCGGTGGTGTGAGTCGGTTCTAGAGAGAAGGAGAAGAGATGAATAGAGAGAAGATAGATCTGACTAGTGTAAGTGTTAGTGTTTTGATTTTGGGGGAAAAATGTTGGGATCTTGAGAGGGAGATTGAAATTTTTGGGGAAAAATTTGAGATCAATCTTATATAAGTTCGACTCGAGTTATTGTTGAGTTCTCGAGCTTGTAAGTAATATAAAATATGTTTTTTTTTTCTTTTTTTTTGAAGTGTAGTAAGTGTAAATATTTATTTATGAATGTATCAAGCTTTTCGAGCTGAAGTCGAACCAAATTCAATTCTTAGGTTATATTATATTTCAATTTTAATTTGTTGTCAGAAAACACATCTTTACAGATAAATCGAGCTTTTCGAGTCAAGCTCAAGCCGAGTTCAAACTTTCTCGATCCCGGATAACATGATCTAGAGGGTGATGGAGGCTTGACTGTGATGGTGGTGGATGTGGCGGTTATCTCGAACCAAACAACCGAAGCAAACAAACTCTCCCATATAGTTCCCTTGTCATGATGATGGTGATGGCGTGGAGGTTCGATGGTTGGTGGAACCACGGCGAGATAAGGCGGTGGTGTGAGTCGGTTCTAGAGAGAAGGAGAATAGATGAATAGATAGATAGATCTGACTAGTGTAAGTGTTAGTGTTTTGATTTTGGGGAAAAAGGGGCGGGATCTTGAGCGGGAGATTGAGATTTTTGGGGAAAAATTAGAGGCGGATGTTGAGATCTTGAGAGCCTAATTAAAATTTTAGAGATTGAAAGCCTATCAAATGAGCTCGAAAGGTTTAATGAGTTGAGCTCAATCTTATATAAGTTCGACTCGAGTTATTGTTGAGTTCTCGAGCTTGTAAGTAATATTAAATATGTTTTTTTTTTTTTTTTTTTTTTTTTTTTTTTTTTTTTTTTTAAGTGTAGTAAGTGTAAATATTTATTTATGAATGTATCAAGCTTTTTGAGCTGAAGTCGAACCGAATTCAATTCTTAGGTTATATTATATTTCAATTTTAATTTGTGTCAGAAAACACATCTTTACAGATAAATTGAGCTTTTCGAGTCAAGCTCAAGTCGAGTTCAAACTTTCTCGATCCCGGATAACATGATCGAGAGGGTGATGGAGGTTTGACTGTGATGGTGGTGGATGTGGTGGTTATCTCGAACCAAACAACCGAAGCAAACAAACTCTCCCATATAGTTCCCTTATCTTGATGACGGTGATGGCGTGGAAGATCGATGGTTGGTGGAACCACGGCGAGATAAGGCGGTGAAGTTTGGCGGTGGTGTGAGTCGGTTTTAGAGAGAAGGAGAATAGATGAATAGATAGATAGATCTGACTAATGTAAGTGTTAGTGTTTTGATTTTGGGGAAAAAGGGGCGGGATCTTGAGCGGGAGATTGGGATTTTTAGGAAAAAATTAGAGGCGGATGTTGTGATCTTGAGCGCCTGATTAAAATTCTAGAGATTGAAAGCCTATCAAATGAGCTCAAAATGTTTAATGAGTTGAGCTCAATCTTATATAAGTTCGACTCGAGTTATTGTTGAGTTCTCGAGCTTGTAAGTAATATAAAATATGTTTTTTTTTTCATTTTTTTTTAATTGTAGTAAGTGTAAATATTTATTTATGAATGTATCAAGCTTTTCGAGCTGAAGTCGAACCGAATTCAATTCTTAGGTTATATTATATTTCAATTTTAATTTGTGTCAGAAAACACATTGTTACAGATAAATCGAGCTTTTCGAGTCAAGCTCAAGCCGAGTTCAAACTTTCTCGATCCCGGATAACATGATCGAGAGGGTGATGGAGGCTTGACTGTGATGGTAGTGGATGTGGTGGTTATCTCGAACCAAACAACCGAAGCAAACAAACTCTCCCATACATTTCCCTTGTCTTGTTGACGGTGATGGCGTGGAGGATTGATGGTTGGTGGAACCACGGCGAGATAAGGCTGTGAAGTTTGGCGGTGGAGTGAGTCGGTTCTAGAAAGAAGGAGAATAGATTAATAGATAGAAGATAGATTTGACTAGTGTAAGTACTAATGAGTATAGTACTAATGAGTTAACGAGTTTTCCGGTGGTGTAACTCATCCTAAAAATCCTGCAAAACATTCATTGTGACTCGATACACGCATTTGACTCAAACAAGTACTAATGAGTTAAGGTAGGCATGCATGCAAGTTCATGTATCCGATTTTACAAGAAAACTGCATGTTAAAGAGAGCGAGACTATTAAGAAAATGACATTATAGCTAGTAGGATCTTACGATCCCGATCCGATCATACGATCATAATCTTGCAAAGATGAAAACGATCCTGGGTAGGATCTGATCCCGATCTTGAAACTTTTAATACTTTTAGTTTTTATACTTTTAATCATTTTAAACTTATCTATACATCTTATAATGCATATTTGACTTTCTCTCTTCCAATTTTTTAAGATTTTCATTTATACATTTTAAGTAAATACAATAAATTAAGCTATATGTACAATCAATTTAAGCATTAGCACCTATACACATTGACAGGTCAACACTTATAATTAATCTATACTACATATAAAGGAAAAATGGTCAATCTAGAAAAAATGGTCAATCTTGAAAAGTGGAAATCTTGAAAAATCTTATTAAAGGAAATTATGAAATATAATTAATATTCTTATTAAAACACCCCATTACTTAAAAGTACAATGATTTATTCACATTGTACAACAAATTAAAAACATATCTACTAAATTAAATACAACCAATTAATACAAAACACAAACCGGGTTGACCCGGGACACTTCAAACCAGACGGGTTGAACCGGTTTAATTTGATCCGTTTTCAACCTAACCTAGCAAGTTTACCCGGTTTAAATCGACCAATTTTTCGACCGGAACGGTTCACCCGGTTGAACCACCCAGGTCGAACCGGGTTTCAAGACATTATGTTTAATTCCTAAATATTCAAACTTTTATTATTTTTCATTTATAACCTATAAACTTTTTTTGATGAATAAACTATTTGTCGCTATAAATAATGTATGGTCAAATCTTGAAAAGTGAAATCTTGAAAGTCAAAGGTGAGAGAAATGCATAGTATAATTAATACTCTTATTAAAACACCTCATAATTTTAAAGTACAATAATTTATTCACATTGTACAACCAATTAAAAACATATATATCAAATTAAAAACAACCAATTAAAACACCTCTTACTAAAAAGTACAATAAAATTTTCACACTGTACAATTTAAACAAGCTACAACATAATCTAAATATAAAATAATTAACACACTAACTAATGTTTTTTTACATATTATAAAAATTAATAAAACACACAATGTTGATACAAAAGTTGGGCGTACCTGGTTATGGGCTTATGCTCTCGTACCAATTCTCTTCTTAGCACTTGTTACCTGCGTACTAAGAAAATAAAACAACACCGTTAGGCTTATCGAGGGATTGTCTCCCCCGATTAGACTCCGGCGTGAGAGTAAGTAATCGATTTAGGGTTCTCGTGAAGAGTTAGGGTTTGTATGTTGTACCTTGAATGAGAATCGTATGATTCTATATATAGGGGCTAAGAAACCGTGTTTCTTGCTCCTTACTCTTCGCACGCGTGGTGCTTATCCGAGGTAAGGATATCTATTCCATGAATAGATAATCCTTATCGTGTACCCGGTGGGTTGGACTGGGCATTGGGCTTCATGAGCCCAAAGCGTTAATACTGCGGCACGTACCATTGTCATGGTAGCCCACTCATGGTGGGCTTAGGTGTGAGTAATGTCTATCATTTGGGTTTGTGGCCCAGATATAGGCTATACGTCATCATGTCCCCCCAGTCTAGTATGCGCGGCTCGTAGCCGCGGGTACTAGACTTAATACCTTCAGCGGTAAGCGTGGCGGGAGATCGAACAAATATTACCGCCTTTTTGTAGGTGCAATGCACCTAACTAATAATAATTTCAAAATGGATGCCTCGAAAATCGGGGGTAGTGTCCACGTAGCCCTCGGAATTCGGGAAAAAGTGCATGTACCTGTTCAACTTCTAGCCATACGTTTGCTGTGAGTGGGTTCCACGTGGACAGAAATTAGGGTTTTTACCACTCCCTATATAAGAGTCACCGCCCCCTTTTTTACAAACACACAGTAAAACACACACTTAATCACTATTCACCTTCTTCGAGAGCGTTTGTTGCAAATAAACTACTTCACTTTCGTAGGTAATTTGTGTGTGTCCCACTTAGTTTTCAAATGAAAATGGTTGCTCAATTGGAGGATTTTCGCTCCGTGTTGTCCATTGAGGATGTTACCCAGTTTGCGTCTGACTATTTCGTGCCTTTGGATGTACGTCCAGAGGCTCCAGATGTCGACGCGTGTATAGCTGACTTCCCCGAAGGGAAAATAGGGCTATACACGAAATTCTTTGAGTACGCGAATTACCGCGTACCCATATCTATTTTTCTGAGCGATTTGCTCAATCTCTATCGCCTTCACATCTCGCAGCTGCACTGTATAGGTGCGGCGAAGGTGTCGAATTTTGAAGTAAACTGTCGTTTACTTGCGATAGAACCGACCGTGGCCTTGTTCCACTCCTTTTACCACACAACGTGGTCAAATGGTTGGGTTTCTTTTGCGAAGCGCCAGGGGGCGCTTCAATGTTCTACGGAAAAAGTTGACGCCCTAAAGAATTGGAGGGAGTACTTCTTTTGGGTTGATGACGTGGTCTTTCCCTTTCCCTATGAGTTTTATACTCAGGATTCCTTACCAAGGGATGGGCGCCCCGCACCCGGTTCCTACAGGCTTGCTGACACGCAGACTCTAGATGCCAATCGACTGGCCATTAACCCCTATCCGGAGGAGTTTTTGGTACATGTGGGGTTGAGCCGCGCTTATTTTGGCGCTGCAGATGAGGTTCCCACTTTCTTAAGTGAGGATGGCCGGGGTGGGTGTTCATCCCTTGTACTTCATGCTTTGTAAGTATTTTATTCTTGTCTTCACGCCTTTAATAACTAATCCCTTTTGTTTTTTCTTGCTTTATTGATGCGCGCAGAGATGGATCTGTTCGCGGTGGTCAAGCTGGACAAGCCGAAGCAGGTGACCATAGGGGTGCGTCCTCTGAGGGAAGGAGAGCAGCCCCTGCTGGAGGCGACGGAGGGGCATTTGACCGTCCTTCCTGATGCGGTCCCTAAGGACACGCCACCACTTCAGGTGACGCCTGTCCAGAGTGTGCCGCCTGATCCGGAGGTGGCGCCCACTGTGGAGGTGGTGCCAAATGTGGAAGTGGCGCATGAGGAGGCGCGATCAGGGTCGTCCGATAGCATCAAGATCCTGAAACCTGAAGAGGTGTTGAGGGAGGAGGTTGCGCATAATATGAAGCGCAAGGGCGAAGCTGGAGCCAGTGACACCAGGAAGAGGCGTCGACACATCATCTGGGACGCGGAGTCGAATGCGGAAGAGACATCTACTTCTGGTGCACGATTGAAGGTTGATGATGTTTCTCCATTTCTGTAAGTGTGCATTTTTATCATCCTTCTCCCCTTTTTTGTTTTATCATATTACTTGTTGTAATATTTATTAACTGTTTTTTTGTTGTGTTTGAACCTAATGGATGAGCTGGCTGCGACCACTGCGCGCCAAGCTGAGCTGGTGGCTCAGCTGAAAGGGAAGTATGTTGGCGAGAGGAGTGTTCTTGCCCAAAAGGAGGAGGAGTTGGCGACCCTCCGTGCGCAGTTGGCTAATGTGCAAGTGGAGCTGGAGGCCTCGAGGGCGTATGCTGAAAAGATTGCTGAGGATAAGGTGAGCATGTTGGCCGACCTTAGGTATGCGAGGGCGAAGCTTGAGCAAATAAAGGCTAAAACTTCCTTGTCGGTATCTTATCTTGAAGAGAAGAGGGCGGAGCATCATGCCAGCGTCCAGGAGTTTCAGGGGCGCATCGAGAAGGCGATTGCGATGCAGGAGGAAAAGCTGCGCGCCCTCAGTATAGAGTATGATGAGGAGTTGTATCCCCATCTGATGTCCACTATAGCCGAGCGCAGGTATGTTCGTTTACTTGTTATTATAATTACTTTATCGTCGTGTTGCTTGCTTACACAAATTATCTTTGTGAATGCAGATGGTTGATTAGCCATGGGCTGCGCCTGGCAGCCTTGAGCACACTAGAGTCCGCTGAGGTAGTGGAAGCGTTTGGAAAGGTGGTGCACTGCGCGATTGCGCGTGGTCGATCGCAGGCCATGGAGGACCTTCATGAGGCCAAGCTGCTGGAGAAGGACTTGGCGGAAGTCCCTGGTTACAGCCCTACGGCCTATGATGAGCTGCTGCAGGCAATGGCGGGGCTAAAGGTTCTAGAGTTGCCGCACATAGGGAAGTTGGAGCGCGATCAAGATGACCCCATAGATGTGCTGATGGCGGGTTTGACTTTGCAGCGCCATCTTGGGGGTAACGCGGAAGAGGAATCAGATTACTATCTGAAACCTGATGTTTCGCAGCTTCAAGTTCCCGTGTTCGCGCGTCCTCGCGATATTCTCAAACCCTTTGCTCTTGAGAGGGAGATTCCCTTGAAAGAGGTGCTAGAGCGACATGAGCAGAGGGTTGCTGTGAAGAAGGGTATCAAGGGCAAGGCCGTGATGTATGGCATTGGCGCTGCACACCTTCCTAGATCAGATGGCGTGGCTGTAAGCGTTCCGACCGTGTCTATGCAGGATGCCATAACCTTGAGTTAGCTTAAGGAAGCGGGGAGTTCCGCCGCTCCAGAGGAGAGTCCTGAGCATCGCCATAGTATATAGGCTTTTTGTATATTTATGTATCTTTCCTTGTAATTTTTATTAATAAATGTGGAATAAGATACATTTTTGTTTTAAGTTCGTGACTTAAATATACTTGCATTGTTTGCTAAGTTTGATTTTTTAACTAAGTCTTTTAAGTGCGTGACTTTAAAGAATTATACTTGCATTGTTTGCGAAGTTTTATTATTTGACCAAGTGTCTTGGCTCGTTATATTGCTAAGCTCGTACGGTGTACTTGGTATATGCGCATCCGTCGTGGGGTGCGCACGCAAGACTTACCTCGACGTCTCGAGAGTAAGGCGCTTAGCAAGGATGCGTGATCCAATGTTGATGGGTTTGCAACCCTCTTATTCAACGAGTAAATTAGTAGGTTAACTTATCCTTTATGCCTTCGTGGGTCTTTAAGTGGTGCATGCACGCCATGTAGGCAGAAATATAAGATAAACAATATTGACATATATGCAATAAAGTAAAAATGCGCTATGAAGTTAGCTAGAAACCATAACATTTTATAAATACTTGCAAGTTATTTGAAAAAATAGAAAATACAATTCCTAGAAAAGAAAAGAAAGACAAACACTTATTGGGCACCTCGCAGGATGCAAGTGTGTTTGTGTAAGGGCCGTAGCCTAAAAGTAACATTTTTTGAGATTGCATATGTTCCAAGTGCGCGCTAGGTCGTGACCTTCCATATCGCGCAGCCTGTATGCGCCGTTGCCGAGCGCGTCTGTGACCTCGTAAGGTCCTTCCCATTTGGGTCCGAGCTTGCCTGTGTCTTCTGCGTGGCTCGCGTCGTTGGCGCGGTAAACAAAGTCTCCTGGTCTGAATGAAGTGTGTTTGACTTTTGCATCATAATACTTCTTCATTTTTGCCTTAGCCTTTGCTTCGCGTATAGCCGCGCGTTCGCGTCTTTCTTCCAGTATGTCTAAGTCTATGCGCCGTTCCTTGTCATTTGTCGTGACGTTGACCTCTGCTGTGCGTATAGTTGGCATTCCTATCTCGGCTGGTATGACGGCTTCTGTTCCATAGACTAGGGAAAATGGCGTGTCGCCAGTACTGGTTTTGATTGTCGTGCGATGCGCCCACAAGACGTGCGAGAGCTCATCTACCCACTTTCCTTTGTGTCTGTCAAGGCGCGCTTTTATTCCTTCGCCTAGACTGCGATTTGCGCGCTCAACTAGGCCATTGGTTTGTGGGTGTTTGACTGAAGCAAAGTGTTGTGTGATGTTCAATTGTGCGCACCAATCTTTGAATGGGTTATCACAGAATTGTTTTCCGTTGTCTGATATGATCTCGCCCGATAGGCCGAAGCGACAGACAATGTTGTCCCAAACAAAGCGCTTGACTTGGTTTCCCGTAATGTTCACCACCGCTTTTGCTTCGATCCACTTTGTGAAGTAGTCTATGGCTACGATGAGGAATTTTACTCCTCCAGCTGCGACAGGGAAAGGTCCTGCGATGTCAATACCCCATTTGTAAAATGGCCATGGTGAGGTAATTGGTGTTAGCTCTTGTTGTGGTCGGCGCGGAATTGGTCTATGTACTTGGCAATTACTGCATTTTCTTATCAGATCGCGTGCATCACGATGTATTGTTGGCCAGTAATATCCTGACCTTAGAGCGCTTGCCACCATGGATCGTGGCCCTGAGTGCATACTACATGATCCAGCGTGAATTTTGCGGAGAACGTATTCTGCTTGAAGGGGTCCAACACATCTGAGCCATGGCTGTAAAAAAGACCGTCGATAGAGTACATTGTCGCGTAGTTCAAATAGTTGCGCTGCGCGGCGTATTCTTCGAGCGTCTTTATGATCTTGGGGTAGGACTCCCTTGCTAATGAATTCGATGATAGGTGTCATCCATGTAGGATCTTCTTCTACTATCACCGTTGATATCTCCCTCTCCAAGATTGACTTGTTTTTTAGGGTGTCCACCAATACCTGTTTTGAGTGGTGTGCGAAGCTTGTGGATGCGATCTTGCTGAGTGCGTCCGCCTTCTTGTTATCTCCTCTAGGCACCTGTTTTATTGTGAACCTATCAAAGTTTTTGATCAAAGATTTTGTCTTTTCCAGGTATTGGGTCATGTGTTCATCCTTGGCCTCATATTCACCTAGCACGTGGTTAGCGACCAGTCGCGAATCTACGTTTGCTTCTAGGTTGCGAACCCCCATTTGAATTGCAATACGTAGTCCAGCTAGTAGGGCTTTGTACTCTGCCTCATTGTTTGTGGCTGTGAATTCAAAGCGTAGCGCCTAGGTGAATTCCATACCTTCTGGATTTGTAAGAATAAGGCCTGCGCCTGATCCTTCTACACATGAAGATCCATCTGTGAACAGAATCCAGGGTTCCTGTAAATCTGTTTTAGCTGCAGATGTCGGGCTGTCGCTGTCTGGCTTCTCCACGATAAAATCGGCTAGGACTTGTCCTTTGATTGCAGTGCGCGGTCTGTATGAGATGTTATACTCACTTAACAGTACACTCCATTTTTGTAAGCGTCCTGATGCGTCAGGCTTAGAGATAACTTGTTTGATTGGCTGATCAGTGATTACAACTATTGGATGCGCTTGAAAGTATCTGCGCAACCTTTTGGCTGCGAACACTAGAGCCAAGACCAGCTTCTCCATAGCGCTGTAGTTAGTCTCTGTTTTCTTTAGGGCTTTACTTACGAAATATATGGGTGTCTGGACGGAGTTCCTGTCTGTCAATAGAACGGCGCTGACTGCTCCATGGGTTGCTGACAAGTACATGATTAATTCTTCCCCTGGTCGCGGTGCGACAAGTTTGGGAAGAGATGCCAGATGGTTTTTAAGTTGTTGGAAAGCTTCTTCCGCTTCGGTAGTCCAGCGAAAGTCTCCCTTTTTTGTACACTTCGTGAGTGTTTTAAAGAGGGGAAGAGATTTGTCTGCTGACTTAGATAAGAAGCGGTTCAGCCCTGCTAATTTTCCATTTAGTGACTGGACTTCTTTGAGTGTGCGCGGGGAGGGGAGATCAATAATGGCCTTTGTCTTTTCTGGGCAAGGCTTGATTCCATCGGGTTCTATCAGGTATCCAAGGAACATCCCTTCGGTCGCGCCAAAGGTGCACTTTTTTGGATTTAACTTCATGTTGATCTGCCCCAACGTTCGGAATGTTTCCTCGATGTCGCGCACCAATTCCTCCTCTGTATGGCTTTTTATGACAAGGTCGTCAACATAGACTTCCAAGTTGCGGCCTACTTGTTTTTCGAAGGCTGTGTCCACCAGTCGTTGGTATGTCGCGGCTGCGTTCTTCAGGCCAAAAGGCATTTTTGTGTAGCAGTATACTCCTTGACTGGTGTGGAAAGCTGTTTTTTCTTCATCTTCCACTGCCATCTGGATCTGATGATACCCTTTATATGCATCTAGGAAGCATTTGAAGGGGTATCCGCATAAGGACTCGACCTTCCAGTCTATCTCTAGCAGTGGATAGCAGTCCTGCGGACATGCTTTGTTGAGGTCCGTGAAGTCCACGCACATCCTCCAACTGCCATTGCTCTTCTTTACCATAACTAGGTTAGAAAGCCAGTCGTGATAGTATACTTCGTGCATGATGCCTACGTCTACGAGCTTATGTACTTCTTCCAGAATAGCCTTTGCACGATCTGGGGCCTGGCCGCGCTTCTTTTGTCGTATTGGAGGGTATCCTTATCGGATTTGTAGCTTATGTTCTGTGATAGAGCGCGGTACTCCCGTCATATGCTTTGGTTCCCATGCAAAGATGTCTAGGTTCCTTTGCAAGAGTGCGCATACAGCTGCTTTACCTTTGTCAGATAAAGATCCTCCAATCGAAACTTGTTGCTCTGGATAATCTGGGTGAATAGCGACTTTTAAATTTGGCGTTTTTTCCGTGCGCTATTCTGGAATAGTCTTTGCTTCAGTTGTTACTGCGATGCATTCTCTTGGTGGTATTGTTGTGTTATAGAGAGTGACAACTCCTCCTTCCACTGGGAATTTAAGCATTTCGTGCGCTGTGGATGGTAGCGCGCGCATGGATGATATTCCCGGTCTTCCAATGATACCATTGTATGGTGAAGGAGACTTTATTACCATAAAGTTTATCCATGTTGCGGTTGAGTGTTGTTCATCTCCTACGACCACCAACAAGCGTAACTGCCCCATAGGCCAAATCTTTTCTCCTATGAATCCTGTTAATGACGTTGTAGCTGGTATCAACTGGCTTTGGATTTCCGGTCGCAGTCTTTTGAAACAGTGATCGTACAGGATGTCTGCGGATGCTCCTCCATCAATGTACATGCGGTGGATGTCATGTCCCCCTGTATGTATTTCAATGGTTAAGGGCTCCACGACTGCGTTGTCCGCAGCTATAGTAGGGAAGGATATCTCTTTTTCTGGAGAGAATTTTTGGCTGACTTTTTGCTTTATCCTGCGTTGCCATGATTGTATCATGTATATAGTATCAGCTTTTTCCTTTGGGGGTTCTTTCTTACCCCCGTTTCTCTGTTTATCTTTTCCCTCCTTGATGTTTTTTACGAGGTGGTCTATCCTCCCTTCTCTAACTAGCTTTTCAATTAGCTGTTTTAGTTGCACGCACTCGTTAGTTGTATGGCCCTTTTGGCCGTGGTACTCGCAGTATCCACTACCTAGGCGCATTTCTTCTGCAGTGCGCATTGGTGGTGGTTTTGGGAAGTTCGCACCTTCTATCACAAATATTTCTCTCGGAGTCTTAGTGAGAGGAGTATATTTGTCGTTGTCTCTTCCACTGCGATAATTCCTGCTGCAGTTGTTATTCTGATCGTTGGATTGTCTCCGCGGCTGTTCTTGTTGCCTATAGTTTGAATAACCTTTTTTGCTATCCGCAGCAGCTGCTTCTCCTTGTATAAAGGATCTGGTGCGCTTTGTTAATTCGTCAAAGGTCTGTGGAACTTTGTCATTCAGCTTGCGGATGAGTTCTGGGTTATTGATCCCATTCATGAACCCTGAAATTTTTAGGATTTCAGGACATGTTTTGACTTGTATGCACTCATCTTTAAAACGTTCCATAAAAGCGCTGGTTGATTCCCCTTGACGCTGTTTCACTCTTGCTAGTTCCACAGGGTTTTTAGCGCACTTCTTTCGCTGGGTGAAGTTGAGGCGGAATGCTTTCCGTAGTTCCTCAAATCCACCGATGCTCCTACGTGGGAGTTTGCTAAACCATGTGCGCGCGTTTCCTACTAACGTGGAATTAAACATGTGGCACCACACAGGCTGTGGCCAATTTTCGATAGTTGCGGCTGATTCGAAAATTTTTAGGTGATCGTCGGGATCACCTGTTCCATCATATGTTTTCACGTTAGCGGGCATGCGCCTGCGTTTGTGGTCTGAGTAATCGCTGATGCGCCGTGTAAACGCATCGATTTTCTGGCGTCGCCATGGGAGAGACATATCTTCATCCTCTTCCTCGCGACGTCTTCCTCTTGACTTCCAGTGTCCTGTTTTTTATCCTCGTTGTCCGAGGAGTCGCTGGAAGAATAGTCTCTTTTTCGGCGCTTGCGCCGGCTTCTTTCAGAAGAAGAATTTGAGGGATCTCTGCTTGGGGATCTTCTTCTCCCCAACCTGTCTTGAATCCTCCTACTCCCAGGTTTAGAAGATCCTTGGCTTGGCGAATGTTGAGGCCCTAATCAATCTTGTATTCCCCGACTGCCAAGTCTGGAGTGGACATTGGTGCGCCTCTCGCTGTCTCCTGAGTATTGTGAATCAGATATCGTACCCAATCTATCACGGATAGTCGTACGTTTTGCGCGTCTTCCTCGTGGGTGACGCGATGGTGATGGTTCGCGTTGAGGACCAAAATTGAGTCGGGCTTGTAAACCCGCGCTTGCTCTTCTTGTTGCTTCTTCTTGCATGAGGGCGGTTAGGGTTTCATAATTTTGGGATACAAAATTTCCCAAAGTTAGATTAGGTGCGTCCTCAGTTGTTGCAAGAATTTCTGCCTCAGTGTTTGGCGCCCTGTTTCGTTCAGGCGCGCCTGGCAGCGCAGTGTTGTTCACTGCGGGTGTAGCCTGATGAGGAGTGGTGAAGAGGGTGCGTTGGAGTTCCTCAACGCTTGGGACCACTGGTGTGATTTGAGTAGTTCTTATAGGTAGTTCTACTGCTAGGCGAGGGGGGGTTGTTCCTGCCTCGTGGTGACCAGGCGTGCTGGTTGTCCCAGCGACTTGTCTGGAGGTTGGATCTTGTTGATTCTTCCTCTGATGGTCACGTTTTTCTGACTGCGGAGTCCGCTAGCTTGAATTCTTATGTTTCGTCATTCAAGTTCTTAGTAGGGTCCCACGGATGGCGCCACTTGTTGATACAAAAGTTGGGCGTACCTGGTTATGGGCTTATGCTCTCGTACCAATTCTCTTCTTAGCACTTGTTACCTACGTACTAAGAAAATAAAACAACACCGTTAGTCTTATCGAGGGATTGTCTCCCCCGATTAGACTCCGGCGTGAGAGTAAGTAATCGATTTAGGGTTCTCGTGAAGAGTTAGGGTTTGTATATTGTACCTTGAATGAGAATCGTATGATTCTATATATAGGGCCTAAGAAACCGTGTTTCTTGCTCCTTACTCTTCGCACGCGTGGTGCTTATCCGAGGTAAGGATATCTATTCCATGAATAGATAATCCTTATCGTGTACCCGGTGGGTTGGACTGGGCATTGGGCTTCATGAGCCCAAAGCGTTAATACTGTGGCCCGTACCATTGTCATGGTAGCCCACTCATGGTGGGCTTAGGTGTGAGTAATGTCTATCATTTGGGTTTGTGGCCCAGATATAGGCTATACGTCATCACAAAGCTTCATACAAGCTAACAAGTTGATGGCACATATAGTTTTGAAAACTGGACCGGATCAACGGGTTCAACCGGGAACCGGTGTCGCCACCGGTTCGTCTAACTAATAAAAGCCATACGAAAACATATATTTTAAAATGAAACTATTAATACATATCAAAAACCGGGTTGACCTGGGACGCTTCAAACCCGGCGGGTTGACCCGTTTTCAACCCAACCCGTCGGGTTCACTCGATTTAAATCGACCCATTTTTCGTCCAGAACGGGTCGAACCGGGTTTCAAAACATTATGTTTAATCTCTAAATCTTCAAACTTTTATTATTTTTCGTTTATAACCCATAAACTTTTTTTTATCACTAAACGATCTTTCTCTATAAAATCCCGTTGCTATGCACGGGTACTCGTCTAGTATATATAACATTTAAAACACATTTTCAATTAAAAGTATCATTTATAAACCACAATGTACAAACAAATCAAGCTGCTAAACACTCTTTTCATAAAATTTGTAAGACATTTTCTCATAACTTCAACAGTTTATCATGCATCTAAAAACATTTTCGCTATCCCGCCACAACGCGCGTGTGCCCCGCTAGTAATATATCACATATGCAAAGCTTATCAAACACACATCACTTATAATATATACTTTTTACAAAGCTTCTCAAACACACTTCACACACTCCAACATATACTTAATACTCTATCCGACAATCACACACAGCTTCCTTGTTCTTTCTTTCTCTCTCTCACTACTACACCCTAAGTTTGAACCTAAGTTAGATCGGAAGCATATGGTAACATACTTAGATCGCTTCTATATTGACCCTAAGTTTGACAGATGATTTGGTTTATCTGATTATTTAGTTGTTTTTTTGGTTTATTTGATTATTTCATTGTTTGTGTTTATTTAATTAGTGTTATTTAGTGTTAGGGTTTATGTATGATCTGTATATTTGTGTTTTTTTATTGTTAGGGTTTATGGTTGTTTTTTAGTTTTAGTGTGAATATTTAGGCTAAAACATCAAGTATCAAAGATGGAAGAAGTATCAATGATGGATGAAAAGACACCACTTTCAAGTATGAACATAAACTTGTTCTGGTGTTGTTCATCCATTATTGATTCATCTTTGTTCTTTGTCAAGGGTGGGTGAACCAACACCACTTTCAAGTATGAACATAATATGTATATGTATCAAAGATGGAAGAAGTATCAAGGATGGATGAAAAGACACCACTTTCAAGTATGAACATAAACTTGTTCTGGTGTTGTTCATCCATTCTTGATACATCTTACCTCTTTGCCAAAATACAGAAACAATGAAAATATTTTATCTTAGGATTAGGTTGAAGTGCCATAAACATATCAAGAACTTAAAGAGTTTTTTCATGTATTTAATTACACTGAAAATATTTTCATTGCATTGTTGATATAAATTTAATATGATTTCATTGATTCATGATTAGCTCTCTAATGTCGTAGGACCTACATAACTAATATGTATGTTCGTCACATTTAAGTGAGCAATATAAATGATAGTAAGAATTTGGTTGCTAAGAACTTAAAGCTCAATCAGGGCAAATCTATCTAACGATGTAGATGGGTTCCATCGCTTTAACTGGACCCCATTTTCTAACAATGTTTAATGGTTCTTTCAATAATCAAGATTAAACATCGTTAGGAAACAGGGTCCAACTAAAGCGATGGAACCATCTACATCGTTAGATAGATCTGGCCTGATCATTGAGACGTCTTCTATGCGATGATGATATAGTGTGTATTGTTCATGACAGGCCACACTCCTTCATCATCGCATTCAAGATGAGTGATGTTACTTAGACTCTATTGTTTACTCAACATTTGCAGATTGTTTTTATCACTCTGTTTGCTTTATATTATGTATGATGTATTTTTTATATAAGAATTATGTTGCATTTGTATTGAGAGTATAATGAAGATAAGTGGCGGATGTGTGTACGAATATTTAGGCTAAAACATCCAAGTATCAAAGATGGAAGAAGTATCAACATGGGTGAACAGACACCACTTTCAAGTATGAACATAAACTTGTTTTGGTGTTGTTCATCCATGTTGATTCATCTTTGCTCTTTGTCAAAATACAGAAACAATTATGAAGTATAATTTGTAGGTTCGATGGTTGAATTTAGCGTCTTCGTCTTCCAGCATGTTGGTAGGTTAGAGATTCAAGACTGAATAATATGTTGTTGTTGGCTAGGGTAGAAAGGATGGTAGTTCATTGCATTGTTATTATAAGTTTAATATGATTTCATTCATGCACGATTAGCTCTCTAATGTCGTAGAATCTACATAATTAATATGTATGTTCATCACATCTAAGGGAGCAATATAAACGATAGTAAGAATTTGTTTTCTAATAACTTAAAGCTCAATGTTAGGGCAAATCAATCTAAAGTTGTAGAATGGTTCCATTAATTAATTTGGAAAATCTCTACTACCGTTATTAGACGGTGTCCAAAAAACAAAGCAATGGAACCTTTCTACAACTTTAGATAGATCTGGCCTGATCATTGAGACGTCTTCAAAGCGATGATGATATAGTGTGTATTGTTCATGACATGCCACACTCCTTCATCATCGCATTCAAGATGAGTGATGTTACTTAGACTCTATTCTTTACTTAACATTTCTAGATTGTTTGTATCACTCTGTTTGCATTCAAATCTTTTTTATGATCTAAATGAGTCTGTAATTTCAACATACCTTTCCATTCTCAATTCCCATACAGTTCCTTTTATTTTTTCAACAATCTAGCAATGCGGCTGGTGCAGTCCTTTGCTCAAAGGGAGTTGAAATGATAAAAGGAGATGTAGCGGGAATTTAGAAGGGTTACGTATGTTGTTTCAACATACCTTTCCATTTTGAGTTCCCATACAGTTCCTTTTGTTTTTTCAACAATCTAGCAATACGGCTGGTGCAGTCCTTTGCTCAAAGGGAGTTGAAACGACAAAAGGAGCTGTATCGGGAACTTAGAAGGGTTACGTATGTTGGTTTATTGCATTCCATTCTTTTTTATGATCTAAAACCAACCATCCACCAAGTAATGTGGTCATTGAAGTTCCAAGAACAAAGGTTGTTTCAAATACACCCTGAATTGCAACATTATCTTTTATTTCATTTACACTATATTTTTTAAAATTTTAATATATTTTTTTATTTTTTTGCAGAAATCATACATTGACAGCAGTGACTCAAGTTCATTTCAACATACCTTTCCATTCTGAGTTCCCATACAGTTCCTTTTGTTTTTTCAACCATTAGCAATGCGGCTGGTGCAGTCCTTTGCTCAAAGGGAGTTGAAACGACAAAAGGAGTTGTATCGGGAACTTAGAAGGGTTATGTATGTTGGTAGCAGTGACTCAAGTTCATTTCACATATCAAGCAGTTCTGAGGGTCCTCCAAATACATGGGCAGACTACTTTCCAAAGGGATATTCTGGACCAGGCACAAAAAAGGAAGATGCTAGGAAGGTTAAAACTCCAAAAAATACTGCCAAAGAGCTTTTTAATGAGAGGGTTCAGGTGCTAGGCCTGCCCAATGCTAAGACTTGTGAAGACAAGGGTATAAAACCATGGGAACCAAAAATGCTCAAAGTTTGTTCAAAAGGAAAGGGTAAAAAGAAAATGTATTAGTTGAGTTATGAAGTAATTTGAATAAACCTGTGTAATCCGTTTGTACTACTTTATTTGACTTTATGAATAAACATGTTGTCATTGCTCAATTTTCTCATTAATGAACTGAATATGAATTGGTTAATTTTTGTGGCATTTTATTTTTATCCCTAGCAGCATTAAGTTATGCCAAGCAGCATTAAGTTTTGAGTTACTAGCATTCACCCAAATTCCAATCCAAACCCGGAATTGCCCATAAGATAAGTTTGACAATCTTTGACTTTTGCAAATGACAATCAAGTTTGACAATCTTTGTTTGACTTTTAACAAAGCATCATAATATAGTCAACAAAGCAACATAACATAATTAATCTACAAAAAGATAACTTGATCATATAGTAATATAATCGATAACTTGATTAACAAAGAAACATAAGATAAGTTTTCTTTTAACACAAAAACATTAAACTTCAAAGAAATAATATAATAATGATTAATATCATCTTACATCAGGGTTACTTCAATGAAAATTATACAAACTATTTTGAATGCCTTTGTAAATATCAACAATATTTCCACGGATTTGTTCTATTTCTTGATTCCGAATATTAACTTTGTTCTGATGCACCAGTATGATATCTTGGTCTTTTTTGTTTTGTTCTTCCAACAACACGATTTGTTTGTTGTAAAGTTCAACCAACTGTCGTTCAGTACCATATTGGCCTTGAGAATGGCATTTGTCCCAGCACTCTTGGGTTAGGCCGTGGATTTTATATTTTTCTGGCATTAGAGGAGGAGGAGGAGAAGTATCCCTTGAACGTTTTGTTTTCTTTGAAGCAGGATTTGAAGATGATGAAGCCATTGCAGTTCCAAACAAAAATTGAATACGTAATGAAAAGATGAAAGAAGTTGGTTGTAATTCCTTTGTATTTATAGGCACACAAGAGTCGCAATGTCACAACGTTTAAGTGTCACAACGGTTTACAGTTACTCTTTTACAGTTACACCGATTCACAGTAATTTATGCCTAGCAGCATTAAGTTATGCCTAGCAGCATTAAGTTCTTTATTAATCAGGTCATAACAGTGTTGAAGTAAGTTTGCCAATTCAGGGAGTAAACAATGTCACAAACACAAATTTTACACAACTAATAACTAGATTAATACCATTATGTTTATTCTTACTATATTTTCAAACATTTAAAACCACTTACAATGCTTATTACAATTTAAAGTTTAAAAATAAAATTATAGAATATTTAGGAGCGCGCGTTTAATGTGTAAAATTAAAATGATTACAATTAGGCACGAGTAATTAGTGCATTTCACATGCTAATGTGACGTTAAACTTGGTAAATTGCAATAATCTTTAATGTTGAGACTTTCAAAATTCCCTAGGCATATAGTATGTCGCATCCCTTTTTAAGGCCATCACTTAGCTTTTCAACACACACTTTTTAAAACAATCTAAGATCGAAGTTATGGCTGGAAACAAGAAAAGGTGCATTTCATCAAAGAAGAAGCGTTCAAAGTAAGTACTACTAATTAAACTTTTGTACACGTAAACATTCAAAGTTTGTAAAGATGTTATGTACATACATGTTGACTTGGTTTTTTTTCCTAGTAGAAGTTAGTTAATCCATAATAATTTTGGTGTATTAAGCTTTTATGAATTTATAAAAATGGTTATCAATTGGTAGCTAATTAGGTAATCAGTTATGAAATTGTGTTAGATTGTTACATTATATACATCATATAATTAAAAATACCAAATTAAAAGGATAATCTGTAAATTTATCATCTAATGCTTATTTGATTTCAGTAAACCAGATAAGGTATTTAACATTGACGAGTGGTATGAGTCGTGGAGTTCTCGAAGAAACAAGGCAAGACGCAAAGCAAGTTTGCTTCAATAAGAAAGATGAGAAGGAATACAAGCGATCAAAGCCGCGGGTTGGTTCAATGGAAGAGGATGCAGCTGATGTTGGATTTTTGAGTGAGGAAGAGAGATTCGACTCCATTGACTACGATAATGTGCATTTGTCATTTGATCCGGAGAAATCTCCAAAATTTAATTGTTAAACTTTTTATATGTATGAACTGCTTTATTTTACTTTTGTTATATATGGATACTAATGTTTTTTTGTTTATTATATATGAATTTTAACTTTCTTGCTTCATTAAAGCTTGATTAAGCTTGATTTTTCATCTATTCATTAAGCTTGATTTATTCCTAGCAACATTAATTTATGCCTAGCAGCATTAACTTATGCCTAGCAACATTAATTTTGAATGTGTTGCACATATTTTAAATTTTCGTTACACTTAAATATCACATTTTGCTATAAATAAAAGTCACATAAATATCACAATGTGACTATTTTGAATGTGTTGCACAGATAATACCCTTATAATGTGGCAATAAACATTATTTAGATACACATTTGTGATATGGTGTGACTATTGTAAAGCCTATAGTCACATGATCATGCTACAATTAAATGTGACTATACACATTAGGTTGTGGCAAGCAAACACACACTAAACTTTAGACACACATATTTACTTACGTGACCATATGTATCGAATTTTCGTTACACTTAATCATGTTTCTATGGTTTCGTGTGACCATATATGACATTTGGTCACACTCTTCAAGTGTGTGACATATATATTTGTACTATTAAATGCATATGGCTAAATATTCAGCAAAGAATAGAAGTCACGTTTAAATAATGTGTGACAAACTTGACTATATAATTTAGTGACATACGCAATTACTTCATGTGACCATATATCTATTTTGGTCACACTCTTCAATTGTGTGACATATATTTGTCACATACGTATATCTGTAGTGTGACTAATGCTTAAAGTTGATTTGTATCGGTCACACGTCCCAAATTAAACGTGACTAAATGATCGAAAAATATTTACTAGCTACCCTCTAGTCACATAAATACACAAATGTGTGACATATATCTTCCGAAATGGCACACAAGTCGGATCGAGTGTGGCTGTTTATTTTATTTTCATACATTTAGTCACGTAAATATGTTACAGTGAGATCGTTTGAAATCGACCATGTGTGACGAAAGGCCATTTTTGTACCAGTGTATATATATATATATATATATATATATATATATATATATATATATATATATATATTACTTTTTAGATCTTATATTAGAACTTTGTTTATGATCTTTTAATTCTCGATGAATGCATAAATTCACTACTTTTCTTAGAATTGCTACACTTAGTGTTGAGTTTGATCCACCAACACTTACTCTATTATCGTGTGTAAACAATCTGCAGCAATACGCGGGTGAAAATCCATGTTAAGTACATTTTGCAAATGTACTTGGAATATATGTTATGTGATTTGAAAAAGTTGGCGTTAAAAAAGACGTAAATTTATGATACGTAACATAATCTTTAAAGGGAAATGTAAAATATAGACAAAAATACACCGTTGGTCCATAAACATTCCACAAACTGTCGCCATGGCCCTTAACTTTTCAAAATCGCCGCCTGGCGACCAAAACATGGGAATTAGAGGCCGAATGCGTCCCTTGACCACTTTTGTCTTGGTCAACGCTTATGTTTTGGCATCTTCGCAAGGGCATAATACACAAACTACATTTTTTACCACACTATGGTTAAATCAACCAAGAGTGATAGTTTAGTGAGCAACTAAGAACTCTGCTTTGTGGAACTTGAGCCTATCTTTTCTAATATGCCTGTTATAATTTACGCGAAACCAATTAACCCAGAAACCAAACACATTTACACACCATAATAAGACACACCTTATCCAGACACCCATTTCCAGAAGTCAAAGACCCAACTAAAATTCCAACATTACAATGTCTTTTGGAGACAATGTGATCGCTGATATGGCATATTATATCAGCAACATGCCAGATAACGTGACCACTAATATTATGAACCGATTGCCACTAAAAGATGCGGTAAGGACCGGTAGTTTAGCCAGAAGCTGGAGATTTAAGTGGACTTTGCTGACCAATGTCATAGTTAATGAGGATTTGTTTTACTATTTAACAAATACCTGTGATGGGAGGCATATTACTAGTCTTTTACTTCAGCTTATTGGGCCAGTAAGAAGGTTTATGTTTTCCGTACAGGCCCAAACGCTATTTGGACACAACGACTTGCATTATGAAGACATTCATGACTGGCTTTTGTTTTTGGCTCGGGTCGGAGTTGAGGAGGTCACAATTCAAAACTGGTATGCTGATCCAGTTACTTTGCCAACCCAACTTTACTCTCGTCAAGAGTTGACATTTCTAAAACTTCATTGTTGCACTTTTCCCACTATGACAGGTTTTAGGGGTTTTCCAAAGCTACTCAGCTTAGAATTATGTAATGTCAATTTTCATAGTGGTACAGTTTGGGACTTAGTTGCTGGTTGTCTCTTACTTGAGTCTCTAAAATTGGATCGTTGTAGTACAAACGAAAATGAGACTATGGGATATTGCAATTCTTAGGAATTTGAAGACGTTGAATTTGTCATTTGGTATTTGGAACCATCCTATGACAATAACAACTTCCAATATCTTTCAGTTGTCAAATGTTTCTAAACTTGAGACCCTTACCATGGATTTTGAAGACTGCAATGTATGACCTGTTCTTCACGTTTTCTACTTCAACTTACATAGTGTTAAAGTAATTTCTAACACTGATGCAATGTTAGCTTTGAAACTAAAGAAAATTCGTCCTTTTGTAGTTGTTGGAAGAAGGTACATCCTGGATGAGTGTCCGTGTGGCCTTTCTATCCCTCAAGACTGTTGAGATATACGGGGTCAATTTTGGTAATAATGCAATGGTTTCATTGATCGTTAAAATGATTCGTGGGTCTCCAAATATGCAAAGGCTAGTAACGAAGGTAAGTGGAATGCATATGTTTGAAAGACATCCTATTAAATTCTAATGGTTGTGCATATGAATATTTCTCTCATTTTGCAGGCCTTATACACATTTACTTATGTACCTTTGGAGATTGATTCATTTGATGCACCTATCAACAGAATGACCATGAGGCAGCTTCAAACTGTGGTGTTTCATTCTTTTCCTAAAACAGAGAATGAAATAGCCATAATACGGTTGATACTTGCATGTTCCCTCTTACTGAAGAAAATTTATACCATTGACTGCAATTTGACTACTGATGAGAATGAAAACATCAGGTTGAACTGGGATTTGGCAAGAAGGCTGTTGGAACTCCCTCGAGCTTCCCCCACAGCTGGGGTAGATTTCTTTTATTGATTCTAGTTTATGTATGGGTTGAATACCCTAAGACAACTATTTTCGTTTAAGTATGTTGCTACTTACTTGCTCACCAAATGTAATGGCAAGTTTGACTTTAGGAAGTCAAACGTGCAAATGGTAAAGGTTATTTGGCATTTGAATTTTCACAATGCATATGTTGGTCACCAAATGTAATGGCAAGTTTGACTTTAGGAAGTCAAATGTGCAAATGGTAAAGGTTATTTGGCATTTGCAATTTTCACAATGCCTATGTTGGTCACCAAATGTAATGGCAAGTTCGAATGTTTATATTTGTTTCTTTATGTTTAGTGAATTTAGTGATGAATATATTGTTTTAGAGTTTCATATGGGATCGGTAAGGATTTAATGGGGTGCAATTAGTTAATTTCACAAATTACACAGTAGGTCCCTACGCTTGTAAACTCAATGTAGCATGTTGTGAACACGGCACTACATTTTGGGCGGGAATTGAAACTACGTTGATGAAAATGTAGACAAACTTAGGGACCAAGTATGAAATAAAATTTGTTATTAAACCCCTTCACCGTCTCTTCACTACGAAGGTATTAACTTTAGCGCGTAACCGAATAAACCTATCAACAAGCTTTTCCTCACATTTTCTGATGGAAGAAGATTTCCCAATGTTGAATGAACTCATGCAATTGGCTGATTCACGATGATTACATGATCGTATGAGCCTCTGGTTTGGTCAAGAGGCTGTTGAAGCAGGGTTTTTTAAAAACCTTATTCGTGCTGCTATTGATCATCTCAAGAGGATGATACCAAAGCGTAGGGAGCTGATTCGGGAGAATGAATCTTTGGGAGCGCGTGGTGTGGCGCTTGACAGTTTGGAGTCGTTAAGGAAAACCCAAGCCATTGAAATCGACCTACTTGCAAGTTTGATCAAGGTGTATGGTCAAGCTGATGCTAATTTTCGTATGCAGGAAGGTTTTATTCAGAAAATGTGATGAGGCGAAAAATGATCCGTTTTTAGGGGGTCATTTAAGCCCGAATCCGAATTTATTTGATCAAATATTGCCCTAAATCGTTCTTTTTGTGATTTTAGGTACTTTGGGAGAGAAATCTGGAAAAGGAAGCAATTCGGACGTTTTTGGAGCATAAAAGTGAAGAAAACGCCAAAGTCTTAATTTTTCATGCTGGGAACAGTAGGTGACAGTGTCAAGAGCAACACCTTGACGGCGTCAAGAGCAAATTTCATGAATTTCCATGACTACCCAGAACAGATTTGACGGCGTCACGTAGGAAGGGCGTCAAGAGTAAAAGAGTCATGACGGCCTGAAAGTGTATAAGTCTTGACGGCGTCAGAAGTAGATCTAGGCAGTCCGAGGAGAGTTTTGGCGGCGAGGTGACGGCGTCACAAGTTTATTCTTGACGCCGTCAAACCTATTTTTCTATATATAGTTTTCTAATTTTTCACATTTACAGAAAGAAGTTTTGGGAGAAACCCTAAGTACGATTTTGGTGTAACTTTACAGGTTTTTCAAGGGTTCCAACCCCTTGATACCTTGCATGATTAATCAAGATAAGTGTTCTTCTAATTCAATCAATATGTCTATGTGTTGGTTGTCTATATCATGTTCTTGTCTTAATTCTATCATGCTAGGCTAGATCTCTTTTGTGTTTGCTTAAATCTAATGAAACCTAGATATTGATTATGTGTTGATTACTTGTTTATTCTTGTCTTGGATGAGTGATTATATGTTAGGCTTAAGAAAACTGGCAGATCTCCAATTGGTAACATGCTTGAATGTCTTAAGAAACATGAACCAACGCGCACTAGGTCTTTATTGGTTGTATTTAATGCATGAGCCACTGTTTACAATCCCTATAGTTGTGCTGGGCATGGTGGAGGAGGAGATAAGAGCTCATAGAATTGGGGAGTTATGTGTGCCACCCCATGTGTAACACCCCCAAAATACCGCAGCGGAAGACTGTGTCATAGGGGTGCTACTTCATAATTCAAAGTACAAGTTATAGAAAACGAACTCTAAATGAGACGTTTTGAAAAGTTACCATTCGAATAAAGAATTCAAAGTTACAAACATGAGATTCCAAAGTATGATACATAAATGTATACAAAATGTTTTGAATGGTAAATGATAAAAGCATAAGTCTTCAGAATATGCAGCTTGACTCTAAGTTCCACGCACTAGCTATCGCCTTACTAACCTGAGATAAACATGCTAAAGTGTCAACACAATGGTTGGTGAGTTCATAGAGTTTGTCTTAAAACAGTTGAAAAGTCTTTAAAGAATATTCGCACAGCAAAGGCATCGTGAATCCACTCAGTTGCAATTCCCGCCATAAGAGACTTGCAACCTGTGGGTTCACAACCCACTGCTAACATATAGTATGAATAAGACATGTATAAGTTTATCAAAACAATTAAGCAATTAGTCGTGAGTCTACACTTCATCTCCGAAGACCTCACGTTTATGATGTATCCAACATTCGCAAATGTTAGGATGTATCAAAGCCTCAATGGTCATCCAACAACTTAATTTGGAGCCACCGGAAGTCTCAATGGTCATCCAGCAATTTAATCTGGAGCCACTGGCAGTCTCAATGGTCATCCAGCAACTTAATCTGGAGCCACTGGAAGTCTCACAATCAAGTATAACGCAGTTAAGTATAACACAATCATGTATGTATGAAATCAAGTATAATGCAATCAAGTATAAGACAATCAAGTATAAAACAATCAAGTATAAATGTTTTGAGTATTTGTACAAGTAAGCAAGTAGTTGAGCATGTATCCCCCCCAAGAGTTAAAACAAGTATGAAAAGAGTAGGGGATATGACTCACCTTAAGTCTATGTAATGAGAAATGAAAGTGGTAGTCGAATCGCGAAAGTCTCTAAGAGCAGCCTATAATAGAATGTTGCGACTTAGGTTTGGAGTAACGTCTAAGAATATGAAGAATTGCCTACATATGTCTTGCATAATGTTCATGATGTAGTACTTAGTATATAGTGTAAGTCTTTAAATATAAGTGGTCTATGAAACATGTATAGTTTGTATATCTCTTACTACTGTTCGGGCCGACATAATTCAGAAGTCATGGAGTAAACGTTCGAGGAGCCAGGACACTTTAATTCGTAAATCCACAACTCATCTCGACGGCTTACTCAATGAACTCCTCACATGAGGCTCCCTACTATTGTAGTATTTGATAACATATATATAAGTATTGATCTTTAAAAGTTATATGGTCTTTAGCCGTGGCTTTGCCGTGACCTTAGTCATTGTTACCATGGTCTTGAGACTCAACCTTGGCTTTAGCCATGGTTGTGGTCTTGGCTTTAGGTCATTAGACCTCTTGGTCTTAGTAAATTATAACCATTATATAGTTACTTTGGTCTAAAAATGGGCTGTTAAGAATTTGAAGAAAATTATCACTCAGAAAGCGTTTTTAGGGCTCGAGCTTCTATACTCTTGAACGAAAACGTCGTTCCGGACAACTTTCATGTTTTAACTTTTTGATGAATCGGACCAGAAGTGGGACTTTCAAAATGGCAGAATGCAAAACAGTTTGTATAGGCAGTTTCGGCGTTTTGGTGTCGCTAACTTCTTATGGCCATAACTTTTGACTCGTGTACTCGTTTTGGGTGATTCAAATTGCTATGTTTTCCTTTTGAGGTCCTTTATAAAAGTAAGTAAGTGTAAAATATCATAGTTATACTATTTTGGTCGTGGTTCTCCATAAAAATCACTAGTTTGCTTGTTTACTTGTCATAAGTTAACATATGTATACCAATACTTGTTTTATCCATTTTTAAACATCATGAACACAATAACAAGAACATATATAGCATGAAAGGAACACAAAGAGCATGAAAATGATAATTAAGCAAGGAGTATGTTAGGGTTTGCTTACAACTTTTGGCTTTCTAAAGAAAGGAAGTCAAGTATAGAACTAGGACACTAAACCTAAGCTTGTAAACCCTTCACCATAACTCTTGAAACCCTTGCTAGCCTTGATCTAACCCTTGTGAAAACCATTTAACTTCAGCCCTAGTAACCTTGTGTAGCTCCTAATTCAACCATGGAATCACCAAACAAACTTAAGAACTAGGTAGAGAATACTAAGACCTTGAACTTTGTAGTGTAACTTGTAGTTTGAAGATCAAAGGATCATGGTGCTAGGTATTTATGTTGTGGCATTTTTATTGATGAGAAAGGAAGCAAATGAGCTTGTATTTATACTATGAAGAGGAGGTTAGGAAGCTAACTAGGAAATTACATAAACTTGGTGACCAAGTTTAACTTGGAGCCAAAGTTGTATACATGTGTACATCTAAGGAATCAATGGTCTAGATCAAGCCACAAGTGTGAATCCCCCCCTAGTGGCGGTTCATAAGTCTTGGGGAGCAAGTGTGGACTTTTGATGGTATTATCCTACTTATGTAGCTAGTTTTGACTCCGTAAATTGCTAACCGTAAATGCTTAAGTCACGAAACGTAAAACCGGGTATCCTAAAAATATGAAACTTATAAATATGCTAGAACTTATCAATATACTCCATAATAAAATATAAAATGAGTGGTAGGTTCTATTAGGGTGCTCAAACCCTGCTAAAACTGGAAACACGGGTCTAAAACGCGTAATACGTAAAACGTACGAAAGTTGCGTAAAATTTAGAAAAGTAAAATGTAACTTTTCTAATAGGATACTAATGACTTAAAATGGCTTATAATATCTAGGCTGGGCTCAGTCTAGTGTCGGTTGGTATTTAATGTCTCTTAAACTTAAAACCGTAAGCCTAAAAATCAAGGAATGATTTATTAAATCAAGGAATGATTTTTGGTCAAAGGAGGAGGGAAAAATATGTTGACTTTTTCTAATAAGTTGAAAACTCAAATCGTCTTAGAAACACGGTGCAGGTATAGGCTAAGGTTACGGCTAAGTAAAAGTGCTTAAAAACGAGAATTCCAGTTTTTCACGGCCGAGGCTTATTTTAGTCATATTTTTCTCAGTCATGAATAATTCTATAATTAATCATGAGAGTACTAAACATTTTTCTGATGCGGGGTCACTTAACGCGGTCGAGTTTCGTTGTGCGTAGAATTTTTAAATGACGTTTTACCCTAAAACGTGTAATTCAGTGTAATTCCTTAATAACTTTCACGAAAATAATCTACTGAATGTCAAACTTTTAATTTGCTATAGAAATGATTTATCACTCGAGGCCAAGAAATAAAAATCAAATTTCAGGAAAATTTCGGGAAAAATGAATAGTAAAAATGAATAGTGAAATTTTCGAGAATAGAAGTTAACCTGAAATTGCGAATTGTTACAGTCTCTACCCCTTAAGAAGAACTTCATCCCGAAGTTCAGTTGATGTTAACTACTTACGGTGTGTCTAAAAGAATTCGGGATTTCAGGATCTCTAAAATAGTAGTGTTTACTCTGATTCGTCTAAGATTCTGGTTAAGGAGTTGTATCGGCTACAATTAAGCCCACTTATTTATAACACATTACTTATATAAAGAAGCGTCCAAATTTATGTAAGTAAGGTCTCATAAACTTATAGTTCGGCGATTTACAATTTCTTCATTTAAATGAAGAGGCGTCCCAATTCATTTAAATAAGGAGATTCTAAAACATCCTACTTAAGAATTTTCGACACAAAATCCGCCTTCTGAGGCCGATAGTAAGATAATCAAGTCATCAAATCCCTAAAGCTAAGCAATAATATTATTTAACTCAAATCTTGTGTCTCATCAAACAAGAACTGTCACAAGATCAAGTTAAATAATTAGTTATTACTGAGCTCCATGTTTTTAATGACCCGGCTAATCTCTGGGGCTCCTTATAATACTAAAGTCACATCATCTAACAGCGTGGAACTAAACCAACAACTACCAAAAAGCGTATGTGCATGTAGTGTGTGTAAGGCAAATAAAGAGGAGAGTCTTAACGTATATAGTAGTTATAGTCTAGGCACTAAATGCAACCTAGTTCTCTATAACCAAGGCTCTGATACCAATCTGTAATACCCCCAAAATACTGCAGCGGAAGACTGTGTCATAGGGGTGCTACTTCATAATACAAAGTACAAGTTATAGAAAACGAACTCTAAATGAGACGTTTTGAAAAATTACCATTCGATTAAAGAATTCAAAGTTACAAACATGAGATTCCAAAGTATGATACATAAAGGTATACAAAATGTTTTGAATGGTAAATGATAAAAGCATAAGTCTTCAGAATATGCAGCTTGACTCTAAGTTCCATGTACTAGCTATCGCCTTACTAACCTGAGATAAACATGCTAAAGTGTCAACACAATGGTTGGTGAGTTCATAGAGTTTGTCTTAAAACAGTTGAAAAGTGTTTAAAGAATATTTGCACAGCAAAGGCATCGTGAATCCACTTAGTTGCAATTCCCGCCATAAGAGACTTGCTACCTGTGTGTTCACAACCCACTGCTAACATATAGTATGAATAAGACTTGTATAAGTTTATCAAAACAATTAAGCAATTAGTCGTGAGTCTACACTTCATCTCCGAAGACCTCACGTTTATGATGTATCCAACATTCGCAAATGTTAGGATGTATCAAAGCCTCAATGGTCACCCAACAACTTAATTTGGAGCCACCGGAAGTCTCACAATCAAGTATAACACAGTTAAGTATAACACAATCATGTATGTATGAAATCAAGTATAATGCAATCAAGTATAAGACAATCAAGTATAAATGTTTTGAGTATTTGTACAAGTAAGCAAGTAGTTGAGTATGTATCCCCCCCAAGAGTTAAAACAAGTATGAAAAGAGTAGGGGATATGACTCACCTTAAGTCTATGTAATGAGAAATGAAAGTGGTAGTCGAATCACGAAAGTCTCTAAGAGCAGCCTATAATAGAATGTTGCGACTTAGGTTTGGAGTAACGTCTAAGAATATGAAGAATTGCCTACATATGTCTTGCATAATGTTCATGATGTAGTACTTAGTATATAGTGTAAGTCTTTAAATATAAGTGGTCTATGAAACATGTATAGTTTGTATATCTCTTACTACCGTTCGGGCCGACATAATTCAGAAGTCATGGAGTAAACGTTCGAGGAGCCAGGACACTTTAATTCGTAAATCCACAACTCATCTCGACGGCTTACTTAATGAACTCCTCACATGAGGCTCCCTACTATTGTAGTATTTGATAACATATATATATAAGTATTGATCTTTAAAAGTTATATGGTCTTTAGCCGTGGCTTTGCCGTGACCTTGGTCATTGTTACCATGGTCTTGAGACTCAACCTTGGCTTTAGCCATGGTTGTGGTCTTGGCTTTAGGTCATTAGACCTCTTGGTCTTAGTAAATTATAACCATTATATAGTTACTTTGGTCTAAAAATGGGCTGTTAAGAATTTGAAGAAAATTATCACTCAGAAAGCGTTTTCAGGGCTCGAGCTTCTTTTATCCTGAACGAAAACGTCGTTCCGGACAACTTTCGTGTTTTAACTTTTTGATGAATCGGACCAGAAGTGGGACTTTCAAAATGGCAGAATGCAAAACAGTTTGTATAGGCAGTTTCGGCGTTTTGGTGTCGCTAACTTCTTATGGCCATAACTTTTGACTCGTGTACTCGTTTTGGGTGATTCAAATTGCTATGTTTTCCTTTTGAGGTCCTTTATAAAAGTAAGTAAGTGTAAAATATCATAGTTATACTATTTTGGTCGTGGTTCTCCATAAAAATCACTAGTTTGCTTGTTTACTTGTCATAAGTTAACATATGTATACCAATACTTGTTTTATCCATTTTTAAACATCATGAACACAATAACAAGAACATATATAGCATGAAAGGAACACAAAGAGCATGAAAATGATAATTAAGCAAGGAGTATGTTAGGGTTTGCTTACAACTTTTGGCTTTCTAAAGAAAGGAAGTCAAGTATAGAACTAGGACACTAAACCTAAGCTTGTAAACCCTTCACCATAACTCTTGAAACCCTTGCTAGCCTTGATCTAACCCTTGTGAAAACCATTTAACTTCAGCCCTAGTAACCTTGTGTAGCTCCTAATTCAACCATGGAATCACCAAACAAACTTAAGAACTAGGTAGAGAATACTAAGACCTTGAACTTTGTAGTGTAACTTGTAGTTTGAAGATCAAAGGATCATGGTGCTAGGTATTTATGTTGTGGCATTTTTATTGATGAGAAAGGAAGCAAATGAGCTTGTATTTATACTATGAAGAGGAGGTTAGGAAGCTAACTAGGAAATTACATAAACTTGGTGACCAAGTTTAACTTGGAGCCAAAGTTGTATACATGTGTACATCTAAGGAATCAATGGTCTAGATCAAGCCACAAGTGTGAATCCCCCCCCTAGTGGCGGTTCATAAGTCTTGGGGAGCAAGTGTGGACTTTTGATGGTATTATCCTACTTATGTAGCTAGTTTTGACTCCGTAAATTGCTAACCGTAAATGCTTAAGTCACGAAACGTAAAACCGGGTATCCTAAAAATATGAAACTTATAAATATGCTAGAACTTATCAATATACTCCATAATAAAATATAAAATGAGTGGTAGGTTCTATTAGGGTGCTCAAACCCTGCTAAAACTGGAAACACGGGTCTAAAACGCGTAATACGTAAAACGTACGAAAGTTGCGTAAAATTTAGAAAAGTAAAATGTAACTTTTCTAATAGGATACTAATGACTTAAAATGGCTTATAATATCTAGGCTGGGCTCAGTCTAGTGTCGGTTGGTATTTAATGTCTCTTAAACTTAAAACCGTAAGCCTAAAAATCAAGGAATGATTTATTAAATCAAGGAATGATTTTTGGTCAAAGGAGGAGGGAAAAATATGTTGACTTTTTCTAATAAGTTGAAAACTCAAATCGTCTTAGAAACACGGTGCAGGTATAGGCTAAGGTTACGGCTAAGTAAAAGTGCTTAAAAACGAGAATTCCAGTTTTTCACGGCCGAGGCTTATTTTAGTCATATTTTTCTCAGTCATGAATAATTCTATAATTAATCATGAGAGTACTAAACATTTTTCTGATGCGGGGTCACTTAACGCGGTCGAGTTTCGTTGTGCGTAGAATTTTTAAATGACGTTTTACCCTAAAACGTGTAATTCAGTGTAATTCCTTAATAACTTTCACGAAAATAATCTACTGAATGTCAAACTTTTAATTTGCTATAGAAATGATTTATCACTCGAGGCCAAGAAATAAAAATCAAATTTCAGGAAAATTTCGGGAAAAATGAATAGTAAAAATGAATAGTGAAATTTTCGAGAATAGAAGTTAACCTGAAATTGCGAATTGTTACAGTCTCTACCCCTTAAGAAGAACTTCATCCCGAAGTTCAGTTGATGTTAACTACTTACGGTGTGTCTAAAAGAATTCGGGATTTCAGGATCTCTAAAATAGTAGTGTTTACTCTGATTCGTCTAAGATTCTGGTTAAGGAGTTGTATCGGCTACAATTAAGCCCACTTATTTATAACACATTACTTATATAAAGAAGCGTCCAAATTTATGTAAGTAAGGTCTCATAAACTTATAGTTCGGCGATTTACAATTTCTTCATTTAAATGAAGAGGCGTCCCAATTCATTTAAATAAGGAGATTCTAAAACATCCTACTTAAGAATTTTCGACACAAAATCCGCCTTCTGAGGCCGATAGTAAGATAATCAAGTCATCAAATCCCTAAAGCTAAGCAATAATATTATTTAACTCAAATCTTGTGTCTCATCAAACAAGAACTGTCACAAGATCAAGTTAAATAATTAGTTATTACTGAGCTCCATGTTTTTAATGACCCGGCTAATCTCTGGGGCTCCTTATAATACTAAAGTCACATCATCTAACAGCATGGAACTAAACCAACAAATACCAAAAAGCGTATGTGCATGTAGTGTGTGTAAGGCAAATAAAGAGGAGAGTCTTAACGTATATAGTAGTTATAGTCTAGGCACTAAATGCAACCTAGTTCTCTATAACCAAGGCTCTGATACCAATCTGTAATACCCCCAAAATACTGCAGCGGAAGACTGTGTCATAGGGGTGCTACTTCATAATACAAAGTACAAGTTATAGAAAACGAACTCTAAATGAGACGTTTTGAAAAATTACCATTCGATTAAAGAATTCAAAGTTACAAACATGAGATTCCAAAGTATGATACATAAAGGTATACAAAATGTTTTGAATGGTAAATGATAAAAGCATAAGTCTTCAGAATATGCAGCTTGACTCTAAGTTCCATGTACTAGCTATCGCCTTACTAACCTGAGATAAACATGCTAAAGTGTCAACACAATGGTTGGTGAGTTCATAGAGTTTGTCTTAAAACAGTTGAAAAGTGTTTAAAGAATATTCGCACAGCAAAGGCATCGTGAATCCACTTAGTTGCAATTCCCGCCATAAGAGACTTGCTACCTGTGTGTTCACAACCCACTGCTAACATATAGTATGAATAAGACTTGTATAAGTTTATCAAAACAATTAAGCAA
Organism: Artemisia argyi; assembly: GCA_030686995.1. Classification (NCBI taxonomy): domain Eukaryota; kingdom Viridiplantae; phylum Streptophyta; class Magnoliopsida; order Asterales; family Asteraceae; genus Artemisia; species Artemisia argyi. The sequence continues at coordinate 91,051,047 of CM060699.1, forward strand.
TTAGTCGTGAGTCTACACTTCATCTCCGAAGACCTCACGTTTATGATGTATCCAACATTCGCAAATGTTAGGATGTATCAAAGCCTCAATGGTCATCCAACAACTTAATTTGGAGCCACCGGAAGTCTCACAATCAAGTATAACACAGTTAAGTATAACACAATCATGTATGTATGAAATCAAGTATAATGCAATCAAGTATAAGACAATCAAGTATAAATGTTTTGAGTATTTGTACAAGTAAGCAAGTAGTTGAGCATGTATCCCCCCCAAGAGTTAAAACAAGTATGAAAAGAGTAGGGGATATGACTCACCTTAAGTCTATGTAATGAGAAATGAAAGTGGTAGTCGAATCACGAAAGTCTCTAAGAGCAGCCTATAATAGAATGTTGCGACTTAGGTTTGGAGTAACGTCTAAGAATATGAAGAATTGCCTACATATGTCTTGCATAATGTTCATGATGTAGTACTTAGTATATAGTGTAAGTCTTTAAATATAAGTGGTCTATGAAACATGTATAGTTTGTATATCTCTTACTACCGTTCGGGCCGACATAATTCAGAAGTCATGGAGTAAACGTTCGAGGAGCCAGGACACTTTAATTCGTAAATCCACAACTCATCTCGACGGCTTACTTAATGAACTCCTCACATGAGGCTCCCTACTATTGTAGTATTTGATAACATATATATATAAGTATTGATCTTTAAAAGTTATATGGTCTTTAGCCGTGGCTTTGCCGTGACCTTGGTCATTGTTACCATGGTCTTGAGACTCAACCTTGGCTTTAGCCATGGTTGTGGTCTTGGCTTTAGGTCATTAGACCTCTTGGTCTTAGTAAATTATAACCATTATATAGTTACTTTGGTCTAAAAATGGGCTGTTAAGAATTTGAAGAAAATTATCACTCAGAAAGCGTTTTCAGGGCTCGAGCTTCTTTTCTCCTGAACGAAAACGTCGTTCCGGACAACTTTCGTGTTTTAACTTTTTGATGAATCGGACCAGAAGTGGGACTTTCAAAATGGCAGAATGCAAAACAGTTTGTATAGGCAGTTTCGGCGTTTTGGTGTCGCTAACTTCTTATGGCCATAACTTTTGACTCGTGTACTCGTTTTGGGAGATTCAAATTGCTATGTTTTCCTTTTGAGGTCCTTTATAACAGTAAGTAAGTGTCAAATATCATAGTTATACTATTTTGGTCGTAGTTCTCCATAAAAATCACTAGTTTACTTGTTTACTTGTCATAAGTTAACATATGTATACCAATACTTGTTTTATCCATTTTTAAACATCATGAACACAATAACAAGAACATATATAGCATGAAAGGAACACAAAGAGCATGAAAATGATAATTAAGCAAGGAGTATGTTAGGGTTTGCTTACAACTTTTGGCTTTCTAAAGAAAGGAAGTCAAGTATAGAACTAGGACACTAAACCTAAGCTTGTAAACCCTTCACCATAACTCTTGAAACCCTTGCTAGCCTTGATCTAACCCTTGTGAAAACCATTTAACTTCAGACCTAGTAACCTTGTGTAGCTCCTAATTCAACCATGGAATCACCAAACAAACTTAAGAACTAGGTTGAGAATACTAAGACCTTGAACTTTGTAGTGTAACTTGTAGTTTGAAGATCAAAGGATCATGGTGCTAGGTATTTATGTTGTGGCATTTTTATTGATGAGAAAGGAAGCAAATGAGCTTGTATTTATACTATGAAGAGGAGGTTAGGAAGCTAACTAGGAAATTACATAAACTTGGTGACCAAGTTTAACTTGGAGCCAAAGTTGTATACATGTGTACATCTATGGAATCAATGGTCTAGATCAAGCCACAAGTGTGAATCCCCCCCCTAGTGGCGGTTCATAAGTCTTGGGGAGCAAGTGTGGACTTTTGATGGTATTATCCTACTTATGTAGCTAGTTTTGACTCCGTAAATTGCTAACCGTAAATGCTTAAGTCACGAAACGTAAAACCGGGTATCCTAAAAATATGAAACTTATAAATATGCTAGAACTTATCAATATACTCCATAATAAAATATAAAATGAGTGGTAGGTTCTATTAGGGTGCTCAAACCCTGCTAAAACTGGAAACACGGGTCTAAAACGCGTAATACGTAAAACCTACGAAAGTTGCGTAAAATTTAGAAAAGTAAAATGTAACTTTTCTAATAGGATACTAATGACTTAAAATGGCTTATAATGTCTAGGCTGGGCTCAGTCTAGTGTCGGTTGGTATTTAATGTCTCTTAAACTTAAAACCGTAAGCCTAAAAATCAAGGAATGATTTTTGGTCAAAGGAGGAGGGAAAAATATGTTGACTTTTTCTAATAAGTTGAAAACTCAAATCGTCTTAGAAACACAGTGCAGGTATAGGCTAAGGTTACGGCTAAGTATAAGTGCTTAAAAACGAGAATTCCAGTTTTTCACGGCCGAGGCTTATTTTGGTCATATTTTTCTCAGTCATGAATAATTCTATAATTAATCATGAGAGTACTAAACATTTTTCTGATGCGGGGTCACTTAACGCGGTCGAGTTTCGTTGTGCGTAGAATTTTTGAATGACGTTTTACCCTAAAACGTGTAATTCAGTGTAATTCCTTAATAACTTTCACAAAAATAATCTGCTGAATGTCAAACTTTTAATTTGCCATAGAAATGATTTATCACTCGAGGCCAAGAAACAAAAATCAAATTTCGGAAAAATTTCGGGAAAAATGAATAGTAAAAGCGAATAGTAAAAATGAATAGTGAAATTTTCAGGAATAGAAGTTAACCTGAAATTGCGAATTGTTACACCATGAATTGTATTAAGGAATACAATCCGTCATCCATACAATTATAACAAGTAATTAATGTGTAAAAGATATCTAGGGAGTAGTGAAATCTAAGTAAACACATTTTCTCCAATTACTGCTCACAACTTTAGTATAAATTAGTTTATTTTCGTTTCTAGTATTTTATTTTGATTGCATCTTAGTATTGGGTTAGTTGAATAGCAACTAATTCCGCCCAATCTTCCAAAACCCGAGATTTTTAACTTGCTTTCCATAAAATATAAAAATACAAAAATAATCATCCCTCACCTTTAGAACTAGTATTTAGGCTTTCTAATCCTAGCGACACTATTCCTAAGCTGAACGATCAATCCCCGGGTACTTGTCACTATACTATACTACAACGATCAGGTACACTGCCTGGTGGGGGTTGTAAGCTTCTCGAGATCCCTCGAGAGTTAAAGCCTGTTGCGATTCCCACGCATCAAGTTTTTGGCGCCGCAGCCCAGGGAATAGTTATTGTCTAGGTTAGAATTTCTTTTTATTAGGTCTACTTGCTAGATTCCTTTCTAGTAAGATTTTATTTTTATTTTTTAGGTTTTCTTTAGTCTATCTCATTTCTTTGTGTCTTTGTTCGTAAACTATTTCGCTGGATAACAATAACATTGATCGTTTGATTCCTGTTATTCGTGTTTTTCGTCGTAGGATTTTCCAAATGCCAACCCCACTCCCTCTAGTGGAGAATGAGAACCCACCTAACCTCTTACCCAACCACCACTTTGACAATAATTCTGAGCTAGAAGAGTCTGATCATGATGATGACCGTAGGGCTAGCCCTTTCTACTATTCAGACTCCGATGAGGATCTTGATGATAGTGATGTGATTAATGAGAATAGGATGGAAGAAGAAATAAACCCTCTTAGGTATGTTGACCCTAGAACTAGGATTGAGTGTGATAGTTCATTTAACATGCAATTCTCTTGTAAGATCGGATTTAAGAGCTTTAACGCCTATCTCAACTCATCTCTTCCAATGAACATAATCTCACGTAATGAATACAATAAAATCATGGTAGAGGAGTTAGAATACAAAGGAGAAAACATTATTGCTAAAGCAATACCATTGCATGTGTTTGTAGGAAGGTTGGTTTATCTTGTTGAGTTCATGGTTATGGAGAATCTAGGAGAGTTTATAGATAATAAATTGACCCAAGTTGTGTTTGGAAAACCCTTCATACGGTTGACCAACCTCGATGAAAAACTCATAGAAGGGCTAATTACATTTTCAGATGGGGATGAAGATTTTGTCTATCAAATGCCCCGCGCACACCCTAGGTTCAAAGATTTTTCCATGGAAAAGTGTAGTAGGTATCCGCCCATGGAAATGCTAAGTGAGAATGATAAGAGAAAAGGACTTAAGTACACGCATGAAAAGAATAAAAGATACTATCGCGGGTGCTTAGAGTTAGGAGACGAGTATAAGAATGATGAGGCGACTATTAGATGGCTCACACTTGGTTATGTGAGCATAAGCGATACACGATAAACCATGACCTTGAGTCTAGATACAAGACTCATAAATAAAGAAAAGCGCTTCTTGGGAGGCAACCCATGTTTTGTGTGATTTTATTTGTTTGATTGTTATTTGCTTCCGTATGCATGCTTTATTTTTATTGTTGGTAGATCATGTTTCTAAACTAAAATGTGGAAATACTTTACTTTGTTGTTTTGGCCTAGTCTTAACTCCACCTAGAAGTATTTTTGCAAAAGATAAGTGTAAGGGGAAACCCCAAATATGTTTTTAAGAAACAAACCGATCATGATTCTCCACAATATTAAATGAGCATGTATATTCGTATTTGTTAGAGTCAAATGCTTGTATTGAGTCATAATGAAGTTTTGCAGGATTTTCCAAGAAGTAGGACCAAGTTTTTCCAGAAATTTTCCGGAAACTTAACATAAGAATTTCTGCAGGTCCATTCTGACGGCGTCAGGAGTTTACTCTTGACAGCGTCAGGAGTTAAAATCTGGAAATTTTACCGGTTTTGTTTTTCTAACGGAGTCTTATGGTTTTTGTGAATTATTAAGTTTTATAATCTCCAGGAGATCTGCAAACTTCATTCCACAAGCATTATATCTTATCTTGTTTTCTAGGATTTAGAAACTTATATAGGATGCCACCGATTTTACGCGAGGTTGTCTTGTCTATTTTGTCAGGTTTTACAGGTTATGTATGACAAGAAGATGATTTATATTCTGGAAGAGAAGCTTTGATTGTTCATTTTCTTGGAGGAAGATTTAACCTGGCCATCCTATTATCCATACCGAACGAATCAAGGGAGTATTTGATTTCATTCTCTTTACTTTTTCACTTTTACATTCTTTACTTGAACATTGGGGACAATGTTCATCTTAAGTGTAAGGGGAGGGTAAAAAGATGATACCTTACATATGCACTTTCACTTGAGTTTGTTTTGTTCAATGGTAGATGTGTAATAAAACTATGAGAAATACTTGTTAGTGTAATTTTAGCGCCAAATTTAAAATTTTTTACAACATTTAGGAGTAAAACTTTAGCCATAGCAAGCGTCTCATGGATAGGAGATTGTATGACTAGCACATAACCGTATATTCAGAAAAATTTTCCACCCAAATATGTGAGGTTCGCCTTTAGATTTGATAGGAAAAGCATTCATTATTAGTGCTTATGAGTGTACCGGTAGCATTTAGATTCTAGAACTTGCGTTAATGATGCATCCCGAGACCGCTAGTGAGACTACATTCGTGTAGTAGGATTTACTACATGATAAGAGGCATTAGGATTACCCTTGTGTTAAACCCGTATTATAATTACTTGACCATTTAAGTCATATTACTTGGCTAGTTAAGTCAACTAATTTTTCCCACACCCTTAGCGTTGTACTCATTTTTAGTACACGAAACCCCTAGTACACCCCTCCGAGCCTATCTTTTCGTTTCTAACTTTAAGCATTTTACTTAAAGGAAGAATTTGTTACACCCCACTTAAATGTACAACCAAATCGCCTTAGCCTTCCATGTATGCGCTCATTTTTAGTGCATTATTGTTATTTGTTAAACCCTAAGTTAACTATCTAATTGATTACATGGTTGCTAAGTCGAGTCATATCCTTGTACATATTGTTTTGGGACGATTGGGACTCATGGGTAAGTACTTATTTTATGGAGTAATGGGGAAGAACATCATTTATTACCCCCATATGTACGTTAATCTTAAAAATGCTCCAAGTGTTTTGATTCTCTTAATTCGAGTCATTAGATTAGTTAATTGTAAAGTATGTAAAGATTCAAGTGTAACGGAATGTTCATTCCCTATGATGTATTATTTTGGATGGTAGGGTAAGAGTGTATGCAAAAAAAAAAAAAAAAAAAAAAAAAAAAAAAAAAAAAAAAAAAAATCAAGAAAAAGAAAAAAAAAATAGAAAAAGGAAAAAAGAGAAAAAAAACATACGGACTACAATCCCGTTTCATTCTATGTTTATTTTATGTTTTTGTTATTTTTCATTTATTAGCTTAAGTCGAGTCTAGTCTTGGCTTAGCAACGCCACATTGTACATGTAATTAACCAAGATTGTTAACTCGCCACCAGTAAAACTTCCTTTATCCAACAAAACCGTGTATTTCATATCCCTACACCTAACGTTACAACCCTTGAAAAGACCTCTTTGATAGTTTATCCTAGGTGCTTACGCCATGTGGTGGAGGTTTGATCCTTTCCCAAGCCTATGGTAATCTATTTTGCTATGACATGTAGTGAGAGATATCTTCCGTTTCCATATTGTAATTTATACTTTATTACACCCGAGAGATGTGAGTATCTAAACACTATTTGTGAGGTGCTTGTGTATGACCTCCGTGCTTGTCTATTGGTCTTTAGTGGAACGATTATTTGTTGTAATTACTTTTATATTAGTGTTAAATGACCCCCTAACTTGTATTTTGACTAGAATAAAAGCGCATTTGCTTGAGGACAAGCAAATCTCAAGTGTAAGGGTATATGATGAGGCGAAAAATGTTCCGTTTTTAGGGGGTCATTTAAGCCCGAATCCGAATTTATTTGATCAAATATTGCCCTAAATCGTTCCTTTTGTGATTTTAGGTACTTTGGGAGAGAAATCTGGAAAAGGAAGCAATTCAGACGTTTTTGGAGCATAAAAGTGAAGAAAATGCCAAAGTCTTAATTTTCCATGCTGGGAACAGTAGGTGATAGCGTCAAGAGCAACACCTTGACGGCGTCAAGAGCAAATTTCATGAATTTCCATGACTACCCAGAACAGATTTGACGGCGTCACGTAGGAAGGGCGTCAAGAGTAAAAGAGTCATGACGGCCTGAAAGTGTATAAGTCTTGACGGCGTCAGAAGTAGATCTAGGCAGTCTGAGGAGAGTTTTGGCGGCGAGGTGACGGCGTCACAAGTTTATTCTTGACGCCGTCAAACCTATTTTTCTATATATAGTTTTCTAATTTTTCACATTTACAGAAAGAAGTTTTGGGAGAAACCCTAAGTACGATTTTGGTGTAACTTTACAGGTTTTTCAAGGGTTCCAACCCCTTGATACCTTGCATGATTAATCAAGATAAGTGTTCTTCTAATTCAATCAATATGTCTATGTGTTGGTTGTCTATATCATGTTCTTGTCTTTATTCTATCATGCTAGGCTAGATCTCTTTTGTGTTTGCTTAAATCTAATGAAACCTAGATATTGATTATGTGTTGATTACTTGTTTATTCTTGTCTTGGATGAGTGATTTATATGTTAGGCTTAAGAAAACTGGCAGATCTCCAATTGGTAACATGCTTGAACGTCTTAAGAAACATGAACCAACGCGCACTAGGTCTTTATTGGTTGTATTTAATGCATGAGCCACTGTTTACAATCCCTATAGTTGTGATGGGCATGGTGTAGGAGGAGATAAGAGCTCATAGAATTAGGGAGTTATGTGTGCCACCCCATGAATGTTATTAAGGAATACAATCCATCATCCATACAATTATAACAAGTAATTAACGTGTAAAAGATATCTAGGGAGTAGTGAAATCTAAGTAAACACATTTTCTCCAATTACTGCTCACAACTTTAGTATAAATTAGTTTATTTTCTTTTCTAGTTTTTTATTTTGATTGCATCTTAGTATTGGGTTAGTTGAATAGCAACTAATTCCGCCCACTCTTCCAAAACCCGAGATTTTTAACTTGCTTTCCATAAAATATAAAAATACAAAAATAATCATCCCTCACCTTTAGAACTAGTATTTAGGCTTTCTAATCCTAGCGACACTATTCCTAAGCTGAACGATCAATCCCCCGGTACTTGTCACTATACTATACTACAACGATCAGGTACACTGCCTGGTGGGGTTGTAAGCTTCTCGAGATCCCTCGAGAGGTAAAGCCTGTTGCAATTCCCACGCATCAAAATGGCTGAAAATAATTAGTGTAATGGGGTTTTAATTTAGGGTATTTTCAGGGGTAGGTTAATTAGGTCTTTTGGGTTCTTGTTTTAGGCTTTTAATGTTCTTGTAGTCTAATTGCCATTTGCTACTATTATGCATATATAATTCTATGGTTTCTCGGTTAATCTTGTTTGCTGTATCTTATTGTGTTTACTGTTGTTATCACAAAAAACAAACACCCCTTTATGTTAGCAAATACAAACACAGTGGGAGGGAAGCAAAATACAAACACAGTGGGAGGGAAGCAAAACCCAAACACCCCATAAGTCATATAACCAAAGCAAATTGTTGGATCGATATACTCTGACCAAACTACTTTGTAGCTTATAAGGGTTTAACAATATTGAGTAAACTCAACACAATTAATATTGAAACACTGTTTTACTTTGTAAAGTATGCGGAATCTACTAACACAAAGCTTAAGAAGAACTTTTATATTAACCAAACTTTGAACCTGCTTTGTTACACAGATTCACTAACAATCCCTAACTATTAATCAACTTTGATCGACTCTAAAACTTGTGAGAACTTCTCTAAAACTTATATCAACTAATACCTCTTAAGGCTCTTTTTATAGATAACCTTATGTCGGTTTACAACATATAATCCTTGAACGACAAGTCATTATCCCTAACTAATTCTAGAATATTCGTTTAATATTACACATTAATCCTTATCTAATATTGCACACCAGTCCTTGTTTCCTTCGAAGTACTTTAAACATTCTTCAATAACAGCAGTACTTTGACTTTTTCCTTCAGCAGTACATTGACTTTATTCTTCATGCAGCAGTACTTTGACATCCAGAAGTACTTTGATACTTTATATCCCAACAATCCTCCCCTAACTTGAACTCCACTTGCTTGATTTCAAGTTTCTTTGTTATCTTTAATCTTCAAATCTTTAATCATTCAGGAAAATTGTTTCTTTATGTCTTTGTCTTCTATTTGTCATATGTCAAAGTATTCTTCATCAGCATCTTGTCTTTTAATATATCTTCTCAGTAACTCAGCAACATTTTGGTACAATTATCATCAAATCTCAAAAGTTTCATACTATTATCATCACTTCCAGGTGTGTTAACTCATGTGAGAGGTGAATCATTGAAAATTATGATTTTTAGGAAATCATCAGCTATCAACGGATTTGATTAGTCTTTACCAATAGCCGTTTGCTATGGACTAGCCAACTCTTGATCACTTGGAGTATGGTGAGTTGATAACCATATAGTTTTTGGTAAACTATCAACCATAAACGGATTTGATTATCATATCAGAGCCGTACCCTCATGATGAGTCAAACTCTTTCTTGTCTGTTAAACATGGTGAGTTGATTACCATTTGTTATGCAGTATAAATACTAACACCATGTGTTACTTTTCAAATCTTTTTTTTTTCTTTTCTTTTAAACACCAAAACATTTTTATTTTAAAAGGACTTATACTGGTTTATATCAGCAAGCAGTACTTTGTTAAAGTACTGTTTGTTTTTGCAGTACTTTGAAAAATACTTTATTTTACAAAACAAATCATACCAGTATTATGCAATATTACTCTTCAGACTTGACCCATCTGATAAATAGCTTGATAACATCCAAAGCTACTTCAGATTCATCTTCAAGTTCCATTCCATGATCCAGCATTCTGAGCATAATTTCTCTAATAAATGGATATCTCCTCTCAGCCAACATATGAATCATGGTACCATCTTCCATCTCTAGTGTATGAACTCCTGATGACTCAAAGAATCTCCATCTTGTTATTTCCCAATTCTCTTGATCATTCCACAGAGGATCAACACTTGTTTCTTCAGTATCCCAGATGGTAATTAAGTCTCCAAGCAAAATTAGTCCCACTCCTGAAGCTTCAATCTCTGCATAGTATGTCTGCACTTGCACATATAAGTCATATAGATCTGCCCTTGTAATACAGTGCAACACATCCCATAACATATTGAATGTTGTGAAGCTTTCATATTCTCTGTGGATCATAAAATAATTCCCTTCTTTTGATTCAACCACAGAAAATGAGATTATCTTGGACTTCTTTCGAGAATCTTCAATCTTCTTGTTCTCAAAATCTACAACTCTTAAATAATTTCTAAGTTCATCAACTGTATCTTCATGAACCAACTTCAGCCTTTTTGATAGTTGATCATCTTCAGCTAATTTCTTTCTTTTCAATCTCCTTTGCTCAACTTCTTCATTTCTGGTATCTTCTAATTTCTTCTTTCTATCAACTTCCATGGGCACAAAGTTATCTACTTATTTTCTAATATCTTCTTGTACTTTATCCCACAGAGCTTTCACTTCTGGATATCTTTTCAAATGTAAATTCTTGTATCCCTTCTTTCTCAAGAACTGTATCATCCAGTTCCTTTCCTGAGCTTTGGTCATTGGCTTCTTTATAAGTGACCTATTAACTTCTTCCAAATACTCAGCATCATATTCAGCTTGTTGCTTTCTAGCAAGCTCTAAATCTTCTGCAATCTCTAATTCTCTAATCTGAGCAATAGAAAATTTCTTCTTTTTCTTCTTAGTATCTTTCTGAACCTTGATCCCTTTCCCTTTATCTTTTGGATCTAGCTCTTCTGATTCAGAAGTACTTTCTACATCTTTTTGTGTAGGCTCAGAAATATGTATTCCTCCTGTAGGTCTTCTCAAATTCATCATAACTTGTGCAATTGTTTCATCATCACTTGCAGTATGTACTCTTACTTCCTCTTGATGTACAAAAGTAGAAGGACCAGCTTCATCTTCATAATACTTTGTAGAAGGTCCAGCTGCAGTGACTCCACTTTCATCAATATTTCTAGAAGAAGTACCTTGCAGACTTATGTTTTCTGCAGCAGTACTTTGAACACCAACACTTTGAATGTTCTGTGCATCTACATCCTGCTTAATATTTTCTTGCTCATCATCTTCTTGTTCAGTATCTTTTTGCTCATTCTCTTTCTCTTGTGCAATATTCTCATCTTCTTGAATATAGTTTTCTGGTTCAAAAGTCTTTGGACTTTCTGGATATTGCCACAAATGAGCATCTTCGGAATATTTATCCTCAGCATCATCTTTATCCAAATTCTCATCTTGATTCCTCCCCAATTTGGTAAATGATGACTTCCTATGCCTCCTCTTGGATTTAGAAGACTTCTTTGAAGACTTTGACTTTGGCTTCCGAGACTGCTTCTTTTCTTTCACATAAAGCCTAAAATTTTGAACAAGAGGCCAAACAAATTTCTTCAACCTTCTGAACTTCTTTCTTAGCTTCTTGATTTCTGCAGCTTGAGCATTAACAGTTGTCTTCATCTTCTCCAATTCCTTAGCCAAATCAGAAGTACTCTCAGCACCTTCAATTCCCTCATCTCCTCCAGGTGTTTGAAACCCACCTGTGGAAGTATAATCATTGGGAGTAGGTACCTGTGAATCCTCTGAAGCAGTACCTTTAGAGGAAGTACTTTGTAGAGAAGTACCTTGAGCAGAAACATATTTATCCAAAGAAGCTGACACTGAGGGAGTCCTTTCACTTGAAACAACATGCTGAGGGGAAACAATAGGTGATGTAAGTGTATGTACTGAAGCAGAATGCTCAGCAGAATTAGGTTGATCATCATTATCAGAATGAGCAGAACCACTATTGTCTTCTTCATCCCTAACAGCTTGAGCTACCTCTAACATATAAGCATTAAGAGGTGTATTCCTACCCGAAAATTTTACTCCCTTATGAGACATGAAAGTGAATACTTTAGGTGGCATCCTAATGGTAGGTACATAATCCTGAGGTTTGGGTATCCCATCTAATGGATTCTCTAAAAGCAATTGAACAAATCTAGGATACATGAGAAAAGGTTTTCCAGCCTTAATATGAGTAAGCATACCTTCAAGGATCATGTATGAGAAATTGAAAGGCTGATTGGTAATAAGACCAACAAAAGCAGAAGCTATGGAATGGCTAAACTGACCCCAAGCAGTACTTTTTGGACTCAAACAATGTAGCAAAACATGAATAAGAAATTTCCAATGAGGACTAACCATAGCCTTCTGAAAAGTAAGCTTAGTCAAAGAACCTTCATACTCAATGTCTCTGAGTGTGTTCCAAATCTCTTGTTTTCCAAACAAAACAGAGCCTCCTTCATCATCAAATAACAGAGCCTCCCTGATTGAAGCTTCTGTAACACGAATAGCTCTACCAGCAACTGTAGCAATAATGATATCCTCTCCATCTTCAACCTGTGACGTGGCTGTATCCCAAAAAGCTTAAATCCAAGGGCCAATAATCTCAGGGTTGACTAGGATTGAGTAACAGATGTTGGTTCCAGTGAGAAAGTCAATAATACCATGAAAGTCAAGGTTATCTTGGGTTTTCTCAAGGTTTGCTATCATGTTGTGTTTGGTGTTGGTGCGTCGATTAGCCATGGTGATTAGGGTTAGAGTGAGAAAAGTAATGATCAGTGTAAAGTAGGAATGAGTTTATATAACAAGAAAGGTGAATAAGGGTGAATAAAAGGAAAAGATATGAGGTTTATATAAGGATAAGATATAAAAAATCACGGTTAATAAATAACTTTACCGTTATTTTTTGAAGTAATTATCCCCATATCTTTCGAAAGGTTGTTAGCCGCAAATCTGACCGTTGGAATAGTATCTGACACGTCAGCGAACCCTTTAATAACACCAAGCAGTACGTTCCATAAAATATGGAGCAGTACCTTCCGTTACAAACTCACACAGTATTTTGACCAAAGTACTTTCCCAAAAAATCTTGAATATTGACCATTTGACCAAAATATCTTTGAAAGTCAACCCTGATTAATGACTATCTCCCCATATTAAATCCCAAAGCTACCATGGTAAGTGAACTTCAATACACTTCATTAAATGCCCATTTATCTTTACTTTGCTTATAAAAGCAACTTTACCAACAACAACTTGCAATCACTATATCTTTCTTTATCATAACACAAAACTAGTAAGCATAATGAGTCACATTCCAATCGTGAACATCTCTTCAGACTCAGATGGCACCACTGATTCAGAGATAAGTTACTACTCTGATTCTGAGTTTGAAGATCCAGGATGGTCAGATTATTTTCCTCCTCATGTTCAGTGGATGGGACACCAAGAATCTTCATCAACAATGAGTGCTGCCAACTCTACCATAACTGATGCAGGTAGTACCACCAACAAAAAGCCCAAGAAGAAGAAAGTTGTCCCTGGTTCATCTCTGGCTAATGAGCTTCCACATGCTTTGACTCAAGCCCTAGAATCAGCTATTCAGAACATGAAGTGGCCTGCTCCAAGGAAAGAGAGACCTCCCAAACAGGTTCTTGGCCTGGCTTGCCCAAGAAAGCAGGCTTCTTTTAATGACAAGAGAAAAACTGCTCAAAAGGGAAAACAAAGCTATGAGGGCAAGGGAAAAAGGCCTATGGAGTAGGTGTGTGGAGCTTGGTAGTAGGTTGTGATAGTTGGTAGTTGGTGTAGTCTTGTGTTTGTTTTGTCTTTTCTGTGTCTGTATCTGTAGCTTGGTAACAACAATGGTGATGTATGAACTCTGAATGGTGGTTGTAAGATCTTTCTGAATGATGAATAAAAACTTTTCTTTTGAATGATACATGTAGCCTCCCCTCAAATAATGACTAACTAATAGCTACTAATGCCTCCCCTCAAAAATAGCTTACATATTAATCATGCCAATACTCACAACCAAGAAGGTAAATCTTGAAACATCAAAGCCCTTTGTGAGTAAATCTGCTACATTATCATCAGTATGAACTTTAACCACATTGATAAGTCTTTGTTCATAGCAATCTCTTATAAAGTGATGTCTAATCTGAATGTGCTTGGTCTTGGAATGATACACTGGATTCTTGACAATACAGATAGTACTCTGATTATCAATGTTGATAGGAGTATTCTTGAAATTGAATCCATAATCCAAAAGTTGATTCTGCAACCAAAGTACTTGTGCACAACAACTTGCAGCAACTACATACTCTACTTCAGTGGAAGAAGTTGCTGCAATTGTTTGCTTCTTACATTGCCATGACACTAATCTGCTTCCAAGGTACTGGCATCCTCCAGTTGTGGATCTTCTGTCATAGTTATCTCCAGCATAATAACTATCTGAAAAAGCTTGGAGATGGAAAGGTGAATCTCTAGGATACCATAAGCCTAGCTTAGGTTGTTGCCTAAGATACCTGAAAATTCTCTTGACAGCATTCAAGTGAGATACCTTTGGATTAACTTGATGTCTTGCACATAAACTGATAGCAAAAGTTATATCAGGTCTTGATGCAGTTAAATACATGAGACATCCAATCATAGACCTGTATAGTGTGACATCAACATCTTCTCCTTCTTCATCTTTTCCCAAAGGTTTGTTAGTATCCACTGGTGTAGATGTAGGCCTAACATTTGTGAAATTGAATCTCTTAAGAATATCTGCAACATACTTATCTTGACAAATATATATTCCACTGCTTGACTGTTGCACTTGAAATCCCAAAAAGAAGGTTAATTCTCCCATTGAACTCATCTGAAACTCTTTCTGCATAAGATCTTCAAATTCTTTGACCATAGACTGCCTAGTAGCACAAAAAATAATGTCATCTACATACACTTGGACAAGCATGATATCCTTCTTATCTCTCTTGATAAACAAAGTCTTGTCAATAGCTCCTCTTCTATAACCATGTTGTAGTAGAAAATTTGAAAGTCTTTCATACCATGCTCTTGGAGCTTGATGAAGGCCATACAGAGCCTTGATTACCTTGTAGACTTTGTTTGGATGTGCAGGGTCTTCAAAACCAGGAGGCTGTTTGACATAAACTTCTTCTGTGATTTTGCCATATAGAAAAGCACTTTTAACATCCATTTGATATACAGGGAATCCCATATAAGATGCAAAAGCCAAAAATAGCCTGATGGCTTCAAGCCTTGCCACAGGAGCAAAAACTTCATCATAGTCTACTCCTTCTTCCTGTCTATATCCTTGAGCCACTAACCTTGCCTTGTTCTTGATAACATTCCCTCTATCATCTCTTTTTACTCTGAAGACCCATTTAGTTCCAATAAGTTTCTTTCCATCAGGTAAATCACATAATACCCAAACTTCTTGAAGTTTAAACTGTAGGAGTTCTTCTTGCATAGCTTCCACCCAACTCTCCTTGGCTAATGATTGTTTGATATTCTTGGGATCTTCCTGAGATATAAAACAAGCAAATAAACACAACTTCTGATCCTTGTGATTTACCCTGTTTTGCTTGTAGATAAAACTAAGTAAAGAAGTATGTTGTTGAGACATATTCTTAGCCTTAGTCCTTGTGAGCAACCCTGAAGCTGAGGGTCCAATTATATTGGTAACAGGATGAGTTTTGTGTATTCTGAGAGTAGGAGTTGGTGAGACTTCAAGATTATCTTCCAAATTAGTTATATCAAGATCTTCATTAGAATATGAGAAAATGCCTTCTTGATCCAATTCATCATCAGTGTCTTCTAAAGTAATTGTGTTTGGATCATTAGTATCTTCTAAGTCAGGCATATTAGAATCATTAACAGCATCAGTATGTATCCAATTTGAAGTATCTAAAGGTTGAAAAGTACTTTCAAATGGATTAGCAGTACTTTGGGGTAAAGTACTGGCTGTATCTTTTGCCTTCTTCTTTTCTGCTTCATAAACTCTCCTTTGTTCATTTTCATATGACTTAGCCATTGTTTCTTGAAAAATCATTCTAGAGAGTTCATCTTGAATGGCTTGATCTTCTTCAGATACTGGGATTTGTGGTGGAACAGTACTTTGAGGATCAACAGTACTGTTAGGTTCAGCAGTACCTTGAGGCTCAGAAGTACTCTTCTTTTCATCATTGGCATTATCATTTGGCTCATCTTCAGATCTTAAATTAACATCATGAACAATGTACTGTGTTTCTTCTTCAGTGGGACCAGCTTGATTTTCTTCTCTTACAGGTACATAATTCATTGATGAAGACATTAAATCAAAATCAAACATCCAATCAGGACCTTTACCTTTAGAATTTTCTTGTTCTTCCAAAAAATCAACATGAAGACATTCTTGAACCTTTTTGGTAGCCCTATTGTACACTCTGAATCCTTTGCTATGGGTACAATATCCCAATAAATATCCTTCATCTGACTTCCCATCAAATTTGCCCAAATTTTCAGCAGTGTTTAATATGGTTAGGGGACATCCAAAAGGTTTCATAAACTTGATGCTTGGCTTTTTTCCCATGAGTAACTCATAAGGTGTCTTCATTTGAGGTTTAGTTACTAATACTCTATTCAACACATAACAAGCAGCACTTACAGCCTCAGCCCAGAATGGAACAGGTAATTGAGAGTCTGCAAGCATTGTCCTTGCTGCTTCTATAAGAGTTCTATTCTTTCTTTCTGCAACTCCATTTTGCAAAGGAGTTCTGGCAATACTGAACTCTCTTTTAATTCCTTTCTTGGCACAAAATTCATCCATTAGCTGATTCTTGAACTCAGTCCCATTATCACATCTAATGCCTCTAACCTTGAGTCTTAACTAATTTTCAAGTGCTATTATAAGATCATGAATAGCATCAAAAGTTTCATCTTTAAAGCATAAGAAAAAGACCCAACTAAATCTGCTACAGTCATCTGTTACAACCAAGCAGTACTTCTTGTTGTTCAGACTAACAACTGAAACAGGTCCAAACAGATCCATGTGCAGCAATTCCAAAGGCTCTCTAATGGTTTTCTCATCAATCTTCTTACAAGAAGCCTTGTGTTGTTTACCCTTCTTACAAGCAAGACATGAGTGATCATTCTTGAATGTTTTAGAAGGTAAACCTCTAACTAAATTACCTCTGACCAGCTTATTGATGTTCTTAAAATTAACATGCCCCAATCTTCTGTGCCATTGATGTGCTTCTTCCATAGTTGCTCTTGCAATCAAACATGTTGCTCTTTCAACAGAGTGTACATTCTTTAAGTCTATGCTATACACATCATTAGTTCTTGGTGCTCTTAGCAACACCAAGCTTCTATCTTCTAACTTGAAATCAGGAGAAAGTATAAGACATTCTGTGTCAAAGAATAACATAGGGTAATTCTTATCACAAATCTGAGAGACTAACAAAAGATTGAATTTGAGCTCCTTCACATATCTAACATCTTCAAAATCAATATTTCCTGCCTTGATAGTTCCTTTGCCAGTAATTCTTCCTCCATCAGGATCATTCCCAAATGCAACTTTTCCTCCAAAATAAGTGTTGATATAAATAATGTCTAAAAACATTATTAACATATATCGATATCTCTATGTTTTGATAATCACAAAACGTAAACTCATTGAACTACAAATTATGACGTAAACAAGTATTTAGTCGTAAATATTTGCTTTAGCATCCATATCACTTAAGGTATGAATAAACAAAGTGTCTAATGCATTTTATGATCAAAGGAATTTTTATTTTTACAAACCTTACATTTTATTAAAATGGGACAAACATTTCTAAACTTATACAAAACATTCTTGTATTTATAAGAAATGTTTTATTCAAAATAAATATTTTGAATTCAAATTTCTACCCAAAAAACGGCCACATTCTTCAGGAAAAACCTCCCCCACAAAAAGACAAAAAATCTGAAGAATTTTTTTTTTCTTAGGCGGCCCCCTTAATTATACTAGGCGGTCCCCTTAATAATTAAGGGGACCGGCACACAATTAAGGGGACCGGCCACGCACCCTGTCAGATTTTGTCAGAAATTTTTCCCTATAAATACCACCTCAAACCTGGAATTTTTCTCACCTTTTGCAGAAAGATTTTCAGATCCAATTCTCTCTAAAACATCCTTCTAAAACCCTTTGATCATAAGATTATTAATCTTTGTTTCAAGTGATCCAATCTCTCATAACTCAAAGTGCAAGAGAAGAATCCTCCCCATCATAAAGCCAAAGATGTAGTTAGTGCTTATGATAAGTTGTGAGCTTTGTATATGTAATAAGTAGATCAAGATGATCTTACTTAGTAGTGAGTTTATGAGTGAGTAAGAAGTTGTGTGAAGAAGTAGTAGTGTGGAGAAGTTATGTAGGTGTGAAGTAATAGATGTGTGAGTATGTAGTGGAGTATAGAAGAAGTTGTGAAGTCGTGAAGTTGTGAAGCCATGAAGAAGTCGTGAGGCCGTGAAGAAATAGGTGTGCTATGAAGGTGTGATAAGTTGTGTAGTAGTAGTGTTGTGAAGAAGGTGTGTTGTGGTGTGAGATTGGTTCTAGCTACTATTAGAACTCGACATTTAGCTTAGTGTCGTTAAATGGTGTAAGCAAAAGTTGTGTAAGGTTTTCTCCGCCAAAAGGGAGCTTGTTGTGTTGTGAAGAAAACTCTCGAGTGTGGTACTCGGGGAGTGGAGTAGGGCAATGAAGGTGTCCTTGTAGCCGAACCACTATAAATCATCGTGTCCGGTTTGCATCTTCTTTATCTTATCTCTTTACATTTACTCTTGCATTTATCGCTTTACAACTATGCTTGCATATATGTGTTAGGTGTTGCTTATATTGTCATGATGATTGATTGTGTTATAGTTGCAAGTTAATATTGTGAAGATGTGCATAATTATATAATATGATCGACTACATTATTATTCACACTCCTCATATTGAGTTTAACTTAATAGATGATTTGATACAAAACGTTTTAAGATTTCAAAAGGAAAACATATTAACTTAAAGATCAACCAATGCTTTATTCATAAAACTAAGTTTTGAAAACAAACTCAAAAGTACACATATATAATTAATCATATTGATTATATATTGTTTTCATAATAAACTCTAATTGAAGATTTTTCATAAAACGAAAAAGAAGGGAAAACCATTCAACCCCCCCCCCCCCCCTTCTAGTTTTCCACAATTGGTACCAGAGCCACGTCGCTCAAATTTTCAAAACAAATGGTTTTAAAAATTGAGTACGATCCATGTATCAAATTACCCATTAAGGAGGATTAAATATGAAAAGTGTTTTGTTGATTAACTTGTATAAGTTTTGATGATATATACACTAATTATACTAGCTCGAAATAATATTATGCTTAAAATAAGTGTTATATGTTCGGTATCAAAATCAGGAAGTTACACACCTTTCCGAAAAGTCAGAAAACAATTTTTTACAAAAAATTAAATTTTTGAGTACCAGATGGGCGGCCCCCTTAATTGTCTGGGCGGTCCTCTTAATTATTTAAGGGGTCCGCCTATCTGTTCGACAGTTTTTCGAAAACTTTGAAAAATCATATAAAATTAACCGTAACTCCGTAGAAGTCGTGCCACCCGGCGTTTTAAAGGTAATTGAGTCCACTTTCATTTAAAAATACTTACAAGTAACCATTACAAACTTAAATAAGTAAGAAAGTCAAAATACTATACGGTGGTCAAAAATTTGTGTTTCGTTTTAACGTAAAACTTTTGTTTTACCTTTTCCTTCAAGTCGGGCATTCCTAGTTGATATACTTTTGAAAAATTAAGTATTTACGTTTTCAAAATATTGATCTTAATTAAATTATAGAATGAGGAGGAAACTATTTTATTTTCAAATAAATTCGAGCTAAGTAAACATTGGTGTATATAATACACAAAACAACGACAAGTGTTTTATGTGTTATGTGAACTTCTTTGTGATTTTATTTTCTTAATTGAATATATTAAATGATTGTTGCTATTTGAAGTTTAGCTATGTGTATATCTATGCATATGTGCCCTATTAGTTTATAGCTAGTTTGCCGATTTATACTTAACCAGATCTTATGCTAGATTTCTTGCGTTAGGATTATTATAATATGCTTGTATTGCATATAGGTATAGATGGCTTAATGTTACTCAAACATCTTGTAAATGAGTTCAATCTAGTCACCTAAACATTTCAAACAATTTAATCTATTCTTCACAACACACTTAAATATTTTCTACAAATTAGCTTGTTTTACCTTAAGATGTTTAATAAGAGAAATTGAATCATTGTAAAACATTAATAGTTATATAAAAGAAAAAGTATTTTCAAAATCTAAGTGTGTTCATAATAAGTAAAAATGAAGAAGTCTTTCACAAAAACAAAACATATAACAATCATGAAATAATAAGTCAACTTTCAATCATTCACTAATAAATAATCTTAGGATTAATGGAACACACTATCAAAATGTTTATTTATTTCAAATGAGTGTCCGTGAGGGTCAAGAAAGTTCTTGGTATTATATCAATTCATTATTCAAATTATGGTTGATATATTCATCAAATCTAATTGACGTGTTTTTGAGTGTGGACAAGGATTGCTATTTGTTTAGTTTCAATATTATATCAAATTACAAAAAAAAAAAAAAAAAAAAAAAAAAAAAAAAAAAAAAAAAAGATATAGTCTTGAATCTACATACTCAATCACACTAGATTGATATGAAAATAGTTACATCCTTTGTAGATGAAAAGAGTATGCATTGGATCATAACTCACACTTGTGTTGATAATGTCATATTAAATCTACTTGTCCAATAATTGTGTTCCAAATATTAGAATAACATTTTAAACACATTCATAAAATATACAATGAAGTAGGATTGACGACTTGGATGTTTCGTCCGAAATATTCAAGTAATTTACATTGCAATGCAATGGATAAATGTGTCATATCCGAAAAACCAAACATGAGCAAACTAACAACATATGTAAACTTTGCTCACACTACTTAAAATTATCACTTCAAGATAAAATACATATTTAAGAATAATACACACTATATATTCTATGTACTTCATTTTCTTTGTAGCATGAATGGTTGTGTTACAAGATAATGCACTACATTTTTTTTAATAATATAAGTTATTAGAATTGAAAAAATAACTTGTCACAATCCATAAACAAGTAAAATTAATTTTTTTTAATACTTGTTAAAATATGATATATATAACATTGGCAAAAATCATAGAAAATAATATGTGTTTAAAAATATATTAATGTCTAGTTTTGATATCATTTGAGAATCACAAACTCATTTAAGATAAATAATCTTAATGAAATTCATTTCACAAGAGATGCTAAGGTGCACTCTTAAGTCTAGCACAATTATTAAATCAAGTAATATGTCATCAAAACCAAACAACCGGTAAATCATGAAGAAAGGATTAAAATTTTTTGTCTACTCTTATCTAAACATTCAACACGTCTCTATTAGGATCGTGAATAAAATATATCATCTAGATTTACCTTCATAAAAACATGATGTTTGAGTCACATTAAGCCAAGTATTAGTGAATCAAGTAAACTTCATATTTAGTAATCTTCGATAGGTAAATTTAGGAACTCGATTTCTTCTAAAAAGAGAATGACTACTGGAGAATCTATTGACTAGAAATTCAATTTAACCTAACGGTTGAATTGCTTCTATGTGAGAAGTTGGGTGTGTGTAACCTGTAAAAATGGTCGTGTTTAGCCTGAATTGAGCACCACTAGTAATAGTCTCATACTCATTCTCCAACTTGATTAAATTGCTCTTCCTATATATACCTAACGCTAGTTTACTTTTATGAACTTTGCTTCTCATTAGATTCTTTCATTCCTAGATTTATGACATTAAGTTAGATAAGCGTGTGAAAACAAAGGAACTATAGATGTTAGGTTATACCCCATTCAACACTCTCGCATCTAACATATAAATTATCGTCTTCAATTCCTTTAGGATCATAGGATATGTAGAAACGATAGCATGAGATAATAATAGGCTTAACCAACCCTCTTGAGCATGAGATCTTTAATAAACAATTTTTTAAAAATATTTGATTCATGATATTTGTTGTCAAAAATCTAATATCTCTAAAAATATGCAAAAACCTCACATTTTGGAAAATAGTTTTTCAAATAACTATCCCACTTTTAAATAACATGTTTTCACTATCAATATCCACAATTTTGTTTTGATCAAAACTAAAGATTGGGAAAATATTCTTTACCATTTATTCACACATTTTGAAGTAAAAAACCCAATCTATTTTATTCAAATAACTCTCACATCTAAGTGAAAACTTACTTTCAAACATTGTTGAATAATGCTAAAAACGTCTCTTTTAAAATCATGCATGGTGATCTCATATTTGTCATCTATATTTATATAAATGACACTTATAAGTGAACTAAATCAAATCAAGAGGACCATGGTTTGTTCATTAAGACTTTGTTTGTAACAAGTCTAGAAATCCATGCTATCATAACTACCCACTTATTGCACATTGATACACATTAGGATTAATCCTCCTAGTTATGTAGTTATGAAATACTTGATGTTGCTTATTCTTTCCTAGCACTTATATTTTACTTGCTTGATGAGTATATTTGCATGCTAGATGAAATTGCTTGTTTACCTAATCTCTTTGATTAACATGCTTTGGCTACTTAATTGCCTACATAATTAGTATATGCTTAATTGCCTCAAAGAGTTGGACTTGTTTGAAACCAAAAACACAACCTTTCTACAATTCACTACCAAAAACCCTTTTCTGGCAATATGGGAATCACCAGATGGGCGGCCCCCTTAAATCATAAGGCGACCCCCTTAATTATTAAGGGGACCGGCCTCCAATTAAGGGGACCGGCCATCTGATGGTCAAAGGTGTTGTCTCCTTTTTCTACTTTTCAGCCTATTTCATCCTACACTTCCCAAAATTCATAAACCTATTTTATCCTAAACCTTCTATCAAAATTTATACATCCTTAATCCCACCAATCCTACATTATAAACACTCTCATTCCTCTCAACCTTTACTTACCCATATCCTTCTACATTACACTCAAACCTCATAATCTTTTCATAACTCAAGTGATGTTGTTCCAAGTCAACAAACTACTAAACCTCAAACTCACACTAACCTATCACCCACTCATTCCCTCATTAATGCTTCTTCTTATGATGAGCATGCTTAATCCCAAAACAACAATCCCAATCTCTCAGTCAATACTTCACATGTTACTCATTCAACAAAAATGCCACTAACTCTTGGAGAACCTCTTCCACCCATTTCATGTTTTCATGACTACCCAAGCTCAACCATGTCTCCACCACCAAGAGTACCACCACCACATCCTACAACTTCACATGCCATTCCTATGTTGCATGTTTAAACCTTCACCCAAGACAACCATCATGTTCCACCATCATCACCTTCCTCCGAACACTTGAAGTTCGTTGAGGAGCTAAAAGATGCCCATGAGCTTAGTGCTCTTTTAGCATTACATCTTGCTCAACGCAATTTGGATCCACCCCAATCAAGCTCACCATCATCACCACACAACATCAACCTAATTGAGAAGCATGTTAACAATTGCCCTTGTTGCATCTTCCTTTAACAACAAACCATTGCTTTGAATGAGCACTTCACTTGGATTGAGTATCTTCTTTCTAGATCTCAACAAACACCATCACTTGAACAACATCAAAACCTTAATCAACCTCTTCCGCTACAAACTCTCCACAACCAAACTCTCCAACATTCAAGACCCAAACATATACCTCCATTAATCCAACAACCTTACCCTACTCAACCATCTTCATTCCAAACACTCAATCATCAACCATCTAAGCATACTACATGCTTATGATTTTCATTTTCAAATACGAATCAACCAACCTTTTGTTACAAGCAAGTCCAATGGCTCTCTTTGGCAAATTAGGATCTTTTAACATATCACTTTGAATTAATTGTTATGTATCCTTAATATTTGTTTGCTATGCTTATTATTCTTCTATATATGCTTGTGCTTCTAATATTTTTCTTGCGAGCATTCCATTTCTCGATCCCTTGGTGCCATCGAACGAGGGGGAGCACACATCAAGGGGGAGCTTTCATCCCGTCTAACTTCATTTATGAAGCTAGACGGCATAACCTTTTTGATTATACAAAAACGGGGAGAAGTGAATATAAACTCACTAAGTACTTGTCTAAAAATTAATTTTTAGACTTAATGAGTTTAGGTTTTGTAATCATCAAAAAGGGGGAGATTGTTGATATAAATAATGTCTAAAAACATTATTAACATATATCGATATCTCTATGTTTTGATAATCACAAAACGTAAACTCATTGAACTACAAATTATGACTTAAACAAGTATTTAGTCGTAAATATTTGCTTTAGCATCCATATCACTTAAGGTATGAATAAACAAAGTGTCTAATGCATATTATGATCAAAGGAATTTTTATTTTTACAAACCTTACATTTTATTAAAATGGGACAAACATTTCTAAACTTATACAAAACATTTTTGTATTTATAAGAAATGTTTTATTCAAAATAAACATTTTGAATTCAAATTTCTACCCAAAAAACGGCCACATTCTTCAGGAAAAACCTCCCCCACAAAAAGACAAAAAATCTGAAGAAAAAAAAAAATTTCTTAGGCGGTCCCCTTAATTATACTAGGCGGTCCCCTTAATAATTAAGGGGACCGGCACACAATTAAGGGGATCGGCCACGCTCCCTGTCAGATTTTGCCAGAAATTTTTCCCTATAAATACCACCTCAAACCTGTAATTTTTCTCACCTTTTGCACAAAGATTTTCAGATCCAATTCTCTCTAAAACATCCTTCTAAAACCCTTTGATCATAAGATTATTAATCTTTGTTTCAAGTGATCCAATCTCTCATAACTCAAAGTGCAAGAGAAGAATCCTCCCCATCATAAAGCTAAAGATGTAGTTAGTGCTTATGATAAGTTGTGAGCTTTGTATATGTAATAAGTAGATCAAGATGATCTTACTTAGTAGTGAGTTTATGAGTGAGTAAGAAGTTGTGTGAAGAAGTAGTAGTGTGGAGAAGTTATGTAGGTGTGAAGTAATAGATGTGTGAGTATGTAGTGGAGTATAGAAGAAGTTGTGAAGTAGTGAAGTTGTGAAGCCATGAAGAAGTCGTGAAGCCGTGAAGAAATAGGTGTGCTATGAAGGTGTGATAAGTTGTGTAGTAGTAGTGTTGTGAAGAAGGTGTGTTGTGGTGTGAGATTGGTTCTAGCTACTATTAGAACTCGACATTTAGCTTAGTGTCGTTAAATGGTGTAAGCAAAAGTTGTGTAAGGTTTTCTCCGCCAAAAGGGAGCTTGTTGTGTTGTGAAGAAAACTCTCGAGTGTGGTACTCGGGGAGTGGAGTAGGGCAAGGAAGGTGTCCTTGTAGCCGAACCACTATAAATCATCGTGTCCGGTTTGCATCTTCTTTATCTTATCTCTTTACATTTACTCTTGCATTTATCGCTTTACATCTATGCTTGCATATATGTGTTAGGTGTTGCTTATGTTGTCATGATGATTGATTGTGTTATAGTTGCAAGTTAATATTGTGAAGATGTGCATAATTATATAATATGATCGACTACATTATTATTCACACTCCTCATATTGAGTTTAACTTAATAGATGATTTGATACAAAACGTTTTAAGATTTCAAAAGGAAAACATATTAACTTAAAGATCAACCAATGCTTTATTCATAAAACTAAGTTTTGAAAACAAACTCAAAAGTACACATATATAATTAATCATATTGATTATATATTGTTTTCATAATAAACTCTAATTGAAGATTTTTCATAAAACGAAAAAGAAGGGAAAACCATTCAACCCCCCCCCCCCCCCCCCTTCTAGTTTTCCACAATAAGCTTTAAAATCTAACAAGAGCTACTTTTCTCCTGTCATACTGCCAGAGCAACCACTATTTACAATAAGATGATCTTTAAGCTCCTCCTCTGGGTTGCCCTGCATTTACATGAAAAAGGTTAGTTATTTTTAGGAACCCAAGCCATTACTGACTTGTGTTCCCCTTGTGGAGTGACATACTCAAAATTTTTGAGTATGTAATCACCACTGTCTTTGAAAGCATGATCAAGAATTAAGGTTTTTGTTTCCAAAATAGTTGATTTTTCATGATCAATTTTCCCTTTTTCACCCTTAACCTCTGAAAGTATTGGTTCTACCCCAGCAGTACTTTCTTTCTTAACCCATTTTGTTGTGACTTTAGGAGTTGGGTTATGTGTTCTAGCATCTTTTCTTGTATTGTAAGGCCTTCTAGGGTTGTAGTGATTGTACCTCCTAGGTCTTACACTTGAGTGTTTGCTAGAAACATTAGGGAACTTTCTATCAGTACTTTGTAAAGGTACTGAGGGTTTGGAGTATGACCTTTTCTGATGAGGTTACCTATAGTCTTTTGAGAAATTACTATGGTTAACCCTATTTGTATAATTCCAAACTGGTTTGTTGTCCCTTGGCTTGTTCTCCCTATAACTTGGTTGTGCAGTTCTGGTCTTTGGATATTTACTTAGGTATTCTGAATGATAATCACAGTTTTTAATCAAATGATGAGGACTATAACAAACATAACAGACCTTAGGACCAATATCCCCAAATCCCCTTCCATAAGATTTTCTAAAATTAGCAGTATTTTGGAAAAAAATTCTCTGAGGTACTGCTGAGTGATTAGCAGCACTTTGAAAAGTGTTTGGAGGTACTGCTTGTTTTGAAAACTTGGTCTCTTCAACCTTAGGTGCTTCAATAGACTTTTCTAAAGTTTCAGGATTAGATTTACTTTTAAGCTTTTTCCTAAACTCTAGATTATCTACACCATAACAGTCAACATCTTTTCTAGGTGGTTGAAAGCACCTGGGGGGGGGGGGTGAGGAACTGCATTATATCCCTTTTCTTTCTTAAATACAGGAGGTGTTGGACTAGGGGATTCCTCATCACTAGAAGTGTTTTCATCTAGACTTATGAACTCTTCATCACTAGTGGAGGTATCTACTGTAAGATTTAGTTCCTTCCCCTTAAAGGAATGCCTTCATTGCTATCATTATCATAACCTAGGCCTGTCTTAATATTAGATGTTCTTTACTTTTCAACAAATTGAACATGTGACACACCTGCCTCATTCCACACAGCAAGTTTTTCTAACAACTTATCCCTTTCAGCAGTCACTCTCTCTAGTTCAGACACCTTACAACCTAGTTTCCATTCACTTAACTTAACTAGGTAATCCTGTTGTTTATATGTTTCAAGCCATGCTACTTCATTGCTTTCATGTGTAATGATTTTGGCCTCCATTGACTCTAAAGTTATTTAATAACCAGTTATCTCAGCCCTAGCCTTTTGAGATTTATCTCTTTCAGCTACATATTCACTAAGTAACTTTTGATACATATCATTACACTTAGAGCATACCTCAGATTTAGTGGATGAACTTGGTGAAGCAGCTACCATAGCAAGCTGAACAGGTGCTTCTTCAAACTCCATGCTCTAATCAAAGCTTCCTAAACCATCTCTTGACTCCAAAGCAGCATATCCAGGCTCTTCATCAAATGTTGTGCTCCAGTCTTCCAATGCAACCATTGAATAGGTTACAGGTTCATCATCAAACTCATTTGACCAATCAATCTCTGACAGATTCTCTTGAGCAACCAAAGCTTTTGGTTTTGGTTCAGTAATTGGAATCTCTTTTCTTTCAGACTTGGGTGGTTCAATCATCTTGTTTGCTTGATACTTTGCAAATTTGCAGTCCCTTGCAAAGTGACCAGTCCTTTAACAGTTGAAACACTCAATCTTGGACTTGTCAAATGTTATTCCTTGTTTAGCTCTGAAAT
Organism: Artemisia argyi; assembly: GCA_030686995.1. NCBI lineage: Eukaryota > Viridiplantae > Streptophyta > Magnoliopsida > Asterales > Asteraceae > Artemisia > Artemisia argyi. The sequence continues at coordinate 91,078,948 of CM060699.1, forward strand.
TGATGCCTTTTCTTGTCTTATTCACATACTTCTTGATCCTTGCGGTGAGCATGGCAACTTGCCATCTGATATCAATTTCTTCCAAAGCATCATCATCTATTTGCAATACATCTTCTTGATAAGTGACAGGTAGAGATGTTTGTTGAGCAAAGAATGAACATAGAACTTCATCTGAGGTGGGGGTAAGTGATTGTGATGAATTGGCGGTGACCATTTTTGTACATGGAACCTGTGTTTTAGTCACAGTACTTTGAACAGGATAAGCAGTACCTTTGTTCGAAGTACTGCTTCTACTTTCATAAGAGACAAAAGCAATGTTTTGAGATTTCTGTTGTGAGCTTGAACCTGTAGTACCATTCATCTCATGCTCATACACCTTCAGATTGTTGTAGAGATCATCAAAGTCCATAGTATCCAGCCCTGGTTGTCCTCTGATCATAGTAGCAACTACATGCCATGCTGATGGCAAACTTCTCAAGAACTTCAAATTAGCATCTTCAACTGATGCCTCAGCATCATATTGTTCTAGCATACTCAGAAGATGTTGGAATCTTTTATAAGCAGAATCAAGACCTTCTCTTTCTCCAACAGTGAAAGTTTCAAATTGTTGCTTCAGCAAATTCCTATGCATCTTCTTGGAAGCATCATTACCTCCAAACTTCTTCTTTATTGCAGCCCATAGTTGTTTGGCATCTTTGGCATCATGAAACTTTAATAAGTGACCATCAGGAATAGCAGAAAGCAGTATGTTGAGAGCTTTGTCTTGATTTCTTTTGGTAGCAGCAGGTACAGTAATTTTAGGTGGTGTTGGTTGTCCAGGTACCTCTACTGGTTCTTCAATTTGCATGTTACCATTGACAATCACATCCCACAGTGCATGGTCTGTGATGGCAATGTACTGCCTCATCTTCATGGCCCATAGGTTGTATTCTCCCTTTTTAACAATAGGGATTCTGACAGCAGTAATTGAGGGAGCAGGAGCAGCATCTGTCGACATCTTGAAGGGTTTGTAGTAAAATCGGTTTAAAGGTTTGTCTTCTTAATCAGAGTTTCCAACACAAGCTCTGATACCACTTGTTGGATCGATATACTCTGACCAAACTACTTTGTAGCTTGTAAGGGTTTAACAATATTGAGTAAACTCAACACAATTAATATTGAAACAGTGTTTTACTTTGTAAAGTATGCGGAATCTACTAACACAAAGCTTAAGAAGAACTTTTATATTAACCAAACTTTGAACCTGCTTTGTTACACAGATTCACTAACAATCCCTAACTATTAATCAACTTTGATCGACTCTAAAACTTGTGAGAACTTCTCTAAAACTTATATCGACTAATACCTCTTAAGGCTCTTTTTATAGATAACCTTAAGTCGGTTTACAACATATAATCCTTGAACGACAAGTCATTATCCCTAACTAATTCTAGAATACTCGTTTAATATTACACATTAATCCTTATCTAATATTGCACACCAGTCCTTGTTTCCTTCGAAGTACTTTAAACATTCTTCAATAACAGCAGTACTTTGACTTTTTCCTTCAGCAGTACTTTGACTTTATTCTTCATGCAGTAGTACTTTGACATCCAGAAGTACTTTGATACTTTATATCCAACACAAATGACACAAAAGGGAAACGCTTTGCCATCGTCGCCAAAACGATTTGCAAACTACATCTTGGTTGATTAACTAGAGTGTAGTACATAGTTGGTACCTAAAGTCGTATGTCATGGTTGATTTAACCATAGTGTGGTGAAAAATGTAGTTTGTCTATTATGCCCTAACGAATATACCAAAACATAAGCGTTGACCAAGACAAAAGTGGTCAAGGGACGCATTCGGCCTCTAATTCCCATGTTTTGAACGTCAGGCGATGATTTTGAAAAGTTAAGTGTCATGGCGACGGTTTGTAGAAAATTTAGAGACCAACGGTGTATTTTTGTCTAAAATATAATATGGATTGTCGAAGTACTTAAAGTGCACTGTGAGTGGGTGACTTCACTTTCAACTAGTGACAAGTAACGAAAATAGCTTACAACTTTAATTACTTAAAAGTGTTGTGTGAGTGGGTGACTTCACTTTCAACTAGTGACAAACTGACAATTAACGAAAAAAGTTCACAACTTTAATTATATACTATGATACATGTAACAATCCTTACAATGTAATCAACGTTATCCATTTTAATTATTTATTTATTTTTATTTTATTTTATTGAACTTGTAATTAACGTTATCCTCAAATGGGTAACCACGTAAATTATTTTTAACACTTTTTTTTGACAAGCATAAAAGGATAAATTGTTCCGTAAATAAAAGTGTGTAACAACTAATAATATAGGAGATGAGATCAATATATAACTCATATTTTCTAATGAATTTTTACATATATATGAGACAAGATTTGAGTTGTACTTGATGCTTTGAAAGCTGTACAATGAGAGGGAAATGCCACTTGGCACTTAGAACGCCACTTGGCACTACTTGCTGACTGGATAAATCAACATGAAGGCCACTTGGCATTTAACTGCCACGCTGTCCACTCATAATGCCACCTCAATGCCACGCATTCACAATTTCTAGCACAACCTCGAAATTGTACTAAAAAAATATGCCATCAAAGGGAATCGAACCCTGGTCTTGCCTCCCACTCAAGAGAGTGTCAACCAATGGAGCAAGCACTTTTTTGTGGTAAACACATACAAACCAATTGTGTCATGCTTCAATTACTCATCCCCTAAATCTCTGCTATTTTTGTAACCGAATCCCACTTTTCATATTTCACTTACTAATTTTCTATATATTCCATCATTATTATGATCCATTTTGATTTTGAAAATCCTAGAGCAAAAATCACGGCAACAAACCACATTAAGCCAATCTTGATCCATCAATAATCTCAAAATACAAATTATGTTTTGAATTACGAATGATTAGCTCTAACCGACGTTTCTTTAAATATTCGAAGCCGCCATCATCATGTTCATCATCATCCCCAGTTACGCTAATCTATATTGCATCATCAGTAATCACCCATATTCAATTATCATGTAATTTTTATTTTAGATTTCGTTCGAATTTAATCCGAATTATGCTACTTTTGGTGAATTAGAGAATATTTTTTGTTTCAATTTACAGATTTTGATATTGATTTCAGTTTTAAAATCAACCCCGACTCAGGTTTGTTCAATCTCATTTTGTTCTTTCAATTATGATTCTGCTTTCAAGTCGAGAAATTATGATCAATTGTTCATATTATTCTTATTGCTTATTTGGTCACTATGTGATGATTTATGTGTTCATATGATTCTTTATGTAAGGTATATTTATGTATCAATTTATGTTTAACGGGTTTTATTAATTAGTTTCGATGAAAAAGTGATCATGATGTTTTGAAAAAGGGGTTTTGCAGATCAATACTCGATAACTGATATCCGGTTTTTATGGTTCTGCAGATCCTTGAAATATACTAGAAGTTGATGCTCAACTAATAGCCACCAATGCGGGTGAAAATTTTGAAAAGTTTGTTTTCTTATCATTTATTGGTTTCTTCCTTAAAATCATTTAATTATATAATCCGGTTTTTATGGTTTTGCAGATCATTCAAATATACTAGAGATCATGCTTTTGTTATGCCTAACCCGGTTTATGGTATTTGTAGTTATATGGATCAAAATTGGTGATATTTGTGTCACACACCTTGAGTATTAATCTTGGGAGACTTAACATTGAATACGAATAGTACTAACTACATGCCATACCTTAATAATCTTATTCACGTAAGTATATAACTTATGTATGATTGGATACTAATTGTGATCTTTTTGTAGTTGTTTTTCAAGATCTGATGTCATAAGAATACCAAACTGAAGCATCTTTGAAAATGATGGTGTTGTTATTAAGAGCTTGAGAGCAGGTAGGCATGGCAGACTTTTAGGTTCAATTACTTTGTGTATTGCATGATAATGGTTATAACATTTAATTCTTTATAGAGGTATTGGTATGAAACACCTTAATTCATAACAATACCTGAAGTTGCGAATAAGGTATTACACATAGTATAAAGTATTGATATTGGTTATAAAGTAATATTTCAAATTATTTCATTCTAATTGCTTTGTATGCAAATAATATGAATATCTCACTTCTTTTAATGAAACAATGAGAACATAGCTATTCTAAAATCACCCATTTTTTTGAGGTGGAGACATGGGTGCGTGTGCAAATTGGTCAATCGGGTTGTGTTTTGAAAGGCTTGCACCAGCAAAATTAGCACCAGTTGCAATAGGAGCAATTGGTTCAGCAACACAATCGTTTGCGTCCTCCTCCATGTGCACAAGTAAACCTTTTTGTGTAAAATATCGATGTAGGATCATGTATCTCTTTCATGAAAGTGCTTGTCTCCTAAAGATTAGTAGCAAGTGTTAATTTATTTATTTTTGGTGGTACAAGGTTATAACAATTACTAAGGAGCAAAAGTGCAACTTGGATTAACAATGACGAAAAAGAGACATGGGGATGTAGGAGGGATCATGTCCATACACCATCAAATTATTTTTCATTGCGTCCATAGTTCCAAGCGATGGAGGAACCAACTTTATATCTTGCTGCAGCTGCTGCAAATGGTAAGTTTTGTTTTCCTTCAATATTTTTATAATTATTTATATGTCGGCTATATGTATATTCAAAAGTTCAAAGACTAGCAACCTCATATGTCTTTATTAAATATAAATCATGTTTGACCAAATCAATCGAGTCAAATGGTTAGGCTTTGTGACAGATTTAAACAAGTTTTATTGAAAGGGTGGACAAAAATGTGTTACAAGAACACTCCTTACCAATTTGACTCGTATAAAAAATGACCAATTGGACGTTAACGTGTTTTGACCCATTACTTAACCTGCCCCCACCACCTGTTTTGCCAATGTTAGGATTAAAGTGGAATTACTAATGTTGTGATTTTGGATAAAAACTAAGGGTGGCAATTCGCAAAGGGTTCATTTATCTTTAGAAAAATAAGCTGCCATTGCCTCATCTACCTTCTTTTTGATCATCTCTTAAGTATCATCAGGTTACTTTTAAAAACTAAAATATGAGTCTTTATTCATTTTGTTTGTGATTTGATCAATCACTAATGATTTCTTTCAACACACATTCTGCAGAACAAGTATTAGAACGTCAATTGCCTTTTAACCTATGCTAACACATGCCAAAGGAGCCAATACATGAAGAGCTATTTTAACAGGTACTTTATTTTAAAATTCTAAATTGATTATGGAAATATTCATTGTATCTGCAGTTTATGTGTTTCACTATCATTCTTACAATTTAACCATTTTTGCTATTAGGAGATCCGAGTAGCAGGAAGCAGTCTTCAATCAGCGCATAACAGTTAGCAAAGTAAGTATAAAATACCGGGTAACTCATTAAGCAATTTATGCATAATCATAAGCGTTATCTCAATGTAATAATGATTGTGGGGCTTATTTACCTGGTTTAGGAAGAACACACATGGGAAACACAATGAGACTTGGCTCTCGAAGAACTTTACTATAGAACCCTGATTGTATCTCTACAAAACTGTATGAAATTCTAATCCGAGCTATTAAATTTCATTAAAACACAAAGTCGTGAATCTCAAACGGCCACACCCCTTTTGGAGCTAGCTATTGTTCAAATTATTAAATATCAGTTCCTTAGCATTGTAATTTGGCAGGTATCACAATCTTGACTTTGTGGATGAGCCTCATTAACATCGTTACGAGGTTAGTCATACTCTTGGTTAGTGTAATAGAATGTGGTTTATCATTTAAAATCACATGTTTGAGAGAATATGTATACTCATTTAGTTGAATCCTGAGGTGGTTGGAGATTTAGAAAAAAACGGGATTAAAATTTGTCGGGGAGGATGAAAATGGCCAACGAATGGTGTTTTTTTTATTATTATTGAAACTGAATATTGCTCGTACTCTTTTACCTTTAATTGTCACCAGTTGGATTGAAATCACTTGAAATTTTATTATGCTTAGTCATTTAGGCCTGTTAACCATGCAATGTTGTCTCAGAATACACTTAAATTTAGGATTGTTTTGGGTAAGCTTATATTCACAACTTAAATTTAATTTTTATTATCTGTCAAAACATTTTATGGGCTCTTGCATTATGAGAATACATTTGATTACATTATTTTGTATCAGATACACTTCGATTAGATTATGAGATTATGCAATCAGTCTATAATTGATATGTTCCTTTGGTCATCACCAAGCTTCTTTCATTCCAAAGATAGAATACAACGATATACTGTACTACAAAAAATATAGCGAGAATTCATTTGCTGCAAAATTGATTCTTAAAGTATATGTAGTTAAGTTGCAATTAACTCGATATAGGTTATGAAATCATAAACCAAATGATGTCTCAAGATATTTGACATTTTTGAGAAGCAAACATGACCTGTAGCGACTCGCTTATGAGTAACCACAACCTTTTGCAGTACATAACCATACTTCAATCAGCAAGCATTTATGTGCCGACATATGATGAAAAGTTTTCGAATTCCGTAGGGCCCATAGCACGAGAAGGCGAAATTATTGCCTAAAGTGGGATATTTGTAGGCTGATTGAAGACGAGATGGAGGCCAGTGTGGTTGACTTTGGGGTCGCGACATTAATGCAATGGGACGAATCAATGTCAGTAATTGCAGGGTTTTATGGCTACATTGCACCAGGTATATTTTTTTAGTTGGTCCATTATTCTTGCTTTGCAAATGTACAAATGACACTATGAAGGATAATTTGTTGCATTATTAACTTGAACCATAGAAAGTTAGTTCAAAGATTTCATGTCTTATAGCAGTTAAAAAAGAAACCATCTTTTTTGTTTTATATGAGTTTCTAATAAGTGATAATGGAAACTAGGAATATTGTAACATCATGTTGATTTCAATTCGTTTTGTAGGTGAAATACTGAGTTTTTTATATTTTCAATAGCAAACAGTTGAAAATTAAAGAACTATTTTGTAGCTCCTAAAGTGTATTGATGTATATAATATATGTACAATTTTTTAGGATACTCATTTTTATACGAGGAGGTGATTGCACAACCAATAAATATGTTAGGAGGAAGATGATTCAGTTACCATGATGGAGGTACAAAAAGTCCTTAGCTTTCGTTAACTACATGTACATGTAAGTCTTTAGAATTCAATGCCAAAGTCACATTCAAGTTTATCATTGTGTATCAATTCAATTAAAAGTTGTCATGAAATATAAGATTTGTGTATCTAACCCAGTTAGTTACCCAAAGGGAAAAGAAAACTAATCATCAGTCTAGGAAAAGAGATGCTTGAGAAGAAAGTTTTATGATGTTTTTTTATTGATAACAGGTTAGATTAAGATGCAAATCAAAAGTTGAAGTTGCTGACAGTGACGAACCAAACCGCAGTGAGTAAGATTATTTCTATGTTTGTGTGTGCTCTTAGCATTGAATTTTAGGTTATTGAATTGAGATTTGATGTTCACTCCAAAAAGCTTGGTAATATGCTTTGCTGACATTGAATTTTTATCTCTTTAAGGTATAGTGTATTATTTATAGGTAGGCATCTGTACAAGTGACTCACTGATGGGTGCGGAAACTGTTGAACAACGATTGATAAATATACAAGGTTTACTGAACACAATTCTACACAGTTGGTCCTATGTTTCAAGCAATATGTATAAGATCTATAATGTACAAGACCATAAGACACAATGTTTTGTTGCCTTCATCTTGGATACTAATTTTCTACACTTTATTTTTTATTCACAAACCTGTCATTGGAGCTATATGAGGAAGTTTGCTACATTGAATTAAATTGTGATTATTTGGTAGTTTTATGTTTCTTATTTGATAGAGTTACATTTATTTTGATGTGAAAACGAAGGGAAGTATGAACCAGACTCCAATGTTGTTTATAAAGAAGTGTTTCATAGGCTTTAAATATTTATGGTATGTTTTTTTTTTTTAACTATGTGACATGTTATTAATATTTGACTTTTTTATGCAAATTATTTTTGTTTAACATATATTTGTCGTTATTCATTATTTACTTACCTCCATTTAGATATTGTCAAACAAGAATATGAAGCAAACCCGCCCATCAGGCGGGTTATGAAGCTAGTCAATTATATTCATCTATTTTTTTAATCTAAATTAATAAAAAACCATTTTCAATCTTAAAAAAAAAAAAAAAAAAAAAAAAAAAAAAAAAAAAAAAAAAAAAACATATCTTACAAACAGTAAATCTTCAAGTTATAAAAAAATATCATCGCGACGATAATTAAATTATCTTTTTATAGATATGCATTGTTATATATTTTCGACAAATTTTTTTTGACGAACTTATTTTTTAAATTCATTAGAACATCCAGATTGTAAAATCAAGATAATTAGACTTTATGACTTTCATAATTATCAATATTAACTTTTCTATATAAGATATGGCTTTTGTCTTTATCATTTGATTTATTTGTGGATCTTACAATTGAAATAGCATTTTTATCTAAATCTCGTAAAAATTATTATAATCTTATAATATTCCTGTTTCTCATAGATACACAAACTTGATTCCAAATGAATGTATTGACTAGTTGTCAATCAGAATTGTTATTTTATTTTATTTTATTTTTTATTTTTTTATTTGTAAACTAGAACAATAAAAGCTATTGATTAAATGTTACTCTAATCAATTTTTAGATTGTGAGTTATATTTAATCATCATTGGCAATGAAAAATATTACAAATATATATGTCCTTAGAGCACTCCTAGTGGTAACGCACAAGGTGCGTTAAGATGGGTGTTAACGCGCGTTAACTTGCGTTAGGCAATGGGACCTTGTGCCTTATAGTGGCGTTAACGAGGTAAGTTAAGCCCTTAACTTGACGTTAAGGGCGGTTTGTGTAAAAAAACATTTTTGACACTTTTGGCCCTTGAATGTTTTTTATATTGTGAGTACAAGAGTTTGAATATCACAAAACACCCCCCGTCGTTCTTAAACTAAATGCGTTTCATTAACTTAAAAATACAATATATGAAAATAAAAACATATGAAATGTAAAATAACGATACAGTTAAAAAAACAATATGAAACATTGGTTAGTGTTTACAAAGACTTGTAATTATCGTTGAGTTCAGATTTTTCCTCACAAACTTGCAACACTTGTTCCCTGACCATTTTCAAGGCCACTTGAAGTTGCAGATCTGTTTTATCATTCCTTAAAAGAGTTTGTAGACCGACTCTGATAGCTGGATGTTCTTGAGGCAGCGCACACAATCTTTCAACCTCTGGAGCACGAGTATGCATATCTCGTATAAAACGAGTAATCTCACCTAGCAAACTGTTAGTCAACCTAAGTTCTTTCTCCTGTTCATTGTGTAATCGTGTAAGGATAGTGTTTTGCACTTCAGTTGGTTTGTTAGCCATTGTGTTTGTGTGAGGATACAAAGTGTTGTTTAATTGGTATTTATAGGGAAAAACTATCCGTCAGAAGATATAGTAAATGGAAACTAGCCGTTATAAATATTGTTTAGAAAGAAACTAGCCGTTAAGCCTTTTATTCAAATACTCACGATACAGACATAAAAACACATACGGTACGGAAATACAAATACTTACGATACAAAGACAGATGATACAGAACTACAAAAGCCATTAATCCCTATATCTGTTCCATATGGAGCTCCTTCTCAAAATGAACCACACGTTAAGATATTTGAAGCCTTGCCCACCATAGCGTTCTCTGAACATGTTCATTGATGTGTGCAGACGATCATTGACCTCGTCATTTCGCTGCACGCTCAAGTAAATATCATTGAATTTTTGACATTCACAGCTCATTCTTGCCCACTTACCCGTTATCTGGCTTTTGCTACGAGAAGGACCGTCATATAGGTTGTTGAACCTTTCTGTAACAGTATTCCAATAAACGGTTTTGCTATGGAATTCATGAACGTTTAGCCACATGTCGGCTAGCAAGCATTCTTCTTCAACAGACCAACGAGTAGCCATAGTAAAATTGTTTAGAAAGTAAAGTGTGTGTAAAATAGTATGTTATGTGATGCTTTATATAGTGGTGTTTAGAAATTGAAATTTGGGTTACATAGCGGGATATGGGGTAAATTTTGAAATTCAAATAGTGGGCGGCTAAACTTTTAAAATTCAAATTTTAAATTTCAAAATTTAAAAAACATGTACATAAACAGAGCGGGATATAGGATCACATTTTAAATTTCAAAATTTAAAAAACGTGTACATAAGCAGAGAAGGATATGGGATCACATTTTAAATTTCAAAATTTTAAAAACGTGTACAAAAGCAGAGCGGGATATGGGATCACATTTTAAATTTCAAATTTTAAAAAACGTGTACGTAAACAGAGCGGGATATGGGATCACATTTTAAATTTCAAAATTTAAAAAACGTGTACATAAACAGAGCGGGATATAGGATCACATTTTAAATTTCAAATTTTAAAAAACATGTACATAAACAGAGCGGGATATGGTATCACATTTTAAATTTCAAAATTTAAAAAACGTTTAAATTTCAAATCTCAAATTCAATTTTCAAACGGTCCTATAAATATCTATGCTCAGATGTTCACTTTACACACACAATTCACTCACAACTCATACATAATTCACAAACAATTTTATCAAAACAATGTCTCACAACAATTCACCAGATAACGAGTCAGTTTACAACACTCCACCCGAAGATCTTTTCCCCGCCTTCACATATGACAATCAACCACAAAACTATCCACCACAAGATCTTTTTCCCATCTTCCCATATGACAATCCACCAGTAAACACACCACCGGAACTTCTGTTTCCACCCGTAATAAATCCACCAGCAAACCATCCACCCTAAAACAATCAACCGACAAACTATCTACCACAAAACCAACCCAATACATTTGGGTTGGCTGATTAAGAACTGTATGAGCAAGATATGCAAGTCTTCTTAGAGTTTCAAGCTAAAGAAGAACGTCAAACAAGAGAACGTGAGGCGTACTTAAAAGGTAAACAGGATCGTCGAAACCGTCGAGCAGAATGGCGATGGGAAATGGGATTAGACCGTGTGCCATCGAGTGAGGACGATTCGAGTGCCTCCTATTCGACTGACGATGGCTATGTCACAGACTGAATCATTTACTTGATTCGTAGTTTATTTTAATCGTAGATTGTTTAATGTATTTCAATTCCATGTTTTATGTATTTTAGTTCGTCTTTTATATTTAATGTATGTTTAAAGTTTAAGTATTAATATAAGTTGTGTTTTATAAATGTTGTTTTAGTTATTAAATGAAATATTAGTTTTAATTTAGGGTTGAATTTGAAAATAGTTGAGTTAAAGCTGAGTTATAAATGGGGGTATTTTTTTGTGAGTTAAAGTGAAAGTGTTAAAGCTGATGTGACGCTGACGTGATGTAACACCCCCAATTCATGATGCAGCGGAATTCAACTTGGGTGTTACTCGACGGCACAACAGTCATAATAATAGAAAACGATCTCTAACTGAGTCGTATTAAAAAGAGTTGTCATTCATATTTATTCAAATATATCAGAGTTTACATAGTAAGGTCCCAAAAAGGTTCCATGTTTCAAAATACATCAATATAAAGTCTTTTGATGTTTTATCGAATGACATAGTAGTGTATAGCCTTCTTCCTTCGGTACGTGCCCTTCCGCTCCATTCTTGATTATCATGGACCTGAAATACATGCTTAAGAGGTCAACACAAAGGTTGAGTGAAATTCATAGAGTTTGTTTAATGGTTGAACACAATATGTTGGTAGTATGAGTTAATTAGACTCATACTCATGTTAGAAAACAAAACAGTTATTATTATATACTAAGCTCATGCAACCAAGACGTTAACGGGTACCAATATCAAGCGGCGGTTTTGTTGCCCCGGTAAGTACTTTGCCGTCATACTTAATGTTTAAATATAGTGCATTCGTTTGAACTAATCTGCTCAAACAAATGGGATTCGTCAATCCCAATAGGCCTATTCACAATACTCGCGCTCACTAATTCTAGTGATTAAATGGTTCATGATAGGGGCCTAGGATTGGCAAGGTAGGTACTTAGTAATAATAAAACAATCAGGCAGCAAACAGTTTCAAAGCATCGTGTTCGGTTTAGAAATAGCATGTATTCCCCCCAAGGGTTTGTAAAACATTGAAGTAATGTAAAGTGGGGCTATGAACTCACCTTAAGTAGGATAGCAAGTAATGAAGGTAGTGGTTGGATCGTGTAAGTTTCTACGAGCAACCTATAATAGAATATTGCGACTTAGGATCGGAGTGAAGAATATGAATAAGTGCCTATATATATATATATATATATATATATATATATATATATATATATATATATATATATATATATATATATGTATATATATATATATATATCTTGCATCTAGTCCATGATGTGGTATGATGTATATTGTAAGTCTTTGAAAGAAAAGATTCATGAACATGTATGTTTTGTATATCGTTTACTACCGTTCGGGCCGACATAATTCAGAAGTCATGTTAGTAAGCGTTCGAGGAGCCAGGACACTTTAATTCGTAAATCCACAACTTATCTCGACGGCTTACATAATGAACTCCTCACATGAGGCTCCCTACTATTGTAGTAGTTGATAAAATATATAGATATAAGTTTTGATCCGAAAAGTTACATGTCCGATATTTGAATAAACTTAGGAAAGTTTATTTTTACATGAAGATTGTTATTAGGGGAAGTTTCATAAGTCTTGTATGACCATTTTTCTTTGTAATATCTCATGGTTCCTTTTTAAGTGAAGTAGATCCAAATTGCTTGTTCAAGTTATCGCCAATTCCTTGTTTCATGTTTACGCCTAAGTAAGCTTACATGGTTATTTCATCATGGCCTTGCCATGACCTTTGGTCCTTGTTCCATGGTCATGAAACTCAACCTTGGCTCTAGCCATGGTTGTGGTCTTGATTATAGGTCATAAGACCTCTTGTTCCTTTTAAAGTATAACCATAATATAGTGACTTATATATATGTAAATAGCTGTTAAGAAACTGAGAAATATCTCATTCGTTATTGATTTTCTGGAGGCGTGCTCCCGAGTTTTTGAAGAAAACGTGATTCCGGACAACTTTCGTGCTCTAACTTTTTCATGAAATGGACCAGAAAGGCCTCTTTTTGCATGTTTTATATTCTGTCACAGAAACATTTTAGGCAGTTTTGCCGGAAAGTTTTGGTAACTTCAAATCGTCATAACTTTTGACTCGTATACTCGTTTTAGGTGGTTCAAGTTGCTACGGTTTCCTTGTTAAGTCCTCTACTGTAATATGTAATGATCCAATATCATATTTTTACCATTTTGATTAGGTCTTACCAAGAAAGTCACTAGTTTACTTGTTTTAGTAACTTATCTTAACAATCAATTACAACATGTTTTACTCATTTTTATACATCATGGACATGCATACAAGACATAATATAGCAAGAATAACATGTAAATGATATGAACATGATTATTTAACAAGAAGCATGTTAGGTTTTGGCTTACAACTTTTGGCTTTCAACAAAGAAAGGAAAGTAGCAAGTAAGGAAAAGGACTTTGGTAGACTTGCTTCAACCCACTTCACTTCATGCAATCTTTCTACTCTTGTAATCTTGAAAGATGGATGATGAAGGTTGAGGTGACTTGAGTGGATTCAAACTCAAGAGAAATCACCAAGTATATGAGGTTATGGAAGTGTTTTGGTAACCTAAGATCAAACTAGGGTTTCTACCTTGAACTTGCACTTGAACCTTGCTTGAATTTAGAAGAAATAAAGCTAAGTGTGGAGTGAATTGGGTGTGAGGATGGACGGCAACACAAGGGGGGAGGGGGGGCTTTTATAGGTCTTTGAGGAGGTTACAAAATGGAACTAGTCAAAGGCTTCTATGACAAGCTTAACACATGTAACACATCCAAGACCACATTGCCAAGGATCAAGCCACACCAAGGGTGACTCCCCCCCCTAATGGCGGTTCACAAGGCTAGGGGGGATGAGTTGGCTTGGCTTGGTATTATCCTATGTTATTTGGATGAAACTTGACTCCGGGAAATGCCAACCGTAAATGATTAGGCCTCAAAACGTAAAACCGGGTGTCGTAAAATTATGGAACTTGAAAGTATTGTTAAACATGTCCATATGTTCCATAATAAAATATAAAATGAGTGGTAGGTTCCATTTGGGTGGTAAAACCCTGCTAAAACTGGAAACACGGGTCTAAAACGCGTAATACGTAAAATGTACGAATATTGCGTAAAATTGAGAAAAGTAAAATGTTACTTTTCTAATAGGATATAAATAAATTAAAATGACTTATAATGTCTAGACTGGGCTCAGTCTAGTGTCGGTTGGTATTAAATGTCTTTTAGACATCAAACCGTAAGCCTAAAAATCACGAAATGACTTATAAAATCAAGGAATGATTTTTTGTCAAAGGAGGAGGGAAAAATATGTTGACTTATTCTAATAAGTTGAAAACTCAAATCATCTTAGAAACGCGGTGCAGGTATAGGCTAAGGTTACGGCTGAGTAAAAACGCTTAAAACTGAAAATTCCAGTTTTTCACGGCCGAGGTTTATTTTTGGTCATATTTTTCTCAGTCATGATTTATTCTCAAATAAATCATGAGTGTGTCAAACATTTTTCTTATGTGGGGTCACTTAACAGGGTCGAATTTCGTTGTGCGTAGAATTTCTGAATGACGTTTTACCCTAAAACGTGTAATTCCTTAATAACTTTCACGAAAATGATCTGACGAATGTCAAATATTTAATTTGTCATGGAAATGATTTATCACTCGAGAATATGAAATAAAAATCAACTTTTGGGAGAATTTCGGGAAAAATGAATAGTAAAAATGAATAGTAAATTTTCTGGGAATAGTAATTAACCTGAAATAGCGAATTGTTACAGTCTCCATCCCATATGAGAGCTCCGTCCCGGAGATCAATTTGCGTTGGGAGTAGAAGCTTCGTTGGTAAAAAGATGTGGGTATTTTTTACGTATCTGGTCCTCTCGTTCCCATGTGTATTCAGGACCACGTCGTGAGTTCCAACAAACTTTGACAATTGGAATACGGCTTTGCTTGAGTTGTTTGACCTCTCGGTCCATGATTTCTACGGGTTCCTCAATAAATTGAAGATCGTCATTGAGTTGAATTTCATTGAGTTGAATTTCATCGAGTGGAATCACGAGTGATTCATCCGACAAGCATTTCTTTAGGTTGGATACATGGAAAGTGGGGTGTACACTATTGAGTTCTGATGGAAGCTCAAGTATGTACGCCACAGGGCCAACCCTGGCTAGGATTTGGAATAGTCCGATGTATCTTGGGTTTAGTTTTCCTCGTTTACCGAATCGTATCAAACCTTTCCAAGGCGATACTTTTAGCATAACCCTATATCCGACTTGGAATTCTAGGGGTCTGCATCGTGTGTCGACATAACTTTTCTGTCGATCTCTTGCGGCTTGTAGTCGATTTTTGATTTGTACAATCTTATCCGTTGTTTCACGGATGAGTTCTGGTCCAGTGAGTTGAACTTCTCCCACTTCAGCCCAACAAGCAGGTGAACGACACTTTCGACCGTAAAGTGCTTCGAATGGAGCTGCTTTAATACTTGTATGATAGCTGTTGTTGTAGGAAAATTCGACTAATGGTAGATGAGTATCCCATCCTTTTCTAAAATCTATTATACAAGCTCGAAGCATGTCTTCAAGTGTTTGGATGGTTCGTTCACTCTGACCATCGATCTGAGGATGATACGCTGTACTCATGTCTTGATTTGTTCCAAAGGTGTCTTGGAGTGACTGCCAGAAATTGGAAGTAAATCTACCATCTCTGTTGGATATGATGGATATTGGTGCACCATGTCTTGAGACTATTTCTTTGACGTACAGTCGGGTTAGTTGTTCCATTTTGTAAGTCTCTTTGATTGGTATAAAGTGTGCGGATTTTGTGAGACGATCAACTATGACCCAGATGAAGTCATAACCGCTTGATGTCTTTGGGAGCTTGGTAATGAAGTCCATAGTAATTCTTTCCCATTTCCACATAGGAATCTCTGGTTGTTGCAATGGACCGGATGGTTTTTGATGTTCGGCTTTTACTTTGGAGCATGTAAGACATTTGCTAACGTATGTTGCACTGTCGGCTTTCATGTTCGACCACCAATAGAGTAACTTAAGATCATGATACATCTTATCAGATCCTGGATGTATGGAGTATTTAGACTTGTGTGATTCATGCATGATCAAGTCTCGTAGGCCACCATAAAGTGGTAACCAACTTCGACCTTGGAAGCATAGAGTTCCATCTGAACGGGTTTCGAATTTCTTCTGTATCATGCCATCCAACTTTTCCTTTTGGATGTCTTCTTGTTTCACCGCCTCAGCTTGAGCGTGAAGGATTTGAGTAGGAAAGTTTGAATTTATGGTTAAAACTAAGGCTCGGACTCGTAGTGGTTTAACCCGTTCCTTTCGGCTCAGGGCGTCGGCTACTACATTTGCCTTTCCTGGGTGGTAACGAATGTCGCAGTCATAATCACTTAGTAATTCCAACCAACGACGTTGTCTCATGTTTAGTTCTTTTTGGTTCAAAATGTGTTGTAGACTTTTATGATCGGTGTACACAGTACATCTAGTACCGTATAGATAGTGTCCCCAGATTTTTAGTGCAAAGACCACAGCTCCTAACTCTAAGTCATGAGTGGTGTAATTTTCCTCATGAACCTTGAGTTGTCTTGATGCATAAGCCATGACCTTATCGCGTTGCATCAATACGGCACCTAACCCTTGGTGCGATGCATCACAATAGACTACAAAATCTTCGATCCCATCTGGCAATGCTAGGATAGAAGCACTACAAAGTTTCTGTTTGAGGGTTTGGAAAGCTTTTTCTTCGTCTTCATTCCACACGTATTTCTTGTCTTTCTGAGTTAGCTTAGTCAAAGACTTTGCTATTGAGGAAAATCCTTCAATAAACCTTCGGTAATACCCGGCTAGACCCAGAAATTGACGAATTTCTGTAGGTGTGGTAGGTGTTGGCCAATTTTTGATAGCTTCAATTTTAGCGGGATCGACATGTAAACCGGTCTTGTCAATCACATGTCCAAGGAATTGTACTGATTGAATCCAAAATTCACATTTGGAAAACTTTGCATACAATTTCTCTTCCTTTAGTAGTCCTAAAATTGTTCTCAGGTGTTCTTTGTGTTCCTCTTCGTTTTTGGAATATATGAGAATGTCGTCTATGAATACACCCGATTCATGAGATCCATGAATACTGCCGGTGCATTTGTTAACCCAAATGGCATCACTTGGAATTCATGGTGACCATATCGTGTCCTAAAGGCTATTTTTGGAATGTCTTCTTCACGAACTCTAACTTGGTGGTAACCTGATCGTAGGTCAATTTTTGAGTAATAGGTTGAACCTTGCAATTTTTGAATAAGTCATCAATTCTTGGTAGTGGGTATCGGTTCTTTATGGTTAATTTGTTTAGCTCACGATAGTCAATACACATTCGTAATGACCCATCTTTCTTTTTCACGAACAAAACTGGAGCTCCCCAAGGTGAGGAACTGGGTCGAATAAATCCCTTGTCCGAAAGTTCTTGTAATTGATTTGATAGCTCTTGCATCTCTGAAGGTGCTAGCCGGTATGGTGCGCGGGCAACTGGCGCTGCTCCTGGTATTAAATCAATTCTGAATTCTATTTGACGATTTGGTGGTAGTCCGGGTAAATCTTCTGGAAAGACTTCAGGAAACTCATGGGCAATAGGAACATCTTCGAGACGTTTTTCATCGGATTTCTTTTCTGTTACGTGGGCTAAGAAAGCATAACATCCTTTCTCAATGTACTTCATGGTTTTGATACATGAGATGATGTTTATTCGAGTTCCACTTTGATCACCACGAATGATCAAAGTTTCATTGTCACATGGAATGTGCACAACTCTTTCACCACAAATGATGTTAGCTTGATGTTTAGACAACCAATCCATGCCAATAACAACATCAAAACTTCCGAGTTCGATTGGCATAAGATTGATGTTAAAGGGGTGGTCTAAGAGATTAAGGGTACAGTTTGGGATTACGGTATTGGTATTTACTAAGTCACCGGGTAGCTAGTTCAATACTATAACTAGTGGTTAAAGTAATTGATGGAATATCAAGTAAAGGCGCAATTCTAGTAGATATAAAGCTCATATCAACACCAGAATCGAATAAGACTTTAACAGGAATGTTATTGAGTAAGAACGTACCGGTAACCACGTTCGGGTCTTGGTGTGGTTCTCCATTTCCCATGACATAGGCTCTACCGCGAGCACCTCCGCCTTGGGGTCCTTGGTTTTGAGGACAGTTGTTCTTGTAGTGTCCCTTTTCACCACACCCAAAACATGTAACTGTGGGCTGTGTGTTAGCCCCAGTAGCTACAGCCTTGCCCCTACAATCCTTGGCAAGATGTCCGGGCTTCTGACACTTGTTGCACTTGGCCAGGCAGAGACCTTCATGGTGGTAGTTGCACTTGGTACACTGTGGTAGGGTACCAACGTATTTACCTCCGGCTGGTGCAGCAACATAAGCCGTCGCGGCTTCTTGTCTTTTGTTCTGTTGATTGTGATGGTTGTTGTTTCGGGTTTGGTTGTTGTTGTTGTTATTACTTCCACGGTTACCATCCCATGGTCGCTTGTTGTTGTTGTTCTTGTTGTTGTTGTTGTTACGGTAGTTGGAATTGTTGGGGTTATTGGTATTGCTGGCGTTGTTGGTGTTGTTGTTGGTGTTGAGGTTGTTTTGCTTTCGGGTTTCTGTCATTCGTACCACTTGGTCCATGAGGCTGCGAGACATCCGCATAGCTTCATCAAGTTCCTTGGGATTTGCTGAAGTTACATTCCCTTGTATACTTGATGGAAGTCCCCATATATACCTTTCCAACAATTTTTCCTTGGTGGAAACCATTGTTGGACACAGTATCCTCAATTCTTGAAATCGACAGTTGTAGGTTATGATGTCATTTCCCTTAACCGTATGATCTCAGAATTCAACCTCTAACTTCTTCATTTCACTGCGAGGGCAGTACTCCTTGATCATCATCTGCTTCAAATTAGCCCAAGTAATCTTATAAGCATTTTCAATGCCCATTGGTTGAGCTATTGAATTCCACCATGATAATGCCTCATTCAACAGAGTACTCGTGGCATACTGAACTTTATCACCCTCAGTACATTTACTGACCAAGAATACCGACTCCGCTTTTTCAAACCAGCGGGTCAAACCTACAGCTCCTTCAGTACCCTTGAATTTTATGGGTTCGCATTTCAAATAGGAAATGAATGAGCAACCCTTTGGTACTGAAGCAACATTTGTCACCGGAGGGGTAGTTGAGTTTGGTCCTTCAAGGTTAAGGCTGGCAATTCGGGCAGCTTCTGCAGCTATAGCAGCTTCCGCAGCAGTGGCGGCTTCAACGGCTGCTGCAGCATCAGCGGCTGCTGCAGCATCAGCAGCTGTAGCATCTGCAGCACCAGCAGCTGTGGCGGCTTCGGCAGCTGCTGCAGCTACGGCTGCTCGTTCCGTGGTGAGTGCTGCATTGACATTGTCCTTAACTAGCTTGCGAATGGCAGCTTGAGTCATTGCTGGTGGTGTCTTCTTCTTTGGCGCCATGATTCTATTGTTCAAAAGATACGTTGTAGTTAGAGAGTTGTGAGATGAGCACAATTTTTGATAAGAATGAAAGGATAATAATGTTGAAACTTAAAAGCATAACACATGATAGTATATATAAAACAAAAGTTTTATTCATATAACGTTGATTGATTTACAAAATCGAAACCTATTACAAGTTCCTTCAAAACTTACTAACTGATACTTTCAGTTAGTAATTACAACGTTTCTACTATCGCTATTACATGGATTAGTACAAAAGATAACTAGTACTATAATACTAGTCTAACATCGGTTGGGAGGTTGTTGTAGTCCGGACGGATTATTATTTCCGTGTGTTGCTAACACATCCACACTTTCATTGGGACGGTATTCTTTGACATCCTTTTGGTATAGCCTTTGTTGTATGGCACTCATTTGAGTTTGCATTCCACACAAATCATTCTTAAGTTGATACATGTCAAAGTTTGCAACATCTAACCGGATTTCGGCGGTATTTAGGCGGTTAAGTAGTTTGTGAATTTGTACCGCATCTTGTTCTTGGGCCCTCTCAACCAATGTGAGTCTATCCTTGACGTTATCTAAGCCAGTCAAAGGATTTAAGACTATTTCCCCAACATGAGTCGAGTCACTCTTCACGTAGCTCATGTCAAGCTTAAACCAATATAGGTCGTCTCGAGCATTCATGGAATCCATTTTGGCAGAATTTACCTTGGATATATAGTCGTTCATTTGACTTGCCATTCTTTGAACTTTGAGTTGGATTAGGCTGAGGGCTTGTTTCAAAGAGTAGATTTCGTATTGAGCAGAGTTCACGAACATATGAGTAGATGTAGATGTTCTGCCGACTTGGTAAGTAGACTTCGGAACTTGAGCTGGAGTGGTACGATTAGATTCGGATGAAATTGGTGAAACAGGAGGTGGAGATGTTAATGGTGATAGATGTGGCACCACTATTTGTTCCTCCGCTTCCTCATCGATGCCTTCGATGTCAATATCCATTTCAGGATCTTCTTCGTAATCATCGATGTTTATGTCCATATCCATTTCAGGATCTTCGTCCGAATCAACATCTAGATCCTCGTAAGGTTCTTCCTCATCGTCGTAGTCAATTGGTTCAAAGTAAGGATCATCGGGTCCGGGAAGAATTGGTAAATACTCGGGCATAGCAGGAAGATGATCGGGAGATGGATGTGCGGACATGATGTCTACAATTAGTATATTGATGTCAAAATAAATCAAATATTTATGGAAAATGCTAAAACTATGGCAATGTGCATATAACAATATACAAATATGTTCATGTAGCATAACATGTGTAATAAGTCCATAATCTTCTGGAGGATGGAAGGCACGAAGAGCGGAAGGCTATAAAAATGTTTTTGCTTGTAATTGTAGTTATAGTTTAGGTCTCACTTAGACCCGTTTCTCTATAACCATGGCTCTGGTACCAATCTGTAACACCCCCAATTCATGATGCAGCAGAATTCAACTTGGGTGTTACTCGACGGCACAACAGTCATAATAATAGAAAACGATCTCTAACTGAGTCGTATTAAAAAGAGTTGTCATTCATATTTATTCAAATATATCAGAGTTTACATAGTAAGGTCCCAAAAAGGTTCCATGTTTCAAAATACATCAATATAAAGTCTTTTGATGTTTTATCGAATGACATAGTAGTTTATAGCCTTCTTCCTTCGGTACGTGCCCTTCCGCTCCATTCTTGATTATCATGGACCTGAAATACATGCTTAAGAGGTCAACACAAAGGTTGAGTGAAATTCATAGAGTTTGTTTAACGGTTGAACACAATATGTTGGTAGTATGAGTTAATTAGACTCATACTCATGTTAGAAAACAAAACAGTTATTATTATATACTAAGCTCATGCAACCAAGACGTTAACGGGTACCAATATCAAGCGGCGGTTTTGTTGCCCCGGTAAGTATTTTGCCGTCATACTTAATGTTCAAATATAGTGCATTCGTTTGAACTAATCTGCTCAAACAAATGGGATTCGTCAATCCCAATAGGCCTATTCACAATACTCGCGCTCACTAATTCTAGTGATTAAATGGTTCATGATAGGGGCCTAGGATTGGCAAAGTAGGTACTTAGTAATAATAAAACAATCAGGCAGCATACAGTTTCAAAGCATTGTGTTCGGTTTAGAAATAGCATGTATTTCCCCCTAAGGTTTTTAAAACATTAAAGTAATGTAAAGTGGGGCTATGAACTCACCTTAAGTAGGATAGCAAGTAATGAAGGTAGTGGTTGGATCGTGTAAGTTTCTACGAGCAACCTATAATAGAATATTGCGACTTAGAATCGGAGTGAAGAATATGAATAAGTGCCTATATATATATATATATATATATATATATATATATATATATATATATATATATATATATATATATATATATATATATATATATATATATCTTGCATCTAGTCCATGATGTGGTATGATGTATATTGTAAGTCTTTGAAAGAAAAGATTCATGAACATGTATGTTTTGTTTATCGTTTACTACCGTTCAGGCCGGCATAATTCAGAAGTCATGTTAGTAAGCGTTCGAGGAGCCAGGACACTTTAATTCGTAAATCCACAACTTATCTCGACGGCTTACATAATGAACTCCTCACATGAGGCTCCCTACTATTGTAGTAGTTGATAAAATATATAGATATAAGTTTTGATCCGAAAAGTTACATGTCCGATATTTGAATAAACTTAGGAAAGTTTATTTTTACATGAAGATTGTTATTAGGGGAAGTTTCATAAGTCTTGTATGACCATTTTTCTTTGTAATATCTCATGGTTCCTTTTTAAGTGAAGTAGATCCAAATTGCTTGTTCAAGTTATCGCCAATTCCTTGTTTCATGTTTACGCCTAAGTAAGCTTACATGGTTATTTCGTCATGTCCTTGCCATGACCTTTGGTCCTTGTTCCATGGTCATGAGACTCAACCTTGGCTCTAGCCATGGTTGTGGTCTTGATTATAGGTCATAAGACCTCTTGTTCCTTTTAAAGTATAACCATAATATAGTGACTTATATATATGTAAATAGCTGTTAAGAAACTGAGAAATATCTCATTCGTTATTGATTTTCTGGAGGCGTGCTCCTGAGTTTTTGAAGAAAACGTGATTCCGGACAACTTTCGTGCTTAACTTTTTCATGAAACGGACCAGAAAGGCATCTTTTTGCGTGTTTTATATTCTGTCACAGAAACATTTTAGGCAGTTTTGCCGGAAAGTTTTGGTAACTTCAAATCATCATAACTTTTGACTCGTATACTCGTTTTAGGTGGTTCAAGTTGCTTCGGTTTCCTTGTTAAGTCCTCTACTGTAATATGTAATGATCCAATATCATATTTTTACAATTTTGATCAGGTCTTACCAAGAAAGTCACTAGTTTACTTGTTTTAGTAACTTATCTTAACAATCAATTACAACAACATGTTTTACTCATTTTTATACATCATGGACATGCATACAAGACATAATATAGCAAGAATAACATGTAAATGATATGAACATGATTATTTAACAAGAAGCATGTTAGGTTTTGGCTTACAACTTTTGGCTTTCAACAAAGAAAGGAAAGTAGCAAGTAAGGAAAAGGACTTTGATAGACTTGCTTCAACCCACTTCACTTCATGCAATCTTTCTACTCTTGTAATCTTGAAAGATGGATGATGAAGGTTGAGGTGACTTGAGTGGATTCAAACTCAAGAGAAATCACCAAGTATATGAGGTTATGGAAGTGTTTTGGTAACCTAAGATCAAACTAGGGTTTCTACCTTGAACTTGCACTTGAACCTTGCTTGAATTTAGAAGAAATAAAGCTAAGTGTGGAGTGAATTGGGTGTGAGGATGGACGGCAACACAAGGGGGGAGGGGGGCTTTTATAGGTCTTTGAGGAGGTTACAAAATGGAACTAGTCAAAGGCTTCTATGACAAGCTTAACACATGTAACACATCCAAGACCACATTGCCAAGGATCAAGCCACACCAAGGGTGACTCCCCCCCCCCTAATGGCGGTTCACAAGGCTAGGGGGGATGAGTTGGCTTGGCTTGGTATTATCCTAAGTTTTTTGGATGAAACTTGACTCCGGGAAATGCCAACCGTAAATGATTAGGCCTCAAAACGTAAAACCGGGTGTCGTAAAATTATGGAACTTGAAAGTATTGTTAAACATGTCCAAATGTTCCATAATAAAATATAAAATGAGTGGTAGGTTCCATTTGGGTGGTAAAACCCTGCTAAAACTGGAAACACGGGTCTAAAACGCGTAATACGTAAAATGTACGAATATTGCGTAAAATTGAGAAAAGTAAAATGTTACTTTTCTAATAGGATATAAATGATTTAAAATGACTTATAATGTCTAGACTGGGCTCAGTCTAGTGTCGGTTGGTATTAAATATCTTTTAGACATCAAACCGTAAACCTAAAAATCACGAAATGACTTATAAAATCAAGGAATGATTTTGTCAAAGGAGGAGGGAAAAATATGTTGACTTATTCTAATAAGTTGAAAACTCAAATCATCTTAGAAACGCGGTGCAGGTATAGGCTAAGGTTACGGCTGAGTAAAAACGCTTAAAACTGAAAATTCCAGTTTTTCACGGCCGAGGTTTATTTTTGGTCATATTTTTCTCAGTCATGATTTATTCTCAAATAAATCATGAGTGTGTCAAACATTTTTCTGATGTGGGGTCACTTAACGGGGTCGAATTTCGTTGTGCGTAGAATTTCTGAATGACGTTTTACCCTAAAACGTGTAATTCCTTAATAACTTTCACGAAAATGATCTGACGAATGTCAAACATTTAATTTGTCATGGAAATGATTTATCACTCGAGAATATGAAATAAAAATCAACTTTCGGGAGAATTTCGGGAAAAATGAATAGTAAAAATGAATAGTAAAAGTAAATAGTAAATTTTTCGGGAATAGTAATTAACCTGAAATAGCGAATTGTTACACGTGACACTGTGTGTGATGGATAGGAGTGCTTTTAATATCAATTATCAAAAAATTTACTATTCCTTTCATATTTGTAGTCAAACCCCTTTAACTTTCTCTAATCTTCTACTTTATATTCAACCTTACGTAAATATTTTTTAACCTAATATTATTACCAAAATTTTTGCTTTATATAATTTATTTTCTTCAAATTTGTATTTTGTATTGTTGGTGTGTTTAGGTGAGAGCATTATTGCCAAAGTTGCGAGTTCAATTTATGATATCTTATGTTTAAATAGAGAAATTTGCACGTTTACATTTTTACACTAATGAGAATCATTACTTCGCAAAGCGCGGGCAACGAAAATAATCCTTGTTATAATCATAAATTGTAGTAAGAAATAATATTATAGTTATTAAAAGCAAAAGATAACTATTTTTTAACCTAATATTATTACCAAAATTATATTCAACCTTACGTAAATATTTTTTAACCTAATATTATTACCAAAATTTTTGCTTTATATAATTTATTTTCTTCAAATTTGTATTTTGTATTGTTGGTGTGTTTAGGTGAGAGCATTATTGCCAAAGTTGCGAGTTCAATTTATGATATCTTATGTTTAAATAGAGAAATTTGCACGTTTACATTTTTACACTAATGAGAATCATTACTTCGCAAAGCGCGGGCAACGAAAATAATCCTTGTTATAATCATAAATTGTAGTAAGAAATAATATTATAGTTATTAAAAGCAAAAGATACAAAAGTTGATTGTCAATTTGGAACGAGGTGGATCACCCGCGCGTTGCTGCGGGATGTTTTGCCAAAGTAGTTAGTGCACTTAACGACCGTTAGTTATAAAGACTAAATTTGCAACGAACCTTTAAGACCAAGGACCAATTGCAGGCGGAATTTAAAAACAAAATTCAAAGTTAACGGTCGTTAAGTACTTAATCTTAACGACCGTTAGTTACTGTAGCTACTCTCGCAACTGTAGCTGCAAAGGGGTACTCTAGTTCCTGCTGAATGTTATATATGATAATTTGAAAAACATGTGTAGAATTGAGTTTACATCGGGAGAGAACAAACTCATATTTGCCAACCCTTTTGTCTTGTTATTCCCAGCAACTCCAACAGTAGCTACACATATACCAAACAAATTATTTTCACACTTACCAATAACTTTCCTGAAACTATATCTATATCCATACAACACAAATTATATGAAATATACACACTACATACATAATTACATACTGACATTGGCGGACAAAGGATTTTAGACCGTATATGGCACGATTTTGGTTTGCTTTGCTTCGCAAATAGTTCTTAATTTGGTTATCCATTTATTAAGATAAAACTAGTTTTTGAGGTTTTAGTTCTCGGATCGAAGTAGCTTAAACATAGTATATATAAATAACAGTAATCTTTTAAATCATAAATAAATTAGAAATTATGCGACATTTTTATTACTAAAGCTTTTTTTTTACAAAATCAAACTAATAAAGTTTCATAAAATTTGAAAGAAAATCTACATAAACAAAAATCTACATAAACAAATTCAAAGACCCTCTTAATCTCTTATGGCGTTATCCGTTGCTCCTAAATACATCTATGATCTATCATCTATGTGTTAAAAAAAGACAAAGAAAATTGGCTAAAAGACAAATATGTTCGAAAACATTTTACTGAATAGTGCGTCCTCTTCCACCTCCCCGTCTTCTTTTTTTATTTTCAATAAGAGAACCCAGAAACTTTTTTCTCTATAAAAAGGTGTAGCACTTTCAAAAAACCAAAAATTTTCACAGAAAGGACAGACTTGGTCGCCTACAACCGCGCGTATGTGGTGGCACGTGCCACACGTTGATCCGCTCCTGCATACTACTAAAACTCTTAGGATAAACGATAAATCACAATATTGCAAACATGTTTCTGTTGCTTCATTACAAAACTTTAATTGTCATAGGATGTAGGCTGGTCGTCGACAAGTTCAAGTTCTCAACCAAATCAAAGGTAAGCAATGAGACCATTGGCCTCGATAAACGGGTTGAGCGTTCAACCACCGCCAACATATCCGGACACCAAACTGCTACGGGTTCACGAACCCCTTGCCATTTAGCTTGCATGTATTTTAGCTTGCGCCATGGAGCAATGTGCATTTTCTGATCTTTCATACATTTTTTTGATGATACACAAAGTATCTTAATCAATGCTTCAAGTCTTTCAGTTTTCCCAACGTATGTTTCTGGTAACCGGCTCATGAGACAGTTGTATTCTTGGCTAGCCTTAACCAATTCAAATTCAGCCCGAATATTAAACTCAATAATCACTCGTATAACCCCTTTCTTAGAGTTTGAAGTGTCCAGTACCTCTATATAGGTGTGTTCACCTAGAAATTAGTCAAAATAAAAAAAAAAATGAGTTAGTAACTTTAATTATAATATATAGGTAACAATATAGAAACATTGTATACAGTTGATTAATAATTAAATAATTTATCAAAACTGTACCTGCTGGGACTTGTTTTATATTCATCCACTTGGCCTTGCAAACGCCACTATTGTAGCCTTCCCGTCGCAATCGGTTGGCGATTTCCCTCTGGAAACACCTTCGGCAGCCATCAGCCACCATCGTGCTACAGTCACAACAACAAATAGAGACCATTTTCATCTCCTTAACTATCTCTTTAGTTGCCTGCCTAACTTTTGACTCGAATGAACTAGTTCTATACAAATTCTCCTGCAAAAACGAAAAAAAAAAAATAAATAAATAAACAAAAACCCGGGGTCAACAAGCAAAACCAACAATTTATTATTTCTGCTTAGATGGGATAACATTTTAATTGATAGAAAAATATTTACCATGAGAAGTTGTTCTTGAGATTCCCAGAACAATCTGTGTTCCTCCGGATCACTCAGATTTTCATCGTCTTCAAAGTCACAATTGTCATAGCTATCACCCGAATTGCATGAAGTTCCTGATGAGAGTTCACTCTCTTCAACAAACTCAAAAATCATATTGGCTAGACTTTCATAGTTCAGACCGGCTACAGGGGATTTGGTTGTCACTCCAGGCATGTTTACGTGTCTAGATTCTGTTGGTCGAACTATGTTTGTTTGATACTCTTGCAACCAAATCAAATGGTTTATATAGTGAAGTTTTAGCGGGTTGGAGGGCCCTATGAATATGACATGGACGAATTAATTATATGCTTTGTGCCTTACTTTAGACCTTTAGTGAACTTTTTGCCAACTTGGATCATGACGTACGATAGTAAAGTTTATCTTCTTTCTTTTGTTAATTCAAGAATATATTTACTATGATTTGGATAAAGTTATAGTAATTAAATCAAGTTTGACATCAAACATTATACCTTTATTGAAAAATTAGAGCAATAGCAAATTAAAATTTCAGTTGATTCATTTCGTTATGCATCAACTTTATTGGTAAAGAGTTTCTCCGGTAAATATATTACTCTAAAAAACGTTATGCATCAACTTTACTAATATGTAGATCGTGATTCGGAGCATACCTCCCAGTTTAAAGAATTTGTTGATGAATTCAAACCTGAAAATTAAACTCGATCTATTGATATTAGCTTATTTTGTAATAACATACAAGAACATAACTTCATGATATCGTTAATAGAAGTCACGAAAGACAGGTAACCTGGACTTCACTGGATCATCTGGCCGATGTACAATACTAGCACAATCATGTTGAAAAAATTGAGCTCTCAGTGGCTCGAATGGGTCTGACCCAAGTTCAATCAGATTTCAAAACGTGTGATTTTGTTCTCTTAAACCTCTAGTATCCGGTTACTACTAGTGGTATTACGAGTGTTACCGAAAGCTCTCCCATCGTAGAACGCTAAATTCCTGAATAGAAATTTTAGAACACGGCTAATCAAAATGATAAAAGTTAGCTCTTACACAATCCACGACCTTCGTTTCTTTTTTCTTTTCTTTTTTCGTTATATATTTCATTCATGTATCAATTCGAACGTAATGAAGGGATCGATCACATGCAGGGCTATTCGTGAGTTTCCACGGCCTTAAGCAAAATTTTAATGCTAAAAATGAAAGGATAATTGAATTTATTTATTTATTTTAACATGCATGGAATACGTAGAAACTTAAGTCACAAACTTTCTTTTAAGCTTCTCTTTATGTAAAGAACTCACTTTTTCTTTTCTATTCTTGAGACTTTGTTTCTTTTGTTTATTGTACTTGTAGTGTATAACAATCTTGTTTCTACTTTCTAGTCTTCTCTCTTTACTTTAGTTCTATAAATTACGTAAGACAACTAATACTAGGTATAATGAACATCTATGCGTAAAATAGTATATGCATTCGTCATTCGCGATAGATCTAGATTACAAAAATTAATAGTAATAAATTAACAAATATGTCGACACCTTAACAGATAATATGAATTAACTAATGTTGAGGTTTATAACATCAGTTGGATATAGAAAAGGAAATCATCTAAAAATATAATAAACTTACTTATTGGAGTTACACAAATATCTCTTTAGTATAATTCAGAGTGTTTATGTTCTAGATTTAGGAACAAATACAAGAACCCTTTCACTTATGTGTGTCGAGATTTTCACATATTTTCCCATGCATGTTTGTTTCTCTTATTTAGAGAGGAAACTCATTCAATTGAATTATGAGAATTAATCGTTTAATTAATCTCCTCATAATGTTCCTCCATTATAGCAATAATGGTTACACAACCAATTAAATATGATAATTAAGACACAGTTAAAGCTTTCCTTGAATAGGTCAAGTCCATTACAAGTTACTAGAAAGTCAGTTCCAGCGAGCAAGCTCGCTCAGCTTGCTCACTGAACGAGCTTGCTCCCTAATGAGTTCTCTCATCGATGGGTTTCTCACTTAAGGGTTAACCCTTTGATGAGACTACTTACTAAAGAGTATAACTCGCTATCATAAGCCTGATGAAGTTGTTCATAGTCTACTCACTGAAGAGTATAACTCACCCAATTTATTAGCTACTTGATTTCTACGACTCCACTATTTGAGTTAGAGGAGGTTCTGTGACTTGATGTGTGTACACTCGATACCTCCAAACCCATTTCCATGTATGACCTGAACCCTCAATTGCATTAGATTTTCAACAATCCTCACAAAATTAGTTGGATTTCTTTACATGAGATTAAACACTAAAACAAAACTTATGCATAAATGAAAATATCTTGAAGATTGAATTTCTATTTGGGTACATTACACATTCCAAATATTCGAGACCTATGGTGTTCTATGAATTGAACCCTTCAACCTATCTAAATAACTAAAGATAACATACATACAAGTTTTAAACACTTTAAAGCTATCCGGACACTATACAATCCGTTTGTCCATATCCATTCATGAATGTATCCAAAGCAAAAAGTCCAAAGCTTTCTTGAAGCGGCAAAACTTCACATTCACATAAGTGGTTCATCTCATTCATTCAACCTAACCATCAGCATGTGTGAGCACATACCTTGGGATGTATGTAAATTCATGTGCGCTAGTTTCTGAGTATTAATCTATCCACATTGAATTCAGCTCCCAAATTTCATGAGGGGAGAATTTAAACTCATCCCTTGATGTCTTAACAATCACATACTTAGGTGGACTTTAAATTCATCCCTTTAATTGACTTCATAAGCAAGTCTCTAGCCAATCTATTTGTCAAGTGATCAGTCATAATTTGTTGTAATCATACAAACCCTATAGAAATCACCCAATTTATGATATGTTCACGAATCATGCTATGCCTGACATCTAAATGTCTTGACTTCCCTTTGTACATTTGGCTATAAGCCTTTGTCAATGTAGCATATAACACCCCCAAAATCGATCAATACAGCGGAAGACTTATAATGACAGCGAAAGACTTTTGGGGTATTATATCGTGGATCTTTGTCACAATTATAGAAAACGACTCAAATGAGACGTTTTAAGCTTTATTTAAAATACCAAATATTCATGTTTCCAATAGGTTTCATTATTCAACAACAAGTTTTTATTCAAAGAGAAATAAACGTTTCTTTATTTGCCCACTTCTTGCCTTTGCCATCCATTCCATTTAGTTACCTGAGATAAACATGCTAAAAGTCAATAAAAGTTGAGTGAAATTCATAGGTTTATAATTAAGAGTTTGAACACAAGAGATAGGTGTTTATTGTATATAAATACGAATAAACAAGTTAGAAATCACATTCATTATTGCCTTAAGCTCATGACAGTCAACGATTCAACAGACATCAAAATTATTCATAATAATGATGTGAAATAAGTTGCCCCCAAGATAGGTATTTGCCAGTAACCTATGATATTTAAATAAAGTGCATTTTGTGACTTTTCCCTAGCAACCAAATGGGGATTGTTAATCCCTAATAGATCTATTCACAATTATTTACGTTCACCCTTCAAGTGATTAAGGTTCATGATCGAGGAACTTTTGGCAATAGCTACTTAAGTAATAATAAGATCAGGAAAAAACTTGTGTTCGGTTTTTGAGCATGTATCCCCCCCACAAAACAAGTTAAATGTGGGCTATGAACTCACCTTAGTAGTACAGTAGAATAATCATAATCTCATTATTCAACAACAAGTTTTTATTCAAAGAGAAATAAACGTTTCTTTATTTGCCCACTTCTTGCCTTTGCCATCCATTCCATTTAGTTACCTGAGATAAACATGCTAAAAGTCAATAAAGTTGAGTGAAATTCATAGGTTTATAATTAAGAGTTTGAACACAAGAGATAGGTGTTTATTGTATATAAATACGAATAAACAAGTTAGAAATCACATTCATTATTGCCTTAAGCTCATGACACTCAACGATTCAACAGACATCAAAATTATTCATAAAAATGATGTGAAATAAGTTGCCCCCAAGATAGGTATTTGCCAGTAACCTATGATATTTAAATAAAGTGCATTTGGTGACTTTCCCCTAGCAACCAAATGGGGATTGTTAATCCCTAATAGATCTATTCACAATTATTTACGTTCACCCTTCAAGTGATTAAGGTTCATGATCGAGGAACTTTTGGCAATAGCTACTTAAGTAATAATAAGATCAGGAAAAGACTTGTGTTCGGTTTTTGAGCATGTATCCCCCCCACAAAACAAGTTAAATGTGGGCTATGAACTCACCTTAGTAGTACAGTAGAATAATCGTAATCTCAACGATGCAAGGCAACGGCTTTACACACGACCTAAAAGATATGGCAAGTTTCAGTTTCCAAGTCTCGTTTTATTGCGAACGTTTATTATTAGTTACGAATAATCCATAATGTGCATAGGTGATGTGTTACGTCGTAGATAAAATAGATAATAGTTTCGTATTGTTTCATCGTTTAAAATTTAATTATCGTTATATAAATTATATATATATATATATATATATATATATATATATATATATATATATATATATATATATATATATATATATATATATATATATATATATATATAGATAATTTATTATCTAAAAATCAATATTATTATTTAATCCTTTAAGTTTCTCCAATTTACACATTTTACCCTTAACGGAAAATATTTACGTCGTTAGTCCAAAGTTATATATATTTACGTTTTAGGTCCAATTATATCAATATTTACGTTTTTCAATCCCAATTTTTAATATTAACAGTTTATACCTTTAGAAAACAGCTTTGACACTTTTTACCCAAAGTTTACACGTTTGACACATTTAGTCCCTAGTTATCGAATTTTTGCAAAATTAGTCCAAAAATTACCAAATTCAAAACTTAACATTTTTATTATTCCAATAAGCTCAGGAAGTGTAGAACAGCTTATTTTAACAGCTTATTTGCTTATTTTCCTTCTTTTTCACAGAATGGGCTTAACGAGTCCAAATAAGGGCCCGTTAACGTTTTACGATCTAAGGGGTTTGGGGGAACATTGGGTTTATCAAAATCCGTCATTTTATGTTCTAATAATATTTCAAAAGAGCTTTTACGCCTAGCTTATCGTAATAAGCTAAAACTAGCTTTTTGGGCTTAACGGCCCATGTAAGGTTTTTATTTTCTGAAAAACTTATGAAATAGCGTTTTACTTTAGGCTCGTTCAAGCTATCTAATTAAGTTGTTAGGTCGGATTAATTGTCATTCTTGTTAGTATACCAGGTAGATAATTAGCTTGTACAAAAATATTAGATGGTCATGTGTCGAATATTAGAATGGCGAGGTCAAAGTTTAGCCAAAAACTCAATGCGTAAAACTTGTAAGAACTTAAAATAAATTCTAAGTGTTTTAGTAAAATCGTATAGGTCCAACATGGCTTAGAAACGTGTGATTTTTATTGTGTATACATTAATATTATTTCAAATCTTTTATAGGTTCTGGTTAATGACTTATCCAAATAATAGTACGATACATAAAATATATGTGTTGTGTTTATACTTTACGAGTTATAAATAGAAAGTGTTTGTGCAAAAACAATGTATGTATATATATAAATAGAAAGAAAAGTTCATGGTCTCACCTCACCTCTAAAAGGTAGAGTAAAACGTGGTGTAAAGATCGTGTAATGGTACGAGGGCTTTGTGGTTCACTTCACGTTACACCAAGGATTCAAGAGGCTCCAAGCTTGGTTTCCTAGGTTCACTTTGAGACGTGGTACTCTTGGCGATCTGTTTGTCCCTCAATATACTCCTTCTCGTTAATATTTTTGGTGTAATGGTGCGTTTTAGTGCATGTAATGATTTAGCTTGCATGGGAAAGTTTATATAGTGAGCTTTTGAGTGTGTAGAGACAAGATACGCTCACAAGTGTTGGTGTTTGCATGTTAGGCGAATAGTAATGCCACAACTATTGCCCAATCAAGTTTGTACATGGCTAGATCTTGTGAGATATCATTCTATTCATTCCTGACACTTCATGTTATGCACATTGTTAGTTTAGATGTAATTGGGGAGCAAGGGTGGCAACAAGGAATGTCATGCCACGCTTAAACTTATCTTTCAAAGGGTGAGTTTTGTGTTTTGCTTGGGTAGTTTCTTAGGTGGTAAACGAGTGAGTGAGGCTTCAACTATTATCATTTCTGTATCTTGGACACAAGGGGAAACGAGAAAGTAGGGGTGTTTTGGGTGTGTCGCGACTGGCAGAAAACAAAGAAAAAGAAAATAGGGTGCGTTTGGGCTTGGCCTGTGGGCTTGTGGTTTGTGTCAGCCCAAAGAAAGAAAAAGAAAGAAAAGGAGTCCGTTTGGTTTGTATATTGTATCCGTGGCCCATTGGGTGTTGGAGGCCCACATGGTGTGTTTCAAATATCGTGTCGAGGTTCAAAAATATTAGTGAGCGTTCTCGGGAAGTTTCGTAGGTTCGGGGAATATATAAATAGTATACGGTATTTAGACGAAACGTATAGTTATAAATATAAACGTTTTATATATATTTATAGTTCGCAATAATTATAGGTTAGCTAGGTTGTGTGTAAGCATCGTTCTTGGGTAAACGGTCAATCACAGTTATCGTAGTGGTTCCAATATCAAGTCATATCATAAAAAAAAATTGTTACCCGTAAAATGGTGTTAAGTTATTATAACATCGTTTTATTTGTTCGTGTGCATTTACTAATCGTAAGGGAAATTTACGAGAGGTTACATTACCTACCTCTTACAGGGAATTCCGTCCCGAAATTCTAGTCTAAGATAGTTTCCAAGGGTGTCTTAGGTGAAGAGATGTGGGTACTTGGAGCGAATCTGATCCTCGCGCTCCCAAGTATATTCCGGTCCTCGCTTGGAGTCCCAACGAACTTTGACAGTAGGGATACGGTTTTTCTTGAGTTGTTTAACTTCTCTATCCATGATTTCAATGGGTTCCTCGGTAAAGACAAGGTTATCATCTAGTCAAATTTCTTTCAATGGAAATGAGAGATTCATCGGATAAACACTTCTTAAGGTTTGACACATGAAAGGTGTCGTGAATCCGACTATGTTCTTCGGGTAGTTCGAGTTTATAAGCCACGGGTCCTATCCTTTCAAGGATTTTGAATGGACCGATGTATCTTGGGTTCAACTTTCCATGTTTTCCAAATTGTACCATTCCCTTCCAGGGAGATACTTTCAATAAGACTCTATCTCCTATTTGAAATTTCATGGGTTTCCTTCTTATGTCGGCGTAGCTTTTCTGTCGATCTCGGGCTGCTTGTAAACGTTGCTTAATCTTAATGATTTTCTCAGTGGTTTCCCGAACAAGGTCTGGTCCTATAAGTTGTCTTTCTTTAACTTCTGCCCAACAAACGGGCGATCTGCACTTTCTACCGTAAAGTGCTTCGAATGGTGCTACTTTTATACTGGCGTGGTAACTATTGTTGTATGAAAACTCTGCTAATGGTAAGTGCTTATCCCAACCTTTTCCAAAATCAATAACGCATGCTCGGAGCATATCTTCCAAGGTTTGAATAGTTCTTTCACTTTGACCATCAGTTTGAGGGTGGTATGTGGTGCTCATATCTAGTTTAGTTTCTAAGGCTTTCTGTAATGATTTCCAAAAGTGAGAGGTGAAACGGCTATCTCGATCCGATATGATTGAAATTGGTACTCCATGTCGAGTGACAATTTCCTTCACATACAGTTGAGCCAGTGAATTAATCTCATCGGTTTCTTTGATGGGTAGAAAATGAGCGGATTTTGTAAGACGATCCACAATAACCCATATTGTGTCGTATCCGGATAAGGTTCTTGGAAGTTTGGTGATGAAGTCCATAGTGATTCGTTCCCATTTCCACTTAGGAAGTTCAGGTTGTATAAGTAGACCTGAAGGTTTCTGATGTTCTGCCTTTACTCTTGAACACGTCAAACATTTACTAACATACTCTGCGATGTTAGCCTTCATGTTTGGCCACCAATATAGTTTCTTTAAATCCTGATACATCTTTTCGGAACTTGGGTGAATGGAGTATTTTGACTTGTGGGACTCATACATGATGAGCTCACGAATACCTCCAACCAGAGGGATCCAACTTCTGTCCTTGAAACACAATGTTCCATCGGATTTCTTCACGAAACCATTCTTATTCTCGGGCATGCCGTAAATCTTTTCCTTGGGTCGGTTTTCTTCTTTAAGTGCTTCGCTCTGTGCGGTAAGGATTTGGGATGGAAGGGGGTGAGTGAATAGTCATTCCTAGCGATCTAACTCGAAGGGGTTTCAATCGTTCTTTTCGGCTTAACGCATCTGCTACTACATTAGCCTTTCCTGGGTGGTAACGTATCTCACAATCATAATCGCTGAGCAGCTCTAGCCAGCGACGTTGTCTCATATTCAAATCCTTTTGATCCAAAATATGCTGAAGACTCTTGTGGTCTGTGTACACGGTACATTTGGTGCCATATAAGTAGTGCCTCCATAACTTGAGCGCAAACACTACAGCTCCAAACTCCAAGTCATGAGTCGTGTAGTTTTCCTCATGTTTCTTCAGTTGTCAGGATGCATAAGCTATCACTTTGCTTATTTGCATCAAAACTGCTCCTAGTCCATGATAAGATGCGTCACAATATACTATAAAGTCCTCATTTCCTTCTGGGAGGGCTAATATTGGAGCTTCACAAAGCTTTCGTTTTAACAACTGGAAGGCTGCTTCTTCCTTTTCTTCCCAGATGTACTTCTCGTTCTTTTGGGTTAGCTTAGTCAAAGGTTTTGCAATCTTGGAGAATCCTTCAATAAATCTTCGGTAGTAACCTGCGAGACCTAAAAATTGACGTATCTCCGTGGGGTTTGTAGGAGACGACCAACCTTTTACAGCCTCAATCTTTGTAGGGTCTACGTGAATGCCTTGACTATCTATGATATGTCCTAAAAATTTGTTGGGTTTTGAGTTCTGCTGCTGAGTGAAACTGCTGCTATGATGAAACTGCTGCTAATGAAACTGACTCTGCTGCTGATGACAAAGTGCTGCTAATGGGAAATGCTGCTGAAGGAAACTACTGCTAATGTGATAAGCATGTATTCGTAGTAGATAATTATAGAATAGATTGTATGTGTATCTTATACGTCTAGAATATTCTTATCTTGCATAGAAAGTTATTGTAAACCTAGTAGGACTCCTTGGCCTATAAAAGGAGGATCCTAGGGTTAGATAGAGTACGTATTGTTTAGTTTTCGTTTACACTTCAAGGTTGTAAAACTCTAGCATTGTCGAGTGCTCGTATTAATAATATTGAAGTGTTGATAGTGAATTGTTCTTCTTAAGTTAAGCTTTTACATTCCGCATTCAAGCTTAAGTGTTTTACTTTAAGTCAACTTCTATATAAGATCGTTTGCTCAACTGGGATCAACAAGTGGTATCAGAGCATGTGATCTAGACGTTGAAATCAAGAAGAAACTGTTCCTTGCAAGTTTGCTGTTTCTAATCAACTGCTAAAGATGGGTGATGACACACATATGGTGACTGCTTCAAAGGTTCCCATGCTCAACCCTGGTGAATATGAGCTATGGAAGATGAGAATCAGACAGTACATTTGCATGATTGACTTTAACATGTGGAATGTGATCATGAATGGTGACTCTTTACCAAAGAAAGGCCCTGATGGTAAAGATATACCAATCAAGTCTGCTGAAGAGAACTCTGTAAGGAAGATGGAGATCAAGGCATACAATATTCTCTTAATGGGAATACCTAATGAATTTCAGTTGGACTTTGATAGCTGTGAGACTGCTAAAGAGTTAATGGATGCTATTGAATTCAGGTTTGGAGGGAATGATGCTACCAAGAAGTCAAGGAAAAACATGTTGAAGCATCAGTTTGAGAACTTTACTGCTGAGAGTGGAGAGAAGATTAATGGCACCTACAACAGGCTCAATCAACTTGTCAGTCATTTAAAGCTTGTTGGCTATGTGGTTCCACAAGAAGATGTAAATCTCAAGTTTCTCAGAAGTCTTGCACCTGAATGGAGTATGCACACTGTTGTTTGGAGGAATAAGCCTGACTTTGAAACTATGAAGTTGGAAAGTCTCTATAACAACTTAAGAGTGTATGAACCAGAGTTATCTACTTCATCTACTTCTGGTTCACAAAATCTTGCCTCTGTATCTTCAAAGTCAAAGGGGTCAAAAGAATCTCACTCTGCTGCTTATGGAGTATCTACTGCTGATGGATCTGCTGCTAGTTCTAATGATAATAATTCCACCAGTGATATGGCTTTATGTGCATTCTTGGCTGATCTAACTACAAGTATAAGGTCACAGGCACTTAATCAAGATCTGGATCACCTTGATCAAGATGATCTTGAAGAGATGGATCTTAAATGGCAAATAGCCATGTTGACCTTGAGGGCTAGAAAATTCTGGAAGAGAACTGGAAGAGAGGTCAAATATAGACCTAAAGAGAATGTTGGATTTGATAAGTCAAAGATAGAGTGCTACAACTGCAACAGAAAGGGTCACTTTGCCAGAGAGTGTAGAGCTCCAAAGAAAAATGGTGAAGCATCAAAGAAGACTGAAGAGACAAAGAATACTACTACTGCATTGGTGTCTTGTGATGGATTGGAAGAGTATGATTGGAGTGATTTGGCTGATGAAGAACCAAATTATTCCTTGGTGGCTCAAGTCAAGCTTGAAGTGCATAACTTTGCACTTATGGCTTATTCATCATCATCTTCTGGATTTGACTCTGAGGTATCTAATGATTCTGATTTATCTATGTGTTCTTTTAAGTCTTGTGCTGACACTGTAGAAGAACTTAAGTCTAGGAATGAGAGTCTAATTAGAGAAGTTGAACACCTAAAACTTGATAACTTAGGTTACAAAGTAGGTATTCAAAATGTTGAAAGAAGACTTGAGTACTTAAAAGAGTGTGGGCTAGAGTATGTAGATAGAATTAACCAACAAGATGTTGAAATTTTTAAGAAAACAGTGAAATTGAGTTTCTTAAAAATAAATTGGTAGAAGCAGAAAGAGATAGGGATGCAGCTCTTGCTGAAAAAGAAAACCATATAGTAAGAGTAAACAAACAACAATATGCTTCTGACTTGGTTAATAAATCTATTGAGAGTACCATCATGAGGAAAGGCAGTGGAATAGGTTATAAAGAGGTTGCTCCTCCTGCTAAGAGTGCCTTTGCTCCACCAGGAAAAGAATTGTCCTTTATTAGTGAGCTTAATATTGAAAAAACAATAGGTGAGACTAGTACATGTGTCTTAGAGACACCTAAGGTAGAGGACAGAAAATTTCCTGTTGCTCCAATCATTGAAGATTGGTACTCAGATAGTGATGAGGAACAAGAAAAGGTTGAACAAGAACAAAGTGTAGAAAAGGAAGAAATTCCTGCTAAAGTTGAACCTAAGATTGAACATGTGAAGTTTGTGAGACCTGTGTTAGGTAAGGGTATCTCTAGGAGATTGGTTGAATATAATGAGATTTCTAGAGATAGAATGAATGGTTTCAATAATAAGCCTAGGGGAAATCAGAGAAACTTTAATAACCTAGTTTCAAACAAATTAGGTAGTGAGTTTCAATTGAAGAAAAAGGCTTTTTATAAGTGTGGTAGCTTTGAGCATTTGATTAATAGCTGTCCTGACCACAAGAAACCTGTTTGGAATCAATACACTAGGGTGAATCACAAATATGTTAAACAGAATACTCACCCTCATCCTAATAGAAACATGATTCCTAGGGTTGTGTTGTTAAGATCTGGTGCAACTAGATCCATTTATGCTGCTAAATCAAATGATGTTTTTAAAACCACAACTGGTTCTGTTGGTGGCTCTACTGCTAGCAAGCACTCTGCTGCTAGTAAGCATTCTGCTGCTAGTAAGCAATCTGCTGCTAGTACAAAACTTTCTACTTCTGGGCCAAAATTTTTATCAAATACAGTTGTTGGAAATCATTTTTATACTGTTAAGGCCTCAGCTTGTTGGGTTTGGAAACCAAAATCAACTATTATAAACAATGCTTCCAAAACCAACAGTGCATCAAGTGATTTAAAGAAATTTAACTATGTTGATGCACAAGGCAGATCCAAGTCAGTAATGGCTTGGGTCCCCAAGAGAAACTAATTTCTCTATTTTCATGTGCAGGGTAATCTACTGGATAATCTTAAAGATATGGTTATAGTTGATAGTGGATGCTCTGGACATATGATAGGGGATGAGTCTCAGCTTGAAGATTTTGAGGCTTTTGAAGGTGGTTATGTTGCTTTTGGGAATGATCCAAAAGGTGGAAAGATTGTTGGTAGAGGCACTTTAAGAACTGGAAATTTGGACTTTGAGAAGGTGTTTCTTGTGAAAGGGCTTAAGTTTAATCTCTTTAGTGTTTCACAAATGTGTGACAAAAGGAATTTTGTTCTTTTTACAGACACTGAATGTATGATCCTTTCTCCTGATTTTCAGTTGCCAAATGATAAATTTGTGCTATTGAAGGTCCCTAGAAATGAAAATATATACAGTGACCATATTAAGAACATAGTTCTCAAAAGAGCTTTAACTTGTCTGATTGCAAAAGCCATTGTTGATGAGTCCAAATTATGGCATAGAAGACTTGGGCATCTGAACTACAAGACAATGAACAAGTTGGTGAAAGGAAATCTTGTGAGAGGCATGCCTACAAAGTTGTTTGAAAATTGTGAGACTTGTATTGCTTGTCAGAAGGGAAAACAACATAGAGTCTCATTCAAGTCTAAGACAGTGAACACAAATACAGTGCCCTTGCATTTGCTACACATGGATTTATTTGGGCCTGTCTTTATGAAAAGTTTAAACAAGAAGTCATATTGCCTAGTTGTCACAGATGACTACAGCAGGTTTACTTGGGTGTTTTTCTTAGCCACTAAAGATGAAACCCCAAAAATTCTTAAAGAATTTATCACAAGAGTTGAAAACCTGCACAACCACAGAGTGAAGATTATAAGATGTGACAATGGTACTGAGTTCAAGAATAGTGTGATGAACCAATTCTGTGTGGGAAAAGGTATTTTAAGACAGTACAGTGTTGCAAGAACTCCACAACAGAATGGTGTTGCAGAGAGAAGAAATAGGACACTTATTGAGGCTGCAAGAACAATGTTATCTGATTCACAATTACCTATACCTTTTTGGGCTGAAGCTGTAAACACTGCATGTTTTGTGCAAAACAGGAGTAAAGTAGTGAAGCCTCACAACAAAACTCCATATGAGCTTTTTCATGGGAAGAAACCAATGATTAATTTTCTCAAGCCATTTGGATGTCCTGTCACTATTTTGAATACTAAAGATCAGTTAGGCAAGTGATTCGCCTCAAACGGTCAGATAATTATTGGTCAACCACTTGTGAATGGTCAATTATAATAGTCAAACAGCTGAGGCAAATGCTTCCATGGAATACAGTGTTTCCCCGGGTCGTAATGTCCCAACGAGGTTGTGATGGTATTAAAAACAAATCTGAGATCGGTGAATGTGAACAGGAAAGGTATAAAGTGTGTGTGAGTGTTTAATCTAAGGTTTTATAAAACAAAATAACTTAGGTAAACTATTTTAACAATTACGTGAAACCTAGATATCTAAAACATTTAAAACGTACACCAAATTAAAATCAGACGCGACTGCGTGCCGAGAAAAAGGTGAGTTTTAAGAAAAATAAACTACAAGGGTTAAAAATGAAAATTCTATAAACTTAAACTTAAAATAAAATTAAATTAAAAAGAAAACTATTATTATTTTATATATTATTAATTATTTAATTAAAAACAATTTAACTATTTAATTAAAACTAATTTAATTAAAACCAAAAATTATAAATACTACAAATTAAACTAAAAACTTGTAAAAATAATTTCTAAAACTTAAAATGAACTTGAAGAAAGTATAAAAAATAAAAATAAATCTTTTTGTCTTTTTATGAATTTCTTATTAATTAAAAACTATTTATATTAATTAAACCAATTAAACTATTTTAAATTACAAATGATACTAAATTGACTTATAAAATTATGAAAAAAATTTATAAAACTATTTTATGACTTATAAAAGCTATAAAAAATATAAAAACTATGTGTTGCTTAATAAAAATTAATTATGCTATTTATAACTTATTGATTAATTACTAAATAAACTAATATTAATTATAATAAATACTAAATGACAAAACAAAAATCTGAGAAAATTATGAAAATTACTTTAACCTAAAAGGAAATTAATAAAAATATAAAATTACAACTTTCTTAATTAAAATCT
Source organism: Artemisia argyi (assembly GCA_030686995.1). Lineage (NCBI taxonomy): Eukaryota > Viridiplantae > Streptophyta > Magnoliopsida > Asterales > Asteraceae > Artemisia > Artemisia argyi. The sequence continues at coordinate 91,120,875 of CM060699.1, forward strand.
AAAAATGAAAATTAAAATTAAATTAAATTAAATAGAAACTATCACCTATTTTTATGTTATCTTTTCTGGATTTTTCTTTTACAAAACTATATTATACTTAAAAACAAGCAACTTTTGAAAAAACAATTAATTTATAACTTATTAAAAAGCACAGTGGAAGCTTATTGCTACCACAGTTGACTTTGGTTGACTTAAAGGGCAAATAAGCTCAAATGAGCTTATGTGGGACCCACCTTGGTTTATTCTGATCTAAATAAGTTAGTTGGACTTGTCAAAGCTCAATTTGGTCAAATAAGCTCAGTAGATAAGCTGGTAAGCCAAAATAAGCTAATCCAAAACTTAATTTCAACACAGAATGGGGACAAAGTTTATGGGTATTTCTAGGTGGGGTCCACTGAGATTCAGGTCAAACAAAAGGTCAATCCTTACTCCCTGGTAGGAGGGGGGTTGGGAGAAACTAATTAGAAGGTGTGGGGCCCACTGAGTTGGCCACAAATTACCACCAAAGTGGTGGTGATGGCTGAGTCTGCTGATGTGCAGGGGAGATGTTCTCCCTGCAGTTGTGTTAGGGAGTGAGTGGGGCCCAGTACAAAATTTGCTAAAATATAAGCTATGTGGAATTCAAAAGATGAGATGGTAGACTATAACTAGGAACAAGTTTCAGCTCCTAAAACCTTCTCCTAAATTCTAAACAAATCCTTGAAGATTTGAGAAAATCTGAGAGAAGCAATTTGACTTTTTAGTCTAAACTACTTAGTTTGACTATTTTGGATTTCTAGTGATCTCTACTGATTAATATAGTTGTAATAAGCTATGATGAAGCTAAATTAACATAAACCTAAAACTAACAGGCTAAATTAATAGTTTTGTGGATCACAAATCCCTCACAGTTAACTGGGAGGGTTGATCAATGAAGATTTTGACTTTTTAATGTTTAAGACCTGAGTTTTTAACCACTTATGACCTACAAATACCTGACTAAGCATGTAAGAACCAAGAACAACAGATGAAACTTAGAACCTAGGGGTGAAATACCCTAATCCAAACACCCCTACTAAACCTGTTATGAAGATTTTGTGAAGCAAATGGTGAGTTTAAGCCACCACACTGATTCCTATTACTATATTATGATGATAGAAGATCAAATGAGCATAAAACTTCAAGAACACAAGTAGAAAACACATATTTGTCAAGTTTGTGATTTACACAGTGTAATTTTGGTTTTGAGTACAAATGATTTCTAATGAACAAGCCACTGGTTTTAAACTATATTATTAATAACAAATATCTAATAAACACTTAATAACACTAATAAAACAGTAACAAGTATTGTCCAAGTAAAAAGCTTAAAATAGAATTATCACTTACAAAGGGAATCCACTGAGATGTGATGAAACAAGGAACAAGTAACCAACCTAATACCTCCCAAAAGGTTCTAAACCAGAAACAAACCATTGCTCATCATTTTCCAGCTTCCATTCATCTCTAACACTATTTTTTTTATTTATTTTCTATTTTCTATGTATTTTTGAGATTTTTCTATTTTTAACTCTATACTAGTTTTTAAGGTTACTAAAGCTTACAGAAGCTTTTGTCAAGAGCTTATGTTAGCTTAAGAATTCAGAGCAACAACAATTATCAATGATATAACTAAATGAGATTTTTGAGAATTTTATGAAATTGCATATACTGAAACAGCAAATGAAACTTGAACTTGACTTGAATTAAAGATTTAAACACATAAGATTAACTGATACAAGCTTATTTTAATTGAAATTACAACTGAGATTGAAATTTCATTACCTACGATTAAGCTAAACTAAGACTACACTAATACTTCATCTCCTCAGCTTTTTCTTCCATTTGTAGAGACTTCTGAGGTTAGTGGGACCCACCTTGACCTTTCCCACCAATTCCTAGCCATTGATTGTGTCTGAGCAATCCAAGCCGTTTAAAAATCTCATTTCGCGCCAAAAAGTCATGGGACAGTTGTGGGCACTGTAGTTTGCGTGGAGGAGTTATTCAAGGGTTTGGACGGTTATGGAGGTGGAGTAGTGTGGGTAGGACAGCTGGGTGGTGAGGTGGAGGTGATACTGTGGGCTGGTATGGAGTTGCAGAGGTGGATGGTGGTTTGGGAGGGAAGTGGAGGTGGAATGGTATTGGTCAAACTTGGGTTTGACCCGTTTTTATTATAAACGGGGGTGTTGGATTGGGCCTTATGGAGTGGGCTGGGGAGAATAAAAGGAGTGGGTTGGATTAGGAAAGGGTAGGGTGGGCTTTTGGTGTGGTTGTTTGGTTTATTTTGGGTTTTAATAAAACATAGGGCCCGGTTTGGTTTTATTTCACACAAGGACCATTTTTGTAATTAGTGCAAAGTTGAGGGCTGTTTGTGGCATTTTTCCAATTTTATCACAAGGGTCTAAATTGCCAAGTATAGATAATAAAAGGGCCGCTTTTGATATTTCTCACTTTTAAATACCCGGGGACTATTTTTGCCAAACTGCCAAACTTGAGGGACCAATTATGTCAATTCACCAAACTTCACACCAAGGACCATTCCTGCAAAAGATTATTAGTACAAGGACCAAAATTGATTTTCTCAAAGTTTTTACATCCCAGGGACCATTTCTGTCAATTTCCAAAGTACAGGGACTAAACTTGTAATTTTGTGAAACTTTGCACCAAAGGACTAAATATGTAACTTTATGATTAAAAAGGACCTTTGGTGATTTTTTCATGTTTTTAGAATAACCAGGGACTAGTTTTGCCAATTTATAAAACTTGAGGGACTGAAACTGCCAATTATGCAAATTGTGTACGTTTTTCATTTGTTTTTGCATATTTTGCATTTGAAACATATAAAACACATTTCTAAGATATTTTAAGTATTTTGATGCATATTTGAGTGTTTTTGTATGTTTTGGCAGTTCAGATTAGTATAAAATGATGAGTATTTAGACACTCATCAATCCCCCACACTAAACTATTGCTAGTCCCTAGCAATCTTTTGAGAAAAACTTAATGGATTTGAAAAACTCTTTTCCAAAAGCCATCACTTCTGGAGTAGCCAGGTGTAAGAACTGTGGCACACCTGATAACCGTGTGATTTTGAGCAAACCACCAGCTGTCAACGGATTTGATTAGTCTTTACCAAAAGCCATTTGCTTCTGGACTAGCTAACTCTTGATGGAATAGTCAACATCTTGGTGAGCTGATTACCAATTATGGATTTTCCACGGCCTTTACCACAAGCCATAATCTTGCGGGCTAGCCAACTCATTCGCTTTATGGGATATGGGGAGTTGAGGAACCATACAATTTTTGGCAAATTGCAAGCCATAAACGGGTTTGAGTTATCTTTACCAAGAACCGTTTGCTCCTGGATTAGCCAATCCTTATGTGGGTTAGACATGGCGGATTGATAACCATTTATTGCGTTCTAAGTGAGAAAAAATTTTAAAATTTTGGCTAAAATGGGGGTTCTTGATGGAACATGTGTTTAAATTCGTTAGAATAACGAATCTCCCCCCACACTTAGAACTGAATATTGTCCTCAATATTCAAAGCACCGGGTGTTAAACCAACACTTAGAACGTAAGAAGAAAATATTCCTTAGCCTTTATTTAAGATGTATATACATACAATTATTTTTTAAGATAAAACTTCTTAAATAGAAGCTATCACTATAAACCAATTTTTTTATTTATTTTTTATTTATTTATTATTTTTTTTTGAGGATATATATATATATATACAACATGTGGGGCATCTCCCCCACACTAGGGTGGTACACACGGGTGAAAACCTATGTACATGCTACTGTTTTTGATTACCGAGTCGCTAACTTGACTCGACCCCGAATTCATTTGTCCATGGGGAAGCATGATGTGGAAGAGATAATCTCAATCGGACTTTCATTCAAGATATTTGGATAAACATTTGAAGCACGTGAAAGTTCCACTCCGATGAGATAAGTACCCGGCTCATAATTTATAAATGAGAATGCCGGGGTCAAAGATTATATCCTCACTCCCGAAAGAGTGAAGAACATGATAAGGAACAAAATATATGAAGAAAAGAAAGAAAGTCATGATGAAAATCATAACTAACTCCTCATCTTCAATAGGAGAATTCATAGTTTCATGAATCTCCTCTTTTGAGCTCGTTTGATCAAGACATATTATAGGTATGTCTAGATCAAAATAGAAACTATCATACTCCGGTAGAGATATGATATGAGTGAGTTCATCGGAGAACTTCTCAAAGGTGAATGATTCGTATTCGGGATTGATTTGAGTGAATTCACTTAGGAACTCCTCAATAGTAAATGATTCATAAACGGAAAGAGAATTATAAGAATGAGAAGTGGTGATACCACTTATCTTCTCTCCCGTTTGATCAAAATGGAACGTTTGCAATTCCGGAATAGAATCATTAATCAAAACCTCACTATCCTTGACGGGGATAGGAGATGAAATAGGCTTTTCATTAAAAGCCTCGATTTTAGAAATGAGAAGATTAGCATTTAATAATGTAAGACGAAGAGATTCGTCTTGGATTATTTCTTCATCATTCTCTTCTTCTGAGTTGACAAGCTCAGAAGGTAATTCCCCCACATAACTTATGTCTCCACAAGATAAAGAATTGTTCTCATCAGAATCAGAGAACATCTCAATATGATCATTTGGAAAGACAAGAGGGGGAGGGATATCACACATATGTTCAAGAATTCCCTGTGACTCTCTTGGGATTGAGACAAGGTTCTCAACACTAGACTTTATGAATTCGTCCGATTCCTTTGCAGGAACAGTGTCAAGATGCTCGTCCCCCATGCTCAGAGAGTGAGTGGGAACCTCGGGTGTGATAACAGTAGACTCAGGGAGATGAGAAGGACTAGCAGTAATGGATTCTACAAGTTCCATTATTTTTACTGCTGGTGATTCAGTTATATTCTTTTCTCCCTGTATATGCATGGAAGGAGTCTCAACTGATGAACATGATGAGGTATCATCACTTTCATCATCTTCATAGAGAAGAACAACATTTTGAAATTTGATACGTGTTATAGCTGCGTGTTCTAAGACTCGTAATTCTTCCATGCTTCTTCCGTCTCTAGCAACATGTTCTTCAGCAAGTAAATCCGTGATAGATTTATCACGAGAATATGGAATGAGTGGAAACTGTGGGGGTGTGAATGTGTCAAAACCGGAAGGTTGACATTGATCATCATTATGAGGACCCCCACAATATACACAAGAAGAACTTGGTGCATTGTGAAACGACATATTAGCTAACTCCTCTCTAATGTTTTTAAGTTTTTCAAGAACCTCTAGACAAGGGTCTTGCTGGTTTTGAGGAGTTGCTTGGTTCATTTGGTATTGTGGAGGTGGGTCGTGAAACGAATAGTCGTAATTGTTACAAGGAAATGGATCCCTTGTTTGACAATCAGAGCTAAAGTGTGGACCTCCACAGTACTCACAACAGTAAAACTGTTGAGTCTGGCTTGGTGTATTTTGATACGAAGCATCATTGAGATTTGGATAATGTGATTCTTGCTCGTATGAATGTGATGGGTAGTTGGAAAAATTTGAGGAGTCGTTGAATGAGTTTTGATTAGGATCATAAGCAAATGAATTACTCGATCCACAAAACAAACAACTCCCGTCTTGAATATCATTACCACATTGTACACATGTACACCAACGACATGGTAAACCAAAAAGCGGCTCACCACAACCGACACAAGGAACAAAATCTGGAAGTGGGACAAGTGGTGTGCTCTGAGAGCTAGCAATTTCCACCACTTCCGTTATGGTCTCGGGTTTTTGTTTTTGATAATTGTGAAGATTAGGCAAATCGTTCTTTTCAGTAATTGCCCTAAGCTCTGTACGTTTGCTTGACAAACTTTTAACCGTAAACCGTGAAAGATCAGGATTGATTCTTGAAGGTTTAGGAGCATTTGTGAGCTCAGGTTTTTGGAGAACCGTAGGTTGGACGTATTTAGCACTTCTATCATCATAGGGAAGTACAGGGTCCTTTGTCACCTCGGTTTCATGATCTCTTTCCCTCACCGGAGAGGGAATAGGAATCGAAGGTCTATCATAATCAACATGACATCTCGACATTTTTGACAAGGCCATAAGTTTTTCAACTTTGCTTTTATAGGCCCTTTGTTTAAAGAAATCGTTATTGAGAGATGTCATTAGAATCAATTATGGGATAAGTGGAAGAAAGTAGAATCAAAGGGTTTTGGGGATGAGAAATGAAGAATCAAATAGGTAGGGGTGTAAAGGTGAATATTTTTGTGTTTTGTTTTATAAAAATATAGAATAAAAGATGGTAAATATACAATGGATGTATATCCAGATTCACTAATACGCAAAATCGTTTAAGATAAGCGCACAACTTCCCTGGCAGCGGCGCCAAATTTTGATTCGCCTCAAACGGTCAGATAATTATTGGTCAACCACTTGTGAATGGTCAATTATAATAGTCAAACAGCTGAGGCAAATGCTTCCGTGGAATACAGTGTTTCCCCGGGTCGTAATGTCCCAACGAGGTTGTGATGGTTTTAAAAACGAATCTGTGATCGGTGAATGTGAACAGGAAAGGTATAAGGTGTGTGTGAGTGTTTAATCTAAGGTTTTATAAAACAAAATAACTTAGGTAAACTATTTTAACGATTACGTAAAACTTAGATATCTAAAACGTTTAAAACGTACACCAAATTAAAATCAGACGCGACTGCGTGCTGAGAAAAAAGTGAGTTTTAAGAAAAATAAACTACAAGGGTTAAAAATGAAAATTCTATAAACTTAAACTTAAAATAAAATTAAATTAAAAAGAAAACTATTATTATTTTATATATTATTAATTATTTAATTAAAAACAATTTAACTATTTAATTAAAACTAATTTAATTAAAACCAAAAATTATAAATACTACAAATTAAACTAAAAACTTGTAAAAATAATTTCTAAAACTTAAAATGAACTTGAAGAAAGTATAAAAAATAAAAATAAATCTTTTTGTCTTTTTATGAATTTCTTATTAATTAAAAACTATTTATATTAATTAAACTAATTAAACTATTTTAAATTACAAATGATACTAAATTGACTTATAAAATTATGAAAAAAAATTTATAAAACTATTTTATGACTTATAAAATCTATAAAAAATATAAAAACTATGTGTTGCTTAATAAAAATTAATTATGCTATTTATAACTTATTGATTAATTACTAAATAAACTAATATTAATTATAATAAATACTAAATGACAAAACAAAAATCTGAGAAAATTATGAAAATTACTTTAACCTAAAAGGAAATTAATAAAAATATAAAATTACAACTTTCTTAATTAAAATCTAAAAATGAAAATGAAAATTAAATTAAATTAAATAGAAACTATCACTTATTTTTATGTTATCTTTTCTGGATTTTTCTTTTACAAAACTATATTATACTTAAAAACAAGCAACTTTTGTAAAAACAATTAATTTAGAACTTATTAATAAGCACAGTGGAAGCTTATTGCTACCACAGTTGACTTTGGTTGACTGAAAGGGCAAATAAGCTCAAATGAGCTTATGTGGGACCCACCTTGGTTTATTCTGATCTAAATAAGTTAGTTGGACTTGTCAAAGCTCAATTTGGTCAAATAAGCTCAGTAGATAAGCTGGTAAGCCAAAATAAGCTAATCCAAAACTTAATTTCAACACAGAATGGGGACAAAGTTTATGGGTATTTCTAGGTGGGGTCCACTGAGATTCAGGTCAAACAAAAGGTCAATCCTTACTCCCTGGTAGGAGGGGGTTGGGAGAAACTAATTAGAAGGTGTGAGGCCCACTGAGTTGGCCACAAATTACCACGAAAGTGGTGGTAATGGCTGAGTCTGCTGATGTGCAGGGGAGATGTTCTCCCTGCAGTTGTGTTAGGGAGTGAGTGGGGCTCAGTACAAAATTTGCTAAAATATAAGCTTTGTGGAATTCAAAAGATGATATGGTAGACTATAACTAGGAACAAGTTTCAGCTCCTAAAACCTTCTCCTAAATTCTAAACAAATCCTTGAAGATTTGAGAAAATCTGAGAGAAGCAATTTGACTTTTTAGTCTAAACTACTTAGTTTGACTATTTTGGATTTCTAGTGATCTCTACTGATTAATATAGTTGTAATAAGCTATGATGAAGCTAAATTAACATAAACCTACAACTAACAAGCTAAATTAATGGTTTTGTGGATCACAAATCCCTCACAGTTAAGTGTGAGGGTTGATCAATGAAGATTTTGACTTTTTAATGTTTAAGACCTGAGTTTTAAACCACTTATGACCTACAAATACCTGACTAAGCATGTAAGAACCAAGAACAACAGATGAAACTTAGAACCTAGGGGTGAAATACCCTAATCCAAACACCCCTACTAAACCTGTTATGAAGATTTTGTGAAGCAAATGGTGAGTTTAAGCCACCACACTGATTCCTATTACTATATTATGATGATAGAAGATCAAATGAGCATAAAACTTCAAGAACACAAGTAGAAAACACAGATTTGTCAAGTTTGTGATTTACACAGTGTAATTTTGGTTTTGAGTACAAATGATTTCTAATGAACAAGCCACTGGTTTTAAACTATATTATTAGTAACAAATATCTAATAAACACTTAATAACACTAATAAAACAGTAACAAGTATTGTCCAAGTAAAAAGCTTAAAATAGAATTATCACTTACAAAGGGTATCCACTGAGATGTGATGAAACAAGGAACAAGTAACCAACCTAATACCTCCCAAAAGGTTCTAAACCAGAAACAAACCATTGCTCATCATTTTCCATCTTCCATTCATCTCTAACACTATTTTTTTTATTTATTTTCTATTTTCTATGTATTTTTGAGATTTTTCTATTTTTAACTCTATACTAGTTTTTAAGGTTACTAAAGCTTACAGAAGCTTTTGTCAAGAGCTTATGTTAGCTTAAGAATTCAGAACAACAACAATTATCAATGATATAACTAAATGAGATTTTTGAGAATTTTATGAAATTGCATAAACTGAAACAGCAAATAAAACTTGCACTTGACTTGAATTAAAGATTTAAACACATAAGATTAACTGATACAAGCTTATTTTAATTGAAATTACAACTGAGATTGAAATTTACATTACCTACGATTAAGCTAAACTAAGACTACACTAATACTTCATCTCCTCAGCTTTTTCTTCTATTTGTAGAGACTTCTGAGGTTAGTGGGACCCACCTTGACCTTTCCCACCAATTCCTAGCCATTGATTGTGTCTGAGCAATCCAAGCCGTTTAAAAATCTCATTTCGCGCCAAAAAGTCATGGGACAGTTGTGGGCACTGTAGTTTGCGTGGAGGAGTTATTCAAGGGTTTGGACGGTTGTGGAGGTGGAGTAGTGTGGGTAGGACAGCTGGGTGGTGAGGTGGAGGTGATACTGTGGGCTGGTATGGAGTTGCAGAGGTGGATGGTGGTTTGGGAGGGAAGTGGAGGTGGAGTGGTATTGGTCAAACTTGGGTTTGACCCGTTTTTATTATAAACGGGGGTGTTGGATTGGGCCTTATGGAGTGGGCTAGGGAGAATAAAAGGAGTGGGTTGGATTAGGAAAGGGTAGGGTGGGCTTTTGGTGTGGTTGTTTGGTTTATTTTGGGTTTTAATAAAACATAGGGTCCGGTTTGGTTTTATTTCACACAAGGACCATTTTTGTAATTAGTGCAAAGTTGAGGGCTGTTTGTGGCATTTTTCCAATTTTATCACAAGGGTCTAAATTGCCAAGTATAGATAATACAAGGGCCGCTTTTGATATTTTTCACTTTTAAATACCCAGGGACTATTTTTGCCAAACTGCTAAACTTGAGGGACCAATTATGTAAATTCACCAAACTTCACACCAAGGACCATTCCTGCAAAATATTATTAGTACAAGGACCAAAATTGATTTTCTCAAAGTTTTTACATCCCAGGGACCATTTTTGTCAATTTCAAAAGTACAGGGACTAAACTTGTAATTTTGTGAAACTTTTCACCAAAGGACTAAATATGTAACTTTATGATTAAAAAGGACCTTTGGTGATTTTTTCATGTTTTTAGAATAACCAGGGACTAGTTTTGCCAATTTATGAAACTTGAGGGACTGAAACTGCCAATTATGCAAACTATGTACGTTTTTCATTTGTTTTTGTATATTTTGCATTTGAAACATATAAAACACATTTCTAAGATATTTTAAGTATTTTGATGCATATTTGAGTGTTTTTGTATGTTTTGGCAGTTCAGATTAGTATAAAATGATGAGTATTTAGACACTCATCAGCAAGTTTGAAGAGAAAGTTGATGAAGGAAATTTGGTTGGTTACTCTGTAAATAGTAAAGCTTTCAGAGTATATAACAAGAGAACCAAACATGTGGAGGAGAATTTGCATATCAAGTTTAGTGAGAACACATCTAATGCTGCAGGAAAAGGACCTGAATGGATGTTTGATGTTGACATCCTGACTAAGACAATGAATTATGTACCTGTTATTGCTAGTGTTGACACAAACAAACCACAAGAAGACATTGTTTTGATTGAGAAACTGAAGGTTGGTCCTACTTTCATACCTTTATAGCAAGATCAAGATACACAAGAAGATGATGTTCCTCCAGAGAAATCTAAGGAAGCTCAAGCAGATGTTGAAACTCCTATTGATGCAGAAAAGATACCAAATGAAGATCCAAAAGTAGTTGTTGCTGACTCTCCTACAAGACCAGAAGACTCTACTGCTGACTCAGAAGACTCTACTGCTAGACCAAAACAAGCAACTACTACTTCAATCTATTCTGCTGCTAAGCCTATTCACTCTGCTTCTACATCACAGTTTCCTTCTTTGGATACTCAGGATAGCCCTTTTGATGATATAGATTATCCTGAAGATCCAAATATGCCTCCTCTTGAGAATATCTATGATGACATAGATGATGAAGCACTTGATGGTAAATTATTTGGAGCTGAAGTAGACTATACTAATTTGGAACTCAATATTCCTGTTAGTCCCGCTACTACTATAAGAGTTCACAAGGATCATCCAAAAGGACAAATTCTAAGTGATCCTCAATCATCTGTACAAACAAGAAAAATGACTAAAGAGCTCAAAGATCTTCAACATCAAAGTTTCTTTGCAAGATCTCTGCATCAAAGAAACAGTCATAAAGATCTACAAAATTGCTTGTTTGTCTGCTTTCTGTCTCAAATTGAACCCAAGAACACTTACAAAGCCCTACAAGAAGCTAGTTGGGTGGAAGCAATGCAAGATGAGCTTCTGCAATTCAAGCTACAAGAGGTATGTACTTTGGTTGATTTGCCAAATGGAAAAAGAGTTATTGGTACTAAATGGGTTTTCAGATGTAAAAGAGATGAAAGAGGGATAGTCATCAGAAATAAAGCTAGGTTAGTAGCTCAAGGATACACACAACATGAGGGACTTGACTATGATGAGGTATTTGCACCAGTGGCAAGAATAGAAGCCATTAGACTATTCTTGGCTTATGCTTCATTCAAAGATTTTGTGGTGTATCAGATGGATGTAAAGAGTGCTTTACTTTATGGGACCATTACAGAAGAAGTATATGTGTCTCAACCACCAGGTTTTGAGGACCCTGATTATCCTGACAAAGTTTACAAGGTGAATAGAGCAATGTATGGATTACATCAAGCTCCCAGAGCTTGGTATGATACCTTATCAACATATTTGTTAGACTCTGGGTTCAGTAGAGGAAAGATTGACAAGACTTTGTTTCTCAAAAGACAAAAAGATGATATTTTGCTGGTTCAAATTTATGTTGATGACATCATCTTCGGTTCAACAAACAGGGCAATGTGTATTGATTTTGAGAAGCTTATGAAGGATAAGTTTGCAATGAGTTCAATGGGAGAACTCAACTTCTTCTTTGGACTACAAGTGGTTCAAAAGAATGATGGCATATTTATTAGTCAGGATAAGGATGTTAATGACATTTTAAAGAAGTTTGGATTTGAAGATGCTAAGCCTGCTAAGACAACCATGGATACCAACAAACCTTTGTTGAAGGATGAAAATGGAAAAGAAGTAGATGTTCATTTGTACAGGTCCATGATTGGCTCATTGATGTATCTTACTGCATCAAGGCCTGATATTATGTTTGCTGTATGTGCCTGTGCAAGATTCCAAGTATGTCCCAAAGAATCACATCTCAATGCAGTGAAGAGGATTTTTAGGTATCTATGGCATCAACCTAAATTGGGCCTATGGTATCCTAAGAATTCACCTTTTGATTTGGTGGCATATTCAGACAGTGACTATGTTGGTGCTTGCTTGGATAGAAAGTCTACAACTGGAGGTTGTCAATTTCTTGGAAACAGATTGGTGTCATGGCAATGCAAGAAACAGACAGTGGTTGCAAATTCTACAACTGAAGCTGAGTATGTGGCTGCTTCAAGTTGCTGTGGTCAAGTGTTATGGATGCAAAATCAACTACTGGATTATGGGTACAATTTCATGAACACCAAAATTTATATTGATAACAACATCACACTTTGCATAATTAAAAATGCTGTTTTTCATTCTAAAACAAAACATATTGAGATAAGACATCATTTCATAAGGGATTGCTATGAAAAGAAGTAAATTCAAATTGTCAAAATTCATACTGATAACAATGTTGCTGATCTTCTTACTAAACACTTTGATGTGGGAAGATTTCAATTCTTAATTGCAAACATTGGTATGATAAATCTTTGAAAAACTTATCTCTTATTGTTTTTGTAAAAAGAGTAAAGTTCATGTGCTAGTTGTTAATCTGTTTCTGCTGCTTCTTAAGAAGCAAATGATTAAGTTGTTATGTACTCTGCTGCTATTTTACTCTACTGCTAGTATATATTCTTGTATACTTTGTGGTGGTTGGACTAACATGTTGCAGGATAAGCTAAGAATTGATGATTTGCAAGATTAATAAACAGAAATTCAGCAACTTTCATTCATCACAAGAGTACATTTAACAAAAGTACATCCACATCAAGTTCTGAAATAACAAAAGACTGCTACACAAACTACAATCAAAAGACTTAAAACATCACTTTCTAGGGCATGGAAGCCCAAGTACAATCTCTCTCTCCTTTGGCAGAGGAGGGTTTGACTTTCTTGCCTTAGTTGATGTCTTGGGTCTTGGCCTTGATGATGATGGTCTTTCTGGAGTGGATGGTGGATTGTGTTGTAGCTCATCCTCATCTGATGATGTGTAGATGAAGGGGGAAACAAGCTCCTTGGGAGATGGTGGTCTGATAGGGATCCAAGCAGGGTCTTCTGATAATTCTGAAGACGATGGAGACTTGGGGGACATCACCTCTTTACCCCTCGAAGTGCTTGGGGTTTGATTTAAATGCAGGAGATCTTTGAAGACAGGAAGATCATGCTTCCTCTTTCTGGCTTGCTCCTTGGTTCTACAACCATTGTGAGGAGGACGGAAGGGAGGGACATATGTTTCAAATGGTGAATCATCCTCAGAAGAAGAATCAGATGAGATATTGATAATTTCGGGTGAAGATTTCATGGTTATTGATGATTTGATTTGGGTGATTGGATGATTTGATTGTGTGATTGGCGTTTCTGATTGTAATTAGGGTTTGATTGTGGTGAATTAGGGAAAAGATTTCATCGGGTTTTATAGGGATTACGGAGTATCAAGCGTATTAATTGTTATGGGTTATTGACTTTTTGACCAAGTTTGATTAGTCAACTCTGCTGCTGGCTTATTTTCACTCTGCTGCTAGTTGTTTCATTCTGCTGCTAGTTGTGGATGACATGGTTATGCTGCTACGGTTGTAAGTGAGAGGGTGGTATATGTAACTTCTACTAATCAGTTTAAAACCTAATTAATCTTCATAATTGGTTTCTACACGCTCCAAATTGAAGTTATCACAAACCCTAACACTCCATTATTGTCAAAATCAATTATCCCCAATTTCTCTAAACCCTAATTCATGGATTGTGTACGTACCTGGGCAGAGCAACATAATAGTGTGGTTGTTTTGGATGAAGAGTTGGTTCCTGAAGGGCTCACAGATATGGTTAAATTTTTGAATGCTACTTCTCTTAGGTATGCACTCACTGTGAATCCTACTATATTTGTTTCCTACATCAAACAGTTTTGGCTTACTGCTAAAGTCAAAACTATGAATGAGGAAAAATATGTCAGTGCTTGTCGCATCCCGCCACGGCGGAAACGCGCGGGTGTAACTTCATGGATATCATCACAACACCTGGTGTCAACATAGATAACAACTACATGCACATAAATAGAGCAATGTACAAACACAAAGTGTTGTAACAATACCCAAAAAAAAAAAAAAAAAAAAAAAAAAAACCAAAACAAAACATAAATCCAAACATAGATGATAAACCACTTCCAATGCAACTAAGGTCTCGTCTATCCACATCCTTCTATCTTATCCTTAGAAAGCTCACCTGAAAATGATGCTTAAAACGTCAACATAATGTTGGTGAGATTCATAGGTTTAAGACTCAAACACACTAGGCAACCAAAATCCACTCTGATTATAAAATATAGCTGGACAAATAAATTATAGTTATCATATAGCTACATGCATTTGCAAGTCATTAATTACACACAAAGGCAACAACACTCATAAGGTAACCAATAGGATGGCTCGTGTCCTCCGACCCCAAAATAATTACAACAGGACGGCTCGTGTCCTCCGACCCCACAATGATTACATTAGGACGGGTCGTGTCCTCCGACCCCATTAAACATCAATTAGGTCGCATGCGCGAGCAACAGGATAAGCATCCTCCTAATTGGATCCCATTAGACATATTAAACATCAATTAGGTCGCATGCGCGAGCAACAGGATAAGCATCCTCCTAATTGGATCCCATATATATATCAACATAAGCAAATAATCACACGTTGCATACGATAACATTATAGGTCCAAGCTCTTTAACACCACACACATAATCACAGTAAATCAAATAATCCACATTACACAAGGTCAAGCTAAAAGCTACAACCCATGTAATACACATATGATGGATGTCTAAGACTCATATGATCCACCATAGATCCCCTATACACCACACTAACCACTACCATAACTTAATACTCACTAAATCCCTTGCACACTAAAACTCAAAAAACGCAGAATTTTTTAGTACATTCACTCACATAAAATCACGACAAATAAAGCTCAACAACTCACACCAAAAATTTACCATAGTCTCTCATAAGCATAGAAGCTAATCCCAGAAGGCCATGGACCAATAACACACACAAGTACTCATAAGAAATTCAAACTTGTAAACTGCTCAAATTCGGATCTGAACGCACACCAGAAAGTTTTGATTTTTAATAATTACTTCCACAAGTTTTTATCGCGAATCCTCTTCGTGGTAGTCTAATATAACCTAAAAATTAACTATTCTAGAAGGCCAAGTCAAAATACCACTTTTACAACCACATGACACCCTCAAACTTTTACCCAAAATCTGTCCCGGTTTGACAGCTTTGACACCTTAACAAAGAAAAATCAAAAGACCAACTTCCCTACCTTGAAATCAATCGTGGCTGGACTTTTTGGAAAGCTCGTTCATTATACTTCAATTTAGACCTAAAATTCGTGACTTAACTCATAACCATATGTTATTTACACTCACATCTTTACAGCCTTACAAATCTGTCCAAACCCTAACTCAATAACTAGCATGTTTTACGCTCAATTCTCTTCACCAATCATCATAATATTACTAATTATTGATCCCAACATGTTTTATAACATTAATTTACAGAAGTCAACACAAACCCTAATCCATCATATAATTATTACATGAATTATATTAATTAATCAATTAATTGAACATAGGGTTTAAAGATTTTACCTTGATTCTTGATTATTGCTAGCAAACTATGAAACCCTAATTTTTTATTCTTGATCTCCTTGTGTCGACTTCAAATTTACAGAAAACAAGGGGTTTTAGTCGTTTATGAGGTGATATGGGTTGGAGGTTGGGCTTGTTTGAGTTGGACTAGGATTCCTTATTGCTAGGAATTGTATTTGGGCTCAAATTTGGTTTCCTTTTTCCCTTTTTTTTCCCTAGCCAATTTTTTTAATCATATACATATATATTTTATATTTTTTATTAAATTAATTTATTACACTCAAAACCTCATAATTTTCATATTTTATGTATTCCCATAACAAAACCTAACGTCTTTCGCGATAAACCTTAATTTTACGACAAACCGGAAAATATTCATTTTCAAAATAAAGTTTCCAAAAATAGATTTTCACACACTCCATAAGCATTTCTTTACAAAAACAACATTCCCGTAACTTACTAACGCTCAATAACTTGAACGAAGTCTCGTTACGCAAAAACACAAAAACACCAAAACTACGCAAGTAATTTCTACACCACAAAGGTGATCAAAATGAATTTTCCCAAATTCCAAACTTTCCAAATCACAATAAAGCCACTCACGCAAAGGGATTTAGTGCTAAAACTCACCTACATCACACTTATATCACTTCAAACACCTAGGACACACCAAACAAAAGTCAACCGAGTCAAGACTATCAGTCAAACTGACCTGCCAAAACCACGGTTGTTACAGTGCTTTAGTAGATGGGCAAAAGGTTCGTATAACTGAATCATCTATAAGGGAATCTCTTCTCTTAAATGATGAAACAGAGACTACTTGTCTTGCTAATTCTGCTATTTTTGCTGGTTTAAAAACTTTGGGGTATGAGGGCAAGCATACAAATTTAAAATTTCAAAAGGCTCTCCTCTGTCCTCAATATAAGTTTTTGGTACACCTTCTCCTTCATTGTTTGAGTCCTAAAACTTCTGGGTGGCATGAGTTTAGTGCTACTATTGCTTCTGCAATGGTATGCTTAAGCACATGTCAACCATTTAATTTTTTAAATACGATCTTGGAGGGGATTGTTAAAAGTGTTAAAGAGTCTGGTTCTTATTTGCTTTATCCAAGATTTCTCCAGCTCTTTACTGTTGACCAACTTACAGATTTTAGATCCCATGCTGGTTATTATGAAGCTCCAAAATTGGTTTCAAAAACTTTTACTTTCTTGGTTAAGCATGGAAAAAGTTTTTCAGGCACACATACAAATCTTACACCTTCAATGGTGCAACTTGTGCAAAATATTCAGGGTGAAGGATCAGGAAATCCCACTGATTCCCATCACACACCCAATTTTTCTGCATCTGCTACACAACCCAAAATACACTATACCCGTAGGAAAACCAAAAAGGACACTGATCTACCTCAGGATAGTGTTAGTATGGCTGTACCAGATGTCCCAGTTGATGGAGGGGACATGTTGGTAAGGGCTGTCACTACTGCTTCTAGCTTAGCAACAGAGCAGGATAGTGATAACATAAATAAGACCCAAACCAAGGCAACATCTAGAGAAAAGGATTCTTCTGAATCTACTTCTCAGGATGGTAACCCTAGCCAAATGGATAATATAGGGGGTTCAGATGATCAAACTAGGTTTGATACTGAGTTTATGTCCCAAGATTCACCTCTCGGACCAGGTTACACAGGTCGAAGTGATGAGGATAGACAAGTGACAAATGAATTGACGGAAAATCTTGTACATGATGACAATGTCCATGATTCACCTCTCGGACCAGGTTACACAGGTCGAAGTGATGAGACTACTCTGAAACTTATACAGGAATTGACGGTTACTTGTACCAATCTGGGGTTGAAGTGTACTACTTTGGAAGATAAAGTTCTTACTCTGTCTACAGTTGTTAATGGCCAAGCTTAGCTTATCTCCAAATTGAAGAAACAGATTAAGAATTTGAAGAAATCAAAATCTTCAACCTTATTGAAAAGGCTAAAGAAAGTGGGCACTTCTCAAGTTATCAGTTCACCTGAACTCTCTACTCATTTGGAAGAGGATGCTTCCAAACAGGGGAGGAATGAAGATGTCATGGGTTCAGGGGAGGAAAATTTGAAGATGGTTGAAAGTGCTCAGGTTACGAATGATGACATGGTTTTAGGGGAGGTTCCAGAGATTGGGGACATGGATGTGGAAAGTCCTCAAGATGAAAACTTTGGGATTGCTGATCAATCAGGGAATGAGGTTGTAATGGAAAAGGTGATTGCTACTCAAGAACAGGTGGTGGAAAAACTCAAGACTTTGAAGCCTGAGCAATTAGTGAAGGCAACAGGGTTGATGGGTGAAGCTTTAAAGACTTTGGGAGATTCAATGGTTAAAGAGCCTGAAAATACTGCTATTGCTGACAAGATTGATGACTCTACTGCTGCTCATGATTCTACTGCTAAGGATTTTGCTGATCCTGCTGCTAGTGGAAAAGTGAACTCTGCTGATGCACAAGACTCTGCTGCTGGGTCTAGTGATAATGCTGCTGCTGAGGCAATGGTTTTGTTAAGTAAGAAGACTACAGAAGTTCCATGTGAATCATCTTCAAAACATACACCACTACCAATTCTATCACTACCACAACAACCAACAACAACAATCACATCATCAACACCAAGTTTACCTCTAAAAGGAGTTATAATCAGAGAACCTGCTGCTCAACCAAAGAAGATTGTATCATCATCTACTGATAAAGGTAAGGGCAAGCAAGTTGAAGAACCTCAATAGATGTATAAGGGGTTTGACTACTCTGTAATACCTTTCCATATGTGGCCTAAGGAATTACAAGTTAAACATGACTCAGCTGCTGCAATGAAAGAACAAGAGTTGATTGATCAAGAAGAACAGCAGTTGGCTCAGAAGGAAAAGGAAAGGATTGAAAAGGAAACAGAAGATTTAAGGAGGTATGAGGAATGGGTTGATGAGAAGATAAGAATGGAGGCAGATATTGAACTCAACAAGATGATCAAAAGTGAAGAAAATGAAGTTCCAACTTTTGATGTGAGATCTTGGGTAAGGGAGTTCACTGCTAAGAAAAAGAAAGAAGATGCTGCTGCTAGAAGGAAGAAAAAGATACTTAGAGTTCCAACTCCTTTGCAACAAAGAAAAGAGCAAGAAAGATACCTGAAGAATATGAAGGGATGGAAATTGGTGCAGTTAAAACCTAAGTCTGATCAAGAGGTTTATGACTTGTATCAAGTGGCTAAGAGACAAACAAATACCTTCTATCCTATGGGTTGTGCTGAAGATCTAGAACATATTGCTCAGATGAATAAAAAGTTGGTACCTGAAAAAGTGGCTGAAGTAGAGAATGTTCAAGAAGCAGATGTTGTTAAGCAGCTTGATGCAGATAAGACTACTTCTTCTGCGCAAAGTGGTAATAGGAAGAGTGTGGTTCATAAATCATTTGCAAAGAAGAAGAGGAAAACAGGGGAAGAAAGCAGTTCTAAGTCAGAAGGAGATGAGTTCAAGAATGATTGTGATCATATTCCTCCTGAGCATTTAAAAGAACAATTGAAGGTTTACACCATGATTGGCAAGATGGAAGATCCTGAAGTAGTTGATGCCATACCAATAGGAATCAAATATCCTATTATCAAAGTAACTACAGGATATGATACTAATATTGGAGCATTTCATGATGTTGAGAGATCTGATGGAAAGACTCACAGGTTTCTTAGATTTCAACAGATGTCATACTACTTTGATAGAGAGGATGTTGATGACTTGTGGAAGTTATACAAAGCAAAGTTTGGAGCTGAGAAGTTTGATGGTAAAAAGTATGAGAAAGATCAAATTGATCATATCATAACTATGTCTGATAATGTTCTATGAAGAGCTCTAAAACTTATGTATGAACCTTCAATGGATGATTCTGAATGGACAGAGATAGTACAATACAAAATAAGAAAATGGAGACTCTTTCAAGATTCTGGAGTTCATATGCTAGAAATTGGACCAATTACTTTGTATATGCTAGCTGAAAAGGATTACCTAGTGGTAAGATACTGGAATACTGTCAATCATATGGTTAATGGTGTTGGATTACTCAACTTGCAGAAAGACTATGATACTGATGATCAAGCATCTAATTTGCTGTCAAAGTATAAGAAGATACTTGATCAACAGACATCTCAAGAATTGAGTGTTTGAAAGCATCCTCCTGGTGTTTAATTGTGCTTTAAAGAGACTTAATGATTTAGAAATAAATATTAAGTTTAGGGGAGGATTGTTGGGTTTTGAGTTCTGCTGCTGAGTGAAACTGCTGCTAATGAAACTGACTCTGCTGCTGATGACAAAGTGCTGCTAATGGAAAATGCTGCTGAAGGAAACTACTGCTAATGTGATAAGCATGTATTCGTAGTAGATAATTATAGAATAGATAGTATGTATATCTTATACGTCTAGAATATTCTTATCTTGCATAAAAAGCTATTGTAAACCTAGTAGGACTCCTTGGCTTATAAAAGGAGGATCCTAGGGTTAGATAGAGTACGTATTGTTTAGTTTTCGTTTACACTTCAAGGTTGTAAAACCCTCGCATTGTCGAGTGCTCGTATTAATAATATTCAAGTGTTGATAGTGAATTGTTCTTCTTAAGTTAAGCTTTTACATTCTGCATTCAAGCTTAAGTGTTTTACTTTAAGTCAACTTCTATATAAGATCGTTTGCTCAACTGGGATCAACAAAATTGTACGGTGCGAATCCAAAAGTCGCATTTGGAGAACTTAGCGTACAGTTCTTCTTTCTTGAGCAGTTCTAAAATGATTCGTAAATGTTCCGCGTGTTCCTCTTCGTTGCGAGAGTAGATCAAAATATCGTCGATGAATACTATTACAAACTTATCCAGGTAAGGTTTGCACACTCGATTCATCAAATCCATGAAAACTGCTGGTGCATTGGTCAGACCGAACGACATTACTTGAAACTCGTAGTGACCATAGCGTGTTCTGAATGCAATTTTCGGAATATCCTCTTCTCGAACTCTTAGCTGATGATATCCCGATCTCAGATCTATTTTTGAGTACACACTCGATCCTTGCAATTGATCAAACAGATCATCAATTCAAGGCAATGGGTATCGATTCTTTACCGTAAGTTTATTCGATTCCCGGTAATCGATGCACATTCGAAAGGATCCATCCTTCTTCTTAACAAATAAAATTGGAGCTCCCCAAGGTGATGAGCTTGGTCGAATAAATCCTTTTTCCGACAATTCCTTTAGTTGTTCTGACAATTCTTCCATTTCAGATGACGCTAGCCTATAAGGTGCGTTAGCCACTGGTGCCGCTCCTGATACGTGGGAATCGCACCAGGCTTTATCTCTCAAGGGATCTTGAGAAGCTTACAACCCCCACCAGGCAGTGTACCTGATCGTTGTAGTATAGTATAGTGACAAGTACCGGGGGATTGACCGTTCAGCTAGGAATAGTTTCGCTAGGATTAGAAAACCTAAATACTAGTTCTAAAGGTGAGGGATGACTATTTTTGTATTTTTATATTTTTTTGAAAAGCAAATAAAAATCTCGGGTTTGAAGGATTTGGGCGGAATTAGTTGCTAGTCAACTAACCCAATACTAAAGATGCAATCAAAATAAAATACTAGAAATGAAAATAAACTAAATTAACTAAGGTTGTGAGCAATAAGTGGAGAAAATGTGTTTACTTAGATTTCACTACTCCCTAGATATCTTTTACATGTTAATTACTTGTTATAGTTGCGTGGATGATGGATTGTATTCCTTAATATCATTCATGGGGAGGCGCACTTAATTCCCCAATCCTATGAGTGCCTACTTCACTCCTATGTCGAGCCGGCTAAGAAGCTCCTAACATGGGATCATTAGAATTTACTCATGCATTAAATACAACCAATAAAACCTAGTGCACGTCAGTTCATGTTTCCTAAGACGTTCAAGCATGTTACCATTTGGAGATCTGCCAGTTTTCTTAAGCCTAACATCGAATTCATTCATCCAATACAACTATAAACAAGTAATCAACACATAATTAACATCTAGGTTTCATTAGATCCAGGCAAACACAAGATAGATCTAGCCTAGCATGATGGAATTAAGACAAGAACAAGATATAGACAACCAACACATAGACATATTGATTGAATTAAAAGAATGCTTATCTCAATTACACATGAAAGGTATCAAGGGCTTAGAACCCTTGAAAAACCTGTAAAATTCGTACCAAGTTCGTATCTAGGGTTTCTCCAAAACTTCTCTCCTTTTAATGTGAAAATTAGAAAACTATATATAGGAAATAGGGTCTGACGGCGTCAAGACAAATTTTGTGACGCCGTCATCTCGCCGCCAAAATAAATCTCGGACTGCCTTGATCCAGATCTGACGCCGTCAAGTGTTTGATGTTTCCAGGCCGTCATGCATTTTCCTCTTGACGCCCTACTTCGTGACGCCTTCAAATCTGTACTGGTTCGTCATGGAAATTACTCTTGACGCCGTCAAGATTTTCTTCTTGACGCCGTCACCTACTGTTCCCAGCAAGGAAAATTAAGACTTTGGCGTTTTCTTCACTTTTATGCTCCAAAAACGTCCGAATTGCTTCCTTTTCCAGATTTCTCTCCCAAAGTACCTAAAATCACAAAAGGAACGATTTAGGGCAATATTTGATCAAATAAATTCAATTCCGGGCTTAAATGACCCCCTAAAAGTGGTTCATTTTTCGCCTCATCATATACCCTTACACTTGAGATTTGCTTGTCCTCAAGCAAATGCGCTTTTATTCTAGTCAAAATACAAGTTAGGGGTCATTTAACACTAATATAAAAGTAATTACAACAAATAATCGTTCCACTAAAGACCAATAGACAAGCACGGAGGTCATATACTAGCACCTCACAAATAGTGTTTAGATACTCACATCTCTCGGGTGTAATAAAGTATAAATTACAATATGGAAACGGAAGATATCTCTCACTACCTGTCATAGCAAAATAGATTATCATAGGCTTGGGAAAGGATCAAACCTCCACCACATGGCGTAAGCACCTAGGATAAACTATCAAAGAGGTCTTTTAAAAGGTTGTAACGTTAGGTGTAGGGATATGAAATACACGGTTTTGTTGGATAAAGGAAGTTTTACTGGTGGCGAGTTAACAATCTTGGTTAATTACATGTACAATATGGCGTTGCTAAGCCAAGACTAGACTCGACTTAAGCTAATAAATGAAAAATAACAAAAACATAAAATGAACATAGAATGAAACGGGATGGTAGTTCGTATGTTTTTTCTCTTTTTCTTTTTCTTGATCTTTTTCTTAATCTTGCATACACTCTTACCCTACCATCCGAAATAATACATCATAGGGAATGAACGTTCCCCTTACACTTGAATCTTTACATACTTTACAATAAACTAATCTAATGACTCGAATTAAGAAAATCAAAACACTTGGAGCACTTTTAAGATTAACGTACATATGGGGGTAATAAATGATGTTCTTCCCCATTACTCCATAAAATAAGTACTTTACCCATGAGTCCCAATCGTCCCAAAACAATATGTACAAGGATATGACTCGACTTAGCAACCATGTAATCAATTAGATAGTTAACTTAGGGTTTAACAAATAACTATAATGCACTAAAAATGAGCGCATACACGGAAGGCTAAGGCGATTTGGGTGTACATTTAAGTGGGGTGTAACAAATTCTTCTTTTAAGTAAGATGCTTAAAGTTAGAAACGAAAAGATAGGCTCGTAGGGGTGTACTAGGGGTTTCGTGTACTAAAAATGAGTACAACGCTAATGGTGTGGGAAAAACTAGTTGACTTAACTAGCCAAGTAATATGACTTAAATGGTCAAGTAATTATGATACTGGTTTAACACAAGGGTGATCCTAATGCCTCTTATCATGTAGTAAATCCTACCACACGAATGTAGTCTCACTAGCGGTGTCGGGATGCAACACTAACGCAAGTTCTAGAATCTAAATGCTACCGGTACACTCATAAGCACTAATAGTAAATGCTTTTCCTATCAAATCTAAAGGCGAACCTCACATATTTGGGTGGAAAATTTTTCTGAATATACGGTTATGTGCTAGTCATACAATCTCCTATCCATGAGACGCTTGCTATGGCTAAAGTTTCACTCCTAAATGTTGTAAAAAATTTTAAATTTGGCGCTAAAATTGCACTAACAAGTATTTCTCATAGTTTTATTACACATCTACTATCAAACAAAACAAACTTAAGCGAAAGTGCATATGTAAGGTATCATCTTTTTACCCTCCCCTTACACTTAAGATGAACATTGTCCCCAATGTTCAAGTAAAGAATGTAAAAGTGAAAAAAGTAGAAAGAATGAAATCAAATACTCCCCTGATTCGCCCGGTATGGATAATAAGGTGGCCAGGTTAAATCTTCCTCCAAGAAAATGAACAATCAAAGCTTCCCTTCCAGAATATAAATCATCTTCTTGTCATACATAACCTGTAAATCCTGAGAAAACAGACAAAAACAACCTCGCGTAAAATCGGCGGCATCCTATATAAGTTACTAAATCCTAGAAAACAAAATAAGATATAATGCTTGTGGAATGAAGTTTGCATATCTCCTGGAGATTATAAAACTTAATAATTCACAAAAACCATAAGACTCCGTTAGAAAAACAAAACCGGTAAAATTTCCAGATTTTTACACGTGACGCCGTCAAGAATTAATTCATGACGCCGTCAGAAGTGACCTGCAGAAATTCTTATGTTAAGTTTTCGGAAAATTTCTGGAAAAACTTGGTCCTACTTCCTGGAAAATCCTGCAAAACTTCATTATGACTCAATACAAGCATTTGACTCTAACAAATATGAATATACATGTTCATTTAATATTGTGGAGAATCATGATCGGTTTGTTTCTTAAAAACATATTTGGGGTTTCCCCTTACACTTATCTTTTGCAAAAATACTTTTAGGTGGAGTTAAGACTAGGCCAAAACAACAAAGTAAAGTATTTCCACTATTTAATTGAAAAACATGATCTGCCAACAATAAAAATAAAGCATGCATACGGAAGCAAATAACAAACAAACAAAAATAAAATCACACAAAACATGGGTTGCCTCCCAAGAAGCGCTTTTCTTTATTTACGAGTCTTGTAGCTAGACTCAAGGTCATGGGTTACTACATGACCTCGTCGTTGGTTCCACTCTCTAGGTCGTCTTCTAAACCAGTTTTGTATTCCGGACCTAGTTGCAAGCATTCTTTGTAGAAACCAAGCATCCTATTCTTTACATACTCTACTCCTCTACGTCTATCCTCCTCATTCCTATAATAAGCCGCTTGCTTGTGTTCCTTTTCGAAATTAGAGAGAAGGCAGTATTGCTCAATCTTGTAGGGCGTTTGATAGGCAACCTCATCATTCTCTTTCTTGAATCTAACTATCCCTAGAGTCGGGTCATAACTCATCCTAGTGGCTTCAACAAATGGTTTTCCAAATATTACTTGGCTTAGGCAATCATCTATCACCGGACGAGTGTCTTCTACTATCATAAAATCGATCTCATAGGTGAGATTACCTATAATCACATGCAATCCCTTCACTCTTCCTACAAAATTACTTATTAAATTCCTATTGGGCATCATCCTAAAATCGAGTTGTTTCTTCATCACCCAATTGTAATAAGTCCTAGTCATGATGTTTACAGGAGATCTAAGATTGATATAAGCTTTCCATATATGCATATGCCCAATATTGCATGGTATGTTAATGTTAGAGGGGTCTCCCATTTTGAAAAGGGGGGTGCCAAGGATATATGGTCTCTCGGGACTATCGAATAAATCCTTATGGTATTCCCGTTCTTCCTTGGTGGGCAACTTATCAAAGTACTTTTCTTTAGGCTCTATTTCCTCTAATTCCTCTTCCTTCTTAACCTCGACTTCCTTACTTTCATCCCTAGTCTCGGTTTCTACTCCAACTTCATCCTTGTCACTCCCTTCTATCTCCTTATTTATTGGTTTAATGGTGACAACATTGACAAAGTGGACATGTTTGGATGATGAGGGGTCCTTAATTTGGATTCTGTTATTGGTGTCCCTAGTGTCCTTCCTAGGTGTGGCTAACGCTTGGTTGTTGAGGGCCTTCAACAAGTAGTCAATCTTGTTGGTCATCTCCGTTTGTTGTTGGTTGAATTCGGTTTCAAACCTAGCTATGCGAGCTTCTTGAGATGCCATGAATTTAGACATCAATCCTTCAAGATTGTTGGTACTACCATAGTTGTTAGAAGGATTGTTGTTGAAAGTACGGTTGGAGGGTGGACCGTTTGGTTGGTAACGATTAGGCGGATTGGAAGAATTGGGTTGATTTTGTTTCCACCTAAGGTTTGGGTGATTTTTCCAAGAGGGGTTGTATGAATCACCATAAGGGTTTGGCTCGGGCTTGAAAGTGTACCACTTATCTCCCGCTTCGTCGGTACGCGTGGATGCGTAGTCCGCAAAAGCTGTTCCGGGGAGTTCCACACAATCACGAGTGTCGTGGGGACCACTACATAATTCGCATGAAGAAGTGATTTTGTTCACTTGGCTTGAAGGCTTAGGAGCTTCGTAAGATTTCATGAGAGACTTGACTCGACCTTCAAGTTCCATGATCCTACGGTCGGGAGTGCTAGAATTGTTCGAAGGAAAAGATATTGCCTTGACCGTTTTGTTCAAATCACGGGGATCATTCCAACTTTCGTTGTCATAGAGAGCAAGATCTTCTATGAGTTCCCATGATTGTTCTGCACTTAGATCACGTAGCTTACCACCGGCCGATTGGTCAATGGCTCGCCTCGTGGAGAGATCGATATGGTCATAAAAGATTTAGACTTGGAGCCAAAGATCTATGCCATGATGAGGAACTTTTTGGAGTAAGTCCTTGAAACGAGTCCATGCTTCATAAAGAGATTCATTTTGACGTTGTTGGAACATCAATATGTCATTTCTAAGCTTAGTAGTTCTCCCCGGTGGGAAAAATTGAGCAAGGAAACGAGTGGTGAGATCATCCCATGTGGTGATGGATCCCGCGGGTAAACGCTCAAGCCATTGACTAGCTTGATCCCGTAGAGAGAATTGGAATAGGCGTAATCGAGTTGTCTCTCTAGTTTCAACACCTAGGTCTATGGAATCTACGATTTTGAGGAAGTCCTTAAGATGTTGGTTCGGATCTTCGGAACGAAGTCCATTGAATGCACATCCGCTTTGCACCAACCGGATGGTGTCAGATCGCAAGGGGGTCACATTGGCTCCGGTGAGCTCAATGGTGTTTCGGTAGCCTTGGTGGCTAGATCGGGAATACTCTCCTAAGGTTCGGGGCCTAAGAGGTTCTAGTGGTGGGATGACGGGTTCAAGGATGTTCCCATCGTCCATGATGTCGGGTGGTGAAGAGTTACGAACAAAAACACAAAGAAATAAGATAGACTAAAGAAAACCAAAAAATAAAAATAAAATCTTACTAGAAAGGAATCTAGCAAGTAGACCTAATAAAAAGAAATTCTAACCTAGACAATAACTATTCCCCTGGCTGCGGCGCCAAAAACTTGATACGTGGGAATCGCACCAGGCTTTACCTCTCAAGGGATCTTGAGAAGCTTACAACCCCCACCAGGCAGTGTACCTGATCGTTGTAGTATAGTATAGTGACAAGTACCGGGGGATTGATCGTTCAGCTAGGAATAGTGTCGCTAGGATTAGAAAACCTAAATACTAGTTCTAAAGGTGAGGGATGATTATTTTTGTATTTTTATATTTTTTTGAAAAGCAAATAAAAATCTCGGGTTTGAAGAATTTGGGCGGAATTAGTTACTAGTCAACTAACCCAATACTAAAGATGCAATCAAAATAAAATACTAGAAATGAAAATAAACTAAATTAACTAAGGTTGTGAGCAATAAGTGGAGAAAATGTGTTTACTTAGATTTCACTACTCCCTAGATATCTTTGACATGTTAATTACTTGTTATAGTTGCGTGGATGACGGATTGTATTCCTTAATACCATTCATGGGGTGGCGCACTTAATTCCCCAATCCTATGAGTGCCTACTTCACTCCTATGTCGAGCCGGCTAAGAAGCTCCTAACATGGGATCATTAGAATTTACTCATGCATTAAATACAACCAATAAAACCTAGTGCACGTCAGTTCATGTTTCCTAAGACGTTCAAGCATGTTATCATTTGGAGATCTGCCAGTTTTCTTAAGCCTAACATCGAATTCATTCATCCAATACAACTATAAACAAGTAATCAACACATAATTAACATCTAGGTTTCATTAGATCCAAGCAAACACAAGATAGATCTAGCCTAGCATGATGGAATTAAGACAAGAACAAGATATAGACAACCAACACATAGACATATTGATTGAATTAAAAGAATGCTTATCTCAATTACACATGAAAGGTATCAAGGGCTTAGAACCCTTGAAAAACCTGTAAAATTGGTACCAAGTTCGTACCTAGGGCTTCTCCAAAACTTCTCTCCTTTTAATGTGAAAATTAGAAAACTATATATAGGAAATAGGGTCTGACGGCGTCAAGACAAATTTTGTGACGCCGTCATCTCGCCGCCAAAATAAATCTCGGACTGCCTTGATCCAGATCTGACGCCGTCAAGTGTTTGATGTTTCCAGGCCGTCATGCATTTTCCTCTTGACGCCCTACTTCGTGACGCCTTCAAATCTGTACTGGATCGTCATGGAAATTACTCTTGACGCCATCAAGATTTTCTTCTTGACGCCGTCACCTACTGTTCCCAGCAAGGAAAATTAAGACTTTGGCGTTTTCTTCACTTTTATGCTCCAAAAACGTCCGAATTGCTTCCTTTTCCAGATTTCTCTCCCAAAGTACCTAAAATCACAAAAGGAACGATTTAGGGCAATATTTGATCAAATAAATTCAATTCCGGGCTTAAATGACCCCCTGAAAGTGGTTCATTTTTCGCCTCATCAGCTCCAGACACTAGTTCAATATGAAATTCTACTTGACGTGCGGGTGGAATACCGGGTAATTCTTCAGGGAATACTTCAGGAAAATCCCTAACGATAGGAACGTCATCAAGCTGCTTCTCGGATGACTTATTTTTCGTAACTTGAGCCATGAATACCTGACATCCTTCCTTCATGTATTTTATCACTCGCATACATGAGATAACTCCATATCGAGGTTTGCTTTTGTCGCCCTGGACAATGAGTGTTTCATCCTTGAGTGGTATATGGACGGCCTTTTCATCACAGTGAATCCTAGCACGATGGTGGGATAGCCAAGCCATGCCGACGATAGCATCAAAACTACCAAGTTGAACCGGCATAAGATCAATGGCAAAAGGTTTTTCGGATAGGGTTAGGGTGCAATCTTTCATGATAGTATTGGTATCTATTAAATTCCCGTCAGCCATCTCGACTTCGTAGGTGGTGTTTAGCTTAGAGGGGGTAACATTAAGTAAAGGGGCAAACGTATCTGATATAAAACTCTTATCGGCGCCCGAATCAAACAATACTCTAGCATTATGATGGTTTAGTAGAAACGTACCGGTGACTACATCGGGTCCGTTTCCATCTCCGAGAAGATATACCCTAGCTTGGGCTTTGGCTGGTTCATTTCCTCTTGGGCAGTTTCTCCGGATGTGTCCTACTTCTCGGCATCTGTAACAAGTGGGTGATACAACCTGTGTGTTGCTTCCTGTAGCCGGAATCCTACAGTTTCTGGTTTGATGACCGATCTTACGACATTTGTCGCACCGGACGGTACAACGACCCTCGTGATGAAGTTTGCATCGTTGGCATTGGGGTTTCTGACCGTTGTACCCTACACCTTCCGTGGTGACGTAGACTCGGGTTTTCTCTTGTCTTTGATTCTGCTGTTGAGTGCTCCAATTGTTGTGATATTGTTAGTGGTTCTGATCATTATTGCGGTGGTTGTTGTTGCGGTGATGACTGTTGTTGCTTTGTTGGTTGTTGTTGTGATGGTGGGTGGTTCTCTTATCGTCCAATTTCCTTTTAAGCTTATTGTATTTCACTTCTCGGTCTAGAAGTTTCTGAGCAAGTTCCATTGCTACTTCCAAGGTTGGCGGGTTTGCTGAGGTGACATTTCCTTCAATACTCCTAGGGAGTCCTTTGACATATTTCTCTAATGTCTTCTCATGATCGGGTACCATGGTAGGGCATAGTACTTTGAGTTCTTGAAATCTCCGGTTGTAACTTCTCAAATCAACTCCTTTCACTATTAAGGCATGGAACTCATCCTCGAGTTTTCATAGTTCGGAACGAGGACAATACATCTTTAGTATTTTAGCCTTGAATTCAATCCAAGTAAGTTGATGTGCTGCCTCTGCTCCTAGTGTTTGAACGGTAGAATTCCACCAGGATAGAGCGTCTTGCATCAATGTTCCCGTTGCGAAGCTTACCTTGTTGTTTTCCGAGCATCCACTTCTTTGGAAAACAGTTTCACTTCTTTCAAACCATTGAGCTAATTCCGAAACTCCTTCAGTTCCTTTGAAATACGTTGGTTGGCACGTTATAAAGTCCTTATAAGTGCAGTAGCGGGGTGCAGGTGCATTTCCATCTCTATTGTGGGCTTGTCCAGCTAAAACGGCATTGACACCATCAGCAATTGCTTGCTGGATCGCTGCCGGGGTCATAACTTCAGGGTTCGTTGGTGCGACGGTCGTGGTTGTTCTTCTAGTTCTAGCCATGTTGCTATTATAAAAGAAGGTATATCATTAGAACATTTATAATAGTCCTATGACGTTGAAATATATATCGAGTAATAAATAGTAAATATAGGTCGTAGTTACAATGATTTGATCATTGAAAAGATTTAAGTTGTAATTATCGTATGTTGGAATGACACACATAGGAATTACGAATAAGTTTGACCTGCATGAATTAACATATTACGATATAATGTATAAGGTTTGCAACGTAAATAAAGATAAAATAAATTTCCATAAATCAATGTCAAGGTGTTACAACACTTATTGATACTTGTGCAAATGTTTACAAAACACGACAAGATTCTCTTATTGGTAGGACATTGATTTCACTAACAAGGCGATGGTCTCATGGTTTCCCTAAGGCTTTGTCTAGGCGGTTTTGGAGTTCTTGAATGGCAGTGGACATGGTTTCCATGATTTGATCTCGAGTCCTTTCCCTTTCTCGAGATTCTAGCAGGGCTTGCCTAAGGTGTAGGTTCTCAGTGTTGATCCTTTCAAGTTCTCAGTCTAAAGTTCCCATCATTATTTCTGTTGAAGTGTTAGCCCCACATAGTGCTCCTATGAATTCCATTGACTCCCAAAATAAAGAATCCAACTTTTCAACCTTATCTTCCATTGCAAGATGACCAATTATGAGACTGTTCATATCATCTTCAAAAGTTTCTAGAAGCTCATGCGGAATCTTGTTGAGTATACTAGCGATGGAATCAAGTCGATCTTCGTGGCGAACCATTCTTGCAGCTAACAATGGTATGGTGTGATGTATGGGTTCCCCAGTGACTGGAAGAATTCGGGAGGTAGAGTAAGAACTTTCCCCTAGTTCCCTTGTTGTTGGTGTTCCTTCTTGAGATCTCCAATATCGCATGATGGGCAACAAGAACGACCATTTACGAGCATCCACTCGCTTGTGGGTCCTTCGGCGGCTGCGGTGAACACAAGATTCTGAGGTGGTTGGGCGGATTGGGTAAGTCCTTTGGTGAGGTGATATTGGGACACTTCGGTAAGGTGCAGGTGGTGATGCTAGTGGAGAAGATGCTATGGGTGATGGTGTTAGTGGCACAGTAGTAGTTTGGCTGTAGAAGATAGTAGGTAGTGGTGGTATCACAGGTGGTGCAGGTGTTGGTGGCACAACTGATTCGGGTGGTATGACAAGAGCTGGTGCTGGTACAGCAGTACTTGCTTCATACGGCTGAAGTTGTCTAATTTGCCTAGATCGGCGAATCAGACCAGATGATGCCAGAGGAGAAGCCTCTGTGTCAGATGTTGGCAGAAATTGCTGGCTTTGCATGTATCTGTCGGTAGTAGGAGACATAGGCATAGGTGAGGTAGCATAGGCTGAAGTAACATCTTCAGTTCCTGAGTTTGAGGACACGCTGATAGGGTGGGTGTTCGAAGACATGACACTGTAATAAATTTCCCGATTAGTAAATGTAAGCAAAATTATAATCAATTTAAAATGCTATAAAGTAAATAATACTTTTTACCAATTTTTGGAATGCTCAGGCACGAAGGGCGTAGGATGGTATTTTATAAAAGTTTTGTCCCATTTTAAAGTATAGTTATAGTCCAATGTTCCAAAAAACACTTGGTTCATTATAACCGTGGCTCTGATGCCAATCTATAACACCCCCAAAATCGATCAATACAACGGAAGACTTATAATGACAGCGAAAGACTTTTGGGGTATTATATCGTGGACCTTTGTCACAATTATAGAAAACGACTCAAATGAGACGTTTTAAGCTTTATTTAAAATACCAAATATTCATGTTTCCAAGAGGTTTCATTATTCAACAAGTTTTTTTTCAAAGAGAAATAAACGTTTCTTTATTTGCCCACTTCGTGCCTTTTCCATCCATTCCATTTAGTTACCTGAGATAAACATGCTAAAAGTCAACAAAAGTTGAGTGAAATTCATAGGTTTATAATTAAGAGTTTGAACGCAAGAGATAGGTGTTTATTGTATATAAATACGAATAAACAAGTTAGAAATCACATTCATTATTGCCTTAAGCTCATGACACTCAACGATTCAACAGACATCAAAATTATTCATAATAATGATGTGAAATAAGTTGCCCCCAAGATAGGTATTTGCCAGTAACCTATGATATTTAAATAAAGTGCATTTGGTGACTTTCCCCTAGCAACCAAATGGGGATTATTAATCCCTAATAGATCTATTCACAATTATTTACGTTCACCCTTCAAGTGATTAAGGTTCATGATCGAGGGACTTTTGGCAATAGCTACTTAAGTAATAATAAGATCAGGAAAAGACTTGTGTTCGGTTTTTGAGCATGTATCCCCCCCACAAAACAAGTTAAATGTGGGCTATGAACTCACCTTAGTAGTACAGTAGAATAATCGTAATCTCAACGATGCAAGGCAACGGCTTCACACACGACCTAAAAGATATGGCAAGTTTCAGTTTCCAAGTCTCGTTTTATTGCAAACGTTTATTATTAGTTACGAATAATCCATAATGTGCATAGGTGATGTGTTACGTCGTAGATAAAATAGATAATGGTTTCATATTGTTTCATCGTCTAAAATTTAATTATCGTTATATAAATTTTATACGTGTATGTATATATATATATATATATATATATATATATATATA
Organism: Artemisia argyi; assembly: GCA_030686995.1. Taxonomy (NCBI): domain Eukaryota; kingdom Viridiplantae; phylum Streptophyta; class Magnoliopsida; order Asterales; family Asteraceae; genus Artemisia; species Artemisia argyi. The sequence continues at coordinate 91,154,196 of CM060699.1, forward strand.
TATATATATATATATATATATATATATATATATATATATATATATATATATATAATTTATTATTTAAAAATCAATATTATTATTTAATCCTTTAAGTTTCTCCAATTTACACATTTTACCGTTAACGGAAAATATTTACGTCGTTAGTCCAAAGTTATATATATTTACGTTTTAGGTCCAATTATATCAATATTTACGTTTTTCAATCCTAATTGTTAATATTAACAGTTTATACCTTTAGAAAACAGCTTTGACACTTTTTACCCAAAGTTTACACGTTTGACACATTTAGTCCCTGGTTATCGAATTTTTGCAAAATTAGTCCAAAAATTACCAAATTCAAAACTTAACATTTTTATTATTCCAATAAGCTCAGGAAGTGTAGAACAGCTTATTTTAACAGCTTATTTGCTTATTTTCCTTCTTTTTCACAAAATGGGCTTAACGAGTCCAAATAAGGTCCCGTTAACGTTTTTCGATCTAAGGGGTTTGGGGGAACATTGGGTTTATCAAAATCCATCATTTTAAGTTCTAATAATATTTCAAAAGAGCTTTTACGCCTAGCTTATCGTAATAAGCTAAAACTAGCTTTTTGGGCTTAACTGCCCATGTAAGGTTTTTATTTTCTGAAAAACTTATGAAATAGCGTTTTACTTTAGGCTCGTTCAAGCTATCTAATTAAGTTGTTACGTCGGATTAATTGTCATTCTCGTTAGTATACCAGGTAGATAATTAGCTTGTACAAAAATATTAGATGGTCATGTGTCGAATATTAGAATGGCGAGGTCAAAGTGTAGCCAAAACTCAATGCGTAAAACTTGTAAGAACTCAAAATAAATTCTAAGTGTTTTAGTAAAATCGTATAGGTCCAACATGACTTAGAAACGTGTGATTTTTATTGTGTATACGTTAATATTATTTCAAATCTTTTATAGGTTCTGGTTAATGACTTATCCGAATAATAGTACGATACATAAAATATATGTGTTGTGTTTATACTTTACGAGTTATAAATAGAAAGTGTTTGTGCAAAAACAATGTACGTATATATATAAATAGAAAGAAAAGTTCATGGTCTCACCTCACCTTTAAAAGGTGGAGTAAAACATGGTGTAAAGATCGTGTAATGGTACGAGGGCTTTGTGGTTCACTTCACGTTCCACCAAGGATTCAAGAGGCTCCAAGCTTGGTTTCCTAGGTTCACTTTGAGATGTGGTACTCTTGGCGATCCGTTTGTCCCTCAATATACTCCTTCTCGTTACTATTTTTGGTGTAATGGTGCGTTTTAGTGCATGTAATGATTTAGCTTGCATGGGAAAGTTTATATAGTGAGCTTTTGAGTGTGTAGAGACAAGATAAGCTCACAAGTGTTGGTGTGTGCATGTTAGGCGAATAGTAACGCCACAACTATTGCCCAATCGAGTTTGTACATGGCTAGATCTTGTGAGATATCATTCTATTCATTCCTGACACTTCATGTTATGCACATTGTTAGTTTAGATGTAATTGGGGAGCAAGGGTGGCAACAAGGAATGTCATGCCACGTTTAAACTTATCTTTCAAAGGGTGAGTTTTGTGTGTTGCTTGGGTAGTTTCTTAGGTGGTAAATGAGTGAGTGAGGCTTCAACTATTATCATTTCTGTATCTTGGACACTAGGGGAAACGAGATAAGTAAAAATATATACATGTTATGTGTAGAAATCGTAAGAAAGTAGGGGTGTTTTGGGTGTGTCGCGACTGGCAGAAAACAAAGAAAAAGAAAATAGGGTGCGTTTGGGCTTGGCCTGTGGGCTTATGGTTTATGTCGGCCCAAAGAAAGAAAAGGAGTCCGTTTGGTTTGTATATTGTATCCGTGGCCCATTGGGTGTTGGGGGCCCACATGGTGTGTTTCAAATATCGTGTCGAGGTTCAAAAATATTAGTGAGCATTCACGGGAAGTTTCGTAGGTTTGGGGAATATATAAATAGTATACGGTATTTAGACAAAATGTATAGTTATAAATATAAACGTTTTATATATATTTATAGTTCGCAATAATTATAGGTTATCTAGGTTGTGTGTAAGCATCGTTCCTGGGTAAACGGTCAATCACAGTTATCGTAGTGGTTCCAATATCAAGTCATATCATAAAAAAAAAATTTGTTACTCGTAAAATGGTGTTAAGTTATTATAAAATCGTTTTATTTGTTCGTGTGCATTTACTAATCGTAAGGGAAATTTACGAGAGGTTACATAGCAACACTAGTACACCAGATATAAATGGTGCTATAGTTAGGCTACAATGGAATCTCACGAATCAATTTCTTAACCATTCATCTTCTTTACCATCTGCAGCTAAAGCCACAAACTTAGATTCCATTGTTGAGCTTGTGAAGAAAGTTTGCTTCTTGGAAATCCATGAGATATCACCTCCCAATGCAAGAATACTCAAACATTTGTTAAAGAATTATCTTCAGTTTTATTGATCTGACTTGCATTAGTGTATCCCTCCAAAACTGAAGGATATTCAGTGCATGATAAACTATAGTTCATAGTTTTCTTTAAATATATCGGTACCCGCCAAATTGCTTGCAAGTGATGAGTACTAGGATTAATAGTGTATCTACTTAGTTTCCCCATAGCAAATGAAACATCAGGTCTTGTTCATGTCATTCCATACATTAGGTAGCCAGTTACTTTTGAATACTCAAGTTGAGATACAACTCAACCTTGATTAAGCATCAGCTTCTCATTTGGATCCATAGGAATACTCACTCGAGTCCAATAAAATAAATTAAATTTCTTTAGTATCTTGTCAATATAATGAGACTAAAAGATAGAAATTCATTCACTTTCAAGTTTAATCCTTATACTAAGGATAACATCAGCCTCCCCTATGTCTTTCATTGAGAACTTAGATGACAAAATTCTTTTGCTAAGTTAACCAAATCTTGGTCAATCCTAAAGTTCAGCATGTCATCAACATATAGGCAAATAATGACTCCTTTACCAAATTCTTCAATTTTTCTATATACGCATTTGTCAAATTAGTTTAAATGATAACCACTAGACAAAACTAATTCATCAAAATTTTGATGCCATTGCTTAGGTGCTTGTTTCAGTCCATATAAGGATTTCACAAGTTTTCACACCTTGCTTTCATTTCCTGGCATGATGAAGCCCCGAGGTTGGTTCATGTAAATTTCCTTATTCAATTAACCATACATAATGCTATTTTCACATCAATTTGATGAATAACTAGATTGTGAATTGTAGCTAAAGCAATCAGCAACCTTATTCTTGAGATATGAGCCACTGAAGTATATGTATCTAAGTAGTCTATCTCCGACTTTTGTCTAAAGCCATGAATGACCAATCTAGCCTTGAGCTTTTAATAGTTCCATCTACCTTCATCTTTATTTTTGTATATCTATTTGTAAACTAAAGGTTTGCAACAAGGAGTTAGATCAACTAACACCCAAGTGTCGTTGCCCATAATGGAATCCACGTCATCATTGATTACTTCTTTCTAAAAAACAATATCGTGGGACTTCATTGCTTCATAAAATATTTTAGGATCATCCTCAACATTAGGGCAATAGGAGTATTGGTCAGAGACCTCATCTTGGTCAGAGATCTCATCTCTTCTTCCTTCAATTAAGTATAATTGAAATTCCAGTCAAAAGGATTTCAGTTTCTTATTCCTTGTACTTTTTGAAGCTCAAGTTGTTGATCAACAGCCTTTTCAAAGACTTCTTGATTACTACCCTTATCAGGTTCCACTTTCACTTGGAACTATATGATTTGGTCTAGGTATAAATGAGAAGTGATTCTCATCAATGATTGCATCCCTTGATTCACTTATATAGTTAATTGAAACAAATTCATTAGGTTTAATAACATATAACTTATATGTCTTGGAATGCTCAACATGTCTAATAAACATGCAAACTACACCTATATCACCCAAAAATTTTATCTTTCAATCAGGGAGTCTTACAACAGCCGCACAACCCTAAACATGAAGGTAGTATAAGTTTGGTTTTCTTTTAGTCCAAATTTCATATCGAGTAGACTTGTTCCTTTTGTTAAGCACCCTATTAAGCAAATAGCAAGCTATCAACATATCTTCACCCCAAAACCCTTCATTTAACCCTGAATAGGATAACATAGATTTGATCATTTCTTTTAAGACCCTATTCTTCCTCGTTGATATACCATTTTGTTGTGGTGTATAAGGAGCAGTAGTCTCATGGATAATTCCCACATATTGGAAGTATAATGCATCCATATATTCACCTCCCCTGTCTATACTAAGACTTTTTATTAAGGTTTCTTGTTGCAATTCTACTTCAGTTTTATATACTATAAATTTATGTAATGCTTCAATTTTAGTATGTAAGAAATAAGATAACAAAAGTTAGAAGCATCACCAATAAAAGTCACAAAATATTTCTTGTTCCCTAAAGTAGGAATTACATGCAAATCACATAACATTGTGTATTAACTACAAAAAAAGTCACAAAGTATTTCTTATTCCCTAAAGTAGGAATTGCATGCAAATCACTATAACATTGTGTATTAACTGCAAAATTACAGTTTCACGGTTTACATTTTGGAAAGGTTGCTTAGTGATTTTAGTCAACATATAAGTTTTACACTTTTCATTGTTTATATCAAAGGCTCGTATTAATCTATCTTTAGACATATCTTGCATTCTTTTAATGTGCACATGGCTAGTCTAGCATTCAAGAGACTTGAATCATTCTTATTAGAAGTAGACATAAAAGCAAAATTAACATTATCATGATTAATATTAAGTCTAAGCATTTGGTTGCAAATATAACCAAAACCAACAAACATTCCATGTTTTGATAAAACATTTTTGTCAGATTTAATAACTTATTTATAACCATAATTAATCAAAACACTACTAGAAACCAAGTTCTTTCTCATTTGTGGTACATGCAAAACATTAAATAGAGAAAAAACTTTTCCAGAACTAAAACTAAAATTCCATCTATGCAAAAGAGTTGTTGACTCATTTCCCATATGAAGAATTGATTAATCATTCAGTGACTCACTAATTGCTCAATCATCTTTATTACATGCACACTCACAAATGATCCTTCAATCGCCTTGCAATTACTTACGTTGACAATTGCATCAAACCTTTCAGTTCGAGCATGTGTTTGGAAAGTAGCTCGCAGTTGGTTAATCAGATCAAAAGTTCCAACATCCATTTAGTTGACTTGGAGCTCAAGTGCCATAGTGGCCAGCATTAGACATACAATGTCTAACAGGTCATTGACATGCCTCTGATAAGTAAACCTAACCGTTGTCGGGGCGTCACCCATAGGCGTTTAGCCGATGAGATTTTACATGACATACCACTTTCATTCATGCAAGAGAACAATGTGAAGATTCCTCTTCTAGTCACAAAAGTTAGGCGCAGTAAGCTTTTTGTTCTAAATTACAGAACGAAATGACAAAGAGTTATTATTGTTGTTATTTTTTGCCATCTACAGTTTTAATAAAGACAATTTTAGATCTTTATCATTCATTTTTCTATAGAATAAAATTATACATATACATATATATATATATATATATATATATATATATATATATATATATATATATATATATATATATATATATATATATATTCTATATATATATATATATATATATATATATATATATATATATATATATATATATCCCTCTCATTTTGCTCATTACACTAGGATCCATATTATACCATCACAAGGCACTGTGCTAGGGCGTAAACTACCTTGTGACAGTTTTTGGGTACGTGTTTTACTACAGTAGTTGCCTCCCTAAGGCAACTCCTAGGGTTAAGACTCCGACTACAATTAGGCATAGTTAGTCTCTTCATGTAGCCTTGTATCCGCTATGATGGATAGCCAATAGAATCTATCATAAAAGCCTGTGTCTTTGCAATTCATTGATCTCTGATAGGGTACACGACCAATGAATCCAAGAACTACCTCATCCCGCGTCAACCATGTACCCATAGACACCGTGCAAGGGCATCAACTGTCTTTAGGGTCTGAGCTAAGAGAGTGTAACAATTATGGATGGCATACTAGTCTAAGATTACACATAGAGTAGGACCTCAAACTTATCAGTTTATCGGTCCTTTCTTTTTTTATATCAAGTATTAAAATGATTTTCTCTATAAAGTCGGTTTACGTATGAACTATTCATGAATTCATACTACAATTTGTAATGTTTTAAGACAAATCAGTTTGTAACAAAAAGTATCTAAACTCAGTTTACCCCTCCCAGACCTTTTTAGTTAGGTTAAACTAAATCATACACTTTACCATTTTATTACGCAATCTCAGTGTCACAGACCCAATGCTTAAGTACACCATCACTCTTGACTTAAGTAGAGATGCCCCGTTTTATTATGTCTCAAGATAATACCGGTCGACATATTATCTACCTATCAGCATGCACATATAGACAATAAAAAAAAAAAACCTATCATTGACACAACCAAGCCATTATCTAATGTTGATTCTGAGAGCCACTCCGGAATCAACTTTGGTCTTCTCCAAGGGTTAGCATGACACAAGGAAATAAGGTATCTTCGGACTCGGTCTTCTCTACATACCCTATCATATGCTCCTTCCTTCTAGAGGATGCGCATTCCTCCGCGCTCCCATTGGGTCTTCTCTTTCTGTGCTTCATAGGTTCTTCTACCATCTATCTTCCTTGTGTCATGTCCATCTTCATTTACATTTAATTAAACATAATTACAAGAGGGAATTCACAATAGTACACATGCCTTCCTTAAACCCAAAACAATAAAAATATAAACACTACAACTATATCACAACCATGCAGTTTTTATTTTTTGGTCTATGGCTTGGACTCTTGTCATGCATGATTAATAATAAAGCATGAAAATACTAGTTACTCCCTCCATCCCATATTAAGTGTCCACAATAGAATCTTTGGATGTCCCAAATTAAGTGTCCATATTCTATTTCAACCAATGAAATGAGACTTTAGTGCGTAAAAATGATATTTGATTGGTGGAGAGTGTAGTTAGTAGACTTTTCTAAAACTTTGTGCATGATGTAAGTGGACATTTAATATGGGACGGAGGGAGAGTATAAAATTACAGGCGAAAATACTTAAGCTATGGTTTGCTAGGACCAACTACATATGTGCATGCACCTCATATGTAGCATATCCTAATAGGACATACAAACAATGAGTTTCACCTATATCGTTACACCTCAATGTACATTGTCATTTCCGGAATGATGGTTCTTACCTTTTTGCTATGTATTGCCAGTTTAGAAAAAAATTATCTTTTAAAATTCTCAAACTCTAATTATGGTTTCAAAGCCTTTAAAATTTAAAAGTGTGTGACATGGGTAACAAGAAACTCTTAGTCACCATGTTTATGTTTTAGAAGAATTTATTATGGACTTTTAATGAAAAAGTTTATTTTTCCTAAAACCACACTTATGCACTTAACTCAAAACCCTAGTTTCCATATCCAAGAATACTATATTCCAATTTGGGTAAACTGAAGTCACATCAGTTTGTGGAAACTCTTGCTTTGCCACCAAGATTTTGTATTTTCAAATTTTATATTCCCATTTGGCTAGGACATATAAATTCGACCTACATATGGTGTTGGTATACTTATATAAGCCTTTTCTTATTCCTTAAGCAATCTACTTTCCATGTGATTGTTTTTGGCAACCCCGGGTTTTCAAAAAATATTCTTAGCATATCTTTAGGAAATTTTGCACTTTACCAAAAATATCTAAAACCCAAAATCATAAAAAGATTGCTTTTTCCCAAAACAAGAAAATTAAGTAAACCCTAGTTTTGCTATTACCGTAAATTAGGGTTTTTCATGTCTAATTCCAGATACCCTTGTATCCTCATAAAGTTGACAACTTTAGGGTTTAGGAAACCCTAAATATTTGACCTTATGTGATCACAGCACACGAAACCCTATTTTGATTAGAAGAACCCAGTTCTGTTATCTTTATGACAACACGGATTATGGTTTTTCAAACTTAATCTTATATACCCAGTATTTATACAAAATCGACATCATTAGGATTTAGAAAACCCTAATGGGTCAATCGAAAGTGATCAATACAAATGAACCCTAATTTAATTACTAGGGTCATAAAACCCTATTTATCACAAAAAGCAAAAAGCCTAAAACCCAAATAATACAACCAAACATGCATAACTAAAATTAAATTTTTATTTTTTATGACAACAACAATCACTAAGAACCCTAACTAGGTTATACAAGATTAGGGTGACTCTGATACCACTGTAGGGTTGCGGTGACACCGCATGGCCAATAAAACATGTAGTGGCGGAAGTAAACACACAATGGCCATGCAGCCAAAATCCTAATAGTTAGATATACCTAAACATTGATATAAACTAATCCTAATACGTATAAATGGTGTTTATAGAAGACTTACTTGTTTCCTACATGCGTTTAAGCTTCTTGATCAATCGCGTGCGCGGGTTCATCTTTTTCTTGAATGGATCGACCAATTTATGATTTTTGGGAGGAAAACTAGAACTTGGATCATTTTAGGTATCCATCAATACTTCCCGAGTAAAACTAGGGCTTCAAACCTATGCAAGTCAGATCTGCAGGAAACCGGGTAAAGATAATCGACTTAGGTCGATTTGGGATTCGTTCTAAAAGCGTAAAACCCTTTTATCGACCGATCACGGAAAAGAGAGGAAGAGGAGAGGGTTTTTAGAGTTTTATTGTGAGTTATGAGGATTTCTAAAATTTCATTTATATTTATAGGGTACATGGGAAAGTTCTGGAATCAAAATACTTGTCCAACAAGTATTCTAGTTTAACAAGAAGTCAAACTAACCCCCTCGCCTTAGGGTCGGTCGACTAAACCTAAACCCTATGGTGTTTGGGTTTTTATCATTTATTACCCCTTAATATTTAACCCGAATAATTATTCTTCTTCAGGTAATTATTGTCTAACCCTCAAAATGAAAATAATATCATATTTCATATCTCACTACTCTCATTTTATTTCATGACTCGTTTCTTATTTTCGTTTGCATATTACATTTTGTGTACACTGGCGTGGCCCTTTCGCATTTCAGTGAAGACTAGCGATGAAAGATTTGTTGTGTCTTTACACACAATCCTTTCACATACACCACACTCATGCTGGAAAGGAAGAAATGCATATTCTTTTGCCATCTCCTAAAATCCATTCCTTCAAATTTATCCAATTTAGAGAAATTAGCAACTCTATACTTCATTGTAGCCGCCATTGATTATCACAAAATAGTTGCTTTTGATTGTTGGTGTTTATAACACCCGGAGGGTAAAAATAATCAAACTGGATATCACAATGAATCGTGTAATCACTTTTCAACAAAATATATTTGACCCTGTTTGCCTGGTTTACATGAATATATCTTTGGGGTAATAACAAAGTATTTCTTGATTTATGCAATAATACAAGAACCATTTCGTTTATGAGTGTTTAGGTTTTCGTATATTTTTCCATGCAAATTTGTTTATCTTGTATAGAGAAAAAAACTCATTCAGTGGAATTACGAGAATTAATCTCGTCATAATGTTCTTCCAATATAGCAATAGTAGTTACACGACTAATTGGATATGATCATTAAGCCGTAGATAAAGTTGCCCTTGAATAGGTTAGGCCGTTACAAGTTAGTAAGAAATTAGTTACAGCGTGTTTGCTCTCTGATAAGCTTGGTCACTGAGTATACTCACTGATGAGTTCTCTCACTGATGAGCTTTCTCATTGATTGAAGTGTTGAACCCTTTGATGAGACTACTCCCTGATAAGGTTGTTCAGAGTCTCCTCACTGGATAGTATAACTTAACTCAACAGCCTAATGAGGTCGTTTATAGTCTACTTAATGAACTTATCAATTTCATAATTTCTACAACACAACTATTTAAGTTAAGAAGATTCAATTTAATGAATTACACACCATGCCAATAAACTCATTTTCAAATATGAAGTGAACTCTCGGTTGCACTAAATTTTCAACTAATAATAATATGTTAGAATAAGAAAGAAAGTGCGCTTTATCCTTAAAAAAGTGTACCTATATTGTTTAAAAAAGCGTTTATTATATAAAAATTTTAAAATTTGTCATGATCATCTATTGTTGGTGCCAGTCGTTTTCTATTCGCATATATTTAACTAGTTTGACATCATCACATTCTCAGAAATGATGATTAAGTTTTTGTATCTTTTAACAACGCAAATTCACACCGATTTACAAAGAACTTGAGTGGTAAAAACCTTTGATTCGAAGGTGTAACACTTTTTATTGGATCGCGACGAAGTAAAATCTTATGTGAAGTTTAAATATAAAAGCTACTACAAGATGACAAATTTTTTTATATCCGGATAGCTTGTAGTCTTGCACTGCACCCAAGTTAAATATCTCACTATTAGAAAAGTCACTTGTGACTAATTTAGCAACACCGTAATCAAAATTAGCAATTCTGCGACACGTATAGCGACACATTAGAAACGTCATCTTCGTGAAAGTCGCGAATTGTGCTGCAAATTATGTTGCCCCACTTACTATATAACTATGTGATGACTTGCCTACCAATTCACGTTTAAAAAAAATCACCGAATTTAAGACATGAATACCCTCCATAGTTTCTGTTGCCGTTGATCAATTGCGTCACAAGTTACCACATGACATCTAAGTTTTTATAGACTTAACACGCACATACCTAATGCATAGCCACAAAACGATGAAAAAAATAGCGACCCTTCTAAACTTAGCGATGCACGTAGCAACATAACCAGCGACACCTGCATGAAGTGGCGACACAAATGGCAACAATGAATAGTAGTGATCATGTATTATTGAAGGGAGGTGATTCGCACACCACATTTTTTGATTATTTCACCACTTTGTACAACATTATAATGCACAGAGAGCACACAGTACAACACTATGATGCACTAAGTGTGGTAAAATAATAATAAAAAAATAGTGTGCGAATCAACTCCTATTATTAAAAGTCATTAAACTTGTGGTAATTAGTGACAAGGCATCTATTTTCGAGAAGACTGTCGTTGAAAGGCCTTTTTGCAGTGCTTTAGATAATATGTGAAATCTAAGACACCAACTTTACTTAAACAGGATCATTTCTATAAGAGTATACCTGTGTGTTCGTTTGGATTCCTAAGTGTCATGTGATGCTTGCATTAATACTCGATTGGTCATACATTATATGAGAATTAAAATATAATTGGTTGAAAATTCGTTAGTCAATCAACCGAACTGGTGAGTAACACCAAGTTTTATGAGTTACGTGTTTTACCATTAAACTCGATATATATCAAATCACTAAAAAATTAAACTTGTTTGTGTGTTTTACCATTAAACTCGATATATATATCAAATCACTAAGAAAGTAAACTTGTTTGCTTGGTTATGTTATAGCATGCCCAATGAGTGAGATTAATTGGTTAGATACATGTCAGCGTAACCAATAGGTGAAGATTATTGAATGGTTCGGATATGCACAACATATATATTTGAATATTCTAATTAAACATGGTACTATTATTTTTCGTAAGATTACAAACTAGGTTTAATAATAAAACCACCCACTTGATTCAATGTCAGAATAAATTACGAATTGAAAATGGACCATTTAAACTTGCGGAAATCAGACTAGGTGATATGTGGGGCTTAACCTTTTTTTCTATTAAATTATGAAAATGGTCCCCTTTGATTTGTCTCACTATATGAAAACGGTCGATATAATTTTGGTTTATCTGGAAAATATTCTTATGGTATTTGGTATCAAAATGTTTTCACCTTTTAAAACGTCATCTCAATAAAATGAACAAGAAAAAACACTCTTTTTCAACACTACAACAATAAGAGGGAAGGGTGTGGTCTCGCCAAGCATCCTCGTCGTTCGACGTGAAGCTCGCCACAGCTCACCACGATACCGGCTGAGGCTCGTTGTGGCTCGTTGGAGCCTTCCTCCTCGTGCAGACGACGAAACAAAACAACTGACACCATGTAACTTTTTGAGAAGAGTAGCATGCATTTTCAATTTAGAAACGGTAATATTACCGTTTAAAAACCAAACGGTCCAATTTTTTATTTTTTTTCTCTTTTTTTGTTTTTAAAAACTTTTACAACCCCTATAAATACTAAATCATTTTCACATACTTTCATCACTACAATTCAACAATATATATCTTCTCAACTCAACAAATATATAATTTTCATCACTATGTCTCAAAACCCGAACGAACCCGGTTATTTCACAACCCTCCTAACCTCAAACCAACGATACGGGGGATCGTCAAACACTTCTACTCCCTCGTCGCAAAATTCCCCACAACCTTTATCGCCATATGGTTCACAACCTTTCAATCCGATGGACTTTTATACTAATCAACAAATTGTGTTGCAACAAGCCGGGTTCGCAGCTCATCCTCAACGAATGTTGCCACCACAATTTTTTAACCTGTCTCAAGCATCCTTATTCCCAGCTCATCAATCAAAACCGCAAGGTGAACCACAACCTCAGGTCGAACCCCATTTTAAAGTTCCAAAAGCACGGTCACCGGCCAAAGGTAGAGGCAAGAAAACCAAGGCCGGCAAAGGAAAAAAGTCGTAAATTTAGATGTCGACGATGACGAAGACTTGGAACTTGCAGGGCAAACGCGTGTGAATCGAAAATGGTCCAAGGCCGAAGAAAAGCTTCTTGCGGAAATTTGGATAGAATTTTCGCAAGACAAAAAAATGGGGAATGACAAATCCGACGAATTCCTTTGGAACCAAATTACATAAACGTTCAATCAGCAAATTGTGGATGACCCTAGAGGCAAGAATATGCTTACCGGGAAATGGACGAGGATGAACGGCGACTGCCAAAAGTTCGACGCTATATATAAGCATTTGGGGCGTCGAAGTGGTGAGAATGAGCATGATCAAATCAACAATGCCAAGGCGAGTTTCGCAGAACGCTTTCGTGCGAGGGGTTTCACGTACGAGCATGTTTGGGAGTTTTTGAGAAATTACCCGAAATGGAATGCTGAGGAGCCGTTTGACATTTCTTGTCTCGAGGATATATTCGGGCCGTACGCACGACCTCGTCCCGAAAGAGCTAACAAACGAGCTGGAAAGAAACAAAAATTCGACGGATACGTCGAGCGTTGCGAGCTCCGGTGGGAGTCAAACGAGTACTTTTTTCGGGACAATTATCCGAAAAGTATACGCAAGCCAAAGACGCTCAGACGGCTTGTTACGAGGCGAGAAGGATGAGGGAAGAAATGACCTTGAAAATGCTCATGCTAGATCCCGGCTTGGTTACTGACCCGGTCAGAGCCGAAATCATTTGCAGGAGACAAGCAAAAATAACGAAAAAATACCAACAACGCGATGAGGATGCCGATGAATAAAATGTTTAATATGCATGTAGTGTCGTTTTTTATATTTTTATTGTTTTTTTTATTTAATTTTCGTATCGTTATTTTTTTCCCGTATTGTAACTTTTTTAATTTGAAGAAATAAATTTAGTTTGGTGTGTTATTTTTAATTTTTGTGTAATGAATTTAATTTATTTAGTGAAATAAATAAAAAATAAAGGTGTAAGTGGTGGGCCCCAAATGAGTAAGTTGAGGTTAGTTATGAGTGAGGAGGGTTAGTTGTTAAAAGGTGTTGGGGTGATGTGGCACCCGTAAGCACCAAATGAAGAGGAAAAACTAGTTGCCATACCCATTCCTCTAACTACCTTCCATCACGAGCCACTTTTAAAGATATGACGTATAACAGAAGCTTGGATAAAAGCTAACAAAGATTGAACCAACCTCACAACGAATTTAAAGACTTAAAAGTAAAAAATAATTGATAATTAAATACCTAAACAATGAACCTAAGCCAAATATTCATAAGAAAGTACAAACTCACTCAAACTACAAAGATATTTTCAGCTATCGAAGCCTCTACGGCGTAACCACTAAAACGCATGAATAAATACTTATTCGAGAGCTCTATATATTTTCGCATTCTTTTCATTATTGTGTGTGGAACTTTGAGGAGCTTTTGTACCTGAACTATCGTCGAATTTTTACTATTTTTAGGCCTTTTGCCCATTGAAGATCTCATGTACTAAAGAGATATGTTTTTTTAGAACAGCGGAAATATATTAAACTAGCAAGGAGCTAGAAAAAGGATTACAAAATAGAAACCTCTAAGGGGTTTCGAAGCCAATTGTTCCAAGAAATGGATGACAATTTGTTTCTAGAAGAGTACCACCTAAAAGAACATTCTACAATCTTATCAAATAAGAAGCAACGTTTAGGCGGTATAGTACCAAAAATCATCTCATTACGTAAGTTCCACAAAGACCAAAGAACAACGCCGCATATAACTTCCAAGATAGCTCTCCTGTTAGACAAAATGTGCAAGTCTTCTAGCCAAGTGTATAAGTCTTGGATATTAGAAAGGTTAGGAGAAGGAAGATCCAACCAAACCAAGACTCGATTCCAAACAGTGGTGGCTAATGAGCAAAACCACAAAGTGTGATGAGTAGTTTTGATTCCTGTAACACCCCGCCTTATAGACCTCAATATTGTCTGCTTTGCCCGAGGGCTCACGGCTTTGCTTTTGTGGCCCTCATGTGAAGACTTCCCGGCAGGTCACCCAAGCCAGTACTACTCTCACATGAGCACGCTTAACCGTATGGGCGATTAACCGTTAGACCACAAAACGCGTTGTTGTCATATAAGACGAATGTTAACATATGTCCCAACATCACTCCAAGTCACGGCTAATGTGGGATTTGCCTAGGGTATTACATTCACCCCCTTAGGGACTCATTGTTCTCGATGAGGTTTGCCCCATATCCCGAACGGCTTGTAGTGGCTCTGATACCATCTGTAACACCCCGCCTTATAGACCACAATATTGTCCGCTTTGCCCGAGGGCTCACGACTTTGCTTTTGTGGCCCTCATGTGAAGACTTCCCGGCAGGTCACCCAAGCCAGTACTACTCTCACATGATCACGCTTAACCGTATGGGCGATTAACCGTTAGACCACAAAACGCGTTGTTGTCATATAAGGCGAATGTTAACATATGTTCCAACATCACTCCAAGTCACGGCCAATGTGGGATTTGCCTAGGGTATTACAATTCCACAGTCACAAACCGAACAAGAAAGAGAAACCACGTCAACCCCTTTCCGACTAAGATTCCACCTAGTTGGAAGTCGATCACGAAGAACCCTCCAAATGAAGATATTGATCTTTTTTGGAAGAAGATTCTCGAGTGCTTTTAACTATGAAGGTTGAAGTCCCTAAGGAGCAAATCCAAGTGTCCTCTGAATCATTAAGGGAGAAGTCGGACAACTGATTATAAAGAGAAGCCAAGTGATTAGCATTCGTACCACTTGAGATGTGACGAGACCAATCTAAACACCAACCGTTGTTCCAACATTCTTGAATCGTACAATCCCTATTCGAAGCTAGGTGGAAAAGGCGAGGGTATTGTTGTTGAAGAGAGGCGTTACCTACCCATGTCTCACGTTGAATCACCATTATTGACGCGCCTTTGAATAGAATAATGAGCAATAAAACCTTTCTCAAGCATAGTAATAATGGATCCAACTATTCTACCCCAGACACCTTGATTTCTAACGTGGCTAAAGAAGGAGAACGTTCTCAGTGTTGCCATGAATAGAAACAATCAATCGAACCCAAAGAGCTTGAGTATTATTGAGAAACTGCCAACGCCATTTTTGAATGAGAGCTTGATTCAACGAGTAGAGGCTACCGATACCAAGGCCCCCTTTTTCTTTAGAAGCTAGAACTAAGTTCCAGGTGATCTAAGGAATCTTTTTGGAGGTATCGTCACTTCCCCAGAAAAAATTTGATGTAATAGATTCTAGCTTTTGTTGACTGTAATTGGCATAGGAAATAAAGAGAAGTAATACGTACCAATGGCTCCCAAAACTGAAGAGATGAGAGTAGATCTACCTCTAATGGAAAGAAGCGAGGCTTTCCATTTAGATAGAAGCTTGGAGAACTTATCAATGATAGGATCCCAACTCTTAACTAGAGCCATATTTCAATCGATAGGTAATCCCAAATAAGAGAAAAGAGTTCGGATAGCGTTGCAACCAGTAATCGATGCTAAGAGACTGACTTCTTCAAAAGGGACACCAACCTAAAAAGATTTAATTTATAGAAGTTGATTTTAAGGCCAGAAACTCGATGGTAACATTCAAGAATGGAAACCAAACTTTTAATGTTAGCTATCGACCAATCACCAATAAACAAAGCATCGTCTGCAAAGAAGAAATGAGAAAGATTCAAAGTGTTACACTTGATACCTCTATATAAACCAGCAGCCACGGCATCTTCAACTGCTACATGAAGCCCCTTCATAGCTATAATGAAAAGAAAATGGGATAAAAGGTCTCCTTGATGAAGACCACAGTGAATGTTAAGTTCACGAGTGGGGCTTCTGTTGATCAGAATCGATGATGTAGCTGAGAGCAGACAACCCGAAATCCATTTTATCCATTTATCACAAAAACCCATAAAATGCATTACCTGGAATTAGAAATCCCATGATATAGAGTCAATGGATTTTCGAAATCTATTTTGAAGACCATAAGTTTTGCCTTTTTGCGTTTACTCCATTGAATCACTTCATTGACCATCAAGGGACCATCCAAAATATGACGATGTTTGATGAAAGCGGATTGTTCCTGGCTAATAAGTGTGTCTATAACCCGTGCTAATCGATTCGCCAAAACCTTGGCGATGATTTTTTATTGAGCTCCAATGAGACTGATAGGACGAAAATCACTAATCACCATAGGGTTAGGAACCTTAGGAATTAGGGAAATAAAAGAAGTGTTGCATCCACGTGGAAGAATACCCGTGCTGAAGAAATGTTGAACAGACCCACAACAACTTCTTTGATCGTGTCCCAAAACTTCTTGTAAAAAGCGAAAGTGAAACCATCCGGGCCTGGTGATTTGTCGGAGCCGCAATCCCATATAGCATCCTTAATCTCAGATTCGGTGATCAAAGAAACAAGGTAGGAATTTTGGTCTTCGTTAAGAGATTTATAGAATGGGCTTCGGCTAACAATTTTTGCAATGTCTACCCTTTGAAATTTTGTTTCAAAAAAGGTAAAATAAAATAAAATAAAATAAGGCATCTTTGTTTCTGTGAGGTTCCGTAAGCCAATGCCCTTCATATTTAATCCCATGAATTGAGATATACCTACGTTTCTGATTAACAATAGCGTAAAGAGATATGTTATTCATTTACTTAATCAATGATGTTTACTCTTTATTGTTTGGTTATTACATGTTCCTTTTTCTTCTTCTTTTTATTGCCATGCTAGGCTAATAGTGTTAATATTTACTTAGGATTGCATGAAACCCAGTTTTTGATTACTTCATCTATTGTCTCTTGTTAGTATATGTGCGCGTTAGGAGTTGAAAAAATTGGTTAGTGAATCCGTCTGATTGGATATTTATAACTTGTTAGTTAAGTGAGTGGCACCTAAGAACGCCCTAAACCACTAATTAGAAACCTATATGTTAGGGATTTAGTTTGATTGGATATTTATTGCGTGTAGTAGTTATAAGTGTTTTGGGCGTTCTTAGGTGTCACTCACTTAAGCTATTGCATAAGCATGGGAGTAACTAACCCAGAAAATATAATCAGGAATATCTCACATTAATACTAAACAAGGAGGTGACTATTCAGTAGATTAAGTAAGATACAACTAGAAAGTAGTGCGTCATAGGTAAATACACTTTCCCTCATAATAGTTTTCACAAAATTTACTTTCTGTCATTTATTTTCTGCATTTAGGTAAATTAGTAGTTTAAAATACAAAACCCCTTCAAAACCTGATTATTTTACTTGCTTTCTAAAAATTAAGGAAAAAAAAAGAAAAAAAAAAAAAAAACCCTCCCCTCAACCTCTAGACCCATTCGTCATACACTTCGAACCTATCTCACTATTCCCCTAAAGACGATCAACCCTCATGACCATACATATACTACACTGCGACGATTAGATACACTACATAGGAGGTTGTAAAACAAGTTGTTACAACCGCTTTAATGAAGTTATAACAAGGTAGGAATTTATAAAAATCTTTATAATTCATGTTATTCCTTAAACCATGATGGGGTTGTTCTATTATCATTTTAAGAGATTATAGAATTGTTTATAATGATTTCATGGATAAATTATTGTAGCCCATGAAATTTTAAGATTTGCAAATAACCAAAGAATGTAAAAAGAATCAGGGGTACCAAAGTGTTGATGTTCTACAAAAAAGAATGATCTTGGTTTCATGAAAGAATAGATATTAGTTAGTTTTGAAGTAACAAGCCAAACACCCCTCTTGTTTATAGTTCTCCAAAACACTAGTTGAGAAGTGTTAATTCATATATGTGTTATGAATTTAGGTGCAAGAGTAATTCAAGTGTTTTGGAAGTCATTTAGCCTGTCCTGAGGTGAGTAACGAATTAGAGATGAAGCATAAGTTTAAGGTGTTTAACACCCGTATCCCATGTTTATGACTTGCTCATTGAATGAGCTTGCTCCCTGAATATAGTCATAAATGAGTTCTCACATTAATGAGCTTTCTCACTGAAGTTGAAACCTTTGATGAGACTACTCCTTGATAAGGTCCTTAAGAGTTTACTCACTGAAGAGTATAACTCAAAGAACTCATCAGCGTGATGAAGTCGTTCACAGTCTACTCAATGAACTCATCAACTACCTGATTTCTACAACACCACTATTTAAGTCAGAAAGGTTCACTTTGATGAGTGTACACTCCGTACCTTTAAACTCATTTGTAAATATTACATGAACCCTAGTTTCACTAGATTTCCAAAGAATAATTTGTTGAAAGAAAGCGCGGTTTATCTTTAAAAAAGTGTACCGAATATTGTTTCAAAATGTGTTTATTATATAAAAAATTTAAATTTGTCATGATCATATATTATTGATACCAGTTGTTTTCGATTCGCATATATTTAACTAGTTTGTCATCATTACATTATAAGGAATGATGGTTAAGTTTTTGTATCTTTTCACCAACGAAAATTCACACCGATTGACAAAGAACTTGAGTGGTAAAAACCTTTGAATTGAAGGTGTAACACCTTCTAGGCTAGCTACAATGGTGAATAAGGTTACCCAAGTTTTCCAGCAGTCACGCCAGCCTTCTCTCTAGTGACCAGGCATGACCCATGTGCCACATTGGTGACCGATTTTTTTTTTTTTTTTTTTTTACATATTAAATAACAAATTTATAAACATTCAAATTTAAACATTGCATATATTTCTTGGAATTTAAAAAGTACATAAATTGAAAACATTACAGAAATATAACATAAAAATTACATAAAACTTCAGTTGTAATCTGGGTGATCCCAGATTTGCGAGTTGTTGGAGTCGTAACCGTCGTCGTAAGGATCAAAGCTCGCAAACTTCTCGGCTTCTAACTGAGCTTCCAACCTGCTAAACTCCCGCTCCTTTTCTTCGTTCCAGCCCCCATCATCAGCTGCCACCACATTTTCCTCAAAGTTTAGCTGAAAGTGATCCAGATGAGGTTGTTGCTCAATAAATCTCGGTGCACCAGATGAAGTGGATGCACCAGCATCACCGGCTGCCACATTTTCCTCATAACTCCAACGGATCTTGTTGGAGATTTGGGACTGTATTTGAGAAACACAACCCCACAGCGAGTCAGCAATGGCAGCGTCCTTGCAATATTCATCGTATAAGAACCGGTCGATCACAGCTTTCCTCTCTGCTGAGAAATCTTCGCACGCTGCGTATCGTTCTCGAAGTTGGTTTTTCTGTTTTTTGGCAAGCTCAAACTGTTTGATCACTTCGACGAAAGCATTCTGGTGATCCGTGTCGCCTTTCTCGGCCTGTTTCTTGATGTATGTTTGCAATTCTTCGACGGTGTGAGGAAGTTTGCAAGCTTTGAATTGTTGTTTGAAGTGTGTTTGAAATTGTGTGTGAAAAAAATTGTGTTTGATGGTGGTATTTATAGGAAGTAAAATTTGTAAGTTTTTATGATTTTTTTTTCAAACGGTAATAAACAAGTTTTTGAAAAATGGTACTTGTGAATATCGGTCGAAATAGTGAACGATGTTTCATTTTTTTGCCGTGACCGATGTGTGACCAAAACCCCCACAATGGGGCTCGACCGATCTTGAGATCGGTCATGTAGGTCTCGATCGATGTGTGCTCCGGTTCACTGTGAGAAGCCTTAATTGGATCGCGATAAAGTAAAATCTTAATGTGAATTATAAATATAAAAGCTACTACAAGATGTCAAATTTTTATATCCGGATAATTTGTAGTGTTGCAGCCAAGTTAAATATCTCACTATTAGAATAGTCATTTGTAACAAATTTAGCAACACTTCATCAAAAATTAGCAATACTGTAACACGTATAGCGACACATTAGAGATGTTATCTTCGCAAAATTCGCAAATGTGCTGCAAATTATGTTGCCCCACTTACTATATAACTAAGCCGTGACTTGCCCACAAATTTGCGCTAAAACATTCGCTGAATTTAAGACATGAACACCTTCCATAGTTTCTGTTGCGATTTATCAATTGCGTCACAAGTTACCGCATGACATCTAAGTTTTTATAGACTTGACACATACATACCTAATGGATAGCTACAAAACGATGATAAAATAGCAACCCTTTTAAACTTAGTGATGCACGTAGCGACATAACCAGTGACACCTGTATGAAGCGGCGACACAAATGGCAAAAATGAATACTAGTGATGTATTATTAAAAGTCTTTAAACTTGTGGTAATTGGTGACAAAACATCTAGGGACGATAAGATTGTCGAT
The DNA here is from genome assembly GCA_030686995.1 of Artemisia argyi. Lineage (NCBI taxonomy): Eukaryota > Viridiplantae > Streptophyta > Magnoliopsida > Asterales > Asteraceae > Artemisia > Artemisia argyi. Next base: position 91,175,138 of record CM060699.1, read on the forward strand.
AAAAGGCCATTTTGTAGTGCTTCGGATAAAATTCGAAATCTTCGTTACCAACCTACTTAAACGGGATTTTTTCTATAAGAGCATACTCGTGTATTCGTTAGGATTTCTACGTGTCGTGTGATGCTTGCTTGGATACTCGATTGTCATGCATTATCCGAGAACTTAACTACAGCGGTTGAAAATTCGTTAGTCGATCAACCGAACTTGTGAGTGACACCACGTTTGATCATATTTAAATGTTACGTGTTTTACCTTTAAACTCGATATATCTTCTATATTATATATAAAGGAAAAAAACAAAAAGTGAAAAGCGAAAAGTTGAAATTAAAAAAGAAAATGTTGAAAAAATATGTTTCAAAAGGAAAATATTAATACACATCGAAAACCGGATTGACCCGGGCCACTTCAAACCCGGCGGGGTGAATCGGTTTGATCAGTTCTTTTCGACCCAACCCGTCGGGTTGACGCTATTTAAATTGACCAATTTTTCCACCGGAACGGTCCGACCGGTTAAACCATTTCAAAACATTATGTATAATCCTCAAATCTTCAAACTTTTATTATTTTTCGTTTATAACCCATAATTTTTTTTATCGCTAAAACTATCTGCCTCTATAAAATCTCGTTGCTATGCACAAGTTCTCATCTAGAGTGTCTGTGTGTGTATGTGTCTATATATATATATATATATATATATATATATATATATATATATATATATATATATATATATATATATATATATGGGTTAAAATAAAAAGTGCCTTATAAAAAGTGTAGGAAGGATTGTGAGGGCGACATGTGCCACCCTCATGCCACATCATATGACACGTGTTGCCCTAACCCCATCCCCCACCCCCCCCCCCCCCCCCCCCCCACCAAAAAAAATAAAAAAATAAAAAATCCCGCAAAAAACAAATTTTGGGGGGCAAAAAAAAAATTTCCCGCCAAATTTTTTACTGCATCACAGTTATAAATTTTAGTGCATTAAGGTTATAAGTTACTGCATCATAGTTGATGCACTGAACTATTAACAATGATGTAGTAACATATAATAAAGATACACCAAAACTTAAAAAAGAATCGTATTTTAATTGTGATGCAGTTACATACATATATGATGCAGAAAACTTATGATAATGCAGTTTCTTATAACTATGATGCAGTAACTTATAACCATGAATGCAGTAACCATGATGCAGTTACATACATATGATGCAGAAAACTTAGGCTTGATGAAGTTTCTTATAACTATCACGCAGTAACTTTATAACCATAAATGCAGTAACCGTGATGCAATAAAATTATAATTGTGATGCAGTAACTTTATAACCGTGATGCAGTAAATTTATAACAGTGATGCAATAAAAATTTTTTGCAGGAAAAAAAAAATTTTGCCGCCAAAAAATCTTTTTTTTGGCGGGAAATTTCTTTTTTCAGGGGGGGGGGGGGTGTGGGGGGGTGGTGGTGACACGTGTCATATGATGTGGCATTGGGTGACACATTTCACTCCCACAATCCTTCCTACACTTTATATTATAAGAGACTTTTTATAATAACCCACCCTATATATATATATATATATATATATATATATATATATATATATATATATATATATATATATATATATATATGTATATGTATATATATATACATATATATATGTATATATATGTATATGTATATATATATATATATATATATATATATATATATATATATATACATATATATACATATATATATGTATATGTATATATATATATATATATATATATATATATATATACATATATATATGTATATGTATATGTATATATATATATATATATATATATATATATATATATATATATATATATATATATATATATATATATATATATATATATATATATGTGTGTGTGTGTGTGTGTGTGTGTGTGTGTGTGTGTGTGTGTGTGTGTGTGTGTGTATTAGCTACAATTTTTTGTAGTCAATTGGCATCAATTTTGTGCCATAAATGTGGGTCTCTGATTCTATTTGTGGGTCCTGATTATTTTCTGTAGGTCTTTGATTCATTGCTAGTGTATTTTTTGTAAAGAATTATAGCTAATTGACTTTGAAAATTGTAGTCAAGCTATCCCTATATATATATATATATATATATATATATATATATATATATATATATATATATATATGTATATATATATATATATATAAGTAAGATCAAATGAGAACTTTCTTAAAGTTGTAAAAATGAGAACCAACCAAAATCTCACAAATGACACTCAACTTAAAAGAAAAAACATAATTAATTACAACTAAATTTGTTAAAGATTTGATGAGTTTTCTTATGAAAATTGACGTAAACTAAGCGATACACTTTGATTCAACGTCTAAAGTGTATCAAGGTTTAGTATTGTGTATCAAGTTTTTAGTGGTTGTTGTGTATTAGGTGTATCAATTTATGTATAATAAATTAATTTTTTTGAGATTTTAATGTATATATATCAAAAATTTAATTGTGTATTAGTAATCCGTTTATCATGTATGAGTCATCTTTGCTTAAATGGTTATGTATCAATGTTTTAATGGTATTTTATAATAGTTCTTATTTTTACAACTTTAAGAAAGTTCTCACATTAACCTTCCCATATATATATATATATATATATATATATATATATATATATATATATATATATATATATATATATATATATATATATATATATATATATATATATATATATAGTGAGACTTTCTTGCGAGAACCATCTTATCTGTGAGAACTGAGAAAACCACCAAAAACATACATGCACGCCTTTAATAATTGTAGTTTTGCACATATGTTCTAAAAACAACATTTATGTTTAAAAAAAAACATAGTTGTTCTAAAGAATTTGATAAGAAATTGAAAATACAAAATTTTTCTTTGAAGGTGTGCATGTATGTTCTTATAAGGTGTGCAACGACAATATTGCGGCCGTGTGTAAGGTTTTTGTGAAAAAAGATGATAAATTCATGATGATATTGAAGAACATAGATGGATACTTACGATTATTGATAATTTGCATGTATTTTTATTTTATTTTAAAAGGCGTGCATGTATGTTTTTTGCGGTTCTCTCAGTTCTCGCAGATAAGATGGTTCTCGTAAGAAAGTCTCCCTATATATATATATATATATATATATATATATATATATATATATATATATATATATATATATGAAAAACTAGAAAGAAGGAGAGGTTGAATAGTTTTTACAGTTTTACAAACTCCTATTTTCAAGACTAAAATACTAACTGAAACTCTCTATGGTGTATAATATGTGGTTAATAACAAGGTAAATGATGATAAACTATGATGATGTAACAAATGTTATAAATTACATGAACTAACACTACAACACTTGAATCTTGACGATTTCTTGTGTGGAAATGAGCCACTATTTATAGACAACCAAGAGCTGGACAAGCTCCTTCACGGCTCCACGGTTCCCTTATTGATAAGGGAGTCATGACCCTTTATGGGAGTTGTCCCCTACCATACTCCATTTTTTGTGGAGACCTGCAAATCTTAACTAAATGTCTAAATCTTTCATAATTTTGTAAGATTATATTTCTAGAAGCTAAATGTAACATACATTTTATTAAAACATTTTTTACTTGTACAAAAATAATTTGTAAATAAAAGTTTGTAAAAATATTTTGTGAACATTAAAATGTAAAGCGTATGAAAATATATTTCTTTGATTATCATCAATCAAGTTTAATATCAGTTATTCATACCTTAAGTGATTTTGTGTTGAAATGAAAATTTACGACTAATAACTTTTTTACGTTACTTTTACATAGAATATTTTTTATATTTTATTATTATCAAAACGTAGAGAAATCAAAAATATAGAAATGACGTTTTCATGTAGTATTTGTATTAACAATATCAAATTAAAAAATAATAAAATAAAAAAATATATATAAAACTTGTTTGCTTGTTTATTTTATAACATGAACAATGAGTGAGGTTAACAGGTTAGATAAAGGTTAGTGTAGCCAATAAGTTAAGAACTTAAGATTATTGGCAATTTGGCATACACACAACATAAATATTCGAATATTCTAATTGAACATGTTACTATTAGTTTTTGTAGGATTATAAACAAAGTTTAATTTAAATAAAACCACCCACTTGATTAAATATCAGAATAGCTCAAAAATATCACGAAAATGGACACTTTAACTTGCGGAAATCAGACTAGGTGATATGTGGGGCAACCTTTTCTTTTCAATTAAATTATGAAATTGATCCATTTGCTTTGTGTCTCACTTTATAAAGACAGTATTATACAGTTTGGTTTATCACGAAAATATTCTTATGGTATTTTAGTATCACAATGTTTTCGCTTTTTAGTATATCATCCCAGTAAAATGAACAAGAAAAATCAGAAACAATCTTCTACAACCTCTTTTTTATGTTGAAAGAGGTGAGCTTAGAGCCGGGTGGAGAGGTTTTCTTCTAAATCAAAAACCAAACCGTATATTTGGGTTTTTGAAAAGAGATGTGCTACACTCACATACAATTTACACAATTTTGTCCACATGCTGACGTGTCAGGGTGTTGATTGGTTGATTTTTTGTGGCCCACAAAAAACCAACCAATCAACACCCTGACACGTCAACGTGTGGACAAAATTGTGTAAATTGTATGTGGATCTAGAATTATTCTTTTGAAAACTACAAACCATTTAGTTTCAGATATTTCGATTTCAGTGTTTTTTTGGTTTTTTTTTACATTAAAACAAGCAAGTTTTCATCATATATAAAGTTTGTTTTTTTACTTGAAAACAAGCAAGTTTTCATTATATATAAAGTTTACAATTTCAAGTTTTTAAGTAAATATATTAAAACAAATATCAGCAGTAGCTAGGGACGTGCACCCCATGGATTTTTTTGATATAGTGTTAATTTTTGAAAAACTTATCGATTTTTATTAAATGTATCTTAAATGCACCCGGTGCATTAAAATGTGTCTCTAGTATTATTTAGTTCGTATACTTACAAATAAAAAATAAATATAAAATTTTGTAAAAGCCCAAAGATGAAACAAGTTTAATAAATTAAAGCACAAAAGCCCATGAAATAGTTTTTTTAATGGAACAAGTTTATTCATCATCCTAACAATTTACAAAATCCAAAATTGAACCAACACCACAAAGATGAAAATGGTTCATAAGTCGTAACATATATCTTTTATTTGTTTATTATGTCTTTTAAAGTTTTCATGTTTTGATTAGTTGTATGAAATCTTGACTAATTTGTTGGTTTCGTATAGTCTATCATCATCAATAAGGGCTTAAGGCAATAAGATTAAGTGAATAACTTTGCAATTTCTATTAAAACAAATAGGGATAACAAGTTTAAGTGATAGTCAACAATATATTAGAATATGAATAGTACCCCAATTGTGTTGTCATGGGGCATTTTTATTGTTGTCGTATTTACAATATATATGAAAAGTAGTGCTTAAATGAAGTTGGTTTTAGTCTTTTCTATTGCTACTGCTACGGTTGAAAGATGTTTTTCTAAAATGAAGCTCATAAAAACTGATTTGCGTAATCGGATGAGTGATGATTATTTTAACGGCACTTTAACTTGTGTTATAGAGAAAGAAGAACTTATTAATATTAAAAATGAGGGTGCACGTAAGTGCTTTTTTGCTATGAGAGATCGTAGAATCATTAATTAGAAGGTAATATGTTCATTTATTTATCGTTTTAATGAAATCTTCGTTTTCATCCACTTTTTAACTCTATTATATTACGGTTAAAAAAAATTGTGCACCCGGTCATATTTCTTTCTGGCTCCGTCCAGTAGCACAATATTCAACAATCGAGAGCTCCAAAACAACTAAACAAGAATCTAAAATATAAAATGCACGTCTAGCATTTTTTGTCTGTAAAGACATTCAAAGAACATTATTCTTCAAAAACAAATATACTCCCTCCGTTCCAATCTTATTGTCAATGTTTGGTTTTTGGTTTGTCCCAAATTAATTGTCCACTGCTAAAAGTAAAAAAGGAATTATGATCGAGTTTTGATATTACCCCCGTTTGAGGTTATTATTACAAACTTTAAAGGATGAATTAACTCATTAAGTAATTAGTTAAGCGTAAAATTGGCATTCTTTAAAAAGTAAGAAAAAGAAAGTTGTAATAATTATGTTGTTCTTGAATTGTATGTTTTTTATCGGTAGACAATCAATTTGGGACGTAAGGAGTATAACATTTATAAATGGATCAAATTTGAGTGTCTAGATAATAGACAACACTATTGCTCTTTTTAGATAATATTTTATACTCAAATCTTTGTAATTAAATATCAAATCTCTTCAATAAATAAAAAATAATAAAAAGATGAGGCGGGGAGGCTTTTTGGGTTCGGTTTTTCGTATGAAACCAAAAACCGCCCAAACATTTGGTTTTTGCAAAATTCAAAACCAACGCCATCGGTTTGTCTATTGAGACAATTTTCTCGATTCGGCTTTTAATTTTTTTCGGTTTCGATTCGGTTTATCAGTTTTTATGCTCACCACGTCACATCCCCAAAATGTCATAGCGGGAGGTAACCAGGGTGTGACTTCATAGCACAAGGAACACAAGATATAAAGAACGACCTCTATATAAGTCGTTTAAAAAGTACACGTTCAATTAAAGAAATAATGTTTTACAACCATAGCCCAAGAGTTAACAAAATAAAACGAAGTTTTGTAATTGAACATTAATTAATGCAACAAAACTTTGTCATAACGAAATCCCACAATGCGACTCTATGCAGTCCAACCTAGTGAAATCAAGGACCTGAGAAATACATGCTAAAATGTTAATATAAAGTTGGTGAGTTCATAGATTTAACGTTAAGTAAAAGTAGTATGTACCACAAGATTTTAGTGACTACTGCTTCACTCACAGTATCATGAAAAGATTTAGTAACTATTATAACGAATACAATATCAGGAAAAGTATAGCAATTGCACTAAACTCATGACCCCGAAGCCTTAACGTATTCAGTACCAATTAACCATGCGGATGTGCAGATCTTGACTTTTGTAAAAAAAGTCAAGATCTAACGCTAACTTCATGGTACCAATTAACCATTAAAACATTTTTTTTTTTAATTTTTTTCCTTTTAAGCGATCCTTACTATTGTTGTCTTTGTTACATTTTTTATTTTTTCAGATTTTTTTGAGCACTTTTTTATATTGATTATGAGTTCTATCTTTATATTAACGATATTATGAGTTCTACCGTTATATTAACGATTTTACTTAAAAAGTTACTTTGATATTTAGTAAAAATTCAATATCAATGTTTTTTCTATTACGATATTAAGAAAAGTTACGGTGATATTAAAAAAATTAACTTTTGATATTAAGAAAACACGTAAAAAGTAACTGTGATATTACCAATTTTACTTAAAAAGTTATTTTGATATTAGTAAAAAAACCTTAACATCACTGTTGTTTTATTATGATATTAAAAAAAGTTACGGTGATGTAAAAAAATAATTAACTTTGATAATAAGAGAAGCATGATTATTATGGTGATATTAACAAAAAAAAGTGATATTAGTAAAAAAAAATCTGAATTTTTTTTCAGAAGATAGTATAAGTAAAATAAATAAGAATCGCTGAAAAAAATTCAAAAAAATATTTTACATGTAAAAGATACTGTGATATTAACGATTTTATTAAAAAAGATCGGATATTTATGATATTGCCACTCCGTCTTTTTCAAATGGTTGACTAGATGGACGGCTCATATTTGTTCGTACATCAGCACTAAAATCCAAAATCGTATCTGATCCCTTCTAGAGAAAAGTGCAATTCGTTAGAAAAGTGAGAAAAAAAGTTACAGGGTAAATTATGAAAATACTTGAAAGTTCAGGGTAAAAAAAGAAAAAACACAAAAAAAGATGGAACGATCTTTTTCAATACTGATACAAACACACTGTATTCAAACAAACACTCATTCAAACACACACACTCACCATCACCACCACCATCATCGCTGTCGTCACCGTCACACCACCACCGTCGCAGCCCTCACCATCACCACCACCACTGTCGCAGCCGTCACCGTCTCACCACCACCATCGTAGCCGTCACCATCACACCAACACCTGTCAAAAGCCACCATTAAAACCGATAAGAAAAACCTAAATTCCGATCTAAATCCAATGATTATGTGATTCACTTGCAATAGGCTATCAGAAAGATGAAGAAAAAGCAATTTCTGAATAAAGTCCACGAACAAAGAAAAAGAGCAATGAAATCGAACTTAAGAAATCGAACAATAGTAAGTCTATAGTTATTAATTTTTCAATATTTATGTTATTTTGTGCATCATTGGGTAAATTATATCATAATTAGTATATTTGTGAATAAGTGTAAAAATTAGGGCATATGTTTAGATAAATTTTGTTTATTAAAATTGCTCACAACTTGTTTGATAAAATGTCTGAATAAGATTTTATAACTGCGATACACTAATTTGCAGCATACGTGTTTCAGTATTGAATGATATGACGTCTTGGGGCATCTGTGTGTATGTTAGCATCAGATTACACGTTACGGCACCAGATTGTATTAGTGCATCTGTGTTTGTGGTTTTTGCATCAGGTTGAATGTTTGTATATTTAGTGCATCGTTGAACATATTAGGGCATCAGTGAGTATCATTAGTGCATCGTTAGACATATTAAGGCATCTGTGTGTTTAGTGTATCCATTTGTATGTTGAGTGCATCGTTGGTTATTGTTGGGTATCCATTTGTATGTTTAGTGCATCGTTGGACACACTTGGGCATCAGTTTGTATATTTAGTGCATCGATGAACACATTAGGGAATCAGTGTGTATGATTAATGCATCACCATACATATTAGGCATCAGTGTGTGTTTAGTGTATCCGTTTGTATGTTTAGTGCATCGTTGGTCATACTAATTTTATGTATTCCGATCATGATTTTTTTTTTTTTTTTTTAATAAATCTCTTAATTTGATTTTTTTTTTTTCAATTTCAGCTACTCGCATAAGTCCACGAACACTAGAGAAGAGCAAAAGTATTGAAGAAAATCAATCAGAATGTAGGAATTATAAAAATTGTTAATAATGTAAAAATATGTGAATTTAGCAAATTTCTTAGAATGTGGTTGTATTTTAGTGCATTTGTGTTAATCATATGTTGAAGCATCAGTGTTGATAAGTTTGAAAAATATGTGAAATTAGCTAATTTGTTAGAATGTTGTTGTGTTTTAGTGCATCTGTGTGTATTACTTTAGGGCATATGTATGGAATAAATTAGTGAATCATTATAGATATTTGTTAGTGCATCTGTATGTATTACTTTAGGGCATATGTATGGAATAAATTAGTGAATCATTGTATATATTTGTTACTGCATATGTATGTAAAATTTTAGGGCACCTGTATGTAAAATTTTAGGGCATCTGTATGTAATATTTTAGGGCACCTGAATGTAATATTTGTTGGATCTCTAACTACTAATGCGTTGTTATGTACACTGAAATTGTAGATTATAGTTGTTTATATTTGTTGGATCAGTGTCATTGAGTTGTAGCTGATTTATAGTTGTGGTTAGAATAGAATGAGCATTGATAATGTATTTTATATCATGAATTATGTGTAAGTAGTTATGCTTGATAGGTTGGATTTTTGGACTTGTATATAGATGTGATAATGAGTGATATTGTTGCTATTCACATTGTTATTATTAGTTGATATTGGTGAGAATGTGTTATACCCAATATAACATACACATGTATGTTGTTGTCTATATTGGTGAGAATGTGTTATACCCATTATTACATCTGAATCAGTTATATTTTAGTGCATCTATATGCAATATTTTAGGGCATATGTATGTAATATTTTAGGGCATCTGAATGTAATATTTTAGGGCATCCGTGTTAAAATATGTATATTATCACTTTGTTCCCGAGTTTATTTTCTGGAGTGAAAGGGAAAGGTTTGGGATAGTAATAAAAAAGGTTTGTGTTCCAGAGATTTTTTAGGAGGGGAGAGGAAAGTAAAGGGTAGTAAATTACATCAAAATTACTCTCCTAATTTACTTCCCAAATTGGGATGAAATGGAGTGAAATGATTTTAAAGCTATTTTTTGGTTACTTCCTTCTCTTTTCTTTCCAACCCGGGAAAACAAGATAAAAAAATATTTTTTATTCTTCTCCTCTTTACTTCACTCGTTTTTCCCTCTCCATCTCTCTTCCTTCCATTTTATACTCGGGAACAGAGCGTATGTGTTGAATTATCAATGTTGTTAAGTTTGAATATAATACAAGAAATTCACAAATTTGTTAGAATCAAATTGAATTTTATAGCATCTATGTAAAAAATTAGCTTAATAATGTCTTATAGCATATATTCAGTTAGAATGAAGTATTAGTGTATTGAATTATGAAGGCATTTTTATGGAATACTTTTAATGCATCTAATTTTATACATATTTATTAAACATGACAATTATTTTTCAATCATAATTTCAGCAACCGAACCAGAAACCGAAGCTGATTCTAAAACTGAAGCACGGAGGTCACAAAATAGTAAGTCAAATGATCACATTTGAGAATTGAGTGTCATTTTACGTTATTGCGTTAATTATTGCATATGTTTTAATATTGTATTAGGATAACAAATTGATTGTTTAGTGCATTAGTTTTACGATTATATTAGGGCATCAAGTTGTCACATTAAGATTGCTGGAATATCTTAAATGTTATATTAAGGCATTATATTATTTGAAAAATAATGTTTGTTAGATAAAATCGTGTGATATATTGATATTACCGTAGCGTGAGTTATATTAAAGCATCATATTGAGTATGGTTTAGGCAATACGATTAATACATGGAACGCTGAAATCGGTTGGGTAAACTGTCTATTTAATTGGTGCATATGTATGGAATACTTTAGCGCATGTGTATGGAATACTTTAGTGCATATGTATGGAATAAATTATTAAATCATTGTAGATATTTTTTTAGTGCATCTAAATATAATATTTTAGTGCATCCGTTTTGTTTATTTGGTGCATCTGTTTTGTTTAGGTCTGTAGTGATAAATGCTGGATATCGTATATCTGGAACTCATGTGAACCCATTAGGTCTAAAATTTGATGCTCCTATGGAGGTCATATAGGATATCATGCGTTGTTGGGTAAGCTAAAATTTTATATATTTTTGTGTTTTTTTCTACGTGCACACTGTATTTTTCTATGCTTAAAATTGATGCCCTTTTCTTGTCATTTTGAAGGTTAAAAATCATCCGGTGAAACCCCAGCCACCAGAGGACTCTGGAAGTGTTATCTTAGCCAAGGAACCCGTACTTCAGGTATGCTTATATTCATTATTAATCTAATGCCACAAATACCCTTTTGTGTGGACTAAATTGACATATTTTGAAATAATTAATAACAGGCTAGTTTCGCTCGAGTGATTGCATTTAGCGAAACTCAAGTAAAGAAGGTGGCCCATTTTCTTCCAAATCCCGAAAGGCATTGGGGCCCAAAACTGAGGGCTGGGCGTACTATTACTAGCAAACACGCATCTCTTCTAGCCAGAAATAGTTAATGAGATTCTTAATAATAGTAAAGAACAAGGTGATGAACCTGAAGCTAAGCGTAAGAAGACACAAGATTCTACTTCAATTTCATGATAAAAGACTAAAACCGGAAGCTTTTTATACACCTCTCTCCTGATCTTATTCTGCATTTATGTGTTTTTTTTCTTTCTTATAATTTTTATCATTAATTGAAATTCTATGTATTATTTAGAACGGATATATGTAACTAGTTATATGTATTCCTTAGCAATTGAGTTTCTCTGATTTGTTTACTCGAGTTATTTTAGTTTTTTGTCTGCCGACTATGCCGACTACATTTGCTTTGCGATGTTTACTATAGATTCATTAACATTTTTAGTTATATTTAGTTAACCTCTTAGGTTTTTGTCACTTACACACAAAAAAACAATAAAGTATCATGAATTAAGTAACTATTAACAGATGAAAGAATAGGTTGTTGTTGTTGTTGCAGGTAAGTTTCCATGATGGGTTGATTTGTGATAATTGTGTTTGGTGGATCCAAATTTGAACAACATCTTCATTATTTAAAATAGTTGGTACCTTGTATATGAAAGGTGCATTAATTTGAAAATAGTAATTGCTTAATGAGAATTAATTTGCTCATCATAACAATGATAAATGAAAGGTGCATCAGTGTTGGAAACAAAAAGGTGCACCAATGTTAAAATAGAATGCTAATCATATAAATGAGAATTAATTTGCAGAAGTATCAAATAACACAAACTGTATATATACAAAAACCTCATTATATCAATGAGCTGAGGAATTCATAAAAGAAAGAAAATACGGAAATTTATCAAATGCAAAAAAAGTATTGAACAACGAATACGAGAGGATTCATTCTTGATAGCACATTTTGGAAGGTCCATAAACTGAGCGACTTGGGCGCTTTTGTATCTGCTTGTTGGGGTCTTTCTCTGGGCAGGTCCTCAAGGTATGTCCTTATTTCTTCTCGCAAGTGAGGTAGAGTCATCTTTTCTTAGGAGACTCATCTTCCTTCCTTAGGATCTAATCCATCGACATAAGTCAATATAAACTATTCATAAAAAAGTGCATCAGTTTATAATAAAAAGGTGCATCATAGTGGATAATAATACTATAAATTGTAGTTAAATGCACTAATTGTTAAACCTGAAGGTAGCTTTGATAGACACATTATCCCTATATCGCTGGTAATTCTTTTTAGCTTCATTATCTGCCCTGAATGAGCCACACAAACCATAATCGTCATCTTTGTAATAATCAACAATATAACCTATAGAATAAATTTGCTTACTTAGAAACATCTCACTGCCATTTGTATGTAAACGATCCTCAATAAAAATGTTGATGTCGTACCTAAGATTCTTGCAATCTACATTCAGAATCCATCATACATTTCTTTCATTAGACTAAAAGCTCTAACCACACCAACATTCGCACTCGAAACATAAAACAAGAAGTTATATTAGGGTTAACCCAAATCCCTAGAAGTCTTCAAAAACTATATCTTCTTCATAAACTAGATATCATTATGAACTTCTAGAAACTTGTATACCACGTGCATATCAAATTTTGTTATCCCGAGCCTTAATTATGCTAAGCACCCAATTTCACAAGTGGTATTTCCCCCATGTGATTTCTTACTACTACTACCGCTACTTTCACCAGTTTCACTCATATCAACTATAGTTTTTCCGTTTACCACTGCTTCCCTTATCAATGCTTTTTGGTTTACCACTTCTTTAGTTATCAATACTAATAGCTTTACCATTGTTACGACTGCTGTTTTTTGCAAGTCTTTTTTAAAACTTCCATTACAACTAAAACATTTCAGTTTCGGATCATCACTAGAATATGGATTGTATTCGGTTCCAACTTAACATCAAAACCTCCTTTCTTAGCATAAAATTTATAAAAATCAAATGACTTAATCAACGATGAAAATCATTTAAGCATTTTTATCAAACATATAAAATTAGTGCATCACAGTTATGAAATTTCATTTATGCATTTTATCAAACACCTTGTGTGCAGATTTTATAAGCATGTTTTTCAAGTATTTTTTCTCAACTTTGCTTCAAATAACTAATCTATACACTAGATCATATCACAAAACTCTTAAAAATCGGAAGACATCTCATGATCACATTAATCAAAATTCATAAAAACCCTAACTCATAACAAACAATAATCTGTGCAAAATGAACTCTGAAAATCACATTTAATAGCTATATATTTAATTTTACACAACAAAACTAACAAAATTATAATCAAATAAAGTTACGATACTTACTTTAATCGATGATTCAAGAATTAGAATGAAAAGATTAACTGAATCTGATCAGATCATGTTTATGGCATTGATTGTGTAGAGATAGGAAGCAATAATCACTGGGGAAGAAGCGTGATTGGAGAGAACCAGATAATGAAAAAGAGAAAAAAAATGAAAAAGAGAAAATTTACGTATTTCATATGATATAATGATAAATAGGGAAAATTCATAAAATTTACCCTAAACAATAAAGAAAGTTACAATCAGGTCCCTTGAGTTAGAGAAAAAAAAAGGAGGGGGAAGGGGAGGGGTGATTTGTACACTTTTCTCACTTTTCTATCAAAGTAGACTTTTTTCAAGAACCAACCTCTATATATATATATATATATATATATATATATATATATATATATATATATATATATATATATATATATATATATGCTGGAAATTGCACCCGACGACGACACGCCTTACAGGGTGACGCAGTCACATGAAGATTCAGGTGATGGAAATCCTTTGCATATGACGCGCCAGAGAACTTTTGGAGGATTAACACATGACGAAGTCACGTGTTAAATGGAGTAGGCCGTCACGTATTATATTAACAAAAGAAGGCCCAGTGATGATAAAGAGTGACGCCGTCAAGAAGCGTAAATGGGCGACAATAAACCCTAATTACGGCAAGATGATGGCGTCAGGACTCATAACCTGACGCCATCACCTACATATCTCTATATATACTTTTAGATTTTTTTTCATTAAAAAAGAGGTGGAACTTGTGGAACTTAGAGGGAACATTGTACTCCGAATTTTACAGCAACTTTCGGGTTTCAAACCCTATTCTCTTCCATGTTTAATTGAAAGATAAGTTCTATTTTAATCATTCAATATGTCTATGTATTGTTAGCCATAGTATTTGTGTGAAAATTAGTTATACCTGTGTAACAACACTTCGTGTTGTTAAAGTGGCATTTATAGGGGAAACTAGCCGTTGAAGGATTTTTTAGGACAAACTAGCCGTTAAGCCTTTTATTCAAATTCCAACATAAAGTAACACTACAACATACTAAAAACGATACGGAAATAGTTAAGAACGATACTAAATCATACAACACTGTTAATCATAAATTAGCCATATGGGTTGGTTTCTCAAAACCTCCCACACGTGAACATATTTGAAGCTTTTACCACCATAGCGTTGCTCATAAATGGTCTTTGCAGTGGCGAGACGATCATTGGCATCTACCTCCCTGCTCATAAACACCTCCCTGTAAATAGCGTTGAATCTTTTTTACATTCCAAGTTAAATGTTGTCCATTTACCAAGAAGCATATGTTTATTACGATTGTCACCCTCATTCTGATTGTTGAACATGTCTACAACCCGAGTCCAAAAGGTGTGATCTCTCTGGCCGTGTTCTTCTTGGGAAACTTCACACCAAAGTTTAGCCAACAAGTTTTCTTCAACTCTCCACCATGAATTAGCCATATGTGTTGTAAAATGTTTAGATGTATGAGTGTGTGAACAAAATTGGACTATCATATGTTACTTATAGTTGGCTGAAATAATAAGAGCTGGAATTTGGATTTCAAATTTAAAATTCAAGTTCAAATTTGAAATTTAAATTAAGAAATGAGTGGGGTATATTTAAATTTCAAATTCAAAAAGACGGGCGGGATTTCAAATTCAAATTCAAATTCAAATAGGAGGGGATAAACTTACCTAAATATAGCCTCGTACATTGGATTGTTTATATACACACAACTGATGCGTGGTTTTGCAACCTTACAAAAGGTTTTGCAGTGTACCTGACCGATGTAGTATAGTGAGTGGCAAGTACCGGGGGATTACTCGTTCTCTTGGGGAATAGTGTCGTTAGGATTAAAAACTACTTAAACTAGGTCTAGAGGTAAGGGATGATTTTTTTTTTTATTTTTTTATTTTTATGAAAGCAAGTAAAAATCTCGGTTTTTGGAAGAGTGGGCGGAATTAGTTGCTAATCAACTAACCCAAAATTAATACGGATGTAAAATAAAATAAAATAAAATAAAATAACAAGAAAGGTAAATTGGTGAACTTCTTATAATGGGAAAAACTGTATTTACTTAGATTTCACTACTCCCTAGTTATCTCTTACAGATTAATTGATTTGTTATAGTTGTTTGGATGAAGGGTGTATTCCTTAATACCAGTCATGGGGCTGTGTACGTCGTTCCCCAATCTATAAGCTTCTATCTCTTCCTATCCAGGCCTCGTAAACAGTTACTTATACATTAAATACAACCAATAACATCATAGTACACATCTTATTACATATCTTAAGACGTTCAAGCCTATTACCATGTAGGAGTAAGGCCAGTTTTCTTAAGCCTAACGTGAAAATCAATCAACCAAATCAACTAATAACAAACCAACAACCAATAATCAACAACTAGGTTTCATTAGATCTAAGTAAACACAAAGAGAATTAAGCTAACATGTTAAAAGAAAGACAAGATAAATAATTAATCAAACAACACATAGACATATTGAATGATTAAAAAGAAAACTTATCTTCAATTAAACATGAAGGAAAAGAGGGCTTAGAAACCCTAAAGTTATAGTAAATTTCGTCAAGGGTTTTTTCTCCCAAAAGTCACACACTTAATGAATGAAAAATCCAAAACTATATATAGATTTACAGGGGTGACGGCGTCAGGTTTTAGATCCTGACGCCGTCACTAGGGTTTCGTGACGCGCAATAAACCTTCCTTGACGTCGTCACTTGATACAATCTTCTGGGTCGTCTCTCTTTGTGAACATACGTGACGGCCTACTCTTGGTATAACGTGACGCCATCACGTGTTAATCTCCAAATTACTTTCTGGCGCGTCAAGTGTAAATGATCATCCTCCTCTTGATTCGTCATTTGACGGCGTCACTTAGTGACTCCTGACTCCATTAGGTACTCTTTTTAGTATGGTTTCTTGACTCTGTCGTTTCTTCACTTTTGACTCCAAAAATGTCTAAAAAGCACCATTTTCCAGAGTTCTCGTCTAAAGTACCTAAAATGACAAAAGTAATGATTTGAGGTAGTATTTAATTATAAAAACACGATTTAGGGCTTAAATGACCCCCTAAAAGCGTCACAAATATTTCCTTATCAAATACTCTTACACTTGGGATTTGCTTGTCCTCAAGTAAATGAGCTTTTACACTAATTAAAATACAGGTTATGGGTCATTTAGCATTAACATAAAAGTAATTACAACAAATGATTGATCTACCCTAATCAAAACAAGCACGGAAATTATATACTAGCACCTTACAAATAGTGTTTGGATACTCGCATCTCTCGGGTGTTATATGTGTATATATCACAAATGGAAATGGAAGAAGTACCTCTCACTACCTGTCATAGCAAATACATTATCATAGGCTTGGGAAAGGATCAAGCCTCCACCACTTTCGCATAAGCACCTAGGATAAACTATCAAAGAGGTTTTTTAAAGGGTTATAACGTTAGTTGTAGGGATATGGAAACATGGTTTTGTTAGATAAGGGGATATTTAACTGGTGGCAAGTCAATTGTCTTAGTTAATTACATGTATAATATGCCGTTGCTAAGCCAAGACTCGACTCAACTTAAGCTAATAACGAAAAATAAATAAATATAAATAAAAGGAATGGGATGGTAGTCCGTATGTTTTTTCTAATTTTCTTTTTCTCATTTTTTTTTTTGATTTTTTTATACACTCTTGCTACCATCCAAAATAATACATCAAAGGAGCTTGTTTCCTCCCCTTACACTTGAACTTTTACATAAATTAAAATAAATACTCGAGTCAAGATAATCGAAACATTTGGAGTGCTTTAAGAAATTAACGTATATATGAGGGTAATTAATGATGTTCTTCCCCATTACTTCATTACACTAGTACCTTACCTATAAGTCCCAATCGTCCCAAAACAATATGTACAAGATATGACTCGACTAATTAGCAACCATGTAACTAATTAGACAACTAACAAAGGGTTTAAACAATTAACAATAATGCACTAAAGATGAGTGCATACAAGGAAAGCTAAGGCGATTTGGGTGTACATTTGGGGGTGGATTGTAAACAAATTCTTCTTTTAAGTAAAATGCTTAAAGTTAGAAACGAAAAAGATAGGCTGTGGGAGTTGCACTAGGGGTATCGTGTACTAAAAATGAGTACATCGCAAAGGTGTTGGAAAATTACTTAACCAGTGAAGTCAATGTAATTATATTACAGGCTTAAAACATAAGTTATCCTAATGCCTCTTATCATATAGTAAATCCTAACTACACGAATGTAGTCTCACTAGCAGTCTCGGGATGCATCACTAACGCAAGTTCTAGAATCTAAATACTACCGGTACACTCATAAGCACTAATAATCAATGCTTTTCCTAACAAATCTAGGGGCGAACCTCACATATTTAGGGTGAAAATTTTTGAGTGGTACAATTTTTTGTGCTAGTCATATAACTCCTATCAATGAGACGCTTATTAAGACTAGAGTTTCTGATGACGTACAAACACAATATATATAGAATATATCCGAAGGTTGCAAAGGAAATATGCAACCCGAGTCGTTTTCCCAGCGAAGGATGAATTCGAGCTCGTTGGTTCGGTGTCGTGAATCGTGAAGTGAATGTGAAGGGGGTTTATGGGGAACCCTAAGCTACAATTAAACTACAAGTAATATAAATGTAAATGGAAACAAGTAAAAGCACACAAATAGGTACTAAACTTAAACAGGAAATCGAAACACTAAATTCTCGAGCTAATCTCGGGATTTCTAAGGCAACTAAGGGAATTAAAAGTCCTAAATGCAAAAACTAAATTTCCTAGGGGCTTAAATGCAAACTAAAACTTTTAGGAAAATTAAAATTATTTTTATGACTTTTTATTTAATTTTTATTAATTAAAAACTATTTTTAAATATTAAAAAGTATTAAAAATGCAAATAAATATGAAATTTAGTGAGAAAAATGCAAATTAAGTTTTGAAAAATCTAAAATAACCTAAAACTAATATTAAAACTGAAAAGATATTTTTTTTGGCTTTTTATTTAGTGTTTATGAATTAAAAACTATTTTTAAATATTAAACATATATTAAAAATGCAATTAAATATGAGTTTAAGCTAGAAAAATGCAATTTTAATTTTTAAAATTATAAAATAACTAAAAACTAATTTTAAAATAGAAAACTAAATTTTTTGGATTTTTATTTAATTTTTATGAATTTAAAATGATTTAAAAATACTTAAAAACTATTTTTAATTACTAAAAATAATAAATGAGCTTGGAAAATTTTGGGATTTTTCTGGAAATTCTAAAATATTATCCTAAGCCTAGGAAAAATAAAATTGGCTAAAATCTAAACACTAATAAGCAGTTGCACCAATAAGCAGTTTTAATAAGTGCTTAATAATAAGCATACTTCAACCAAAAAGCACCAAAGGATCAGAACATGTTCAAGTAACTCAAATAAGCTCAAATCAACTTAAATAAGCCAGAAAAGCAATCAGGATAGGCCAGATAAGCAGTATGCAGGTTTGCTTAAAAGACAGAAAATTATGCTTAATCATCCCACTTCAAGCTTAATTTTGAGTACTTACATAAGCTAATTAAAGAAACCTAAATACATATTCTGAAAGCCTATAGTATAAGCTACCCTAAAACCTAAAAATCCCCAATTTTAATCAACAATTGCTTGCCTAATTGATGCCTAGATCATATGTGATTGAGTAGGTTATCCCAAGATTTTGACATTTTTATGCAAACCTAACTTGACCAAACTGAGTTTCTAATGATCTAATCTTATCCTAAATGTATTGTTAAGCTGAATTGTGACTTAATTTCCCTAAATGCAACTCATTTCTACCAGACTACAAGATTACAGATTGCAATTAACACTAAATGAGCACAAAAATGAGGATAAAAGTGAACTTTGATTTTTTATGCTATAACCACCAAATTTTATGACTAAAGTGACTTATATTACCCTAATGCAGACTAGTGGTGCTAAGAACAACACAAATAAACAACAAGAACAGTAATAAACCAACAAATCCAAACACTACCTTAATAAGCCTATTACACTAAGTTTTTGGATTTTGTCTCTAAACTTACCAGACTAATGATCAGTACCTAATCATTAACTGATATTAAAGCTAAATGAACACTAAAATCCTATAAAGATAAACAAAATCACACTAATTCAGATTACACTAATTTAAGGCAGTAGAAACTTGAAATCAAACTAGAGCATATAACAACTTAACATGAGAACACATTAAGCCACTAATAGCTAAAGTAAGCCAAGATAAGCAGATTTAAACTATGAAACAGTAACTATGCTAAGAATGCAGAAATTTAAAAAGGGAGACTTACTTGATAAATGGCTAAATGGAACTTTGAACTATGGCAGCTGACATAAGCTCACAAAAAGCATATGGGAGCTTCTGTTGGCTTATGAGAAGGCCTATATTAGCTTATAAAGCTTATGTACCCTTATTTATTATGTATATTTATTATTATTATTATTATTATTATTATTATTATTATTATTATTATTATTATATATATATATATATATATATATATATATATATATATATATATATATATATATATATATATATATATATATATATATATATATATATAGTGAAAGGAAAATAAACTTAAGCTAATTAGAAACTCTTAAAGAACTTAAGCTTGAAAGACAGTTTTTAAAGGCTTTTACACTAATTTAAGCTTAAAAAGGGAAATTTGCACAAAACGGATTTAAGAACAACAATAATTTTTATTAAACCTTAAAATTGATTACATTAATTCAAGAGCATTACATGAGAACAAAACTTAGAAAACATGGATTTAAACTAACATAACACCTAATTTATCACCTAGAAATTACACACCTACACCATGAGGTCGGGGTCCTATTTATAGGCCCTGAGGATGCTAGGGTTTGCCTCTGGAAGCTTCAGGAATGCTATTCGATCTTATCCCACCGATAATGTTGTCCTTTCAATGATTCTAGGTCCCTGGATCATCTTCTAGCAGGTTCTTTCTTATCCCTTGCTCTTCTCTTGCCACGTGGGGCTGACATGTCAGAGTAATCCAGAAGGTCCGAGGTTATTTTATTGGTATGAGGTTAAAGTTGGGTGAAAAGGGGTGATTTTTGTTGGGAAGATGCACAGTAAATAAGGTAAAAAAGGGCGTGTAGTGTGGTTTTTTGACTCGGGTTTTATTTGGTTGACCTGGGTTTGGGTTATCAAAGGGGAATGGGACAGTGGATTGATGGGCCAGGGATAAAACGGTATTGGGTTGGTGGGATTTATTCTTGGGTTAATTGAAGATAAGGGTCCGGTTGGTTTACTTAAGCATATGGACTTGTTTTGTATTTTCTGAAATCATAAGGACTATTCTTGCACAATCTTGAATACTTGAGGGTTTGAGTTGTTATTTCTTCAAAATTAATCTTTCAGGGTCCAAAGTTGACAAATCTTGAAACTTGGAGGACTATTTTTGCCAAACTCTTCAAACTTCTATCCAAGGGTCACTTTTGCAATTCTTACATTCTTCAAGGACTATTTTTGACTTTTTGAGCTTCTTTTTCCTTTTTAGCACCCCTAGTTCCGGTTCTTTGACTCATTCCATTTCTCGTGCTCGTTTTTTCGGTTTTGGCTTGGTTTTTGTCCGTTTCTCATATTTTCTTACCTACATGTACAAAACACATATATTTGGCATTTATTTGTTAGTTTTTGGTCTTTTTGGTGTGATTTTGGTCAAATAAAGGTATGTATTTTCACACATACCAGTTTCTCTCTTAAATGTTGCAAAATTTTTTAAATTTGGTGCTAAAATTGCCCTAACAAGTGTTTCTCTCAGTTTTATTACACATCTACTATTAAACAAAAACAAAAACTGTAACACCCCCAAATTTAAGTTTGTAGTAGCGGAAAAGTAATTTGGGTGTTACGGGGAGGATCGAAGTTATAATCTCATAAAACGGCTTAAAAGAAGCGTTTTGAAAGTTATTTGTCATTCAAATAATATTTTTGATAAAATATGAACCATTTGATTTAGAATCTTATTAAAAGATATAAAGGCTTGAAAGAATGACATATTTGATTTTTACGCCATTTTAATTTATCAGAGTAATAAATGCCCGCTCCGTGTCTTGTCCTGCTCCGTTAAATTACCTAAGATACACATGCTTAAAAGTGTCAACACAAAGGTTGGTGAGTTCATAGAGTTTTTATGGAAAACCATTTATTTTGATAGATTTCAGGAATATTTGGTAATGATAAATACAAACAGTAATGGAACAAGTATTGAGTAATGTTGACTATAATCACAGATAAATCATATAAATATTCAATCAAATTCAAATAAGGAATCAATAATCCTAACACGAGATGGAAACTCATGATGCTAATTTAATAACATATTCAATTCAAGTCTGGTCAAATTCCTATACAGCTGTATCTAAATATATGTTGAAAACATACATTTCCTTATGGATATTGCACCAAGCCTCATGACACGCAAAACGTTAACAAAAGAGGTGATTTATCAAGTCAATGATAAATTTTGCCCTCTTATAATAGGTGATTTGCCAATTCCTATTTTTGTTCAAATATAGTGTATCACGACTAATACGACTAACCATATGCATATGGCATTCCGTCAAGTATTAGTGGGATAGGAGGTCAATCCTTAACAGGTTTCGAAGCTGTTCACTATATTCGCGCTCACATACCAGTGATTAATGACTCATGATTGAGGGACTTTATGGCGATGAAGGTAACTTGGGCAATATCAAGGTAATAATGTAACTAGAGTATTTATGCTCTTCCTAGCAATTATTTCTGTTGAACATAGAAATGTCATATAGAGATAATGGAATCATTCAGGATATTATAGTATAGTCAAGTATCATGCCACAATAATCACTTTGGAAACATTATCATCTGAGTATCAGTATTTCAATTAAGTATTTCGCCAGTAACATACATATATCACATGCCACAATAATCAAATTGGAAACATTATCATCTGAGTATCAGTATTTCAGTTAAGTAATTCGCCAATAACATATACATACCACATGTTAAGTCATAAACCATATCAGATAAATATTAATTAGGAAATTGATTTGAATCATGTAATTTATTCATATACTTATAAAATTATCAAAATTGATTTGAATCATGTAATTTATTCATATACGTATAAAATTATCAAAGTATATGTAAGCATGTATCTCCCCCAATGAGTTAAAAACAAGTATTGGAAATGGGGCTATGATTCACCTTGATTGATGTTGGGATGGTGAAAAGTAAAGTAGGATGAGATTACGAGAATGATTATGGAAACGTCTTTGATACGGAACCTGATAAATAAATTTATCTGAGAATCTAACCAAATACTATTTGATAAACGAATAACGATAAATCGTTAAGATGAAAAGATGATATGCGAATGGAATTATTATGTTTATAATAATATAATGAGATGTGCTATTATTTCTAAAGTTTTTCCTTTTTAACCATGATGAAAATAATACGTAATGATAATTAGTTAAAAAGTCGTTATATATATTATTAACGTAAAAATAAATAATATATAAATAAAATGTAATAAAAATGCATATGACGTGATGGGTGACGTAAAAATAGAAAATAAAATAAGAATGTCAAATATAATATGTTGGTCCTTGTCCTTTTACCAGTTTTTACACTTTTTATACTAACGGCGTTAGCATTACACCGTTAGTCCTTTTTATATATAATTTATAATTACAGTCCACTACATGTCCAATATTACAATCTAAGCTTGGAAATTAATAATATGTCATTTTATAACCTATAGTTTCTGGTTTTACTGTTCCAGTCATCTGTTTTAACAGTTTGGCAGTTTTAGTACCTGAAGGTGTTGTCGCGTTATATTTTCAGTCCAAATGTACAAAAATTATAAGAAAAATTTAATAAAAATTTCTGAAGCTTATTTAATTAATAACAAGCTTATTTTAACAGCTTATTTGCTAAAAATATTATTTTTCATGAAATTGGGCCTTAACGAACCAAAACAAAGGCCCGTTAAGAAATTTAGAGGCAAGGGCATGGAAATTGTTTTGGCCTGGACTTGGGCTATTTTTATGATTCTAAAAATGTTTCATATGGGCCCAGTGAGCTTATGGATCATTAATTCTTATTGGGCTCCATATAAGCCCAAACGAGTTTAGTTATATTTACAAAGAAAAATAAAGTTTGAAATCTTGTAATTGTCGATCACTTTGTGTAAATTTGAATGTCGAGACGTGAGTATTTTTACAAGTTTTATATACGAAATTGGTTGCTAGTTAGATGGTCTAATAGATCATGTAAAAATATGGTAGGCTTGTTACGTGATTTTTAAAGATATACAAGGATTTTGTGGCTTGCATGGGACGTTTTATTTTATACAAAGAGTTAGAAATATTTTTAGTTATTTAGAGTTTTTACACCCGATTGAAACAAGGTTTAAAATAAGTTCATATGATGCTTGTAACGTAAAAATAAATGTGAAACAAGTGTGTGTCGTGACTCCTAGGCCTTCCAAGATAGAGGCTAGCCACGTTTGTGTTGCTACAAGTTTATATGTACGTAAATATATACATGAAACTATATACTTTCGACATAACCTTATACGTGATGCATGGAACCTAATTAACGAGTGATATGAATTGAAAGGAGCTAGAAACAACTTACTACCCCTCTAGGGTGGTAGAGAAACGAGTATGGATGAAGGAAACACAAGAACTAGGTACGTACAATTTTTACCCAAGTAATAAACGTATGAAACAAACCCGATTCTTCTTCCTTGCTTCCAAACTTGTGTATAATTGTTCCTGGACTCTTAGAAGTGAGTTTAAGGAGAAAATGAGGTTTGTTTCGCGTATGATGAATGAGAGAATTGAGTGAACGAACAAGGAGTATATATTGTAACTTTTCATAACACGTATGGTTCAAAATCTTCCAAGGAAACCAATTACACTATTCTTGTCAGTGAAGATAGACTTCTTGGTTGATTTTTAACATATTATATTCATTTGAGAGAGCTAGAAACATGGAGGATATCTTTGTGGTTCATGTAGATGTCGACCACATATATATTTTGTACACAATTTGATTTAATCGTGTACCACATTAATATAGCTGATCATTAACGACATTTAAACATGAAATCATCTTAGAAATATTATTTGGAACTCATAGAAACAAACTAGAGTTAAAACGGTTAAGAAATGAATTTATTCTATATCGATTGGTTGGAATTTTTGTCAATCACTTTGCCTCCTAAAAACATATCAAAACTCGACCTATGGACTTGAGCTTTGTCATGCTAATAGTCGGCAAGGTGAGGAATGAGATGGTGCAAAAATATATATAAGTCGTGTATAAAAATCGAGAGAACGAGAGTCGTTTTGCAGGGTGTCTAGTCGATCAAATGGAATATTATAACTTGGAGTTGGGCTTTTGTATTTGGGCCGATGAATAGTGTTCGAGGTATTGGGCTGAGCTGATATTAAGGGCCCGTTTGGTAGTAATTTGTTATTAATTAGGATTAGTAATGATGTGTGGGGTTTGCACCAGGCTTTACCTCTCAAGGGATCTTGAGAAGCTTACAACCCCCACCAGGCAATGTACCTGATCGATGTAGTATAGTATAATGACAAGTACCGGGGGATTGATCGTTCAGCTAGGAATAGTGTCGCTAGGATTAGAAAACCTAAATACTAGATTTAAAGATGAGGGATGATTCTTTTTGTATTTTTATATTTTTAAGAAAGCAAATTAAAATTCTCGGGTTTGAAGGATTTGGGCGCAATTTGTCGCTAGTCAACTAACCCAATACTAAAGATGCAATCAAAATAAAATACTTAAAAATGAAAATAAACTATATTAAACTAAAGTTGTGAGCAATATGTGGGAAAAATGTGTTCACTTAGATTTCACTACTCCCTAGATATCTTTTACACGTTGATTACTTGTTATAGTTGCGTGGATGACAGATTGTATTCTTTAATACTATTCATGGGGTGGCGTACTTACTTCCCCAATCCTATGAGTGCCTACTTCACACCTATGTCGAGCCTGCAAGAAGCTCCTAACATGAGATCATTAGAATTTACTCATGCATTAAATACAACCAATAAAACCTAGTATACATCGGTTCACGTTTCCTAAGACGTTCAAGCATGTTACCATTTGGAGATCTGTCAGTTTTCCTAAGCCTAACATTGAAATCATTCATCCAATACAACCATAAACAAGTAATGAACACATAATCAACATCTAGGTTTCATTAGATCTAAGCAAACACAAGATAAATCTAGCCTAGCATGTTGAAATCAAGACAAGCACAAGATATAGACAACCAACACATAGACATATTGATTGAATTAAGAGAATACTTATCTCAATAGCACATGTAAGGTTTCAAGGGTTGAAAACCCTTAAAAAGCTGTAAAATTCGTACAAGGTTCGGCCCTAAGGTTTCTCCATACAAGTTCCTCTTTAATGAATGAAAATTAGAAAATTATATATAGATTTTAGAGGCTGACGGCGTCAAGAACAAAGGTGTGACGCCGTCATCTCGCCGCCAAATAAATCCTCGGACTGCCTTGATCTACATCTGATGCCGTCATGTTGTCCACTTTTGCAGGCCGTCACGCATTTAACTCTTGACTCTCTACTTGTGACGCCTTCATGTTTGTACTGGGTCGTCATGGTCTTTACTCTTGACGCCGTCAAATGCTCCCTCTTGACGTCGTCACACACTGTTCCCAACATGGAAAATTAAGTCTTTGGCGTTTTCTTCACTTTTATGCTCCAAAAATGTCCGAATTGCTTCCTTTTCCAGATTTCACTCCCAAAGTACCTAAAATCACAAAAGGAACGATTTAGGGCAATATTTGATCAAATAAATTCAATTCCGGGCTTAATTGACCCCCTAAAAACGGATCATTTTTCGCCTCATCATATACCCTTACACTTGAGATTTGCTTGTCCTCAAGCAAATGCGCTTTTATTCTAATCAAAATACAAGTTAGGGGTCATTTAACACTAATATAAAAGTAATTACAACAAATAATCGTTCCACTAAAGACCAAAGACATGCACGGAGGTCATATACTAGCACCTCACAAATAGTGTTTAGATACTCACATCTCTCGGGTGTAATAAAGTATAAATTACAATATGGAAACGGAAAATATCTCTCACTACCTGTCATAGCAAAATAGATTACCATAGGCTTGGGAAAGGATCAAACCTCCACCACATGGCGTAAGCACCTAGGATAAATTATCAAAGAGGTCTTTTAAAGGGTTGTAACGTTAGATGAAGGGATATGAAATACGCGGTTTTGTTGGATATAGGCAGTCTTTACTGGTGGCGAGTTAGCAATCTTGGTTAATTACATGTACAATATGGCGTTGCTAAGCCAAGACTAGACTCGACCCAAGCTAATAAATGAAAAATAACAAAAACATAAAATAAACATAGAATGAAAAGGGATGGTAGTCCGTATGTTATTTCTCTTTTCTTTTTCTATTTTTTTTTTTGGATTTTTTTTTTTTTTACATACACTCTTACCCTACCATCCAAAATAATACATCATAGGGAATGAACATTCCCCTTACACTTGAATTTTTACATACTTTACAATAAACTAATCTAATGACTCGAATTAAGAAAATCAAAACACTTGGAGTACTTTTAAGATTAACGTACATATGGGGGTAATAATATGATGTTCTTCCCCATTACTCCATAAAATAAGTACTTTACCCATGAGTCCCAATCGTCCCAAAACAATATGTACAAGGATATGGCTCGACTTAGCAACCATGTAATCAATTAGATAGTTAACTTAGGGTTTAACAAATAACAATAATGCACTAAAAATGAGTGCATACACGGAAGGCTAAGGAAATTTGGGTGTACATTTAAGTGGGGTGTAACAAATTCTTCCTTTAAGTAAAATGCTTAAAGTTAGAAACGAAAAGATAGGCTCGGAGGGGTGTACTAGGGGTATCGTGTACAAAAAATGAGTACAACGCTAAGGGTGTGGGAAAAATTAATTGACTTAACTAGCCAAGTAATATGACTTAAACAGTCAAGTAATTATGAAATGGGTTAAACACAAGGGTGATCCTAATGCCTCTTATCATGTAGTAAATCCTACTACACGAATGTAGTCTCACTAGCGGTCTCAGGATGCATCACTAACGCAAGTTCTAGAATCTAAATGCTACCGGTACACTTATAAGCACTAATAATAAATGCTTTTCCTATCAAATCTAAAGGCGAACCTCACATATTTGGGTGAAAATTTTTTTCTGAATGATACGGTTATGTGCTAGTCATACAATCTCCTATCAATGAGACGCTTGCTATGGCTAAAGTTTCACTCCTAAATGTTGTAAAAAATTTTAAATTTGGCGCTAAAATTACACTAACAAGTATTTCTCATAGTTTTATTACACATCTACCATCAAATAAACAAACTCAAGCGAAAGTGTATTTGTAAGGTATCATCATTTTACTCTCCCCTTACACTTAGGATGAACATTGTCCCCAATGTTCAAGTAAAGAATGTAAAAGTGAAATAAGTAAAATGAATGAAATCAAATACTCCCCTGATTCGCTCGGTATGGATAATAAGGTGGCCAGGTTAGATCTTCCTCCAAGAAAATGAACAATCAAAGCTTCCCTTCCAGAAAAATAAATCATCTTCTTGTCATACATAACCTGTAAATCCTGAGAAAACAGACAAGGCAACCTCGCATAAAATCGGCGGCAATCTACATAAGTTACTAAATCCTAGAAAACAAAGTAAGATATAATGCTTGTGGAATGAAGTTTGCAGATTTCCTGGAGATTATAAAACTTAATAATTCAACAAAAACTTTAAGACTCCGTTAGAAAAACAAAACTGGTAAAATTTCCAGATTTTTTCACGTGACATCGTCAAGAGCAAGCTCATGACGCCGTCAGAAGTGACCTGCAGAAATTCTTGTGTTAAGTTTCCGGAAAATTTCTGGAAAAACTTGGTCCTACTTCCTGGAGAATCCTGCAAAACTTCATTATGACTCGATACAAGCATTTGACTCTATCAAATACGAATATACATGTTCACTTAATATTGTGGAGAATCATGATTGGTTTGTTTCTTAAAAACATATTTGGGGTTTCCCCTTACACTTATCTTTTTGCAAAAATACCTTTGGGTGAAGTTAAGACTAGGTCAAACAACAAAGTAAAGTATTTCCACTTTTTAGTTTTAGAAACATGATCTACCAACAATAAAAATAAAGCATGCATACGGAAGCAAATAATAAACAAACAAAATAAAATCACACAAAATCATGGGTTGCCTCCCAAGAAGCGCTTTTCTTTATTTACGAGTCTTGTATCTAGACTCAAGGTCATGGGTTACTACGTGATCTCATCCTCAAACGTTACATCTTCCTCACTAGTCATTTCATTATTATTTTCTTGATAATGTTTTACACGTTGTATGTTAACAGTAAATTCTCTACCTTCATCGTCTAATAACACAACGGCTCCAGTTCTAGAGGAGCTTTTCACCGTAAATGGTCCATACCATCTAGACTTGAGTTTTCCGAGAAATAATCTTAATCGAGAATTGTACAATAGGACTTTGTCCCCTTCTGAAAATTCCTTGGGTTTCTTAATTCTTTGATCATGCCCTCTTTTTTCCCTTTCTTTATATGTAATGGAAGACTCATAGGCTTCTAATCTAAGCTCATCAAGCTCGTGTAATTGTAAGAATCTATTGGTTCCGGCAATTGTATAATCTAAGTTACATGCCTTAAGCGCCCAATAAGCCTTATGTTCTAATTCTACTGGCAAGTGACATGCCTTACCATACACCATGCGAAACGGGGTCGTTCCAATAGGTGTCTTGTAGGCGGTTCGGAATGCCCTTAAGGCTTCGTCGAGTTTAAATGACCAGTCTTTTCTATTCTGACTAACCATTTTTTCAAGTATTCTTTTAATAGCGCTGTTTGTTTTTCAACCTGGCCGTTGGTTTGTGGATGATAGGCGGTGGAAAACCGATGGGACACTCCATACCTCTTCATGACCTTCTCCATTTGCGCATTGCAAAAGTGGGTCCCCCTATCACTGATGAGGGCTTTAGGAATCCTGAATCTAGCAAAAAGCTTTTTCAGAAAATGAATAACTACCCTGGCATCGTTGGTCCTAAGGGCTTGTGCCTCTACCCATTTCGAAACATAATCGATGGCAACTAAAATGTATTCGTCCCCCCTGAAGATGGAAAGGGTCCCATAAAGTCAATTCCCCAGACATCGAAGACCTCACATACTTGTATAAAATTCTGAGGCGCTTCATCCCTATGTGATATGTTCCCGGCCCGTTGACATGCATCGCATGCCTGTACTATTTCTTTGACATCACAGAAAACTGTGGGCCAATAGAATCCCGCGTCGAAAATTTTTCGGGCGGTGGTGCTTATCCCATGATGCCCTCCAGAGGGACCAGAGTGACATTCCCTCATAATCTTCACTGCCTCACTTTCCGAAACACAACGTCTTATTATTTGGTCAGGACACCTTCAGAATAAAAATGGTTCATCCCAGAAGTTGTATTTTAATTGAGAAAAGAACCTTTTTATTTCGTACTTAGTCAGGTGTTCTGGAACGAGTCTGCTTGCGAGATAGTTGGCAAAATCGGCGTACCAAGGCTCCGAATCAATCATTGACATGAGTTGTTCGTCAGGAAATGAATCCCTAATCTCGCACCTATCGTGCTCATCCAAGGGGTTTTCAAGACGAGATAGATGATCAGCGGCCAGATTTTCTGCCCCCCTCTTATCACGAATCTCAACATCGAATTCTTGTAACAACAAGATCCACCGAATTAGTCGTGGCTTAGCATCCTGCTTAGCAAAAAGATATCGAAGAGCCGAGTGATCAGTGAAAACGACTGTCTTTGAAAGGACAAGATATTGCCGGAATTTGTCAAATGCGAACACTACGGCTAACAATTCCTTTTCGGTGGTGGAGTAATTCTCTTGAGCGGGATTCATGGTTTTACTAGCGTAGTAAATAGGTTGGAATATCTTGTCACGCCATTGGCCCAATACAGCCCCGACAGCAAAATCGCTAGCGTCACACATAATTTCAAACGGTAGCTCCCAGTTAGGTGTAATCATGATCAGAGCTTGTGTGAGCTCCTTTTTTAAGAGATCGAATGCATCCTTGCATTCTTGGGAGAAATCGAATGAAGCATCCTTCATGAGCAATTGAGTCATTGGCCGAGCTATTTTGGAGAAGTCTTTGATGAATCTCCGATAAAATCTGGCGTGCCCCAAGAAGCTCCATATTGCTTTAACAGTCGTGGGGTATGGTAACTTAGATATAGCTTCAACTTTAGCTTGGTCCACCTCTATCCCATTCCCTGAGATCTTATGCCCTAACACAATCCCTTCTTTCACCATGAAATGATACTTTTCCCAGTTTAACACCAAGTTGGTTTCCTCACAGCGTTTAAGCATCTTTTCTAGATTAGCAAGACAGCGGGCGAAGGAGTCCCCGAAAACCGAAAAGTCATCCATGAACACTTCCATGCTGTCTTCCATAAGTTCATGAAAGATTGCGGTCATGCATCGTTGGAAAGTGGCGAGGGCATTACATAGCCCAAAAGGCATCCTTTTGTAGGCGAACGTTCCATAAGGGCAAGTAAACGTGGTCTTTTCTTGGTCCTCAGGTGCTATGGGAATTTGAAAATACCCTGAGAATCCATCCAAGAAGCAATAGTACTCGTGCCCAGATAATCTGTCTAACATTTGGTCAATGAATGGTAAGGGAAAGTGATCTTTTCTTGTGGCATCATTGAGCTTTCGATAGTCAATGCATACCCGCCATCCAGTGACAGTTCTCTGGGGTACCATCTCACCCGTGTCATTCTTAACTACAGTCATTCTGCCCTTCTTAGGTACAACCTGTACAGGACTGACCCATAGGCTATCCGAGATTGGGTAGATCAATCCTGCATCCAGAAGTTTGATGACTTCTTTCTTTACCACTTCCTTAATGTTGGGGTTCATCCGCCTCTGGGGTTGCACGGTAGGTATATAATCTTCTTCCATGAGAATCTTATGTGCGCAAAAAGTTGAGTCAATCCCCTTAATGTCGGCTACACTCCATGCGAGCACTCCCTTATATTTCTTTAGGACCTCTAAGAGTTTACCTTTTTGTTCATGTTCGAGGGAAGAGTTTATGATTACCGGCAGTTGGTTCTCTCCCTGAAGGAAGGCATACTCTAAATGGTTAGGAAGTTCCTTAAGATCTAACTCAGGAGGTTCGATAATAGAAGGCTTAAGCTTGTTTTCGGGCTTTCGGAGCTCGAGATGCTCCGCTACCTCTTGTCTAGGTTAGAAGGAGACTACACCAACATCCTCCATCTTTTCCACCTCTAGCAAAGGCAGAAAACTCTCGTCCCGTAACCAGCCTTCCTCGATTTGTTCATCAACACAGCTATCAATGACATCTGTGAGTTCATCGACCTCCCCAATGAAATAGAGCCGGTTAGCTGCCTCTAGAGAGAGATCCATAGAGTCCTTAATGTCGAAGGTTGTGCTATCGGTTCCCACTCGCAAGGTTAACTTGCCGTCATAAACATCAATGACTGCACGAGCGGTAGCAAGAAATGGTCTCCCTAAGATGATGGGTACCAAGTCATCCTCCTCCATATCTAGGATTACGAAGTCGACCGGGAATTTGAATTTCCCAACTTTGACTAGCACATTCTTGCATATCCCTACGGGGTACTTGACTGATCTATCAGCTAGTTGGATGTTTATACGGGTAGGCTTTAATCCAGAGTATCCTAATTTAAGGAACATAGAGTGAGGCATGAGATTGATACTCACCCCCAAATTGGCAAGAGCATTCTTTATTGATAGAGATCCTATGGAGCAAGGCAAGGTGAAGCGGCCTGGATTGTCTACCTTTTTTGGTAGCCCTCGATGGGTCACCACCGAACATTCTTCCCCCAGGGTCACAAGACCCTCAAGTTTCTTTCGGTTAGTGAGTAGTTTTTTAAAGTATGCACTATACTTCAGCATGTGATAGCAAGCATCAAGGAGGGGTATGGTGACTACTGAGTCTTTTAGATATGACAAGAATCTTTTATTATCATTCTCAGTTTTTTGGTTTTTTAATCGGGATGGGAATGGGATTCTCACAGGTTGGTTAGGTGGGGTTGATGGGGAAGGGGTTGTCAAGGGAGGTTGGTTAGGAGTCTTGCTGCCCACATCCTCCTCCTCCTCGCGAGGCTTGTTTGGATCGGGAGTGATGGGGGACGAGCTCGCGTAAGGGGGGTCCTTGGTTGTTGTTCCAGCTCGAGTGGTTATCGTGAGCATGGGGTCTTTTTGGCTTACTGATGGCATTTCAAGGTTATCGAGGGCTGAGTTAAGCTTGTTGAACCATTCTCCAATGTCGTTCTG
Organism: Artemisia argyi; assembly: GCA_030686995.1. NCBI lineage: Eukaryota > Viridiplantae > Streptophyta > Magnoliopsida > Asterales > Asteraceae > Artemisia > Artemisia argyi. The sequence goes on from CM060699.1 coordinate 91,208,623, forward strand.
CTGCTCGTCAACAAGTTCGTTACGACCTTTTAATTGTAAGCCTTTTTCTTGAGTGAAGTGACCAAGGTCATCTTCAAAAGTGCTCCTGATTTCGAATTCAGGACCTTCCTCTCCTTCTTTTCTTTTTACCAGATTCCCCCAGAGGGTGTAATTGTCATTTTGGTAAAAAGGCAAGAGGGAGGGATCAGCATAGATGTCACCTCCTGACAAACATGCATGTTCAGTTGTGGGTTCTCCTCCGCATTCCTCTACTTCATGCGGGCCCCCACAGTAGTCGCAGATCAAGTAAGGATTTGAAAGTTGTTTAGGTAACCGCGACCCAGCTAGGTGCTCCATTATTTTGTGAATTTTTCTTAACCGATCTGAAGTGATTTCAGAAATGCTAACAGTCGACTCAGGTTCATCCCAAGTGTCATCCTGGTCTTGAGCATATTCTTCAATCCTATCCCATCCTTCTTCGGCACTAAGATTGGCTAATCTCCCTTTTCTAGATTGGTTGATCCCGTTCCGATCATTAGAGGAGACACTGTCGTAGAAGATTTGGACCAAAAGTCAAAGTTCGATGCCATGATGGGGAACTTGTCTTATTAAATCCTTAAATCTAATCCACGATTTATGGAAAGGTTCATCCTTCCCTTTTCGGAAACGGAGGATCCTATCTCTAAACGATGAGTTTTTTCCAGGTGGAAAGAACTTCTTATAGAACTTGGATATGAGTTGCTCCCATGTGAAAATAGATTCAGAAGGGAGTTTATCATACCACTCTTGGGCTTTTTCATAGAGGGTGAAAGGAAAGAATCGTAACCGGGACGTGTCTCTAGTAGCCCCATCCGTATGGAGTGTGTCTACTATTTTCAAGAAGTCTTTAGTGTGTTGAATTGGGTCTTCCTCATCTAATCTACAAAACTTACACACACTTTGGAGAAGCCAAACATTGGTTGCATGCAAGACCTCATTGGTGTGTTCGTTTGGGTAGACAATGGCATTTGAGAAGCCACGAGGGTTTGGGGAGGAGTAGTCCTTAAGACGCTTAGGAGTAGGAGTTGCGGGGGTACTCATAATGTTGTTGGGTTGGGAGCTAGGGGTTGTAAGGTGATTTTCTGAATTTTCTTCAGAAAGGGGTGCATCAAAATCGATGGCAACGCTAGATGGTTCAGGAGTTGAGTGAGATCGTCTTAACCTACGCATTTCTCTTTCAGGTTCTGCATAAGGCAAGACAAGGTTTCTAGTGGAACTACGACTCCTAGTGATCCTAAGGTTAGAGAATTCGTCGGTTGCCATGATGGCGGATGGTAGAGAGGTACAAACAAAAACACAAAGAAATAAGATAGACTAAAGAGAACCTAAAAAAAATAAAAATAAAATCTTACTAGAAAGGAATCTAACAAGTAGACCTAATAAAAAGAGATTCTAACCTAGACAATAACTATTCCCCGGGCTGCGGCGCCAAAAACTTGATGTGTGGGATTTGCACCAGGCTTTACCTCTCAAGGGATCTTGAGAAGCTTACAACCCCCACCAGGCAGTGTACCTGATCGATGTAGTATAGTATAATGACAAGTACCGGGGGATTGATCGTTCAGCTAGGAATAGTGTCGCTAGGATTAGAAAACCTAAATACTAGATCTAAAGATGAGGGATGATTCTTTTTGTATTTTTATATTTTTAAGAAAGCAAATTAAAAATCTCGGGTTTGAAGGATTTGGGCGGAATTAGTCGCTAGTCAACTAACCCAATACTAAAGATGCAATCAAAATAAAATACTTAAAAATGAAAATAAACTATATTAAACTAAAGTTGTGAGCAATATGTGGGAAAAATGTGTTCACTTAGATTTCACTACTCCCTAGATATCTTTTACACGTTGATTACTTGTTATAGTTGCGTGGATGGCGGATTGTATTCCTTAATACCATTCATGGGGTGGCGTACTTACTTCCCCAATCCTATGAGTGCCTACTTCACTCCTATGTCGAGCCTGCAAGAAGCTCCTAACATGGGATCATTAGAATTTACTCATGCATTAAATACAACCAATAAAACCTAGTACACATTGGTTCACATTTCCTAAGACGTTCAAGCATGTTACCATTTGGAGATCTGCTAGTTTTCTTAAGCCTAACATTGAAATCATTCATCCAATACAACCATAAACAAGTAATCAACACATAATCAACATCTAGGTTTCATTAGATCTAAGCAAACACAAGATAAATCTAGCCTAGCATGTTGAAATCAAGACAAGCACAAGATATAGACAACCAACACATAGACATATTGATTGAATTAAGAGAATACTTATCTCAATAGCACATGTAAGGTTTCAAGGGTTGAAAACCCTTGAAAAGCTGTAAAATTCATACAAGGTTCGGCCCTAGGGTTTCTCCACACAAGTTCCTCTTTAATGAATGAAAATTAGAAAACTATATATATATTTTAGAGGCTGACGGCGTCAAGAACAAAGGTGTGATGCCGTCATCTCGCCGCCAAATAAATCCTCGGACTGCCTTGATCTACATCTGACGCCGTCATGTTGTCCACTTTTGCAGGCCGTCACACATTTAACTCTTGACTCTCTACTTGTGACGCCTTCATGTTTGTACTGGGTCGTCATGGTATTTACTCTTGACGCTGTCAAATGCTCCCTCTTGACACCGTCACACACTGTTCCCAGCATGGAAAATTAAGTCTTTGGCGTTTTCTTCACTTTTATGCTCCAAAAACGTCCGAATTGCTTTTTTTTCCAGATTTCACTCCCAAAGTACCTAAAATCACAAAAGGAACGATTTAGGGCAATATTTGATCAAATAAATTCAATTCCGGGCTTAAATGACCCCCTAAAAACGGATCATTTTTTGCCTCATCAAGTAAGTTTTTAATATTTTTTTAAACGTGTCGAGAACTTGTTTTGTCGTTTGGTGAATTTTGCAATATCGTAATCGTGACCATTTAATATAATAAAAAATTTTCAAATTTTCCTGTAAAAATGGTGATTAAAATAATGACAGAGATTAATATATAATTAAACGTTTTTAATTATACGGATTTTTGCGAGATTTTACAGTACCCACATGTCATTCTGAATTTCGTCCTGAAATTCAAATTTAACGTGATTACTTGAGTAAAGAATTTTTGAATAGAGGGTTATCGAGAGATTTTTATTCCTAAAATTAAGGAAACGTGATTCAGTTAGATTTACCTGTACTAGACAAGACAAAATAACTGATGTATTTAAGGGGTGTGAATATTGAAATAGTGGTCATGAATAGTGAAATAACGGCTAGTGCATAGTGTCCAACGGTTGGGAATAGTGCCCAACGGCTATATTCTAGCCTATAAATACCACTTCCAAATTTTCACTTCTTCCATCACCCATTTTCCTCTCATTTTCCATCTCAAAATGCCGCACCTCATCACCATCTTAGCGATTGTGTATGTCGTCCTTGCCGCTATCAACTTTGCGTATGTTCCGGATGAAGACTTTGGATTCTTGGTCGCGATCTTGATGTTTGTCGTACCCCTCACTATCCTAGCCATTACCGTAGACAAGATGTGGGGGTAAAAATCTTGAGCTAGGGTTGTTTTAAATTAAGTTCTTGTTGTGTTTCTATGTACTTGTAATGAATAAGAAATAAAACTCGTTTTGTTTTTATGTTTAGGAATTTGTCTCATTATTGTTTTTAATGGTTTGTTTATATTTATCTTTCAGCATAATTAGGGTGATTCATCCTGTGGTGGCTCTTGCTATTGTTTTGTTGGTGGGAGTCTTTGTTGCCATAGCGGACCAACCTATTGAACATTCCATGGTTTATATTGTAATAATTGTAACGGTAGCACTTCCGATCCTAATTATTTGTTTATGTATTAATTTTTACGGATTTTAATAAAATTTTCGCTATTTGGGTCTTCTATCAGTCTTTGTGAATTATTTGGGTTCTCTTACTTGTACTTTTGTTGGTTTCCTATCATAATGGTGATGAGATAAGATAGGTATTTATTGTGGTTTGTTCGATGTATTATTTATGAACAGTTCATTTTAGCTCTATATTTTGCTTTTGAATGAAGATTGTTATTTAAAAATTTGAAAATATCACTGTTCCCTTCATAACATAATTCTTCCTAAATTAGACATAGTTGATCAGGCTATGTATAATTGAGGACCAAATGATGCGATGTATGACTCAATCATATGTTTCTCTAAATTGTTTTAGATGGTGTTCAACGTGCTGTTTTTATAATATAACACGTAATTTCTTTTAAGAATAAAGTAGAAAGTTTTAGGGTTCATACTCTGAATCAGAAATTTATGGAGTAAATATAGTATATTGTCATTTAGTAAATGGGACAGAAATTTAAATTAACGTAGATTATCATTATTATGGAAATATTACAAGGTAGATTTTTCGTTACGGTAGAAAGATAGTTATTATACTTAAGTTACATCCATCGTAACTTAAAGTAAAATACAGGAAAGAGATACAACTTAGGAAATTCTTAAACTAGATTTTATTTATCTACAACAGGAATTTTTTTTCATCTGTTTAAATCTAGTTGCCATTCCCTCGATACTATCAAGGTCTTTAAAGATTCTTCATTCTCTTGTAAAAGTCTTGGCTTTCCAATTAACATTGTAGTTTGGACATCGGCTCTTGTAGTGCCCTTTTCCACCACATCCGTGGCATACTACTGTTGTTGGTTGTCCTTTCCTGTCCTGAGTCTTACAGCTAATTGCCTTGTGACCTGTTTTATGACATTTCATGCACTTAACCATGCAGATTCTTGTGTGATGCTTGTTGCATTTTTGACACAAGGGTTGGCTTCCACGATAACCACTTCCAGTAACAGGTGTGACGAGGCAATTTCTATTAGCTTTCTGATTGTATTCCAGCTGACGTTGATAGTTCATACGATCTTCTAGATGTTTACGATAGCGGTCTTAAGCATTGATGATGTTGCAGTAGATGGGGTTGATGGTTCCTATTTCGGGGAGTTTTTCCTTTTGATTATTTCCATTAGGTATAACCCCGTGCCTAATTCCTTGATTATGGTTGATGTAGGGTTGATCATTCCTTCTTGAATTTTTAAGTGAGGTGGCCTATACTTCATGAAACTTGCAGGGTGGTGCGTACCAAGTATACCCGTCTCTCTTCTCGGATAAACTACGGTAGTCCCTTCTAGTACCACTAACACTATGTCATTTACTAATTTCTTGATAGCTCCTGGAGTCATGGTGATTTCTGATGATGATGAAGAATATGCATTGTTCATGTTGTCCATTTTCTGAAATCATTAATGAAATTCAACATTAGAATCCATATAATATCAGAATAATTCAAATAATGAAGTTAATTATTTCATTGATGATAGACTGAATTGACTCCCTACTGTAATCAAATTTCAAGATATGTTTGTGTTGTATCATATATAAATGATCAACTCTTGATATGGGATTATTAAGGAACAAACCGACTTGTCTACTAAAGCTGAAATTTAATAATCTTTTCTTCATTCTTTAAATTCCCTTTCAAAAATTGATTTTTAGACAATTCTTGAGATTTTGGGTTAATTATGGTATGTTTAAGAAATCTTAACAATTGTAAGAAATCTTACAGTAGATTTGAATAACATTACAGATGTAAACAAAATATTAATAACTTGACTGATTGTTTTTGCAAGATAAACGATACAAGATCTTTTATTAATACTCCTTTGATCTGCGTAGAATCATTTGGTTATCAAAGAAAATAACAAATGATGAGATTTTTGCATGAAGATATGAGGATTCATTACATGCATGATTGATATGAAAGGAAAGATCGATTCATAATAGAAAGGAGGTTATTATACATTATGATTTGATTACAAGTTCTGAAGTTTCAGATTTATTGAACATTACATGAAATACTAACCAAAATTATTTGGTTTAGTTGGTACAACAAGGATACTTGTAAACTTAAGATTATTTACGCCTCTGACGTAAATATCTAATTTCTTTCTCAAGTTCAAGTTGTGTAGCTTCCATGTTTGAGAAACGTTCTTGACACATGTTCATTTGATTTGCCAACATAGTCTCTAATGCGGAAATCTTTTGACCCTGGTTTCTGGCTGCATCTCTGGCCATCCATAGGGTTCTTTCAATATCTTCAACTCTTCCATGTGTATGACCTTGTTCTCTTCTTACACAATGGACCCTGGAGTCCAAGCTTCCAAGCTCCTGGTTGGTGTTGTCCTTTATCTCATTAATCTTTATTCCTAACTCACACATTGTTCGTCTCTCAGCATCCGCCCTTTTGAACAATGCGTCAAGGTTACGGTCGTATCATTAAAATTGAGTTGGTCGTAACCCTTTTAGCTGTTCAGTGTGAGCATCCAATATGCTGGCTTGTCGATAAATAAGATTCCATATTGTATCAGGAGTGCTTATATTGTAGTCGGGTGAGTTAGGTGTGGATAAATTATTTGGAAAATCTGGTATTGAGGAATCTGAAGTATAAGGTAACGGAGAATTTGGCTCAACATTCTTCCACGGCATTCCTTGGCTTGAACTTTGTCCAACTTCGAATGTTGCCTTGCCACCAATCAAATCTTCATATGATTCGGTAGCTCTCCTGAGTTTTTGACGTAAAGGTGAACGAATAGGTGACGATGGAGGTGATCTCTGAGTGAGTTCTATATCAGGCTGGGGTTGTGATATTTGTACGTAAGGATCTTCAGTATTTGGAGAATTTTGATTGATAGGTGAGGTATTAGTATTATGGAGAGTAGTTTTGATATTCACGGGAGTTTCTGAAGACATGTTACTGTAGTAACCAAGAATAATATTTTATGAGGATTTTGTATGTTAAAGATGTAACAGTATAGATGAAATAATTATTGTGTATGAGTAATTTCTAAACATGTAGGATAATCTCAACAGATAAGGTATTGAGCACGGCAGTCTGCAGACACGGAGGGCATAAAATAGTATGGTGTAAAATCATTTATTTTGAAAGTGTAGTTATAGTTTAATGTTTGAAAACATTTAATTCTCTATAACTCTGGCTCTGATTCCAATCTGTAACACCCCCAAATTTAACTTTTTAGCAGCGGAAAAGTAATTTGGGTGTTACGGGGAGGATCGAAGTTATAATCTCATAAAACGGCTTAAAAGAAGCGTTTTGAAAGTTATTTGTCATTCAAATAATATTTTTGATAAAAGATGAACCATTTGATTTAGAATCTTATTAAAAGATATAAAGACTTGAAAGAATGACATATTTGATTTTTACACCATTTTAATTTATAAGAGTAATAAATGTCCGCTCCGTGTCTTGTCCTGCTCCGTTAAAAACAAGTATTGGAAATGGGGCTATGACTCACCTTGATTGATTTTGGGATGGTGAAAAGTAAAGTAGGATGAGATTACGAGAATGATTATGGAAACGTCTTTGATACGGAACCTGATAAATAAATTTATCTGAGAATCTAACCAAATACTATTTGATAAACGAATAACGATAAATCGTTAAGATGAAAAGATGATATGCGAATGGAATTATTATGTTTATAATAATATGATGAGATGTGCTATTATTTCTAAAGTTTTTCCTTTTTAACCATGATGAAAATAATACGTAATGATAATTAGTTAAAAAGTCGTTATATATATTATTAACGTAAAAATAAGTAATATATAAATAAAATGTAATAAAAATGCATATGACGTGATGGGTGACGTAAAAATAGAAAATAAAATAAGAATGTTAAATATAATATGTTGGTCATTGTCCTTTTTCCAGTTTTTACACTTTTTATACTAACGGCGTTAGCATCACACCGTTAGTCCTTTTTATATATAATTTATAATTATAGTCCACTACATGTCCAATATTACAATCTAAGCTTGGAAATTAATAATATGTCATTTTATAACCTATAGTTTCTGGTTTTACTGTTCCAGTCCTCTATTTTCACAGTTTGGCAGTTTTAGTCCCTGAAGGTGTCATCGCGTTACATTTTTAGTCCAAATGTACAAAAATTATAAGAAAAATTTTATAAAAATTTCCGAAGCTTATTTAATTAATAAAAAGCTTATTTTAACAGCTTATTTGCTAAAAATATTATTTTTCATGAAATTGGGCCTTAACGAACCAAAACAAAGGCCCGTTAAGAAATTTAGAGGCAAGGGCATGGAAATTGTTTTGGGCCTGGACTTGGGCTATTTTTATGATTCTAAAAATTTTTCATATGGGCCCAGTGGGTTTATGGATCGTTAATTCTTATTGGGCTCCATTTAAGCCCAAACGAGTTTAGTTATATTTACAAAGAAAAATAAAGTTTGAAATCTTGTAATTGTCGATCACTTTGTGTAAATTTGAGTGTCGAGACGTGAGTATTTTTACAAGTTTTATATACGAAATTGGTTGCTAGTTAGATGGTCTAATAGATCGTGTAAAAATATGGTAGGCTTGTTACGTGATTTTTAAAGATATACAAGGATTTTGTGGCTTGCATGGGACGTTTTAATTTATACAAAGAGTTAGAAATATTTTTAGTTAAAGTTTTTACACCCGATTGAAACAAGGTTTAAAATAAGGTCATATGATGCTTGTAACGTAAAAATAAATGTGAAAAAATGTGTGTCGTGACTCCTAGGCCTTCCAAGATAGAGGCTAGCCACGTTTGTGTTGCTACAAGTTTATACGTACGTAAATATATACACGAAACTATATACCTTCGACATAACCTTATACGTGATGCATGGAACCTAATTAACGAGTGATATGAATTGAAAGGAGCTAGAAACAACTTACTACACCTCTAGGGTGGTAGACAAACGAGTATGGACGAAGGAAACACAAGAACTAGGTACTTACGATTTTTACCCAAGTAATAAACGTATGAAACAAACCCGATTCTTCTTCCTTGCTTCCAAACTTGTGTATAATTGTTCCTGGACTCTTAGAAGTGAGTTTAAGGAGGAAATGAGGTTTGTTTCGTGTATGATGAATGAGAGAATTGAGTGAACGAACAAGAAGTATATATTGTAACTTTTCATAACACGTATGGTTCAAAATCTTCCAAGGAAACCAATTACACTATTCTTGTCAGTGAAGATAGACTTCTTGGTTGATTTTTAACATATTATATTCATTTGAGAGAGCTAGAAACATGGAGGATGTCTTTGTGATTCATGTAGATGTCAACCACGTATATATTTTGTACACAATTTGATTTAATCGTGTACCACATGAATATAGCTGATCATTAATGACATTTAAACATGAAATCATCTTAGAAATATTATTTGGAACTCATAGAAACAAACTAGAGTTGAAACGGTTAAGAAATGAATTTATTCTATATCGATTGGTTGGAATTTTTGTCAACCACTTTGCCTCCTAAAAACATATCAAAACTCGACCTATGGACTTGAGCTTTGTCATGCTAATAGTCGGCAAGGTGAGGAATGAGATGGTGCAAAACTATATATAAGTCGTGTATAAAAATCGAGAGAACGAGAGTCGTTTTGTAGGGTGTCTAGTCAATCAAATGGAATATTATAACTTGGAGTTAGGCTTTTGTATTTGGGCCGATGAATAGTGTTCGAGGTATTGGGCTGAGCTGATATTAAGGGCCCGTTTGGTAGTAATTTGTTATTAATTAGGATTAGTAAGTTTTTAATATTTTGTTAAACGTGTCGAGAACTTGTTTTGTCGTTTGGTGAATTTTGCAATATCGTAATCGTGACCATTTAATATAATTAGAAAATTTCAAATTTTCCTGTAAAAATGGTGATTAAAATAATGAAAGAGATTAATATATAATTAAACGTTTTTAATTATATGGATTTTTGCGAGATTTTACAAAAACCAAGTGCAATTATTGTTTCTAAGGTATCCTCATTTACCCCCCCCCCCCCCCCCCCCCCCTTACACTTAAGTTAAACATTGTCCCCAATGTTCTTAAAAAGTAATAAAGTAAAGATAGACGAAAATGAATGAAACAAATACTCCCCTGATTAGCTCGGTTTGGATGATATGGTAACAAGGTTAGATCTTCCTCCAAGAAAATGAGCATGCAAAGCTTCACTCCTAAAATGTAATTTTCTTCTTGTCCAATGTAACCTGTTTAACACTAAGAAAAGCAACACGAAACCTCGCGTAAAATCGGCGGTAAAATCTATATAATAGTAAATCTTAGAAAGCAAGTAAAGATATAATGCTTGTAGAATGAATATTTGCCTGGAGTTTACAAATTATAGATTTTACAAAACTTTACAATTCCAGCCGAAAAAACGAAACCTGGAAAATTTTGCATAAAATAACATCTAACGTCGTCAGGCTATAACTCCTGACTCCGTCAGAATTGACCTGACAGAATTTTTTATATTTTGTTTCCGGAAAATTTCTAAAAAACCTATGTTTTAATTCCTGGAATCATGCAAAAATATCTATTGTGACTCGATACAAGCATTTGACTCAAACAAATACTAATATGTATATTCATATCTCATTATTATCGTTCATGTTCACTTCGTTCTTTCAAAAAAATATAAGCTTCCCTTACACTTATCTTTTGTAAAATACCTTTATATATGATCAAGTCGAAGTTAAAAACAAAATAAAACATTTTTACAAGTTACTATGAGACATGAATAATAAATAATGAGAATGAAAAAATACATACGAAAACAAATAAAAGCAAATAAACAAACACACAAACAAAATAAAAAACTTGGGTTGCCTCCCAAGAAGCGTTTTTCTTTATTTACGAGTCTTGTAGCTAGACTCAAAGTCACACCCTACCGCGTATCACTTATGCTCACATACCCAAGTGTGAGCCATCTATTAGTTGCTTCGTCTCTCTTATACTCATCATTAAGCTCAGACATCTACTATAGTATTTCTTATACTTTTCATGGGAATATTTTAGTCCTTTCTTTTTGTCATTCTCGCTCAACAACTCGATAGGGGGAATTCTATTGCATGCCTCAATTGAATGATTCTTAAACCTAGGGTGCGAGTGTGGCATTTGGTAAACAAAATCTTCTTCTCCATCCGAAAAGGTAATCAACCCATCCATAAGTTTTTCATCAAGATTGGTTAACCGTTTAAAGGGTTCTCCAAATATGATTTGAGTCAATTTATCATCAATGAATTCCCCTAAATTCTCCATAACCATAAAAGCAACCAAATACACAAAACTTCCTACAAACACGTGCAATGGCTCAATCCTAGCAATAATATTATTCCCTTGTTATTCTAACTCATTCACCATGATTTTATTATAGTTGGCACATGAAATTATGTTCATAGGTAAGGATGAGTTAAGGTAGGCATCAAAGCTCCTATATCCTATCTTACATGGGAATTGCATGTTAAAGAGGCTGCTTTTTTTCAATTCTTGTCCTAGGATCAACATACTTAAGATGATTCATCTCCTCTTTCATCCTATCCTCATTAATTACATCACCATCATCTAGGTCTTCATCAGAGTCCGAATAGTAAAAATGGCTAGTTCTACGGTCGTTGTCATGGTCAGATTCCTCCATCTCAGAATTATTGCCAAAGTGATGGTTAGGTGAGAGGTTAGGCGGGTTCTCATTTTCCACTACAGGTATCGGAACGGGTAGTTGAAAAATTCTTCGATGAAAAACACGAATAATAGGAATCAAACGATTAATGCTATTGTTATCCATCGAGAAGGTTTACAAACAAAGGAAACAAAGAAGAAAGATAGACTAAAGGAAATCTAACAAAAAGAAAATAAAAATCTCACTAGAAAGGAATCTAATGAGTAGACATAATAAAAATAAACTTTAACCTAAACAATAACTATTCCCCGGCAACGGCGCCAAAAACTTGATGCGTAGTTTTGCAAACTTGGAAAAGGTTTTACTTCTCAAGGGATCTTGAGAAACTTGCAATCCCCACCAGGAAGTGTACCTGATCAATGTAGTATAGTGAGTGGCAAGTACCGAGGGATTGATCGTTCTCTAGGGGAATAGTGTCGTTAGGATTAAAAACTACTAAAACTAGATCTATAAGTGAGGGATGATTTTTTTTTTTTTTTTTTTTTTTTTTTTTTTTTTTTTGTATTTTTATAAAAGCAAGTAAAACTCTCAGTTTTTGGAAGAGTGGGAGGAATTAGTTGCTAATCAACTAACCCAAAATTACTACGAATGTAAAATAAAATAAAATAACAAGAAAAAGTAAATTGGTGAGCTTCTTATAATGGGAAAAACTGTATTTACTTAGATTTCACTACTCCCTAGTTACCTCTTACTTATTAATTGATTTGTTATAGTTGTTTGGATGAAGGGTTGTATTCCTTAATACCAGTCAAGGGGCTGTGTACGTCTTTTCCCAATCTATAAGCTTCTATCTCTTCCTATCCAGGCCTCGTAAACAGTTACTTATGCATTAAATACAACCAATAACATCATAGTACATATCTGATTACGTTTTTTAAGCCGTTCAAGCCTATTACCATGTAGGAGTATGGCCAGTTTTCTTAAGCCTAACGCGAAAATCAATCAACCAAATCAACTAATAGCAAACCAACAACCAATAATCAACAACTAGGTTTCATTAGATCTAAGTAAACACAAAGAGAATTAAGCTAACATGTTAAAAGAAAGACAAGATAAATAATTAATCAAACAACACATAGATATATTGAATGAATAAAAAGAAAACTTATCTTCAATTAAACATGAAGGAAAAGAGGGCTTGGAAACCCTAAAGTTACAGTAAATTTCGTCTAGGGTTTTCTCTCTCAAAAGTCACACACTTAATGAATGAAAAAATCAAAACTATATATACATTTACAGGGGTGACGGTGTCAGGTTTTAGATCCTGATGCTATCAAGTCATCGTCACTAGGGTTTCGTGACGCGAAATAAACCTTTCTTGACGTCGTCACTTGATACAATCTTCTGGGCCGTCTCTCTTTGTGAACATACGTGACGTCCTACTCTTGGTATAACGTAACACCGTCACGTGTTAATCTCCAAATTCCTTTCTGGCGCGTCAATTGTAAATGATCATCCTCCTCTTGATTCATCATCTGACAGCGTCACTTAATGACTCTTGACGCCGTCAGGTACTATTTTCATCATGGTTTCTTGACTTTGTCTTTTTCTTCACTTTTGACTCCAAAAACGTCCAAAAAGCACCATTTTTCAGAATTCTCGTCCAAAGTACCTAAAATGACAAAAGTAATGATTTGAGGTAGTATTTAATTATAAAAACACGATTTAGGGCTTAAACAACCCCCTAAAAGCATAACAAATATTTCTTTATCAACAACATACACACACAAATATCTCCACAACAATGTCTCGCTAAGACTTCTCCCAGCAATTCCCAAGTCACTGTGACTTCTCCCAACAATTCCCAAGTCACTATGACTTCTCTCAACAATTCCCAAGTGAACACGACTTCTCCCAGCAATTCCCAAGCTCCAACATGATTCAAAATGAACCGGTGAACACTCCACCAGAAGACATCTTTCCGGTATTCACTCCGGAAAGTGAACTGGTACCCAATCCACCGGTTGTCCAACAACAACCCGATCAACCGGCAAATAATCCACCGGCAAGATTTGGGTTGGCTGATGAAGAACTCCTGGAGCAAGATTTGCAAGTCTTGAGAGAGGTTGGAGAAGCCAAAGAACATGAGGCAGCTGCTCATAGGGCTCGGGAAGATGCTCGTACGGAGCGGGAAAACAGAGAAGTACATTACCACTGGGCCATGGGGTTAGGCCCTATTCGATAAGAGTCTTCGACTTCAAGTGACGAGGGCTATGTCTTAGATGATTCATTTTTTTAATTCGTAGTTTCGTTTAGATGTTTAATGTATTTTCATTTCATCATACTTTTTATGTTTAATGTAATTCGTGTTTAATGTAGTTCGTGTTTTAAGTTTAGTGTTGAATGTAATTCGTGTTTAAGTATAATAGTTAATGTAATTTGTGTTTTATAAATGTTTATGTTAGTTATTAAATGAAATATTAGTTTAATTTAGGGTTGAATTTGAAAATATTTGAGTTAAAGTTGAGTTAAGGTGAGTTATTGTAACATGTGTTTTTTGGTGAGTTAAGGTGAAAAAGGTTAAAGCTGATGTGGCACTGACGTGGCGCTGAGTTATAAGATAACTCACAGGCATCATACCTTGTGTTGTAAGGGATTAATCTCAATCTCTCATCTTTATTTGATCTAATAGATTAAATTAATCACAACAATTTAAAAAACTCACTTTTATCATTTTTTTTAAATATTAGTATCCTTCAAAGCATTAAATGTTAAGCGAAAAAATATATACCGTTACGACGAGTATTTAATTATCTTTCTATAGATAGGCACTTCAATATACTTTCGACAAAATTATTTTTTCGTGTTTTCACAATTTTTTATGTATTTTTCTCGTTACCGAAATTTGCATGTAAAAATCATATGTGATTTAAAACTAACATCACATGTGATATTATATATCATATATGATTTAACACTAATATCATATGTGACATATCATATGTTATTTAACACTAATATCACATGTGATTTTTTCATACAAATTTCAATAATGAAAAACGAGAAAAAAATGTGAAAAGAACGATTTTTTTTTCGAATTTATATCAAAGTGCCCGTCTACAGAAAGATAATTAAATGCTCGTCACGGTGGTGTAATTATTTTCGCTTAACGATTAACGATTTCAGAGATATTTAAATTATAAAAAATAGATGAATTATTAAAATGCTTTTAATCCAACCATTGATTTCATTTTAAATGTATGGTAGGGATGAGTCCTTTGTTATGTAAAATAAGTTTAGTATGCACAATAACTCTCCTGTTTATTTTTTCTTTTCTTTTTTTCTAAGGTAAGAATTACAGCGCGCTCATTCAACGCATTTTCATTTGTTCTTTACTCTTTTACACTGTTTCTTAATAGGGTAAATTGCAAAAATGGTCCTTAACGTTCCACAAATTAGCAAAAACGGGACCGAGACAAAAAGTAGCGCAAAAAAGACACCCACATTCCACATTTTCGCAAAATCGCCACAGAGAGGCCTTTTTGGCTAACTTCCGTTAGTTTTCCCATCAGTCAAGGGTATAATCGTCATTTCACTCGCTTCCCGCCTTTGACTATCCCAACTTTATTTCAATGACAAAATTTGCAAAGTTATAAAACTTAATTTTGGAGGCACACTTGGCATCCGAAGCGATTAATCTTTCCCTCTTTTTTTGTGTAACTCGGCAACCCAAGCGATTGCATAGGACTATAAAGTTCATGTTTATCTCGCTTATTCAACCATAACACACACAATCCCAACGATCCAAACAACCGACGATGGCAAACAATGGAAAAGGGAAGAGTATCTACATTGGTACCGAGGAAGAGGAATTTGATAAAGTTTTAAGAACCTATTATCTAAACGATTTACTTCTTGATGCATATGGCGGAGAACCAATTGATGAGTATGGTTCTTATAGGAAGATACCTAAGGAGTTAAGAACAAAGATTTTGGCCTATCTGAGGAAACAAGATGGCTACTATGAAGCGCTTTTGAGTGATGAGGAGGAGGAGGTGAAGAAAGATCATGTGGATACCGTTTTACCAAAGTTTGATGATTTGGGAGAGAGGATTTCCCATCTTGAAGTTGCGTTTAAGTATCTGAAGGATATGAAGGACAAGAGAGAACAAAAATTGAAGAAAAAGAAGAAAAGGGTTGATGCGGAGAGCAGTGGTTCAAACTACTAAACAAGTGTTTGTTTAGATACGTGTTTAAAAATTTTAATGGATGTAAACTCCTATGATCAATGAAACTTCTAACGTTTATGTTACTGATATGTCTATATTGATAAATGAAAGTTTTAATGTTTATGTTACTCATATGTTAGCTAGGTGATGTTTGCAGCTTATGCACAAAATGTTAGCTAGGTGATGTTTGCCATGAAAGTCAAACGGGTGAACGTCTAAAAAAGTGTTTGGTTTTGTTTGGTAATTAATGGGTGAAAACACATGATTCCAATTCAACATGTGCAGTTTGACTTTTGAAAGTCTAAGTGCACTGGGTGCAAACATAATGTTCTTGTAGTATGTTTTTTGATAAGTCTTGAATGCAAGTTTGACTTTTGAAAGTCCAACTGCAGTGGGTGCAAGCCATGGTTGATGCAAACAAACATAGAATACATCAGAAACATAAACATTTTTGCAAGTTTGACTTTTGAAAGTCCAACTGCAATGGGTTCAAACATATTGTTCTAAACACAATCAAGTTAAACAAAGATTACAAATATAGAATCCAACAGACAATAACGTTAAACATATTGTTCAAAGATCGGTGGGTAACACATGAAGAACTTGGAAGTGCATGCTCATCATTTGACTTCATCTTTTAAGTTGGCCTGTCAACCTGAGGTTTGTAATTGGGTGGTACTATGACTGTTGTAGACTCAATTCTTGGCCAGTATCTGCGGCCAGAACACCCATTGATCTTGAATGAGTACATACGCTCCCATGTTTCTAGGCTGTAAGCAGCATGAACCCACTCTTCAGGTACAACAACTCCTTTTCCATCCTCATTCATATAGTTTATTGCAGCCACAACATGTTTACATGGTATTCCAGTCAGCTCCAACATCCTACAACCACACTCCTTCCTATCCATGTTAGCAACACAATGATCCTCGTTAGGCACAGATACTTTATATAACGAAGCTGCAATCCATTCAACAACACAATCAGCAGCTTCTTTTTTGTTTGCATCAACCATGGCTTGCACAGTAGGAGTAAGTTGTCCAACACTCATTTCTATTATTTGTTGAACTACCACAATCCTCTTCACCAAGTACTCCCTGATATATTCAAGACAAACGATGATGGATTTATCTCTGACATCATTTAGCTGGCTACAGAACACCTCACATATGTTGTTTAAGAGTAGTCCACATAGGGCTTTGCCTATTAAACAAATCACACATTATATATTAATATATGATCAATTATCAGTATGCTTTTGTCTAGTGCCACTCAATGAATTACCTGAAAAATGTGATCGGCTCTATTGTTCAGCTGGAATCTTCAGCAACCAATCATAAGCTGCAGCATTGTTATTCTTCAGATGATCCATCTCTTTGTTGAATTCAACAACAGTTGTGGCTCTTGCAGCCTTCCAAAGCATGTCCTTGTAAACACCTCCTTTCAAATGTGACTTCATTTCCTCATGAATATGCTTAACACAAAACCTGTGTGCAGCATTTGGAAACACACTAGCAACAGCTTGTATCAATCTCTGTGAACAGGTAAGGTTATGGATGGTGTTAAAACTTTACATGTTCTCATTGTGCATAAAACACATGATTAATTATACAATAGAAATGTGCACCTTTTGCCTATTAGAAATGAAAGTGAACTTGCAGTCGGTTTCTATCCCAAGATCCTCTCCTAGTAGTTTCGAAAACCAACACCAAGTTGCCTTATTTAGTGCATCAATTACAGCATATGCTACTGGATAAATCCCATTGTTTGCATCAATCCCAACTGCTGTTAGTAATTGACCTGGAAAAGGACCTGACATGAAGAATCCATCTAATCCTAATAATTCTCTGCCATAAGCTTTGAAACCTTGTTTCATAGCTCCCAAACACACATACACCCTTTTAAAAGTTCTTGTTGAACTCGCTGGATTTGGTTCTATCTATATATCAATCCTAACAGTAGTGCCTGGATTTTGATTAACCAACTCTTGGGCATACTCTCTAAGCAGTGCATAATGTTTGGTAAAAACATGTATACCTGAGTGAATTTCACAGGCTTTATGGCATAGCAAATCAGACTTACTTACGGGAACATCTTCAATTACCTGATCATCGTTATCAAACACTTCATCATCATTTCGATTATAGTCCAAATCCTCTTAATCACTCCCGCCACTCTGTTCTTCTGTTTCATTATCTACCTCTACTACTTTCACATTTCTCATCTGACCACCAACAATTGTAAGTCCATAACATTAACAACAAATACACCTTTTAACAAATAAATTAAAAAAATAAAAAATAATAATAAATAAATAAATAATAAAAAAACTCACAAAACAGGAGGGAAATTAAAGAGGAAACTGCACTGTGTCTTACCGTATCGTTCAAAGGCACGGACGATCGATGTAATCTAACCGGAACTATACGGATCTATACGTATCGTTCAAAGGCAGTGAATAGGAAAATGCACTGGTAAAGATTTGGCGGCAACAATTAAGGTTGTATCTAAAGTTAAAAGGGTATATTTGTCATTTCATGTGATTATACCCTTGACTGACGGGAAAACTAACGGAAGTTAGCCAAAAAGACCTCTCGGTGGCGATTTTGCGAAAATGTGGAACGTGGTGTCTTTTTTGCGCTACTTTTTGTCTCAGTCCCGTTTTTGCTAATTTGTGGAACGTTAAGGACCATTTTTGCAATTTACCCTTCTTAATATTCTGTTACTCTCAAATACAAGAAAACATGTTCACTATTCAGTTTTATGGAGTAGAAAGCTATAGAGTAAAAGGCTTTGATTAATTATTTGAAAAGTGCATGGCTTTATTTTATTTTAATTTACTTTTCCACTTTTGTGGTGTTTTGAGATAAATGTAGATATCATGGTACACATAAGACTTTCACCTTCATATATCATTTAACTTTTGAATCATATAAAGATAAAGCATCCGGGAAAACCAAGAAAGAGATCAAACCTTCCATTAAAGACCTTGAGCGACAACATTAAGATCCATTTAACTGGCACATGTTTGAACATGAACTTTGGATAATGGATCATTAGAGCATCTACTATGGTAGCTTCTGAAAAAGTTTAAAAAAAATTGAAGAGATCTATTATTTTGTTAACCATAGTGGAAATGTGTTTTACGTGTACATGGAATGAAAAAGTTTAACATCTTGAACCTCTTTTAAATTTAATGCATTGGTGTTTAATGAAATTTTTATAAAGCTTTAAAAAATGTATACATGGTAGAAAAGAATTTATAACAGCAAAAAGATTTATGTATTACTAATGTAGGATGACTTGTCACTATTATAAACCTTTAGAGGATCAACTATTGTGTTTCAAGAATAGGTCTAATTATTTATGAAGATGTCCAAGATTTTGTGTACAATAGTGAGGAATCATTTAATGTTTAGGTGGCATGAAAAGGTCTATGATTTTGGAGAGGTCCAAGAAATGTTTATTATCATTTATGTTGGAACAATTTATAAATTTTAAAAGTTTTAACCATAGTAAGAATAGGTTCATAATATGAAAAGATTTAAAAATTAATAACAATGTAAAAGGTATCAATTTTATAAACCTTTTAAAAAAATCCATCATAATGGATGACCTTATAAAAGTTTATCATAAATTTATAATAGATGCCCTTAGAGCATTAGGTGTTGTCAACAAGCTTCACCTCTTCATTCGGGCCCCATGTGTGCCACATCACCCAACACCTCTTCACAACTAACCCTCTCCTCACCAAGCAACAAACCTCAACTTCTTCGTTAGGGCCCCACTACTTACACCTTTATTTTTTTATTCATTTCATTAAATAAATAATCAAACCTTTCTTAAATTTCATCTTCTTGTTCATTCATTCATTTTCTTCATCATTTCCACTCCAAAATTTTATAAAAATCTGTACATATAATTAAACCTCAATTCATAAAAATCTTATAACAATCTATAAGAAAAAGAACCCATTAATGGAACTCTCATCATCATCTTCATCATGTTCCACCGGATCCACTTCGCCTCACTAATATGAACCCGGCCCATTTCAAGTTTTTCAATACCCATCTCCATAATCGCTTCATCTTCATTACCCAACGTTCACAAAAAAGAAAATAATAAAAAATCAAAAAGCTGCCAAAAGATACTTAAACCAAGCTCGTCGTGCAGACGAGGTGGTGTCCAACGGCGAGGAACGGCAAGGGTGTTCTAGTGTAGCGGCGAGGAACGGCTCGCTGTTGAGCCTCCACGTAAGAACGGCGAGGGTGTTCGACAAGGCTACACCGAGTGCTCTTAGTATTAGTTCTATCAATTCGTTGTTGAGTAGTTATCAGCAATGAATATTGCAAGTGTATATATGATTGGGGAAAATTGTTACCGTAAATGTAGCATAAAAGATAAAACTAGCCTCTGACCATATAGTAATTAACCAGTTATAATCTCATGCGTATAAGAAATTTTTTTAACACTTTTTAGTAAACTAACACATGATTAACCATTAAAAGTTCAAAGTTTAAAACCATTGTCCAATGCTTGGCACACGGTACATCAAATTTCGTTGTAAGCCTAAGACCCTAAGTTATGCAAAGTATATCTTATAAGATATAGAATGAATACTCCATGGATTTCTGCCATGTGATTTGATAAAGCGAAATAAGACGAAGAAGCTAAGTGAACGAGTCACTCATAACTATCTAGTGAAAAAGACACGTTAAAGGAGAAGTTGAACGAAGAGGGTCTTTGTGTACGCTTATTTGAGAACGTTATGTGCTCACTGAATTTTTAACACACTCATAAGCCTATTTTTTTTTTGGGCATATAAGCATATATACTTAAGCTCATGGACTTTATAAACACATTAGCTCAAGGGGATAAGCTCATAACTTCATAAGCCTAAACAAATGAGGTTATAAGCTTATCAAAATCTCATTAAGCTCAACGCCTACCAAATTAGCTTAGACAAACCATGTATTTGATTTAGGGGAAGATCAAATAGGGCTCATTGATAGATGGAACTGAGTCACCCGTCTTATACATGCAAATGTATTGAATTTATCCTATACATCATAAACGTGTTGAGTTTTATTGGTTTTGTCATAATCAATTTTAAGGAAAAGCCATGGAGTGCTTAGTTTCATACTTGCTACTATGTCCAACTTAGACTAGAGGTAATAGTTGGTGGTCTATCACCTGGTGGTGACGCATCAAACCCACCCATTATAGCAAACCCCTCCCCCTCCTTCCGCGTGGTCCCTTCTTTTTTGCCATGGTTTGGTGGCGTAAACCACCAAACCGTTTTCACTTTTTATGTGGGGTATATTATGGGTTATATTTGTATGAAGTGTGTTATTTTTATGTGTTTGATATGGGATTCACCACTACACTTATTTAGTGATGGGTTTGGTAGTGTGTTGAATAATGATGTGACGCTGATCTAGAAGTGGTAAGTTTGGTGACTACCTCTAGTCTTAGTGTATTATGTTACGCATAAAGTGAATCTAGTTATGTGATACAAACATCCCTATCATGGAGAAAGAAAACTATGTGCAAAGAATAAATATTGCATATAGTTGATCGTAATGCTTTAAGTGTTTCAAGATTGGATGTGAGATCCTGAAAGATAATGGAATCTTTAAAGGCAAGTGAGCAAATCGTGTCCTTTGATTTTATTTTGATCCAATTGAACACCCAATCCCACATTAAGGGCAAATTTGTCCCATATAAAAGACCAAAAAATCTAATCTACCTTCATTCTAAAAACGATTAGGGTTTAGCCAATTCTCTCTCAACAAAAACACACACAAACCACCTAATTACAATAAAAATACACACAAATCACCTTATATCAGACCAATAAATATCTTCAATCTTGATATAAGTTCCCATTAACCGTAAATAACTATCGCCAATCCTCCATATCTTCCGTTTAACCGAAGTTAAGATCAGTGATTCATTAAAAATGGTTGAAAATCAGTCATTTGAACAAAACTTGAAAGAAAACGAGGTTATTGATGTGGAAAAACAGGTTGTTGAATTCGAAGATATGCTTGATCCAAAACCAAAAGATCATCTACAAGAAATTGCATATCCAGAAGATGATGTATAAGAAATTGCAGTTAAAATCAAGTGTGATTTTTTTCTGTTGTGTTTTGTTATGACAAAATGTAAATCACGTGTGACTTACTTCTTTGTTATTATTAGCTGAATCACGTGTGCTTATATTTTGATCTAGAAAAGGATTAAAATCGTATGTGATTTTGCTCTCTTGTTTTTGTTATGAAAAAATGTAAATCACGTGTAATTTACGATTTGTTGTTATAAACTGAATCACATGTGATTCCATTTTGATCTTGAAAAGAGTAAATCAAATGTGATTATGTTTTTGTTGGGTTTTGTTATGAAAGAATGTAAATCATGTGTAATTTACTCTTTGTTTTTATAAACCGGATCACATGTGATTCTATTTTAATCTGAAAAGAGTCGAAGGTGATTATGTTTTGTTATGACAAATTTAGTTATTATAAGCTAAAATACATGTGATCCTATTTTGCTTTGTCTCTTATTTGTAAGTACATTGGTGATTGGTGATCTGGTATCATATTACATATGATTATACATCAAATCAATTAATATTAATGATATACATATTCTATGAGACATCGAGCCATCTTTGCACGAACATAATGAGACACCAAATGGATCGATATATGGAAGCCTCATATAAAAAGATTTTGTGTACTAGTTGAGGGATCAGTCTATGATAAAATAGAGCAAGTTATACATATGTATATGACTTATGCTGAAATTGGAGGTTTGTAGCAAATAAGAAGTTCCAAAAGGTATTAATTTTGAGACTCTGGGTCCTCAAAACAGTAACAAACAAATAAAAAATACAACACAACATATAACAGGTTGTAAAGCTCATATCATGTTAGAATTGGATATTGTTTCTTGAAAATACAAGTTCTTTAAGTTTATTGCTAAACACAACCATTTGCTAATCCCGAAAGAGTACAAAAAATTCTACAAAGAAACAAACAAAGATGACTCAAGCACGAAAATGTTTGTAGTCAAAGCGGCGACATAAAAAATTAGTGCAACACGGGCTCACAACTTGTACAACAATGAAAGGTGGGTATCAATAAGTTCATGGGTTGTCTGATGATTTTAAGAATCATCAAAGGGATATGATGCACAAATGCTTATAAACAAAATGAAAAATAGAAAGATGTATGTGTCGAACTTTACATTTCAGTATAATGTGGAAAACAATGTGTTGGTTGCAATGTTTTAGGTTGATAAAGTTGCCAAATGCAACTATAAGAAGTTTGGAGATATAGTATCTTTTGATGATACCTTCAAGAGTAACAAGTAAGCGTTCTTTTTTAACTATGGTTTGTCTGTATCACAAAATCATATATGAAGATCACATGTGATTTAAAGTGGTTTGATATACATTAGTAAATCACATGTGATTCACTATCAAATCACATGTGATTTTTAAAAACAATCACATGTAATTTACTAATGTATCACAAAACATATATAGCAATTATGCATAAACTTACATTAAAAAAAATACAGATTTTTAGGTATGACATGGTGTTTATACCATTCACTCGTATCGATAATCACAGAAAGTGTATAACACTTGATTCGGGAATGCTTTTAAGAGAAGATACAGAATCATACACATGGCTACTAAAGGCATTCATGATGGCTTTCATAAAAGAACCAACCATGGTGGTAACGGAAAAAGATGGAGCAATAAAGAAAGCTATTAAAGCCGTTTTCACTTAACAACTGTATTTTTATCTGAATCACATGTGTTCCTTTTATAAATCAAATGTGATTCATCTATAAATCACATGTAATTTATGCTAAAAACACTATCTATTTTGAAATAAACCACTTACTTTATTTATCAAAGTAGATGTGTAAAGCAATATACGATGAAGCTGATTTCAAAAAGTGTTTAAACAAGATCTTTTGAAATATGTTCATGAAACCATTGGAGTTTGAAGATAAATAGGCAAAGTTGATTGAAGATTTTAGTTTGCAAAAACACAAGTGGATGACAAAGATGTTTAAGCTTCGATAAATTTGGATTCCAACTTATTTTATACACCCGCTATTGTTTGGATTGATGAGAACCACTTCAAGGTCAATATTTCTGCCTGTTTAAAAGGAAATAATCAAAAGATGTTGGTGATGTACAGTATGATATTTAAGAATAATTTAAGATTGCGAGATTTTCATGGTTAGTGACAAGAATGCGGCTGCTTATAGAAATGATTATAGTGGAACCGGAAAATAACAGGTGGTGGAAATCGAAACAGTGGTAGACTATAAGGTATGTTACTTGCTACTATAAACTATTTACAGATGAAACACATGTGATTCATATACAAATGACATGTTTTCCATCTATAAGTCACATGTGATCGATATACAAAATCACATGTGATATATGTCTAAATCTCTTGTGATACATAGGATCGAGATACATAGAATCGCATGTAATTTATATCAAAATAACATGTGCTTATCTATTTATTGTGTTGTAAAATGTACTACGTACTATAAAAGATAGGTTGGTGGTATGTTCTTTTAGACATTTTGTTCGATATAGTTTTCTATGCCGACACATATTCTAACTCTTCAAGAATTGTGGTATTGATGGCACTCTAAAAATATATATTTTATGGCACTAGACAAGGGATAATACCTGAATTAAAAAGCAAAAGAAATAGATATGGGCAAAAACGAAACAATTAAACAACTTATCAACCAATAAACTTTTGTGGTGGACGATTGTTTAATCCTATTAAGTAAAGATAAAGTAAAGTTGGTTGGTTTTGTTGAAAGGTTGAAATCAAGGAAGAAGTGTAGGTTGGTGTGCAAAATCCTCCCTCGCTAAAAGCACGCGATGTAATTGCTAGTATTTTTGCAATTTCAAATCCTAAAGAAATTGTAGTTAGAAATCCATTAATGGCTAGAAACAAAGGAAGTTTGAAAAGAGAACGTAGAAAGAGTGAAAGATAGAAAGCACTTCATGTTAAAGCAAAACCAATGAAGATTTGTGGACATTGTGGAGATAAGACTAAGGTGCCGTTTGTTTTTTCAGAGCTTTTATCTCTTCATTTGGAAACCATGTCTGCAGAAGAAGAGGTGCATCTAAAGTCTTCATCTGCAAGAAGAAGATCGTTTGTTTTTAAGATTTTAAAGTACTTTTTTTTCTTTCTTTTATTTTATTTATTTATTTAAGTATTTATTTATTTCTTTATTTATTTCTTTTTTTTGCGCTAGAGATTTTTAATGAATTTGAAAATATAATTATTTTGTCAAATATCACTATAATCTTTAAACTAAAAAACATACAATTACTTTACATACCAAATACATAATGGTTCAAAATACTAAATACATAAAATGTTAAATATGCTAAAGCACATAACTGATCGGAATACTTAACAGCTGATTACATAAAATTCTATAAAAGTACCCTATATCCACTTGACTTAAAAAACAAAATATTTTATTTATTTATTTATTCATTTTTGAGCAAACAAAATATTTTAATAAAATTCTATAAAACTCACAAGATGACAAAAAAAAATCAAACGCCCCATCTGATGGTCAAATGCTCAAAACTACAACTAAAAGCATATACACAAAGTTCAAGTACTTAAAAATTATGGGTTAAAGGTCAAAATCGCAGTTTTTAGCAAACCCATAAGCTTAAATTAACATCAACAAGCAAATAAGAAAATGAAAGAGACGGCGGATGGATGGTGGCGGCGACAGCGGCTGAGAGGGTGGTCGGTGACTGATAGGGAGGCAGGAGGCTGCTGGATCAGATGGGGTGGGAGGGTGGAGTGGTGGCTGAGAAGAGAGGACACAAAGAGAAGAAGTAGGGTTTGGTATTTTGAAGAGGAGATAAGAAGTTTTATATGTCTGCAAAATTGAAGGGAAAGAAGTGATTATGTCCTCTTATATCTGCAAGAAAACAAACCATCTTCAACCACTTTCTCTTCCCGCCTGAAGAGATAAGTGGAGAAAAGCACTTTTTGAAGAAAAACAAACGAAACCTAACTTGCATACCAAAATAACTTGTCCATTGAATACAAAGGCAAAGAAAAAAGAGAAATGCAACAACAATTAATGCTTTAACACTTTTGAGTATTGGAATATACTGAATTCAAAGTTTGTTTTAGTTACTTGAATATATTGACATTAAACGAGCTGATTTACACACGCGCGTTGCCACGGGGGTGTTTTTTGTATGCATAAAATAAATGTGTGGTTAATTATAGTTGTTTATTTTTTTGTGTTGCGTTTTATTTATTTTTATAACATTGTGCCTAATATTTTGTAAGTTTAATTTCTGGACTTTTTGTTTACATTCGAGTCATCTAGTTAATTTTTGGGTTTTTTGTTTATTATTCATTTGTGAGGCCCGATGCAAAGCAGAGTCTGTCATTCTTGTTTGTCTATAAAATGCCATAAGCTTTTGGTCTAAATTCTCATATTCTCTTTCTTTTTAAAAAAATAAATAAAGGAAAAGTTTTAGTTAACATTTTATAATCTTGATCATGCCTGGATCTCTTGTATTTGTGAATTAGCACGTGTTGCTAATTCCAATCTTGTAAAAGACATGATGATCGTGCACTTTTGTCGAGAGATTGAAGCTGCTTTTGCTGATGAACGGGGTTTGAAGGCAAAGGTATCTGAAATAAGCGAGAGGATGAATTACAGAGATAAAAGACGCCTAGCTAGTAGCTATCGGGAAACCTTATATGCTAGTATGGGCCAATGGCATTGTAAAGTTGTGGCTTGGGCTTCTTTTTGGGCTTTAGAAAAACCTACAAGAAAAACAATAGCTATTGTGGTAGGTATGCATACTATCTTTTATATAATAAAACAAAACTCTTAGTGGATACTTTGAAAAAATAATATTTTTTTATTAGGTATAATATTTTAATTATTATCTTTTAAATTAAAATTTTAAAAATTTGTTTTATTGATATACTACACAAGTAGAAGATAAATACAAAAAAATATATATAAGATGCAATACTAAATAAGTAGAAGATATATACAAAAAAAATATAGATAAGATGCGATTAAATTTTTAAATGATTATCTTTAATAATAAACAAATATAATTAAAAATCATAAATCAAACAAACAAAAAGATTAAATTATTTATTTTTTAAGAACTAAAAATATATTATTAAAAAACCGTGCTTGCGCGGGTATTATAACTAGTAACAGTATAACGCATTTATTTTTTGGGGATAATTCCATATTTACCCAACTTGAAAATCAAAATACCATATTTCCCCAAAACACAAGTTTTTAATGCATAAGCAGCGGTGGAACTAGGAACTTCTGTCAGGGGTAGCGAAATACGAAAATTTGTTTAGGGGTAGCGAAAATTCATTTCAGGGGTAGCGAAATAGCCAAAAATGGCCAAAAATCACCAAAAAACGTAAAAAATGGCCAAAAATTTCACTACCGGGTAAAAGTTCAGGGGTAGCGACCGCTACCCCTGGACTATACATGGATCCGCCCCTGTGCATAAGTACAATGCTTTTAAAGCATGTCTTGGGAAAATATGAAATTATGATGTTTAAGTTGGAGAAATTTGGAATTGCCCCTACTTTTTGGAATTTAGTATATAGTATAATTACAATTGTAGAAGTTATGCATACTATAACAGTATAACTCGTTTACTTTTTGGGATTTAGTATATAGTATAATTAGGAAGTAAACAATGAGGGTTGAAATTAGATCGTGACTTTCTGAGAGATGATTTTGTATCAAAAATAGATAACCTAATAAAACGTGTGGATGTTTTGAAAAACAATTTGTTTTGAAATGACTCAAAAATTAGAATTATCCAAGAAAAATGAAACGTTAAACTTTTGTTTTATTCAAAAACAATTCGTGCAATAGTTTTTTACTATGTTAAATTTAAAATATGTATTAAGATATTTTAAGATGTGTATTAAAATAGTTTTTACTATGATTAATATATACTTAGAAAAAAAATGACAATTGAAACCATTCCGACAATTATACAAAAATAAACAAAATTATTTAATTTAGATTTAGACTTTATAGCTACATATGGTAGTCAGATTCAGACTCAAGACATTTTAATGAAACAAACACACTCTAAGCCCATAAAAGAGGCTCTAACTTTCATCGAATACTTATTTGCTGTAAATTCTTTCGTTATTTCGATGGTTAGTGTTTGGGGTATACAATTACAATGGGCTAAATATCAAGAAACTTATTGAGTTGATTCTAAGTATTGTAACAGTTGCTTTCTAAGACTTCATTCAGGTACATGAGCAACAATGTTTAGAGGTAATATTAATATTGTAAATAACTAAATATCTTCACATCATCACATGGCTATATTGTAAATAACTAAATATCTTCACATGGCAATATCAATATTGTAGTAGTATCTCAAGAATGAATAACAGCTTTTTTTTTTTCTTTTTTTTTTTTTTATGATTATGAAACAAGACATACAAATAATCATATTATGCATCTTTTTGGTAGCATTAGCAAGCAAATAACCCTTTTATTAAGCTTACTTGTGTTAGGCATTGGCGCAGCTACATAGGGGCGGGAGGGGGCGCCCGACCCTTCGAATTTTTTTTTGAGATGTAGGGGTATAGTAGAAAAATTTCGGTATATTCAGTTTCGACCCCTCAAAATTTCAGTACTACCCGAAAAGTAGCGTTAGGAAAAAAAATTTAGATCCTGACCCCCACTGAAAATTTTCTAGCTTCACCACTGGTGTTAGGTGTAATATTAAATATGTTGTGAAAGTTTTTATCTAAGTATACTAGTTATAATTTCTAAAATTTTTAGTAACATATTTTTGTTTATTAAAAAACAAATAGCTTATTATTATTATTATTATTATTATTATTATTATTATTATTATTATTATTATTATTATTATTACTATTACGGTGTTTAATTTTGTTTTATAATTATGTTTGATGTATGTTGTAAAAGTTCATATATGATATTTTCATAGAGCGTAAAAGCTATAAAATAGTCACGTACTTTCAAGTTTTGGCCGACTTGAAACAGTTATTATTATTTTTTTTATTACCTTACTACACCACACCAATATGACCCGTTTATATTACATTACACCAATATGACCCGTTCATATATGGTATTTTCAAAAGCAACAAACACATAAAAACTACTAAAAGATATCACGTGAAGAGCACCTTGCCCTCATAAGCTGTTTTCGTATATAACCATAAACATTGCCAACCACCCTTTTACCTTCTTACATAATCTTAAGCCTAACTACAAATATATGCCTCTGATAGAACTCTTGATGACACTACAATTTTCTTTTAGGGTCACTGGTATTAGCGCTTCATGAGAAACAATGGCATCAAGAACCTATGTGAGTTCAGCTTGAACGCCTTTTTCTTTTACCTATGTCATCTGAAGGACAACAAAGTCGAAAGGTTTTTTCTGACCAATAGTTCATGCTCTCAAATAAACCTAAAACTTGACTGATAGGTATCAGTCATCTTTTCAAGTTACATATCTTTCTATATAGTGAAATTATTTTCCAAAACTTTAATATAAATCAAATAGCATGGAAATGAAAATATGTTACTTTGTACTAACCAAGGTGGTCATGATCCAATGTTGTATATCACAAGCATTTCAAGTTGCTTGGGCAAATGCTTGTAAAGTTGAGGCATCACCAATGATTGTGCCATCGGATTAAAAGTTCCTCGTAGGAGCAACTTCCTTTGCTGGTTCGGACTAAAAAGAGAGAAAAAAAATCATTTTTCAGGTGTATCATATACATTTTCATGGTTCGTAAGCTTTTTCCACCGATAATAGTTTCATATTTCAACCCATGTTAAAACATGACCTGTTTCGATTTGGACCCTTTTTGACCCATACTTAATTCATCCTTAGTCACCCATCCTGCCCACTGTCTACTGTAATATTACAAACTGTTTAAACCCGTGTTCATATTCTTCACCCGCATAACATCATCATCATACTTTTTGGACTAAATGAAACCAAGTGCTAACCAATTAAAAAGACACTAAATTGGTACAAACTAAATTTTTTATGTTTACGAACCAATCCAACATGGCCCATTGAATAACCACCCGATCGTGACCCGCTTTGATATATTGCCCAACCAGCACAACTCATTCATCATGCCCCCTCTAGTAATTTGATAGCAAAATAAAGAATCACATGTATTTGCATTCAATATATTTCAATGTAGGAAGAAAGTACGAAAAACTTCATACCAAAGATCACACCCTTTATATCCCCAAATAAAGAATCACATGTATTTGCATTTAATATATTTAAATGTAGGAAAAAAGTACGAAAAACTTCATACCAGAGAGCGCACCCTTTATATCCCCAAAGTGGACACTGGTCCAAACTCCACGTTCCAGCCTATGCCTAGCAGCCTTGCCGACGCAAGCTCAAAACCAATGTAATAGACACAACACTATGTTAAGAATTCTAGATCATAATATCGAGGCAAGAATTGTACAAAGGAACACTGACATAAGTTTGAGAATAGGGTTGGACCAGTCAAGGTACCATATACCCTTCTGTACATATTTAGCAAAGAGTGGGATCATGAAGCACTCTACCCATCATATCATGTGATACCTTGTTTATGATTTTTAATTTATATAATTAAGTAGTTAATATGATAAGTTTTGCAAACATAAGCGGTATCATATAATGGATACATCACGGTTATAATGCAAAAAATATAAATTTCAAACAGAAAGTCAGAACAATCAACCCGATAAACGGGCGAGCTTCATGTTTCACATAACATTATAATTGATATAATATGCATTTTGTGATATAGTTATGTTGTAGAAAACATAACATAAAGTTAAGAAGTAAAAAAGAATGTCTTTCATGATTAAATACTTCATATGATAATCTGTAATGATAATGTTATCAAATGTTTCGACTGAAGGTCTCGGTTTGTTTCATTGGAGGAATACATATTGCTTGCACAATAATAAGTTATAACCTTGACATCACTCCCTTTAGAGTAGAAAACTTGTATATGTGGCCAAAAAATATGAACACCAATTTGCCTTGTTTAAGAACCACTGCTCCAAAACAAAACAATATAAAATCCATCCACACCCATGTTTCACATATCCTTCAAGTTGTTGATTTTTTCATTTGCTTCTTCCTAAATGTGTCTAGGCAATGAGTAAAAGGTTAAGTTGAGGTGAATGAAGCTTTCAAATTGAAAAGGCATGCGTAAATCATAATCATTCTTTTCTTAGACAAGGCGTCAACGTTTTATTAAAAGACAATATACAATGTTTCAAGCTTAAAAAAGCTAACTTTACATACCTCTGTTTCACGAATGCGCACTTCTAAAACCTCAATGCCACCAACATGAAAACCGAAGGTTAAAGCACAACAAAAAGAAGTACATGTCATGCGATAGTACCTTTAGGTCCATCTAAGACACCTTATCACACTAATAAGCAAGATTTAGTTTCATGACCTACAAACACATAAACAATATCAAAACTTATCATGTTATAACAAAAAATACTCAAGGCATTTAGCTAATGAGCATTACTTAGTCCCATAACCTAAACAGAGAAACAATATCAAAAGTTACCCTATTATAACACCCTATCAAAAGTTAATGCGGTAAACCTCATCAGATTTAGGGGCTGGAATCTATGAATGTAATATCTTCATACTAAGATCTAATCTCCTTTAAAAGCATAAATGACTAAAAACATCTAAAGTAATACTCTGAGTTTTTAACATTTGAGAAAGTCAACTCGCATCCTTCAAAGCTACATCTAATCCTCTCCTTAGACCCCCTTTCAACATGTTTGCGAAGGTGACATTTGATGTTCTTCCTCAGTTGTTTGCTCCCACAAATCTCACTGTTGATGTACTGATGGCAAGTTTGGAGGTGAGTCGTTAAACATTGCTTATTGGTGTAAAATTTCATGTAGCCCAGTTCTCCACAGAAAGCCTCAACAGTTTCCAACTGAACTGCGATAATCGACAAATTAGTATATAGCTATTAGAAAGCATAAACGTCAATTAGCTTAACCAAAATAGATATATATTCACCATGAGAATTTTCATGTTTTTTTTAACTTTGATGCGTATCTGAAAGCTTTCCCACAACCAGGTTCCATACAAACATGTTTATATTCATCATTCTTGTCATCAGCCTTATCATGGATATCTTGCACATGTCTCTCCTTGTCACCTTGTTTTGAAAATTTCCTCATGCATTTTTTAATTGGACTATTTAAGATTTTACACTCATGCAGGACAAGGTGGTGAGTCAAGTGATCTTTTCTACGGTAACTTAAATTGCAGTCATTTACTGGACAAGTAAACGGTCTTTGTAGATTGAGAAAATAACTATGTTACTAATAGGGATCTTGTTGCTGTAATCATCATATATTTTATTTATGCATTGATGAAAGAATCTTTAAACCTCATACATGATCGCGTGAATGAGGTTCACTTGATGGAGCTTCTCTGGTGGTCCCCCAACCTGATACTAATCCTATCAAGGTCTCGCATTTTGGTGTTCAATGGCGGGATCCAATGCTTCACGCACAATACTTGAACACGTGACTGACGCTCACTTGATAAAGCTTCTCAGGATCAGGCCACCCTTCCTGATGCTAATCCGATCAAGGTCTCACATTTTGGAGTTCTTTGTCAAGATCCAATGCATCACGCAACATTTCCATTGTTTTTTACACAATTTTAGTTATGTAATATATGTTCAAACCCTGCTGAAGTGTTAATGTTATAAAATATTAAAGATTATGAAACAAACTAAGCAAAAAATTATTGATAAGCTAGCAAAACCCAAAATGTTATCTTGATTCTTCTAACTGATGTGTTTGAAAATTTACATTTGAATGTCATCTTATACACTAAACTTTAATTTTCTAATTCTTTTTTCAGGGAGTTGAAATAGCTTCTTTCAAATCTTATCAGCTTATTAATATTTGAAAAGGCCGATACAATCACCCCTTCTTCTAAGATGAGCTCATGAAGTTGAGCTTATTTAGGTCCATAAACCCAGTTTGATATGCCTGTAACACCCCCAAAATTTGATACAGCGGAAGACTCAACAAGCTTTCGGGGTGCTACGGGGATTGGTATCCAACACAAGACAATATAGAACGAGATAAAGTAAACATAATAAAAACGCAACCAAAACGGGGTTTTAACGTTTACATTTATCCCAACATCATTCAGAGTCAGGCCCAAAATAACATAACAGTAGGTCCAAAATTAATTATCAGAGTTTAGAAAAATAGATCCATAAACCGGGTGCCTTAGCCGAGCCTTCCATTCCAAGCATCCGTATCATCACTTAATTACCTGAGAAAACGTGCTAAAAGTCAGCTTTCGCTGGTGAGATCATAGGTTTAAATTCATCTAACAATATATTGGACATATACGCAAAACGCTTGCTAGCTAGACTAAGGACTCACTAAAAGCCTGCGGATACCCTCCGCTCCAATTCTAACACACGGATACCCTCCGTTCTAACATAGATATTCGGGTAACCTCCGCAATATCATAAATACTCGGATAACCTCCGAAGTATCAATAACCTATAGGTGCACACTACAGTATCTAAATAAGCCAATCTTGAATAGTACACACGAACCGTGTGACTAAAGCTGACAATAACAAATAAGTCAACCTTGAATAGTACACATAAAATGTGACTAAAGCTGACAATACATCCTAGTCCATACGCATAGCAAGTTTAGAAAGAATAAATAAGCGATAATAGTCCACATAAAATAATTTGCACATTTCTCACCCCAAGTATTGAAAACATAGTTCAAGATTAAAAGTGGGGCTATGACTCACCTCAAGTCCAGAAAATAGCAAGAAGAAGTCGGTAGAAATAAGATGTATCGTAACTCACGAAACAGCAACTACGGACTCGGCACGACCTAACAATATTAACTCGTTCAGAAATCATTTCCTGAAATTCAAAATATTCCCAAACCCGGACGAAATCCGTTTTATTTCCGAAAATCCATTTCGTATTAGTTTGGTGTATTTACGTTTGGTATCCATACGGGTAGTGGGTCGACACAAAACAAACCAAAAAGAGCACACAAAGAATAATGAAATAAACTATAGATCTAATATTAGCCCAATATATTATTTAAATAAATCGCCGAAGTTTATTAAATCCGTCGATTTAATAATCCTCGTATTTATTTACGTAACATACCGTTCCAAGATTACACCCAATCCTAAAGCACATAGCACATAAATACTATATGGTATATATCGTAGTTTAATAAATCCCTTATATACATCGTCAAATTGGCCAGATTTCCCGATATATATACACGCAATTTATTACCCTTTACATATACCACAACCTATGGGCGTCGTAGGATATGATGCCCATTAATATATTCATTTCATATAGCCAAATAACCCGGTTCAACCCTACGGTTAAGTGGTTATTTAGTTATAGAAAACGTTTATATTAATCGTCATATATCCGTGACAACACGAAAGTCACAAATAACACTTACCTGGACTCGAGTGACAACGACTCCGCATAACTCGATAAGTTTACCCGTTATATATATATAAAATGACATTTTTATTTAATGTTTAATAATTTTCGAGAGTTCCTCGTTTTATAACACCTTTTTATAATAATAATACGTTCAATAATATTACGCCACTTTCGTAGCCTAATATATATCTAGTCGTATTATTTATAATATGACTCGTGATTATTATTATTATTAATATACGCGCCTATATAATTATATATCCGTTATTCACGTCTATATATTCATATAAACGTTTATATTATCAATAATTATTATTACGAGTTTTAATTGTAATAGTTATCGAGTCATACGAAATGGTCATATGTCCGAGTCATGACTCTCGGCTCATTGTCCAAGTCCAAAGTAATAAGCAAATGTCATAAAACAATACATCTCCGTCCAACACAATCCCAATCCACGTGCTACAACAATAGGGTCCGACTACGGCACCCGACTAACTTATCTCCGTCATTCTAAGTGACCGTCTCACAATCGGTCCCCAATATCACAATTCGTCAACACTTCTCAATACCAAAATTCAATATCCAATGTCGAGACCCAAACATGGTCTCGACCCCACATGTATTCGGCCAAAAACAAATAACCAACCAATCAATAACAATTATCCAAACCAAGTCAACAATTAAGAACCAAAATAACCAAGGTCACGCTCGGGTTGGTTTACCAAGCCAAACCTAAACCCACACGACTCGACTGAGTCGTGGTAACACCACGAGCCAAGTGGCTCGAACCAAGTATCAATGGTCACAAGAAATGGCTCCAAGGAGCCTCCAAAAATACCCAATCGACCCATAAGGGTCTCGGCAACAACAACAATATTATGGCTAAGAGCTGCGACTCACAAGAGTCGAACCAAGGCCATAACGAGACCAAGGCTACAAAGAGCCAACCACGGCTCATAACCAACAAGAAAACGAGCACCACAGCTCGAAACAATAACCAAGCCGTGAGTCGGGGACTCACGGTTCGAACCAAACCCACGGATAACAACCCGGATACCAAACCATTTTATAAAATTCGAGTTTCCAATCAAAACCCACAAGTATCAATCCCGTTTTTGGGTGAAAACCCGTTCGGATCAAAATCCATCGTGACCAAGGGTCACGTTTTTAATAAAAACGCGAGTCACACTCGCCTCACCTTTGACCAAAAAGCTCCAAATCGTGTAATACTTCGAAAATAACGATTGGTGGTGAAATAAGGTGATGATTCGTGATGTAAAAAGATGAAATATGGCGCGTGTAGGGGCGGATCTTGGAGATTCGAGGGTTAGGATCTCGAAAATGGTGGTTGTTTGTTGTGGTGATAACCGGCGGTGGAGTGGTGGCCGGATTTTGATAGGGGCGGCTAGGGTTAGATGGTGAGGGAGAAATGAGAGAGAGAGATGTGGTGATTGTGTTGTGTGTTGTGTGAGGGTACCGAACCACAAGGACCAAATTTTGTAGTTTTACTTTTTTTTTTTTTTTTTTTGTTAAGTAATAATAATAATAATAATAATAATAATAATAATAATAATAATAATAATAATAATAATAATAATAATAATAATAATAATAATAATAATAATAATAATAATAATAATAATAATAATACTAGTAGTAAGAGTG
Organism: Artemisia argyi; assembly: GCA_030686995.1. Taxonomy (NCBI): domain Eukaryota; kingdom Viridiplantae; phylum Streptophyta; class Magnoliopsida; order Asterales; family Asteraceae; genus Artemisia; species Artemisia argyi. The sequence continues at coordinate 91,244,660 of CM060699.1, forward strand.
GGTAAAGTGGGTAAATGTAAAACATGTGGCCCGAAACCCGAACTCATATCAAACTTTAATATCTCCTGAAAAACCTCTCGTAATTACTCAAATATCGTCGGACTCGTAAAACGAATCATAAAAATTTTCGTTAGGTAAACCTAGTGCCAGAGTCAACGTAGTACCAGTGAGAATTTAAGAATACATCACCGAGCATAATATCAAAATGAATTATGAAAATAATTCACGAATTCCATAACATCATTAAATATAATTATCCATAAAAATAGGTCTTACAAGTTCGTTGTGAAATAAAATTCCAAATAAAAATTATAACGAACTTTAACGTAATGCGGGTTTTCAAAATAACTCCCTAAATTGCCGGTTGTCACATCCTCCCAGTCTCAGAAGAAACCCGTCCCGGGTTTCACTCGGAAAAATTTCATCTACGAAGTGAAAAGCTTCGGATATCTCCTCCGGAACTCGTCCTCACGTTCCCACGTAAATTCTGGTCCGTGTCGGGAATTCCAACGAACCTTGACGAGCGGAATGCGACTTCGCTTGAGTCGTTTAACTTCACGATCTAAAATCTCAATTGGCTCTTCCACGAAGTTCAATTTCTCATCAACACTAATATCCTTCATTGGAATGATAGGCATCTCATCAGAAAGACATTTCTTCAAATTACTAACGTGAAACACGTCATGAACTTTACTCAGTTCATGTGGCAATTCCAACCTATAAGCCACGGGCCCAATTCTTTCTAAGATGAGAAATGGTCCAATGTAGCGTGGGTTGAGTTTTCAACGTTTCCCGAAACGTATCACACCCTTCCAAGGCGAGACTTTCAGCATCACTTTGTCTCCAACCTGGAACTCTAGGGGTTTACGTCTCTGATCGGCGTAACTTTTCTGCCTATCTCTGGCTGATTGCAACCGATCACGAATCTGAGCTACTTTCTCTGTAGTTTCCAAGATAAGTTCAGGGCCTGTGAGTTGGCTATCTCCAACTTCTGCCCAACCAATCGGCGAACGACACTTTCTGCCATACAAAGCTTCGAATGGTGCAGCTTTAAGACTTGTGCGGTAGCTATTATTATAGGAGAATTCCGCAAGGGGTAAATACTTCTCCCAGCCTTTACCAAAGTCTATGATGCATGCACGAAGCATATCCTCTAACGTCTGAATGGTCCTCTCACTTTGACCATCGGTTTGGGGATGATATGCAGTACTCATATCAAGTCTCGTCCCCAAAGCCGTCTGAAGTGATCGCCACAAAGCTGACGTAAAGCGGCTATCGCGATCCGAAATAATAGATATCGGGACTCCATGACGCGAAATAATTTCCTTCACATATAACCTCGCAAGTTTATCCACACTATCATCTTCACTTATTGCTAGGAAATGAGCAGACTTTGTCAGACGATCCACAATTACCCAGATAGCGTCACAACCGCTAGCTGTCTTCGGTAATTTGGTAATGAAGTCCATAGTAATCCGCTCCCATTTCCAGACTTGAAGTTCTGGTTGCGTTAGTAATTCTGACGGTCTCTGATGCTCGGCTTTAACCTTAGAACATGTCAAGCACTTACTAACGTACGATGCTATATCTGCCTTCATGTTTGGCCACCAATAGAACTTCTTAAGATCCTGGTACATCTTGTCGGACCCAGGATGAATAGAGTACCTTGACTTATGCGACTCATGCACAATCAACTCCCGAATTCCTCCATACAAAGGTACCCAAATCCGATCTCCAAAACATAACAATCCATCAGAACGTTTAACAAATCCTTTCTCATTCTCAGCCATCCCAAATATATTCTCGGCAGATCTGTTTTCTGCTTTCAACGCTTTCGTTTGAGCTTCAAGTATTTGAGATGGTAACGACGATACGATAGTCATTCCCAATGACCTAACTCGTAACGGTGGTATTCTTTCCTTTCGACTAAGAGCATCGGCAACAACGTTTGCTTTACCAGGATGGTAGCGAATTTCACAATCATAATCGCTTAGCAACTCAATCCAACGTCGTTGTCTCATATTGAGCTCTTTTTGATTCAAGATGTGCTGTAGACTTTTGTGGTCAGTAAATACAACACACTTGGTTCCGTACAAGTAATGTCTCCATATTCTTAAGGCGAAAACCACAGCACCTAACTCCAAATCATGGGTGGTGTAGTTTTTCTCATGCTTTTTGAGCTGTCGGGAAGCATAAGCTATCACCTTCTCTCGTTGCATTAACACGGCTCCCAATCCTTTATGTGAGGCGTCACAATAGACGACGAAATCCTCGTTACCTTCAGGTAACGCTAAGATAGGAGCACTACACAACATCTTCTTAAGCAATTGAAATGCTTCCTCTTCTTTATCTCCCCATTCATACGTAACACTCTTTTGAGTCAATTTGGTTAATGGTTTAGCTATCTTCGAAAATCCCTCAATGAATCTTCGGTAATAACCAGCTAAACCCAAAAATTGACGAACTTCGGTTGGGGTTGTAGGTGTAGCCCAATCTTTTATCGCCTCAATCTTAGCAGGATCCACATGGACTCCTTGTCTATCAATCACATGACCCAAAAATTGTACCGTCGGAATCCAAAATTCGCATTTCGAAAACTTGGCATAGAGTTTCTCTTTCCTGAGCAATTCTAAGATGAGTCTTAGATGCTCCTCATGCTCCTTCTCACTCTTTGAATAAATCAGAATGTTATCGATGAATACAATCACGAACTTATCTAAGTAAGGCTTACACACCCGATTCATGAGATCCATGAATATTGCCGGTGCGTTAGTCAACCCAAACGGCATCACCTGAAACTCGTAATGCCCGTAACGGGTTCTGAAAGCCGTTTTCGGAATATCTTCCTCGCGAACTCGAAGTTGATGATATCCCGATCTCAAATCGATCTTCGAGTACACACTCGATCCTTGGAGTTGATCGAACAAGTCGTCGATCCTAGGTAACGGGTATCTATTCTTCACCGTTAACTTGTTCAACTCTCGGTAATCAATGCACATACGGAACGATCCATCCTTCTTCTTCACAAATAAGACTGGGGCTCCCCAAGTTGAAGAACTTGGTCTTATGAATCCTTTTTCGGCTAACTCCGCCAATTGTTTAGACAATTCTTCTAGCTCGGTAAGTGCAAGACGATAAGGCGCTCGTGCTGCAGGTGCAGCACCAGGTATCAACTCAATCTGAAACTCCACTTGTCTAGTCGGCGGGATTCCCGGCAAATCATCGGGAAACACATCAGGAAAATCACGAACTATGGGCACATCTCCAATGCACCTTTCCTTTTTATTCGTCCCACCTTTCTCAGAAATTTGAGCTAAGAAAAGGTAACATCCCTTCTCCATTAGCTTTGGTAACTTACTGCAAGAAATAACTGCTAATCGGGATGGGCTCCTAGAATCTTTTCGATCTCCTAATATATTTAGGATCTCCTTTCCGTAAGGTACACGCACGATCTTCTCGTCGCAAAGTATGTGAGCACGATACTTCGACAACCAATCCATACCAATGATGACATCAAAACTTCCTAACGTGACGGGTAGAAGATCTATGTTGAAATGGTGGTTCAAGAAATTTAAAGTGCAACCGCGAATGATAGTATTAATCCTTTCTATATTCCCATTTGCTAACTCAATATCATATCCAATTCCTAAGGCCATCAGGGGTTTCTCTAGTAAGGGTGCAAACGTAGTGGACACAAAACTCCTATCGGCACCAGTATCAAATAGTATGGAAGCATAACGATTATTGAGAAGGAACGTACCAGTAACGACGTTCGGATCTTCTCCTCTCTCGTTCCTGAGTGTATACACTCTTCCCTGAGCAGCTCCAGCTTCCACACGTTGGTCCCCATTATCTTGTCGTCCACGGTTTCCTCCAGCTCCACGGTTCCACGATTCTCTACACTCATTCCTATAGTGTCCCTTCTTCCCACACCCATAACAAGTAACATCTGCCTTGTTTCTCATCTCAGGAGCAGCCTGAACCATAGCAAGAGGTCGAGCTCTACAGTCCCTAGTTGTGTGTCCTTTCTTTGAGCAGTTCTGGCATTTCACACTACACCATCCAGTATGATGCTGGTGGCAACGACCACACTTGGGTGCATCGCCGTTCTGATTCTTCTTATCTCCATTCCCAATAGCATAAGCCTTAGCTTGTCTCTTGCTTCGGTGATCATTACCCTTAAAGTGACGGTCTCTCTTTCTCTTTCCATTCTTCTCCTTATCAACTCCTTCTAATTCCAACGAATCCATAAGTTGTTGAGCAATAGTGATTGCCTCATGGATGTTTGCAGGCCTAGCAGAAATCACATCATTCCTTGTAGCTACAGGCAACCCATCAGTATACCTCTCGATCTTTTGAGTCTCGGTTTTCACCATATCTGGGCAAAGCAAGGCTAATTCCTGGTAACGACGATTGTAAGTCGTCATATCATTACCTTTCACCTTGTGGTTCCAAAACTCAATCTCTAGCTTCTTGACCTCATTCCTTGGGCAATAAGTCTGAATCAGCAGAGACTTAAATTGCTCCCAAGTCATGGCATAAGCTACATCACTCCCAACTGAATTTCGGTAATTGTTCCACCAAGTTAAAGCTTCATCCTTGAAAGTAAAAGAAGCAAACTTTACTTTCGCATTCTCCGCACAACCACTGACATTGAACACTGACTCAGTCTTCTCAATCCATCTGACTAAGTAAACCACTCCTTCAGTTCCACCAAACTCAATGGGTCCACAAATCTTGAACTCCTTGTATTGACATCCATTAGCACGAACAGGTGGAAAAGTTCCAGCAGAATTGTTGGAATGATTTGACTCAGCTAGTAGTTCAGCAACTCTTTGCTCCACAAGTTGGTTGATCATTGCTTGATCCACAGTAGGTGCATTAAGTGGAACATGATCATTGTCTCCCTGAACATCAACATTTTGATTCCTGTTGTTGCGGTTAGTAGTGTCCAGGTTGTCAGGAGTAAGGGTTTCAACATTTCGAGTAGGTCGGCGTCCTCGGCGACCAGGAGTAGTCACTGCAGGACCAGTTCTGGTAGCTCTAACAGGGTTTCGTCGTGTGGCCATTGATCTGAAACATCACACAAGTTCATGAGTCTCCAATAGAACTTATCAATATGCTCAACAAAAGAAATTCAACGAAGCCAAGTTATGGAAAGAATAGCAGAAATACACCATGAAACATCAATAAAACGGATAGGGACTCAATTTCCATAAAACCCAAAATCACATGATATCATATACTAATAACCATCAACCATACAATAGCGATCTAACATCGTTCCAACTACCGGATAACACAAAACGTACTAATCATTCCAAAAGACACGAATACTGAACAAAATACATCAAAATGTGATAACTAGCTTTTCTAACCGAACACTCCTCGGTTAAGAAAGCAACAAGACAACATAACCCAAGCAACTAGCCACGCTGCTGGCTGAGGCTCCTCAACTCCTGCCTCAAGCCATCAAGATCCCTCCATAACGATCCTAGCTCCACGCTATGGGTGTCTCGGTCTCTCTTGAGGTCAGCCACCTCCTTCTCTAGCTCGGCATTCCTTTGCCATAGCTTGCGGTCGGCCTCTCGAGCAGTAACAAAACCTCGCTGCAAACTATCGATATGCTCGTGGACCTCCATCAAAACTCTCCTCATCTCAGTAGTCCTGCCCACAACCACAGTCATATCAACTCTCAAATCCGCTATGAACTCTCCAATAACCCTCTCAAGTCGATCAGATACACGTGCAACTCTCTCACCAAGCTCAGTAATCCGAGCCCATAACCTGCCAATCTCACCTAACTCTACATGCTCAGCAGAAACCTCAGAAGATGCATCCGACTCATCGGGACTACCAGGTGGCAACTTAACCAAAAACGGATGATCAGGTGAATTAGGCTCAATCAGATGTACAGGTGAATCAGGCTCCTCAGCCTGAGCTGGTGGTACTAACACATCATCATCATCAGGCATCTCATCCTCCTGAGGGTCATCCTCCTCCTCAGGGTCATCATCATCACCCTGCTCAGCCTCCTAAGGGTCATCCTCCTACTCAGGGTCATCAGCCTCATCCTCACCCTCGTACTCCTCCTCCTCATCGGAAGAGTACCTCATCAATCGTCGTCTCCTACTAGGTGAACTATGTGGAGATGTGGTAGGTGATCTAGGACGACGACGCAATGATGTGGGTGGCGCCTCAGACAGAAGAGAGTGAGCATCAATCTGTAAAGGTGATGGAGTAGGGCGTACCGACATGCGTGCCGTAGCTCGGTGGGCAAAGCGTGGGGCCACACGAGCCAAAGCCTGATGAAGAGTAAGCTACCTCGATGTACCAGGGAGCCCTAAAGAAGATGAGGGTCCCTGCGTAGAGGAAGCAGGTAGTACTGAAGTAGAAGCTGTCCGCGGCACAGTAGCTGAAAGCATGGCCATCTGGTAAGGATCATCAGATGCCATAGTGAACTGTGCAGGTAAAACCGGTGCAGTAAGAATATCCTCAACAACATCGGACATATGGGAGGCCATGGTCTGTGACAACGGCGTAGGGTAGGTGTAAGTGTTTCAAAACAACTAAATCACAACTCAAAATACCATACTAAAAATCCTCATCAAATAATTCAAACATATAATCTCAATAAAAAGAGTTTCAAACACCGCATTACTAAAATGTTTATAAAACAATTAGACCATATAATTCCTCGAAACGCCATCTTATGACTAAAATCCATAAACCTCAAATCATCTCAAGAATCCCAAATCTAACAATCATCTCAAATATCTCAAATAATAGAAGATGCTTCGGCTTGGCGGGCTGGCGGGCAGTGGTCAAGGATCATTTTCTATAAAAATTCGGTTATAGTTTAGGCGTTTATTTACCTAGTTCTGTATAACCTTGGCTCTGATACCAATCTGTAACACCCTCAAAATTTGATACAGCGGAAGACTCAACAAGCTTTCGGGGTGCTACGGGGATTGGTATCCAACACAAGACAATATAGAACGAGAAAAAGTAAACATAATAAAAACGCAACCAAAACGGGGTTTTAACGTTTACATTTATCCCAACATCATTCAGAGTCAGGCCCAAAATAACATAACAGTAGGTCCAAAATTAATTATCAGAGTTTAGAAAAATAGATCCATAAACCGGGTGCCTTAGTCGAGCCTTCCATTCCAAGCATCCGTATCATCACTTAATTACCTGAGAAAACGTGCTAAAAGTCAGCTTTCGCTGGTGAGATCATAGGTTTAAATTCATCTAACAATATAGTGGACATATACGCAAAACGCTTGCTAGCTAGACTAAGGACTCACTAAAAGCCTGCGGATACCCTCCGCTCCAATTCTAACACACGGATACCCTCCGTTCTAACATAGATATTCGGGTAACCTCCGCAATATCATAAATACTCGGATAACCTCCGAAGTATCAATAACCTATAGGTGCACACTACAGTATCTAAATAAGCCAACCTTGAATAGTACACACGAACCGTGTGACTAAAGCTGACAATAACAAATAAGTCAACCTTGAATAGTACACATAAAATGTGACTAAAGCTGACAATACATCCTAGTCCATACGCATAGCAAGTTTAGAAAGAATAAATAAGCGATAATAGTCCACATAAAATAATTTGCACGTTTCTCACCCCAAGTATTGAAAACATAGTTCAAGATTAAAAGTGGGGCTATGACTCACCTCAAGTCCAGAAAATAGCAAGAAGAAGTCGGTAGAAATAAGATGTATCGTAACTCACGAAACAGCAACTACGGACTCGGCACGACCTAACAATATTAACTCGTTCAGAAATCATTTCCTGAAATTCAAAATATTCCCAAACCCGGACGAAATCCGTTTTATTTCCGAAAATCCATTTCGTATTAGTTTGGTGTATTTACGTTTGGTATCCATACAGGTAGTGGGTCGACACAAAACAAACCAAAAAGAGCACACAAAGAATAATGAAATAAACTATAGATCTAATATTAGCCCAATATATTATTTAAATAAATCGCCGAAGTTTATTAAATCCGTCGATTTAATAATCCTCGTATTTATTTACGTAACATACCGTTCCAAGATTACACCCAATCCTAAAGCACATAGCACATAAATACTATATGGTATATATCGTAGTTTAATAAATCCCTTATATACATCGTCAAATTGGCCAGATTTCCCGATATATATACACGCAATTTATTACCCTTTACATATACCACAACCTATGGGCGTCGTAGGATATGATGCCCATTAATATATTCATTTCATATAGCCAAATAACCTGGTTCAACCCTACGGTTAAGTGGTTATTTAGTTATAGAAAACGTTTATATTAATCGTCATATATCCGTGACAACACGAAAGTCACAAATAACACTTACCTGGACTCGAGTGACAACGACTCCGCATAACTCGATAAGTTTACCCGTTATATATATATAAAATGACATTTTTATTTAATGTTTAATAATTTTCGAGAGTTCCTCGTTTTATAACCTTTTTATAATAATAATACGTTTAATAATATTACGCCACTTTCGTAGCCTAATATATATCTAGTCGTATTATTTATAATATGACTCGTGATTATTATTATTATTAATATACGCGCCTATATAATTATATATCCGTTATTCACGTCTATATATTCATATAAACGTTTATATTATCAATAATTATTATTACGAGTTTTAATTGTAATAGTTATCGAGTCATACGAAATGGTCACATGTCCGAGTCATGACTCTCGGCTCATTGTCCAAGTCCAAAGTAATAAGCAAATGTCATAAAACAATACATCTCCGTCCAACACAATCCCAATCCACGTGCTACAACAATAGGGTCCGACTACGGCACCCGACTAACCTATCTCCGTCATTCTAAGTGACCGTCTCACAATCGGTCCCCAATATCACAATTCGTCAACACTTCTCAATACCAAAATTCAATATCCAATGTCGAGACCCAAACATGGTCTCGACCCACATGTATTCGGCCAAAAACAAATAACCAACCAATCAATAACAATTATCCAAACCAAGTCAACAATTAAGAACCAAAATAACCAAGGTCACGCTCGGGTTGGTTTACCAAGCCAAACCCAAACCCACACGACTCGACTGAGTCGTGGTAACACCACGAGCCAAGTGGCTCGAACCAAGTATCAATGGTCACAAGAAATGGCTCCAAGGAGCCTCCAAAAATACCCATTCGACCCATAAGGGTCTCGGCAACAACAACAATATTACGGCTAAGAGCCGCGACTCACAAGAATCGAACCAAGGCCATAACGAGACCAAGGCTACAAAGAGCCAACCACGGCTCATAACCAACAAGAAAACGAGCACCACAACTCGAAACAATAACCAAGCCGTGAGTCGGGGACTCACGGTTCGAACCAAACCCACGGATAACAACCCGGATACCAAACCATTTTATAAAATTCGAGTTTCCAATCAAAACCCACAAGTATCAATCCCGTTTTTGGGTGAAAACCCGTTCGGATCAAAATCCATCGTGACCAAGGGTCACGTTTTTAATAAAAACGCGAGTCACACTCGCCTCACCTTTGACCAAAAAGCTCCAAATCGTGTAATACTTCGAAAATAACGATTGGTGGTGAAATAAGGTGATGATTCGTGATGTAAAAAGATGAAATATGGCGCGTGTAGGGGCGGATCTTGGAGATTCGAGGGTAAGGATCTCGAAAATGGTGGTTGTTTGTTGTGGTGATAACTGGCGGTGGAGTGGTGGCCGGATTTTGATAGGGGCGGCTAGGGTTAGATGGTGAGGGAGAAATGAGAGAGAGAGATGTGGTGATTGTGTTGTGTGTTGTGTGAGCGTACCGAACCACAAGGACCAAATTTTGTAGTTTTACTCTTTTCTTTCTTTTTTTTTTTTTTTTTTTTTGTTAAGTAATAATAATAATAATAATAATAATAATAATAATAATAATAATAATAATAATAATAATAATAATAATAATAATAATAATAAGAGTGGGTAAAGTGGGTAAATGTAAAACATGTGGCCCGAAACCCGAACTCATATCAAACTTTAATATCTCCCGAAAAACCTCTCGTAATTACTCAAATATCGTCGGACTCGTAAAACGAATCATAAAATTTTTCGTTAGGTAAACCTTGTGCCAGAGTCAACGTAGTACCAGTGAGAATTTAAGAATACATCACCGAGCATAATATCAAAATGAATTATGAAAATAATTCACGAATTCCATAACATCATTAAATATAATTATCCATAAAAATAGGTCTTACAAGTTCGTTGTGAAATAAAATTCCAAATAAAAATTATAACGAACTTTAACGTAATGCGGGTTTTCAAAATAACTCCCTAAATTGCCGGTTGTCACAATGCCCGTCCCACCAAAAAGGAGACCTTATCCGCATTTCCAAATCCTTGTAAGCAAATAAGCCCATTAAAAAAGCTAATCCAAACACCTCCTTAGTATTGAAATTTGAAATGGCTTAATATCTAATGAAACAAAATAAGCAATTATTATACCGATTCAAGTTATGTAATATATGTTCAAACCCTGCAGAAGTGCTAATGTTATAAAAAGATTTTTAACTTTTTTGGGGGAGGGGTGGATTAGCACATTTCATGACTTATCATATTATTGATATTTAAAAATGCCGATACAGTCACATTTGCTTCTTGGATGAGCTCATGAAACATGAGCTTATTTAAGTCCATACGCTCATGGATATGTGCATCCCATCAGAAAGGTGACCTCATCCACGTTTCCAAATCCCTTTAAGCCAAACACCTCCTTAGTAATCAAATTTGAAATAGCTTAAAATCTTATGAAACTTTCTTTTCCCTTATTATACCGATTCGAGTTATGTAATATAGGTTCAAACCCTACGGAAGTGCACAAAGCGACTCTATAGCAACCTTACTTGGAACATCAGTGTCACATCTTACAGGAGTATTTCCAGATGGTTCACAATCCTGCACAAAAAACAAATCATTATAAATTCAAATCTAAACATCGTTATGTCTGATTATGACCCGTCAAGAACTTATCCATTACCAAATTACCATATATTTCTGTTGAAATGTATCACGGGCCTTTTGCTTTATTGCACCAGATTGTGTGGAGTGGTTCTCTTGTAAAGTTTCTATAATCATGGATTGAGCTTTTATGGTATCTAATATTCCACGAACAACCTCTTGCTCCTCTTATGAAGTAATTGTAAAGAAATATCAGCAAACAAAGATTAGTGAAAAAGGTTTAAGAATATTTATTAGGCCATATTATTGTATCTAAAAAATTATACATATAATTCTAAAAGCTTACCCTCCATGTGCTTAATGATGTAGCACCTCTGCATAGTTCAAATAATATAAAACGTCTACAATTATTTTCATTTTGCACAATAACTCATAAACTTGGTTTACTTATTTTTATCTTTCTCAACATGAATATTTTAAAAATTATAGAAAAGTGCATACCTGACAAGTTCATCTATTTTGAGACAAGATTTTTTCCTAATTGATTGAGAGACTCGTGTGCCTTTTTGGAATTCTTCAATGCCATTTCAGTAGTTTCAACACTGGGGATAAAAGTTTAAAATATAATCAAAATTGTAAGTTCTTGTTAACACTAATGTGAAGATGACTTCGCAGAATTTCCCGCTAACTTTTTTTGCAGCAATAACTCAAATTAGCAGTGTTTAGCAGCAAAGAAATCTGCATTTACTTTTGCATAATTTTCCGCTTGTAAGGAAAATTTTTCCATTTTCGTTTGGCATTTGTTGTAATTCCCTCCATTGAAGAAACATGTCCATCCAAAACTGTCTCACTTCCAGCTGCAGTTTCATTGATATTAGCCAAACGTGCATCAACAATCTCCTTTTGGCGACTGATATGGCTTGAGACTAAACTTGTTACATCAGAGATAAGTTTCCGTGCATCAGATCTTGATTGCTCCTGAAGTAATTCATCTTTCAGGAGCTAGAAATATTTGATGATATTACGCATTTTTATTTGGAAATTGTTTTAATTGTACCTCATATGCCTTTTGAAATTCATCTATACTCTTGTCTGCATCTCGTCAGCTTGATTAACATGATTTCCTATATCTTTGGATTCTTCCATCAACTTATACTCTCTTGCTGCATCAAAATGAGAAGATAATAGTAATACCAATCTTTAAAAGAAAGAATGCATACCAATCTTTATAAACAACGATGCATTGTCCTGAAGAGATTTTTCCAAGTCAAACTCGTGAACACATGCTTGATGAGCCAAAGCACTTTCTATATGTAATACCCAGTAATGTAAAATTATTCAAGATAACAAAAATATTGACAAATTATAAACAACTATATATACCTGCTTTTTCTGTTCAGAAATGACGAAGTCTATCTCCTTAAGAGCATACTGGCACTTTTTCAGTGCTCCCTCGGTATCAACCAACACCTTATTGGTTTGGCTCAAGTTGTTCTACATACAAAAAGGATTTATAACATAAAGGCCTAGATTAGTAGATAAATTAATAAGTAATAAATTAATACACCTTTAATCCATTAACCGAAAAAACATACCTTTGATTAATATGATTTTATGTCAGTTTTTGTTTTTGTTTTTTTGTTTTTTTTTTTTTTTTTTGTTTTTTTTGGTGTCGTCAGTTTTTAGTCGTCGTTTGGGTGGGTGTGTGTATCGATTGAAAATTGAAGGTGAGAATAACTTAGGTTTGTTTGTTAAAGTTTTTAGTCGTTGTTTTGGTCTCTGGCTTGCCCCAGCCACTGTGTTCTGGTCTCGACCTTCCCAAAGTGTGAGCCCCAGATAATGCAACTATGTCCTGCAGAAGCCATAAATAAACATCATATTCCATTTACAGTGGTCATTCGATGTACAGAGATAAAGATGCAAACCTTATCACTCAGTCCCATCCTGTAAAAGACAGTACGCAAGTGATCAGCTGGTGAAGGAGGGCCAGCATCTAAAACATGAAATGGAACACGTTAGAAGCCAAGACACAATATCTGGTGAAAATGTATGTAAGTTTGAGACATCTAAATCACACATAATCCTGTCTGCTGACCAAAATTGTTTCTATGTAAATTAAACAGGGGGTGACAAAAAGGAAGGGAATTATTTGCTAAATTTATTTGCAACTTAGATCCCTATCGGTGACTGTCTACATCCTACCTCCCCCATATCCCGCCCCGGCGGGATTGGGTATTGTTTTAGATCCCTATAGTTCAATACTTCAGACTGGTAAGACCGCAATAATATTTTCAGAAGGCAATCAGCTAAATAAAGATTGACTAAATTCGATGACAGACAAATGGGAGACTTGCAACAGTGGTAACCAGTCACCACAAACCAATACATGGTGCCAGATGTGCTGCCGAAGCTATAAGTGATCTTATCACCAATTATAGTACATCACAAAATCTTGTTTCAAGCCCACAGTGTGAAATGAGGGTGGCTGCAAAGACTGTTCCAAAAATTAATAAGTTATTTCTGCATACTCATGACCCTAAAATTCATCTGGACCTAAGATAAATCATGTCACCAAGCTTCACATTGTCAATTGTAAGATGAAATTAACCCTAGGGTGTGGTGCTCAAGAGAACCCATGTATCAAGTTCTGAAACTTAGGATCCCTGGTTGTGTTTGAGATGTTTCCCTAAATGAAGTCTCTAAATTCCACGTACCACGTCATTGCGCCTTATTGTATTTGTACTTGTGCTCGATATATCATTAAGAATTTGAATTTCTGAATATCCTTTATCTGTGGTATATGCCTTCACATGTATAAGTGGCAATTACTTTAAGGGAGTTCATAAGCACTTCAGCATCACCCTTGACAAACTTCTGAAAGATGAAACACGGATGTTGGTGACTCCACCACCTAGAAATCAGTCAAATCACTCCCATCAACTGTGAATGTCATTTGTAGAATTCCTATCATCCAGACAAACTTCCTTCAGAGAAAAACTAACTCACCTTACAGCTAAGGGATTCCTATCTATAGCCACAATGCCTTATATCAGGATGCTATAGCTTATAAATGGCATTCTAATGAATCAACTATATTGAGGTTTTAATGTCTTGAAAGAGGACTCTTATTTAAAATAAATGGCTGAAGATGTTCTATGTGAGTGTGGATTAATACCTATTTATTTTCCTTATGACGCAAGGTGGAATAATCATATCCAAGAATAGAAGCTGAAGAATAATCCACAAAGCTACTGTGTGTGGGGACTTGTCGGCAAGCTCACATATCAACTCTGTGTACCGCGGTACCGCCATCTGTTGTTAGTCTCTATGTCTACTCTGTTGGATAATCTTGATGGGTTAAATCAGGTTGTGGGTCATATATATATACTAGCTTCCAGGCCCGGCCGATGGCCGGCTAGTTTTAAGAAATTGGGATTATATCTTTCGCTTCATGGGATCAACCACAAGCATCCTTGGGATTATATCTTTCGCACCAGGTGATAAGTCATTGAGAAGGACATATATGCCACCCTGAATGTATTATATCTTTCGCACCAGGTGATAATATGTTGCTGACATAACTGTTACACTATAATCTAGATCTATAAACAAACCATTAACGAATCCAATCTACTTAATAATTTGGCATCACAACAAAAACAATAAGTAGACTCTATTTATGCAGACGATTCTCATTGTCGAATGTCGATCCCTTTTTTGGTTGCATGATGCATCAAATTAAATAAAAAACTTGAAGAAAAACGACTACCAAGAAAGAAAATGCAATTGAACCATTTTCTTAGTTACAATTTTTTTTACACTTATGGGAAATGCAGCTCTTTTTATAAATAAACGCGATAAAAAGAAAATGATATATTTACAATAGATTAAAGATCAACACTTTACTCATTCGGATGTTAATGGTTCATAATGCATAGCGCAAATGGTCTATGAGTCTTATTTGTTCGACTAATTAAGTGATCTCTATACATAGTAAAATACATATAACGGCCTCCCTGAGATATCATTATTCAAATAATTATATTACAACTATAACAGTATTATCTTATAAGAAAGCTGATCGAACATGTTAACGATTATAATTATACTATAATGGTAGCTTGCTATTGTTATATGCAATTAGGCCATAATTTACTAAAACTTGGTAAAAAATTTGTACCTTCTTTTTGCTCACCCTTTAGTATCTTCTATATCTTCGTCATCATCATTCTCGTCATCTTTCTCATCATCTTCAATATGATCATCATACTCATCTTCTTCAAGACCTTCAAACGAATCTTGTTGAACAGCTTCACCGTAAACCAAAAGATCGCATGAGGAATTATTTTTATCTAGAATGGTTTAACTGAGTCAAGGATTTGCCAAGTAACCTTTCCATTTCTGTCCTGCAAATACGATGACAACAAAATGTAATTACACTAATAATCCATTTTCCTCAAATAAACCAATTCTGAAGCCTTTAGATAATGATAATAAAAAAATTAATTGACTTTAAACATGTTTGACATGTTTTTTGTGAATGCCATTTTTTTACCTGTTAAGAATATCCAATTACCAAACCAACCCATTCATGAGTAAATAGGTCAAAAACTTCCACCATTAACATAACCAATAAAGATATACATCTTACTTTATCGCCTTGTACAATGAAATGGAGAGATACACCTTCCCGTCTATTCAATCCCATCTGACAAAACAAACATCTCTTTCTAATCAATTGCGAGACCATTCCACTCCTGTGATTCCATTACATCAATTGTAACATAAGTTGTTAAAAGAAACAAAAAGAATATACCCTATATCTTTGGTGGTCTGTTCCAAGCACGGTTAAAGAAGAGAAGCAACATAGCCATGTTGGTAACGCTCCCTATAACAACAATTCAACAATGAGACCAAATTTTAGATAACGGAGACCATGTTGTAGTGACTTTCCTTATCTTATCCCTAAACACTACACCAAATTTATCATAAATGAGCTTTGAACTAATGTAGAGCTCATCCAATCGCACCTGAACAGAAAAGTGACATAAAAAAAATGAACATATCAGAAATAATAAGACAGACGGTTTATTTGAATAAGATACATACCTCTTCAGCGTTCAACATTCGTTCCTTTCAAGACATGTAAGTAGCACCTGGATGAACTGATAGTTGATCTTCATTATTGCGTAGTATTGGATATAGTATTGACCATGTAATATTTTGCAGACCGTTACAACAAAAAAGTAATATTTTGCACCTGGATGAACTGATAATTGAATAATACATGCAACAATTACTTATCAATTAAATTTTATCAGATAACATACCTGAATAATAAGGACATTATTCTCGAATCCTTTGAATATATATTATAGGAATAGAAGGATCAAATGTGAAGAGGCTTTCCAGAACCACAAGAACACCAGGATCATATGACTAATATTCATCAAGGATATGCACATTTTACACAGCTCACATGAATACTCATACTCTCATGCAAATAATATTATTTTGCTTCAAAAGCTTAACAGGCACAACACAAGATTAAGTTTAAAAAAAAAAACTATTCTGAATCAAAATATTATCAGGTCTCAGAAAGGATACTACTCTTACTATCTCATTGAGGAGCCCTTTCATCAGCCCGTTCTTTTATCTGCATATATAAATGTACATTGAAGAGTATGTTGGGAGAAACGAAAAAAATTACAGTTAGGTAGCGTCGCTTCACCAAGTTTCTGAAATTCAACTTCTGATATGTAGATCTTTCCTCTGTTTTACCTATTTAAAGAAAACATTTATTGAATTCAAAAAAGTGATTTAAGCTTAACACAAAACGACATATACCAAAAATACTAATTTTGGACCATTACAAAGGCTGTTCAATTTTCCCACCTCCAATGCTAAGACTACCATGCTACTGTTGTGCACCAAGGTGCCATAATAACATCGACCACCCAAGCGCTAAACCGCTCAAAGATTTTAGAACCCTTTTAGACACATTACAAAAAAAAAAAAAAAAAAAAAAAAAAAAAAAAGCATGGGATCAAGCCATATTTATGTGCAAAAAATGTGGTAAGGCATTTGCGGTTAGAGGATAACTTGTACACAGCTTATAGTAAATAACACTAATAACGACTCCAGTGTCGTCATTACCTTCAATCAACAACCTTAAATTAGCAGCCTAACCTTCAATCAGCAGGCTGCAATTATAAACATATAATTATATAAATTACCTTCATTACTACGGCATGCTGGTACTTGGTGATGGTGAAACTCCAGGTGCGAGCGTCCATTCCCACTCACCATTCATATGCATGAGCAATTCATAAGCATCTGCAAGTGGCTGCATATGCACATATATTCAGTAAAAAATATCTAGTTTAACAACAATATAGAATTTGTCAAGGGACGGAAATAGTTGCCAGTTTGAACACATTTAATATTGATTTGTTCAACCTTCCTATATTTCAATTGCTCTATAGTTAGCTTAGGATATTCCAAATTTCATACTGCATTTGCTATTTAAAAAAGCATAAAAGTGATCACTGGTCAGATGTGATTAGAGTTTGTAGTGTATTCAAATTTGGTTAAAATTATACTATAATTAAGGAAATGATATTTCAGTTTTTGAAAAATCAAATCATAGCTGTAATTTAGGCAAAACTTCTACATTGTTACAAAATTTATGGATAACTCTAGTTTTTGAATCTTTTTTGAAAGTAAACATTTAATTTAAAAAGTAAATATGGTTAATTGATTGCAATTGAAATAAAGTTTTTAAATGATTATTTCTAAATTACTGGATGGAATTATTCATAACAAAAAATAAACATGAACATTAAAAACAAAAAGATCAAACAACAAAAAAGATTTAGTTACTATACAATGATAAAATAGCAAAGCACATAATATAAATCATCTAAAAATGTAGCATCAGTAAGTCAATAACATTAACATGATGGACAACATGGTTAAAATAAAAACACATGTAATTGAAATAATCATTTATTAAATATGATAACTAACCTGTAATTCATAAATATTTAAGGTTACCATCACCAATGTTGCTGGATAATTGATGCCGTTAATTGTCTTGCCAGAAAACAAAATTGCTGCTGTTGCATAATACACAAAAACAAAGTATCATCAGGGTTAACATAAAAAAATGTAACTGACACAATCGTTTCTTATACACAATCGTTTATTTATTACCTGATCATCAAAAAATTGTTTCATTGATAGGCATGCGCTGAATCATTGATGATGAAACACTCTTTTGATTCCTCTAAAAATTGGTGCAGGCGTGTTGTTAGTTTATCCCAGATCCGGTTTTTGGGGAGGTGTATTCTCAAGGATTTGTTTATGGATTTGAAATCGAAAAAGGTTATTTATCATGCAATGAAATTGAAAAGGGTTATCTAGTTTTTTATTGGTGTTATTGAATAGAGGTGGGATGTATTAGGGTTTATGATTGGAAAGGGATTATTCAGAGAAGTGTGTGTGTTTTGTGTTGGAGGTGTTGTAGCAAATGAGAGTATCAAAAGATTTCCGCCTATTTTTTTGTGGTTTGACTTTTTTAGATATGAAATGAAGGAGAACCGTTGGATAGGGGGAAATGTCACGTGGCAGGTTTTAAGGAATTTTGGAGAGGAGATTGATCAAGAAAACCTTGTTTTATATATATATATATATATATATATATATATATATATATATATATATATATATATATATATATATATATATATATAGGGAAGGGTTCTTTTCAGAACTAAATAAATTGCGAGAACTGCGAGAACTAATATCAACCAATCATATTTTTTGAATATTTATTTTTATTTATTAATTCAAAAGGGTATAATAGTAAAGTTACATTTTTTTAAAAAAATTTGAGTTTTTTTAATAAAAAACGTTTTTTCGAATTCCTAATTTTTAGGATTTTTTTTTTTTTTTTTTTTTTTTTTTTTTTTTAATAATTTTTTCCAGCTTGCATGATTTCAAGGTGCACATGTATTTTTTTCGTAATGTAGTGTTCAATAGCTTAAACCCCTTAATTTTTTGAATAGTTTTTTTTTGGGTTTTATTTTTCAACATAAGGTGCGTATGTATTTCGCTTAAGAAGATAATTGCACTTATGTTTTAGCGTACAATTCTTTAATATTCAAAACTTAAAATCAAGAACATAAACATTATACAAATGTCTAAAAGGAAAAGGAAGTACAATATATTGATTATACATGTGTACACTAATAATAATTAACGCAATAAGAGACTCTCGTGATCTTTGTATGTACGTGTATTCGCATTCGTCAATGTGCACATGTGTCTTTACAATTCAAATACAAAACTCTAAAAGTAAAGATAAATGAAAGTTTTGTTGATGTATAGCCGCGTCTACTAATCTTTAATAGAACCAATTTGTGTTTGTTGTATATGCACATGTATTTTCTCTTCACTTCTTTATAATAACTATCTTCTCACTAAATAGTATGTCCAAAACACATGTGCAGTCTTCACATCGCACATCATACTCGTACCTATAACCACAACCAATTCATAAACAAATTATTTAATCTTACAACTAACGAAACACATATGCATAACGTATTTTTGGCTTGTGTACACAACAACAAATTATTGATTTCTTTGAGAAACTAGCATATCCTTAATCACAAAACACAAGTGCATCCTTAATTAGAATTAAACACAAAATATCCTATCATAACTAAAAATATATATGCACTTTCAATGCATTCAAACTCCGAAACTTTAAAAACACAAATGCACAGAAGATATCAAATTCACCATAATCTATAGAAACACATATGCACTCTAAATAACACATGCGCACTCTTTTTATTGATTTTGTATTAGCAATAAAACATATATGCATTTTGAGAACTATACTTTTTTGTGAAAAGAAAACTAACAACTATAAATATAAAAGTGAACCAAACAGGTACATCAATATAAGCTGTTAACATTAATCATTTAAAAGATAATTGTATTCTTTCAAAATTTGTCCAACCTTTAATATTAAAGTGAACAAGACAGATGAAACAACATATTTATTAAACCTTACCTAGTCAATATTATGTCAAGCAAAAGTTTTTAATAGTCATTACGCAAATTAATACCAATGGTGTAGTATCAATTAGCCAATATTGTAAAAAGTAACCAAGGGTTTCTTCAGTTCTAAAACATCTTATTCAAAAAAATTAGTTTTTTATTAAAATAGTATCATTTAATAGTATCATTTTTCTATCATGTTTGATACACTGATTATATAAAAAAGTGTAATCGACCTTTTTCAACATCACTTGTTTGACTTATTCTCAACCCACCCATCGTCCCATTTTTTTTCTACCTTTTCCTAAAAGAGATAAATAATTCTAGTTTCTTAACGTATATGCCCCGTAGAAATTGGATCCCACGTAGTTTTGGCCCGTAGTTAATGTCCTATTCTTTGGCTCATAATCAATTGCCTTATTTGAAGGTATAGCCTTAATAAACAATTTACTTTGTTAGTTTGGATTCACAATTCAATCCCAATAAAAAGCATAATAAAAAAATAAAAATAAAAAAACACTAACCTGTAAGGCATCTAATTACTGACCATCGGAGAACATAATCATGATTCGCAACCGCCTAGTGTGGGCGTTAAACAAAATCACCAGACATGTTTACACGTTTGAGCATCAAGATCTGATCTGTAACATCTACTATGGTGGATTTTTAGCAATTGGTTGGGGCTGCAGTAGGTTAAAGTTTGACAGAGAAGGAGATAAATATATAAAAGTGAACAAATAACCTAAATGTATGGGACGGTTTCTAAATGGGAGTTATATGAACTTCCTATACTACCCCTCAATTATTTACAAAACTTTTCTTATCTTTTCTTTAATGACACAAATGGCACAAATTATTTCATCCATTGATCTAATATTTCAATGGCCTAGATTGGTTCTCGCAGTTCTCGCAATTTATTTGGTTCTGAAAAGAACCTCACACTATATATATATATATATATATATATATATATATATATATATATATATATATATATATATATATATATATATATATATATATATATATATATATTACCTACTCATCCATTAGGATCATATCCATGCCTGCTAGCTTTGATGGGTTGTTGTTGTTATAATATTGATTCCAAAGAGAGACTATTTTAACTTTTATATTCACTTTACCTTTGTCTGGTGTGATTTCTTTAAGAGGTGTGATTTTCATTGTCATATCTACAATCAATAGTAATAACAATAACTATAAGATTTAAGCTAAAGAAAGTAAATAGCAAAATAACAACATTCAAAAGCAGGTAATGGGTCACAGAACAGCCTTTTGATATACCAGTTAATAATGTCAACATTAAACATAACCACAATCACAAAACAACAAAAAAGCATAAACCTTTTTAACATGTACGTCCACAACAATTAGAGGAGCATGTTGCAAGCTAATGACTATATGTGCTATATAGATATAATAACTTTTATATAATTTATCATTCTACATATATACACCCACAACTAAGCACAATTTTTTAATCCAATTAAAGGAAACTACAGCAACAACAATTACACAAACATGTTGAAGCCTATGACTATATGTGTTATATTAATCCTATGTTCTATAGACTAAAAAACCACTATATTGCTTATTGTAACTTACCTGATGCAATTTCACATAAATATAAAATCAATCAACCTCTATTTAAACATGATAATAATAACGTCAATTTTAAACATAACCACAATCACACAACAACAAAAAAGCAAAAAACTTTCAAACATGAGTATTTTTAAAATCATTAGCAATAACACTTTCAGAAACATTATAAAAGATATATTTATACAGAGATTAAAAATAAAACCTGTTTTTTTTAGTTTTATTGAATGATAAGTATATATCTCTTATGATGATTTTCGTGTGAATAAAAAAATGGGGCTATCAATTGAGTTTATATAATGGTTTAAGCCGGTATAAGTTAAGGTCCTATTAGGATTCTAATTGTAAATGTAATATAATACAAATAGTTTTAAAAAATTAAAAAAATAATAATAATAACAGTTAAGTCCTACAATTTTTAAAAAGTTACTTAAACAACTACAACTTATTAAAAAACATAAAATCTCAATCAAATTAAAATTAATAAAGTATAAACTTATAATAAAAATTAACCTTGAACTCTTCCTTGTCAAATTCTGGCGCAAAATTGAACTCTTCCTCTTCATCGAATTGTTGTTCTTGTATTTATTACCATCGGATTTCTTAAAGCTGTAGCATCGATTGATGTTGTTATTAGGTTTTAGGTCGATTGTTGTTAAAGCTGTAGCATCAGATCTGTAGCAGCAGATTGTTGTTGTTGTTGTTATTAGCATCTAATTGTTGTTATGATTGTTGTAGCATCGATTGATCTAGCTTTCTTATGGATTGTTCTTGATGTTCTTATGGGTGGTTCTTGTTTAGTGTGTTTTTCTTATGTGTGGCAAATCTAATGGATACTCCGGTTTTAATAAAATATTTACACTTCAGCCATAAAATATCCAAAAACAACAATAAAGTCCTTGTATATTTTTGCCCAATTTTAATTTTTAGGTATAAAAACGAATTTTAAACAATTATTACACAAATATAGAAAGATTATAGGTTTTTTAAATATTAAAAACCTTTTTAAAAATTAAAATTGTAAAAAATATTACCTAAATAAGTATGATTTGATTTTTTTGAAGTGAAAAAGTCTCCACTAGAAGTTTTATTTTATTAGGTAAAAAATATGATGAAGTGTAACAGATTGGGCTAAAACCAAAATGATATTTATCCTACAAATTGGGCTCCGTCCTATTTTCATAGATTTGAAACACTGGTTTGCAAAATCAAAGTTTATATTAACCGATGTTTTGTGATAATCCATCTTTTTAACTCAACTACAAAATCGAGCCTACTTGTTGATTAATAAAATCAAAATTAATTAGTTTCATAAAAATTTTGATAAATTTTGGTGAAGAACTTGGTGGAGAAAAAAGTTAAACACTCATGGTCATGTGAGCTCATGTTTTAAAATTTCAGCATATAACTTCCCTGTAGTAAGGAACAATTTTCTTTTTAACATTTACACTTTTAGTCTTTTCAAAATTTAAATTGTATATGAATCATCCTCAGATACTTCCCCTACTGTGCAAGGATCATTTTTCCTTTATTATTATTGTTGTTGGTTGTTGTTGCTACTGCCATCGTCGTCGTCAAAACTATTTTTTATTAAATTGATCGTAATACTAATAACACTACCAACAAGTGCCTACAAGCTATTGAGTATATGAACGAGATAAACATTTATATTCAATGAATTCGAATTATGTTAAAATATCAATTTAAACGAATCTTACAATAAGATTATTTAACACAATTTGACAATGTTTTTAAACTCGAGCAAATACAGTTCAAATATTATTATTAGTTATAGTCATTGTATGAACCAAATCCGCGTTTAATAACCCGAGCATACTAAGATTAAAAACTAGAATACGGATAACGATAAATTACTTTAATTTTTTAACCAAAAATCTGTATATGCGCGAGATTATAAGTATCAACATGAAAGCAGACTTATAGGTACACACCAAACAAATTGAGTTAAATGTAATTATTAGTTGTACTTATAGTCTGAACCACATGCGTGTAATATCACAATTACAAAACATTAAACACTGTCAAATTCACATATATTTGTATATTAAATTAAAATTTTAAAACAAAATTGACTCATGTATAATTACATGTGTGCACAAAACTTACAACTAATTTTGATTAATAACTTAGTTTTATACTTACTTACTTTGGTTAAAATGTTAACAAACGATAAAACGTATTAACCTAAGTATCAACATCATGTTTAAATAAAATAGCAGAATAGATGTTTTTAAACTTATTTAAAATTACATTAGCTTCTAATAACTAAAAAAAAATTGTAGGTGCTCCTTAATTGTTGGTGCTATCTCAAGTAGTTAGAACTTTTACGGTTACTATATTACCCTTAACCAAAATTGATATTTACATAATTAAATGAACACTTTAGTTAACTGTTGAATGGTAAAATCGACTTATTTTATTTCGTATAAAGTAAAGCAGTAATTAATGCTTTCTTTAGTTGTATATCATTATCTTTGATAGTGCTTGGTTTAAGAAAAACACATTATGTTGGAATTTATGAATCATAACAATTATATAAATAAACACATAACATCATCAAAGCATGCAGCGGAAGTAAAAATCAAATACTTGTAATAAATTAACCGAATTAAAAAGATATGTGTACCTTAGTGATTTCTAGCAAAACAAGAAATCAATGAATCAAGAACAAGTAAAACCCTAATTTAGGGTTTATGAAATTCGACTATTCTCCTTAGTCGAATGGGAAACATTGACTAACAAAAGTATGTTAGCTCTTCGTTCTTGTACACACGTATTACCAACGTTTCAATGAAAAAAGCTAGGTTCTTGATTCACAAATAAACCAAACACTTATGTTTGAGCTTAGAAAATCTAGTATGAACCCTATAAGGGTGTAGTTCGATTTACTAAGCACAAAGGGAGAAAGAAGAAGAGAAATTAGGCTTGCAAGGATCAAGGATGTGTAGAATGAATACAAGGGTTTGTATTTATACACATCCAATCTTGGTGACCAAGTTAGGTTGTAAACGCCCCCCCCCCCCCCCCCCCTCCCCTTCTTTGTTTGGTCAAATACGGGAACCCAATGGGTTCCTAGAACCTTTTTGGCTTGTTTCCATATTTTCGTATCACTAACGACTGTTAGTCATTTAACGTTAAGTACTAACGACCGTTACCTGTTTATTTGTGAAATTAATAATTATTCATAACTAAATATAATAATTATTAAAACATTGAAACTCATACGTAATGTTTGTAATCCCGAAGTCTCGTGTTCGAATCCGGTCATGCTACATTAATTTTTATCCACAAATGAAAAAACTAACACATTAATCTCCAAAGTGCTGGTGGTTGGTGGTAGTAATGGTGGTTGCTGGTGCTGGTGGTGGTGGCTGGTGCTGATGGTTGCTGGTGGTGGGTAATCATTACATTTCCTTCCAATTTACTGAGTAATGCCTCATTACCCACTACTAAGCAATGATTGCATTCCTTACTTATAACCAAACATGTTTATTCATTGTCTTTCTCATTCTCTACTCCCAATACTCCAGCCAAGCAACCCCTTAGTTTACATTTTTTGTCTTTCTCAATACATTCAATAAATATGTTGGTATAATGATAACTGATTTTTTTACATTCACTAAAATAATTTAACGATATTGATAAAGTTAGCCCGTTCATTCGGACAGGCCATGTAACAACTAGTCAACTATATAAGAAAGCATATATTTGTTTGTTTTTTTTACAAGGTTTAGGACCTTAGGTAACCACTGCGGCGAAGTTTAATACATGGGTGTTATATTATTCATTTTTAAACTTTGAAAAACTGAAGATTAAAGTTGTTGCCATGTTTTGAAGTCGGGATATAGAGGCTCAATATGGGAGCTCGAACCATTATGACAACAATAATACAATTTTGTTTAGTCGTTAGTTACAAGCTAATGTATTTTTTTAATAGTTTTAGAAGCTTCTTCTTTACTAACTAGTATTTATTTTAGTGTTTTGATATAGATAGCATTTAGCATTTGAAACATAAGTTATTTGACAAATAACGTTCATGTTTCTTATTTTGTTTGAATGTAAGTTTTTATATATGCTATACAGAAAAAAGTTGAAACAGAAACATTAATGATTTCGATCTACTACTACCTTTTGCTATACTACCTTTTTGCTAGCGCTACTTTTGCAAAACATGTCTATATTTATAATACTATATAAATCATTTAAGTTGTGAGTTTTATAAAAAATTAAAATAACAAGCTCCAAACAAAAAGTGACATATGTCACATCTCAACTAAAAATCACATTTATTTTTAAATTGAAATATCTTTTTATTTATTTACTTTTATGATATAATTTTAATATATTTTTTTAAAATTTTTTTTGCTTTTTTAATTTAACATCCATTTTGATATTTATGTTTTGTTTTTACATTTTTAGTGAGTTTATTAATTTTATTTATTTAAATTTTTACAACTTTAACCTTTATTTCAATTAATACAATATTGATTCGACAAAATCATATACTATAGGGGAGTATTTGACGGGTAAGAGATTACGAGGGTCTTTCTATATGCGGGAATAATAATGTCACAAGAAAGCAACATGAAACTCAAGCGAATAAATACAACTAACATATATATTCGGAGTGTTGTGAAACAAATTCATTAAGCAGGTAAAAAATTATGGAAAAAGTTGAGCTATGAATTCATTTACTATATTATAATATAAATCGTTGTACACAGTTATCTAACTAGTAGTAATAAAAAAAACAAGATAATTTCACAAGCTAATGAGGATATTTATGTGTTTGGTACAATTTTTTATAGATACATAGATTAATAGTATTAGGATGTGAAACCAAAGTCACCAACCCAACCATGTCGACATACCTAGTAATTTCACATCTTGTTTTTTATATTCATGCCCATATTGATACATTGAAACAACCAAAAGATTGCAAGTTGGTAAATAGAAAATTATAATATAACGACAAACTGCCTACCCAAATTACAAAGCACTTGTTCCAACTCACACACTCACTTTCTCTTCCGTCATCTTCGCATCGATACTTCCAATTCTTAATCTCCAATCCCAATTTTAGATCAGATCACATCATATCAAATCCACATGTAGGGTTTATCATTTATCATCAAATTTATAAACCTTCTAAATCTTTTCACCTCATGTATTTAATCTTGCATGAACAGGCTAGGGTTGATAACCATCATTAGTTGAACCATTTGTAGCTCCTATGGAATCATCTGGGTTCTTCTTAATATGTCTTCTACATTCGTCCATCGCGATATCTTGTGGTGGTTTGATCATGTTCTACCTCAATGAGATATCGGTTTTGGGTCATGGTATAGAGACAGCACGTAAACTATCAGGTTCTACACCACATGATCAATTGTTGTTAGAGACTTCGTATTCGTTTGTGGGATTGCTTCTTTGTGGAATCGGGTTTATATATTTTATGGTTGCTTTTGTTAAAGATAGAGAGTTTCAAGGGTTTTTCGCGAAAGGGTGTGTTGTACTTCACTTGTCTATGGCTTTATGGAGAGTTTACTTTGAAAGAAGACTCGAAGATTTGGCTCGTGATTGGCCTAAGCAACTTGTCGGGGATACTCTTCTCGCAACTTCTTGGGTGTTCTTTTTGGTGTATTCTTGGAGAGAAAAGTATGACTAAAACCACTGTGCATTGCTTAATTGTATTAAACATAGAATTTGTAATTCACATATGGGTTCGTTTGTTTCATGTTGAATGTGTGGAGAATGTTCAAATTATATATTATACATCACAGATACAATATGTGATACAATATGTTTGCAATGAAAGTGTCTATACTACTGCCAACAAGTTTATAAATAAAGGAAAAATATATTTCAGAAATATTTTTTATAATTGTTATGCACTAGAGAAAAGTTTATTTCGGTAGAAAAGTTAGAAAATAACTGTTATGCATTAAAATAAATACTGTGATGCATCGTTTTTTCTTTTAACTGTGATGCACTAAAATAAAAATTGGTGCATCACAATTAAAAATTTTAGTGCATCATAGTTATTTTCTCACTTTTCTACTGAAATGCACTTTTCTCTTAAACCGAACACTATATATATATATATATATATATATATATATATATATATATATATATATATGTGTGTGTGTGTGTGTGTGTGTGTGTGTGTGTGTGTGTGTGTGTGTGTGTAATGAATATTGTTGATGTGATGAATATATTATTAATATCTATACTACATATAATAGAGCAATGAATCTCTCTTCAAAAAATTCCAATGTACAAAAATTGATGCATGATATACAACCTTTTAATGCACATAATTTTGATATTTACAACCACCAAAACATTGTGTACAACCAAAAATAGCACAAAACCAAATTCAGACCAAAAGTTATAAATTATGCATTAAAAACACCCCTATGACAAAAATTACAACCATGAATCTATATTGTTGATGAGGCGAAAAATGAACCACTTTTAGGGGGTCATTTAAGCCCGGAATTGAATTTATTTGATCGAATATTGCCCTAAATCGTTCCTTTTGTGATTTTAGGTACTTTGGGAGTGAAATCTGGAAAATGAAGCAATTCGGACGTTTTTGGAGCATAAAAGTGAAGAAAACGCCAAAGTCTTAATTTTCCTTGCTGGGAACAGTAGGTGACGGCGTCAAGAAGAAAATCCTGACGGCGTCAAGAGTAATTTCCATGCCGATCCAGTACAGATTTGACGGCGTCACGAAGTAGGGCGTCAAGAGTAAAATTCATGACGGCCTGAAAATGCATAACACATGACGGCGTCAAAAGTAGATCAAGGCAGTCCGAGAAATATTTTGGCGGCGAGGTGACGGCGTCACAAGATTTGTCTTGACGCCGTCAGACCCTATTTCCTATATATATTTTTCTAATTTTCACATTAAAAGGAGAGAAGTTTTGGAGAAACCCTAAGTACGAACTTGGTGCGAATTTTACAGGTTTTTCAAGGGTTCTAAGCCCTTGATACCTTTCATGTGTAATTGAGATAAGTATTCTTTTAATTTAATCAATATGTCTATGTGTTGTTTGTCTATATCTTGGTCTTGTCTTAATTCCATCATGCTAGGCTAGATCTATCTTGTGTTTGCTTGGATCTAATGAAACCTAGATGCTAATTATGTGTTGATTACTTGTTTATAGTTGTTTTGGATGAATGAATTTGATGTTAGGCTTAAGAAAACTGGCAGATCTCCAAATGGTAACATGCTTGAACGTCTTAGGAAACATGAACTGATGTGCACTAGGTTTTTATTGGTTGTATTTAATGCATGAGCCACTGTTTATAATCCCTATGGTTGTGCTGGGCATGGCATAGGAGGAGATAAGAGCTCATAGGATTGGGGAGTTAAGTGCGCCACCCCATGAATGGTATTAAGGAATACAATCCGTCATTCACGCAACTATAACAAGTAATTAACGTGTAAAAGATGTCTAGAGAGTAGTGAAATCTAAGTAAACACATTTTCTCCACTTATTGCTCACAACCTTAGTATAATTTAGTTTATTTTCATTTTTAGTATTTTATTTTGATTGCATCTTTAGTATTGGGTCAGTTGACTAGCAACTAATTCCGCCCAAATCCTTAAAACCCGAGATTTTTACTTGCTTTCTAAAAAAATATAAAAATACAAAAAAAATCATCTCTCACCTTTAGAACTAGTATTTAGGTTTTCTAATCCTAGCGACACTATTTCTAGCTGAACGATCAATCCCCCGGTACTTGTCACTATACTATACTACAACGATCAGGTACACTGCCTGGTGGGGGTTGTAAGCTTCTCAAGATCCCTTGAGAGGTAAAGCCTGGTGCGATTCCCACGTATCAATTGTACAACCCTCCATTGCAGTTAATTCCCAGCCAGTTAATTCCCAACTTAATTGCATATTGTACAACCCTCCAACCCCTCCAATCCGAGCCATAAAAGATGCAAAACTATCCTAACCCCATCTCCACACAATACTACAACCATTACTTCGTCGAACTAAAGAAAAAAAAAAACAAAACAAAACAAACTAATGATCTCAGATCTTTTTTTCTTTTTCGTTTGGTACAAAACACGAAAGAAACAAAAATCATCATCGATCTATGTAGATCTTGGTTCTTTTTGTTATTCGAAATATTAAAGGACGAAAAAAAAACGATATTGTTTAAATTCATCCTTTGTTTCGATCAAAGAAATACATAACCGAAAATAAAACATCACCTACCCGAGACCGTTCAAACGATCTTGAAGCCGTATAGAGTAAATTCATTTGTTGGATGTATACGTTCGATAACAAACAACCATATACAATATTGTATACGTGTTCGGTTTTCAATAGTTGTAAAGGAGAAGAGGTATCTTGATGATTGTGGCTGCAAGAGAGAGGCGGATGTGTATGTGTTGTTAGGGTTTGTAATGACAAAAAATTAGGGATTAGTTGTAGTTTAATAACCGGGTATTTGGTTTGTGGGTCTTTCATTTTTGTGATGTTGGGTTTAGACCGGGCCTGTTCCGGGTTTGTATATGTAATGAGATGGTAAGAAGTTTAAGCCTCCTTTACTTATGTAAATAACAATTATATATGACATCAGCAAATACTAACATTTTTTTTTCTTCTTCTTCTGCGTGTGATGATGTGAAGACTTGCAAATCCATTGTTGATCATGAATTGTTATGCACTGTACATATAACACCAATTATAGTGCATTGTTTTATTAAAAGTTAAAGAAAGTTGTATTTGATTTCTTAAGAACTTTACAATGCAACCTATTGAATACGTGTAGCGGAGTGTACGTTTCAATTTCATCATTAAGTGATAACATGGTTTCTTTCATTCTATACAAAATTCGTTACGCAACCAATTAGATGTATATAATGAATCGTGAACCATAACACTTGCTTGATTAAAAAAAAATGTTAACAATGCTAATGATTTTATTACATATTCATTTCAATATGAGTATTTAATACACATGTTGAAAATATACTTGATTGGATGGAAAATAAATTTTAAAAATTGTAAAAAAAATATCGGTGTTAACGGGAGTAAAGAAAACCATGAAGATTAATATGTAGATTAATTATACCTTTTTGTTTGTGTGAGATACCTGATGTGGCCTATGGGCTTATACATAAAGTTTTTTAATTTTAGATGTTGATTATTAGTTTTGATGATTGTGACTTCTATTAGAATATTAAGATCGTTATGACAAAAGTGACAAATAAATAGGCAAAACAAAATAATAATAAAATAAAATAAAAATCGGGTCACAAACAATGTTTTGCTTCCATGTACGGGATATAATATGTGTTAAGTCATATATGATTTTGTCCCGATAAGCAAAAAAAAAATGTATGTAACTTATTCATATTAAAATATTACATACGAAAACACTATTTTAATTGTAACTTTTAATGAAAATAAACTAATTCAAATAAGTTTAAAAGTCATGAGAGATCAAAAATAAATATTTTGGCTAGAAAATAAGTTTAGGAAATTTACCGGGTGTTACAGCACATACCCGTTAAAAGGAATAGCGTTCCCGCGATTCAGTTCAAGTTATGGGTTGGAATAGTGTTGGTGAAAAGGTGATGGTATGAGTAGTAAATTTGGGTCTCACTAGGTTGTAATTATACTATTGTCTTAACTAAATTTATTATTATTTGTAAATTAATTGTTAAAAAAAATATGATCGCATAACATCACATTGCCAGAAAATATAATCACAAGGTACTCGTCACCGCATCGCGCGGGTACCCTGCTAGTAAATAATAGATGTATGTATACTAGAATACTTACAATGTTACTGACTCGCATTTAACTAGGGCAGCTTATTATGGAGATTGTTGTTAAAACAACATAATAGCTCAATATCGAGTTTATATGATTTTAGAATATGATTCGAGAGATCGACATGTAACATCTTTGATTTTATATAATTCCAACATCATCCAAACTACGATCATTATATGAATGTGTAAGTTTGTAGCCATCCGTCAAAAACTTGATGACTCATGCATCATGAAACTCATGATATCGACAATTAATAAGTTTTTACTCCCTCCGTCCCAAATTATAAGTCCACTTTCAAATTTCACAAAGTTTAAGAATAGTGGGGCCCTTACAATACTAACCAATAAAAATTCATTTTCACCCACTTACAAGCATTCTCATTGGTTGAAATTAAAAGTGGACATATAATTTGAGACAACCCAAATTGACAAAATAGACTTATAAAATGGGACGGAGGGAGTATTTGATTCAAATTATGCGAATGTACTTTATGGTCATTCACTTTATTATTACATCTACAACTATCTTACCAAACATAAACATAAAAAACAAGAACTTGCAGCTGTCATCCTTGTGTATCAGATATCAGCACACAATTACTCGTTATCAGTTTACAGCTAGCAGTTTAGGGTCATAAAAAAGCTTTTAGCGAGAAGCTATAGAAATACAGCTCAAATAAACACCAATAAATAAGGATTGGGCAAAATAGATTAGGAGTAAAACGCGCGTTGAGTATACCATTATTTGTTTTTATCCAAGTATCGTATACCCGGGGACGATACTAGTTTCCATTTTCCATGTAGGTTCATTGTCGATTGGTTTGGACCTTTTCTATATTAACACTTGGCACAAAATATGAGTATGTTGTTTGAGCATAACGACAAAGCATAATACTTTTGTTTTTTGGTTTGCAAGAAGAATTATTCACAAATCTTTACCACTTAAAATATCACACATGTTTCACTAGAGACTTTGAGTCCACAACTTTTTCTTTGTTATCGCATATTATTAGGTCATATGTTTTGTTTTAAACGGTATCAATTGTTGATCAACTTTGTTTACCTACATTGTTGAGTTTCTGATCAAACAACTTTGTTAATATGTTAACGCGTGGAGCTAATCTTTAAGATACTTGAGTGTACGTACATATGGTCAAACAAAAAAAATATAAAATAAAAACTCATAAAAAATTGTGTTTTACTTTAAACATGTAAACAGAAATTGAAAGAGGTAGAAAGTACGAAATATTTATACTTTTCATGATGCATGGGTACCAAAATAGTAAATGACTATATTAATTATTATATATACTAAAAGTGGAACGTGCTACTGTAGCAGTACTGTAGCAGCTACAGTGCTTGCTACAGTGGACGAAACAGTACATTTTTTAAATTAATACTGTAGCAGCTACAGTGCTAAAGTATTTTTTTTTTAAATTTTTTTAGCGAAAAAGAACGGCATTTCTGCAGCAACGCGCGGATTTCTCCACTCATTCTTATTAAACTCTAATTACATTATGTACGTCCAAATAAATAAATTATTATTAATTATTAACTTAAAATTACATATTAATCATTATTTAGTCTTAAGTTGATCATTATGCCCTTGTTTTTTCATCCTCTACCAGTGACTATCGAAAGAAATAAGTTTGGTAGAGGAAAAGAAATAAGAGAAATGGACTTGGACTAATTTTCATTATTTTATAAAGAGAAATAAAAAAAGAAATGGAGAATTGAAGATATATTACTGGATAAATAAAGAGAAATGGGTAGTGTAATTTTGCTAACTCCATTTCTGTTATTTTGGTGGAGAAATTGCTGAAACACTTTTTTTTTTTGGAAACATTTTTTTTCCAATTTTTATTCTTTTCCTTTCAATCTCTTCCAATTATAATTTTATTAGGGCATGTTTTGTACAAAGAATTAAGATGAGAGAAATGAAAATGAAATCATTTATGATATTTGGTACATCTATAAGAAAATAAAGTGAAGAATTGAAACTCTTTGAAAATGAATTTTTTGCAAAAAGTAGAGAATTGATTTCCATTCACAAAATGAATGAAATGAATTCTTCAATAATAATAATAATAATAATAATAATAATAATAAAACTAAATAATAAAAAAAATAATAATAGTAATAATAAAATAATAAAACAACAACAATAATAATAATAATAATAATAATAATAATAATAATAATAATAATAATAATAATAATAATTTCTTGAGTCAATTCTTTGGTGTTACCGAACACTAAAATTTATACTGAATTTCTGTGAGAATTCTTTTATGTGATTTGATTTCTGCACTTAATTTCATTTCTCTGAATTTTAATCTACCAAACGTGCCTTTAGAGAATGAAGTTGGTTAAAAAAAAACATTATGTGAATAAATTGTGTGCAATATTTGGTGCTTAAAACATTTTGAGAAGAAAAAATTTGGTGATGTTATCATATTGTAATCCTTTTTTATCTAGATTTTTTTTTTAAAGAAATAAAAGGATCTTCGTGATATTTTTTATTTTAATTTTCTAGCACTTTCAAACAGTAGAATTCAACAAATTTCTCACTCAATTTCATTATCTGAATTTCTAATTTTTGCTTTATTTCTAATCTCTGAAATTCTTTTAACTAAACGTGTCTAGTATGAGCCGGAGTTATAGCAGAGATAACCCATATTTGGAAGGAGAAACACAAATCATCCATGTTTGCAAGGAGTATTATAAATCGACTCATCTATACTACTATATAATGTATTTGGGACTATTCTATAATTAGAAAAGCTTAAAAATTCAGACTTTCATTTACTAATTATGGAAACAACCACCCCTAACAAGCACCCCCAACAATTTATAACCACCTCAACAACTACCCCCAACAATTTATAACCACCTCAACAACCACTTTCCACCACCCCACATCCCTCCTCTTCACCCAACAATCCGCCCCCGCATCGCGCGGGCACCTTTCCGGTATTTATAAAAGAAAAAATCTGCCTCCAACAAAACAAAATAGCATCGACCAAACATTTGACGATAAAGTCAAAATGATTTCAGCGGCTTTTATTTGAACCATATATATAGTCCGCTACCCAATCTTTACCAATTCCCGAACCAGAAAAGAAAAATCAATATTGGAGGCACACGTCATAAACAATAACACCTCCATCCCACAACAAATACACAAATAGTGAAGAGAAAAAAGCAAGTGCATATGTCACAAAATAATAGTAACATACTAAACGTTCATTCCTCATGCAACTATTTAGCAAAAGGAGAACAAGTATTCTTCTAATTATATTTTTATGTACAATCCTCTTATCATCATGGAATCTTCTTAACTCAGTGCTATCATGGTACGCCTCGGCTATTACAACGTCATCCTCGTCGTCATTTTGGTGGCCTGCGATCTATGCTTCAATGGCGGTAGGCATGATCTTTGGGTTTTTGTCGATGGCTGCAGCTTTAGTCGTAGCAGTGCCCGCTTCAGTGGTGATTTGGATATCTATTTTGGTTTTGTTGACATTTTGTGGGAAGCCAAGGGAGTCGGTGGTGGTGGAAGGGAGGAGATTAACGACGGAGATAAGCCGAGTCATGGGGATGGTAGTGCTTAAAGAAGGGAATTTGGTGGCTGTTGTTTGTGCCATTTTTGGGTACTTTTTGATCGTTAGATATGGAGGAGTACAACATGGTTTGTAATATTTCAAATTTAACTTTTGTAAACGTATATAGTCATGTTGCATGTAGCCATGTAGTATTATTCTTTCATTATAAAATGTGGAATTTGATTAAATGCTCTTTTAGTCTTCTTTCTTTTAAGTAATCGACTGTCGCGCATAATGACGGTCGTGTATAATTTGACAAAATTGAGTTGTGTTGATATGTGTGCTTGTATTTTCTTTTTTTAGTATATTTGTTTTGAGTGTGTTCTGTTGCGATTGAAGATGACAGCTTTTCTTACGTTTTGTATATGTTTTATAAAGCTCATGGTAATTGGTGTTGTCAAGTCTTCATCATTCAAGATGGCGTATGACAATAACATTATTCAAGTTCCAATTTAAGAAATTAGGATTGAAATAGAGAGATCAGGATTGAAATGAATATGTAAAAAAATTAATAATATAAATTGATGGTTAAACAAACCGCAATAAATAAAATATTTCATTTATATTATTCTCATATTCGCTAGGAACTTGTTTAATAATGAAATCAACACTAATTGAATTATTATTTTTACAAAACTCACACAATAAGAAAAAAATTGTTGAAGATGATGTATTATATAGTAAATGTTGCGATACAATTTTACAAACTGAATAATAATAATAATAATAATAATAATAATAATAATAATAATAATAATAATAATAATAATAATCCTTTCATAATTGATGAATATTGTATATTGTATGCAATGGACGAATACTCTCATAGAAACTTTGTGGAGACATTGTTTTATGGAAGGGAATCCTTGACAATGGAGAATGTTCTGAAGACTCTGAATTCAAGGGAGTTAAAGAATAGAATTGAGTGCATAAAGAAAGATACTAGTGACAAGTTATTTTTAAGGGGAGGTGAGATAATAGAGGTAAAGCTCATCTGATAGAAGTTCACGGTCTAAATTAAAGAATAAAACTAGTCAAAGCAAGTGTTTCATATGTCATTCAGAGGGTCATATGAAGAGATATTGTTCAGGAAAGAAGTTAAGTGGGTTTTACACGAACTAAGTATCATCAGGCAATTCATTCCTATGATGATAAGGGTAAAGCTTACTATGGAAAGGCGCTTGTCATAGTGGGGAATGATGAGATGGCCGAATTGATGATGGATTTAAGTAGCTCTTATCATACGATATCTAGGAATGATTTCTTATATGACAAGGTTGTATGATTTCAAGGATGTTGAAAGTAGTTTGAATCAATTCAGCAATAACAAGACAATAAGGGCATGCACTATCAAGGGGACAAGAAACTCTACTCAGCTCAGATCGTTAACATCCTTACATGACATGCATTTATTAGATAATAGAATAGATTACTTGGCCCAAGCCCGACATATAGGTTTTGGGCCCATTAGGGTTTGTACTTCTCTTTTGTAATCTATATATAGTTGATCAATTAAAGTTTAGCATACAAGGTTTTATTATCTAGCATTGTATCAGAGCAGGTCGATCTTCTGACCTAGTTGGCCTTGAGCCACCGTCTCTATCCCCCATTACAAATCTACTACCTATTCTTATTTTCCCTAATATCTTTTTCTAATCTACCTTTACCATTAAGCAACTCCAAAATCCTAGCAGTTAATCCAATTTAGTTTTGCAACAACATTATTGTTGCTGCTTATTCATCTTGCCAAATACCTTTCTCAATATTTGTTTCCTCTCAAGCATATATATACGCCTCTTACATATTTGTTTTACTTTGCTTTTGCTTAGTCGTCGTGTTGTAGGAATAACCCATTACCTTCTTGGTGAAATTACCATAACATGGGCGTTCTTCTTAGCAAGAATTATTGCAGTAGGATAAAGGCTAGGAGGATTTGAGTTGTTGACCATCAAACATGACACCAATTTTCTTTTCAAAGTATTTTCATTATCTTTCATGTTAAAATAAAATAAATCCTCTCCTTAATTGTTCTTTTTACCAACATTTTGCTTCCCAAAAAAATATCTTCTCTTTTATATGTTTTTTTTCTTATATTCATCTGCTGGTTGTGTCTTGTATTCATCCACCATGAATATTGCTATTAGTCAGCAAAATTCAATATCGAAAAGAAAGTTTACAGGTCACAAATGTCGTTGTTGTCAACCATCGATTTTCAATGTTTGCTTTTGCATTTGCTGCTGTTGTTTGAAGTTTCTATCCGCTTGCTATTGGATGTCTTCGCAATTATCTAGTTATTAATTTAATGTTTCTAAGTTTGTTAATACAGTCCGAGCTTTTGCAACTTTTATGCTCGGGCTGTGAGAGAGTATTAGATGATAAAAGAGATCTGTTGGCCCAAGCCTGACATATGGGCTTTAGGTCCATTGGGATTTATGCTTCTCTTTTGTAATATATATGTATAGTTGATCAATAAAAATTTAGCCTACGGGGTTTTAGTTATAACATCACTATTAAGGGGACATGGAAGTTGAAGATGAAGGTGCATGATGGTTAAACTTTTGTACTTGAGGGTGTCAAGTTATACACGTGAGTCGATTTTCCTATGTCAACTTGAACATGAATTCTTCCCTGATTGGTCCCAAACGGTCAACTAAGTTTTCCAATGTGATTGTCAACTAAGTCAAACGTCTAAAACCAACTAACCAAGGAGTGCATTGTATTCCTGGGTCGTTATGTCCCAGCGAGGTAAGCAATTATATTAAAAAAAAAACGTTTAAAGTGATCGGGTGATTTAACAGAAGGATCAGGAATTTGGTTATTATGATTAAACTACGAGATTATGATTGAGAATGGCTAAGAAACACTATTGGAACAATTACAGACGATCAGATAACCTAGAAACGTAAGTTAACCTAAAAACGCGCGTTTGAGTTTAAAAAAAACGCGAACGCTCAAAATAAAAAGTGAAACGTGAGCAAATAAAGTCCTACGAACGTGAAAATTATATTTTTACAATCCTAATGACTTAAGAAAATTTTTAGAAAAAGAAAAATAATTTTTACACTATTTTATTAATTACTATTAATTAATTACTAATTTCTAATTACTTTTTAATTAACTAAATTAAACTAATTCTTAATTAATTATGAAAATTAACTAGAAAAATGAAAATTAAATTTAGAAAAATCTAAAATATTATAAAGCTAATTTTAAAACAGAAAACTTATTTTTTCTACTTTTTAATTATTAATTATTAATTAAAACTAATTATTTAATTAATTTAAATTAAACTAAATTATAAAAAATACTAAATGAACAAGGAAAAATCTAAAAAAATTCCTAAAATTATTTTAAGTTATAAGAAGCCTAAGAAAAATTTAAAAATGAAAATTGCTTATGAATAAGCAAAAAAATAAGCCAAATGGCTTAAATAGAAGCTATCACTTTCTTAATTTTTGTCTTTTTCTCAATTTTCTTTTACAAAACTCTTTAACTACTTAAAATAAGAGACTTTTGTGAAGGGACTTTTGCTTAAGCTCAGGAATAAGCCCTGTGCAAGCAAATAAGCTCCACAGTTTGACTTTCTTTGACCAACAAGGAAATAAGCTCAAATAAGCTTGTGTGGGGTCCACAATGGTGGAATCTGGTTTATTGAAGTTATGTGGACAATTATGAACAAGAAACAACTAAATGTACCCACTGATTAAGCAATAAGCACACTAATAAGCACTAAAGGCCTAGGCTGAGACAGATTTGGGACAACACAAACAGACCCAAACCAGGTGGGGTCCACAGATGTTAAGGGCTCAAGTTTGGTTGAAACAGCTAGCCTGCTAGCTTGTGAACATTTTGGAAGCAAAAACAAGCTCAGGGGCCCACAATGGTGGCCACAGTCAACCACCAAATGTGGTGGTGTGGTGGTGATGGACTGCTGCACAGGGTAATTAAAGGAGTGCCCTGCAGCCTACTTTGGGTGGCTGTGGGGCCCAGTAAAAAATTCACTAAAATAAGTTGAAGATGGGAAAATGAAGATGAGCTGGGGGACTAACTTTCCTAAAGAGCACAAGGTCTAGAACACATCACAAAATTCTACAAAAATCCTGCAACTTTTGGTTTTCTGCCTCAAAGGCAAATTTTGACTTTTTGGAATTTTTAGCTAAGTTGACTTATATGATCTTTGGATCAAACCTACTCACTAATCATGATGTATTAGACTGAATTAAGGTTAAATTGATCAATAATATCAAAATATGAACTCAGTAGCATGAACAAGGAACACAAAAATCCAACAGATGACAGATTGGGTGAGGTTAAAGTTTATTTTGACTTTTCTTTATGAAATTGACAAAGTAGCTTTAGAACTAAGTAATTTAGAGCCTGGGTGAGATGTTTGAAACAGAAGCTACCTCAATAAACCACAAGAGCAATTCAGAAAGGCTTAAACCAAACACCCCTAGTCTTGACAGTTTTGATGTTTTCAAGGCTTATGAGTGCTTGACTCCACAAAACTGATGCTAAATTATTTAAATAGCTATCCTAACTGATTATACACTAACATTAACCACAGACAACCAACAATTAACTAGTGAGCAATTATTAGAGTTACACAGTGAACATGCAAAGGTTAGCCTCTTTGGTATCTAATGAACAAGCATAATCTTTAACTAAGATAATTCAACTTTTTAGATATTAATGAGCTTGTGTTACACAGAAACAAAGATCACACCTGCCAATACCCCATTGCACCATTTTATACTAAACATGACAGTGAGAACAAGAGTTTAGAGCACAAGAAAAACTAATCAACTACCAACCATTTTTAGTTCAAATTATTACTGATAAACTCAAAATAAACTCAACAAAACAACAATAATCAGTTTAGTAGTTGTGATTCAACAGATAAGGAAAAGATTAGAAATGAGCTCACAGTGTGCAATCCTGCATAGACTGAGATACCATAAACCATAAAACACTCCTATTGGTTTCCCATGAAACCTCTAATACCATGGCCATCCATGAGCAACCATGCTCCTTGCATTCTTCCTTTTCTTCCTGATTTTTTTATTTTCATTTATTTAATATATATATTTTTTTTGTATTTTCTTCTAATTGAATTGAAATTGAAGTAAGAATTGAAAGTGAATTGCAACTGAGAAACTTATATTAATGAAAAAGAAATGAAGTACAACTTGAGGTCTTAATTGAGATTACAATAATTTTAAAATAGCTAAATTACAACTAAAATTCTAACAATCCCACTCCACTGCTTCCTTCCTATCTTTATATTGCCAAGTTAGGGTTTCTGAGACCTCCTGAGCACTTCCCAAGTAGTTTCTTGACCATAGGATTTCCCAAATCAATCTCATCCGTTCAAACACTTTTGGCGCCCAATTCCTCTTTGGCTTTTTCCTTTGATATATTGATGCCAGAAGGGTGGGTTTGGAGTGTAGTATTTGGAGGGGTGTAGGTATTATGATGATGGAGTGTGGTTAGGTTAAGGCAGAGGTGTGAAGGTGATGATGGTGTTTGTAGCAGGGGTTCACGGGGTGGTTTTTTTTTTGGGAGGTGGAGAGGTCAAACGGTCATGTTTGACCGTTCTAAATAATACCAAGGGTGTGGGTTGTTTGTTGGATTTGGGCCAAGGTTTATGAGTGGGCTTGGGAGGGTAATGGATTAGGGAGTAGTAGTATTAAGGGGTACGTTTGGTTTGAATGAAATTTTAGCACAAGGACCACTTATGTAATATTCTAAAATCCAGGGGTTGAAATGAAACTTTTACAAAATAGTAACCAAGGACTAAACCTGCCATACAATAATAACCAAAGGACCAAAGTTGTAAATTTCCAATATTTCAAACCCAGGGACCATTTTTGCCAAATTTCAAACTGCAGGGACCAAACATGTAATTTTCTCAAACTTTTTACCCAAGGACTTTTTATGACAATTTTTGAATTCCAAAGGACTTGGGTTGACTTTTCTTTCATTTCAAACTTCCAGGGACTAGTTTTGTCAATTTTTGAAACTTGAGGGACTGAAACTGCCAATTGTGCAAACTTTGTTCGTTTTTCATTTGTTTTTAAACATTTTGCATCTAAAACATATAAAACACACTTTTGGGACAATTTCTGTATTTTGATGCATTTCTGAGTGTTTTTGGATGTTTTGGCAGTTCAGATACGATAAAAATGATGAGTATTTACACACTCATCATTCCCCTCATTTC
Source organism: Artemisia argyi (assembly GCA_030686995.1). Classification (NCBI taxonomy): domain Eukaryota; kingdom Viridiplantae; phylum Streptophyta; class Magnoliopsida; order Asterales; family Asteraceae; genus Artemisia; species Artemisia argyi. The sequence goes on from CM060699.1 coordinate 91,285,998, forward strand.
TATAAAAGGAAGTGAGGGGAGATGTTAATAATATTATTCTTCAAGGGTTTGTTCTTGCGTACATCATTGTGGCATTCAGATTAAAACAAGGTGATGTGAATAGTCCAAATTCTGTTTCTTTTCTTGCTGTCCTTTGTTGATTTCCATCAGGTATTTTTGTCGTTTTATAAGCTTTAATTGTAGGGTTTCATCAAAATATGTAGCTTCCATATTGACCATCATGTAAACGCAAACATGTTGGTGATTTAGCGTCATCGACTATTTTAAGTAATTGCAATTTACTAGAGACCAATGGGAATTCATATCATGCTCAGATGAGAGTTAGGGAAGTGTCAAGTGCACACTCATTTGAGCTAATATGTTTCTACCATGACAAAGACGCATAGGTGAAGGGGTTGCATCCCTTGCAGGGTCAAGGGCAGCGCCCCTTATTATTAACCAACTTTAACTGCTCTTAACTTTCATAATAATCTATTAGTAGCCAACTTTACATGCTTTTCCTACCTTTTCTCAACCAATGTAAATGTTGGCCAAGCAATTGTGACTGTTGGTTTTTAACAGTGTTGCAAAAATCGGCCTACACGGCCGATTAATCGGCGATTACAAGCTGAAAGGCCTTGGATCTTGGAGCGAATTACAAGGTAATTGGCCGATTAATCGGCCTTGGACCTTGGAATCGGCGATTAATCGGCCAAAAATTGCTACACGGCCCTCGACCGCCTCGGGACCGATTCACGATTTTTGCAACATTGGTTTTTAACCAACTTTAATTGCTTTTAACTGTCATAATAATTTGTATTAATATGTTCATTTGTCTCATTTTAACATATAAAAATTCATACAATTCCTTTTTGATTTTACTAGTTTTCTTGTGCTCAGAAACTAAGTGTTTTTCTTGAATTATCCCGATAAAGATTTCGTGATACTCAGCATTTATACGATAAGTGACCACACACGATTTGAAAATATATCTAAGATTATGATCACACCCTAACCTCAATTTCTAACAATACAATAAATAAAGGAACTTGAATTGATAGAACTACAAAGAACTTTTTGTTACTTATTTGCGAGAATTAAGAAAGTACAATAGGGTTACCATGCAATAAAAGAGCTTTTGAGGCTTCCAGCTCATAATGTGACATTCAAGAGTAAAATACCTAGTTTTAGAGTATACTTCAACAACTCTTAGAAATTCACATCATGCAAAAATTAGATCAAAATTGAAGAGTAAATTGCAAAAATCATCCTTGTAGTTTGGTCAAATTGCACGTTTTGTTCTTGTGGTTCATTAAATGCAAAGATTGTCCTTATTTTGCACTGTTACGTGCATTTTTGGTCCTCCATCATTGCAAAAATTGTCCTTGTGGTTTGCCAAATTTCACTGTTGAAGGACCAAAAGTGCACGTAACAGTGCAAAATAAGGACGATCTTTGCACTTATTGAACCACAAGGACGAAACGTGCAATTTGGCCAAACCACAAGGATGATTTTTGCAATTTACTCAAAAATGAATATGAAAACATAGAAGTTAATTGCATAAAGACTATTGATGAAGAGCCCCTGTATGAAGAAGAGGAAAGTACTGAAACTTTTTGAAAAATAACTTCTTCACTTGGCCCATATGAAATTCACAAATTGCATTTTGAGGAATCTAACTTTGCTCTATAAAATTCTGCTGTGAGCCTGTGAGGTGTCCAACCATAGAGTTGAAACTTTTAATGGATCCATGATCAATGAAATTAATTTCAGGCCCAAATTGGTAGAAGCCTCAAGCCATAGGATTTTACATTCCAATCTAGCCAAACCCAATTAACTAGGAGCATCTTTTCATGCCTTTTTTTTTTTTTTTTTTTTTTTTTTTTTTTTTTTTTTTTTGTCTCTCCTCCTCGTAAACAAAGATATTAACATACACGCAAACACATGTTTTCCTAATATTGTTTAGATCTATGGATTGGATCTTAGTTAAGAATTCAAAATCTTAATAAACACTAAATTTTACTCTTCCTACTTTTTTACTACCTTATATAGTTTTTACTATTGCAATATTCAAATCAACAACAACCTTTAACAATTGTCTACTACGGAGTAGTTATTTTATTTTACGATCATTAAAATAGCACCTGAGATGTCTATTAGTAGATACATGAATCAATATATTACTATAAGTTTCTGCAAAAGAAATATTTTTTTTATTAAAATAACTTAAACAAGGGACTAAACATGAAAGCGAGTATGACCACAAAATTCGGGTTTGCTAAAACAAATGGCATTACTTTGACTCTGACTTTGACCCCCTGATTCATGCATAATTAACGTCACATATATTGTGTAGAAATTTTGGCAGTTGAACTGATTTTCAAATCTTCTTTATTTTTTTTATGCTCGTAATTTGCGGCAGTTGACTACCTACAGTAAATTTCTTTGTTGTCATTTTATAGCAAACTCTTTCATACGTTCCATACCCGTAAGTAACGATCGAAAGGTTACCAAGTTCTATAAAAGTTAATTAATTACATGTTTTTATGCTGTGTCAAAGTAATTAATTTGAGAAGGACATATAATATTAAATGTTACTACATGCCATCTTCTTAAATCTTAAACTTCATAAAACTAATGAGCCCAAATAATTTGTGACCATTTCGACTAAAAAACCATCCTCCACAAAGTTGGATTTCTCAATGAGATTCACCTTTGCACAACCACAAATCAGAAGGTTAACAATCACATTTATATTAAAGCTTTAAGCAATAATCATGTTGTCATGTCAAACCGATAAACATTATGAAGAACTCATGTAGAATCCAAAGATATAAAGATGTGATTTAGAATTTATTGGTAAACAACTGTGTACCTTGTTACATACTTAGATAGTTAGATATGTATATTCTTCGTCATCTCTTTATACACGTGATAGCATACCTTGTAAAGGTGAGACATAATAAAACATTCCAATAGCAAAAGCCAATTGCTACAGTTAAATTCTCACAAGAAAAGAACAATTACGTCAGTCATGTTATGAAAGTAAAAGTGGAGACATCTTGTACACGACACCTTACGCCCTTTATGTTAATGAGCAACGAATATTGAGGTCGAAAAGGGAAACAGCATTCAAACAAAGAGGAGAGATTTTTAAATAGTGATAAACTCTTGTATGTAAATGATAAATCCTACTTATTCATTACTTAAACCACATTACAAACCCAATTTCATTTTTTTTAATTAAAAAATTAATGTTTCTCAAACCATTAATCATTAAACAAAAACTACATCACCGACAAGCATTTAAGTATATTTTAATTGATGGACATTTTGACATACTTCTGACAAACTTTTTTGTTGTTGCTATTTTTTTATTTTTTTTTTCGTTGTTAAAATTTGCATAAGCTTTCAGATGTGATTCAAAACTAATTTTAATGTTCGAACATTTAAAACTTGTAATAAAATGAACATAACTTTTTCTACAAAATTTCAAATGTTTCATCGTGTTTTGTTGAAAATTAGGCATTTATAGCTTCCAAAACATATATAAACATTATACTATCGGCTTAAAGATTAGATCAATTGATTTGCCGAAGTTAGACATAACACATCAAAACACATGTGATTTTTTTCCACATGTGATTATACAAGTTTCATAAATAAAATGCTCTAATCTATAAGGTTCATATACAATTTTGTTGTGTTCTCGAGGTTTTTTTTTTCCTAGGAATAGAAATGATGGATAAAGAAGAGAAGTGAAAAGGAAAGAAATTTTTTTTTTTTTTTTTTTTTTTTTTTTTTTTTTTTTTTTTTTTCATATTCTCAAGCTGAAAGGAAATGAAAGAAAAAAAAAATTATAAGTTATGTTATCGGGTTGATATAAATGAAAGGAAAAAAAGAGATAATTATAGTTATGCCTTTTTTAACATAAAAGGACGATATATAACACAAGATATGTAAAATAATGACTGGTATATTAGTCATTTTATAAAAATAGCTTCAAATCCGCTCATATTTGGGCGGAAATTTTTGGTGTAAAAAGGTATAAAACTTTCCTATTATTTTCTTTATTTTTCTTTTCTGGTCAAGAAAAACTCAAGAACACCATACATTTTCGGTTTTCTTTCATTTACTATCCTTTCCATCTAAATAAAAACTCGAGAATGCAACATTTGTGATATATGATTGGAAACCCATGAATGTGTGTTTTTCATTGCAAAAAGCAGTGAAACTTTTTGATGTATACACAAATGGTTAAGCAAAATTTACTACAATTGTTTAGTGTTCGACCTATCGTGTTAGTGTTAAATCACATGTGATGCGTCATGTGGATATCAATACTGAAAAAAAAAAACGTGAGAGAGTAAAAGAAAGTGCACGTATATTGGAAGATAATAAAAGGCTTGTTGCGACAATATAATTTGATTTGATTAACGATTAACGGTTAATGAGATATTTAAATTTGAAAAAAAAAGTGTAATTGCATTTTTAATTATAAATATTTATTAATTTCTCACCTTTTCTCTAACTGGAAAATAACTGGCCCAAACCTTTTCTCTAATTATAATATTTATTAATATCAGTTTCTTTATCTCATTCAAAATTTCTCCCACACGCCCAAATTCAGTTTCAATTCAAAATCATCTCTTCTACACCATACTACAATCATTTCCAAACGGTGAAATCAACATGGAAAAATCGACAAGTAACGAATCAATTAGAATACATTTTGTGTTTTGCTTTATTAGTTTCATATTACAGTTATTTTGTTTCAATTCAGTTATACTATGCTTTTCTTTGATTATGTTTCGATTCAATTATAATACGTTCGTGATTTATAAGAGCCCTAAAAAGAGAACTAGGGATTCTACTAATTGCTAAGTAATGGCTTTTTTTTTTTTTTTTTTTTTTTTTTTTTTTTTTTTTTTTTTTGCTTTCCTTCGATTTTATGTACTTTGATTTTTTATATATATATTTTATTCTTATTTTGAATGATTATGATTTTATATTATTAGGTTTTGTTAACACCGACTATGTTTTTGGGATTTAAATACAGGTAGGGCAGAACACAATGACGATTGTTGTGGTGGTTGTAGAAGCTTGCAACTGGTGAGTATTACAAAAACTTTTCTATGTTTATGATGTTATATGTAAGATTTTGAAGACTGGTTATATGTTCTCAATTTCTCATCTTAGACAATTATGCATATATATATAATTTTGTCTTTAGATAAACATGTAATGTAATCATCTTCTTTAGATAAACAAGATTTTGGCTTTTAATTGCCCATTCATTTTTCTTTCCCTTTTGTTGAAAAAGGTGATAAAAGTAGTTGACATTTTAATTTAATTTAGTAACAAGGATCTTTAATTCTGTTCAGGGAATTGTGGCTTCAAAGAAAGGGGTGTATATTTTAAAGTATGTTTCAAGAGGGAAGCGTAAACTCTGCCCATTCAGGCTACTCGCGGTATGTGTTTACAGAAAAAATTGCTTGCCTATGTTCTTAATATACGTATATCATATAACTCTTTGAGTTTCATTGATGAGTTCTATGTTTGTGTTTTTTTGTAGGCATGTCGTTGTTCTGTCTGAAGTTGCGGCTCACAACACTTTGATTACTCCATGGTCTAAAAGGTAACTGATCAATCTTATTTTATTAATCTAAATGTTGTGTCAAAATGAAATGTTTAGCTAAAGGGCACAACTCACAATGTTAGTGAAGTACTTGAAAGGAAGACCTTTATAAAGAAGTAACGCAAGTTTAACCCATTTAGGAAGCGTTGACTGATGCGATTCAAAGCCATTTTCAGCATTCTTTAAATGATAAAGATTGCAGCCCATCTCAGGGGTGATCTCTAAGCTGTCTGCATAAGAGAATTGGTAAGTATATCGCACCTATTCCTTTTTCCTTTACGATTTTATGCACCTATTCGTTTTTTGTTTAGGTCGATGATTTGTCAAGGTTGTAAATTTTTTCAAAGATACCCAAGGGACCGGATATGTTCAAGCAGGTATATACTAACACAATTTTTTATTATCAATAATAATTTGTTCCATTTGTAATTAATAGCTCAAGTTGCGTCAGTGGTGAAAGCGGCAAGAGGCAAAGGATGAAGCAAGTAATAAGAAGGTATGTACATACGTAACTGAGAATGTTTTAAAGCATACCAGTGGCTTTTTGTCATTTGGCCAATGTATTCAAATGATGGTTTGGGTTATTTAAATTCTTTTGAATGTGTTGTTACAGATACTAATGAAAAATCAGAAAAGGTAAGTATACTGATGATTTTTTATGTTCTATGGTTACTATATATAGGATATGGTTGATGCTTTAGGTTATACTAATCCTTTCTGAACTGCTGTTGTTATAGGTGTCAACGAAGAGCCAGATAAAGGTACAACCATTTCGCGTGAGAATGTTAACCGCAAAAGATGCATGCGCCAAGGTGAGTAAAGTTTTTAGCAAAGAAGCAAAACTAGGGATCTAGAAAATGCATCTTTCTTGAGATACTTGAATTTATAGTTTTAATACTTGATTGGTGCCAAATCGTTAATGTTTTCATTAAAAGTTTTTTTTTTTTTTTCTTTTTTTTTTTTTTTTTTTTTTTTTTTTTTTTTTTTCAGAATTAACTAACTGCCGTTGTCATACTTGAGTGGTGCTTTCATGCTTTAAGTTCCCCATTATGCAATTATTTGTTATTGAAGTTTCCCCTTGATGCAATTATACGTGCTTTTATAATATGGAAATGTGGTTCACGCTACTGCCATAAAAGGGGTGTTATGTGAGTGATCATGGTGGGTTATAGTCCTGCTTGGAGTGTGCTTGATGAAATACAATTTTGAGGAGAATTTGCACCGCAATAAGTATAAAAAAGAGGTCAATTTTTTGACATTTTGTATCTGTTTGAGGTAGAATTTGCCATATAAGGTGTTTATGTTTATGATGCATTTGTGAATTTGATCCTTAAAATGCTCAATTTTATGACATTTTGTGTGTTTTTTTCCTTTTAGCATAATTATGGCATATTGTGTTTTCTTAAAATATATGAGTTCTTACCAACAAATTATGGGTTGGTGTCGTTTGAAATAAAAAAGCTACATTTAATTGCTTATTTAATAACGTAATAATTAAAAACTTGATCACTTTATGGTACTAAATTCAAGTATCTTTCACAATACTTAATGAACAAACATTTTATCACATTTTGGTGTTACGAATCCTTAAACAGCAGCAGGATTTAACTATTATCAATCAAATAAAGGCATCGATCAAGACGAGGGACAACATTTGCCACAGTGCAATAATATACGCAAACGTACTCATGTATGTTGAACTATTGTCGGCACAATACATTGTAAGTGTTGTTCCTTGCATGTGATTTCAGGATTGGCTGAGCAGGGCCACAAACTGGGGTAAAATTGAGCGCAATAGCTAGTCTTGGTGTTATTAACCATGGCCACCTGCATCAAGGAAGATCACTGATGGCTCCTTATCTTAGTTAAAATGTGTGGTACGTTTGTTAGTCACTATGGTGGATTACCGGTTCCCAAACACATGAAGCATGAAAAACTTCAAGATATTTAACTTCCTATTATTCTCCAATGCAGCAGGGGAAACATGAAGTTTAATAAGTATTTGTGATTAAAACTCGATGAAGACTCAAGGGTGCATATACTATTAGTATTAGGTGTTGAATCTATATCCCTGTGTTGGTTTATTGTATTGGTTGTTGTCAGGACGTATGTAAATATGTATGATGTACTAAAGTTTAATATTTCATTCTATAGCAAATGTGTTGATATCCAAATTAAGTGTTTCTGGCCATATTTAGATCAAGGTAAGCAATAGTGATTTTTTATAACCATTGTAGTACTACTGTACTTCTATATTGAGGTTTATCTATTTGAATGCAGAAAATTTGGGAAGTGGTATGAACCAAAAATACACTTTGGATCACTTTTGACCCTTTTGACTCATTTTACATGATTTTAGTTAAACAATTTTTTAAAATTACTCTTTTGACCTGCTAAAGTTTTAAATAAACCAAGGCTCTTTTTTTAATGTATGTTTTAGTTTTGTACATATGTATAATCTCTTAAATTGTTAGGTTCTAAGAAGTGTTTTTTTATTGCAGACAATTTCTTAGAAGTGTTTGGTTTAAAAAAATCTTTTTGATAAGGTTTAAAAGAGATTTTATGCTTTTGAAGGTGACACAATGAAGAGATCACTTGAAACACACTACATATTTGATGTCAAGTAAAAAGAGATTAACAATGACCAAGTAATCCCTTCACTTAGTAAAAGTGATTATTATTATTATTATTATTATTATTATTATTATTATTATTATTATTATTATTATTATTACAACATCGATGGTTTTTAAAATGTGTTCATACGGTTACATTATTGATAAAAATGTAATTGTATATTTTTCTTAACTCATGATTTCTCTTTTCTATAAGTATGGCCTAAAAGGATGATGATGAGATAGTAAAAGGATGACGACTTAATTAACTGAGCTACTTCTCCATTAATATAGCACAATCAATTCAATGTTATATTATCATCTTATCGTAACTAATTTCGTTTGTGACCTTACACATGTTTTAGAATTACTAATTTGCATTAGATGTGACTGTGTATCTGTTGGGATATGTTCGTGTCATAAATAAATATACGGCCAGAAATACGTGAGCCTATTGGGGGCACACACGTATACACTTAGGGAAGTTTTGAATATAAGCGTAAGATATTTAACAACAATGAAATAGGTTGTAGGAGTTCTTAAGTGATTTTGAATATAAGCGCAAGATATTTAACTATATGAAACGGGTTGTAGGATTGATTAAGTAATTTTGAATATAAGCATAAGATATTCAACTACAATAGCTTGATGGAAAGTGATTTAGAATGTATGCCATGTCTCTTTTATCTTCATGCATTAATACATGATAAACACCTAAAATGAAATGGGTTGTAGGAGATGGTGAACACCTAAAATGAAACGGGTTGTATGAGTGATTAAGGGATTTTGAATATAAGCGTAAGATATTTAACTGTAATGAAATGGGTTGTACGAGTGATTAAGTGATTTTGAATATAAGCGTAAGATATTCAACTGCAATAGCTTGATGGAAAGTGATTTAGAAGGTATGTCATGTCTTTAATATCTTCATGCATTAATACATGGTAAACACCTAAAATAAAACGGGTTGTAGGAGATGGTAAACACCTAAAAAGAAATGGGTTGTAGGAGTGATTAAGTGATTTTGAATAGAAGCGTAAGATATTTAACTGCAATTAAACAGGTTGTAGGAGTGCTTAAGTGATTTTATATATTATCGTAAGATATTTAACTGTAATGAAACGGGTTGTAGGAGTGATCAAGTGATTTGAAAATAAGCGTAAGATATTTAGCTGCAATAGCTTGATGGAAAGTCATTTAGAAGGTATGCCATGTCTCTTTTATCTTCATGCATCAATACATGGTAAACACCTGAAACGAAATGGGTTGTAGGAGATTGTCAAAACCTAAAATGAACAGGTTGTAGGAGTTATTAAGTGATTTTGAATATAAGCGTAAGATATTTAACTGCAATGAAACAGGTTGTAGGAGTGCTTAAGTGATTTTGAATATAAGAGTAAGATATTTAACTGTAATGAAACGGGTTGTAGGAGTGCTTAAGTAATTTTGAATATAAGCGTAAGATATTCAACTGAAATAGCTTGATGGAAAGTGATTTAAAAGGTATTCCATGTCTTTTTTAAGATCTACCATCGTACTAGGGGTGTACATATCTGCAGAGTGATTAAATGATTTAGATATAGTTTACCTAAATGTATTTGAATACTTTATGTTTAGTTATAATTTTATTCAGATCTGTTTTGTTATAACTTATAAGGGTCAAGAATAAGAACAACTATAAAGACCAAGAATCAAATAACAAGATCTACCATCGTATTTAGGGGTGTGTACATGTGCATAGTGATTAAATGATTTAGAATATAAGCGTAAGATATTTAACTATAATGAAACGAGTTATAGGAGTGATTAAGTGATTTTGAATATAGGCATAAGATATTAATAGTAATGAACGGGTTGTAAGAGTGATTAAGTGATTTTGAATATAAGCGTAAGATATTCAACTGCAATAGCTTGATGGAAAGTGATTTAGAAGGTATGCCATGTCTCTTGTATCTTCATGCATTAATACATGGTAAACACCTAAAATGAAATGGGTTGTAGGAGATGGTAAATACCTAAAACGAAACAGGTTGTAGGAGTGATTAAGTAATTTTGAATATAAGCATAAGATATTTAACTGTAATGAAATAGGTTGTAAGAGTGCTTAAGTGATTTTGAATATAAGTGTAAGATATTTAACTGTAATGAAATAGGTTGTAGGAGTGATTAAGTGATTTTGAATATAAGCGTAATATATTCAACTGCAATAGGTTGATGGAAAGTGATTTAGAGGGTATGCCACGTCTCTTTTATATTCATGCATCAATACATTATAAACACCTAAAATAAAATGGGTTGTAGGAGATGGTAAACACATGCGTAAGATATTTAACTGCAATGAAACAGGTTGTAGGAGTGCTTAAGTGATTTTGAATATAAGAGTAAGATATTTAACTGTAATGAAACGGGTTGTAGGAGTGCTTAAGTAATTTTGAATATAAGCGTAAGATATTCAACTGAAATAGCTTGATGGAAAGTGATTTAAAAGGTATTCCATGTCTTTTTTAAGATCTACCATCGTACTAGGGGTGTACATATCTGCAGAGTGATTAAATGATTTAGATATAGTTTACCTAAATGTATTTGAATACTTTATGTTTAGTTATAATTTTATTCAGATCTGTTTTGTTATAACTTATAAGGGTCAAGAATAAGAACAACTATAAAGACCAAGAATCAAATAACAAGATCTACCATCGTATTTAGGGGTGTGTACATGTGCATAGTGATTAAATGATTTAGAATATAAGCGTAAGATATTTAACTATAATGAAACGAGTTATAGGAGTGATTAAGTGATTTTGAATATAGGCATAAGATATTAATAGTAATGAACGGGTTGTAAGAGTGATTAAGTGATTTTGAATATAAGCGTAAGATATTCAACTGCAATAGCTTGATGGAAAGTGATTTAGAAGGTATGCCATGTCTCTTGTATCTTCATGCATTAATACATGGTAAACACCTAAAATGAAATGGGTTGTAGGAGATGGTAAATACCTAAAACGAAACAGGTTGTAGGAGTGATTAAGTAATTTTGAATATAAGCATAAGATATTTAACTGTAATGAAATAGGTTGTAAGAGTGCTTAAGTGATTTTGAATATAAGTGTAAGATATTTAACTGTAATGAAATAGGTTGTAGGAGTGATTAAGTGATTTTGAATATAAGCGTAATATATTCAACTGCAATAGGTTGATGGAAAGTGATTTAGAGGGTATGCCATGTCTCTTTTATATTCATGCATCAATACATTATAAACACCTAAAATAAAATGGGTTGTAGGAGATGGTAAACACATAAAGTGAAACAGGTTGTAGGAGTGATTAAGTTGTTTTGAATATAAGCGTAAGATATTTAACTGCAATGAAACAGGTTGTAGGAGGCTTAAGTGATTTTGAATATAAGCGTAAGATATTTAACTGTAATGAAACGGGTGTTAGGAGTGATCAAGTGATTTTGAATATAAGCGTAAGATATTCAACTACAATAGTTTGATGGAAAGGGATTTAGAAGGTATTTCGTGTCTTTTTTAAGATCTACCATCGTATTGTGTATATGTGCAGAGTGATTAAATGATTTAGATATAATTTACCTAAATTTATTTGAATACTTTATGTTTAGTTATAATTTTATTGCATATCTGTTTTGTTATAAGGGTCAAGAATCAGAACAACTATAAAGACCAAGAATCAAATAAGATCTACCATCGTATATAGGGTGTGTATATGTTCAGAGTGATTAAATGATTTAAAATATAAGCATAAGATATTTAACTGTAATGAAACAGGCTGTAGGAATGCTTAAGTGATTTTGAATATAAGCGCAAGATATTTAACTGTAATTAAACGGGTTGTAGGAGTGATTACGTGATTTTGAATATAAGCATAAGATATATTATGAATTACAACCTACTTTTACTTACATTTTCTATGGACTATTAGGTGTGTACAGAATGGACATTTCCTATTAAATTGATTAGCGCTCACATACGTCATTGTTGGGATTCTTCATTTGATGTGACAAAACAGATAAAAGAATGAAACAAATGGACTATAATGCAAAGCTGGAATTCTACAAAAGATGAAGATTGAAACAAGAAGGATTTGATTGATAAAAAAGATTTTATATTTAGTCCTTCGTAGTCTTTTGTAAACCCTAATGTCTCTCTATATAAAGAGACATAGGGTACAGGTTATTATATGTCTTCCACAATGTAAATATCAGAAAGGTGTGTGTGTGTGTTCTAGGGCGTGTAAACTATAAACACCTAGAACTAGTTAGTGTTGTTCGTATCCTCTAAGGTCTGAGATGTCTTAGATCCTTGTTACATTTAGGTAACACATTGTTATTCTGATCAAATAATAATTGGAGGTGATTGGGAAAAACCTTGTGTCAATAACTTTGATTTGTTCTTATTCCACTGCATGTTATTATCATTGTTATTGTTTAACCCTAGTGCTCAAAACAGTCCAAGGAGTCTAACAAACTCCACAAGTGGTATCAGAGCTTAGGGAGCTCGTTACCTAGGGATTCACAAGGTTTTTAGTCAAAGAATGAAGAAGAAAATCGAATTTGGTTTCAATTTTCGTAATTTTCTGCAGGTCAATTTTCAAACGGCGATATCTCCTTCGTTAACCATTGGATTGGGCTGAAATTTTTACTGGATCTTCTCTATATATCAAGGAAGATTTCCACCGCAGGGATCTTCAATCTGAGCTTTTATGTGAAAGTTCTGGTGTGTCGAAAACTGCTGCAGACAAAGGTTTTGTAAATCGAATTTTAGGGTTTTCTTTATATCAACTTCTTTGATTTTGGTTTCTATTGAATAAATTCATCATAGAAGTTGGTTATACATTGTTTGGTGTCCAAAATCCATGAAAGAAAGCAGCTATGGATGTATATTATCAATTTTTGGTGATTTTAGGGTTTTCGCGACACTTTGAAGTGTTGTCTTTATACTAAAAAAAAAAAAAGACGACTATGATTCTGATTGTAAAAGTCGCGTTATTCGCTAAACCCTAATCGCTATTCGTAGTATGTTTTCTCGTAAAGTTTCTACAGCTAGCATTATTGGAAACTACTGCTCATTGTAAGATTCTGCTGCTCATTATATTATACTGCTGCTACGTATATTTTTACTCTGTTACTACTTCTATGAATGTTTCTGCTGCTACGCTTAAAGGTTAGAATCATTCTGCTGCTACACGCTTGAAATTGCTGCTAGCTTTGTGATTCTGCTGCTGCATACTACTTTTACTTTCGAGACTCTACTGCTAGTTATTTGATTCTACTACTCGAAAGATTTATTCTGCTGTTGCATTTAAAGATTGGTTTGAAGATGGTTTTACACACACAAATTGGTTCACACACAGGAAGATTTTGGTTTTTGTTCTTAAAGATTTAAATTTAATTAGTTGATTACGAAGAAGGTTGATTATCACTTAGTTGATGTTGTAGTTGAGTTTCACAGGTTTGTGTTCTTATTATACCTTATAGCAGGAGGTAACTTGTTTGTTTTATACGGTGGTGACAACAGCTTGATGAATCTAGCAATGTAGGATTTTTCTTATGATGCTCTATGCACACATTGGCTATCACTTAAAGGAGTTACATTGTAGTGCTCAGTGTCTCATTGAAGATGAGGATTTATCAAGGGATCGTGGTCTACTTATATTTGGTCTTGGGTATAAGTTTGGAGTCACATGGTTAGTACAAGACATAAGACACAAGTTTGGGTTATTCTACTTTTTCATCAAATTCGTTATATTTGGTTTTCTTCATCAGTGATCATTACATAAGAGCCTACATATTTGAAGAATCATGAAGATGGTTAACACATTGATTTCAGGGGAAGCACATTATGATATGTTTAATCATTTGATCTATATGCACCACTCAAGGGGAAGATTATACACGTTCCCTATTTGCTGATAACAAAAAGGGGAAGAAATTTTGGAGTGGCATGGTATGGATTAAGGGGAAGACAAACTTGTTTCATTCAGGGAGATGTTTACATATCAACTTCTCTAGGGAAGTTCGTACACGACTTTGTTTTCTCATCATCAAATAGGGGAAGATTGTTGGGATTCTTGATTTGATGTGACAAAACAGATAAAAGAATGAAACAAATGGACTATAATGCAAAACTGGAATTCTACAAAAGATGAAGATTGAAACAAGAAGGATTTGATTGATAAAGAAGATTTTATATTTAGTCCTTCGTAGTCTTTTGTAAACCCTAATATCTCTCTATATAAAGAGACATAGGGTACAGGTTATTATATGTCTTCCACAATGTAAATATCAGAAAGGGGTGTGTGTGTTCTAGGGCGTGTAAACTATAAACACCTAGAACTAGTTAGTGTTGTTCATATCCTCTAAGGTCTGAGATGTCTTAGATCCTTGTTACATTTAGGTAACACGTTGTTATTCTGATCAAATAATAATTGGAGGTGATTGGGAAAAACCTTGTGTCAATAACTTTGATTTGTTCTTATTCCGCTGCATGTTATTATCATTGTTATTGTTTAACCCTAGTGCTCAAAACGGTCCAAGGAGTCTAACAAACTCTACAATGTGGTGGAAAAACTCAAGACTTTGGAGCCTGAGCAACTAGTGAAGGCAACAGGGTTGATGGGTGAAGCTTTAATGACTTTGGGTGATTCTATGGTTACAGAACTTGAGAATGCTGCTATTGCTAATAAGATTGATGAATCTGCTGCTAAGGATTTTGCTGATCCTGCTGCTAGTGGAAAAGTGAATTCTCCTGATGCACAAGATTCTACTGCTGGGTCTAGTGACAATGCTGCTGCTGAGGCCATGGTTTTGTTAAGTAAGAAGACTACTGAAGTTCCATCTGAATCATCTTCAAAACATCTGAGGCCATGGTTTTGTAGTCTTTTTACTTAACAAAACCATTGCCTCAGCAGCAGCATTTTCACTAGACCCAGCAGCAGAGTCTTGTGCATCAGCAGAATTCACTTTTCCACTAGCAGCAGGATCAGCAAAATCCTTAGCAGTAGAGTCATGAGCAGCACCAGAGTCATCAATCTTGTTAGCAATAGAAGCATTCTCAAGTTCTGTAACCATAGAATCACCCAAAGTCATTAAAGCTTCACCTATCAACCCTGTTGCCTTCATTAGTTGCTCAGGCTCCAAAGTCTTGAGTTTTTCCACCACATTTTCTTGAGAAGCAATCACCTTTTCCATTACAACCTCATTCCCTGATTTATCAGCAATCACAAAGTTTTCAGCATCCTGAGGACTTTCCACTTCCATATCTCCCATTTCTGGAACCTCCCCTGAAACCATTTCATCATTCATAACCTGAGCACTATCAACCCTCTTCAATTTTTCCTCCCCTGAACCCATTACATCTTCATTCCTCCCCTGTTTGGAAGCATCCTCTTCCGAATGAGTAGAGAGTTCAGGTGAACTTATAACTTGAGAAGTGCCCACTTTCTTCAATCTTTTCAAGGAGGTTGAAGATCTTGATTTCCTGAAGTTCTTAATCTGTTTTTGCAATTTGGTGATGAGCTTGGCTTGTCCATCAACAACAGTAGAGAGACTAAGAACTTTATCTTCCAATGAAGTACACTTCACCTCCAAGTTGGTACAAGTAACCGTCAATTCCTGAATGAGTTTCATAGTAGTCTCATCACTTCGACCTGTGTAACCTGGTCCGAGAGGTGAATCATGGACATTGTCATCATGTACAAGATTTTCTGTCAATTCATTTGTCACTGGCGTGTCCTCATCACTTCGACCTGTGTGACCTGGTCCGAGAGGTGAATCTTGGGACATAAACTCAGTATCAAACCTAGTTTGATCATCTGAGCCCCCTATATTTTCCATTTGGCTAGGGTTACCATCCTGAGAATTAGATTCAGCAGAATCCTTTTCTCTAGATGTTGCCTTGGTTTGGGTCATAATTATGTTATCACTGTCCTGCTCTTCTGCTAAGCTAGAAGCAGTAGTGACAGCCCTTGCCAACATGTCCCCTCCATCAACTAGGACAACCTCATCTGGTACAGCCATACTAACACTGTCCTGAGGTAGATCAGTGTTCCTTTTTGTTTTCCTATGGGTATAGTGTATTTTGGGTTGTGTAGCAGATGCATTAAAATAGGGTGTGTGATGGGAATCAGTGGGATTTCTTGATCCTTCACCCTGAATATTTTGCACAAGTTGCACCATAGAAGGTGTAAGATTTGTATGTGTGCCTGGAAAACCTTTTTCATGCTTAATCAAGAAAGTAAAAGTTTTGGAAACCAATTTTGGAGCATCATAAGTAGCAGTATGTGATCTGAAATTGGTAAGTTGGTTTTCAATAAAGAGCTGGATAAATCTTGGATAAAGCAAATAAGAACCAGACTCTTTAACACTTTTAACAATCCCCTCCAAAATCATATTAGAAAAATTGAATGGATGTCCTTTACTTAGGCATACCATTAGTAGCACTAAACTCATTCCACCCAGAAGTTTTAGGACTCAAACAATGAAGGAGAAGGTGTACCAAAAACTTGTATTGAGGACAGAGGAGAGCTTTTTGAAGTTTTAAATTTGTATGCTTTCCCTCATATCCCAAATCTTTTAAGCCTTCAAAAATAGCAGAATTGGCAAGACAAGTGGTCTCTGTTTCATCATCTAAGAGAAGAGTTTCCCTTGTAGATGATTCAGTTACACGAACCTTTTGCCCATCTACTAAAGCACTAACATATTTTTCCTCATTCATAGTTTTGACTGTAGAAGTAAGCCAAAACTATTTGATGTAGGAAACAAATATTGTAGGATTCACAGTTTATGCATACCTAAGAGAAGTAGCATTCAAGAATTTTACCATGTCTGTGAAACCTTCAGGAACCAACTCTTCATCCAAAATAACCACACTATTGTGTTGCTCTGCCCAGGTACGTGTACAATCCATGAATTAGGGTTTAGAGAAATTGAAGATAATTGACTTTGAGAATAATGGAGTGTTAGGGTTTGTGAAAACTTCAATTTGGAGCGTGTAAAAACCAATTGTGAATATTAATTAGGTTTTAAACTGATTTGGAGAAGTTACACATGCCACCCTCACACTTACAACCGTAGCAGCATAACCATGTCGTCCACAACTAGCAGCAGAATGAAACAACTAGCAGCAGAGTGAGTGAAAGCCAGCAGCAGAGTTGACTAATCAAACTTGGTCAAAAAGTCAAGAACCCTCAACAATAAATGCGCTTGATACTCCGTAATCCCTATAAAAATGGACTAAATCTTTCCCTAATTCAACACGATCAAACCCTGATTGCAATCAATAACCAAATCAAATCTCAATCACCCAAATCAAATCTTCAATCACAGTGAAATCTTCCCCCGAAATCATCTACATATCATCCGATTCTTCTTCTGAAGATGAAGCAACATTTGAAACCTATGTTCCTCCCTTCCGTCCTCCTCACAACGGATGTAGAACCAAGGAACAAGCACGCAAGAGGAAGCACGATCTCCCTGTTTTCAAAGATCTTTTAAACTTGAATCAAACCCCAAGCACTTCTAGGGGTAAGGAGGTGATGTCCCCCAAGTCTCCATCGTCTTCAGAATCCTCAGAAGACCCTGCTTGGATCCCTATTAGACCACCATCTCCAATGGAGCTTGTTTCCCCTTCCTCTGTACTTCATCTGATGAGGATGAGCCACACAACAATCCACCTTCCACTCCTGAAAGACCACAATCCTCAAGGCCAAGACCCAAGACATCAGCCAAGGCAAGAAAGGCAAACCCTCCTCTTCTGAAGGAGAGAAAGATTGTACTTGGGCTTCCATGCCCTAGAAATTGATGTTTGAAGTCTTTTAATTTTATCTTGTTGTGTAGCAGTCTTTTGTTGTTTCTGAATTGATGTGGATGAACTCAGTTTGAATGTACTCTTTTGATGATCAATGATAGTTGCTTATTTTCTGTTTAAGAACTTGCAAATCATCAATTTTAGCTTTTCCTACAAAATGTTAGTCCAAACACCACAAAGTATACAAAACTATATACTAGCAGTAGAGTAAAATAGCAGCAGAGTACATTCCAACTTAATCATATGCTTCTTAAGAAGCAGCTGAAATAGATGAACAAACAGCACAGTACCTTTACACACTTTACAAAAACATAAGAGATAAGATTTTCAAAGATTAATCATACCAATATTAGCAATTAAGAATTGAAACCTCCCCACATCAAAGTGTTTAGTGAGAAGATCAGCAACATTGTTATCAGTATGAATTTTGACAATTGGAATTAACTTCTTTTCATAGCTTCCCTTATGAAATGATGTCTTATCTCAATATGTTTTGTTTTAGAATGAAAAACAGCATTTTTAATTACGCAAAGTGTGATGTTGTTATCAATATGAATTTTGGTGTTCATGAAATTGTACCCATAATCCAGTAGTTGATTTTGCATCCAAAGCACTTGACCACAGCAACTTGAAGCAGCCACATACTCAGCTTCAGTTGTAGAATTTGCAACCACTGTCTGTTTCTTGCATTGCCATAACACCAATCTGTTTCTAAGAAATTGACAACCTCCAGTTGTAGACTTTCTATCCAAGCAAGCACTAGCATAGTCACTGTCTGAATATGCCGCCAAATCAAAAGGTGAATCCTTAGGATACCATAGGCCCAATTTAGGTTGATGCCTTAGATACCTAAAAATCCTCTTCATTGCATTGAGATGTGATTCTTTGTTACATGCTTGGAATCTTGCACAGGCATATACAGCAAACATAATATCAGGCCTTGATGCTGTAAGATACATCAATGAGCCAATCATGGACCTGTACAAGTGAACATCTACTTCTTTTCCATTTTCATCCTTCAACAAAGGTTTGTTGGTATCCATGGTTGTCTTAGCAGGCTTAGCATCTTCAAATCCAAACTTCTTCAAAATGTCATTAACACACTTATCCTGACTAATAAATATGCCATCTTTCTTTTGTATCACTTGTAGTCCCAAGAAGAAGTTGAGTTCTCCCATTGAACTCATTGCAAACTTATCCTTCATTAGCTTCTCAAAATCAACACACATAGCCCTGTTTGTAGAATGAAAGATGATGTCATCTACATAGATTTGAACCAGCAAAATATCATCTTTTTATCTTTTGAGAAACAGAGTCTTGTCAATCTTTCCTCTACTGAACCCAGAGTCTAACAAATATGTTGACAAGGTATCATACCAAGCTCTAGGAGCTTGATGTAAACCATACATAGCTCTATTCACCTTGTAAACTTTGTCAGGATAATCAGGGTCCTCAAAACCTGGTGGTTGAGACACATAAACTTCTTCTGTAATGGTCCCATAAAGGAAAGCACTCTTTACATCCATCTGATACACCACAAAATCTTTGAATGAAGCATAAGCCAAGAATAGTCTAATGGCTTCTATTCTTGCCACTGGTGCAAATACCTCATCATAGTCAAGTCCCTCTTGTTATGTGTATCCTTGAGCTACTAACCTAGCTTTATTTCTGATGACTATTCCCCTTTCATCTCTTTTACATCTGAAAACCCATTTGGTGCCAATCACTCTTTTTCCATTTGGAAAATCAACCAAAGTCCATACCTCTTGTAGTTTGAATTTCAGAAGCTCATCTTGCATTGCTTCCACCCAACTTACTTCTTGTAAGGCTTTGTAAGTGTTCTTGGGTTCAATTTGAGACAGAAAACAGGCAAACAAGCAATTTTGTAGATCTTTGTGACTGTTTCTTTGATGCAGAGATCTTGCAAAGAAACTTTGATGTTGAAGATCTTTGAGCTCTTTAGTCATTTTTCTTGTTTGTACAGATGATTGGGGATCACTTAGAATTTGTTCTTTTGGATGATCCTTGTGAACTCTTGTAATAGTAGTGGGACTAACAGGAATGTTGAGTTCCAAATTAGTATAATCTACTTCAGCTCTAAATAGTTTACCATCAAGAGCTTCATCATTTGTGTCATCATAGATATTCTCTAGAGGAGGCATATTTGGATCATCAGGATAGTTTGAATCAACAAAAGGTCTATCCTGAGTGTCCAAAGAAGGAAACTGTGATGTAGAAGCAGAGTTAATAGGCTTAGCAGCAGAATTGATTAAAGCAGTGGTTGCTTGTTTTGGTCTAGCAGTAGAGTCTTCTGAGTCAGCAGTAGAGTCTTCTGGCCTTGTAGGAGAGTCATCAACAACTACTTTTGGAGCTTCATTGGGTATCTTTTCTACATCAATAGGGGTTTCAACATCTACTTTAGCTTCCTTAGGTTTTTCTGGAGTAACATCATCTTCTTGTATATCTTGATCTTTCTGTAAAGGTAAGAAAGTAGGACCAACCTTCAGTTTCTCAATCAAAACAATGTCTTCTTGTGGTTTGTTAGTGTCAACACTAGCAATAACAGGTGCATAATTCATTGTCTTGGTCACGATATCAACATCAAACATCCATTCAGGTCCTTTTCCTTCAGCATTAGATGTGTTCTCACTAAACTTGATATGCAAATTCTCCTCCACATTTGTGAAACACTAAAGAGGTTAAACTTAAGCCCTTTCATAAGAAACACCTTCTCAAAGTCCAAATTCCCTGTTCTTAAAGTGCCTCTACCAACAATCTTTCCACCTTTTGGATCATTCCCAAAAGCAACATAACCACCTTCAAAAGCCTCAAAATCTTCAAGCTGAGACTCATCCCCTGTCATATGTCCAGAGCATCCACTATCAACTATAACCATATCTTTAGGATCATCCAGTAGATTACCCTGCACATGAAAATAGAGAAATTAGTTTCTCTTGGGGACCCAAGCCATTACTGACTTGGATCTTCCTTGTGCATCAACATAGTTAAATTTCTTTAAATCACTTGATGCACTGCTATTTTTGGAAACATTGTTTGTAACAGTTGATTTTGGTTTCCAAACCCAACAAGCTGAGGCCTTAACAGCATAAAAATGATTTCCAACAACTGTATTTGATAAAACTTTTGGCCCAGAAGTAAAAAGTTTTGTACTAGCAGCAGATTGCTTACTAGTAGCAGAATGCTTACTAGCAGCAGAGTGCATACTAGCAGTAGAGCCAGCAACAGAACCAGTTATGGTTTTAAAAGCACCATTTGATTTTGCAGCATAAATGGATCTAGTTGCACCAGATTTTAACAACACAACCCTAGGAATCATGTTTCTATTAGGATGAGGGTGAGTATTCTTATTAACCTATTTGTGATTCACCCTAGAGTCTTGATTCCAAACAGGTTTCTTGTGGTCAGGACAACTATTAATCAAATGTTCAAAGCTACCACACTTATAACAAGCCTTTTTCTTTAATTGAAACTCACTACCTAATTTTTTGGAAACTAGGTTATTAAAGTTTCTCTGATTTCCCCTAGGCTTATTATTGAAACCATTCATTCTATCTCTAGAAATCTCATTATATTCAACTAGTTTCCTAGAGATACCCTTACCTAACACAGGTCTCACAAACTTCACCTGTTCAATTTTAGGTTCAACTTTGGCAGGAATTTCTTCCTTTTCTACACTTTGTTCTAGTTCAACTTGTTCTTGTTCTTCATCACTATTTGAGTACCAGTCTTCAATAATGGGAGCATCAGGAAATTTTCTACCCTCTACCTTAGGTGTTTCTAAGACACTTGTACTAGACTCACTTATTGGTTTTTCAATGTTCAACTCACTAATAAAGGACAATTCTTTTCCTGGTGGAGCATAGGTACTCTTAGCAGGAGGAGCAACCTCATTATAACCTATTCCACTTCCTTTCCTCATTATGGTACTCTCAATAGATTTATTAACCAAATCAGAAGCATATTGTTGTTTGTTTACTCTTACTATATGTTTTTCTTTTTCAGCAAGAGCTGCATCCCTATCTCTTTCTGCTTCTTCTAATTTATTTTTAAGAAACTCAATTTCACTGTTTTTCTTAAAAATTTCAACATCTTGTTGGTTAATTCTATCTACATATTCTAGCTCACACTCTTTTAAGTACTCAAGTCTTCTTTCAATATTTTGAATACCTACTTTGTAACCTAGTTTATCAAGTTTTAGGTTTTGAACTTCTCTAATTAGACTCTCATTCCTAGACTTAAGTTCTTCTACAGTGTCAGCACAAGACTTAAAAGAACACGCAAATAAATCAGAATCATTAGATACCTCAGAGTCAGATCCAGAAGATGATGATGCATAGGCCATAAGTGCAAAGTTATGCACTTCAGGCTTGACTTGAGCCACCAAGGAATAATTTGGTTCTTTATCAGCCAAATCACTCCAATCATACTCTCCCAATCCATCACAAGATACCAATGCAGAAGTGGTATTCTTTGTTTCTTCAGTCTTCTTTGATGCTTCAGCATTTTTCTTTGGAGCTCTACACTCTCTCTGGCAAAGTGACCCTTCCTGTTGCAGTTGTAACACTCTATCTTTGACTTGTCAAATCCAACATTCTCTTTAGGCCTGTACTTGATTTCTCTTCCAGTTCTCTTCAAGAATTTTCTTGCCCTCAAGGTCAACATGGCCATTTGCCATTTAAGATCCATCTCTTCAAGATCATCAGGATCAAGGTGATCCAGATCTTGATTAATAGCCTGTGACCTTATACTTGTAGTTAGATCAGCCAAGAATGCACACAAAGCAATATCTGGTAGAATTATTGTCATTTGAACTAGCAGCAGATCCATCACCAGTAGATACTCCATAAGCAGCAGAGTGAGATTCTTTAGACCCCTTTGACTTTGAAGAAACAAAGGCAAGATTTTGTGTACCAGAAGATGAAGTAGATGAAGAAGTCAACTCTGGTTCATACACTCTTAAGTTGTTATAGAGACTTTCCAACTTCATAGTTTCAAAGTCAGGCTTATTCCTCCAAACAACAGTGTGCATACTCCATTCAGGTGCAAGACTTCTAAGGAACTTGAGGTTTACATCTTCTTGTGGAACCACATAGCCAACAAGCTTTAAATGACTGACAAGTTGATTGAGCCTGTTGTAAGTGCCATTAATCTTCTCTCCACTTTTAGCAGTAAAGTTCTCAAACTGATGCTTCAACATGTTTTTCCTTGACTTTTTGGTAGCATCATTCCCTCCAAACCTGAATTCAACAGCATCCATCAAGTATTTTGCAGTCTCACAACTATCAAAGTCCAACTGAAATTCATTAGGTATTCCCATTAAGAGAATATTGTGTGCCTTGATCTCCATCTTCCTTACTGAGTTCTCTTCAGCAGACTTGATTGGTATCTCTTTACCATCAGGACCTTTCTTTGGTAAATGATGAGGCGAAAAATGATCCGTTTTTAGGGGGTCATTTAAGCCCGAATTCGAATTTATTTGATCAAATATTGCCCTAAATCGTTCCTTTTGTGATTTTAGGTACTTTGGGAGTGAAATCTGGAAAAGGAAGCAATTCGGACGTTTTTGGAGCATAAAAGTGAAGAAAACGCCAAAGTCTTAATTTTCCATGCTGGGAACAGTAGGTGACGGCGTCAAGAGTAATTCTCTGACGGCGTCAAGAGCAGAAGTCCATGACGACCCAGTGCAGATTTGACGGCGTCACGAAGATAGGGCTTCAAGAGTAAAAAGTCATGACGGCCTGGAAATGATTAAGTATTGACGGCGTCAAAAGTAGATCAAGGCAGCCCGAGAATAGTTTTGGCGGCGAGGTGACGGCATCACAAGGATGGTCTTGACGCCGTCAGACCCATTTTTCTATATATAGTTTTCTAATTTTCACATTAAAAAAGGAGAAGTTTAGGGAGAAGTTTTGGATAAACCCTAAGTACGATTTTGGTGCAACTTTTACAGGTTTTTCAAGGGTTCCAAACCCTTGATACCTTTCATTGTAATTGAGATAAGTGTTCTTTTAATTCAATCAATATGTCTATGTGTTGGTTGTCTATATCTTGTTCTTATCTTAATTCCATCATGCTAGGCTAGATCTATCTTTTGTTTGCTTAGATCTAATGAAACCTAGATGTTAATTATGTGTTGATTACTTGTTTATTCTTGTCTTGGATGAATGATTTATATGTTAGGCTTAAGAAAACTGGCAGATCTCCACTTGGTAACATGCTTGAACGTCTTAAGAAACATGAACCGAGGCGCACTAGGTCTTTATTGGTTGTATTTAATGCATGAGCCACTGTTTATAATCCCTATAGTTGTGCTGGGCATGGTGTAGGAGGAGATAAGAGCTCATAGAATTGGGGAGTTATGTGTGCCACCCCATGAATGGTATTAAGGAATACGATCCGTCATCCATGCAATTATAACAAGTAATTAACGTGTAAAAGATGTCTAGGGAGTAGTGAAATCTAAGTAAACACATTTTCTCCATTTACTGCTCACAACTTTAATATAAATTAGTTTATTTTCATTTCTTGTATTTTATTTTGATTGCATCTTAGTATTGGGTTAGTTGATTAGCAACTAATTCCGCCCAAATCCTTCAAACCCGAGATATTTAATTGCTTTCTAAAAAATATAAAAATACAAAAATAATCATCCCTCACCCTTAGAACTAGTATTTAGGCTTTCTAATCCTAGCGACACTATTCCTAAGCTGAACGATCAATCCCCCGGTACTTGTCACTATACTATACTACAACGATCAGGTACACTGCCTGGTGCGGGTTGTAAGCTTCTCAAGATCCCTTGAGAGGTAAAGCCTGGTGCGATTCCCACGTATCAAGTTTTTGGCGCCGTTGCCGGGGAATAGTTATTGTCTAGGTTAGAATTTCTTTTTATTAGGTCTACTTGCTAGATTCCTTTCTAGTAAGATTTTATTTTTATTTTTAGGTTTCTTTAGTCTATCTTATTTCTTTGTGCCTTTGTTCGGAACCACCCGACATCATGGACAACGGGAACATCTTTGAACCCGTCATCCTACCACATCAAAACCCACCATTAGAACCCCTTAGGCCCCGAACCTTAGGAGAGTATTCCCGACCTAGCCACCAAGGCTACCGAAACACCATTGAGCTCACCGGAGCCAATGTGACCCCCTTGCGATCCGACACCATCCGGTTGGTGCAAAGCGGATGTGCATTCCATGGACTTCGTTCCGAAGATCCAAACCAACATCTTAAGGACTTCCTCAAAATCGTAGATTCCATAGACCTAGATGTTGCAACTAGAGAGACAACCCAATTACGCCTATTCCAATTCTCTCTACGGGATCAAGCTAGTCAATGGCTTGAGCATTTACCCGCGGGATCCATCACCACATGGGATGATCTCACCACTCGTTTCCTTGCTCAATTTTTCCCACCGGGAAGAACTACTAAGCTTAGAAATGACATCTTGATGTTCCAACAACATCAAAATGAAACCTTTTATGAAGCATGGACTCGATATAAAGACCTACTCCGAAAAGTCCCTAATCATGGCATCGAACCATGGCTCCAGATCCAAATTTTTTATGATAAAGTTGACTATCAAACAAGGAGGGCCATTGATTACGCAGCCAAGGGCAGGCTAAATAGACTTAGCATTGACGAGTGCTGGAAAGTTCTTGAGGGGTTGGCACAATACGAAGAAGAAGGATGGGAGGACCCGATGTTCCCAAGCAAGGGAAAACTTGACTACGCATATGCCACCCAAGAACAGTTGTTAGAAAGCATTGAGAAGCAGGTAAAAGAATTAATGAGTATTGAGAAGCTTACTGCTGAACCCATATGGAATCCTGATCTACGTAGGAATACGGTTATCGACCACAATTTTCCTGAACGTTCACGACAAGAGGAATTCGAAGGGATAATGGTAACCTTCATGGATAATCAGGAAAAACAAATCCAGCACCTAGAAGCGCGCATGGAAAGCACTCATAAAGCTTTTATGAATTTCGCAGACCAATTCATATCAAGGGTCAAAGAAAAGATCAAAGAAAATTCTGTACCTAAAGAAATTGAAAAAGTCTTCGAGGTTTCAACCCCTTTGGTGTTTGACCAAGAGGATAGCGGGAAATTGTCCCCAAGTGCTTCACCATTAACCACCCCCCCCCCCCCATTCTCATGAGCATCCCTAGGATGAGAAGGATTCGCAATTCCATAACATTTTCGTTGGATGCTTGCTAACCACATTCCCAAACCTATCCGAGAGACGTTCTTTTGGTTTTAAACCCGGTGTAAAGCGGTTGTACCTCAAAAACACCCCTGATTTGAAACCCTCTATGGAACAACATCTCTTTTTACACACCGATGACCCGTGCGCAGGTTACAACTTAGCCAAAACGTCACCCAACCCCTTCTACAACCTTACCTCTTTCCGTGACAGTAACGAAACATTCGACCCTGGTGGACCTCGTTAACGGAATAGCTACTCATGGTTTTACTAATGATTAGCTATTCACACAAAGTGCAGGGACTAAATGTGGAATTATTCCATTCCTCTCTTCACACGGGCATCTGACGGCGTCAGACAATTGCTCTTGGCGCCGTCAGCTCGATGGATCAGCAATATTAACCCAAAACCAATCACTTTCAACTCATACCCCACAAATCTCACCCAAAGTGTTGCTGCTACTTCGATTCTCCACCCTTCAATTCGACGTCTTCCGCATCCAATCTTCACTTGGTAAGTGATTTTTCTTCATCCTTTTTCGATCAATTGTCCTTAGGATCCATCAATTTGGAAAACCCCATCTCTTAATGTGGGGTTTCGGGCGAAAGGGGTTTTGGAAAATACTTGATGGATGCTGTTGAATTTGGAAAACCCCATGTTTTCTGATTCCTTGACAATTCCCTCCAAACCTGAATTCAACAGCATCCATCAAGTATTTTGCAGTCTCACAACTATCAAAGTCCAACTGAAATTCATTAGGTATTCCCATTAAGAGAATATTGTGTGCCTTGATCTCCATCTTCCTTACTGAGTTCTCTTCAGCAGACTTGATTGGTATCTCTTTACCATCAGGACCTTTCTTTGGTAAATGATGAGGCGAAAAATGATCCGTTTTTAGGGGGTCATTTAAGCCCGAATTCGAATTTATTTGATCAAATATTGCCCTAAATCGTTCCTTTTGTGATTTTAGGTACTTTGGGAGTGAAATCTGGAAAAGGAAGCAATTCGGACGTTTTTGGAGCATAAAAGTGAAGAAAACGCCAAAGTCTTAATTTTCCATGCTGGGAACAGTAGGTGACGGCGTCAAGAGTAATTCTCTGACGGCGTCAAGAGCAGAAGTCCATGACGACCCAGTGCAGATTTGACGGCGTCACGAAGATAGGGCTTCAAGAGTAAAAAGTCATGACGGCCTGGAAATGATTAAGTCTTGACGGCGTCAAAAGTAGATCAAGGCAGTCCGAGAATAGTTTTGGCGGCGAGGTGACGGCGTCACAAGGATGGTCTTGACGCCGTCAGACCCATTTTTCTATATATAGTTTTCTAATTTTCACATTAAAAAAAGAGAAGTTTAGGGAAAAGTTTTGGAGAAACCCTAAGTACGATTTTGGTGCAACTTTTACAGGTTTTTCAAGGGTTCCAAACCCTTGATACCTTTCATTGTAATTGAGATAAGTGTTCTTTTAATTCAATCAATATGTCTATGTGTTGGTTGTCTATATCTTGTTCTTATCTTAATTTCATCATGCTAGGCTAGATCTATCTTGTGTTTGCTTATATCTAATGAAACCTAGATGTTAATTATGTGTTGATTACTTGTTTATTCTTGTCTTGGATGAATGATTTATATGTTAGGCTTAAGAAAACTGGCAGATCTCCACTTGGTAACATGCTTGAACGTCTTAAGAAACATGAACCATGGCGCACTAGGTCTTTATTGGTTGTATTTAATGCATGAGCCACTGTTTACAATCCCTATAGTTGTGCTGGGCATGGTGTAGGAGGAGATAAGAGCTCATAGAATTGGGGAGTTATGTGTGCCACCCCATGAATGGTATTAAGGAATACGATCCGTCATCCATGCAATTATAACAAGTAATTAACGTGTAAAAGATGTAAGTAAACACATTTTCTCCATTTACTGCTCACAACTTTAATATAAATTAGTTTATTTTCATTTCTTGTATTTTATTTTGATTGCATCTTAGTATTGGGTTAGTTGATTAGCAACTAATTCCGCCCAAATCCTTCAAACCCGAGATATTTAATTGCTTTCTAAAAAATATAAAAATACAAAAATAATCATCCCTCACCCTTAGAACTAGTATTTAGGCTTTCTAATCCTAGCGACACTATTCCTAAGCTAAACGATCAATCCCCCGGTACTTGTCACTATACTATACTACAACGATCAGGTACACTGCCTGGTGCGAGTTGTAAGCTTCTCAAGATCCCTTGAGAGGTAAAGCCTGGTGCGATTCCCACGTATCAGTAAAGAATCACCATTGACAATCACATTCCACATGTTAAAGTCAATCATGCGAATGTACTGTCGGATTCTCATCTTCCACAACTCATATTCTCCAAGGTTGAGCATGGGAACCTTTGAAGCAGTCACCATATGTGTGTCATCATCCATCTTTAGCAGTTGATAAGGAACAACAAACTTGCAAGGAACAGTTTCTTCTTAATTACAACTTCTAGATCACAAACTCTGATACCACTTGTTGATCCCAGTTGAGCAAACGATCTTATATAGAAGTTGACTTGTATTAAACACTTAAGCTAGAATGCGGAATATAAAAGCTTAACTTAAGAAGAACAATTCACTATCAACACTTCAATATTATTAATACGAGCACTCGACAATGCTAGGGTTTTACAACCTTGAAGTGTAAACAAAAACTAAACAATGCTTACTCAATCTAACCCTAGGATCCTCCTTTTATAGGCCAAGGAGTCCTACTAGGTTTACAATAACTTTCTATGCAAGATAAGAATATTCTTGACGTATATTATATACACACAATCTATTCTATAATTATCTACTTCGAATACATGCTTATCACATAAGCAGTAGATTCCTTTAGCAGCATTTTCCCTTAGCAGCACTTTGACATCAGCAGCAGAATCATTTATCTTAGTAGCAGTTTCATCTTAGCAGCAGTTTCACTCAGCAGCAGAATCCAAAACCCAACAGTCATTTGCTATTCAAGAGCGTTAAATTCAGAGACGAGAACGCAAGGACGTTTATATAATTATTACAAACTCAATTGATTATCGAATAATTCATGTATTATCTCATTGTTTCTTTCATATATTAATGAAAT
This sequence comes from Artemisia argyi, assembly GCA_030686995.1. Taxonomy (NCBI): domain Eukaryota; kingdom Viridiplantae; phylum Streptophyta; class Magnoliopsida; order Asterales; family Asteraceae; genus Artemisia; species Artemisia argyi. The sequence goes on from CM060699.1 coordinate 91,315,394, forward strand.
GTTTACGTTTGTTGTTTTCTTATTATCTTATTTTCATATTTCTTTAAAAACCCTGTGAATCACGGTTCTTTAAGCTAGTTATTATCTATATCTATATCTATATCTATACTATATTAAAGGATATGGAACTTCCTATGAAAGGAAGTCTTAAAATTTTAAGACAAAAAACATTACTATAAACGGGAAATTAGAAAATTAATGTAAAATTTAAAAATTTAAGTCTCATTTAAACCATATAGTAACCCCCTCCAATAATGATATATTTTAATAGAATTGTTATAAGAAAAACTCACTAAATTATAGCCACCAATTTAATGCTAAAATTTAAAAAATAAAAGTGATAACTATTTAATTCCCTTGTAGCCACAGAGGTTCACCTGCGCCGACTTTGGGCTATCCAAAACGGTAGTCGCCCTGGGATTAGTCGGCTCGTAATGTCAAGTTAGGACATCCAGGTAACCAAAAAAAGCTAACTATTTACACTATTAATAATTTAGATGTTCTACTTTTGAAAAGCATATATCTATTACTTTATAAAGTATTTGCAACATGCTAAATAAGGAAGGTTTAAAATAAAAAACATTTGCTCGCCACAAAAATAGTCACCAGGTACCCGTCGCCGCATTGCGCGGGTACCCTTCTAATATTTACTAAAAGGCATGAAACTAAAATAGTACCCCCGTACTATAGCAACAACAGTGCTCTCTACAGTTTTCAAAAAAAAAATGATCCCTCAGGTTATGGATCAGTTGCGAAGTTAGTCCTTAACGTTACTTAACAGTCGTTACTTAATTTTGCAAGTGGCCTATAACCTCAGGGACTATTTCCGTACAAATGTTTAGCGAGAATTTACAAAAAAAATGTCCTTAGCGTTATCAAGTTACAAGAATAGTCCCACAAGTTATTTGTAAGTTTCAAAGTTAGTCCCTGATAATGTACCCTCCGATCAAGTCGAAGGACCTCCCTTCTTTCCAGCTCGTAACCTACATAATCGAAGGCTCTGGCTAGCCTCCTAAAACTTTCATTGGCGTAAAACTAATCACCAGTGATCTAGTTACCAAGTGGGAATTCGCCAGTCAAAGGCTTAACCCCTTCGGGGTATCCTTCGATAAGTTGTAAGGACGGAACGATGCCAAGTCCAAACATTGATAAGACCAAGTCTTACCCACATTTCCTTTTCCTCCTTAGCTCCTCCGCTAAACCAGGAGGAGTGGGACACTAAACCCTAGCGACTGCCACAAATCATGGGACGCCCCCATGATCTCCTAAAAATGTGCAAGCACTCTCCAAGCTATTTTCCTCCCCTATAAATAGTCTTGGACAAGTCACAATTCTGGTATGCAATCTCCACTATCCTACTTTACTACATTTTCACTAAACTTTTCATACCAAATACTTATTCACATGTCGGAGGTGGTTCGCAAGGCCCAACCCCTGCACAATCACTTAACGTAGTGTCTTCGTATTTCTTATTTTAGGTTAAACACAAGCTTAGCGCAACTACAACATCCCCTATATCCTTTGATCACCATCGAAGGCCTGGTCGTGTATTTTATTGTACAATCAGTGGTGCCATCCATGGGAACCGCTATAATTGGTCTCGTTATTCCCAAGCAAATAACCAGTCAAACATACTCACTACTTTTCCGGCATGAATCAAGAAAGAGAAGTTACACCACCACCGGGTTTCTCGACTTTGACCCCAATACCAGTAACTGACCCTACCGGTCTCCCACCAATTACGGTATCCACATTCACAACACGATATCACCTAGAAACAAAGCCCGATCACCACGCTTCGACGTCAGCCAATCCGGAACTGGTCATTAGCCCTGCCTTCGTCGAAGCTAATTATGAAGCGTTGGAATCTTTGCTAAGGGCCCGTAGGAGGCAAATTCGTATCACAAAGATGCGAAGGGAGTTAAAATACTCCATTGATGAATACGATGAAGAAATAGAGATGGAGCCGAGGCCTTCGGCGCCAGGGGCTACTCATTCTGCCCTATGCATTGGATCCCCTGTTGGTCGAAGGACAGGAGGAAGATCTATTAGCTTTGAGGGAGTCCCTGAGAGGGCTCCCATAAGAAGGGAAGGAGTAGCAGTTAAAGGTTCAAACGGGAGGATCCAACGAAGGGAAAACTCGGAGGTAAACCTACCTCCTTTGCTAGCTGCTCATTTGGGAAGAACTAAAGCAGGGGTTCCGCTACAGCCTTCTCACGCATCTGGCGTAGAAGGCAATCAACCTCAGTTCAATATGGGAGGAAGCCTTCCTCCCAAAGGTATGTATCCCCAGTTCCAAACTCAGAGTTATCCTCAAAACCTTTATCCTCTTGTAAACGGACAACCTAGTAATCACCATTTCCCACAAACTACTACACCCTACGGACAGCCCGTGATATACCCACCATACACCCTGTGTAACAGCTATCCTTTCAACATGAATGCACCTTATGCTCCTTACTCTAACCATACCCCTTTAGGGGTGCCTTCTCCTCACAATCCATATAAAACTGTCCCCATAAACATGTCACCCTACAATTGTCTATATACAGAGCCTACAGGACCTTCAACACCTTAAGATGGATTGAAGACTATCCTTTACCCGATGGTTTAAAGATGCCTTTGCACATAGGCACCTATGATGGGAAGGGGGCCCGGATAACTTTATACATTTATTCGAAGGAGCGATTAGGATGCAAAAGTAGGTTATGCTCGTAGCTTGCCATATGTTTACATATACCCTCTGAGATTCTGCCTGTATCTAGTGGAATGGACAAAAACCAGGCAGCATTGTTAACCTTGATGACCTGAAGGCTAAGTTTAGATCACACTTTAGTCAGCAGAAGAAGTTCACAAGGACTCACCTTATAGTGCATAACATTAAGCAGAAGGAGAACGAAAGCACAAGAAGCTTCGTTACAAGATACACAGATGAGACTCTGCAAATCCTGGGCCTACATAAAGAGCAACGTATCTCTGGTTTCATGCATGGCCTATGAAACCGTCACTTAGTAGAGTTCCTATCCACAGACCTTCCTGCGACATACAAGGGTCTGATGGAAAGGACATACACTTGGATAGAGGCCAAGGAAGTATCCACCAATGGGGCTCCAGTAGAAGGTTACAAAAATGTAAAGCACTCCTCATGGGAAGGATCGAAGAGCAAGAACAAGAACCATAACACGTTTACCCCTTACAGCAAAGGCCCGAATCACGGTTTGTTAGGAGGCCTTACGAAATCCCCTAGGGAGATATTGGCAATAGAAAAGGCTGCAAAAGCCTTCGAAACACCCCTACACATGACAAGTAAGGTCAATAACAGGGATACAACTAAGTATTGCCATTTTCACGAAGACTATGGTCATGAAATGAATAGCTGTCGAGAACTGAAAAACAGATAGAAGAAGCGGTGAAAGCCGGGTAATTGACACACCTTGTGAAGGGAATAAAGAAGGGTAAAGAAAAGATCACCGATACACAATTGGGTAAAGACACCACTCCTCAGGAAGCCCCCATCCTCATGGTTCGATGAGGTTCCTCTAACTTGAAGAGGAGGGTCTCTGAAAGGGAAATACTTGAAGCGGGGGAAATAACGTTCACGACCGAACCAGGAAGGCCCCCTTCAAAAGATCTGGTGATCATTAAAGTCGTAATCTAAAACATAGAAGTTAACAAAGTCCTTATGGATTGTGGAAGCTCCTGCAAGATAATTTATGAACATTGCTTCATGAAACTCAAACCCTTGATTAGGTCCAAATGAGTAGAGCCGAAGGCACCTTTGGTGGGATTCTCTGGGGAACGCTCATGGCCTCTGGGAGAAATACCTTTGGAGGTAACACTTAGAGAAGGAAAGTTTGTGAGGACTGAAATCCTTAACTTCGCTATTGTAAGGTCCAGATCTCCCTACAATATGCTAATCGGAAGAATAGCTATGCAAAAGATGGGTATCACGGTTTCCACTATGCACGCTATGGTTAAGTTCCAAACAACACATGGCGTTGGAACTATCTTCTCAAGTTACGATGAAAGAAGAATGCAGGAGGCCGAAAAAAAGGATGAAGAAGGTAACTGATAACGCTCTAATTATACATGTTTATTCCATTGATTATATATCATTTATCTATTATATTATATAGAATATCTTGTTATTTGTGTAGAATTGGTAATAATCTGGTTGCAGGATAGAACGAGAGAAGAAAGTCAAAAATACCACTAAAAAGATGATTAAATGACAAATATAAGAAAGGAGGGACTTGGAATGAAATAATACAAGTATGAAAGACCCAAGTACGCCGGTCTTAGGACCGTGTGCGGCGTACTTGCTTGGCGGGTAAATGAAGTTGAATGTACGCGAAGTACGGCGAACTTTCTACGAAGTGCAACGCACTTAACTTGACAGTTACAAAACAGAGTTATTGTTTGCATTCATTGTGAGGCCGATCACTTGTCCTCATTTACTGAATATTGGAGTTCAATTAGGTCAAGATGAGCCTATAAAAGTAAAGGTACGAAGCAGAGAAAAAGGGGGCAACACCAACGAGAAGTAGGGAAAGTATACGAAGTGAGATTGGTGAACTCATACCAAGTTCACTATACCGGGGTTCGAGGTTGTGATTCTATTGCTATGACAGAGTATATGAGAACGAGCCTAGAGAATTATCTCTGTGAAATCATTTGTTCTTTCGTTGTAATCACTTTGGTACACTTTTCTACTTTTTCGAATTGAATTATGAAGTTTATGAAATTCATGTTGAATGATATATGTTTTGTTATTACAATAATGGAGTAGTCGTTATATGTTAATTTGGGTGATATAGTTATATGGTTGTTTGCAATGTAATGTATGCTTGCTATTGATACTATGCATAAGTTTAATTGATGGGATTATGCTTGGATCATTGTTGAATGTTTGATGTATCTCTGTGGTAGAAGTAGGTCGAAAGGGTCTGCCATTTTGGTATTTTTTTTCAAGGTGTTTGTCTATGGCAACTTGGTATTAACCTTGTAGAAATTGGTCGACAAAACATTTACCAACCCATCCATAATCTTGTTTAATGCCTTATCTCATGTCTAACGAACTTGATGAGGAGATTGGCTTATGTATACTTCTGTTATGAACCATTCTTAATGCATTTGATGTATTTAGAATCATAAGTCGAAAGGGTTTCTTAATATGTTGGATAGTTATAGGTACGAGTGTTAACCATGCATCTCTTGCTTATATATCTTTTCCATGATTGCTTGCTCATGTTTAACATACGACTTCCATGTTTCTTAGCCTAAATAAACATAGCTTTTAATCATATAAAACAATCAATCTAAATTGCTAGTCTTTGGATAAGTGACAATCTAGGGACTTTACTTTAACACAATTGCTAACTTGGCTTTTCTACAATCTCTTGGGATGACCTGGTATTACCTAAACCTTTACTATAAACGAGGGTTATACTTTATCCATGTGTTTTATAAATTAAGGAAAATGGTGAAATTAGTATTATAAATTTAAAGCTATCGAAACACAACAAAGTTTTTGGCGCCACTGCCGGGGATTGGCATCGATAAAATCAAGTTAGTTAAGTGTTTTGAAACTTTTTACAAACATAGCCGTACAGTTTTCTGGCAAACTGAATCAATTTTTACTTTCCGAGACTGAGTGTACGTTGCACTTCCAAATTTGTGCGTCGTATATTCTGGAAAAATTTCAACTACACCGGTTTTACTTTCTAAACCGCCGTACTTTCTGGAAAAATTCGCAATGTTCACTTAGACAAAACCAAACTAAAACAAAAACTTTTTAATGCTTAAATTCAAGGCTGAGAACATGAGAATTTCTTTTTATGTGCCTTTGGTATTTGGATTGATGCATTTGTTAATATGTTATGATTCATCGAAAATACAAAAATATTTTCTTATTTGGTTAATTAGACCTTTTCTTGTTTTTGATTGTTTATGCATGATAATAATCTGGACTATAAGGTTAAACGTAATTCTGAGATATTCTAAAAACTACGAAGAAGTTAAAACTAAAAACAGAGGAAGTACACCGCACTTGTTTTCAAGTACGTCGGTCTTTCCTGGGAAATTTCAAAAGATTAAAACAGAAGTACGCCGCACTTGTTCTCAAGTACGTCGCACTTTTTGGACCAGAAGTTCACAGAAGACTTTTATATTGTTCATAATGACCAAACCAATTCATCTTTTGATTTTTGAATGTTTTCTGATGTTATTGGAGTGCAAAATATCATTTAGTTTTGATTGTACTAACATATTAATGGTTCATTTGATGTTATGTTGTCAAATGTTAGAAATGGACCCAAACTCGAGTATTGGACGTATGTGCTTAGATAAGGGAAATTCTCTTGCTAAGAATGACCAAGTGGAAACTGAAGGAACCTGGCAGGGAGTAGTTACTTTTGACATACCAGATATGGGGAAAAAGAATAAGCAAAAAGTTCATATATTTTATGGGATGGAAACGGATGAATGTTTCATGAAGTTTATTACCCCTTGCCATGTAGAAAATGTTTATGCAAATGATGCAATAGCTGACTTGGATTACAATAAGAATTATGTTTCTAAGGAGCTAATGAAAAGGCTTGGGTTAGGCTTTGAAGAAAAGGAAAATGGAAACAAAATTATGAATAAGAAGTTACTAGTTCAAATGAATGTGGATGTGTTCTTGGTGGAGTTTTATGTTAACCCAAGTGATGATGAATAGGGTACCTAGTGTCATTTTTGGAAGACCATTCTTGGTGTTAGCAAAGGGAACCGTGGATTTTGCTAAAGGTATACTCACTTTTTACCAAAAGACAACAACTATTGAGGAAAAATTTGAGAAATTGAACATACTGACATCTGAAATGAGTGAGGATACAAAAGTCTTTTCAATCCATAGGATGGCTGATGAGGAAGAAGTTGGAGAGAAATATATCACACCATGCTATGTTGAGGGGGTATTTGCCTCTGATGGAATTTTGGACCTTGATACTGAGAAAAACCTTATTTCTCAAGAACTAGGGGACCAATTAGGACTAAGTTATGAAATTTTAGAGAATGGAGAAAAGAAGGTCAACAAGAAATTACTTATGAACTTGGTGGGAGAAACTATTGATGACTCTATTGAAAAAACTAAAAGATACGAGTTGAAATTCTATGTGGAAGAAAAGGTGAAAACTGGGGTTGTCCTAGGCAGGCCATTCTTGGAACAAACTAGGAGTATTATTAGTTACAATATTGGACAAATAACTCTTTGGGCTGAGATTTGTTTGGAGAATGAGCAACGAATGCCATTTGTGATTGATGCTCCAAAGGTTAAAACTGGAAGGAAGGTTTTGGGAGAATACAAGCTGAGTGATGTTATGACCCGGTTATTTCAGAGATTAGAAAAATTATGGATGACGGATAGGAGTAGCCACATACGCTCCTAAGTTTATTTTTCTCATTTTTATTTTTCATTTCTATGTTATTTTCATCATTTGAATAAAACGTATCAAAACATTGAATCCTGGGAAGTTAAGGAATGTTTTGATGAATTAATGAATATAATGAAGTTTGATTATATGTGGATTGAATGTTTTTACGTATGCATGTTAGTTAAAATAGTTAACTGTGGAAAAATTTGCAGCAAGTACGCCATACTTGGGGTCAAGTACGCCGCACTTCTGAGCGGGATTATAAATATGACTTGAAATCTTTCATAACTCATAACATTTTCACACATAACACCAAAAGAAACCGTTACCTTTTTCAAAAATTTCCACAAAATATCTTTTCAAAGAAAATGAATCCACATTATAATGTCTTCGGTATGTTTATCGATTTTTGTTTAATTTCTTTACAATTTTATTTCGTAATCTTTAGGGTTATATTTTTTTATGATATGTTTTAGATTCTTTATTTTGATCAATGTGTTAGTTAGAATATGTAGAACTTATAGGACTACCCAATTTCATGAACGAAAGTTTTGCGAATGATTGAATCGAATTAGGGTTAAGGTTTTTAGCCTTGATCACTATTTTTGCGAAGCTAGAAAACTAAATATGCTTATTTGATCGAGGAGAGATTAAAATGGAATGTTAAAGAAGATTCTGGATTTGACGAGTTGAAAATTATGAGAATTATGCCGAAATGCTTAAACCTAAGATAAGAACTGCTTATTTTTAGGGGTTTTTTAGAAAACAATGAAGAAAAATTGTATTAAGAGTTTGAAAACGTAGTTTTGTTGAAATAAGGCTCTAGAATCAAATATTTCACGCCCTTAATGCTATGTGCGCCGGTTTTTCAGATCTGAACCGCCGTACTACATTTTAAGCTAGCTAGTACGCCGTACTTGTTCTCAAGTACGTCGCACTTTTTGCCTGAGTTGAAGACAGAATGTTTGAGATAAGAATTTTGAGAGAGATTTAGACATATGTGTGCACTAACAACTAATAATCTTATGTCTATGGATTATTTTTAGTTGCAGGTAAGAACCAGAGGAGCTATTGAGAGAGAAAAAAATGAAAGAGAGACTAAATATCATCCCAATTTAAGATGGAATGGAGTTACAAGAGAGGAGAAGAGGGAGTTTAATGACAAACTGACGAAGATAGTGGACAGGGACATTGACATTCCCAGGATAGTGGATTGAAGAAATTATGAAATTTAGGCTTGGTGGAAAAGTATATTCTGTTACATTGAAGGAATTTGATGGAGATAAGTACTGGAAGGAAATTAGTGGAGAAGATGTGAGGGTTTATGGAAAAAAGAGAGTGTGGAAAATAAAGAACCCCATGTTACAAATCATTCACAAAATCTTGGTCAAATCTATTTTTCACATGAGTCACTATGAGTAATATGTTCTTGATGATGATCTATGGATTCTTCATGCATTTGACAAGAAACACCCTTTGTCCCACCTGAATGTAGTCTGGTTGATAGCTCAGCACCTGAGGAATGTGGTTGTGATACCTGGGGGAACAAGGATATGTTGTGGGCATTCGGTCACCAGGATGGCAAGGAGCTTGGTTTGGTGAATGAGGAAGATATGGGAATGTTGGAAAGGAAGGTGAATGCAGGAGCTGTAGGAATCAAGAGCTTTGTTCACTTGAGGAGCAAGGAAACAGGGAAGCTGATGGTTTTGCAAGAGGTCGTGGAAGAGGAGCCTTTGGATGCTTGGTAACACCACCACCACCACAGATCAACAATAACAGCAGCAGCAGCAGCAACAATAGTGAAACCGCCGCACAATGTATGGTGTGCAGCGTACTTGTGATGGAAACCAGGGATCTGGTTGTTTTAAAGATAATTTCAAACATTTTTATTCGTATGGTCTGTAACAAATGCCTCTATTGGCATTCAAAACAATTTATGATGGCATGTGGAAAAACAAAACAATGGTAATCGGGGGGAACAAGATGGAGAAGGAACACAAAAACAATAACTATCTATATCTATATATCTATATAAATAACTAGTACTAATAATAAAATATCTAATCTTTTTGATTATATTTGTTTGCTTGTTTTTGTTTGTTTTGTTTATGAATATGTGCAGGTTCGAATTTAGTACACTTTAGCCTTTCTAAACCTATGAACCTTGTTGGAATTCTAAAGAAAAAGAAAAAGAAATAATTGCGGATTATGCTATTTTGAATGAAATGCGAAGGTTGCAAACTTCTAGTTTTGATTGAAGTGGTGTGTTTATCGTAAGTATGGGGGAAACCAAATATTTCCCAAGAAAACAAAAGAAAAGAAAGAAAAAATATATATGTGCGAGGAAGAATAAAGTGTTGGCGAAATATGTGCCAAATGGAGATCGTTATTACAAGAAAATGGACTTTCAACTTATTATTATTTTTCTTTTAGAAACAATTTCACTAAATAAATCCCATGTATAAATACATACCCATATTATTACCCTTAGCCTAATGTTATAACCAGAATAAAAGTCCTCTTTGATGAAATTTACTTGGTGCATACGCCATGTCGGTGAAGTTTAGTTTTTTGTACAAGCCTATGGTAATTTATTTAACATGTCTGAGCAACTGAGTGTGATTCTTTTATACCTGATATATGAGTGTGAGTGAATTATACTTTCCACCTTCGTGAGATGCTTAGTCGCGTTATTTTGGCTTATGATTTCTTGATAAGATAAAAATAAAAATATTTTTAAAGATTGCTTGAGGGCAAGCAATAGTTAAGTATAGGGGATTTGATAACGCTCTAATTATACATGTTTATTCCATCGATTATATATCATTTATCTATTATATTATATAGAATTTCATGTTATTTGTGTAGAATTTGTACTAATCTGGTTGCAGGATAGAACGAGAGAAGGAAGTAAGAAATACCACTAAAAAGACGATTAAATGACAAATATAAGAAAGGAGGGATGATAAGGCGAAAAATGAACCACTTTTAGGGGGTCATTTAAGCCCGAATCCGAATTTATTTGATCAAATATTGCCCTAAATCGTTCCTTTTGTGATTTTAGGTACTTGGAGAGTGAATTCTGGAAAAGAAGCCATTTTGGACGTTTTTGGAGCATAAAAGTGAAGAAAACGACAAAGTCTCAATTTTCCATGCTGGGAACAGTAGGTGACGGCATCAAGAGTAATTTCCTGACGGCGTCAAACCTCAATAATAAAATCCGAGAGTTCATGAAGGTGTCAAGAGTTTTCCTGACGGCGTCAAACCCCAAGAATTAAAATCCGTAGTTGATGACGGCGTCACACACAGGGCGTCAAGAGTAATTTGTGTGACGGCCTAGGCCTTGACGGCGTCAGAAGTAGATCAAGGCCGTCCGAGGAAGTATTTGGCGGTGAGATGACGGCGTCACACCTTTGTTCTTGACGCCGTCATCCCTATTTTCCTATATATAGTTTTCTAGTTTTTCACATTTAAGGAGAGGAGTTTTGGGAGAAACCCTAAAGACGATTTTGGTGTAACTTTACAGGTTTTTCAAGGGTTCCAACCCCTTGATACCTTGCATGATTAATCAAGATAAGTGTTCTTCTAATTCAATCAATATGTCTATGTGTCGGTTGTCTATATCTTGTTCTTATCTTAATTCTATCATGCTAGGTTAGATCTCTTTTGTGTTTGCTTAGATCTAATGAAACCTAGATATTGATTATGTGTTGATTACTTGTTTATTCTTGTTTTGGATGAATGATTTATATGTTAGACTTAAGAAAACTGGCAGATCTCCAAATGGTAACATGCTTGAACGTCTTAAGAAACATGAACCGAGGCGCACTAGGTCTTTATTGGTTGTATTTAATGCATGAGCCACTGTTTACAATCCCTATAGTTGTGTTGGGCATGGTGTAGGAGGAGATAAGAGCTCATAGAATTGGGGAGTTATGTGTGCCACCCCATGAATGGTATTAAGGAATACGATCCGTCATCCATGCAATTATAACAAGTAATTAACGTGTAAAAGATATCTAGGGAGTAGTGAAATCTAAGTAAACACATTTTCTCCAATTACTGCTCACAACTTTAGTATAAATTAGTTTATTTTCATTTTTTATTATTTTATTTGGATTGCATCTTAGTATTGGGTTAGTTGAATAGCAACTAATTCCGCCCACTCTTCCAAAACCCGAGATTTTACTTGCTTTCATAAAAAATATAAAAACACAAAAATAATCATCCCTCACCTTTAGAACTAGTATTTAGGCTTTCTAATCCTAGCGACACTATTCCTAAGCTGAACGATCAATCCCCCGGTACTTGTCACTATACTATACTACAACGATCAGGTACACTGCCTGGTGGGGGTTGTAAGCTTCTCGAGATCCCTCGAGAGGTAAAGCCTGTTGCGATTCCCACGCATCAAGTTTTTGGCGCCGCAGCCCGGGGAATAGTTATTGTCTAGGTTAGAATTTCTTTTTATTAGGTCTACTTGCTAGATTCCTTTCTAGTAAGATTTTATTTTTATTTTTAGGTCTTCTTTAGTCTATCTATTTCTTTGTGTCTTTGTTCGTAAACTGTTTCGATGGATAACAATAACATTGATCGTTTGATTCCTGTTATTCGTGTTTTTCGTCGTAGGATTTTCCAAATGCCCGCCCCACTTCCTTCAGCAGAAAATGAGAACCCACCTAACCTCTCACCCAACCACCACTTTGACAATAATTCTGAGTTAGAAGAGTCTGATCATGATGATGACCGTAGGGCTAGTCCTTTCTACTATTCAGACTCCGATGAGGATCTTGATGATGGTGATGTGATTAATGAGAATAGGATGGGAGAAGAAATAAACCCTCTTAGGTATGTTGACCCTAGAACTAGGATTGAGGGTGATAGTTCATTTAACATGCAATTCACTTGTAAGATCGGATTTAAGAGCTTTAACGCCTATCTCAATTCATCTCTTCCAATGAACATAATCTCACGTAATGAGTACAATAAAATCATGGAAGATGAGTTAGAATACAAAGGAGAAAACATTATTGCTAGGGCAATACCATTGCATGTGTTTGTAGGAAGCTTGGTTTATCTTGTTGAGTTCATGGTTATGGAGAATCTAGGAGAGTTTATTGATAATAAGTTGACCCAAGTTGTGTTTGGAAAACCTTTCAAACATTTGACCAACCTCGATGAGAAACTTATAGAAGGGTTAATTACATTCTCGGATGGGGATGAAGATTTTGTCTGTCAAATGCCCCACACACACCCTAGATTCAAGGATTTTTCCATGGAAAAGTGTAGTAGGTATCCGCCCGTAGAGATGCTAAGTGAGAAAGATGAGAAAAAAGGACTTAAGTATACTCATGAAAAGAATAAAAGATACTATCGCGGATGCTTAGAGTTAGGAGACGAATATAAGAAAGATGAGGCGACTATTAGATGGCTCACACTTGGTTATGTGAGCATAAGCGATACACGTTAACCCATGACCTTGAGTCTAGCTACAAGACTCGTAAATAAAGAAAAGCGCTTCTTGGGAGGCAACCCATGCTTTGTGTGATTTTCATTTTATTTTGTTTGATTGTTATTTGCTTCCGTATGCATGTTTTATTTTTATTGTTGGTAGATCATGTCTCTAAATTAAAATGTGGAAATACTTTACTATGTTGTTTGGCCTAGTCTTAACTCCAACCTAAAGGTATTTTTGCAAAAGATAAGTGTAAGGGGAAACCCCAAATATGTTTTCAAGAAACACACGATCATGATTCTCCACAATTTTAACTGAGCATGTATATTCGTATTCATTAGAGTCAAATGCTTGTATTGAGTCATAATGAGGTTTTGCAGGATTTTCCAGGAAGTAGGACCAAGTTTTTCCAGAAATTTTCCGGAAACTTAACATAAGAATTTCTGCAGGTCCATTCTGACGGCGTCATGAGTTTACTCTTGACGGCGTCAGGAGTAAAAATCTGGAAATTTTACTGGTTTTGTTTTTCTAACGGAGTCTTATGGTTTTTGTGAATTATTAAGTTTTATAATCTCCAGGAAATCCGCAAACTTCATTCCACAAGCATTATATCTTACTTTGTTTTCTAGGATTTAGTAACTTATATAGGATGCCGCCGATTTTACGCAAGGTTGTCTTGTCTATTTTTGTCAGGATTTACAGGTTATGTTCGACAAGGAGATGATTTATATTCTGGAAGGGAAGCTTTGATTGTTCATTTTCTTGGAGGAAGATCTAATCTGACCAACCTATAATCCATACCGAGCGAATCAGGGGAGTATTTGATTTCATTCTCTTTACTTTTTCACTTTTACATTCTTTACTTGAACATTGGGGACAATGTTCATCTTAAGTGTAAGGGGAGGGTAAAAAGATGATACCTTACATATGCACTTTCGCTTGAGTTTGTTTTGTTTGATAGTAGATGTGTAATAAAACTATGATAAATACTTGTTAGTGTAATTTTAGCGCCAAATTTAAATTTTTTTACAACATTTAGGAGTGAAACTTTAGCCATAGCAAGCGTCTCATGGATAGGAGATTGTATGACTAGCACATAACCGTATATTCAGAAAAATTTTCCACCCAAATATGTGAGGTTCGCCTTTAGATTTGATAGGAAAAGCATTCATTATTAGTGCTTATGAGTGTACCGGTAGCATTTAGATTCTAGAACTTGCGTTAGTGATGCATCCCGAGACTGCTAGTGAGACTACATTCGTGTAGTAGGATTTACTACATGATAAGAGGCATTAGGATCACCCTTGTGTTAAACCCGTATTATAATTACTTGACCATTTAAGTCATATTACTTGGCTAGTTAAGTCAACTAATTTTTCCCACACCCTTAGCGTTGTACTCATTTTTAGTACACGAAACCCCTAGTACACCCCTCCGAGCCTATCTTTTCGTTTCTAACTTTAAGCATCTTACTTAAAGGAAGAATTTGTTACACCCCACTTAAATGTACAATCAAATCGCCTTAGCCTTCCGTGTATGCGCTCTTCTTTAGTGCATTATTGTTATTTGTTAAACCCTAAGTTAACTTTCTAATTGATTACATGGTTGCTAAGTCGAGTCATATCCTTGTACATATTGTTTTGGGACGATTGGGACTCATGGGTAAGTACTTATTTTTATGGAGTAATGGGGAAGAACAACGTTTATTACCCCCATATGTGCGTTAATCTTAAAAGTGCTCCAAGTGTTTTGATTTTCTTAATTCGAGTCATTAGATTAGTTTAATGTAAAGTATGTAAAGATTCAAGTGTAAGGGAAATGTTCATTCCCTATGATGTATTATTTCGGATGGTAGGGTAAGAGTGTATGCAAAAAAAAAATAATAATAATAATAAAATAAAATAAAAAAAAATCAAGAAAATAAAAAAAAATAGAAAAAGGAAAAAGAGAAAAAACATACGGACTACCATCCTTTTTTATTCTATGTTCATTTTATGTTTTTGTTATTTCTCATTTATTAGCTTAAGTCGAGTCTAGTCTTGGCTTAGCAACGTCATATTGTACATTTAATTAACCAAGATTGTTAGCTCGCCACCAGTAAAAACTTCCTTTATCCAACAAAACCGTGTAAGTCATATCCCTATACCTAACGTTACAACCCTTTAAAAGACCTCTTTGATAGTTTATCCTAGGTGCTTACGCTATGTGGTGGAGGTTTGATCCTTTCCCAAGCCTATGGTAATCTATTTTGCTATGACAGGTAGTGAGAGATATCTTCCATTTCCATAATGTTATATTACTTTATTACACCCGAGAGATGTGAGTATCTAAACACTATTTGTGAGGTGCTAGTGTATGACCTCCGAGCTTGTCTATTGGTCTTTAGTGGAATGATTATTTGTTGTAATTACTTTTATATTAGTGTTAAATGACCTCTAACTTGTCTTTTGACTAGAATAAAAGCGCATTTGCTTGAGGACAAGCAAATCTCAAGTGTAAGGGTATATGATAAGGCAAAAAATGAACCACTTTTAGGGGGTCATTTAAGCCCGAATCCGAATTTATTTGATCAAATATTGCCCTAAATCGTTCCTTTTGTGATTTTAGGTACTTGGAGAGTGAATTCTGGAAAAGAAGCCATTTTGGACGTTTTTGGAGCATAAAAGTGAAGAAAACGGCAAAGTCTCAATTTTCAATGCTGGGAACAGTAGGTGCGTCAAGAGTAATTTCCTGACGGCGTCAAACCTCAATAATAAAATCCGAGAGTTCATGAAGGCGTCAAGAGTTTTCCTGACGGCGTCAAACCCCAAGAATTAAAATCCGTAGTTGATGACGGCGTCACACACAGGGCGTCAAGAGTAATTTGTGTGACGGCCTAGGCCTTGACGGCGTCAGAAGTAGATCAAGGCCGTCCGAGGAAGTATTTGGCGGTGAGATGACGGCGTCACACCTTTGTTCTTGACGCCGTCATCCCTATTTTCCTATATATAGTTTTCTAGTTTTTCACATTTAAGGAGAGGAGTTTTGGGAGAAACCCTAAAGACGATTTTGGTGTAACTTTACAGGTTTTTCAAGGGTTCCAACCCCTTGAAACATTGCATGATTAATCAAGATAAGTGTTCTTCTAATTCAATCAATATGTCTATGTGTTGGTTGTCTATATCTTGTTCTTATCTTAATTCTATCATGCTAGGCTAGATCTCTTTTGTGTTTGCTTAAATCTAATGAAACCTAGATATTGATTATGTGTTGATTACTTGTTTATTCTTGTTTTGGATGAATGATTTATATGTTAGGCTTAAGAAAACTGGCAGATCTCTAAATGGTAACATGCTTGAACGTCTTAAGAAACATGAACCGAGGCGCACTAGGTCTTTATTGGTTGTATTTAATGCATGAGCCACTGTTTACAATCCCTATAGTTGTGCTGGGCATGGTGTAGGAGGAGATAAGAGCTCATAGAATTGGGGAGTTATGTGTGCCACCCCATGAATGGTATTAAGGAATACGATCCGTCATCCATGCAATTATAACAAGTAATTAACGTGTAAAAGATATCTAGGGAGTAGTGAAATCTAAGTAAACACATTTTCTCCAATTACTGCTCACAACTTTAGTATAAATTAGTTTATTTTCATTTTTTATTATTTTATTTGGATTGCATCTTAGTATTGGGTTAGTTGAATAGCAACTAATTCCGCCCACTCTTCCAAAACCCGAGATTTTACTTGCTTTCATAAAAAATATAAAAACACAAAAATAATCATCCCTCACCTTTAGAACTAGTATTTAGGCTTTCTAATCCTAGCGACACTATTCCTAAGCTGAACGATCAATCCCCCGGTACTTGTCACTATACTATACTACAACGATCAGGTACACTGCCTGGTGGGGGTTGTAAGCTTCTCGAGATCCCTCGAGAGGTAAAGCCTGTTGCGATTCCCACGCATCAAGGGACTTGGAATGAAAATATACAAGTATGAAATACCCAAGTACGCCGGTCTTAGGACTCTGTGCGGCGTACTTGCTTGGCGGGTAAATGAAGTTGAATGTACGCGAAGTACGGCGTACTTTCTACGTAGTGCGGCGCATTTAACTTGACAGTTACAAAACAGAGTTATTGTTTGCATTCATTGTGAGGCCGATCACTTGTCCTCATTTACTGAATATTGGAGTTGAATTAGGTCAAGATGAGCCTATAAAAGTAAAGGTACGAAGCAGAGAAAAAGGGGGCAACACCAACGAGAAGTAGGGAAAGTATACAAAGTGAGATTGGTGAACTCATACCAAGTTCACTATATCGGGGTTCGAGGTTGTGATTCTATTGCTGTGACAGAGTGTAGTATAACGAGCCTAGAGAATTATCTCTGTGAAATCATTTGTTCTTTCATTGTAATCACTTTGGTACACTTTCCTACTTTGTCGAATTGAATTATGAAGTTTATGAAATTCATGTTGAATGATATATGTTTTGTTATTACAATAATGGAGTAGTCGTTATATGTTTATTTGGGTGATATAGTTATATGGTTGTTTGCAATGTAATGTACGCTTGCTATTGATACTATGCTTAAGTTTAATTGATGGGATTATGCTTGGATCATTGTTGAATGTTTGATGTATCTCTGTGGTAGAAGTAGGTCAAAAGGGTCTGCCATTTTGGTATTACTTCAAGGTGTTTGTCTATGGCAACTTGGTGTTAACCTTGTAGAAATTGGTCAACAAAACATTTATCAACCCATCCATAATCTTGTTTAATGCCTTATCTCATGTCTAACGAACTTGATGAGGAAATTGGCTTATGTATACTTCTGTTATGAACCATTCTTAATGCATTTGATATATTTAGAATCATAAGTCGAAAGGGTTTCTTAATATGTTGGATAGTTATAGGTACGAGTGTTAACCATGCATCTCTTGCTTATATATCTTGTTCATGATTGCTTGCTCATCATTTACATGCGACTTCCACGTTTCTTAGCCTAAATAAACATAGCTTTTAATCATATAAAACAATCAATCTAAATTGCTAGTCTTTGGATAAGTGACAATCTAGGGACTTTACTTTAACACAATTGCTAACTTGGCTTTTCTACAATCTCTTTGGACTAGGGATGAGCTCGGGACCAATCCCGTCCCGATCCCGTCCCGAATTGATGCTCCCGTTTTTTTCCCGGGCATGAAAGGTGTGTACCGATCCCGTACCGAACGGGATTCCGGTACCGGTACCGGTTTCGGGACACGGGACCGGGAAATCGGTACGTATCGGGTTATTCCCGTTTTTTTTTTCTTTTTTCTTTTTTTTTTTAACTTGAATGATATTTAAAACTTGTATTCTACAAAGAATGTACGAGCCATTTTCCATATATATGTTCATGCTTGTTTCAAGAATGTATAAATTGACACATAAATGAACACCAGCCCAGCGGTTATGCATGAATTACTACTAAGACATCAACTGTTGAATAGGATATGATCATTTACTTTAAAATCCAATTGTAATCTCAAGTTCAAAACACATACTTTAGTCACTCAAAACACAAAGGCATACCTTTATTGTTTTTCGATCATAAAGATTGAGATGACTTATGTTTTCCAATGATATGAATGAAGAGCCGCTGTTATTACTAATTAGTAGGAGTAGGTTTCTTTTTTTTATTTTATTTTTTTACCTTTGGTTAGCCCGTATGCATGGAACAAATGGTTAGCCCGTATCCAAAAAAACCAAAGGTAATCTCTTGATTTGAATAAGTACAATGTTCATTTTTACAATATTTTTCATTTTATTTAATTTCCGGTACCCAATCGGGATTTCCCGAATAAGTCCCGTCCCGAACCCGAAAGGTCCCGATTTTTTTTAGCCTTATTTAGTAGTCCCGGTACCGTACCATATATCGGGACTCGGTACGGTTTCGGTACGGTACTGGTACGGTTCCGGTTCGGTTACGGGAATCGGGTCGATATGCTCATCCCTACTTTGGACGACCTGGTCTTACCTAAACCTTTACTATAAACGGGGGTTATACTTTACCATGTGTTTTATAAATTAAGGAAAATGGTGAAATTAATATTATAAATTTAAAGCCTTCGAAACACATCAGTAACCGAAAACCTACAAAGAATATAGCGGAGTCTATGGAACCTGAGGAGTGGATTGTAATAAATGACTCCCATCCTGAACAGGGGTGACAATTGGAAGGCAACTTCCCACCACCTTCAAAAGAAAGTTGGAAAACTACTAAAGGCCTATAAAGATGTGTTCGCATGGAAATACTCAGACATGACAGGGGTACCAAAGACACTCGTAATCGACAACGAGTCTTTTATCATGGAACACAAGCTTAATGAGTCCAAATACATTGAACCAATTAACCAGAAGCCCCGTAATGTGACACCCGAACGGAGCATGGCCATTCGTAAAGAAGTAAGCAAACTCGCAGTGGCAAGCATACTCAGAAAGGTAGAAAATCCATCATGGGTTGCTAACCCAATTGCAATCCAGCAAAGAGACGAAGGATGGAAAATACGTGTAGACTTCGAGGACATTAACAAGGCTTGCCAAAAAGAAAGCTACCCCTAGACAGGGAAGCTGCAACAATCATCTGGATTTCATTGGAAATGTTTTCTCAGCGCAAACAAAGGATGTCATCAAATACAGATGGCACAAGAAGACAAAGAAAAAACAGCGTTTCATGTGGGGCAAAACACCTACTGTTACAAAAGGATGCCCTTCGGTTAAAGAACGCTGATACTACGTACCATCGGTTGATAGGAAGGGCTTTTGAGAAATAAATAGGGAGGAATCTGATAATTTGTGGTGGATACCTGATCACACAAAGCAAGACAAAGGAAGACATGCTCTACGATGTCGAAGAAACGTTTGTGCAGTTGAGAAAAATCAACTTAAAACTAAATCCAAGGATGTGCTCCTTTGGTATTGAAAAGAGTAGTCGAACGAACATCCGCTCACAAAACGGAGGATCCAGGCTAATTTGTCCGGAGAAAAAATTATCTCGAAAGTACAAGCTCAAAGATCATCAGAAGGGGCTCATAGCCTGGAAGTTAGGATGGAAGCACTCATAGATTTTCTATCGAAAGGTGTCAGAGGTCTTCATCACTTTTCCAGGCTCATAATGTGGGCACTAGCGAAATATCCTACCGATGGAGCATGGAAGCTGAAATAGCTTTCCAAAGATGGAAAGAATGCATGGAAATCTTGCCAACGGTTACAGCTCCAGCCAAAGGCGAAATACTGTTCGTACATCTCGCAACACCCTTTGATGGTGTTAGTACAATACTATTGGGAATTATATTAACAATTACCACGGCTAGTATGAAGATTACAACTGCTGAAGAATGCACTAGCAGTGGAAACTCATTATCACTGCTAGTACATATTATTACCACTGCCGTTAGGATAACTGTTAGGAAACTTGTATAGATAAATATAGAATAGATCTTGTGTATATCTTCTTCTATTATCATTATACGTATCTTGCAGAAGAGGACTCCTTGTGCTATAAAAGGAGGTCCTAGGTTAAGGTTAGATATACGTTTCTTAGAGCTTCAAGGTTGTAACCCTAGTGATACAAAGATCACTCGTATTATTATTATTAATAATATTGGAGCTAACAGTTTGATTCATACAGTATTCTCATTCATATACAATTACTTTTATCCACAACCAAACTTCTAAGTATTACTAAGTAGATTCCGCAAACTTAGTGGTATAACACAAAGTATCATTCTAACACATATCAAGGTGTTTAGATCCATCAAGTGGTATCAGAGACAGGTTTTGATACTTTGATTAGAAGACCCAAGTTCACTCAGAAGATTCAATGGAGACAGAGACCAGTCAGTCCAACATTGCTGCTAAGCTTCCTAAGCTTAAGTTGAATGACTATGAGATGTGGAGGCTAATGATCAAACAATTCTTTATGGTGCAAGATTATGCACTTTGGGAGATCATTATGTTTGGAAATTCTTTCAAACCTGGTACTACCTCACAAACAATTGATGGCAAGGTAGTACAAAAGATCAACACTGGACCAGTCATAAATGATGAAAGACTTCAGATGAAGAATGATCTGAAGGCAAGAGGCTTGCTGTTGATGACCCTTCCCAAAGATCAAATTCTAGCATTCAGCAAGTACAAGACAGAACAGACCTTGTTTGAGGAGATCTACAATGTTTTTGGTGGTAATGATTCCACCAAGAAGACACAGAAGACCTTGTTGAAACAGACTTATGAAAATTTTGTTTCAACAAGTAATGAATCTATTGACAGCATCTTCACAAGGCTTCAAAAGATTGTGACCCAACTCACAGTGTTTGGAATTGAGGTGGAAAGGGAAGACCTCAATTTAAAGTTCTTAAGAAGTTTACCCTCTGAGTTTGGTACAAATGTTGCTGTGTGGGAAGACAAGCCAGAACTGGAGAATATGAAGCTGAATGATTTGTACAATAACTTTAAATTTATTGAACAAAGGTTGAAGAAGGCTGGCAAACTAAGTTCAGGATCAGGGAACTTAGCACTTATATCATCATCTGTTGATGATAGTTCAGATGAAGAGAGTGATAGTGATGATGATGATGCTAACATTGTTGTTTCCACTGGCAGTGGAGGTGTTTCCACTGCTAGTTCAAAAAGGCATGTTGCTGGTCTTAGTGATTCTACTTTTTATGCCTTTCTTTCAAGTCAAATGAATGGTTCAATTCTGACACATGAAGACTTGGATCAAATTGATGAGGATGACATGGAAGAGATGGACATTAAAGGCAAGTTGCATTGCTAAGCTTAAAGGCAAAGAAGTTCTGGAAGAAGACTGGTAGGAAGATCACTATTAATGGCAATGAAACTGTAGGTTTTGATAAGAAGAAGGTGGAGTGCTACAACTGTCATAAGAAGGGGCACTTTGCCAGAGAATGCAGGAAACCAAAGAAGCCTGATAACAGGTCAACTTGGTATAAGCAGGACAAGAAGAAAGAGCCTAAAACTGAAGAACCAAAGGTGCTTTTGGCCGTTGATGGAGTGAGCTATGATTGGAGCTATATGGCTGAGGATGAAGAAGATGGTTCAGAGTCTGCAATGATTGCTACTGAGCTTGCACTTATGGCTTTTTCTGACTCTGAGGTACAAATTAATAATGCTTGTTCTAAAACTTGTAAGGCTTTAAAAGATTATGAGAAACTTAAAGAACAATATGATGAACAATTTCTAGAGTTAAATCAAACTAATTATAACTTAGAAAATCATAAAAGAGGTCTTGCTATTTTAGAAGCACAGTTAGAGCATTATAGAGCCAATGAATCTAAGTTCAATGATGATATTGCAGTTTTAAAAAGAGACTTAGATTATCAGATAGCTGTGAATGAGGCTCTTAGGGAAGAGTTAGAGAAGGTTAAAAAGGCCAATGAGAATATACAGATAACTTGTAATACACTAGATCATCAATCTAAGTGCATTGACAAAATTTGGGAGGCCCAAGTTGTCAATAAAGCCAAATCAGGAGTAGGATATAAAACAGTTCCTCCACCTCTAAGAGGTGTTCCATCACCTCCTGGTATTGACTTAGCACACACAGGATTAGAAGAGTTCCAGGAGCCAACCATGACCTATGGCCCAAAATTTGTTAAAGAAGTTGCTATTGAAAGGGTTCAGGTTGAGGTTGATACATTTGATAGTGCTAGTGACTCATCTCTTAAAGATGAAAGTATGAATGTTGAGTCTAAAACTAGTGTTCGTGAGAGTGTTCAAGTGGAAGTTAAAAAGGGTATTCCTGAAGTTGTCAAAGAGAAGCCTAGGACACAAGCTGGTTATACTAGGCCCACTACTAGATATGCTGAGATGTACAGAAGTAGGTCAACAACTCCTAGGGGGAACAAGAGGAGTTGGAATCGTGTCAAATCTAGACAATTTGGTAGTGACTTTGTGCTTAACAACAAACCTTGTTACATATGTGGTAGTTTTGAACATCTTCATTATAATTTTAATTATCATATGGGTAGAAGGGAAGTGTTTGGGAATACCAGGGTGAATGGAAATAATGCTAATAATTTTACTCACCCAAATCCACTAAGCAAGATGATTCCCAGGTCCGTTTTGCTTAACTCTGGCATCAAATCTCTTTCTACTGCTAAACCAGCAGTTGCCACTGCCAGAAATATAAATAGAGTTTACCCTAAGTCCCATGTTAAGAGTGCAAAACCCATTACAACTTTTGTTAAATCTGCACAAACAGGGAAAAAGACCTATTTTGAAAAGAAAGTTTACAATAACCACAAGTGGATACCTAAAATTTCAAAACCAGCAGTTACCACTACAAGGCCAAAAGTTTTCACTGGTGAACAAAAGGGTAAATATGGGAAATGTCGTTAAGGCCTCAGCACGTTGGGAATGGAAACCAAAAGGAACTATCACCTCAAATAATCCCAATGGTGTATCAATGACCTTTGACAGATACAATTATATTGATACACAAGGCAGATCCAAGTCATTTGTGGCTTGGGTCCCCAAAAGGAACTAATTCCTTTATTTTATGTGCAGGGACATTCAAAGACTAAAGAAGATCAAGGATATTCAGACAGTGGATATTCCAGGCACATGACTGGCAATAAGTCCTATCTTTCAGATTTCAAACCTTATGATGGACAATTTGTCAGCTTTGGAGGTGGTATTGGTGGAAAGGTTTCTGGCAAAGGAACTATCAAGGTTGGAAACTTAGACTTTGAGAATGTGTATTATGTGAAAGAACTCAAGTACAATCTCTTCAGTGTGTCACGGATGTGTGACAAGAAACATAGAGTTCTATTCTCATAGGATGAATGCTATATCTTATCTAAGGATTATAAGCTACCTGATGAAAGTGATATTTTGCTTAAAATCCCTAGAAAAGGCAATCTATATAGCATAGACATGAAGAATATAGTGGCTAGAGATGATGTTACTTGTTTGCTTGCAATAGCCACTTTGGATGAATCCATGCTTTGGCACAGAAGACTTGGTCATGTTAACTTCAAGACCATTAACAAGATTGTGCAAGATGGTCTATTCAAAGGTTTACCAGAGAAGAGATTTGAAAATGACCAAACATGTGTTGCCTGTCTTAAAGGCAAGCAACACAGAGCCTCATGCAAGACCAAGGCATATAATTCAATTGATCATCCACTTTACATGCTACATATGGACTTGTTTGGTCCTACATCTGTGAGCAGCATAAATTTGAAGAAGTATTGTCTTGTTGTGACTGATGATTTCAGTAGATTTACATGGGTTTTCTTTTTAAGAACCAAGGATGAAACCACAGGCATCCTTAAGACTTTCATAACTGAAGTTGAAAACCAAGTTGATAAGAAGATCAAGACCATCAGATGTGACAATGGGACAGAGTTCAAGAACAAAGTTATGGATGATATCTTCAGAGACAAAGGTATTAAGAGAGAATTTAGTGTTTCAAGAACTCCTCAACAAAATGTAGTTGCTGAAAGAAGAAACAGAACACTAATTGAGGCTGCTAGAACCATGTTAGCTGATTCAAAGCTACCAGTGACTTTTTGGGCTGAAGCAGTTAACACTGCTTGTTACATTCAGAACAGTGTTTTAGTGGTGAAGACAAAGAACAAGACACCTTATGAGCTATTCAGAGGAAGACCCCCAATTTTGGATTTTATGAGGCCATTTGGATGTCATGTCACAATTCTCAGTACCATTGATCATCTGGGAAAGTTTGAAGAAAAGTCAGATGAAGGCTTCTTTGTTGGATATTCTATGGTTAGCAAGGCTTTCAGAGTCTATAACTTAAGAACAAAGAAGATTGAAGAGAATTTGCATGTTGAGTTTCTTGAAAATAAAACAAACATGGCAGGTTCAGGACCAGAATGGTTATTTGATCTTGAAACTTTATCAAATACAATGAATTATGTACCTATTACCTCAGGTACAGGAGACAATAATCTTGAAGAGTCATAAGAATTCATTGATGAAGATGAATCTTGCAAAGATGATGAAGATGATAAAGATCAAATTGTTATGCCACTTTGGGACTTTGTTGACAATAATGAAGACTCACAACCTTCAAAGAATTCTGAAAAGGAAAGTGATGCAAATGTTGTGAATTTTGATGTTTTTAATAAAGAAATTCCTGCAAGCAGTGGTAATCCAATTCCCACTGCTCCAACAGAAGTTTCCACTGATGGTCCAAATGTGGGAAGTTCATCTCAGGAATCACCCAGTGATGATGTTGAGATAACTAACATGCCTACAACATATGATATTCCTAGCACATCACAGACTTCAATTCACAAAGTGCATCCACATGAAAATGTAATTGGTGAGCTACAATCAGGTGTGAAGACAAGAAGGCAGACAAAGAAGACTGACGTTCATGGGTTCATTAGTGAAGTTTATGAGTCCAAGAAGCACACAAACAATAATGAATGTTTGTTTTTCTATTTTCTATCACAAGTGGAGCCTAAAAATGTTTATAAGGCTTTAGAAGAATCTAGCTGAGTTGAAACAATGCAAGAGGAGTTTTTGCAGTTCAAACTTCAAAAGGTTTGGGTTCTATGTGATTTGCCTGATGGAATGAAGGTGATTGGTACTAAGTGGGTTTTCAGAAACAAGAAAGATGAAAGAGGTACTGTTATCAGGAACAAAGCTAGATTAGTTGCTCAAGGATACACTCAAGAAGAGGGTATTGACTATGAAGAAGTTTTTGCTCCTGTTGCAAGGATTGAGGCTATTAGATTGTTTTTAGCCTATGCATCTTTTATGGGCTTTACTGTCTATCAAATGGATGTAAAGAGTGCCTTCCTGTATGGAAAGATTGATGAGGAGGTCTGTGTCTCTCAACCTCCAGGCTTTGAAGATCCTCAACACCATCATAAAGTGTATAAAGTGGTTAAGGCTCTTTATGGATTACATCAAGCTCCAAGGAAGTGGTATGAAACCTTAGCTACATATTTGTTGAACAATGGGTTTCAATAGCTGAAAGTTCTTCTGAATCAAAACAATAGCTGATTTCCTCATCAGATGTGTCATCGGATGAGATGTAGATTAATGGAAACCAACTCATGATGATGTTTAGGGTTTGTGAAAGTGATAGATAAGTTTTGATAAAGACTAATGTGTTTTGAGCGTCTTTTTATAAGAAAAGTCAAGGTCGAAGCATAATTAATGAAGGTAATTTACTCTTATCAGTTTTGGTAGGTTAGAGGAGTAAATTTGGATATTATCGGGTTGACTTTGGAGAGATATTTTTATGAATAGTAACTTGGTGAAAAAGATACTTTGGGTTAAATTATATTGGTTATGTTTGGTGTTTTCTACTTATGCAGAATACAAACCAATATTGTTTGAGTGATTGGAGTTATAAGGTGTGTATCTAAGACACACAACAAATGGTTATTGATTCACCATGTCTAATCAACATAAGAATCAACTAGTCTAGAGCAAACGGCTACTGGTAAAGACTTATCAAATCCGTTTATGGTTGATAGTTTACCAAAAACTATATGGTCATCAACTCACCATATTCCATGTGATGAAGAGTTGGCTAGTCCATAGCAAATGGCTCATGGTAAAGACATATCAAATCCGTTTATAGCTGATAGTTTGCTAAAAACTATGTTTAGAGCAGCTGATTTTACTTGTTTTACTTACCACTGCTCTTTGAAATTTTGTGAAAATTTACCACTGCTAGTTCACAGTTACCACTGCAAGAGTAATTTTTACCACTGGTGAACTAGCCATTACAACTGTTGTGTCAGTAATCTTATTTTTTAACTAGCCATTGTAAATAACCGTGTTTCCTTATTAATAGGGTAACTTTTTGTGAATTATCCACTTACCAATTTTAATTTATTCTTTTCCCAAAGATAAATTCTTTCTAAAGATAATTCACATTACGCATACTCCTCAAAACCCTGTTAGTATATATTTATCATCATACGGCTTGATTCTTATTCTCGATTACTAATACTTTTATCTTTCTCTTACAAAATTATAGCGATTCTAAACTTTGCTGAGGAGCACAACCAAGTGGCCTATTTACAAAAGTCAAACGAAAAGAGTGGCCCTGTTTTCCATCAGATTGTGGATTTTCTCAATACTACCCATAAAAGGTATGCTTTAACTGTCAATCCCACAATCTATGTTTCTCATATCAAGCAGTTCTGGAACACTGTGGAGTCCATAACTATTGAACAGGGAGACACACAAGAATCTGTAGAAGCTCTTAGAGCCACAGTGGATGGGGTCTCTAATTGGATGATCTCAATGGTATCATCACATTACCCAATTCAGATATTTTCAAATATATTGCTTCCATGTGGTATGATACATCTGATCAAAAAGTTACTTTCAGAAAAGGATGTTTTTGTCCCCATTGGAGATTTTTCATATATACTCTTTTACATTGTCTAAGTCCTAAGAAAACTTCTTATGAGCAATTTGCATCAACTATGGCTTACCCTTTGGTTTGCTTAGCAACTGATAGGACTTTCAATTCAACGTTTATTTTCAATAATATGAAGGGCAATGTAAAGAGTTCATATAAATTTTTGATGTATCCAAGGTTTGTGCAAGCAGTGCTAAATGAATTTCAACTGCAAACACACAAAAGAGTTTATCAAACCCCCTGTCTTAAGCCAAAAGTTTTTCAAAATATGTGTAAGGCTTCAGAACTTTGGAATGGGGAGGTTAAACCACTTTTTCCTGAAATGCTTTCAAAGATTTCTCAGGTATAGGGTGAAGGTGCAACCATCCCAGTTGTATCCCATCACACACCCTCTATTGTTGTTCCACCTATTCAACACACCCCTACTGTTACTCACACATATGAGAGGATGCACAAACAGCCACCTCCTCCCATTACAACATTGCATGTTGCTGAGCCTTTTGGTTTAGGAACAAGCAGTGGTGGTTCAAGGCTTCATTCCAGTCCAACTAGAGAAGAGCCTGAATCAATGCCCTAGGATTCACCTCTCCCAACAGGTAACACAGTTGGAAGTGTTGAGGGCAGTGTGCAACCAAATGAATTGATGGAATTATGTACAAATTTAGTCAAGCAGGTTAAAGCTTTGGAGAAAGAACTGGCAAAGACTCAGCAACTACATGCCACAGAGTTTACCCAAATGAAAGTAGAGATCAAGAGTTTAAAGGAAGAAGTTGAGAGTCTCAAGAAGCACAGATATGCCAACATTGTGCTATCATCTTCCTCTTCACCCCATGATGATGACTCAACTTACTTCAGTGAAGATTTGGGAGATTCTTCCAAACAGAGGAGGATTAAAACAGATGCAGAGTTTAAGGGGAGGACACTTAATTTTGAACAAGAATTTGCTCAACTTGATGATTTTGATAATGTTCAAGAGAAGGAATATGAAGCAGTGGGATCTAAAGAAATTGTTGTTGAAGTAGTTGAAACTCATAAAGACACAATGGAAACAGATAAAGATGTAGTGGATGTTGCTGATGCAGAATTTCAAAGAAAGAGAATGGAAAAAGGAAAAGTTTACATTGTTGATAAATCATCTGAGCAACAGTCAAAGATGATTTCAAAGAAAGAACAAGCTCAGATAGATTATGATGCAGAATTGGCAAAGAAATTAGTGGAAGATGAAACTGCAATGCTAAAGAAAAGACAAGAGGAGAAAGAAATTGCAAGTTTTATGGAGGCTCAGAGGTTTGATAAATTGGAAACAGTGATTGAAGAACCAATTTCTATTGTTCCACCAACTATACTACATGAGAAACCTCCAATGTTTACTTATGTGCCTACTGAAGAAGAAATTGAGTTCATGATTGCAAATGATCCAGTGATTAGGAAGAAGGCAGTTGAACTCGTTGCTAATACAATTTTAAATGAAGATCAAAGGTATGCTCAGTTAAAGGACTTCATACAGATGAAGAATCAACAGGCTCTTGATGATATTATTGGCACAGTAAGAAAGGGTCAAAAGAAACCAAGACAACTTACAAAGGCACAGATTATTGCTGAGATGAAGACCTATTGCTGTCATGTTGGAAATTGGAAGATGACACAGTTTAAAGGAATGACACATGATCAGGTTGAAGGAATTTATTACAGGGTTAAAAGTCAGGATAGTCATTTCATCCCTATGGATAAAGAACCTAAGTTTATGAAGTCAAAAAGGTCAGGTGTGAGTCTTGAATCCAAATATGCTAAGAAATTGAAAACTCAGAAGTTATCTCAAGCAATGGAAGGTGTCAGCAAGTTAACTAAAGAACAAGTTACAAATATGGTGTTTATTGAAACTAATGTGCTGAATGTAGAACCTTTACAAGCAAGATATCCAGTAGTTGGTTGGGAAATTTATTCTGATGATTTTGGTGTTGCATGGAAGATTATCAGAACTGGTAATGTCACAAGCATCTGCAGAGATTTTGAAGATGTTGTTAGATCTTGTGATAGAGAAGATCTGGATGCTTTGTGGAGGATAATACAAGATCAGTTTAAGAAAGATGAACTTGTTGATATCAAAGCTCAAGAGTTGTGGGTTCACTTTAGAAGATTATATGAACCTGGCCCTAGTGACAGGCATTGGAGATTTGAAGCTCACAATATGAATACTCTGTGGAAATTCTATGATTCAAGTGTTGTACATCATGTTTCTACTCAAGATGGAGTTGATGTGTTTATGTTAGCTGAAAAGGAATATCCATTGAGAGCAGGTGTTCTCACTGTTATGATGTCAGTTAAGCTCAGATGTTGGGAAAGAAGTGAAATCATAGAAGATTTGCTACAGAGAATTTATAATCAAAGTGTAAAGGATGATAAGGAGTTAAGAAAAAGAAGATAAGTGTTTGGAAGAATTCCCATATCCTCACATATGCTGACTACTTGAAGAAACTTATTGATTTACATGTTAATCATAAGTTTAGGGGAGGATTGTTGGGAATTATATTAACAGTTACCACGGCTAGTATGAAGATTACAACTGCTGAAGAATGCACTAGCAGTGGAAACTCATTACCACTGCTGGTACATATTATTACCACTGCTGTTAGGATAACTGTTAGGAAACTTGTATAGATAAATATAGAATAGATCTTGTGTATATCTTATTCTATTATCATTATACGTATCTTGTAGAAGAGGACTCCTTGTGCTATAAAAGGAGGTCCTAGGTTAAGGTTAGATATACGTTTCTTAGAGCTTCAAGGTTGTAACCCTAGTGATACAAAGATCACTCATATTATTATTATTATTAATATTGGAGCTAATAGTTTGATTCATACGGTATTCTCATTCATATACAATTACTTTTATCCACAACCAAACTTCTAAGTATTACTAAGTAGATTCTGCATACTTAGTGGTATAACACAAAGTATCATTCTAATACAGATCAAGGTGTTTAGATCCATCAAATACTCTTGGCGGAAAGAAGAAAAGTACGGATACCAATATACTTCGCTAGTAGGGTCTTACAAGGAGCTGAACGAAGCTATACAGAATCAGAAAGACTTACCCTGGCTATAGTTCATGTTGCAAGACGTCTTCGAAGGTATTTCAAGGACCACCCCATTAGGGTACTCGCCGATAAACCAATCGAATGGGCGCTCCTAAAGCCCGATAGACCACGAAGAATAGCCAAGTGGGTCATAGAATTGGAAGAATATGACATAGAGTACAAGATGAATAACTTTGTTGAAGGCCAGGCCTACGTATCTCCTGAATTCGACCAACCTAGTATGTCTTCCAACAAAGGAGAAGGAAAGCCACACTGTGGTGATTCGAAGAAATGCATAACTTCTCCTAATCCAAGAGAAAACAAGCATTTCCTCGAGCCTAGTTTTAAATCTGAAGTTGAGCAATAAGATTCAACATGATGACTTCGGTCTGTCATAAAGTAACAAACCTTTGTTACCAAAGACTCAAAATTCGTAGCAAAAAGGAATTTGGTGATCTACTACTATCAGTTTAAGTTTCAAGCATAATAAACGAAGGATCCTTCTTGACGAAGGATACATGTCGTAGGCTAAAGGCTATGGTAATTGGTTCTACATGCTAGCAACTCTCCTCTACAATACAGACGAAATGGCACACCCTTCGTAAGTTTTAAATGCAAGATTTGCAGTTAGATTGTTTTTAATTCATGTACCGATTTCTTCTCACTTTTGGGAAAGAAGCATTAATCGTAGGTGTCTTAGTTTTCATTTCTTAAAATGATGTAATCCTCCCTACCCAATTAATGATATGACATATTTCCTCGAATCTCTTGTTTTGTCTCATACAACAAAGATTTGAACAACCAAGTAATTAAAGTTCTAATGTTTGAAGGATGTATCAAGACACTCTTGTCCTGAATGTTAATAACATCCTACGTAATTCACATAACTTTCCTAAGAGTCTTAGGGTATTCAAAGCCCTCTGCACTAAAAGGATAAAGACGGAGTGGGTCGCGACCCTCCGTCAGTAGTCAAATTATACGACTGCCAAAACTCTTGGTTCAAAATACAAATGATAGGGGTGCTTACTATGACCCTAAAATATATAATAACATTTGTTAATAACGTTAAGAGAAGAAACATATAGTAGCAAAAGCGGGATATACTTCCCTCATTCATCATAAACTATGCTAACACATGTAGCATATAAAGTACCTGCCATCAATACGATAGTAAATATTGTCTAGGCCGAAGCCTCATAAACAACAAAAGCATAAAGATTGTTCAAGTGTAGGACATAACCTAAGAGGGACAAACTATTAATGTTTTATAGGTACATACCAGCCTTGAGGCCAAATAACTGCAGACATTGCAGCCTTCATTCTTCCTGAAGAGACTTAGGACTTCCCTGAAGAGCGGGAAGTGAAAGCTTCTTAGGACTTGCCTTGCTAGGGGACGAAGGCTCCTCGACATTGGTCTTCACATCAGGGGATGGAGGCTACACAGCGGAATCTTTGTCAACTGGAGAGGGGGCTTCTCATGAGCAGTCTTCACAGATGAAGGCTTGACAAGAGTAACTTTCTTGCTTGAGGAAGGAGGCTGGGCCCTTCAAGGCTTCTTCGCAAGAAGTGCATCAATTGGAGCTGCTAGATCTTTGGTTGCCTCACGGAGGAAGGGGTACTCTATTGTAGCTAGGGCATTGCTGGCATCATCATACTCCCTCTCATGAGTAGAGCGGTAGTAAGGTACTTTCGATAGGTCCACTGGCTTGCCAGTCGCAACAATCTCCTCAAGCGTGGTGCATTTCCCATGATATATCGCAGCGTTAACCAAACCTGCTATCATTTTCCCAACCTCATCGCTATGATACAACTCCATAGCAATGTACGGAACAACTTTTGACGCAACAGCAGTCCTGTCCTTCTTAAGTGCCTTGTGTTGGCGTCTTAAGCCATCCAATTGTTCTCGAAGCTTGATTTCTTTTTCTTGAAGTTTCACTCTCTCAGACTCCAAACCCTCACACTTAGACTCTAGAACAGCAATCTGCTCTCTGTATCCACCAGTCTTTTCCTCCTCCAATCGAAGCCTCTTACACTCAGATTGAGCTTCCTTGAGCTTCTTTTCAAGACCCTGTATGTCAACTCGAAGGTCTTGTACCAAAAGGTTCTTCTCAAGCTCCTCCATGGCTTCCACATACTTTGCTTTGAGATCGGAAAATTCCCGGTCCCTTTTCTTCTCTTTAGCAAGGATGGCATCCATTTTCTCATGAGCACCTTTCACGGTGCGGATTAAATATCTTGTATGACCATTTAGATGATTATCCATAACTGTTTGCCTTGTGTAGCTCTTGTCATGCAGATCACATAGCTCCTCTATGGACATTTTGTCCAGGGTTCCTCTCCAGCTCGCAGGGGTAACCTTCTCAACTAATTGATGGCACGCATGAGCATTGGGAAGCTCCTTGGTGTTGGGCAAGGCTACATATGAGGTATTTACAAGACACATAAGGTATTTTCTAAAAAAAAAAAAAAAAAAAAAAAAAAAAAAAAAAAAAAAAAAAAAAAAAAAAAGAGAGAGAGCTTCAACTAACCATGTATATCTTCATCAAGAGCTTCTGACGAGGATTGAATTGCCTTACCTTTCGGACCCTTTTGCCTTGTTGTCCTTGAGATAGGAGGAGGTAGTACCAACTTTCTCTTGGGGGTTACTTTGATTGTTTTTGCCTCTGTTCCTTTCCTGCTCCTTACTCTACCAGCTATGCCGGAGGACCCTACAATCATGAATGGCTCCTCATTAGAGGGTGGATCGTCAGACTCCGCAACATTCTCAACCATTTGTGTTGTCTCCTCTATCTCTAATTGATTTGCTGGTTTAGCAGAGGCTATGGGCTCGATGGCCAGAGCATCAACATCGTTATTGTTTACAGACACGGAAGGAGAACCAACTCCATAACTAGCTTCATTGGGGTCCTTGGGAAGAAAGCTTGTTTCCCTTGCTCCACCAGATACAACAAAGTTTCAGAAGGCCATTCCTGCAAAAAGGATAGAAAGAATAAATATCAGCAGATATGTTGTTTAACTTATTAAAATAGGAATGTACATACTTTGTCCATCACATATTATTTTAGGCTTCAACGGAGACCCCTCCCAATGATCAACAATTCCAGCCATGTAGAGTATTGGCTCGGGAAAGGTTTGTACATCTACGGGATGGCGAGCCAGACGCTGGTAAAGTGGAATCCTTCGAGCGGGGTAGGGCAGAGGGTCATTGAAGCGTTTGTCGTCAAATCTGTTGGCTTTATCTAGCAAAGAAAGATAGTCTGAAGGAATAATTGTATCTTGTACATAGAAGAAATCACCTTTCCAATCCCTAATATTAGAAAATAGTTTTGTGACTAGGTATGGTACATCACGCTCAGGCCTTTTTGCTAATGTTAACCAATTTCCACCGGGGTAAAGATTCATGAAGCCCCTAAGCACCAAAAGCGACGGCTCATAACCATAAGCTTTGCACATAACTATATATGTGGTCAGCTTTGCAAGCCCGAATGGGTTAAACCTAGACATGTGGACCTGGTAGTACTGACAGAACTCTAAAATCAAAGGATGTATGGGTATCCTTAGATTTGACAGAATAAAGGCATGGGTATACAACCCTACATAGCCTTTTGGGGCATCAAAATAGCTTGATTCTTGTTGGGAAGCATGATTTTATATTCTTTGGGAATGGGATACTTCTCAAGAAACTCATGTAATTCATCCTTAGTAAGGGTACATTTATGTTCTTTGATAATAAATTTGGCATTCATACTCATAATGATAAAAACGCTCGAGATGTTAAAGATCAGTAACGAAGAAGTTTACCTTTTTGTTCGGAGGGAAACGAGAAGCACGAGGTCGTACATTAATTGTTTGATCGGAGAGATTCACTGTGAGTATCACTATGTGTAAATTTTGGGCGCAGAGGTAAAGTAAATTGGGTTTGTGGTTTAATTTGTTTTTATATATCCACCTTTGGATTAATCTGGAGCGTACACGTGTGGAATCCTATCTTATTTACCCGGACCTCAAGTGGTGATTTAAATTTCGAAAAGACGTTGGGGCAACCGAGAATAGTGGCGTCATGGCTTGGCGGCGAATAGCTGTAAGCAATTATTAAGTGCATTTAATGCGTAATTAGTTGGACACAATTGTACTTTGTAGCGTTTTTCGATACGAAGCGTGTTTCGTATGTGATTGTAATTTTAGAGTCGTAAGCAGTGTACATTCGTTCACGTACATCACTTTCGACTGGGGGGCTTGATAATGTACCCTCCGATCAGGTCGAAGGACCTCCCTTCGATCCTGCTCGTAACCTACATAATCGAAGGCTCTGGCTAGCCTCCTAAAACTTTCATTGGCGTAAAACTAATCACCAGTGATCTAGTTACCAAGTGGAAATTCGCCAGTTGAAGGATTAAGCCCTTCGGGGTATCCTTCGATAAGTTGTAAGGATGGAATGATGCCAAGTCCAAACATTGATAAGACCAAGTCTTACCCACGTCTCCTCTTCCTCCTTAGCTCCTTCGCTAAACCAGGAGGAGTGGGACACTAAACCCTAGCGGTTGCCACAAATCATAGGACGCCCCCATGATCTCCTAAAAACATGCAAGCACTCTCCAAGCTATTTTCCTCCCCTATAAATAGTCTTGGACGAGTCACAAGTCTGGTATGCAATCTCCACTATCCTACTTTACTACATTTTCATTAAACTTTTCATACCAAATACTTATTCACACGTCGGAGGTGGTTCGCAGGGCCCAACCCCTGCGCAATCACTTAACGTGGTGTCTTCGTATTTCTTATTTCAGGTTAAACACAAGCTTGGCGCAACTACAACATCCCCTATATCTTTTGATCACCATCGAAGGCCTGGTCGTGCATTTTATTGTACAATCAGTCCCTAAGGACTAACTTTTCAATAGCCCAATAATTTTAGGGGCTTTCTCTGTAAAAAAAAACTCATACTATTTTCAGAAATAATTTACGAAGATAGTACTTGAGGCTATCAATCTTTTGCATATTTACTTATTAATGAATAACTTACTATACGGAAATAGTCTTTAGGTAATTGTTTCATTTCAAATTTAGATTTAGCACGCCATTCCCACAGCAACGTGCGGGTTCGCCCACTTGTTTTAGCTAAAATTCTAGTTGCCTCTAAATGTTAATATTTTAATAAGGAAATTGGATAAAACATTGTTTCAAGTATACGTTTTCTTAAAAAAAAATACTTCAAAGATATATTCTTTGAGTTGTTCTGCTCCAAAATTAAAAATATCAAGACTATCATTTCCCTTACACAGTTTTGCCTTGAAAACTATTACTATAATAGATATGTAGCTATATTTGCAATATTAATAATATACACAACGATACCGATCAATGGAATAATTAATGCTAGTAAACGAGGTGGGCACCGGTCCGCCGCGTTGCAACGTGGCGTTGTTTCATGTCGTTGGTTATTGCACGGTATTTTTGGCATTAGCGAATATGGAAATAAACAAAGGGCCATATACCAACCATAACATTCATACTTAAGGTGTTGTGTTCAATAGACCTTTTCCATTTTCCTTCTTTCCTAGAAGAAAACTACAATATCAGACACCAAAAAGATAGCAAAAAAACCCCAACTATAAGTTTCTAGCATAAAAATTTTAACTTTACAAAAGAGGAATTTGAAAGAACATAAAGCCATAAAAGGTTACCTTGTCAAATATAGGTAAATTCTTAAAAATATACTTGTTGAAAAATCATGAATTTGTTGTTTCAAACTCAGCACGAATCGTTTTAAAATTTGCACTTGCACTTATCGTTAGTTGTCAGATTTTCCATGTGTTGTGGTATGAACTAAAGTTTCCGATTCTATTCTGCTAAAGAAAAATTAAGGACAAGTTCAAGTGCTATAAACTTTAATCCATATCTCAATATTAAAACATTAACATTTATCTGGATGTAATAAACATATGCATTTCTACAACTCACCAAACATTTCAACTATTAAAGTTGTGGACTAAATATGATTCATATACCAAAAAAAATAATGAAAGATGAATACCTTCACCAGAAGGGGACTTCCTGGTTGTGATATTAAGAACCTTAGTTGGCATTGTAACTAGTCCCTTGACCCTCAACTTCTTGTCCTTGGCACCACGGACCAAATCAGCACACACTGTCATAAAATGAACAAATACAAATAATAATTATAACTCAATCATAGAAAGACGTAAGTAACAACGGAAGTATGTCGTAGAGACTACCTAAATGACTGATCAAAATACAATTACATAGAATGAATCGAGGCGCTAAAAATAATGACCTTTCTTGAGATTCTTAACGTTCTTGGAGGAAAGGGTAATCCTGATCTTGTGACTCTGTTCTTGGGGCTCTTCTAGCCCTGGCTTCGTTGGTTTCATCGCAGCATATGTTGCCATCTTCTAGCTTCTGTTCAACACAAACCACTATTTAATCGAACCTCTCCAGCATGGCTGCATAACAGAAACGGCGCATTAGAAAACTGGGATTCTAGAGTTTTTCCTGAGTAGTTGTAAATTGGTACAAAAATCGCAAATTGAAGATACATATGCGTTATATACAAACAACATAAAGATTA
Organism: Artemisia argyi; assembly: GCA_030686995.1. Lineage (NCBI taxonomy): Eukaryota > Viridiplantae > Streptophyta > Magnoliopsida > Asterales > Asteraceae > Artemisia > Artemisia argyi. Next base: position 91,352,328 of record CM060699.1, read on the forward strand.
GCATAATCCCATTATATTTCAGCTCCAAATAAGTCACTTACCTAACTGATCAAATAAACTCACTGAGTTGGTGAGCGCATATATCTTTAAAATATTTCTTCGTGTAGCTTCTGCCAAACCATCCATCAACGCCAAATAATCCACAAGCGGTTCAATATTGTGATGTCTCCCCAGTTATCTTTATCTATCTGCAAAATTACAATATAAACTCAGGAGACTTCCACTAAAGCAATATGTGAATTAAAATCCGAAACATATTTATAATTATGTTTTTGGGCAACAATATGTTTTATGTATCTTAACATCAACAATAAAGCAAAGGATACCTTGTTTTCACAACTTCGATAGTATTCAACTCATCATCAATACAAAAACACCTAAAACAATTTCATCTTTAACACCATAACCCGTCCACAATGCAAGACAACTAAAGATCCAGAAAAGGTGCACGAAGAAGATAACCAAACGTATCTAAGGGTGCCCTCCTTAATATCAACCTCATTAATATTACAATCACCTTATCAAATAATAGATTCAAACAAAAGATAATTTTTCTTAACCAAAAATCTAATCTTTTTATCCACACATTCATTAAGTCCCATTTTTTTTTAATTAAAAAGAAAAATTACATACCTGAATTTGAAGCAACATAGAGAAACATTCCATTCGAGAAGAGCATAAAACATGGCATCACCAATTGGCCAACAACAACAAAACGGAATCAATAACGAAACCTGATTTAGGGTTTTCAAAGAATCACACAAATTCAAGCCGAGCATCGCTCATAGTTGTGATTGATTGCATCGCTCATGGTTGTGATATGATCGTTGTATACAGTCGAAGAACTTGTAACCAAAAGAAGCTTCGGGAGAAAACCATCGGTTTAAGCATATATTGGTAGCCTACATTGGATAAATGGAATGGATCAACCATAAATGGACTAAAGCGGGAGCCCAATATAGGGCCACACTGTAGCCTTAAAACATAAACGACATCGTTTAGAATGACATTTAGTATATATAGTAATGCAAACGTCACATCTTTTTATGAAACCTGATATGTAGATACTAACTGCGATAAAAAATTGTATATACACTTCATTGGGTTTGGGACTTTTACTCTTGAATGCAACATTCCCTTTTATACATTGGGAAAAAATAGTAATAAAACATGTATGCATATCTCTAAAAATTTCTTATAAACATTCATTTAGATCGTTGGAAAAAAGTTATGTTTGTATCTGTTACGATATCAAATTAGGCCTTCATCACTTTATGTCAGGTTGGACATCTGTCCTGAGGTCTTCGTCACTTTACGCCTAGAGAACTCGGGTGGTTAACCTTTTTACTTTATGGTATGTAAAACATAATTAAGAGTGAATTATGGTGGTTGTGTTGTTCGATTTTTCGTGTAGAACGGTAAGGACCAAAAAATATGATTGAGAATCAAGAGTCTTGGGTAACACTTAAACAAACCAAATGTGAGTATGTTTACCGTGTGGAAAACAGTGTGTAAAAGTGTAAAGAAAATCATCCTTCTTTTTGTAAAGGGATTCTTACCCTGGTAAAATATATTACGCACAAAACAAAGAAGTACAGGAAATATGGTTGAGCACCTCATTGGCTATGACCAAAAACGCACCTATTGTGATTCAAACTAACTAACAAGTGAATGACATGCCACTCACAAGAAATACAAACACCTAGCCACTATAGGAAAGAAAAATGAGCTTAAACGTCTCGAATAAGTGAGCTAGAGAGCTTCCAAATCTGAAAAAAAAAAAAATGACTCCACCTTCAATGTCTTCTTGAATCTGCACGATAGCAATTTGAGGCAAACGGTAGACATGATCAACTCAATAAATTGTTCCTTTGACCGCTTACTCTTTTAAAAAAGCCTATGATCCTGTTCTTGTCAAATAAAGTAAGAACAAGTTGCAAACACAAGCTTAGCAATCACACTTTTAGTCGAACACTTCTTGGATATGGGAATAAGACAATTTACAATCGCATACAATGAAAAATATCATTTTTGTGTGTAATACCTTTTATTTATAGAGAGGCATCGAGGGTTTAAGAATAAACCTGGTGTGGATGATCAACGACTGTAGATAGGACACATGTTGATCATCTGATGGGTAAACAAGAATGATGGGTGGCATCCTCTCTATGGCTCGTACCAGGTCATGCCCATCTTTTATAATCCTGGCTGCGTGTCTCCCATTGTCATATATCAGATACCATATCCTAACCGTTAGTGACATTTGGGGGAAAATTGTCCCACACATGTATGCTACATGGTTTGAGAGGCTTTCCACAGCCTATGTACGCCATGGTAATAATGTTGATAATGGGTCTTATAAGTGTTGATAATGGGGTTGATTTTGGCGTGTAATTAGTGGGCTCGTGCAACTAATATCCATACACTATCATTAACCGTAACAAGTTTTCACATGTTAAAAAAGATATGACCATTATTGATTGCAATGGTCGTAACCACTATTTGTTTCCCTTTGGGAAAATTGGGGTTTATGAATAAATAAATAAAAATGCAAAAATCACCATCACACTCATGATCCTAAGATGTGGTTTCAGAATGTTAAGCCTTCTTCCCTGTCCACGTTCTTTGGATTGTTATAGCTTATGAGAAGAGGGTTTATAGAATGTAACACCTAAAATCTGAGAGCATGTGAAATGACCAAAATGCCCCTACATATTTAAAAGTTAATTAAAAGCTTATTAAATATCCAAATAAATCCCAAACTTCAAACAACGCACAAGTTATGTATCCAAATAATTTTAACAACTTCATTTAACATTTGTACAAGTGGTAAAATTACCAAAATACCCCTAAAGTGCCGAATGACATAAAATGGATATTAATTTGATTTTAAAATGGTTTAAATCTTTTAAATATGGAAGATAATCACAAATTTTGTTCCTCCATCAATATGGCCGAAACTTTTGGCCCAAGCCCTCCCCTAGGATCGGCATTTATCACTTCAAAAGAGTCAATCCATATTTTCTCCAAAACCCTAATTGTGCCGCCCCTAAAACAAACACACACAAAATTAGTTTGGCCTCCATTCGACCACCCCATCAATCCAAGGCATTTTTCTGTGATCAAACAACATCCAAATAGCCCTAGAAAAATACCCATTCGAATTGTTGAAGCTTGGTACGATCGTGGTTTTGATTTCTTTTGTCGAACCCTAAAAATAAGGTAAGATCGATTGTGATTTATTCGACCTCTCTAAAATTCGTTTATGATTTTTCTCATAATCCTCATATCATGTATACTCTGGGAAAAATGATAGAAAGGTCGTGGAGAAGCTTTTGGAGTCGTGTGGATTTTTGGTTTGTTGTTGTCCAATCGCTTATACAACAATTTGTACAGCCTCTCTACACGTTCAAATCTTGGTTTGGTATTTTTCTCAGGTCCCTTACATCATATAAACATCAAATAAAATGGTTGATTCGATCCATGCATGCTCTACATCATTTTCGTGATTTAAAACCCTAAAAACATGTTTAATTGTGAAATATATGATCCGATCCAGAATAATTATTAATAAAATTATTATAGGCTTATTATGATGTGTTATGATCTGTAAAAATGTTGGAAAGAATTGTCATGGCCTAAATCTTGTATTTCGAAATTATTTTGATTTATTGAATTTTTATTAAAACGTATAAAAGGAAAAAGAAAATAAAATTCGTGTGACTTAGGGTTTGGATCTAGGGTTTGTTTTGTGACATTAAATGACATTTAATGATGAGGTGATGATTAAAAATGAATTAGAGTTGGTTAGGGTTTTTGATCTTGGTATTTTATGTTTATACGATTTGATATGAAGGTTTTGGGTGAGTTTTGTAACTTTTAAAACTTAAGGGTTATTTTTAGAACTTATTTTGGGCTGTGTACTATTCGAATAAAATGTAACCTAAGGGTACCATATGTAATTTTTGTATTTTAAAGGGTTAAAATGTATTTTAAACCTAATTAGGGTTTGTTTTGAAAATAATTAAAAGAGAGGGACTAAACATGTAAATTCTGGAAACTTGGAGCTGTTTTGAGTAATTTAATATATTCAGGGGGTTATGTGTCATTTTGATGACTTAAGGGCATAATATGTAATTATTAAGAATTTAAAATTGTAATTGTAAATTAAAGGGTTAAATATGTAACTTTGATAACTTGAGGGACTTAAAGTGTAAATTATAAAAGTTTGAGTATCCATTCATATAACATCTTAAAATAAGTGCTCATTATGTAAAATGGATAAGTTAAGGGTTTAATGTGTAACTTTGAATACTAAAAGGTTTAAAGTGTAATTTTGGAAGGTAAAGGGTATAAAATGCAAAGTTATGAAACCCCAAGGACTAAAGGTGTAATTATGTTAAAAGATATCTTATTACCAATAATAATGATTTAACTTTCTAAGTATGGAAACTTTCTAAAAGTGGAAACTTACTAATTATGGAAACCTGCTAAAAGTGGAAAGTTACCTTAAGTGGAAAGACATGAATTTGAGAATGAATTATGATTCCCCCTCTTTTCCTCTAGGTTTGAAGAAGAAAAGATCTTGAGCTATTCCTTATTCTGTGCGTGTTTCTAATTGTGCTTTCGTAATAAGGTACGGATACTCTGCCTTTTCAGTAAGGGCTCCTATATTCTTCTTATGACCTTGAGCTATGATTCAGTTAAGATTTCCAAAGCCATTGCTATGTTTCCTTCTGTTGTGAACTTCCTCTGATTTCTGTTAAACTTTGATTTGTTAGCTCCTGATCTGATTTCGTTGCTATGATTTCTGACCCTTGAATATCCGATATCTCTGGTTCATCTGTTATGATAATTTGATATGAAAACTTTTTGAAACTATAACTTGATGTTATGGAAGGAAACTGTTTTGAAATGACACTCTATGATTTTGAAACGAAACCATTTTTAAAGGAAGGATTAATTAGCTTTAATGAAGAATGTTTAAAAAGGGAGATCTTTGAGATGAAATGGGTAAATGACTATTAAAGTTCTAAATCTATTTTCTCTTAACTCTTTCACATTTTATTTTGAACTTACGAAATTTAATAACGAATCTTTTGAAATGAACCTTTGGGAATGAACCTTGGATATTCTGAACCATTGATATGACTTCGGATATTATGATTTTGAGATGACTTTGAGACATGACCTTGAGATAAACTTTTGCTATATGACCTTTTTGTATGACTTTGAGACCTGACTCTTAGTTTGATACCCGAGCCATTTATGTTTCCCTACCTATGGAGGTACCATAGGCATGTCTGTGATGCACCACTGGCATGACTCATGTGTGGGTGAGTGATTTCTCACGCCGTCCCTTTTATGATTATCTGCCGGCTATTATGACTTTGAGTATATGACTTTGAGATTGACTTTGAGTAAGGGGCGTATGGATTGCAATCCTAGATCTGATCTGTTTAGTGGATTTAACTATGACTTTGAGTTGACTTTGAGGTGACTGGTGCTGTGTGCAATACACGCCTTTCACAATTTCTGGGAGCTAGCTACTCCACCCATTTGAAGAATGAGGACACCCCTCATATTATCTGATTATCTGAGAGGACTCCCCTCTATATGATTATGAAGAATTATGGTATTGACGGCTTATGATTTTGAGATATATGACTTTGAGTTTTTGGGCTCGTGGTAGATGACTATCCTTTCTTCTTTCTATTCTATTACTCTTTTATCTATTCCTTACTCTATTTCCCCAATGCACTATATATCAGTTCTGTTTCATTATCATTGCTTTGTATATGTATCTGTTCACTGGGCTTTTTAAGCTCAGCCGCATTTCCTTTTCCTGCGGCAGGTTTTAGTAGGAAGCTGGGTTATGGGAAGAGAGCGTGACTGGACTTAGAAGACTATGCTTTGGACTAGAGACGATTAGATAAAGTTTCACTTTATTAGACATAGTATTTATTGTTTTGTAACCTTGTAGTTTCAGATTTTTCATTTGTAAACCTGAATTTCTTATGTATTTATAAATCATATGCTTGTGTTTGTTCTGATATGTCACTGTAATGTAATACTTCTACCCTTATCGGGTTGGGGTGTTACATAGAATCACCTTGACACTTATAACCGTAGATGCGGTTTTGTGAGATTAGACCTTCTTCCCTATATGTATTCCTTGGATCTCCGTATAAGATTACAAAATCCAGTCCATCCTCGAAATTAAATATTAAAAAACATCAACTTTGTCGTCCTCTCCATCCTACAATTTCTAGAATCGTATTTGAAATATGTGCACAAAGTATGAGAAATATGTGAACAAATTCTTCTTCTGGCATAATTTGTTCTTTACAAACCAATGCTACCCAAGGATATGAGAAGATTTTGGCACATGTTTCTCATAGTTAATAAATTGGTTTTTAGTTATCTTGAATCATACACAATCAAGTATGAAGTTAAACCCCAAAATAAAAAGATAGAAAGGCAAAAAGACTACTGATTCGGTCATCTACTGGTGTGATTATGCTAAAGGCATTGTCGAATCATGTTCTGTAGCATTAAAAGGCAATGTGTGATGTATGTATGAAAAAAATGAAGGTTAGTAATGTATGGAGTTTGGAAAGAAGTAAGATTACAGTTTAATATGATATACATTAGCTAAAAAACACAAACATATCCCTTTAGTATATATTATAATGGAAATTTGATGTTACAGGACACTCATGTGACACTATAAAAGTAACTTGAATTTACTAATATGCTATAAAATACTCACACTTTTCGCATATGCTAAGTGAAAAATTACAATAGGAGACGAGATTGACATGAGTGACATGATAATTATTAATTAATCAGACATCATACTAAGTGGATGGGAGAAACTACAAAATATGATCCCATCGCATCTATCGTGGGTACTCGTCACCTAGTCGACGGATATCGTTAGTTATAGTTGTATCTATTGTTTCTTTTGAATCGAACAAAAACCATGTTGATATCGACTTCAAATGAAATGCGAATTTGTTCGGGATTCAATGGTATAATTTTTTTGACGTAAAAACTATAGATTTTGTGGAAAACTATAAGATGGGGTTGAATAGTTTTACGTCTTTTTATTTGTTATAAAAGGTGATGGATCTGAACACCTTGATTTATGTTAGAATGATACTTTGAGTTATACCACCAAGTATGCGGAATCTACTTAGTAATACTAAGAAGTTTGTTTGTGAATAAAACAGTTGTATATGAATGAGAACAATAAGTAAACCAAACTGTTAGCTCCAATATTATTAAGAACAATAATACGAGTGATCTTTTTATCACTAGGGTTACAACCTTGAAGCTCTAAGAAAAACGTATATCAGACCTAAACCTAGGACCTCCTTTTATAGCACAAGGAGTCCTCTTCTACAAGATACGTATAATGAAAATAGAATAAGATATACACAAAATCTATTCTATATTTATCTATACAAGTTTCCTAACAGTTATCCTAACAGCAGTGGTAATAATATGTACTAGCAGACTAGCAGTGGTAATGAGTTTCCACTGCTAGTGCATTCTTCAGCAGTTATAATCTTCATACTAGCTGTGGTAACTATTAATATAATTCCCAACAAAAGGTTTGTTTACACGTTTTGTTTACTTTCAAAAATTGTAGATTCGATATTATGTGAATTCAAGTCTTGCACAATATAAACAACTAAAATTAAATACTAAAGCTATAATAATGTAAGTAATGAAATAAGTGAGAGATGGAAAGATCGAACCGTGAGACAAGAGATTTATAGTGGTTCGGCTACAAGGACACCTTCCTTGCCCTACTCCACTCACCGAGCACCTAACTCGAAAGTTTTCTTCACTATGTCAACAAGCTCCCTTGTGGTGGAGAAAACCTTATACACCAATTTACACACCACAACTTAGTCACACCTTATTAACACCTTCTACACAACTTCTCCACACCTAGTCACTACTAAATCACACCAATGCTTCTTCACACCTAGTCACTAATAAATCTTCACTACTTTTTCTTCACACCTATCTACTTAATATACACTACTTCTTCTTTACAACTATCTTACTTCATAATATCGACACAACTTGCTAATCTATCTTCTATCAAATATTCACAACTAGTTACACAAAGAAATAGATATAATGAATGATGCTCTAACAACTTTGATAGATTGAAATATTCTTCTTTTGCACTTGAAAGGGTAAGACTTGGATCACTTTGAAACAAACATTAATGTATATATGATCAAAGGATTTTAGGAAATGGAAATGGGAATTTAGATCAGAAAGTTTTGGGGTGCAAAAGGTAAGAAAAATCTGTGGGAATGAACCAGTATTTGTAGCCAAAAATTTACTGTTCTGGAGCGTGTCCGGTCCCCTTAATTAGGGGCCGGTCCCCTTAATCATTAAGGGGGCTGCCTAAGGAATTAAGGGGGCGCCCATCCAGAACGTTGGACATTTTTGTCCTTTTGTGGGGAAGGTTTTTCTTGATTAAATTTGTCATTTTTGATTAAAAATTTGAATTCATATATTTATAATGATTTAAACATGTTCTTTAATTCAAAAAATGATTTTGTAAAAGATATAAAATGTTTGTGACATTTTATAAAAATTCTAGTGATTGAGAAAATGTTCCTTTGATCATAGAATGCAATAAATACTTTGTTTATCCATACCTTAAATGATTTAGATGTAAAGTGAAATATTCATCGCTAAGTACTTGTTTACGACATAATTTTTAGTTCAATAGATTTACGTTTTGTGATTATCAAAACATAGAGATGTCGATGAATGTTAACAATGTTTTTAGGCATTATTTATGTCAACAATCTCCCCCTTTTTGATTATTACAAAACCTTAAACTCATTAAATATAAAAATTAATTTTTAGATAAGTATTTAGAGTTTATATTCACTTCTCCCCCTTTTTGTAGAATCAAAAAGGTTATGCCGAATATCTTCATAGAAGAAGTTAGACGGATAGAAAAACTCCCCCTTGATGTGTGCTCCTCCTCATTCGAGAGCATCAAGAAAACGAGCTATGGAATGCTTGGCAAAAAAAAATGTGAAAGGAACAAGACATGTGTGTGTGTGTGTATGTGTGTGTGTGTGTGTGTATATATATATATATATATATATATATATATATATATATATATATATATATATATATATATATATATATATATATATATATATATATATATATATATATATATATATATATATATATATATATATGAGCAAGGCAAGAAATAAAACTTGAATGTCTACTTCATTCAAACATATAAGATGATCATTAAAATGAACATCATTACAATATTTAATATGCTAGAAGCATATTGATTATAGAACAATAAACTAGAAAGAAACAAAATAGTCCTAAATTGCCAAAGAGAGCTCTTGGACTTGCTTGCAACCCATGGTTGACTAGTTTATTTGGTTGAGAGGAGCATAAGCATAAAGCTTAGTTGTTTGATGGAGAAGGGTATGGGGTAGGGTATGGAGCGGAAGAGGTGGACCTCACGATGTTGTATCGTGTTGATGAGGCGAAAAGTGTACCGCTTTTAAGGGGTCATTTAAGCCCGAATTCGAAATTATTTGATCAATTATTGCCCTAAATCGTTCCTTTTGTCATTTTAGGTACTTTTGGAGAGAAATCTGGAAAAGGAAGTATTTTGGATGTTTTTGGAGCATAAAAGTGAAGAAAACGGCAAAGTCTCAATTTCCTTGCTGGGAACAGTACCTGACGGCGTTAAGGTATTACAGGCGACGGCGTCAAGAGTTACAAAAGAGGTGGATGTGGAACTTATAACGTGACGGCCTAGAGAGATTTCAAGCTTATTGGCCTGACGGTGTCACCAAGGCCGTCAGGGTCCAAATACTAGTGACGGCCCAGAGTGATTTCCTACATGATGGCGTCACAAATGGATCTAGGCAATACGAATTTTATCATGGCGGCGAGTTGACGGCGTCACAAGCTATAACGTGACGCCGTCAAGGTGTAAAATCTATATATAGTTTTTCAATTTTCATTCATTAGTGTGGAACTTAGTGTGTAACTTTGAGGGAATAAACCCTAGAAGAATTTTAACAGCTTTTCAAGGGTTTCAACCCCTTGGTTCTTCCATGTTCAATTGAAGATAAGTACTTATTCAAATCATTCAATATGTCTATGTGTTGTGTGATTATATCTTACGCTTATCTTCTCTTTAACATGCTAGGCTAGATTTTCATTGTGTTTGCTTAGATGTAGTGAAACCTAGATGTTGATTATTGGTTGATTGTTTGTTTATAATTGTTATGGATGATTGTATTCGATGTTAGGCTTAAGAAAACTAGCAGACTTCCATTGGTAACTTGCTTGAACGTCTTAAGAAACATGATCGGAGGTGTACTATGATTTTTGGTTGTATTTAATGCGTAAGATAATTCTAATGATCCCATGTTAGGAGCTTCTAACGGCTCGACATAGGAGTGAAGTAGGATTTTATAGAGTTAGGGAATATTGTACACGGCCATTAAGGAATATGACCCGTTATCCATACAATTGTAACAAGCTAATCAACCTGCAAAAGATATCTAGGGAGTAATGAAATCTAAGTAAACACAACTTCTCTCATTATTGTCTCCACCACATTAGTATAATAGTTTCATTTTCATTTCTTTTATTTTATTTTGATTGCATCTTTAGATTAATTGGGTTACTTGGCTAGCAACTAATTCCGCCCACTCCTTCAAAACCCGAGATTTTAATTGCTTTCCATAAAATATAAAAATACAAAAAGAATCATCCCTCACCTCTAGACCTAGTTTAGTAGGCTTTCTAATCCTAGCGACACTATTCCTGAGTTGAACGATCAATCCCCCGGTACTTGTCACTATACTATACTCCAACGATCAGGTACACCACCTGGTGGGGGTTGTAAGCTTCTCAAGATTCCTTGAGAGGTAAAACCTGTTGCGAGGGCGCAATTCCCACGTATCACGTGTCAAGGGTGGTATTGGATGAGGACGAGTGAGAAGATACTCGATCCAACATATATCTTCACTCAAGTAGAGGATTTGTGTTTGGGGGAAGATGCAACAAGGGCAAAATAACTTGATCCAAGTTGAGGGAGTGGGGTACGCAATTTGCATAGGGTGATTATGGAAGTTGCCCTTTGTTGTGTTGTGCAAGATGCATAGCAAGAAGATCACTTAGATCATGAATTTGGTTTATTTCTTCACTTTTTGCTTTTCCGTGGCAATGTGGAGAAAATCATTTTGTTGATATGGATGAATTGAGGTTGTGTAGTTGGAATTGAAATTGTTGGAAGTGTAGTTTGATTGTTGATCAAACTTGTAGGGATCATTATAGATGGTTGGAGGTTGAGATGTGTAGTTTGGCATGAAGGTGGATGTTTGGACCATGTTGTATGGTTTGTAAAGTGGATCAAAGGAATGTCCTTATGTGTTTGGTGTAAAGTTTGGGAAGTAAGTAGTTGGAGGTGTTGATTGATTTCCAATTTCATTGGTTATGATGGATTTGTTTCGAGGGCTTTTTCTTCACCAAACGGGTTTTTCCGTCATCCTTGCTAGCCTTGAGGCTTTTGGTTTTGGTTTGTTTGGAGAGGTCATAATGAGATGAATGGAGAGTTTGAAGAATGGGGTTTTTGTAGTGTGAGATTTGTGTGATTATGGATGGATAAGGTTTTTTTGGGAGTTTAGGACAAAATATGTTTGTAAATTTTGGGAAGCGTAGGATAAAATGGGCTAAAAAGCATAAAAGATTCTGAAATACCCGACCATCAGATGGCCGGTCCCTTTAATAATTAAGGGGGCCGCCTTACATAATTAAGGGGGCCGCCCATTTGGTGATTTCCAGATTGCCAGAATTGAGTTTTTGGCAGAAAATTTGCAGAAAGGTTGTGTTTTTGGGTTTGGATTCAAGCAAGTTCAACTCTTTAAGGTAATTTAGCATCTAATCTATTCATGATCTAGCATGCATGCAAAAACACTTAAGTAATAGAACAGTCAAGCAATCAATTTTACCTAGTGGGAGCAAGTAAAGGCAAGGGCAATCAACTCTATCTAGTGGAACTATCTTAGAGCAAGGGCAAAGACAACTAGTGAGTGAGAAACTAGTGATGGAACAAAAATGACAACATTGTTTGTGACTTTGTCCTAGTGTGTGCCTATATGCAACAAAAATGACAACATTGTTTCGACTCCTAAATGCAAATAGGAAAACTTCCTAAGAAACAATCCAAAATCTCCTTAATTAGATTTTTGCTCAATTCATGAATATCAATGGTATATATTAGATTATATATTTTGACAATTCATGTGAGATTTTATGCATGATTTAAGAAAATGTTTTTAGCATTATTCAACAATGCAAGAAAAAGGGTTTTCATGTGTTTCCTAGATGTGAGAATAGTTTTAAAGAAGATTCAATTGGGTTTTATAAGAATGTTTATGCAATAAAATGAGGTTTCCCAATCTTTAATTTTGTGCAAAATAGATTCCTAGACTTAGATATGAAGAGGTGGAAGAAAAATAATTTAGGCAATGAATAAGTAGTGTAAATGCAATAAAATTTAGTCAATTTGTTCCATCATTCATAATCCTAAACGCAAGTAGTTAAATAATTCACGCTTAAGGGGTTTAGTAAATATATATGCAATGTTATCTTCGGATGCAACCTTTTCTATAGATATGTTTCCTTTTTGTACATTATCCCTAAGGAAGTGGTGGCGTATTTCTATATGTTTAGTCCTAGAGTGTTGAACCAAATTTTTGCTTAAATCTATCTCACCTTTGTTATCGCACATAATAGGAACATTTTCTAACCTAATGCCATAGTCTACGAGAGCTTGTTTCATCCATAGTGCTTGTTGACATGCCTTTCTAGTGCTTACATATTCGGCTTCGGTGGTAGAGATAGCAAGAGCGGTTTGCTTCTTCGAAAACCAAGATGTTAGACAACATCCCATAAACGTGCAAATACCGCTAGTGCTATTTCTATCTACATAGTCTCCCGCATGATCTGAATCCGCATAGACAATGGTTTCTATGCTGGATCCCTTAGGATACCATAATCCTAAGTGTATAGTGCCTTTAATGTATCGGAAGATACGCTTAACCACTTCTAGGTGATAGGTTTTGGGATCCTCTTAAAAGCGGGCACAAAGGCAAACACTAAACATGATATCGGGTCTACTTGTCGTTAAGTATAGTAAACTACCTATCATTCCTCTATACTCAGTGTTATCCACAGACTCACCTTCATCATCTTTTGTGAGTTTCACTTCCGTAGACATAGGAGTTTTCATGGGTTTTGAGTCTTCTAGGCCAAATTTCTTAAGCATTTCCTTAATGTACTTAGAATGGTTAAAGAATATTCCATCTTCTAATTGTTTTATTTGTAATCCTAGGAAAAAGTTTAGTTCACCCATCATACTCATCTCGAACTCATCATGCATGATTTTGGCAAACTCATCACACATTTCTTGACAAGTCGATCCAAATATAATGTCGTCGACATATATTTGAACAATGATGAGATTTGGGTCTTTCTTTTTTAGTGAAAAGAGTGTTATCTACCATTCCCATGGAATAATTATGTTTAATAAGATATGCTTTTAATAGATCATACCAAGCCTTAGGAGCTTGTTTGAGTCCATATAAAGCTTTCTTTAATTTATAAACATAATCAGGTTTTGCGAAGTCAATGAATCCTGGAGGTTGTGCCACATAAGCCTCCTCATTGATAAAACCGTTGAGGAATGCACTTTTCACGTCCATTTAGAATAACTTAAAGTCTAGGGCACATGCATAGGCAAGAAGTATTCTAATAGATTCTAATCTAGCTACGGGGGCGTAAGTTTCGTCATAATCAATTCCTTCTTGTTGATTATAACCTTGGGTAACTAACCTAGCTTTGTTCCTAGTTATTATTCCATTTTCATCTAACTTATTTCTATATACCCACTTAGTGCCTATGATGGTCATGTTCATTGGATTTGGGACTAATTCCCAAACGTCATTTGCCTTAAATTGATTTAATTCTTCTTGCATAGCCATAACCCAACTTTCATCTTTTAATGCTTCATTAATATTCTTAGGTTCAATAGCTGAGAGGAAACAACATAAATTATTTTTATCTTGGGCTTGTGACCTAAGGGTTCTTTGATTAAGATTTCCTATTATGTTATCTAATGGATGTGATTTAGATTCCTTAATATTAACTACTTTGTTATCTTCTAAGTATATAGTTTCATTATCATTTTCTAGGGGTTTTGTTTTACTAGCTGATAAGGCGAAAAGTGTACCACTTTTAAGGGGTCATTTAAGCCTGAATTCGTAATTATTTGATCAATTATTGCCCTAAATCGTTCCTTTTGTCATTTTAAGTACTTTTGAGAGAAATTTACAAAAGGAAGCATTTTGGACGTTTTTGGAGCGAAAAAAGTGAAGAAAACAACAAAGTCTCAAAATCCTTGCTGGGAACAGTACCTGACGGTGTCAAGGCAATGCACGTGACGGCATCAAGATTGGAAAAAGATGTGGATGTGGAAAATACACATGACGGCCCAGAACATTTTCAAGGCAATTTGGCCTGACGGCGTCACCAAGGCCGTCAGGGTCAAAATACATGTGACGGCCCAGAGTAAAATTACACATGACGGCGTCAGAAGTGAATCTAGGCAATACGAATTTTATCTTGGCGGTGAGTTGACTGCGTCACAAGTTATAACGTGACGCCGTCAAGGTGTAAAATCTATATATAGTTTTCTAATTTTCATTCATTAAGTGTGGAACTTTTGGAGAGCTTCTTTGTGAAAACCCTAGACAAATTTTCTGTAATAATAAGGGTTTCAACCCTTGTTCCATCCATGTTCAATTGAAGATAAGTTTTCCAATAATCATACGATATGTCTATGTGTTGTGTGATTTTATCTTATGCTTGTCTTCGTTTTAACATGCTAGGCTAGGTTTTTATTGTGTTTGCTTAGATGTAATGAAACCTAGATGTTGATTATTGGTTGATGGTTTGTTTATAGTTGTTGTGGATGATTGTATTCGATGTTAGGCTTAAGAAAACTGGCAGACTTCCAATTGGTAACTTGCTTGAACGTCTTAAGAAACATGATCGGAGGTGTACTATGATTTATGGTTGTATTTAATGCATAAGCGAATTCTAGTGATCCCATGTTAGGAGCTTTTAGTCGGCTCGACATAGGAGTGAAGTAGGAGCTTATAGAGTTAGGGAATTTCGTATACGGCCCTACGACTGGTATTAAGGAATATAACCCGTCATCCATGCAATTGTAATAAGCTAATCAACCGGTAAAAGATATCTAGGGAGTAATGAAATCTAAGTAAACACATTTTCTCTTATTATTGTTTACACCACAATTTAGTTTTAGTTAATTTTATTTTATTTTGATTGCATCTTTAGTTGATTGGGTTAGTTGACTAGCAACTAATTCCGCCCACTCCTTCAAAACCCGAGATTTTACTTCCTTTTATAAAAATATAAAACCACAAAAAAGAATCATCCCTCACCTTTAGACCTAGTTTAGTAGACTTTTTAATCCTAGCGAACACTATTCCTGAGTTGAACGATCAATCCCCTGGTACTTGTCACTATACTATACTACAACGAACAGGTACACTGCCTGGTGGGGATTTCAAGCTTCTCAAGATCCCTTGAGAGGTAAAACCTTTTGCGAGGGTGCATTTCTACGCATCACTAGCCTCAATAGCTTCATCTTCAACTAAGTCATCATCTTCTAAAGGTAATGTTTTAGGAGGTGGTGGTATTTCATCAAATGTTACATTTAATGATTCTTCTACTTTCATAGTGTGTTTGTTAAGTATTATATATGCTTTACTATTTTGCGAGTAACCTAAAAATATTCCTTCATACGATTTTGGGTCGAACTTAGTAAGGTAATCCCTAGTGTTTAAAATATAACATTTACTTCCGAATACCCTAAAGTAGCTTAAGTTAGGCTTTCTACCTCTTAGCATCTCATAAGGAGTCTTTCCTAAAATTCTCCTAATTGATACTCTATTAATTATATATGTCGATGTATCTACGGCGTGACAACAAAATTTTTGTGGGATGGATTGTTCATTTAAGGTGTTCTACTCATTTCTTGTAGTGACCTATTCTTTCTTTCTACTACGCCATTTTATTGAGGAGTACGAGGAGCGGAGAAATTGTGAGATATTCTATTTAAATCACAATATTTTCCGAATTGTACTTCGTTATCAAATTCCATACCATGGTCCGTCCTAATAGATACTATTGTACATCCTAATTTATTTTGAATCATTTTACTAAATATTTCAAATTTTTCAAAGGCTTGGGTTTTGTCACTTAGAAACCTACTCCACATGTATCGTGAATAGTTATCTACTATTACTAAGGTATAATGGTTTCCTCCATAGCCACAGCGGATGGACCAAATAGATCCATATGTAATAATTCAAGGCATCTAGTAGTGGATACTATATTCTTAGCTTTGTAACTAGCATGAGCTTGTTTTCCAATTTACAAGCATCGCAAAAGTGTTTGTCATATCTTAGGTTAGGCAAGTTTCTACCTAATTTCTTAGAGGCTAAAGATTATATTTGTTGCATATTTGCATGTCCTAATCTCCTATGCCACAAAGTGGAGTTTTCATCTAAAGTTGCTAGGCATATCTGATGGACCTTGGACACACATCTTGTGTCAAATAGATACCTTGATATTATACCTTGTAGCATGCGGAATTTACCACAAGATACTTAGAAGATATGTTTGTATGATTTGTATGAAGTGCATGAAAGTAAAACATAATGAGCAAAGTGTTTTAATAAACGGTTAGCCTCAATATTATTAATGATAATAATACGAGTGATCTTTGTATCACTAGGGTTACAACCTTGAAGCTTTTCTTATCAATACGTATATGTAAACCTAATCCTAGGACCTCCTTTTATAGTACATAAGGAGTCCTGTACAAGATAAGTATTATGCTAAATAAATAAGATATTCACTAAATCTTTTCTATACTTATCAACTACCCGTTTACAAAACAAACAAACTAAGCAGTGGTAATATATTGTACTAGTAGTGGTAATACGTTTCCACTTTTAGTACAATTCTTCAACAGTTGTCTTTACTTAGCCTATCAGTGGTAATGAGTTTCCACTGATCAATATTTTACCCAACAATATCTTATCTTCCAGTTTGTTTCCTAGTTTCATAACATATATGCCTTCTTTCCTAATTCCTCTACCTATGAATTTTTCATTCTTAACTATTTCGCTATCCCTATCTGTAAAGGTAACCCTACATTTATTATCGCATATTTGGCCTATACTAAGTAAGTTATATGTTAAATTATCTACATGCTCAACATTTTCAATAGTAAGTGAGTCTTGAGAGATCGTACCTTTGCCAATGATTTTTCCACGCAAATCACTACCGAAAATAACATTACCTCCATTGTATGCTTTGTATGTAGAAAATAGCTTACGGTTCCCCGTCATATGCCTCGAACATCCGCTATCCTTGATCCATTCATCGGACTCCAAGTCTATTCCTAAGCATATTACATCGGTCGCTTTGGCTACAAAACATTTTTCGTCTCTAGGTATTTCCACTTCTTCTTTGTCACTATCACTCCATGTTCCACTAACGAAGGCGCCTTGATTTTCATAACCCGGTAGCTTTGGACATTCGCCAATGAGATGATTTGGACTTTCACATCTAAAGCACTTTCTTCTCCCGTAGTTATCACTTCTATTTCTTTGAAATCTTCTTTCGTCTCGTGATTGTCTAGTAAATCTTCCTTGTCTCTTGAAAAATTTCTTAAATTCTCTTACGGCCATTGCATATTCTTCGTCTTCACTTTCGTCACTTGAATCATCATTGTCACTAAGTTCCTTTTTGACTTTTAGTGCAAGAGATTTGACTTGCTCTTTATTTCCTTTGATCGTTTCCGAATCTCTCTTTATAATTTCTTCATGGACCTTCAAATTTCCGATAAGCTCATCGAGTGATAACGTCATCAAGTTCTTTGATTCTTCAATAGCCGTGACTTTAGCTCGCCATTTTGGATGCAATGCCCTAAGAAATTTCCTGACACAATTCTTACTAGAAAAAGTCTCATCAAGTGTTTTTAAACTTGTGATAATGGTGTTAAATTCTGCAAAAGCACTATCTATTGATTCTTCTTCCGGAATCATAAATTGTTCATATTGTTGTACAAGAAGATTTATTTTGTTGTCTTTGACTTGACTATTACCTTGGTGAGTGATTAGTAGTGAATCCCAAATTTCTTTTGCGGTTTCACACATAAAAATTCTTTCATATTCTTTACGCGGTAATGCATTATAAATTATCATTTTAGCTTCGTTATTTTTTGGTAGTTTCTTTTTCAAATCATCATTTTGTTTCTCAAAAAGTACAATTTCATCCATTTTAGTTTCCGGATTATTTTGAACAGGGGGAAAATCACCAATTGTAATAATATGCCAAAGATCAAGATCTTTAGATTTCACATACGTTTCGAATATATTTTTCTAATATAAAAATCCATCACTTTCAAATAGTGGTGGTCTTTGCATAAATTGCCCTTCTAAATATTTTTCAGACTTCATAGATCGTTGCAAGTTTTAAAATACAATATATTTTAAAAATCTCACTTGACGTGGCTCCTAATACCAATTGTGAAAAACTAGAATGGGGGGGTTGAATAGTTTTACGTCTTTTTATTTGTTATAAAAGGTTTGTTTACGCGTTTTGTTTACTTTCAAAAATTGTAGATTCGATATTATGTAAATTCAAGTCTTGCACAATATAAACAACTAAAATTAAATACTAAAGCTATAATAATGTAAGTAATGAAATAAGTAAGAGATGGAAAGATCGAACCGCGAGACAAGAGATTTATAGTGGTTCGGTTACAAGGACACCTTCCTTACCCTACTCCACTCCCCGAGCACCTAATTCGAGAGTTTTTTTCACTATGTCAACAAGCTACCTTATGGCGGAGAAAACCTTACACACCAATTTACACACCACAACTTAGTCACACATTATTCACACCTTCTACACAACTTCTCCACACCTAGTCACTACTAAATCACATTAATGCTTCTTCAAACCTAGTCACTAATAAATCTTCACTACTTTTTCTTCACACCTATCTACTTAATATACACTACTTCTTCTTTACAACTATCTTACTTGACAATATCGACACAACTTGCTAATCTATCTTCTATCAAATATTCACAACTAGTTACACAAAAAAATAGATATAATGAATGATGCTCTAACAACTTGGATGTGGAGGTCACAACAAGTTGTAATACTTCTTGTCTTGGTAGATTGAAGTATTCTTCTTTTGCACTTGAAAGGGTGAGACTTGGATCACTTTGAAACAAAGATTAATGCATATATGATCAAAGGATTTTAGAAAATAGAAATTGGAATTTAGATCAGAAAGTTTTGGGGTGCAAAAGGTGAGAAAAATCTGTGAGAATGAACCAGTATTTATAGCCAACAATTTACTGTTCTTGAGCATGGCCGGTCCCATTAATCATTAAGGGGGCCGCATAAGGAATTAAGGGGGCGCCCCTCCAGAACGTTGGACATTTTTGTCCTTTTGTGAGGAAGGTTTTTCTGGATTAAATTTGTCATTTTTGGTTAAAAATTTGAATTCATATATTTATAATGATTTAAACATATTCTTTTAATTCCAAAAATGATTTTGTAAAAGATATAAAATGTTTGTGACATTTTATAAAAATTCTAGTGATTGAGAAAATGTTATTTTGATTATAGAATGCAGTAAATACTTTGTTTATCCATACCTTAAGTGATTTGGATGTAAAGTGAAATATTTATCGATAAATACTTGTTTACGATATAATTTTTAGTTCAATGGATTTACGTTTTGTGATTATGAAAACATAGAGATGTCGATGAATGTTAACAATGTTTTTAGGCATTATTTATGTCAACAGATTTAGTGATGTCGAGGTTCTAATCAGTGTTGAAGGTGTGATAGCAAAGAAAAAATATATAAAAAGTATATTTTAAGGGTTATTTTTTAAGTACTTTTTAAAAAAAAAATGTATAGATTAGGTTGTATCATAGCAATATATTCTTTCAAATATACCGATTTAGTACTTGAACTTTAAAAATGTTATAGAAATGTAACGAACTTTCATAAGTGTTTCAATTTGATACATGATGATGACGTGTCACGTTATAAATAGTGTCACGTGTCAGACTTTTAAGTATAATACGTCATAATCACGTATTAAATTAGAACACTTATGAAAGTTCTTTACATTTCTATAACTCTTTTAAAGTTTACATACCAAATCAGTACATTTGAAAATTACATTGCGATTCTTCGATCTAATCCAAAAATGTATTTTAAATAATCTTTTATCAAAAATTTCTTTTAATATAACTATGAGCAGTGTTTTAAAACCTGGGTTGACTTGGCCGGGTTAACTGATTCGACCGGTTCCTGCCAAAAAATAGGTAAAAACAACCTGATTTTCTAATACTAGGTTAACCGGTTAGACCCGCCGGGTTTTGAGTGACCGGGGTCAACCCGGTTCTCTCCAAACCCGGTCGGGTTTTGTTTTTTCAAAATTCTTTAATAAAACCCGGTTTGACCCGGCGGCCGAACCGGTAAAAAAATCATAAATTAAAAACCAGGTTGACCAGGCGGTCGAACCGGTTGACTCGATACCCGATAACTCGACCGGGTCGATTTCGAACCGGTTTTCGAAACATTGAATAAAAGCACTCCATATTGACTTTCAATTTCTTTTGTCCTTTTCACCCATATTTTTACAACAACCCAAAACACTCACATATTTGCACTCTACTCTTTAAAGTATCCAAATCTAAAACCATTATTAACTACTACTCCGTACTAGAAATCATAAAATTTGAAAAGATAAAATAAAAGATGAAGTGAGCAAATTAAAGTTACAATTTCACAACACCTTTTTTTTTGGGAACAATTTCCACAACACCTGGGCCATAGGATCCTGTTACCTGTCACTTTAGAACAATGTTTTAGCACAAAATAATGTTGTCAATTTATTACTTATAAAGAAAGAAAGTGAAATAAGACCTCAGATCTCGTTAGCCCACATACTCATTGAGTGGATAATTGACAAATTACAAAAAAATAAAATAAAATAAAAAGATTAATCACCAAATTCTTCACCTATTAATTGACAAGTTTGTACTTGGGCACATGTTTGGTAAATGTCTTCACTTCCTTGTCTTCTTTTTTTAAACATTACTCCATCTCTCTCACCATATATTAAAAACACACACAAACACACTCGACTGTGTGCGACGCAATTTCCTGGTTTTCATTAAAAATCTTTTAAAAATCCATCTGGGTTTTCTTAAATACCTTACTTCACATCTGGGTTTCCAAAATCTTGGGATAAAAACCAGAGTTTATAAAGATCCAATTCAATCCCACATTTTTTAAGGGTTTTGTAACTTTTTTTTCGCATTCTTGTTACAAAAGATCAAATCCATTTTTTTTAATATAAAATTGATGGTTAAGTCACCACCAAAGCATAAAATGATTAAAGGCAATGGTTTATTTTTTCCAATACTTGGATTTGCATCAATTGTTGCTTTTATATATTTATCTTTTGGTGATTTATTGAATGTGAGATATAAAAATGATATAAATATGAGTTTTGTGGAGAGGAATGGGACTAATTTTGTGGTGGATGGGAAGTTGTTTTATATAAATGGGTGGAATTCATATTGGTTTATGGACCATGCTGTTCAAGATCATAGCAGACCAAGAATTAGAGCTATGCTTCAAGCTGCTGCTAAAATGGGTTTGACTGTTTGTAGAACTTGGGCTTTTAATGATGGTGATTATAATGCTCTTCAAGTTACTCCTGGTAAATTTGATGAAAAAACATTTAAGGTATATTCTATTTGATCTTTTATGTTTTTTCACAATTGTTAGTATTTAAGGTACTGATTTTATTTAATTTGATGTTTTATGATTTAGTTTTAGTTTGAGTTATGTGGATATGTTTTAAGGTTTTTGCACAAATGTTGATATGGTTTTCTGTTTTAAACTTTTAATCTGATTATGAACATGTGCTTTGTGTTGTTATATTTCTAGATCTTGTTGTGTTGTCATGAAATCAAGGATTCCCTTTTCAGGGAATCTTTTCGATATTTTAATCTAATAGTTAAGTATTTTTTAAACTTTTTTGCATTTAATGGAAACAATAGCTGAATATGTTACTAAGTTGTTCAGTTAGGGTATCATGTTCATGTTTACACATGTGGGAAATTTTGATTTGAAATAAATTATTGGGATGATTTTGTGTGTTGAGTTAAAGGTGTTATCTTGATTATTGTACGGTTACAACCGCTGATAATGATTATGTTGTTGTATATCTCGATGACCTCATTTTTGTTTTTTTTCTTGAAACCCTGATTTTAGTTGTTGTTGTTAGTTGAGACATTTTGACATTTTGTAATGGTAGGCGTTGGATGATGTCACTTATATATAAGTCATTGTGGAATCATGATAGTTCTTTGGTCTTCTGATGAATATCATCTATAACTAATGTCGGAAACTTGCTAATTTTAGTAGCGATGGAAACGGTTTATATTGTCTTGGTTTAGTTAGATAAAGTGGTGTTCAAGGTATCTGATTCTTGTGTGGGAATTATGCCGTATTTAATTTCATTCTTATTTGTGTCCTGTGTTCTAAATTTTCTAGATCATATTCTGTTGTAATGAAATCAAGATTCTTTCCATATTTCACTAATTAATAGTGCAGACTGCAGAAGTCATTCTTTCACATTAAATGTATAAATTACCGAAAATCAGTATCACGTTCATATTTATCTATGTCGGAGACTCGGAGAGTTACGACTTTTAGCAACTCTCATAAGTCAAATGTACTAAAGAAACGTATGTTCTCATACACCAATAGAAAGGTAATTGCCCCTTCATTGTGTAGTTTATCACATCCACCTTTTTTAACGGGTAATGAGTCAAAACACATGGAGCTAAATGAGTGTCTTTTGAAAAACATGTCAATATGGCATGGGTTAAACAATTAAACAGGATGGGTTAATCTGTAGGACCACAAACAAATTGGAATAAGCGTATGTTTTTACATCTATGTGTCCATTATGTTGGATCAAGGAGACTTTACACAAACAATTGCAGCACCTAAACAAAGATAAAACATAAACGAGTATGTATCAGTATAAAAGGTAGACTGGGATGGAGTCATGGTGTTTGACACGTTAATTGGTGCTCAACTCATTACAACCTAACCCTTACACACCATGGGTCAAATTTACTCGTTGACTTTTAAATGGGTTGATCTTGCCACCTCTAGCTGTTTATTAAAGTTTCTATAATCTCATCTTATGATGAAAGGTAAAATAAATGTGTTGATCAATGCATGAGCCATCTGTTTAAATTAGCTGAATCATGAGTTCAGGATCAAGTGACTTATGAATCCCATCATGATATACTTTGTTGGATCATGGCTTATTGGTGTTAGCTGATATGATTAGTAAGATATATCGACTATCCTAAGCTTATGCGCACGGTCAACATGAATTGAAGATCGTAACAGATGCTGTATTAAGAATTTAAGTGTCTAAGCTGACTAACCATTTTGCACCTGGCAAAATAACCTGCTGCCTTTTACAAAAGTCGGTAATCTACCTAAAGTCTGATAACAAATCAAAATTAGTCAATCAAAGAGGTAAATATTGTTAATGCATGATCAGTAAATTTACTTCCAAACATCTGTATCATTTACTATCGAGAAAAAATAGTTTTCGTCTTATTGCAGTTATAAAATAACACGTATTAAAATCGTAGCTGTTAATGTCTCAACAACAAATCCGCTTTAATATTAGGTGCTAGAAGGTTTCTTTATTTCCCATCCATGCTTTTAGTTCTTCACTTAGGTTAGATAGATTTATTCACAGAAGATATGGAACATCTGGGAAACTGCAATATCCTTATGCCTTGTTACTTTTAAGTTTTTAAGTATCAACCACTCAAAGATGGGTGTGTGTTTTGGATGATTTGGAAGATCCTGCATATTTAGAGTTGTTTCAGAAGTAAATTACATGAACATCTGATTATGCCTTGTACCACCAATTTCTAACATAAGAAAGAGAAGGAACAAACTTTTGCTCGTGTTGTCTTTGTAAAATTTATTTAGGCAATTATTGGTACAGTATTATTTATGCCAGTCCATGGCCCTCCAATGAAATCAATAAATAGTTTTACTTTCTGCAATGTGTTAAGGTGCTATTTTGAATATGAATTTATTACAACTACTGATAATGATTTATGTTCAATTTGGTGATGTCTTCATTTGTCTTTTTCTGTAACCCTAAATTTAGCTGTTGTTGTTAGTTGGAACGTTTTGTGATGGATGATGTAACTAACATAAAGTCATTGTAAGATCATAAGATTTTTTCATCTTCGGTTGAATATTACCGGTCAACTAATGTGGGAAGCTAGCCAATTTGGTGACTTCAACACGTTATATAATAATGTAAAGTAATATTGCTAAAATTCGAAAGTGGTGTATGCGTCTTAACTTTCTGCATCATGATAAGATTTTATCTTGATTCTTGTTATGGTTTTGTTTTCCCTTAACTTCTTATAAGATACTTCCATTTTATTTGTTTAGTACAGTACGTGGAATATTTCATTTACTTGTTTGGATAAGATGGACACATGTCATTATAAGATTAATATGTTCCATTTTTAGTAACTTTCATACTTCGTTGAAATGTTGAATTGTATACGCTCAAAATTGAAAAGAGAGATGTATGTAGCCTTACGCGTCATGCTAAAGTTGTTAGCTTGATACGTGTTGTGAATACGACCACTAACAATGACTATGCTTTTCGGTTTCTCAAAATTTTGTTATTTTGTTTCTTTTCGTAAAATGCCCTTATCACATTTGTCTTTAATTGGAATTTCGATGTAATTAATCGGTCATAATAAATGTTATGGTAGGCGTTGGATTATGTCATTGCTGAAGCCCGAGAAGTTGGAATAAGGCTTATGCTTAGTCTAGTAAATAACTTGGATGCTTACGGCGGCAAGACTCAATACGTCAAATGGGCTTGGACTGAAGGTGTCGGCTTGAGCCCTTCTAACGACTCGTTCTTTTATGATCCATCCATTCGCCTTTACTTTAAGAACTATGTCAAGGTATCTTCAAATTTCTTTCTCTCATCTATATGCCCTCTTTGGCTTAACATAATTGTACTGTTTGCTTCGTGAATATTATCCTAGTGTTTACTTAATGACTAACGAGGTTTTTGGATCTGAGTTTTGAAGCGGATCATCATATTATCAATAACACTCGAGAAGTGTTGGAAAAAAATATTCTGAAATTTGTAAATCTGATAAGTTTTGGATCATTAGATTCAATGTGAGCTACAACAAAAGTAATTATCTAACGGAATTGTATAATAACCCTTTCTTTAAACCTAAATTCAGGGACTTTTATTTTCATTGCGTTAACCGTCTCTACTTTTTTAGAAAGATGTCATATTGGTCATTACTATATATTTTCATTTCTTTAAAAATCATAATTCTCCATATAATAAAAGTGTCTTAGTATTACAACTGAAACAACATAAGCACATCCAAACACTATTTTCTAGGGACCGGATAAATATAATTGATTTTCCAAATTCTTATTGTTCAACACATATGAACTTTCAAAACTCACATCCAAACACCACCTAAAATTAGGTACAAGGCTGGTAAAGAAACATTGCAAATTGAACGGGACAAACCAAATTCACTTCCTACCATCATGGCATATTTTTTGGCAAATAAATCGCGCGCGCACACACACACACTCGTTAGATGAGGCTTGGAATTTTATGGATTTGTGTTCTCAGTTGCTCATTGTTAGCTATTATTATTCTTAACTTCTGATAAATGTTGCAGACTGTCTTAACAAGGAAGAACACAATAACAGGAATCCAGTATAGAGATGACCCTGTCATCTTTGGCTGGGAGTTGATCAATGAACCACGCTGCATCACCGACCGTTCTGGTGACACACTGCAAGTAAGCTCATCTCTCTTTCTTAAAGACAACTACATACATGAACTTGCAGTTATTGCACGATTCAATATAAACATGGTATTTACGCGGTTAGCATCTTGCTTATATTTATAAGCCTTGCCAAGATTTTGACATACTTTGTGAACTTTGTAATATTACACAGATGAATACTGCAACTTGTAAAGCCATAGCTTAGGGGTGACCAGATGGGTGGAGTCGGGTGACGGGTCAAAAGAGGCTCCATTAAAAAATGGTCATTTTTACTACGGGTTGAGTTTGCCAACAACTAACAAGTTCTTTTTTGTCCACATTTTAAAAAATATTATGAACAAATAATGTAGAATTATGATTACAAAATCAGCATTAGTACAATGATAATCCAAATATGTGAATAAAAACATCAATAATAGACTCTGGGACTTTCAACTTGTTATCCCAATCAATCCCAGTTCCCTTTTTGCTAAAATATTTGATTTAGTATACAACACAAACAGATAATTTATAAGTAACCAGGCTGAATTTTTTCTCTTTAAATGACCCACAGATCTGATTTGTCGTATTTAAAACCCTTGTCGGCACTCCATGTAAAAGACGTGGACAAATGTCATGCTTTTTATCATTTCGTGTTCTGTTATTTTGTACGTTGCAAATTTAATTTTCCAGGCATAATTTGTATCTAAGGCTACTATAAACTACAGGATTGGATAGAAGAAATGTCAGCCTTCATAAAATCAATCGACAATAAGCATCTTTTAACTGTTGGTCTCGAAGGATTTTATGGTCCTAAGAGTCCCAAGAGAGATACTAAGAATCCAGAATTTTGGGCTGCTGATATGGGAGTAGATTTTATTCGCAACTCTGCTCCCTCAACCATTGACTTTGCCTCGGTTCATATTTACCCTGATCAATGGTTTGCCTATTTTTTGATCCTTGTTCTTATAATTTTACATCATTCTAGCTTATGTCTATAAACGTAAATTGCAATATTTTTATGGAGCCCACGAAAATTGCTAGATTTTCCAAGAGCACAAGTGGTATTGATGAACAATATTTTTTTTTTGTAGGTTTAAAAGGAAAAGTCTTAGAGGAAAACTAAAATTTGTGGCTGATTGGATGCATTCTCACATTGAAGACGGCGACCAAGTGCTCAAAAAACCTGTCATGTTTACTGAATTCGGACTGTCTGATCTAAGTAAAGGTTTCGACCCTTCACAAAGGGATCAATTTTACAAAATTGTCTTTGATGTTATATATGAATCTGCTAAGAAAAAGGGGGCAGGTGGAGGGTCATTTGCCTGGCAGTTCTTAGTAGAAGGGATGGAAGAATTTAACGACGATTTTGGGATAGTCCCGTGGAAGAGAGCTTCAACATATACGCTTATAACTCAACATACATGCAGGCTAGCAAAAATTCATGGGGCGGCCACACCAATAACAGGAAATATCAAGAATATTTGTAACAGTAAATGGTAAAACAACATTAGATTTTTTTTTTTTTTTTTTTTTTTTTTTTTTTTTTTTTAATGATTTTGATCTCAATAATTGAGTTTGTTTTTGTGAGGTTTGAGATTTTAGTTACTTAGGAATATTATCATAACACACGTTTTCATATGTATTATGTATATGCAGTTCTTGTCATATGGAAATGCTTATAGATTGGACTTATTACAATTCTGTCGAATTTCTATGGTTCTTTTAAGCACATCAATAGTATTATAAACCTTCGTCAAGCTCAGTTACATGTGATGTAAGCTGTTTTACCACCATCAGAAGGATCAAGTGAAGCAAAAAGTAAAATATTGACACAGTAACAATAGCATAATTGTACTGAATTTTAACATAATAAAAAATGACATTCAAAAGCAATGATCCCAAGACCTCATACCCTTTCTTTGAATGATAAGACGAAAGTGTAATCCATTTTAAACAAGGAACCTGTTAATAGTATTTATAGCATCAGAGTAAGGGGTGTCACGGCGTTAATGCCTCAACGTTGTAGCAACTCTGGCATGGTTACCATTTGTGTTCTGGCGTCGTTTAAGCATTGTGTGATCAGCGATGTGTGTATGTTTGTGTTTCAGTGTGTACGCGTATAAAGAGAACCAATCTTATTTTCAGTGTGTAGTACTTTTGACGGACTTTGAAGTCATCACTCCTAGTGCTCCGATACCATATTGACGTTATGCTATATCACTGGTATTACCACATCATGTGTGACGTTATAGCTCAAGTTGTGGTTACAACAACGTAAAACAATTTCTCTTAACTGTATGTGTGTGTTTTGTCGAGTTTTACCTTTTTAATGTCACCATTGCGGATGTGGGTGTTTATTTAAGCTTATTTTCAGAAATTTCTTTTAACCATATGCGTGTGTTATGTCGAGTTTTACTTTTTTAGTGTCACCATTGTAGACGTGGTCACATGGGTGTTTATTTAAGCTTATTTTCGGATTTTTGAGTTTATATGCTTTTGGCTTTTGCTTCAAAACTAAACTTTTTTTCAACTTATTTCCAAACTTATTATGTCATAATATAACTATATAAACCGAAAGGTTTCAAAACAAGCATAAAAGAATTTTATCAAAATTAAAAGAACCCACATAAACTATAAAAGTTCGAAATAAACTACTGACTCCATCCTAAAATAATTATCCATCGACAAAAAAACACGTAATTAAAAAAAAAAAACATAATTATTACATAATAATATATTTATCTTTAGCTAATAATGGCTTTAAAGTTTGTAATAATGAGTAACTCAAATTTCCGCTTTTGCTAAAAAAAAAAAAA
Organism: Artemisia argyi; assembly: GCA_030686995.1. Lineage (NCBI taxonomy): Eukaryota > Viridiplantae > Streptophyta > Magnoliopsida > Asterales > Asteraceae > Artemisia > Artemisia argyi. The sequence continues at coordinate 91,381,268 of CM060699.1, forward strand.
TAAGAGAAAATTCCATAAATAACCCAAAGGTACAAGGGTCTCCACCCTAAATAACCCACAAAATCTTGTTTTCTCCAAATACCCCAACGGGAGAAAGTCGCCCTTAAAATTTGGGCGAATGTTATACAATTGTGCCAAGTGTCCCTAGGGATGTCCCTATCATATACCACTTATACTAGGTACTTTTTTGGGCGACTGGACCCACATTTTTTGGGCGACCTGTCTTTTTTGTTTTTTTTTTTTTAAAAATTATTAACTACATTTTGGTCCTTGTGGTTTGCTTGGTATTTCATTTTTGTTCATCTATAGACAAAGTCATTTCTACTAAAATTCAAAGAACCATTACAACATGAACATCAATTTTCCCCATATCTAAACTTTGATAACATGAACAACACTTTTCTCCTTCTCTCACCTAATTCTCAAATCTAGATCTAAACTCATCTCAGTATCAAATCACCTTCAAGAATCGAACATCAAATAAATCTAATCCCATCATCACACGATCGAATCAAACACAAACACACAACCTTGATGTCTTCAGTTTCAGCACGATCCAAATATCAGTAACTGAATAAAGGATTAATGTATAGAAACAATTACCAGCAGCTAGACGAATCATGCTTCGCGTGTTTCTCAGATCCGGGTTTTTGGATGAAGATCTGGGTTTAGGATGTGTCACATGTTGTTTGTGATCAACTTTTCTTGGTGAAATGTAATAATGTTTTTATAACCACACTATAAATCCACACGTGACCCATCAAATATCTCCCATCAATACTTCCAATATCTTAAAAAAATTTAGGGTTACATTTTTTTAGGGTTAAAAAAAATGGACGTTGAAGGCGGCCGTAAAGTCGGAACCGTAAAGTGGTTCAACGACACCAAAGGGTTCGGGTTCATCACACCTGAAGACGGCAGTGAGGATCTTTTTGTCCATCAGTCTAGTATCAAGTCTGATGGGTTTAGAAGCCTTGGTGATGGTGAAAGTGTTGAGTATGTGATTGAGGAAGGATCTGATGGTAGGACTAAGGCTGCTGATGTTACTGGTCCTGGTGGGGTCCCTGTGCAAGGGAGTACACGCGGCGGCGGCGGCGGTGGAGGTCGTGGAGGTGGTGGTGGTGATCGTTATGGTGGTGGTGATAGGTACGGTGGAGGTGATAGGTATGGTGAAGGTGGTGGTTATAATGGTGGTGGTGGATGTGGAAGCCGTGGTGGTGGTGGAAGAGGTGGTAATGGTTGTTTTAAGTGAACAACACTTTGGATTTATAGTGTGGTTTGATGAAAATAGTTTTAAGAAATTAATAATAATAATAATAATAACCACATGGACCAAAAATGAAATATCAAGCAAATCACAAGGACCAAAATGTAGTTAATAATTTTTTTACAAAAAGACAAAAAAGACAAGTCGCCCAAAAAATGTGGGCTCAGTCGCCCAAAAAAGTACCTAGTATAAGTGGTACATGGTAAGGACACTCTTAGGGACACTTGGCACAATTGTATAACATCCGCCCAAATTTTAAGGGCGACTTTCTCCCGTTGGGGTATTTGGAGAAAACAAGATTTTGTGGGTTATTTAGGGTGGAGACCCTTGTACCTTTGGGTTATTTATGGAATTTTCCCAAAAAATAATAATAAGGCAAATGATATGTACACGGAAGATATTACTTCGCACACAGGAATTTTAGATGAAAAGACATTCTTACCCTCAAAGTTGCTTTATCCCATTTTCTTTTCACTGGTTGACCACATCCTTTATTCATGTTCAAATCATCACCCAGGAACAGAGGAACATTTCCTCCCGTCAAATACACATCAATTAGGAATTACACATAAATATAATATGTTATCAATTAAGTAAATTCGGTATTACTCGTATATGAAATTGTTATCATTCTCAACTAACTAAATTTGAGTTTGATTTGGTTTGTTCCATCATTGATTAATGTTCTTACATCTCGGTTAGTCAATCAACAATAAGTTCCATGGTGTTGTCTTCCGTCATTGTTGGAGCACGTAGGACCATACATCCGTCAGACCATCACCAGCGTCGGAACAGTTCACGTTGACGTTCTGAGCCACATCCATCCAAGAACAGAGGAACTCACGAGGCACGTTGTCTTGGTATCTCCGGTGCATCCAACAATTTTCCGTGTATCAAGGTTACCCGCCAACGCATTAGATTCATTTCTAAGGGATTACCACTCGGTTCAAATCTCGTACAATCCCATCAGGGTGTTACGCCGATGAAGTGTTGAAAATTAAACTACTATAGGGATGGCGGAAGTTAGAGATCTGCTGACAACTGACAAGTCGAGCAGGCAGCAATGAAACTTTGATGGTGCGTTGGGGATAAAAAAAGAAAAGTAACAACGTGGTAAAAGAAATCGAGGGCAAGGATGTCTTTTCCCCTGAATTGTCCGTGTGCGGAGTAAAATGTTCCGTGTACATATCATCTCCCTAATAATAATAAAATTCCGCTTACCGACAAGTGATGCTCATGATCAACAAATCCACACCTATTAATTGACAAATTTTGTACTGTCTTCACACTGTTTCCTTTTTTAAACATTACTCCATCAAGCTCACCCAATAAAAATTAAAAACACACACACTTCACTAATTTCTTGAGATAATTTTTTTCGATAAAATCTTGAAAAGGGGGATCTGGGTTTTCTTATATACCTTATTTCCCATCTGGGTTTCCAAAATCTTTGGATAAAACCCACTATTTATAAAGATCCAATCAAATTCCTCATTTTATAAGGGTTTTGTTTCAAGAAATTGATGGTTAAATATAAAATGGTTGGAGCGAATGGTTATTTGCTTCCGATACTTGGATTTGCATCAATTATTGCTTTTGTTTATTTGTCTTTTGGTGATATCTTGTCTGTAAAGTATTACAAAAATGATATAAATTTGAGTTTTGTGGAGAGGAATGGGACTAATTTTGTGGTGGATGGGAAGTTGTTTTATATAAATGGATGGAATTCATATTGGTTTATGGACCATGCTGTTCAAGATCATAACAGACCAAGAATTAGAGCTATGCTTCAAGCTGCTGCTAAAATGGGTTTGACTGTTTGTAGAACTTGGGCTTTTAATGATGGTGATTATAATGCTCTTCAAATTACTCCTGGTAAATTTGATGAAAAAACATTTAAGGTATTTTATTTTATGTAATTTGATATTTTTGTGATAGTTTGATTTAGGTTGTGTAGGTGTTGTTTGTTAGAATTTGATTATAGGAGGTGGTTGGGGATTGCGTGTTTTAAAGCAGAAGCGGTTTTAAGTTTTATGTTATCTAAACTGCTATTGCGCTTATCGGTAAAATAAGTAGATTGTGACAAGAATTTGGGATGTGCTTATTTAAAAATGTTAGTTTTTGCTGAAGTTATGATTACTTTTCTGCGTAAATATAGTTAAAACCTTTTCTAAATAATTTGATTGAACTCTTACAACAAATGATCATTTTTCGAGTATTCTTGCATCTCTTACAAGTTACAACGTATGGGAGTCCCAAATATTAGAAGTAATATTTGTATAAATAACTGAAAAGCAACTATATTATGTTAAGATTTTGCTCTATTGAAGTGAGGCCCTAACATGTTCATGTTTATTCATGTGTTAAAGGTGTTATCTTAATAAGTATAAATTGCAACCTCATAATGATTATGTTGTTGAGTTGTTCAATATCTCGCTGATCTGATTTTTGTTTTTTCTTGAAATCCTGATTTTAGTTGTTGTTAGTTGGAACAACATTTTGTATTGGTAGGTATTGGATGATGTCACTTATTAATAATTAATTGTGAGATCATTATGGTTCGTTGGTCTTCTGATGGATATCAGCTATAACTGATGTCGGAAACTTGCTAATTTTGGTAGCCATGTAAACTGTTAGGATTATTCATGATTTTAATTGATGAAAGGGTATTCTAGGTTGTTTATTCTTGTGTTTGTATTACTTCTGGTTTAGTTTTACTCTGTTTATTTGTATATATATTAATTTGATTCTTGTTTCTGTTATGTGATCTTAATTTTACTCATTAGTAGTGTTGGTGAACTACTTTTTCTACATTAACTTGTCACTTTTAGCAACTCTCTTATGCCAATAAAAAGTACGAAAGAACTTAAATTTGAACACAATAATTGGTTACTTATGTACATTATGTTAAAGGTGTTACCCTGATAATTGTATATTAGGACCGGTGATAACTGATTAATTATGTCACTCAATTTAATGATGATCGCATTCTTGTTCTCTCTGAGACCCTATTTTTAGCTGTTGTTGTTTATTGGACCATTTCATAATGGTAGGCTATTGATGATGTAACTGAACAAATATAACTTTTTTCATCTTTGGTAACTTTCAAACAACATAAAGCATTAAAAACTAAGACCACTCAATTTCGAATGCATTTTAGCTTTATGCATCATGTTAAGATGTGACCCTGATTTTTTTCATGGTTATGTTCTCCCTTAAAAATTACAGTAAAAAATAATACTTCCGACTTAATTCTTTGGTACTTATAACATATCAATCAATTGTTTGGATATGGTGAATTCTATGGTAGGCAAGGAATAACGTCATGAAGAATTAAATACGCAAAAAATCGTACAAATTTATTCTCCTTTTAAAGTGGCATCTTCTATTAAAGTGACAATTTTTCTTCTTTATCAACTTTTATACATGTATCAAATATAGTAGAGAAAAGCACTCCAATTTAAAATCAAAGATTTCTTTAGCTTTACATTTACACATTACATATAAAGCACAATGTTATATGTGTCCTGGATACAACTACTAATAATGGCTATGTTTTTCAGTTCCGATAAATTTGTATTCTTTTCCTAAAATCTTCTCAATATAGCTGTTTTTTACTTCGGTATATTTATATTGTCTATAACGGATGTTATGGTAGGCGTTGGATTTTGTCATTGCTGAAGCCCGAGAAGTTGGAATAAGACTTATGCTTAGCTTAGTCAATAACTTGGATGCTTACGGTGGCAAGACTCAGTATGTCAAATGGGCGTGGACCGAAGGTGTCGGCATGAGCCCTTCTAATGACTCGTTCTTTTATGATCCATCCATTCGCATTTACTTCAAGAACTATGTCAAGGTATCATCAATATTCTCTCTCTCATCTATAATACCCTCTCTGGGGTGTCATAGTTGTCCATTAGTAATTTTTGGTTGGATATATAATTTTCTAAAACGGTATATGCGTATTAGCCTAGTATTTAAATTGCATTTGACATCAAAACGATAATGCAATCTTAATGACTAAAAAGGTGTTTGAATTTGAGTTTAGGAGCATGAATCTTTGCATTAGTAAGAAGCTTTAATGTTTTGGAAAGACATATTCTGCTTTTTGGAACCTGATAAGTTTTGGATAATTGATTTCATGTGAGCTACAACAGAATTATTTAGCTGAATAATGCAACTGATTATCAATTTGCATTGTTCAGCATCAGATAAACGCTTTTAAAACTTATATCCAAACACCGCCTAAGCTTAGGTACAAAGCTAGTAATGTTGCCAAGGGGAAACAAAGCAATTCATATCCGATGTCCCAATTCAATTTTCACCCTCATGTCTTTTCTTTGCAAATAAATCACACTCGCACATGCCTGTGATGAGGCTTACAAAAACACCCTTGGTAGATGCACATGTTTGGAGGCACTTGGTTGTTAGTACAGCTTGAGCTATGCCGTGTTGGTTCGACATCATGACATACTGAGAGAAAATCAAAGTTATTGTGATTTATAGACGGCCACAACATATATTTTCATTGTTTTTTTTTTTTTTTTTTTTTTTTTTTTGGTAGTTAATTTTATTAGGATTAAGGATTTATAGTCTATTTGCTTAGCTATTATTGTTTTTTAATGGTGCAGACTGTCTTAACAAGGAAGAACACAATAACAGGAATCCAGTATAGAGATGACCCCGTTATTTTCGGCTGGGAGTTGATCAATGAACCCCGGTGCATCACTGACCGCTCTGGTGACACACTGCAAGTAAGTCCATCTCTCTTTCTCAATCATAAATGCACACATGAATGACAGTGATTACACAATACAAGAATTGAACAGGGTATTTACTCAGTTAAGCCGTTTGCATACATTTACAAGCCTTGCTAAGATTTTGTTATATCTTTGTGATCATTGCGTCTATACAAGGGTGGAGACATTAAAGTCATAATTTGGAGGTGGCAACATGGGTGGGTGGGTCAGGTTAGGGGTCAAAAGGGTTTCAGTTCGAAAAAGGGCCATTTTAGTGCCACTCAGGTTGGCCAATAAGTGCTCTTTTGTCCTTCACGCCGAAAGAAATTATCAACAAATGATGCTTAGTTATGAAATAAAATTTGGTTAACTTTCAACCCTTTTGACCCGTTTCTCTCTTAGCTGAATTTTTATTTATTTGGTCCTTTTGAATTAATATAAAACCCAACTTGACTTATTCATAACTAAATGGGTCGATTAACAAAACCTTTGTGTCACATACATAATTGATTAGTCATGTTTACGATTAATATTAGGGTGCATAGAATAGACTCGTAGACAAAAAATAAAAGTTTTAGTGTTTTTATCTTCCCTTTCCCTTATTTTGTGGTCATGAGTTGCATCTAAGGTTAAATTAACTACAGGACTGGATAGAAGAGATGTCAACTTTCATTAAATCAATCGACAATAAGCATCTATTAACTGTTGGTCTGGAAGGATTTTATGGTCCTAATAGTCCCAAGAAAGAGACTGTTAATCCAGAATTTTGGGCTGCTGATATGGGAGTGGATTTTATTCGCAACTCTGCTCCTGCAACCATTGATTTTGCCTCTGTTCATATTTATCCTGACCATTGGTAGGCTTCTTATCGCTTTTTCAAGAATTATACAATACTTCTGTTTAGATGCCCAAGAAGTGGTATTAATGAACATTATTTTGTAGGTTTAAAAAGAAAAGTCTTAAAGGTAAACTAAAATTCGTGGCTAAATGGATGCACTCTCACATTGAAGACGGAGACCAAGTGCTCAACAAACCCGTCGTTTTTAGTGAATTCGGATTATCCGATCTAAACAAAGGTTTTGAACCTTCACAAAGAGATGAATTCTACAAAACTGTCTTTGATGTTATATACGAATCTGCAAAGAAGAAGGGTGCAGGTGGAGGGTCTTTTGCATGGCAGTTCTTAGTAGAAGGAATGGAGGAATTTAATGACGATTTCGGCATAGTGCCATGGAAGAGTGCTGTGACATATATGCTTATAACCCAACAGACATGCAGGCTAGCAAAAATTCATGGAGCGGTCACACCGATAACAGGAAATTTGAACAATATTTGTAACGATAAATGGTGAAAACAGGATAAATGGTGAAAACAACATTATATTCTTTTTATATGATTTTGATCAGAATGATTTGAGCTCTTTTTTTAGTGATGTTTGAGATTTTAGTTGAATAGTCATATTTTCAGCATCACACCTATTGGGGTGTTCAGGATTCTTTACGCCGAAGCAGTTTTTGGTTATGTTTTCTGCTTTATTCAAGTAAAATAAGTAGATTATGATAAGCATAAGCAGGTTGAGTATGCAGAAGCAGTTTTGTGTTTTCCATACTGCTTATGCTTATTTTAGGTAGAATAAGCAGACTATGGTAAGCATAAGTGGTTAATGCATTTGAGATTCTCTAAGTTGAGACTGACAGTACTTGTTTCAAAAGCCTTACTTATGATATCAAAATTACTTTCTTATAAACATTATCATCTTAATACTTTTAACAAGTAAAATAAGCAATCTCAAACACCCTCATGGCATGTATATGCAGTTACATGTGATGCATGTTGTAATGTTTACAGTGAAAAATCAACAGCATTCAAAAGCAGTGATCTGAAAACTCATACTCATACCCATGTTTAGAATGATCAATGTTCAGACAAAAAACCAAAAAGGACTCATTAGAATATCATGTGATTTTAGTTCTTTCAACTCCATAACATATCATAATTAGGCAAAACACAATATTTCATAAACTCATATACCATTTGATTCATCTTAAATTAACCATTCCATTTCATAAAACACCTTAACTACAATAACACTAAAAACAAAACAACAAACTCATTCATCGAGACATTTCATCAAACACCTTAAACCACATCCCCCAACTCCCCCACCTTTCTCAACCTCTTCCTCCCCTTCGAACCACTCTTCACCGTCTCCGTAACCGCCACTTTACACCCTCGAGTCCTCGCCGCAACCCCGTCCCTCTCAATCTCGCCCTTTTTCGTCGCAACTCGATCAAACTCATCCGAAAGCTTCCTCACAGGCCACTTCCTCCCACCATCTGCCACCTCATCATCATCCTCCTCATCAACAAGCCCCACAAATCGCCTCTTTCGCTTATTCGCCATCGGCGCAGCCGGCACAGCAGGACTACTATTCAAACTTTTTCCCGCCTTTTTCGCGATTTTCGAACCCGATTTTTTAAATTTTTTAAGCTTGGGGCTTAAGGACTCTTCCCTTTTTTTGATACTTGTTTCGATGTGGTTTCGAATCTTGTCGATATCGCCTTCGATACGGCCTTGCAACCTGTGGCGATTGAAACTTAACCCACCCATGGACCAGTGAGCTTCTTCAGCCCATGACATAAACGGGTCAAGTACTGAAACGGGTGGGTCGACCCGGTATGTGTTGTATTTGATATCGGTGTAGATTCGGGGACGAGGGAGGCTGCTGCCGTAGAATTTACCCGGGCCTAGTGCTATCACCATTTTTGGTTTCTTTTTGTGTGTGAAAAGGTGTAACTGTGTGTTTTATTAGGGTTATAGGGAATGGATGAGTGTGTATGTGAAATGGGGGGTTTGCTTTTATAGATGGTGGATTTGGGGGGAGTTTGTGGCGGGAAGGATATGGCGCCAGATGTGGTATTGGGCGGGATAATTCACATTTTTTCGGGTTGTGGAGTAGTGTGTGATGGAATAGTAGTAGTGCAATTTACGGAGTATATTTTTTGTTTAAAAAGGTAAAAAAAATATTTCAATATTTCGTGGCATGAAATATTTTTTTAAGAGCAATGATATATTCATATAAAAGTATTCACAAAAATAATCTGCTCGCTGAGGTATCAGCGGGTAAGGGTGGCAATTCGGGTCGGGTTCGTGTTAGCAGGTTCGGTTTGATGGGTTTGCGGGTCAGGAAACCCCAACCCGAACATGACCCATTTAAATATCCGGGTCAGCTATGTCAACCCTAACCTGTTTATACATAACCCGAACCTGACCCATTTAACCCATATATATACTTGGGTTGGAGGGTTGAATAGGTTAAACGGGTTTCGGATTGACCCATTTAACTTGTTTTATATACAAAAGTTGGCACATTACACGAGTTAAGCATGTTAAACGGGTTTACAGGTCGACCCGTTTAACATGTATAATAAAATGAAATACTTTTTAATTTAAAAAAAAATTTAAACGGGTTGGCGGGCCGACCCGTTTAATTTATTCCTAACCCGAGCCTAACCTGTTTAATAAATGGGTCAGATGAGTCGACCCAAACCCGACCCGAAATATATTATACTCAACCCAAACTTGTTAATTTTCGTGTCAGTTCCAGGTCGAGTTTCGTGTTGGGTCAGAAATTGCCACCCCTATCAACGGGTGATTGGTTTTTTGTGGGATCCACATCTCACAAAAACCAATCACTCGCTGGCATCTCAGCGATTGGATTGTTTTTGTGGATATTTTTATGTGGGTGTAGTAAATTTCATTTTTTTAATAGTTGTACATTATTTACCGGGGGTTAGCATCGGTCTAAGATCGGATCGAGACCGAACTAGCCTAAAAACTTAGACCGAGGACCGCATCAAATGTATTCGGTCCAGTCTAGTCCAAGAAGGCATAATAGTCGGGTTTTACGTAAGACCGGGCCAAACCGGGCCGAGACCAAACTGCTGATCCTTCGGTTCGGTCGATCTCGGTCGGTTTTAGGCCTGCGATGCTCAGCCTTATTATTTACATTTTGTTTTATCTGCTTGTATAATTAAGTGTGCAAATCAAAATAAAAAATGTGCAAATCATCTCTCATTTTTTATGGTGGTAATTTTCGACATAACACGAAACACAATATGATAACAACATGAAATTAAATAGATTTTGGTTTTAGGATAAATGAGGTTGGGTAAAAACAAGTCAACCATCAAACCTATTTAATAAACAGGTCAGGTTCAAGTTTGATATGTGTTAATTGTTATATAGGTTGATCCGGCAAAATGTTTAACAATATAAGCCTTCAAAAATACCGATGTGCTTAAAATGATTAGCTAGAGTTTAAATGTGTAGTATGGTAGTGAAAAATAATTGAATTATTGTTTTATGATTTTTATTGAAGTTTATGTGTAGTTTAGTCATATTTTCACCGGCTTCTTAATTAGTACTCCTTTCATTTCATATTAAGTGTCTAGTTTTACTTTTTGAACATCTTTTTTTACTAAATATTTGTTTTTTGTATTATATAATATTTAATGAAAATTATACCAATGAAAATATTTTTAAAACTCAATCTATTAATATATTTTGCAACAAATATTATATAATACAAACAAAAATATTTAAAATCAAAGTTGAAAAATAAATACTATCTTGACATTTAATATGGGACAGAGGAAGTATATAATTTTAGGACCTAAACAACTTAAACTTTTAGTCCATAAACCTATCAATCCACTTGACGTATTTAATTAAACAGGTTACGTGGGTCATAAATGGGTTATATATGTTTTACAAGTTCGGATTAGAGTTGAGTTTGTAGACACAATTAATAAATGGGTCATGTTTACGTGGAGTTGATGCTGACCCGATAATATGTCAACTTGAACAAGACAACTCGAGCACGACTTCATTGCTACCCTTATACTATTGACATGTCATATCATGTCATCAAAGTTATTCTTATTGGTACAATAAATAAGAATAAATTATTATATTGAAGTACTCACTTCGTCCCATATTAAGTGTTCACAATATAATTTTTGGATGTTCAAAATTAAATGTCCATTTGTACCTTTCAACTAATAAAATGAGATTTTACTGGGTAAAAATAATATTTGATTGGTGGAGAGTTAGTTAGTGGAATCTCCTAAAACTTTGTGCATTATGAAAGTGGACACTTAATATGGGACGGAGGGAGTAACAATTATTAATGTAGGCTATTCATACTTTTAAATTTTAAATTGTATGTTATTCATTTTCAGTTATCACCTAACATATTGAACTTTAAAAGTTAAAACCCCCGTTGATGAGATGCAAGTTGTTAATGATTTTAAAGGTCATTTACTTAATGATTTAATGCATTTTACCTTATCTTGTATGTATTTTAGCTTAAAATCATTCTTATTTGATTTTTAGGTTTATCTCTATGCATTTGTTTGAATTGGACTTGATTTGGGCTCATTACGATGAAGTTTGAAGAAAAAGACAAAAGTTTGGATTCATGACCGGAATTGCTGACATCGTCACTAAATGTTGGGAACACATTTCGTTAAAGTCAAGTGTCGGTCATTGAGTTTTGTAATAGGTTCCTTTAAATTATTATTATGTTTAAGTTTTAGTATATTTAATATTGTTATGCTTATTTAATTATGTAAGTTATAGTCCATGGGCCTAAGCATATATGTTTAAGAGAAAAGCCCATGGAAATGTTGCCCTAGACAATGGGTATAAATACACATATAAACCCTCCTTGGAGGGTGTTGGTTCTTAGTTAATTAAGTTCATTATTGTTATTACAAGTTCCTTCCATTTTCTCTCTCTATAACTTTCTCTCTCTAAAGATTATGTGGTCATATGTTATGAAATGACGACCTAACAAATGGTATCAATCGCCAAGGGATAGATTAGGTTGTTTTAGTTTAGATTTGGTAGAAATTTTAAGCTTAAAAGTATGTTTTTTACGTTTTTTAGGCGAGTAACTTTTTGTTTCTGCGAGTAAGTATCAATTTTGGCGAGTAAGGTTGTTAGCAATAGAAGTGTTGATCATCAATGGAATCAAAGAGAGATCTCAATGATCGCCCCTTAGGGGGAGATTGTTAGAAATAGAAGTGACGATCATTTATTAAGTCATTTAGTCTTGTAATAATATTGTAATAGTCTTGTAGTTTAGTTAAGGATAAACGGGCTTGGTTTAATCTAACATTGTATTAGTTTATGTCTAGTTTATTACAAAAGCCCAAGCCCGGCCCATCTTCTTATCTTACCTATAAATACCCCCAAATGCTCCCATTTGGAGGTGTTGTTTCTAGGGTGGTTCTATGTGTGTTTATCTCTCTTAATCTAATACATCTTTCTTTCTCTCTCTAGAAGTTACCATCTCTCTCTCTCTCTCTCTCTCTCTCTCTCTCTCTCTCTCTCTCTCTCTCTCTCTCTCTCTCTCTCTCTCTCTCTCTCTCTCTCTCTCTCTCTCTCTCTCTCTCTCTCTCTCTCTCTCTCTCTCTCTCTCTCTCTCTCTCTCTCTCTCTCTCTCTCTCTCTCTCTCTCTCTCTCTACTTATCTCTTCTATTATCTTTAAAAGTAGGTGTTGCTTCTAGAAGTTACTGGTTTTGGCGAGTAAGAAAAGATTTTGGCGAGTAAGAACATATTCTTGCGAGTAAGGAACCCATTTCTGGCGAGTAAGCTCATTGTTCAGCGAGTAAGAACTTGTTTCTGGCGAGTAACCTAAAATTTTGCGAGTAAGAAACAAGTTCTGCGAGTAAGCATTTCTACTTCTGCGAGTAAGTAAACTATTACAAGTTCTGCGAGTAACTAATTAGTTTCTGCGAGTAAAGTAGTTTCTATGAGTAAGGTAGTTTTAGCGAGTAAGTAAATTCTTGCAAGTAACCAAGTTAAAAATTCCTGCGAGTAACCAAGTTAACAATACCTGCGAGTAATCAAGTTTACAATACCTGCGAGTAACCAAGTTTACCATTCCTGCGAGTAAGAAACATCTCCTGCGAGTAAGCAATTTTTCTCACATTTAGAGAGTAAGGAATTCAAGTTTCTGCGAGTAAGCACCTTCAGTGAGTAAGAATTTATTACCGATTCGTCTTCAACTTTCGCCTAAACATCTAAACTACTACAACAACCTCAGTTATCCTTTAAAGATCCATTATTCTTCACAAGTTAATCTTTCTATTCTTATTAAAAAATAAATAAATAAATAAATAATAATAATAATAAATTGGCGGGAAAATTTGAGAGTAAAATTTAATTTTTACAGGAGACTAAACGTTCAATTTTTACGCAAAATTCAAATTTTGGTATAACGGTGAAAATTTTGGCCCAAAATTCAAATTTTTAGGTCAAAATTCAAACTTTTTCGGTAAAATTTGGCGGCAAAATTTTTGAAACTCAAATTTTTTTTTTGTAACCTTAGAATTGCATTTTATAGTGAATTTCAAAATTTTTGGAGAGAAATTTTTTAAATTAAATTTTTGAGGGAAAATCTGAACTCACTATATCGACCTTATGTGTGATATATCAACTATACATTTTAGTTTGATTATTCCGATTACATCGCAACAATCACGGGGAGAGAAAATGTATCAATCAATGTCTCAAATGAATAAACAAAGTCACTGCTCCATCATCCATATGTCCAACATTCATGATGTTCCGCTCTATGGCAATGAATCAAGACCTCCCATGTTACTCCCAGGAACATACACTGATTGGAGAATGAGATTCAAAATATGGCTCACAAATCGTCCTGATGCAGATCTCATGCTTACATCCATTCGAGATGGTCCATACAAAATGATATTCTTGCTGATTCAGCCAAACCAGGGATCATAAGACTACAAACTGCTGCAGATTTGAATGACACTGAACTTGCTCAGTACACTGCGGACAAACAAGCCGCATTCTTCATCACGTTGGCTCTTCCCAACTCAATTTACATGAATATGGATATCAAGCCAGTGCTCATGACATGTGGAATTATCTTGAATCTATGCATCGTACAGAAGAACTTCATCACATCAGAATGAAACAGATTCTTGAATCTTGTCTAAACATGAATCCTCTGCAGACCATTCTCCCTGCTCCACAATCCCAAGATGTTGACCATGGATCATTAATTTACACTCCGAATGGTCTATTCTTCAATCCTCCAAATGCACCTGAGCCTATCTTCATTCCACAGTACCATCTTGCAACACTAAATGATCATATCCAAAACTGACCACGGATGTGGTCAAGATGGTCAAACAGCCTAGAGTCAATGCTCCGCGGAATATAGTGTTTCCCCGGGTCGTTATGTCCCGACGAGGTGTGAATTGTTAACAAACGGTTTCGTGATCGGGTGAATTTGGATGGAAAGGGGTTTTGAGTTTGGTTTAACTAAGGAATCTACAAGGGAATAGCTTAAACAAGCTATATGAATAAGACGGGAAGCTAAGAAAAACCAGAAACGATTTAAACCTAAAAACGCGTACGTTACGTTTAAATAAAACGTAAACGTACGAAATAAAAAGTGAAAACTGAAATCTGAAAACACCCAGGGGGTGAAAATGATTTTTTTTACAAACCTAAAGTTAAAAGAAACTTTTTAGAAAAATAAAATAAATTTTAACACTAATTAATTATTTAATATTAATTAAAAACTATTTAAAACTAATTATTAATTCTTAAATAACTTAAATACAATATTATATTAATTAAATACTAGAAAAATGAAAATAAAATTTCTAAAATTATAAAATAACTAAAAATAAGTTTTAAAAATAAAAATATGTATTTTTGTCTTTTTGTGAATTTTTTATTAATTAATTACTAATTATATATTAATTACCTAATTAAACTATTTTAAATTATAAAAATTACTAAATGAACAGTAAAAATTATAAGAAAATTTCTAAAATTATTTTACATTATATAAAAGCTATAAAAAATATAAAAACTAGATTTTGCTTAATAAAAACTAATTATGCTATTTAAAACTAATTATTACTTAATTATTAATAAAACTAAGATTAATTCTAATAAATACTAAATGGTAAAATAAAAATCTAAGAAAATTACTATAAATACTTTAATATATGAGGAATTTAAGAAAAATATAAAATAGCTAAGTTCTTAATAAAAATATAAAAATGAAAATTAAAATTAAATTACATTAAATAGAAACTATCACTTATTATTAAATTTGTTTTTCTTGATTTTTTCTTTTACAAACCTATTTAATACTTAAAAACAAACACTTTTTGTAAAAAAAAACTTTTTTTATAACTTAAAAATAAGCAGAATACAGCTTAAAAAGGGTGACAGTTGACTAAGTTTGACCAAGGGGGAAAATGAGCTAAAATGGCATTAAGTGGGGTCCACTCTGGTTGATTCAGGTCCAAACAAGTTAAGAGAACATGAATAAGCTATAAAAAGCAAGGGAGAACCACAAAATAAGCTATTAAGCTAAAAATAAGCACTTGGCTTATTGAAACTCTACTGAAAGTGGGACAGAACTTTGGGCTTAATTTAAGTGGGGTCCACAGGGTCCTAGGTCAACCCAATGGTCAAACCATGAAGTGTGGTAGGAGGGGGGTTTAGGGGAACAAGATTGGTGGCCTAGGGCCCACTGAGGTGGCTGGAAACCACCACCAAAGGGTGGTGTTTGGGACTGATCTGCTGGTGCAGGGGGTTTGCCTCCCCTGCAGCTGGGTTTGGAGTGGTGGTGAGGCTCAAAGAAAAATGGCAAAAATAAAACAAGAGTAGGATTTCATACAAATTTCAAAGCTTGAAACACAATACAAAAATCTATAAAATTCCTTGAGTTTTTGGAAAAATCTAAAAAACATGCAAGTTGACTTTTTCATAAGAACTCATGGTTTGACTTTGGTGAAGTTCTAATGATCTAAACTAACCTAATATGTTTTACTAAGCTGTTTTGAGGCCAAATTAATGAAGAACAACCAATTTTAAAATGAAATGATGGGATTTAGGAGCTTCACTGCCCAACAGTAACTGATATGGGGCAAAGTGAGTGATTTTGACTTTTCAGGTAAAAGTGACCAGGTTTATGGTAGATTTCACTTATTTAGACCTAGACTAACATTCCTCAACAACCTTGAACCATCATACCAAGCAGAACCTAGGTGAATAGGTTAAACCAAACACCCCCTTAACTTGTAATTGTTTTGTGATTTCAAAGGAAATGGACAACCTAAGCTATAGAACTGATAACTAAGTTTACATTAAACAAATATAAGCACAAATTAACTGACTTGGACACTTGTTACCCACAAACACAGTCAATACAAGAATATGGAAAGAGTTGAACTTACAGTGGACCTTGTGAGGATTCAACAAAGAACCTGAAACCCAATATTACAACCTAAAGTCTCCCCTGAGACCACTAATACCATATGGATCCTTCACCATCCATGGATTCTGCTTCCTTCTTTCTTTTTGAATTTTTCTTTTATTTTCCTTGAATTTTTGGTAATTTTCTTTTACTTAACTCAAACTGTTTTAAACCCTTGTGAAAGCTTTAAAAACTTATGATGAAACTAAAATAGGTTTAAACAAACAACAAACAACAGTTTTTAACAACTTAACAATAATTTGGAATTTCTATATTTAAAAACACAAATTTGGAATTGAGATTTGGAAACTTGAAATATTTAATTAAAATGAGTTTCAATTACATAAGCAATACATAGTACAAGAAATTTAAGCAAAAATTACAATGAAAACTAGATAATTAGACTGATTCGACAATAACTACACTACAACTATTCTAAAAACTAAACTAATGCCTTATCTTCTTTCATTCTTGACTTTTTATAGACCCTAGCACATCTCTCTATCTTTCCCACTTTATTTCCAGCCCTTGGATAGCTTTAGATTGATCCCAGTCGTTCAAATGAAAATGGCGGGAAAGTGGGAAGTGGCAGATAATGAGTTTGGTTAGAGCATTTATGAGGAGGGGGGATTGGAGTGGTGTGGTTGAGTATTTGGTGAGGAAAATGGGGAAGTGGGGTGGACAAGATTACTGGAAATTAGGGTGGGGAATGGGAGGTTAGGGATGATGGGTGTGGGTTGACTGGTCGTTTTGACCATTTGACCTGGTCAAAGCCAGGTTAGTTATTAAAAAGGGTGGGAATTGGTTTGGGCTTGGTGGTGGGCTGAGGGGTTTCATGGATCAGGCCAAGGCTTGTTTGGTTTGCTTTTGTTTCAAAAATAATAACAATAGTCCTTTTGGTTTAATAAATTTCACAAGGACCAATTTTGTAATTTTCATAAACTTGAGGGCTGCAAAATGAAACTTTCACAAGGTAACCATAAGGACCTATTTTGACAACATTTGAGAATTACAAGTACAAAGATTTATATTTTCCAAAATTAAAATACCCGGGGACCAAAATTGCAAATTTCCAAACTTCGGGGACTAAACTTGTAATTTTCTCAAAATTTTCATCCAGGGATTAAAAGTGATTTTTGTGAATTCCCAAGGACCAAAATTGATTTTTCATTCAAAATTATCCCACCAGGGACCAAATCTGCCAAAATCTGAAACTCCAGGGACTATATTGTAATTTCCTAAAACTTTTATGATTTTTCACCAAAGGACAAAATATGACAACTTATGATTGTAAAAGGACCTTTGGTGATAATTTTCCATATTTTGAATGACCATGGACTAGTTTTGTAATTTTATGAAAGTTAAGGGACTGAAACTGCCAATTTTGCAAACTTTGTACGTTTTTCATTTGTTTTTGCTCATTTTGCATCTAAAACATATAAAACACAATTTTGAAATATTTTCAATATTTTGATGCATTTCTGAGTGTTTTTGTATGTTTTGCAGTTCAGATTAGACCAAAAATGATGAGTGTTTGAGCACTCATCAATCCCCCACACTAAACTATTGCTAGTCCCTAGCAATAACTGTTTTGAAAACTTGATGGATTTTAAACTCTTTACCAAAAATGGGACAAAGTTCAAGGTTGATTTCAGGTGGGGTCCACTGGTCCTAAGGTCAAACTAAAGGTCAAAGCATGAAGAGGGGTAGGAGGAGGGTTGAAAGAAGCCAAGTGTCGGTTGTGGGGCCCACTGAGGTGGCCACAATCAACCACCAAAGTGGTGGTGGTGGTATTGGGATACCAGTGAGGTGGAGGGAAAGGTGAGGGAGAAGGGTGGTGTTTGACCGGGGTCAAACTGGTATTTTAATACCAGGGTTTATTTGGTTTGTATTTTGGGCTTTTGGATTGGGCTTGGGTAAAAAGAAAGGGAGTGGGGCTGGTTTGTAACTTGGATTGGATTTGGATGTTTTATAAATATAAGGGTCCGGTTTGGTTAAGTAATAAACAAGGACCAATATTGTAATTTTCTGAAAATGAAGGGTGTAATTTTTAACTTCTCCAAAGCATAAGGACCATATTTGTCATTCATGAATAGTACAAGGGCCACTTTTGATAATTTCCCATTTTTTATATCCGGGGACCTTTCCTGCCAAATCTTTAAACTCCAGGGACCAAACATGTAATTTCACCAAACTTTCCAATCAAGGACCATTCCTGCAAAATATTAGTAGCACAAGGACAAAAGTTGATTTTCTCAAAGTTTTAATATCCTAGGGACCATTTTTGTCAATTTTCAAAGTACAGGGACTAAACTTGTAATTTTGTAAAACTTTGCACCAAAGGACTAAATATGTAATTTGTGATTCAAAAAGGACCTTTGTGATTTTTTCAAGTTTTTAGAATAACCAGGGACTAGTTTTGACAACTTTTGAAACTTGAGGGACTGAAAATGCCAATTATGCAAACTTTGTACGTTTTTCATCTGTTTTTGATTATTTTGCATTTGAAACATATAAAACACACTTCTAAGATATTTTAAGTATTTTGATGCATATTTGAGTTTATTTGGATGTTTTGCCAGTTCATATTGGTATAAAAATGATGAGTATTTAGACACTTATCAATCCCCCACACTAAAACATTGCTAGTCCCCTAGCAATCTTTTGAGAAAAACTTAATGGATTTGAAACTTTTTACCAAAAATCCATCACTTCTGGAGTAGCCAAATGTATCAGTTCAAGTAAGAACTATGGTCCACTTGATAACCATGTGATTTTGAGCAAACCACCAGCTGTCAACCGGATTTGTTTTGTCTTTACCAAAAGCCGTTTGCTTCTGGACTAGCCAACTCTTGATGGAATAGTCAACATCTTGGTGAGCTGATTACCAATTATGGTTTTTTCCACTGCCTTTATCACAAGCCATAATCTTGCGGGGCTAGCCAACTCATTCGCTTTTTAGGATATGGCGAGTTGAGGTACCATACAATTTTGGGCAAATTGCAAGCCATAAACGGATTTGAGATATCTTTACCAAGAGCCGTTTGCTCCTGGATTAGCCAATCCTTATGTGGGTTAGACATGGTGGACCTGATAACCATTTATTGCGTTCTAAGTGAGAAAAAATTTTAAAATTTGGGCTAAAATGGGGGGTTCTTGATGGAACATGTGTTTAAATTCGTTAGAAATAACGAATCTCCCTACACTTAGAACTGAATATTGTCCTCAATATTCAAAAGTACTGCGTGTTAAACCAACACTTGGAACGTAAGAAGGAAAATACTCTATAGCCTTTATTTTAGTTTATGTACACACACACTTTTTTTTTTTTTTTTTTTTTTTTTTTTTTTTTTTTTTTTTTTTTTTTTAGGATATATTACATATATACAACATGTGGGTTAATATCTCCCCCACACTAGGGTGATACATACGGGTGAAAAACCTATATATATATGCTACTGTTTTTGTTTTTCGAGTCGCTAGTTTGACTCGACCCCCCGAATTCATTGGGTTCATGGGGAAGTAGGATGTGAAAGAGATAATCTCCATCGGACTTTCATTCAAGATGTTTGGATAAACATTTGAAGCACGTGAAAGTTCCACACCGATGAGATAAATACCCCGGCTCATAATTTATAAATGAGAATCGCCGGGGTCAAAGATAATGTCCTCACTCCCTGAAAGAGTGAAGAACAGGAGAAGCCACGGGATATATGAAGAAAAGAAAGAAAGTCATGATGAAAATCATGACTAACTCCTCATCTTCAATAGGGAGAATTCATTGTTTCATGAATCTCCTCTTTTAAGCTCGTTTGATCAAGACATATTATGGGTATGTCTAGATCAAAATAAAAGTTATCATACTCCGAAGGAGATATGATATGAGTGAGTTCACAGGAGAACTCCTCAAAGGTGAATGATTCGCATTCTGGGATTGATTTGAGTGAGTTCACTGGGGGAACTCCTCAAAAGTAAATGATTCATATACGGGAAGAAGAATTATAAGAATGAGAAGTGGTAATACCACTTATCTTCTCTCCCGTATGATCAAAATGGAACGTTTGCAATTCCGGAGTAGAAATCATTGATCAAAAGCTCACTATCCTCAACGGGGATAGGAGATGAAATAGGCTTTTCATTAAAAGCCTCGATTCTAGAAATGAGAAGACTAGCATTTAATAATGTAAGACGAAGAGCTTCGTCTTGGATTATTTCTTCATCATTCTCTTCTTCTAAGTTGACAAGCTCAGAAGGTAATTCTCCCTCATAACTTATGTCTCCACAAGATAAAGAATAGTCCTCATCAGAATCAGAGAACATCTCAATATGATCATTTGGAAAGACAAAAGGGGGAGGGATATCACACATATGATCAAGAATTCCCTGTGACTCATTTGGGATTGAGACAAGGTTCTCAACACTAGACTTTATGAATTCGTCAGATTCCTTTGCAGGAATAGTGCCAAGATGCTCGTCCCCCATGCTCAGAGAGTGAGTGGGAACCTCGGGTGTGATAACAGCAGACTCAGGGAGTTGAGAAGGACTAGCAGTTATGGTTTCTACAAGTTCCATAATTTCTACTGCTAGTGATTCAGTTATATTCTTTTCTCCCTATATTTCTACTGAAGCAGTTTTAACTGAAGTTGAATCAAAAGGTTTCTCAGATACCTTTGGGATTGGAACAAGGTCATTTATTTCCTCTAGAGGATTTACTTTGACTTCCTTGTCCCCCATTATCAAGATATCTGAAGGGTCCTTTGAGTTTTTGTCTTCAATTGGTTCATCCTCAAGATATAATGAGTTAACAAGAGGTTTTTGTTTCCTAAGAATCAGATCCTTAAGACTGTTTATCCCATCTCGAATGGTTTTGTTGACTTGACTTTGAGCCATAATCATTTTAGTAATCAATTCAGCTTTAGCTAACTCGTCCTGAGGAAGTGGTTGAAGGTTTATGTACTGTGAAGGCTGGTTAAAACCAAATTCATGATTGTTACAAGGAACCTGTTCATAGATAAACTGATTCCTAGTTTGACAATCAGAGCTGTAGTGAGGACCTCCACAATACTCACAACAGTAAAACTGTTGGGTCTCATGGTGTGGAAGCTGATGGAATGAATCAGTCGTGTCATAGTAGGAATAGGGATTCTAGTTATAGACAGACCCGTTTCCTGACTCTACCATGCCACAACTGGGGCGATTACCACCATTATAAGGACTACCACACCACTGAAAGACAAGAATGTGAGAATGAGACATAGAAAGAATCAAATGTTTTTGGAGGGTGAGAATTGGAGAATCAAAAAGGTAGGAGGGTAAAGATGGATATTTTTGGTATTTTTGAAAATTTTTGTAATAATAATAAGAAGGAAAATCTTTTAGGGTTTTTGTGTTCGTTGAAAACTAATTTTAAAATGTTTTCGGGAACTGTTTTGTTTTTATAGGATAATAATATGAACAAAGATGGATAAATATACAATGGGCGTGTATTCAGATTCACTAATACGCAAAACCGTTTAAAATACGCGCACAACCTCCCCGGCAGCGGCGCCAAATTTTGATTGGTGTGAAACAGTCAGAAAATATCAACCAAATGGTCAACAAGTCAAACAGCCTAAACCAATGCTTCCGTGGAATACAGTGTTTCCACGGGTCGTTATGTCCCGACGAGGTGTGCGAAGGTATTAAAAACGAATCTGTGATCGAGTGATTATGAACAGGAAAGGGTATAAGTGTGAGTGAGTGTTTACACTAAGGATTTATAAAACAAAATAGCTTAAGTAAGCTATTAGAATGATTACGTGAAAGCTAGATATTTAAAAACGTTTAATAACTAAAACGCGTACGTTCAATTTAAATCTACGTAAACGTGCGAAACAAAAATAATTTTAACTATAATAAGAATTTGCATGCCTTAGGGGCTTAAATGCAAATTAAATAAACTTAGAATATTTTATTTTATAATTACTAATTATTTAATTATTTATTATTTATTTAATAACTATATTTAATTATTTAATAATTCACTAATAAATAAGAAAATGTAAAGTAAGTCTTGAAAAATAAAATTAAAATTTATAAAAGTCTAAAATATTATAAAACTTATTTTAAAACTAAAATTATTTTTTTCACACTATTTATCTAATTATTATTATTTAATTATTATTTAACTAATTATATTGATTTAAATTATTAAAATTACTAAAAGGATTTAAATAATTAAGAAGATTTTTATAAATCTAATTAACCATCACAGGAATCCTAAAAAATTATAAAAAGTATGTTTTATGTATTTTTAAACTAATTTATTAATTATTATTCTAATTATTAATTAATTACCAATTAAACTAATTATATTATAAAAAATAGAAAATTATCAGTAAAAATTATGGAAAAATTCCTAAAATTATATTATGTTATATAAAAGCTAGGAAAAATATAAAAACTAGGTGTTACCTTATAAAAATTAATTATGCTATTTAAAACTTAAATATTAATAAAACTAATATTAATTCTAATTAATACTAAATGACAAAATAAAAATCAGAGAAAATTATTAAAATTAATTTAACATAAAAGGAAATTAATAAAAATATAAAAATGTAGGTTACTTAATAAAAATCTAAAAATTTAAATTAAAAAGATAAATCAAATTAAATAGAAACTATCACTTATTTTAAATTTGTCTTTTCTGGATTTTTCTTTTACAAAACTATTTTTTACCTAAAAATAAACAACTTTAATAAAAACAACTTTTTTATATCTTAAAAATAAGCACTGAATAAGAACAAAAGCTTACACAGTTGACTAAGTTTGACGAAACAAAGAAATAAGCTCAAATGGACTTATATGGGGTCCACAAGGATAAATTTTGGTTCAACTAAGTTAAATAAACATGTTTAAGCTATAAAAAGCACATGGGGTCCACTGGATAAGCCAATAAGCCACAATAAGCCCTTGCTTATTGTGGACTGAGACAGAAAATGGGATAAAGTTCAAGGCCGATTTCAGGTGGGGTCCACTAGTCCTAAGGTCAAAATAAAGGTCAAAGCATGAAGAGGGGTAGGAGGAGGGTTGAAAGAAGCCAAGTGGTGGTTTTGGGGCCCACTGAGGTGGCCACAATCAACCACCAAAGTGGTGGTGGTGGTATTGGGATACCAGTGAGGTGGAGGGAAAGGTGATGGAGAAGGGTGGTGTTTGACCGGGGTCAAACTGGTATTTTAATACCAGGGTTTATTTGGTTTGTATTTTGGGCTTTTGGATTGGGCTTGGGTAAAAAGAAAGGGAGTGGGTTGGTTTGTAACTTGGATTGGATTTGGATGTTTTATAAATATAAGGGTCCGGTTTGGTTAAGTAATAAACAAGGACCAATATTGTAATTTTCTGAAAATGAAGGGTGTAATTTGTAACTTCTCCAAAGATTATCATAAGGACCATATTTGTCATTCATGAATAGTATAAGGGCCACTTTTGATAATTTCTCATTTTTTATATCCGGGGACCTTTCCTGCCAAATCTTCAAACTCCAGGGACCAAACATGTAATTTCACCAAACTTTCCAATAAAGGACCATTCCTGCAAAATATTAGTAGCACAAGGACAAAAGTTGATTTTCTCAAAGTTTTAATATCCTAGGGACCATTTTTGTCAATTTTCAAAGTACAGGGACTAAACTTGTAATTTTGTGAAACTTTGCACCAAAGGACTAAATATGTAATTTGTGATTCAAAAAGGACCTTTGGTGACTTTTTCAAGTTTTTAGAATAACCAGGGACTAGTTTTGACAACTTTTGAAACTTGAGGGACTGAAAATGCCGATAATGCAAACTTTGTACGTTTTTCATCTGTTTTTGATTATTTTGCATTTGAAACATATAAAACACACTTCTAAGATATTTTAAGTATTTTGATGCATATTTGAGGGTATTTGGATGTTTTGGCAGTTCAGATTGGTATAAAATGATGAGTATTTAGACACTCATCATGATGTTAATGGCAAACATGCAGGAATTTCACATGAATAATACATGCCCGGAGTATGATTTTGATAATTCTGAAGATCCATTTGTGAAATTACACAAAGAGAAATGCATGACATATTTAAGATTACTTTATTCATACCTTAAGCTTCTCTCAAACAAAGACTTATCTGAAACTCGTTCCGAGGGTGGATTCAAATGGGTATTTCCATCACTCTTTGGAGAAAACGTTGACATTTTCACAAATACGATGTTCGACAACCTGAATCAACTAGAAAAACAACTTGCTACTGAAGAATTTCACGAGAATGAATCCATGACCTCCTTTAGAGTGCTCAAGGAACAGTTTCAACAGTTCATCAATTATGACTGTTAAGTGGTAAGCAAGTATTTTTTAGAATACACTCGAATCGAGGCTCAAACCTTCAAAGATGTATTGCTTCAACACATGGATGCTATTGAGAACACAATCGCTGAAAGAATACTTCACATAAAAGAGCATGACATGAGAATGACTGAACAGAATTTGCAGATTCAAGAAGAGCAAATATTAGATGGTAATTTGGTTGTCATGGAAAGCCGTGGGACAGAATCAGAAGAGCAAGATGACAGCAACAAATTAGGGAATGATACAGATGTTGATTCTGCTGATATCAGACCCACTTATGACACTGAACCCAACTTTGACAAAGAACAGATGGTTGAGGAAGATAACATACCCGTCTATGACACATAACCTAACTTTGACAAAGAACACATGGTTGATGTATAATCTACTGTTGATCATGGATGAGTGTCTAAATACTCATCATTTTATACCAATCTGAACTGCCAAAACATCAAAAAACACTCAAATATGCATCATAATACTTAAAATATCTTAGAAGTGTGTTTTATATGTTTCAAATGCAAAATATGCAAAAACAGATGAAAAACGTCCAAAGTTTGCATAATTGGCAGTTTCAGTCCCTCAAGTTTCAAAAGTTGTCAAATATAGTCCCTGGTAAATCAAAACATGAAAAATATCATCAAAGGTCCTTAGGGATTCATAAGTTGTCAAGTTTAGTCCTTTAAAGATAAAAATTATAAAATGACAACTTTAGTCCCTCAAGTTTCAAAAATGTCAAAATCAGTCCTTAAGGTTTTAAAAATGGGAAATTAATAAAATAAACCTTGAACTATTCTTAAATGAAAAAATTGGTCCTTATGATAACATTTTGAGAAATTACATCTTCAGTCCCTTAAAAATCCAAATTTACATAAATGGTCCCTGGAGTTTGAGGAATTTGCAGAAAAGGTCCCTGGGATTTGAAATATAGAAAAAATACATCTTTTACCCTTGTGTTATGGTTTTAAGGCAGGTTTAGTCCTTGAAAGAAGTTTGGGAAAGTGGCAAACTCAGCCCCTTAATTTTGACAAAATTACAAAATTGGTCCTTGTGTAGTTAAATACCAACCGGGCCCTTATTTGTTATTAACCCAAAAACAAATCCAAATCCAAACACAACCAATACCCAGCCCACCCCCTTTTCTTTTTACTTGGCCCAAAACTCAGCCCAGTCCACACCCTTAATTATATAAACGGGCGTTGACCCGTTTGACCCTCCCAATACCGCCAAACCACTACCACTGTAGCACCATCTCCTTCACCCCTGCTTCACCCAAAACCATGGTGGTTTTCCACCACCTGTCCACCCCAGCTCACTACCTACTCTCCCCTCACCTCCTTTCCACCTCACACACCTATCCCACACCTCATTTAATGCCATTCCCACCATTTTTCCCTCCAAACCACTCCTTGCCCTCTGTTTTCATCATAAAACCTCAACTTGGCCTCCAAACCTTCCCAATTGTCCCCTGACACCTCCACATACTTCCAATTTTCTTTAATTGATCAGCTTTGTCCCCAAGTTAACTTGGAAGACTTTTGGCGCCAAAAACAGATTTGAAGGTCAGGATTAAATCAGAACAAATCAATGGTCAAGATCAAGTGGGATGTGTTCAGAGTGCTCCAAGGAACCCTAATGGCCTAATGTGGGCTTATAAAAGTAAGTGAAGTGCTGAAGACCAAGATATAGTTTAATTTTATCTTAATCAAAATCGTATAAGTTGTAACTTTTTATTTCAGTTAGTTCTCAAGCTTTTAAGCTTTGTGTTAGTCAATTAAGGTGTAATCTCAGCTTTTGTGATAATTAAATCCAAGTTTTAAGTCATATCTCAGATTGTGCAATTTTCAAGTTTATTTCAAATTTCTAAAAAAGCTATATTGTTGTTATTGTTAGATTATAGGGATTCAAAAGCTCATATAAGCTCCTCAGAAAGTTTATGAAAGATTTTAGAAACCTTTAAAGCAATTATAATAGAGAAACTCATAAATCATAAAAAAATAAGAAAAATAAAGAAAAATTCAAAAATCATGGTTATGGTGTTCATCAAGTAGGAGCAGGGTGTATTTTGGAAGGCCTTGGGTTAGTGAATCTGTGGAGATTCTTTAAGATTGTTCTTGGTTCATGTTTCAAGCAGGAAACCATTTTGTAAGGCCTAAAAATCTCATATCTGTCTTTTTACTGTAGCTTTGCTTATTGTTTGCTTTTTCAGTTGCTTAATGCTTATTCAGTCCTAAATAGTGATTATATAACATAAAATTGGTATCTTGTTTGTTGGAATTTCTAGTTGCTAAAAAAATCAAAGTTTCACAGTCAACATAGCTTATTTAGTATTCTTGTGTATCTGTGGTTATTTCCTGTTTCTAAGTGCTTAATTATACTTAACATAACATAATAAGTCATTGTGGTTCAGTTTCATAAGCTATATAAGCATTTTACTACTTAAATCATAAAACAGTCATCCTTAGGTAGTGTTTGGATCAGTGTGATCTTAGGAGTTCTAGTGCATAATTGTTGTTGTTCTTTGTTGTTACAAGTGACTTAGGATCAATATAGCTCAGAAGAATCACCATAACTAGGTATTATTAGTAAGAAAGTCAAAATCACACTCAATTCATCACCACAGTTAACTGTGGTGGAATTTGAGTCCAAAACTCATCAAGACCATTCATAAGTTAGTGATTTAGCTTATTTTAATCTTAGCATAGCTTATTATAAAATAATCATTCAGAAAATCAAGTTAGAAGTTCATTTTAGTCAACTTAGTGTAAAATCTTAAAAAGTCAAATTGTGCTTTGACAGAAAAAACCAAAAATTCAAGGAATTTTATAGAATTTAGTGTTGTGATTCAGCCTTTGAAACTTTTTGGGATTGAAGTTTACCAGCTTAACTTTAGTCTCATACATTTGTTTCATTTTTAAGATTTTTCTTGTACAAGATAAGCTCATTCAAAAACACTTGCAGGGGAAGAAGCTCCCCTGCTACACAGACCACCATTCCACCACCACCACCTTGGTGGTTGATTGTGGCCAACTCAGTGGGCATTAGTGGTTCATTCTTGGTTTAGACAACCCCCTCCTACCAGGGAACAAGTTTTGACCTTTTCTTTGACCTAGAAACAAGTGGACCCCACCTGGAATCCACCCCAAAGTCTGTCCCATTTCTGACCCAGAAACCCAATAAGCAGTTGCTTATTTTAGCTTTTTAGCTTATCCCATGAGCTTATCTCATCAAATCTAGTTTAAATAAGTTCAAGTAACTTAGGTGAACCTGGCTTAACCAGTGTGGACCCCACATAACTCCAATTTAGCTTATTTCTTTGTGTGGTCAACCATAGTCAACTATCTAGGGTAATAAGCACTTACAGTGCTTATTCTTGATTTCTAAATTAGTTGTCTTTGTAAAAGTTTCTTATTTTAAGTATTTTAGTAGTTTTATAAAAGAAAAACCAGAAAAAGCAAACTTTAATTATAGTGATAGCTTCTATTTAATAGAAATTATCTATTTAATTTTCATCTCAGCTTATTAATAAGAACTTTTCCAATTTTATAATTTTATTAATTACCTAGTACCTTTAAGTAGTTAAAATAATTTTCTTAGATTTTTCCTAAGCAGTTTACTATTTATTAGATTTAAAACTAGTTTAAATAATTAAATAGGTAATATTAGTAATTAAATAGATTTCTTTAATTTTAATTAACAAAAGTAGAATTTTATATTTTTCCTAAGTTTTATAAAGTAGTTAAGACTTTTAGAAAATAGTTTCATAATTTCCACTGTCCATTTTCTAATTTTCTTATTTAATTTAATTAAATTAGACTTAAAATAATTAATAGGTAATTAATTAGTGACATAGCTTAAAATATAATTTTTAGAAGTTTTTATAATTTTGTAGGATTCCTGTAGTAGTTAAATAATTTTATAAATTTTATCATAATTTTCTAAGGTAATTTAGTATTAATAGTAATTTAAAATAATTTAATTAGTTTAATTTAGATAAATAATTTTTAATTAATAAAATAATCATAAAAAGATAAAAATATTTATTTTCATTTTTTATACTTTCTTCAAGTTCTAATTAAGGTTTAGAAATTATTTTTGTAAGTTTTTAGGTTAATTTGTAATACTTGTCATTTTTAGTTAAATTAAATTAAGTTTTAAATTAGATTTTAAATAGTTTTATTAATTAAATAATTAAATATTATAATAATCACTTTTATAATTTCATTTTCATTTTCAAATTTCTTTTTAATTTTAAGTTTTCAAAAGTTTCAAAAGTACCCCCTGTAGTTTGTAACTTGTTAAAACCCACTTTTCTCTATTTGTTATCTGATTTTCCAATTTGTGCTTTTATGCTTATATCTGTATTTCTGTTATAGTTTATATCATTTCATATTATCCAAATATCAAGCAATCAGTAGTATAATCAACCCTCAAATCATTTTTGTTACTGTCCTCAGTACCACTCACTCTCCTAATCGTTTACAAATACAATTTCAATCTCGTTGGAACTTAACGACCCGGGGATTTCCCTATATTTCCACGGTCAATAATTACTTGCACTTTCTCCCAGGTGGGCCTATCAGCTGCACACGGTTGACCGATTGGTTTGGGAGGAGTCAAAATTTGGCGCCGCTGCCGGGGAGGTTGTTGCGTATTTCAACACGATTTAGGTATAGTGGTTTTCAGAACCCCTCCTGTACAAATACCATCACTTTGTAAAAATCAAAATCGTATCTGAAAAAGTTCACTAACACTTTTCCTAAAGTGTTAAAAACACCAAAAAAATCATAAACAACAAAATAAACTGTGAAGTTAAATTACTTCGTTATCTTTACGATTACAACCTATACAGTTGGTTTAAGGTAAGTTCTGACATTAAATTGCGAACTTAAGAGGGATCCATTTATTTCCTCCCGCCAGCCTGCGAGTAATCCTAAAGGAACGATTTCAGTTAACGAATCAGTTCCAAAAATATTGTCCAAGTTT
The DNA here is from genome assembly GCA_030686995.1 of Artemisia argyi. NCBI lineage: Eukaryota > Viridiplantae > Streptophyta > Magnoliopsida > Asterales > Asteraceae > Artemisia > Artemisia argyi. The sequence goes on from CM060699.1 coordinate 91,410,945, forward strand.
TTTCACCTATACACGAAAAGCCAAAAACATTTTACTATGAATATAATTACATAAAAGTTTACCACCGCAAACCAAGGCAGAACACCTACCAACTGGGGGTGTGAACATAATAAGTTTTCAAACTTAAGATTTAAAACATACCATTATATCCTTGTGAATAGTGTACCTTTTTTAAAGGAGCTGTTCATTTGTGATTTTTGGATTCAAGTTCGCTGTCGTTTTGCCTCTATCTTGTTTTGATTGATACCATTTTTAGTGCATGCGCACTCGTTCGCAAACAAAGTGTAATAAAGGAAAAAACGTAACTAAGTTACGTACTGTTGAAGAAAAACAACCAATAAAAATGAACGACGAGCCCCCAATCCCTCCCAAGGAGGAGCCAGTTCCTGACACCCGAACAATGGAGGAACTGTGTCAACCTACCATGCAAGGGACGGGTGGACCAATTGCACCACTCACTATTGGAGCCACGGATTTTGGATTAAAACACCACATGATACAACAGATCCAGAATACGTGCCAGTTCCACAGATTGCCGGGTGACGATGCGAACAAACATCTTGACAAATTTTTAACTGTCACCCAGAGCATGAAACAAAATGGCGTCACCGATGACGGCCTACGTTTGTACCTTTTTCCCTATTCTCTCACTCATCATGCGACTTCATGGTTCGATCGACTTCCAAAGAATTCGATCCACACTTTTGATGAGATGATCACTAAATTTCTGGCCAAATACTTTCCACCATCTATGGTCACAAAACTGAGGAATGATATCAGCAACTTCAGACAGCTTCCCGAATAGTCCTTATTTGAGGCATGGGAACGCTACAAACTTGCTATTGATCGGTGTCCTAATCACAACATGCTTCTTGTTACCATTATTGATACCTTTTATAATGGTTTGACACTCCGTCATCGTGACACCATCAATGCTGCTGCTGGGGGTACCTTTATGAAAAGGACTCCTGAAGAGTGCTATGACCTAATCGAAAACATGACTGCCCATCATAATTTTTGGGACTCCTCTGCTGAGAGGAACGACTCATTTAAGTCAGACACTCCGGCAAGCAATGAAATATCAATCCTAGCTAAAAGGTTGGATGATTTATCTACAGCAGTTTTGCGTATCCATCAGACAAATCATAATCAGGTCAAAGCTGTTAACCCAAGTTGCGAAACTTGCGGTGGTCCACATCCTTACACAGAGTGCCCAGCCTCCAGTGGCTCGGCTCGTGAAAACGTGTATGCAGCTCAAGGTTCCTATAATACGGGAGGTAATTCTTACCAACCGCAAGGAGATCGAAACCTTTTGAGCTACCGATCTAATAACTACATCGGACCACCAGGGTTTAATCAATCCCAGAACCAAAATGGTCAAAACAGAAACCAGAACTTTAACCAGAATCAGAACCAGAACTAGAACCGAATAAACCAAGGTTATAACAACCAAGGGAATTTCAACTCTGGTCAAAACCAGGTTCAACAAAATCAGAACCAAGGGAATTATAACCGTAATCAAGGTCAAAACAATTACCCACAGGGTAATTTTAAACAACAAAACCACTTCCAGGGTAATAACAACCAGCAACATGGGAATTTCCAGAACAATCGGGCTCAAAATTTTCCAAACCAAAATCAAGCCATTGTTCCAACTGGACCATCACATGATGAGTTATTAAAACAGTTTATGAAATCCCAAGAAGAACTGAACAAAATGCTGGTTAGTCAAATATCTAATTTGCAGAAGTCTTTAAATGATCGACCCTCGGGCTCAGGTACTACTTTACCTAGCAATACGATCGCTAATCCGAGGGGCGATGTAAAGGCGATCACCACAAGAAGTGGAGTTTCTTACCAAGGACCTACAGCTCCTTCTACCTCTTCTCCTATCCCTGTAGAGGAATGTGAAACTGAGGATACTACGGATACGGTGCTTCCTGATAATAACGGAGGTACCAATGACATCCCTCCTCCAGTTATCCCGATCCCGACTCCTCCTAAAAGAGTCGTGTTTGAAACTACCGAAGGTCCTGTTGAAAATCCAAAAGCCAACCCAAAACCAACAATTCCATATCCCTCACGATTGCAAGACCAGAAGCTCCGTGACAAAGCTAATCATCAGATGGAAAAATTCTTTCAGATTTTCCAAGAACTACACTTCGATATTAGTTTCGCGGATGCTCTTCTTTTAATGCCTAAATTCGCATCGACAATAAAAAAACTGTTGAGCAATAAAGAAAAACTGTTTGAGATGGCACGAACTCCACTCAATGAGAACTGCTCTGCAGTTCTGTTGAAACAGCTTCCCGAAAATCTAGGAGACCCCGGGAGATTCCTAATACCATGTATTTTCCCTGGGATGGTTGAATGTTTTGCCTTGGCCGATCTTGGTGCAAGCATCAACTTAATGCCTCACTCAGTTTGGAAAAAGCTCTCTCTTCAGGCACTTAGTCCCACATGCATGACTCTCGAGCTTGCAGACCGTTCAATTTCACGTCCCCTCGGTATTGCCGAGGACGTATTTGTAAGAGTGGGAAAGTTCCATTTTCCGGCAGACTTTGTCGTTGTTGATTTCGATGCAGATCCAAGAGTTCCTCTCATTCTTGGGAGGGGATTCTGAAGAACGGGACGTGCATTAATCGATGTTTTCGATGAGGAAATCACGTTACGAGTTGGCAATGAAGCGATAACGTTCAACCTTGATCAAACCTCGAGATACTCCTCGAATTATGATGCTGAATCGGTCAACCGAATTGATGTCATTGACATTGCATCCGAGGAGTATGCTCAGGAATTCCTTGGATTCGCTGACAATTTTCCGAGTGGCAATCCCACTACTTCTTCTGATCCCATAATCGCTAATTCTTCTCCTTCCCTCACTCCGTTTGAGGGAAGTGATTTCGTCCTTGAGGAATTAAAGGCCTTTCTCAAAAGTGATTCAGTTCCCGAAGGAATTGATAACCAAGAGATTGACCCGGAGAGGGATATACTTCTCCTTGAGAAGTTATTGAACAAAGATCCTTCTCCCATTCCTGTTCTACCTCCACAACTTCATAAGGCGGAAGTCAAATATGTTGAGAAAAATGATGATTTCCCCGAGGTTGAACTTAAGGACCTACCTCCTCATCTAGAATATGCATTCTTGGAAGGTAACGATAAGTTACCGGTCATTATTGCAAAAGACTTAAAGGATGAGGAGAAAACCGCGCTGCTTAAGGTTTTAAAGTCCCACAAGCAAGCAATTGCTTAGAAGCTCTCAGACATAAAGGGTATAAACCCGGATTTTTGTACACACAAAATCCTAATGGAAGAGGACTTTAAACCTGCCGTACAGCATCAAAGAAGGGTAAATCCAAAACTCCACGAAGTTATAAAAACAGAAGTTATCAAAATTCTTGATGCGGGATTGATTTACCCTATATCAGATAGTCCTTAGGTTAGCCCAATTCATTGTGTTCCAAAGAAGGGTGGCATTACGGTTATCACAAATGAGGACAACGATTTGATACCAACTCGTTTGGTTACAGGGTGGCGAGTATGTATTGATTACAGAAAGCTTAACGAAGCCACCCTCAAAGACCATTTTCCTCTGCCCTTTATGGATCAAATGCTCGAAAGACTAGCGAGAAATGAGTATTATTGTTTCCTCGACGGCTTCTCGGGTTACTTCCAAATTCCCATTGATCCACAGGATCAAGATAAAACTACCTTCACATGCCCTTACGGAACATTTGCCTATCGTCGCATGCCTTTTGGGTTATGCAATGCTCCAGGCACTTTCCAGAGGTGCATGATGGCTATTTTCCATGACATGATCGGAAAAACCATGGAGGTATTCATGGATGACTTCTCAGTCATCGGGAATTCTTTCGACTCATGCCTCTCCCATTTAGAAAAAATGCTTCAACGTTGTGAAAACACTAATCTTTGTCTAAACTGGGAGAAGAGCCATTTTATGGTTAAGGAGGGCATTGTCCTCGGCCATAAAATTTCAAAAAGTGGGATTGAGGTCGATAAGGCCAAAATTGATGTTATTGCTAAACTGCCTCATCCCACCACTGTTAAAGGAATAAGGAGTTTTCTAGGCCATGCCGGGTTCTATCGGAGATTCATACAGGATTTCTCCAAAATAGCCCGGCCCATGACTCATCTTCTTGAAAAGGATGCTCCTTTTATCTTTTCCCCCGAGTGCATCGAAGCTTTTTCTACTTTAAAGAAAAGACTTACCGAAGCACCAATCCTTGTTGCCCCCGACTGGGACTTACCCTTTGAACTTATGTGCGATGCTAGCGATTATGCTATTGGTGCAGTTCTGGGGAAACGCAAAACCAAACATTTCCAGCCAATACACTACGCAAGTAAGACCATGAATGAGGCTCAAATACACTATACCACCACAGGAAAAGAATTATTAGCTGTGGTATATGCCTTTGAAAAATTTTGGTCTTACTTAATCTTAACCAAAAGCGTGGTGTATACGGACCATTCGGCTTTGAAATACCTGTTCACTAAACAGGACGCAAAGCCAAGACTGCTCTGATGGGTCCTGCTCCTTCAAGAATTCGATATTCTCATAAGAGATAAAAAAAAGGAGCAGAGAACCTTGCAGCTGATCACTTGTCCCGGTTAGAAAATCCTCATCAGGATATTCTCGAGAGAAAAGAAATTAATGAAACTTTTCCTCTGGAGACTCTAAATCTAATCTCTACCCGGGATGATTCCAATACCCCATGGTTTGCCGACTTTGCAAATTACCATGCAGGAAACTTCGTTGTGAAAGGGATGTCGTCCCAACAGAAAAGAAAATTCTTTAAAGATGTAAAACATTACTTCTGGAACGACCCCTACTTGTTCAAAATATGTGCGGATCAAGTCATCCGACGGTGTGTCCATGGCCAAGAAGCCATGGAAATTCTTAAAGCTTGTCATGATGGACCCACGGGGGGACATCATAACCCAAACTACACCGCCAAAAAGGTGTTTGATTCAGGATTCTTTTGGCCCACGATCTATAAAGACGCCCATGAACTTATCAAAACCTGTGAGGCTTGCCAGCATCACGGAAATATTTCTAAAAAGAATGAGATGCCGCAAAACGCCATCCAAGTCTGTGAAATATTTGATATGTGGGGCATTGATTTTATGGGGCCATTCCCGTCTTCACGAGGGAATAAATACATACTCGTGGCTGTCGACTATCTGTCAAAATGGGTTGAGGCAAAAGCCTTACCCACCAATGATGCCCGAGTAGTTGTTAAATTTTTAAAATCTCTCTTTGCCAGATTTGGGACTCCTCGTGCTATTATCAGTAATCGTGGCACTCACTTCTGCAATGAATAATTTGCAAGAGTAATGCTGAAATATGGTGTAACTCACCGTCTTTCGATAGCATATCACCCCCAAACAAGTGGGCAGGTGGAGGTCTCAAATCGGGGTATTAAGAGAATTCTAGAGAGGACGGTTGGTGAAAACCGTGCTTCTTGGTCGGATAAGTTGGACGATGCATTATGGGCTTTTCGCACTGCTTACAAAACACCCATCGGGTGTACTCCATATAAGCTAGTGTACGGGAAAGCATGTCATCTTCTGATCGAATTAGAACATAAGGCCTATTGGGCCTTAAAACATGCAAATTTCGACCTGCAGACAGTGGGTGATCACCGTAAAGTTCAACTAAACGAACTAAATGAATTACGTGATCAAGATTACGAAAATTATTTAATCTATAAAGAAAAGACTAAGAAGATACATGACTCTAAAATTAAGAACCGCGTTTTCAACATTGGTGACAGAGTTCTTCTTTTCAATTCAAGATTAAAAATTTTCTCGGGAAAACTAAAAACCCGTTGGTCTGGACCATTTACTATAACAAAAGTATACCCATATGGAACTGTTGAGTTATTGCAACCCGGCGGTCCCAATTTTAAAGTAAATGGTCATCGGCTAAAACACTATTTTGGAGGGGACATACAACCAATGGTTGTCCCGGATCTCCAAACTTACCCCATGGACCAATAAATTCGGGGTCGAGTCAAGCTAGCGACTCGGTAATCAAAAACAGTAGCTACCTCATGGACAATTCAATTCGAGGTCGAGTCAAGCTAGCGACTCGGTAATCAAAAACAGTAGCAATATGGGTTTTCACCCATATTTCTGTCTTCTCATCCCTTTCTACCACCCTAGTGTGGGGGAGACGAACCACATGTTGTACATATGTATAAATTTTTTCAAAAAAAAAAAAAAAATGCGTTTGTATTTAAATAGAGTAAAATAAAAGGTTAATAGTATTACCTTCTTACGTTCTAAGTCTTGGTGGGACACCAAGTACTTTGAATATTGAAGGCAATATTCAGTTCTAAGTGTGGGGGAGCGTTCTCACGAATGCAAAACACATGTTCCATCAAGAACCCCCATTTGATCAAAATTACCAGTTTTTTCACACTTAGAAATGCAAATAATGGTATCAATCCTCCATGTCTAACCCACAAAAGGATTGGCTAGTCCAGGAGCAAACGGCTCTTGGTAAAGACATCTCAAAACCGTTGATGGCTTGCAATTTGCCCAAAATTGTATGGTACCTCAACTCGCCATATCCTAAAAAGCGAATGAGTTGGCTAGCCCGCAAGATTATGGCTTGTGGTAAAGGCAGTGGAAAAACCATAATTGGTAATCAGCTCACCAAGATGTTGACTATTCCATCAAGAGTTGGCTAGTCCAGAAGCAAACGGCTTTTGGTAAAGACAAATCAAATCTGTTGACAGCTGGTGGTTTGCTAAAAATCACACGGTTATCAGATGTGCCACAGTTCTTACATCTGGCTACTCCAGAAGTGATGGCTTTTGGTAAAGAGTAAAAATCCATAAATTTTTTCTCAAAAGATTGCTAGGACTAGCAATAGTTTAGTGTGGGGGATTGATGAGTGTCTAAATACTCATCATTTTATACCAATCTGAACTGCCAAAACATCCAAAAACACTCAAATATGCATCATAATACTTAAAATATCTTAGAAGTGTGTTTTATATGTTTCAAATGCAAAATATGCAAAAACAGATGAAAAACGTACAAAGTTTGCATAATTGGCAGTTTCAGTCCCTCAAGTTTCAAAAGTTGTCAAATATAGTCCTTGGTAAATCAAAACATGAAAAATATCATCAAAGGTCCTTAGGGATTCATAAGTTGTCAAGTTTAGTCCTTTAAAGATAAAAATTACAAAATGACAACTTTAGTCCCTCAAGTTTCAAAAATGTCAAAATTAGTCCTTAAGGTTTTAAAAATGGGAAATTAATAAAATAAACCTTGAACTATTCTTAAATGACAAAATTGGTCCTTATGATAACATTTTGAGAAATTACATCTTCAGTCCCTTAAAAATCTAAATTTACATAAATGGTCCCTGGAGTTTGGGGAATTTGCAGAAAAGGTCCCTGGGATTTGAAATATAGAAAAAATACATCTTTTACCCTTGTGTTATGGTTTTATGGCAGGTTTAGTCCTTGAAAGAAGTTTGGGAAAGTGGCAAACTCAGCCCCTTAATTTTGTCAAAATTACAAAATTGGTCCTTGTGTAGTTAAATACCAACCGGGCCCTTATTTGTTATTAACCCAAAAACAAATCCAAATCCAAACACAACCAATACCCAGCCCACCCCCTTTTCTTTTTCCTTGGCCCAAAACTCAACCCAATCCACACCCTTAATTATATAAACGGGCGTTGACCCGTTTGACCCTCCCAATACCGCCAAACCACTACCACTGTAGCACCATTTCCTTCACCCCTGCTTCACCCAAAACCATGGTGGTTTTCCACCACCTGTCCACCCCAGCTCACTACCTACTCTCCCCTCACCTCCTTTCCACCTCACACACCTATCCCACACCTCATTTAATGCCATTCCCACCATTTTTCCCTCCAAACCACTCCTTGCCCTTTGTTTTCATCATAAAACCTCAACTTGGCCTCCAAACCTTCCCAATTGTCCCCTGACACCTCCACATACTTCCAATTTTCTTTAATTGATCAGCTTTGTCCCCAAGTTAACTTGGAAGACTTTTGGCGCCAAAAACATATTTGAAGGTCAGGATTAAATCAGAACAAATCAATGGTCAAGATCAAGTGGGATGTGTTCAGAGTGCTCCAAGGAACCCTAATGTGGGCTTATAAAAGGAAGTGAAGTGCTGAAGACCAAGATATAGTTTAATTTTAGCTTAATCAAAATTGTATAAGTTGTAACTTGTTATTTCAGTTAGTTCTCAAGCTTTTAAGCTTTGTGTTAGTCAATTAAGGTGTAATCTCAGCTTTTGTGATAATTAAATCCAAGTTTTAAGTCATATCTCAGATTGTGCAATTTTTAAGTTTATTTCAAATTTCTAAAAAAGCTATATTGTTGTTATTGTTAGATTATAGGGATTCATAAGCTCATATAAGCTCCTCAGAAAGTTTATGAAAGCTTTTAGAAACCTTTAAAGCAGTTATAATAGAGAAACTCATAAATCATAAAAAAAAAAAAAGAAAAATAAAGAAAAATTCAAAAATCATGGTTATGGTGTTCATCAAGTAGGAGCAGGGTGTATTTTGGAAGGCCTTGGGTTAGTGAATCTGTGGAGATTCTTTAAGATTGTTCTTGGTTCATGTTTCAAGCAGGAAAGCATTTTGTAAGTCCTAAAAATCTCATATCTGTCTTTTTTACTGTAGCTTTGCTTATTTTTTGCTTTTTCAGTTGCTTAATGCTTATTCAGTCCTAAATAGTGATTATATAACATAAAATTGGTATCTTGTTTGTTGGAATTTCTAGTTGCTAAAAAAATCAAAGTTTCACAGTCAACATAGCTTATTTAGTATTCTTGTGTATCTGTGGTTATTTCCTGTTTCTAAGTGCTTAATTATACTTAACATAACATAATAAGTCATTGTGGTTCAGTTTCATAAGCTATATACTTTACTACTTAAATCATAAAACAGTCATCCTTAGGTAGTGTTTGGATCAGTGTGATCCTAGGAGTTCTAGTGCATAATTGTTGTTGTTCTTTGTTGTTACAAGTGACTTAGGATCAATATAGCTCAGAACAATCACCATAACTAGGTATTATTAGTAAGAAAGTCAAAATCACACTCAATTCATCACCACAGTTAACTGTGGTGGAATTTGAGTCCAAAACTCATCAAGACCATTCATAAGTTAGTGATTTAGCTTATTTTAATCTTAGCATAGCTTATTATAAAATAATCATTCAGAAAATCAAGTTAGAAGTTCATTTTAGTCAACTTAGTGTAAAATCTTAAAAAGTCAAATTGTGCTTTGACAGAAAAAACCAAAAATTCAAGGAATTTTATAGAATTTAGTGTTGTGATTCAACCTTTGAAACTTTTTGGGATTGAAGTTTACCAGCTTAACTTTAGTTTCATACATCTGTTTCATTTTTAAGATTTTTCTTGTACAAGATAAGCTCATCCAAAAACACTTGCAGGGGAAGAAGCTCCCCTGCTACACAGACCACCATTCCACCACCACCACCTTGGTGGTTGATTGTGGCCAACTCAATGGGCATTAGTGGTTCATTCTTGGTTTAGACAACCCCCTCCTACCAGGGAACAAGTTTTGACCTTTGCTTTGACCTAGAAACAAGTGGACCCCACCTGGAATCCACCCCAAAGTCTGTCCCATTTCTGACCCAGAAACCCAATAAGCAGTTGCTTATTTTAGCTTTTTAGCTTATCCCATGAGCTTATCTCATCAAATCTAGTTTAAATAAGTTCAAGTAACTTAGGTGAACCTGGCTTAACCAGTGTGGACCCCACATAACTCCAATTTAGCTTATTTCTTTGTGTGGTTAACCATAGTCAACTATCTAGGGTAATAAGCACTTACAGTGCTTATTCTTGATTTCTAAATTAGTTGTCTTTGTAAAAGTTTCTTATTTTAAGTATTTTAGTAGTTTTATAAAAGAAAAACCAGAAAAAGCAAACTTTAATTATAGTGATAGCTTCTATTTAATAGAAATTATCTATTTAATTTTCATCTCAGCTTATTAATAAGAACTTTTCCAATTTTATAATTTTATTAATTACCTAGTACCTTTAAGTAGTTAAAATAATTTTCTTAGATTTTTCCTAAGCAGTTTACTATTTATTAGATTTAAAACTAGTTTAAATAATTAAATAGGTAATATTAGTAATTAAATAGATTTCTTTAATTTTAATTAACAAAAGTAGAATTTTATATTTTTCCTAAGTTTTATAAAGTATTTAAGACTTTTAGAAAATAGTTTCATAATTTCCACTGTCCATTTTCTAATTTTCTTATTTAATTTAATTAAATTAGACTTAAAATAATTAATAGGTAATTAATTAGTGACATAGCTTAAAATATAATTTTTAGAAGTTTTTATAATTTTGTAGGATTCCTGTAGTAGTTAAATAGTTTTATAAATTTTATCATAATTTTCTAAGGTAATTTAGTATTAATAGTAATTTAAAATAATTTAATTAGTTTAATTTAGATAAATAGTTTTTAATTAATAAAATAATCATAAAAAGATAAAAATTTTTATTTTCATTTTTTATACTTTCTTCAAGTTCTAATTAAGGTTTAGAAATTATTTTTGTAAGTTTTTAGGTTAATTTGTAATACTTGTCATTTTTAGTTAAATTAAATTTAGTTTTAAATTAGATTTTAAATAGTTTTATTAATTAAATAATTAAATATTATAATAATCACTTTTATAATTTCATTTTCATTTTCAAATTTCTTTTTAATTTTAAGTTTCAAAAGTACCCCCTGTAGTTTGTAACTTGTTAAAACCCACTTTTCTCTATTTGTTATCTGATTTTCCAATTTGTGCTTTTATGCTTATATCTGTATTTCTGTTATAGTTTATATCATTTCATATTATCCAAATATCAAGCAATCAGTAGTATAATCAACCCTCAAATCATTTTTGTTAATGTCCTCAGTACCACTCACTCTCCTAATCGTTTACAAATACAATTTCAATCTCGTTGGGACTTAACGACCCGGGGATTTCCCTATATTTCCACGGTCAATAATTACTTGCACTTTCTCCCAGGTGGGCCTATCAGCTGCACACGGTTGACTGGTTGGTTAGGGAGGAGTCAATCGTATTATGCTTCTGATGTGCTCCAACAAGCTTTAAATTTATAAACAAGAATTACCGGTTAACGGGCAAGTATACCCTAGTCAATTGTAGTATAGTAGTGGTAAGTCAAGGTCGTCCCAAGAGACTTGGTTACACTCAAGTGTCGTTTGTTTGTTTAAGCAAGTAACAAGTTGGTGGTTATGATTGTCACGGATCAAACCACAAGAAAAACAATAAGAGAACAAGCACACAAAGAACACACATGTTTGGACAAATGATTACATGGATATTAGGATGCTTAGTTTGGAAAACATATTATCAAAGGTAATCCTTACGACCACTAGAACCAATAATAATTTAGTGTTTTATAAATCAAATATGCATAAGCCTCAATCAAATGGTTATATCATGAACCTTATATCTAAACAACAACAAAGAATCCTTTCATCCAAGACTTTGATGTTATTAATTGTGAAGTTCCATTTACTTGGAAAATGATTATAACACATATTCAAAAGATGTCTTTCGACCTTTGATCCAAATTAAACCTTTATTTGTTATGTTTATTAAGTTCCTTATACAATCGTCACAAAGTACAAGACCAAAACCATTCGTCGACTAATGAATTGAAATCAACCACTTTTGAGAATCCTTTCGACTATAGACTCAACACTGATTAATCAAAATAATAAACAAGATAAGTTCCAATTTAACCAAATACGATGTCTTTCATCATAAACCAAACAAACACTAATTGTATCCAAACATCCTTTTATCACAAGTTATCATATGTACCAAACAAGCATTAAGAGATTATCATTATCAAAACACATCACATGAAACACATAGAACCAAACATGAGATATAACATTCAACATCTTAAAAGTAACAAGAATTTACCCAAGGTATTAATTACAATAGGTAAAGGTAAAGGATTATAGCAACCTTCAAGCCTCCAATCAACTACAACTTCTAACCAAGCCGGAAAATAATACCCGAACACTTTCTTGAGCACTTGAGCACCACTTTTGGAAATGGCAGAGGGTTGTGGCCTTTTTGGTGAGATAATAGTGGTGACAATTCGTCCTTAAGGGTGGAGGAAAGAATTGCACACTTAAAACCAAGCCAAAGTGGTCTTATTTATAGTAGAACTCAAGCCTTAGCCTCCAAGCATAAAACTTAGGCACTAAGTGTCATAAAATTCCAGGTTTAGGAGTTATTAGGGAGACATGATCGGACTTGGGGCTTAATGGCACTTAAATAAGCATTAAAAATAACTTGGGAAAGTCAGCATGCATCCAACCGTTCGGTTGGATTCCATCCGATCTGGATGGATGAGACATTTTGATCTAACTGATCGGTTGCGGGCTCCTACCGTTCGGTTGGATTCATTTGACAGAAAATGATAAACATGAAAGTTGTATATCTTTCTCTCCCGGTTCCGTGGCCGTGAACGGGGGGTGAAACGGAGTCCGCATGTTCAAGATATGGTCAAAATGGTAAAGGTGTGTCGGGAACAACGAGTCTTCCAATAATTCTTCGTTTGAGCTTTTTTTCTTCATTTCTTTTCTCGTTTTCCCTCTTGTCCTTTATTCTTGAGTATTTGGAATGACAAATTCATGACTTTTATCTTCTCGAATATACTCCAAGAGACTTTTATTTGTCGGGTATTCTTTGTACATGCACAAATCTTCGTTTAATGATCATTTCTTCGTCTTTTTCATCATTTTCTTGCACTTGAGCTTCCATGAACCTAAAATACGAATTATGCTCAATTAAGTACCATAAGTTCATAAAAGTGACCATAAAATCCACAATAACGCTCCTAAAAACATGTACAATTTGAGCGTTATCACCTGCAAATGAGAAACAACAATCTGAGCAACCTAACTTCAGTAATGAAGGAGAGGTTGACCACAATGTTGTACAATGTCTAGACAAACGTTCTTAGTCTGAGTCCTTACTTGATAATCAAATGACTGAAACATCAAACCAAACTCTTGAGTCTGAAAACATTCTTCTCAAAAAGACCATTGCCTAGTTTCATAAAGATTTTTCAAAACTGGAGGCACAATGCATCTCACTTGAACTTAAATTGCAAAACGAAACTCTAACTTCGGGCAAAAATGGTCAAGTTTTGAATGAACAATGTAAACATGTGGATACATTAGTTAAAAAAAATGAGCTTTTAAAAGGTCAACTTCAAGCGAAGGTGTTTGCACATGCTGCATTGCAAAACAAATTAAGAAGATTGACTAGCCAGAGTGTGGATACTAAGTTTGCAAAACCATCAATCTTGGGGAAACCGCCTTTTCAAACAATAAGAAAATAATCAGTGGTTAGACAACCAACTACATTTAAATCTGAACGACCAAAATTTTCCAAATCTCGGTTTGCCTCCCAAGTTGTTGAGAAAAACAATTTGACAAAACCAGTCACTCCACATTCTTGGCCTAAGGAAAATGCATATGTGTCTGCTAAATCTCAACACATGATTATTTCTGGCTTATCTAGGATTAGTTCGAAAACTGTGTCTAAAACGAGTATTAAAAGTAAAAAGTCTTATGACACGAATGACATGTACAAAAACTATGATCTAGAAAAGGCTAGGAAAAAGGCGCTACTTCAAAAGGATGGAATTCTAGGTTCAAAACCTCATGTGATGCCTTCCACTGTAGTACAAAATACTGCTAGTAGTAGCAAACCAAAACCTAAGAGTACTAAACAAACTAATAGGAATTGGATAACATCTAAGAGTAGTTGCGTAAATAATCATGTTGTCTGTGCTTTAAAATATCTTCAAAAAGGAAATTCACTTGCAAAGGTACAATCGACTAAGACAAACAAACCCGTTGAACCAAAAGACAAGATTCAGAAACCTAAGAAGTGGATTAATATATGACATAGGTTTTCTCAAATAAGTGATGCTCCCACATTTCATTCTACTGCATCTAAAAAGAAAACATCTCCTAGATCTAACATTAGGTGGGTACCCACGGGTAGAATTTTCAAAACGATTGGTCTTAGGTGGATTCCTACAGGAAAGATTTTAGACATTTGCACCAAAACTAATGTGAACTCCACAACATCTACCCCTGAGACAAGAATGAAAACCATCGGAATTATGTGTTCGAGTGTCAAGAAGATAATTGACACTACATCTTTATGCTTCTAACATCTGGAACCCAGTTACACTTGGGGATCCACGTTCTCTGTTTTGTCTCTTCTTTCTTTCTTTACAGATTCAACAGGAATGGCTTCGGAACAACTCAGTTTTGGACCCGAGCTTAATGATTATGGCTTCGAAACAATTCAGTTTCGGAGCCGCACTTCAACAATGGCTTTTGAGCACAACAACTTAGGACCCGCAACCAACCGTCTTAACTTTCTAAATCATTCAGCTGCACCTATGTCACTCAACTGTAAAGAATTGGAAACCATGTTTGCTCCACTGTTTGATGATTCATTTGCAAGCCGTTCTCTAGATGTCTTACCTATTTCCGCTGCTCAAGCTGATCACATTCCAGAACCTGACACACCTGGACGTACTACCCCCACTATTGCTACAGACGGTCCTCCAAGTGAATCTCCAATAACAGCAGAACAAACCGCTTCCAACTCTTGACAATCAGCTGAAGATCCAAAACAACAATTAGTACCACAACCTGCAGATTATGATGGAAATGCTTTCTTCAATCCATTTGCACCGACTCCAACCGTTCTTGATATAGTAGAGTTGTCTTATCGCAATTTGGATCCGTCTAATATGCATACGTTCTACCAACATCACCCTTCGACACATCATTGGACTTAAATGGATTTGGAAAAACAAGCTGGACGCAGAAGGCACAGTGATTCGCAACAAATCTAGTTTAGTAGCAAAAGGATACAGTCAATGAAGCAGGATTGTACATCACTGTCATCAACAAAAGCTTCGTACGTAGCCATGTCTGCTTGCTGTGCTCAAGTCATTTGGATGAGAACTTAGCTTACGGACTACGGCTATGTATTTGACAAGATCCCGATGTACTGCGACTCAAAAAGTGCTATTGCTATCTCATGCAACACCATTCATCATTCCAAGGCTAAACAAATTGCTCTCCGCTACCATTTCATCAAGGATCTTGTTGAGAAGGGTATAATTAAATTAGATTTTGTAGGTACTGAATACCAATTGGCGGACTTGTTTACAAAGACATTACCTCCATCAAGGTTTGCTGATTTAGTTCACCATATTAGTATGCAGTATTTGACTCTTGATGATTTGAAAAATTTTCTTAAATACTAAGAGAGTCAAACATCAAACTCTTTTTGTAAATATTTTATCAAAAAGAAAATACAAAAATATAAAATTTTCAAAAACTACAAAAAGAATCTTCTTTCTCTTGTACAAACTTCGTATCTTCAAAACTATGTCCTCCATTAAAACAAATTTTGCTTTACACTGTCAAAATGGAACATGTTTTGAGGGAGAGAAATTTTTTCACAATATCATGAAGTTTGCACAACTTATAATAAGTCTTCAAGAAAAATTGTTTCTTCATCATTCAGATTAAAAACTCATTTTCAAAAAGTTCTATAATCTCTCGAATTAAAATGTGCAAAAAGGTTTCACAAAATAAATGCTAATTGAAGGGGGAGAAAAGAAATTTTTTTCTTCAATGATTCCAAGTTAACCATGTTTAGACTTCAAATGGGAAATTAATTAACCTTTAATGAGTTAAGTTCACAGAAGTCATAAACTTTGGTAAAAGGACCTTGCATGGAAAATAAAACGGGCTCTAATAAATATTTTCACAAATGTTCTCAAAAGTTTCACACATAATTAAAAACCTCAACGAATCAGACTAACGATGTTTTTTATCCTCGATTTCTTTTCGATTGTGAGTTTCTAATTTCTTCATGGTTGATGTCTAATCGTTCCTTAAATGTTTCAAATGTTTTCAACGGTCATAGAGGCATAATCAGAAACTAGGGTTTATGAAATTATCGATCAGGGCTTTCATTTTTATGTGTTTAGTCTAATAAAACAGTTTATATAGCTTTAGAGAACACTAAAGAATGCTCGATTGGTGTGTTTGCTCGATTAGAAACAACATAGGTTTGTAATCATGTGATTTAGGATTTAAGATGTAGATGTTTTTGCTGCTACTACTAGGGCATTTGTTTGTTTAATATTCAGGCATTATGATGCTAATATGTGTGCAAAGTCTCAAATCATAACCGAAACCATGATAATAATTGGAAATTTTTGAGTGAAAGAATGAATTACTCTGTGATCTTGTGTGTTAATTTGAGAATTCTGAGCACTTAGGAAGATTTTGAATGAGTTTTTGTTACATCTATATACTTGTTTGTGCCTAATGCATTTTCTCTGTGTGCAAGTACATGTCATTCAATTGAAAGTCAAAATTTCTACAATTGTCAAAATGTTTCTTATGGAACATGTTTTGAGGTTAAAGGGCTAAATGTGTCAAAAGGCTAAACTTGTAAAAAGATTCAAAATGGTGAGAAACAAGTTTTTCAAACTCTACACTTTCATTTTACACCGGTAAAGCAAGTGTGGAGACCAAAGCAAAGTCGTTCAAAACCTTTCAAAATTTCAAAATCTGGAATGCTTTGGCTGCAATAAATGAATGACTTTGGTCTAAACATCCCAAATACCAGAAGGTTTCCATTATTCACAAAAACAAATCTTCAAAAAGAACCCATGAGGTTCAACTCTAAATGGAAATCTTCTTCTTTTGATTTTAAAACTCTAAGAGAAAAACCGGGTTTCTCAAACAACTTTCAACAGAAAAAGAGTTTTAAATTTCCATTGATTCAACGAGTGGTATTTCAAAATGAAACAAAGTTTTTCAGTCCTCGTTGGAAGTCAACATCTTTTAATTGGATTGACACAACCTTCAAATGGATTTCAAATTTTGGTAAACCTGTTGGCGCCGTGCTTAAACGGGTTCCCGAGGTTGTTGTCTAATCTGATATTCAAGCATTCTTTGTTGTATAATACTTGAGTGTGTTTTCTAAAACCTTGAGCCGAATCACCCCATGAATTTTTCAAAAAGTATTTTTAAATACAATTTAAAATTCTGCTTAAGAAGACTATCTGTTGAATAAACTTCATTATTTGAGGGGGAGTATTTTGTTAAAAAAAAAAACAAATTTTGTATTAAAACAATGGCTTGTGCATATATTTCAGTGTATAACCCGTTCTTATAATGAAAGGACCCTGAGGTACGCTTCAGTGCCTCAATCCTGATATAAGAAGCGAAAGCTTCTTACTTTTGAGTAGAATTAATCAAATTTTATAAGTTTTTCATAATTCTACTCAAAAGCACAAGTATTTCACCTCAGTAAGTCTCATCACTTATTGAGGGGGAGCACTTGTAAAATTCTTTGTTCAAAATGAAAAGTTCTTGGTTTAAACTCCCCATAAACCTTAAAAAGCATATTTTAATCTAAAGTCTATCAAAAACAACATCAATATGCTATTTTTGAGGGGGAGAAAACAGATGTGATTAAAATATGAATGAAATGTAAAAGTAATCTTGCATGAGCTCGACTCAAGTTATAACCATGGAATTGACGAAACAAAAAAGTTAGTAATCGAAAGGACTTGTCCTAGCCGGGTAATAATTTCAAGCTAGTCTAACTAGTGATGTAAACGTGTCTCAAAGAGGACTTGTCTAAGTAGAATGTACCGTTTCAAGAGACTTTATGTGAACTCGACTAGACCGGGTAATAATTTCAAGCTAGTCTAACTTGTGATGTAAACGTGTCTCGAAGTGGTCTTGTTCACTTAAAGTCGATCAATTCAAAAAGTGCTAACTCCTCCCGCATGTGCAAATTTCTTAAATATCCATGAGCACATGTGAAGGGGGGAGTCCTTCAAAAGAAACAAAAACTCTCAAAGTGTAAACAAAATTTGTCTTTCAGTCATAAACACTTTAAGAGATTTTTAATAAATGGTTTTATGGCAATTATAGGATAGTCATGGAGTTATAAGGTGACTAAGGCTAGGAAAAACTGTCCTATGATCCACCAAAGCCGGAGGGATCTACCCAAGGACAATACCAATAGTTTAGAACTAGAAAGTTCTTAGGTATGATTTGAAAAAAAGGAGAAAAGAATGAAAGGAGAAAGAAGGGGTTGAAGAATTAAAAAGGAAAGTGATGAAAAGGGTGAAAAGAAATAGCCCTCCAAATGATTCAACCTTAGGACAGACACCGGGTTCAACTCATATGCTACTGGTTGTTGCTAAGGCGACACCGATATTGAAGACAAAGACGTCATGGACCTAGTGACGCACTGCACTAAACCTTCTTAACAACTCAAGTTCTCTTAAAAGAGCTTGTTTCATTCTCACGGGGAACCCTGCATAATTTATCGACCGCTCATTACGAGCCATGTTGATATTGAAACAGGAGACTCCGCCCCAGTCTCCGACGACTAAATAAATCACTTATCGAGTATAGAGCCGCGAGATTACATCAAAAGATCTCTTAGGAACACATGATACTTCTACGTTGGTGGTCCCACATTATGGACGCCAATTGTAAACTTTAGAGTCCTACGCAGATCTTAGCAATCTGCCAGAACATTTATGAGAGAAAATACACAAGTGTTTCTCAATGATTGGATGGAAACTCCTGCCAGGGTCAACATCAAACAGCTTTGACAGCAAGTCACTTCGGTAACTCCTTGAGGGTTACACTTAGTGTTAAGGTGGTCCCAAACGGTCTACAGTCGTGGGGTGATCTCCAGCGACTCACACAATCGTTGATTTACTTAGGTAGATCTTGTAAGCCCTCTCGGGGGTATCCGATTTGGGAACGGCCTTGGTAAGGGTTAGAAGGAGTCTTCACACTATGTTGTTGATGATCTCTAATTCCGAACCTGTAAGTACCGGATGTTTATTACTAACCGTTTTCATGCAGCTACCCTTATCTCATTATTAACATCACCACCACACTAGGTTCCACATGCTCATACATGCATCACGAAGTCAAAGAAAAGTTCTCATCAAAGATCAAAGTAATACAAAGGTCAAAGAAAGATTCTACGCCAAATAGAGGAATCTACAGAGTAAAGAGACTAAGATCGAAGTGATTGAAAGGGAACTACTTAAGAAGGAATCTCAAAATCCAAAGACGTATGAGCATGTTGGAACGGAAGACAACCTCCAGGAACAATGAAGTGACGAAAGGCAGATAACTCCATAACACGATCACAATCACATCAACAAGAACAAAGAACAAAGAACGATGAAAGAATTGATTATTGATTTTTTTGAAGACGTCAACAACTACTAAAGTCAAAGTTCAAGAGCTAAAAGATCACGACGTCGAGCAACCTTTGATGACCAACACTTAGGGGGAGATTGTTGGGAACACATTTCGTTAAAGTCAAGTGTCGGTCATTGAGTTTTGTAATAGGTTGCTTTAGATTATTATTACGTTTAAGTTTTATTATGTTTAATAGTGTTATGCTTATTTAATTATGTAAGTTATAGTCCATGGGCCTAAGCATGTATGGTTAAGAGAAAAGCCCATGGAAATGTTGCCCTAGACAATGGGTATAAATACACATGTAAACCCTCCTTGGAGGGTGTTGGTTCTTGGTTAATTAAGTTCATTATTGTTATTACAAGTTCCTTCCATTCTCTCTTTCTCTCTCTAAAGATTATGTGGTTATATGTAATGAAATGACGACCTAACACTAAAAGTGCCTAGAAAGTGAATTTTTTAGATTTTTTGTGATCGACCAAAGAGTGGAGACGCCGTCACCTCCCTATGTTTGACGTCTTAACCTCCCTTCTGTGACGTCGTCCCCTCCAAACCTTGAAGCCGCCAGCCCGAGTTGATGGAAAAGCCCCTAAATCAAATACGACGAGCCGATGTCGTCAGCCTTAAACCTTGATGCAGAGCTTATATAAATTTGTAATTTTTTATAATTCGTGTGCCAACTTTGGGACACAAATCCTAGCCAGATTTTATGAGTGTTCCAGTCAATTCTTTCATTTTAATTGAATTATAACACCAAGATAAATTTATGCATTAATCAATCAGTTTTGTTTATCATTCGTGACTTTATTATTTATATTACTTGTTCTTCGTACATTATGCTATGCTAGATTTCTTAGTATTTATTGAGGATCGCATGAAACTTGTTATTACTTAGTTTTGTTTGTTGTTTTATTGTTCATGTTTATACTTATCTATTGCTTGTGAATTGTTTAGATCTTCAATAGTGATAATTATGCGATAACTGTTAATAGTTGGATTAAGAACCACATACACCTTATAATTTGCTTAGATTATTGTCCTAGCTGAGTCACCTAGAGTTACTTCATCAAGTTTACGCGCAACACATAGCGCCTGTAGAATGGTGTTGGATTGCAAGACTTCAAAAAAGTCAAAATGCACTTATATTTTATGACGGACGGAGTATTAAACATACTTTCGCTACCAGTATCTACAACCTTTATATGACTATTGTACTATTGATGATAAGGTCAAATATTAATGCACAACTTTAATTGTAGTCGCTATAGATAATATTCAAAGTCAAATATGCATGATGCACTCATTTTGTCGTTTAGCTAACTGTTAGCGAGTACCGTGTCGTCGCTAAAAGTTTTGGTTAAAGACGGGGCCAAGAATGTGATTTTTTGTCGTTTAGCAGAAATAGCGACGACATGCGTTGTTGCTTTGCTATTTCCGCTATAAGTCGGCTGTCGTGAGAACCAGTAATTGGTGCAGTGGCACGACACAAAGATGGTGGCAGTTTCAGGTGACATCTTGGTATTGTGCTTTACACTATCTCACTATCAAACCTTTCTTCATGTCTCGTTTTAAAAGTTTTCTCACGTAAACATCAATACATATACTATAAGCTTGTGCAACTGGTGCGGCTCTAAGGAAGTGCTAGTGGTGCGGTCGTGCAATGCCACCGGTTTAGTATTGGCCACAATTTTTACGTATGTCCAGTGCATATTATGCATATCAACGTATGAAATACTAAGGCCCGTATTTATGTTTTTTTTTGTTTTGTTTTTTTTTTTTTTTTTTTTTTTTTTTTTTTATCTTCTATAAACTTGCTTGTTTCTCTGAGGCTCAATACTTTAATCAGATTTAATATATTTGAAAATTAAATCTTGTATCCATATATGTGAATAACGACAATGTGCGAAAGGCTCGATTGTGTTATTGAGGATCCAATCGATCGTTATATTCAAGACATGATATTTGGATTTTTGGTACTTTGCGTAATTTCTCTATATTAAAGGCATTGCAAAATTCATTACCTTGAATTTTAGTTGAGTTTTCAGTTTTTTGGGATCCAAGTTTTAATTAAGGGTGAGCATTACCGACCGAAACCCGATTTCCGACCGAATCCCGACACCGACCGATTGTCCCGACACCGAACCGATCGTAATCGGGTCGGTAGTCGGTTTAGATTTTCAGCTTAGTCGGTAGTCGGGTCGGGACGGGCCAAAACCGAAGAAAGAACAAAGCGATACCGACATCCCGACCGAATCCCGACACCGACCGAACCGACCGACACAAACCGACTGGCAATCGGGTCGGGACTCGGTTATGATTTTGCAGGTAATCGGGATCGGGATGAGTCGGGCTCGGGTCAGGACGGGTCGGTTCCGGCCCGATGCTCACCCCTAGTTTTAATTAGTTAATTTCGATTTGATATCTCTATTCATGTCAGAGATGAAATAGTTTTTGCAATTTAATTTTAATGCTCGTGGATACTTATACCAGTCCACGTATTACGAATGGATAATGGTATGCATGGCCTACTCTCAATAGTCAATACTCGCACAGAGCCACCAATAATGGTGTGCATGGCCTACTCTCAATAGTCAATACTCTACTCTCAATAGTCAATATTCGCACAGAGCCACCAATAATGGTATGCATGGTCTACTCTCAATAGTCAATACTCGCACAGAGCCACCAAAATTTACACGGCACTTTGATATGGTCGTCTCATGGATTTCGATGGCCCCGCGTCATCATAACAAAGAGGCCCTTAAACACATACACAAACAACACATATATCACTAGTGTGTGAACTAATTAAACTCAAAACTCATGTTGTGTATATATATATCTCTACATTATATATAACAGGAGGCATTTGAAGGATATGTCCAGTCATTGTCCAGTCATTGCCCAGTCAATGCCCAGTAATTCAATTTCAGCCATGTCATCTGCCATGTCATCACATGTAAACTATTTTTTAACATGTATTTATTTTTTTAATTTTTAAATGAATTTTGTAAATTGATATTTTATATACAATTTAATATTAGGCGTGTGAAAGTAAGCAATTTTATAATTAATTTATTATTTAATTAAAATTTTTTAATAATTTTTTTAATTAAAATTCGCAATTTTATAATTAATTTATTATTTAATTAAAATTCCTATTTAATGACTAAAATTCGGAAATTTTAAAAATTCATAACACTTACAAGGATCGAACATAGGGTGCTAGAAATATTAACAAACATGATAACCACTAGACCAATTCATGTTTTGAGTTATATCTTATAAGTCCAAATCTATAAACCTAAGATAAGTAAGGTAACCTTAATCAAAAATATTAACCTACGTTTAAAAAATCACAGGTCATATATTTTTCTCAAAACCCTAATATCCTTTTTTTTCCTCACAACATCCATCACGATTTTAACTCATGATCAACTTATTCGGCTTTTTATTTTGCAGGGTTTCGAGAATCGCTTCGAGAAGCTACAAGGTTTACAAGATACTAATGCAGAAGGATGATAAAGATGATCATGTAGTAAATTTTGTGAAAAGTGAACAAATTAAGGTAACCTTAACAAGCAACCTTTATCTTATAGTTAATCAATTTGTGTAATTGTGTTACAATTTAGGTGTAATGTGAATCAGGTAACTAAATATCATATTGGTAGTTTATGTTTACAGGCACATGAGTGGATGATTTGTGGTATATGGTTGGATGGAAAAGGTACGTAACACATGTATAGAGGGTTTTATGAGTTTTATTATATATTATACTTCGATTTATTATAACAAAACCCTAGAATTTATTTATTTTATTGCTTAAATATTGTATTTAGCATTATGTGATTTGATATGTGGTGTAGATCTATGGTTTGAAAGTGTGGTTATGTTATATAATGTAGAGAATTATTAGGTGGATGAAATAAATGAGGTGAATTGTTGTTGTAGACAATTAAACAACCCCTTCGTTAGAGAACCATGACGTC
This sequence comes from Artemisia argyi, assembly GCA_030686995.1. Lineage (NCBI taxonomy): Eukaryota > Viridiplantae > Streptophyta > Magnoliopsida > Asterales > Asteraceae > Artemisia > Artemisia argyi. The sequence continues at coordinate 91,434,318 of CM060699.1, forward strand.
TATCCATCTGATTCAATTCCATGTTTTGCAATAAATTAAAAAGCCACGGGTTGAGGTAGAAAGTTTCATGCTGTTAATATCGAGTTCGACTGCCAATTTTACACGTCTAATTATTTTTCATATCTGAGTAATAGGCAACACACTCATCATTCTTTCAAAATGTAGGTAAATCAAATGGTGGTAGTTATCCTTGCTGACTCTGGCTTGAATCTCTCAGACAATGTAATAGAGAGCAGCATTGACAAGGTACTGTAGCTAACCAGGTTATTTTATTCTAACGACAAGACATGTGTTTATTCCATGTTATGGCTAATTTCCCAAACGTGTGTAGTAATCATTTGAGACATGTTATAAGGGGTTAGGTTTACTCACCAACGCCATTTGTCTATCCACTTTATTGAATTAGCACACCAAATGAAATGCAGTTTACAATGCTTCTGGTCACGCTTTATGTTGGTTTTGTATTAAGCGTATAACTAACAGGTCAATATTCGTTAATTTGCTATAGTGAGAAGTTGAACTCTATGAATCTACTTTTGTACATGGCTCCAATTGCTGTTGTACTTCTGCTTCCCGCAACAATCTACATGGAAAAAAATGTGGTTGGAATAACAATAGCACTCACTAGACAAGATTTTGAGCTTGTGTGGCTGTTGATCTTCAACTCTTCCCTTGCTTACTTTGTAAATTTAACCAACTTTTTGGTCACGAAGCATACAAGCGCTCTTACACTTCAAGTAAACCATTTTATCTTCCTTTGTACACAATCTATTTTGTTTTATGTCATTAAGAAGTGTATCTATATCAATTGGTTGGTGGGTTCAGGTTCTTGGAAATGCAACGGGAGCAGTAGCAGTTGTGGTCTTGAGATTAATCTTTATTTATCCAGTTTCTGTGACTAGGATGGCTGGCTATACGCTCACGGTTATTACATCATATGATCAAAGGTGATTTGTAAGGCTACATGTTGACCATGACCCATTTGTTCTCGACTTTCATGTCCTTTCACTATGATCTCCTGGATTACACATGTTCCTTGATCCAACCAAATAAGATGATCATGTTCAACTGTAAATACACAATAAACTGATAATGGTGATGTTTATATGCACCATTTTCATGATATTAATAGAGGGAAAATGGGAAGCATTCTATACTTTGATGTCATGAGGATTAAATAACGAGATATTCAAAATGATATATGTTAGGATTAGCTATTCAAAGTTTGTTTATAAAACTTTACTCTTAAAACAAACTTCCGGGGCTCATTTGGGGAACTTTCACAACTTATGAGTTGTAAATGTTAGTATTTGGTTAATTCGTCAGTTTTATAGTCTTGAAATCATGACATCGAAGTAATTGGTTATGATATTTCCTTTCCTTTGACATAACTACCAGTTTGGTTCAAATTTGCTTAGAACACTCGCAATTAAAGAACAGATGGTTGTGACTTGTGAGAGTCATGTTCTTTCTTGCACACTGGACGACTCATTCGCTTAGTAGGATACCACTGACGAGCTTATCTATGTGACTGACTGCCACAAGACTTCTTTAGGATTTTGAATATTAGGAAACTTTAACACTTCATTCTTTGTAGTTACACCAATGTTTCTATTGTCTATGTACCACTTCGGCTACAAATGCTGGCCCTAGCGGTCGCTCGCCCCATCGTCTGATGCAAATATTTTGTCGCTGTATCTTTGAAATCTGATTTGTGTGTCTTATTCAATGATCGTCATCTATGGTGCTTTAGTTATATCTTAGATACGTACATCATTACATGATACAATGTATTACTGAAGATTCTGCTAGCAACTTCAATGCTTGTGTAGATCAAAGGTAGCAAGGAAAGAACTGAGGATGCTAAAGATGGTGAGTACACATCCTTTTTCAAAAAACAAGAGTATCATCTACTCAAAATTGACAAAATAAATAATTTTCCTTGATTGCAGGCTGCATGAGATGCCGGAGCCTTATAGAAGCTAAGGACATGCTGGAGAAGCATGTTGAAGAGCTAACATGGAGATTAGACATTGAAAGCATCAGAGGGTACATGTTTTACATGCTCAGTTTGTAAATACAAATTGTAATTAAAAAAATGATTTTTTAAATGCTTTTGTTAGAATTTAAACGAAACTAAAGGTGTGCTAATTGTAGGCCACTCTTTTAATTAGTTAAAATCGACCTTATACTATCTGTTTATGTGCAGGATGAAATTGTAAAGCTGAAAAAGAGATTTGAGGAATTTGAGTAGAAGTACAATGAAGTTGAAAATGAGAGCAAAGAAAGGCTTAAAGAGTTGGGGGAATCACCAAATTAAATTTCAGGACTTCAGGAGACCATTGAAAGGTTAGATGCAAAATTGTCCAACCTGGAATCAAAAAATCTAGATCTAATTGTTGTCTTATGTTTTCATGAATCATTCGATTCAGGGGTATCGGCTTCTTATAGTTTGAAAACCAAAATAATGCTACTGATCCTGACTACTTCAGGAGTATTGGCTATTTGAATCTTTTTTTACTGCTTCATTATTGTTCAGTTCATACATATGATGTTGAGAATGGTTGAACCTATATTAAGTGTGTTTGGATTAGGCTACTGCATAGTTATAGTATGTGTGGATCAGACAAGGTCACTAAAGAGACTAGATGTGTTAGGAGCACACTAAAAAAATGTATATGTATTTCTAAACAGATTGGTCATTTGCAAAAGGGTCTGAATCCACCATCATCAAACACGTTCTATTTCCATGGCGAGTTTCTCGCTATTGTCCCGTATCCTATTTAAGTAACGATTTATATTTTGCTCGATTGATCCGTTATAGATAAAACACAACCTGAATCCTCCGACAAAACAAATAATGAAGAAGTTAGTATATAACTAATTACTCATGGATTATGCAGGGTCATTTTCTTGATCCGCTGTGAACCTAAATGCTGGTGGACAAACAGCAATGTCGAACATCATAACAGCATTGACAGTGTTTGTGACGCTCCTGCACAGATCTATGTATAGGTGATTTCATTCTATTTATGGTTTGGATTATGAGTTTTATTTTTCATAGGTACAGCTGAGCAACTGCTTTTGGCTGCAATCATTAGCATAATCAAGTCATTTATGATTTCCTTATAAGCCCCTTGAATCCAAGCCAAGTATAACTACACATTTTTTCCTTATGTTATAATTCTTAATACGTAAAAATTTATTTGTCATCTTTAACAGAATAATTGCAATATGAGCTACGCATTCATAAATATGACTGATCCTCATCAGGTTTTACAATTTCACAAGGTGAAATTAATGGACAAGCTTCCTAAAAAGCTTGGTCTCATTAATATTTTAGGTATTATTTTGCTTATTTGGCTTTATTGAGTGATCATCAAGCAGCAACCCAGTTTCTTGCAGTCGCATAAAAGACAGATTCGTACTTACAATCCGAAACCACAATTTATTTTGTATTATTATTGGTTGAAACTTATTTGTATCTTAGTAGGGAATCGCGGCTCAACGTGCATTACAAGAAGATGAAGTTACATTATCTCGGGGTTATGGATGTGTTTGGATACGCATTTTAACAATTGTAGTAACTTACCTTTTTCATATTATATAGGAAAGTCTGCACAAACGTGCTTGAAGAATTAAAGACATCATTTGTGTCTCAAATACAATATTGGTCAATGTGTGGATCTTTATTTCTGTTTAAGAAGGAAAGCCCTACCAATTGAAACCTGAACATGCAACACGTAAATAGATGAGTATGATGGAAAAATAGATGGGATGCTTGCTGGTGCTTCTACAGTATATTTTTCAACGGGATTTGCCCTTTGAGTATTGGGGCTGCACTATCAATTTGCTGCATGTTATATATGTTGGTGTCGGCCGTTATCATTGGTTTAGTACCTTATTATGCAATGGATCCTGACATCCTATCTCTTCTGCATTTGCAAGTCATGGTATTCAATGGCCATGTAAGTAACTCATTATTGGTTTAATCAAATTGTAATTGTGTCTTTTGAATGAGATAACTGATTGAATTCTTGATAATAGTTTATATGTAATCCATGATTATTCACCATATTATTTTTGTCTTTAATATAATTTTTAATGACTATATGATATATTTCTTTAGGAATACGATAAGCATGACAAAGAACCATCCAAGTACATTAAACAATGAAGAAGAATTAAACCAAAGACAGGGGCACCATGCTCATGCGATGTTGGCTATGAGCAATTTCTTGGTCCTGAGGTGTCTTTCCATTTGCAACAGGTCAAACGGCACGGCCCAAAGGCTATTTATCTGCTGTAGCATCGGTAACTATGGTTAAAAGGGTGTTCGGCATTACTTATTTTTAAGTGGTTATTGCAGATAAATAAGAAGATAGGAAGTTTAATCCAAACACCCAAAGCTTTTCTAAAAATATAACGGGCCAAATTCTGATGTGAGGACACAGTAGATACAGTATGATTAGCTAGACAACATGCAAACTTTGGGTAAAGTACCTGTTAAAACCGAGATATAAAGAAATGTTTTATAAGCAATCCCAAACACCCTATAGTAATGCAATAATTGAATAATCAGTTTGCAAATGCAATCCCAGATGACTTTTTTTATTTGACCTTTGTGTTATTTATTTGTTCGTTTGTTTAGTTGCATTGTTATAATGTTATAACATTGGATCAATAAGAAAGAAGCACACAAGTATATGACTTGTGGAGAGTTGGGGTGAACACATCATGCTTATTGGTCACATCATTAACTGTACGAGCAAGTATATATTCATAAACATGCTTCTTTGTTAAGACATTTCTTATAAAGTTGAAATATATAAATTTTTAGATTTTTTGCAGGTGCACCTTTTAATCATGGGGAACATGGTTGCATGCCTATGATATGAGAGGAATGGAGATTGAAAGGGCATTACTTCAGCCAATAGAAAATGATCCCAATATTATAGTTTTTAATTATCATTTGCTATCCACTTATTGAGTTTTAAGGTTTGCTTCTTAATGAATTATATTACTAAATGTCATATTGTGGTAAGGCGAATTAATATATGATGGGACATTCATGATGCTGAAGCATATGATTTTATATATTATTTGTTTAACTAATACTTGGTTTTGGTTGAAAAAGTATGTAGAATTGCAAAATTTTGATGCATTTTAGGGAAGATAAAATGAGTTTTTATCACCTTGTGGTTGTCGTGTCCGGTAGTGTAGTTAGTAGTAAACGAGATGTGAAATACTCCATAGTGGATGAAACATAAATTCTATTGTATCATTATATTGTACTGAATTCTATGCTATACTTTTACTTTAAGATTTATGCAGTTTAATCCAACTGCATTATCAGACAAAGGACTCCCGATCACATCAATCAAATCAACCAAAACCAGGGAAAATGTCGATCACAAAAGCTGTAAAGGGTGAGGGGGGCTTCTTATTAATCTCGATAAGGAAAGGTTCATGCCTATGTATGATGAACGTGCTTAGCTGGGACTAATTAGTGTTAACAATATTACCACAAATGATGTTTTACAGGCTATATAGGAGATTGTCGCTAAAATCACATACGAGTAGACTAACAAAAATGACATTCAAGAGGCAAGGTTAGTAATACCTAACCCCTTTAAAAAGCCATAATTTGGGGGCTTATCAAAAACCCGTTGTGTAAGCTCATAAACCCAATTGTTAAAGCTCCACTTGGTTTGAGCTTATTTGAGTTGTATAAGATAATAAGATCATAAGCCCATCATATAAGCTTTACCTAAATGCCCCATTGTTATGAGTTAAATGGGCTATACATGCCCATTTCAAAAAAAAAAAAAAAAAAAAAAAAAAAAAAAAAAAGGGCTAAATATGCCTAATTTTTTTTACAAATTAGCCCATTTTATCCTTTTTTTTTTGGTTATATTTTGGACATAAATTGCTATCGTTAATTTTTCATCATAACAGTAAAACTATGTAACTTATGGTATCGTGACTGTCATCTTCATTTTTATTTCCCCATAAAACATATCATGCATTTCAAGTAAAGATGGTCGATGGCTACATCATAATTGGAATATAAAGTCATTGAATTCAGAACAAAGGGATGCAGACGCAACAAGTACCAGGAGGAATGGTTCCCGTTCACATAGTTGGATATGCACATCCTGGAAAGACTCATTCGGATGTTGTTTATTTTTATTGGTTTAGTTGCTTTTACAGGATGTGCATATCCAACGTTTATTCGGATGATGTGTTTAAACCATGCTTCACATAGTTGCTTTTACAGGATGTGCATATCCAACCAGACCAATAAGAATGAGTCTTTTACAGGATGTGCATATCCAATAATATTTTCCCGTTTACATAGTTGGATTTGCACAAGTTTAAGAGAAAAATATTATCTATGCTTATTTTTTCTGATTCTCCAAGTACGACATCAAATTTTTTATAAGCCATTGATCTTGCAGTGGCAGATACAACAACGGTATGGTTACTATCATAATGTTGATGATTATAACATTTAGTATAATTTCACATAAAATACTTTTCATTCCTCTTTCTATTCTCTCTATGTCAGATTATGGAGATCATAATGTACGTTGATGATCATAACATTTAGTATAATTTCACCCAAACTACTTTTTAATCCTCTTTCTAATTCTTTTGAATCTTAAGGTATGTACCTGTATAGAGTCTAGCATACCTATGCCTTTCTTCACTGGTTGCTTGATTACAATTAATTAACTACCATCTAATATTAAGCAACAACAAATTACAAGTCATGCCCGCCCATCGGGCGGGCTTAGAAGTCTAGTATATATATATATATATATATATATATATATATATATATATATATATATATATATATATATATATAATAAAGTGTATGAAATTTTATGGCTCTCGTTAAGTGATGACTCTTTGCAATGACACCTCTTGCACTACGTTAAAGCGGCCCAACCCTTTGACTAATTTGCATGCGGGCAACATTAATGAGAAACAAGCAGCCAGCTTCAATTCCAAGTACAAACAAGCCATATCTTATCTATTATTCATCACCATCTTTGATTAAACGGCCATGGGAGCTGGAGGGCAAATGAACGTTTCCAGACTAGAAAAAGACGTACTCAAACGAGTTCCCGTCTCAAAACCTCCTTTCGGGATTGGGGATCTTAAGAAAACCATACCGCCACACTGCTTTAAACGCCCACTTATTCGCTCTTTTGGATCTCTCTTTCATGATCTCATTTTAATCTATAGTTTGTACTATATTGCATCAAATTACATCCCACTGCTCCCTCAAACCCTCACATATGTCTCATGGCCACTATACTGGGTTGCTCAAGGTGTTATGCTTGTGCGCTTATGGGCCCTTGGCCATGATTGTGGTCATCATGCTTTTAGCGAGTACCAATGGATCGATGATGCAGTTGGTTTCTTCGTCCATACCGTTATCATGACCCCATACTTTTCGTTTAAGTATAGCCACGCACGCCACCACGCCCACACAAGCTCAATTGAGTTCGAGGAAGTGCATGTCCCAAAACGAAAATCTGATACTTTATTCACCGAATTTTTAAACAACGGACCAGGCAATGTTTTACGTCTTTTCTTAATGGTCACCCTTGGCTTACCCTTGTACTTGTTCTTTAACACGTTCGGTCGTGATTATGGAAAGTTTGCAAACCACTTCTTGCCACAAAGTGTTATCTTTAACGACCGTCAGCGTGCTCAGGTTGTGCTTTCAGATGTTGGAATTGTCGCGGTTGTGTATGCTTTATACCACCATGCCATGACACAAGGTGTTCAATCAACACTTTTCGTGTATGGAATTCCTTTGTTTGGGATGAGTTGTTTATTTGTCATCATGACTTACCTAAACCACACTCACCCATCACTCGCACGCTACGACTCGACCGAGTGGGATTGGCTAAGAGGTGCTTTATCAACCGTGGATAGGGATTTTGGGGCACTTAATTGGGTTTTCCATGATGCAAATCGAACTCACGTGGTTCACCATTTGTTCCCAAGCCTGCCACATTATCATGCAGTGGAGGCTCGCGATGCTGTGAAGCCTATGTTAGGTGAATACTACAAGTATGACAATACTCCGCTTCTAAAGGCATTGTGGAGAGACGCCAAGGAGTGCATCTATGTCGAACAAGATGACAATAAAAAAGGTGTTTACTGGTTCTTCAAGTAGTTTTATTTGGTCGGTGTATCATGAATTACTAAGACCACGTAATATATATGTCGGTCGTAACACGTACGTAATTTTTTTTTCCAAATACCATAAAAAAAAACATCATACTTGTCCTAAAAGCCATTTTTGGGTATCGAACAAATTTTTTTCCGTACTTAACTTTCATTTTTTGGCCTCTTTTAAGCACTTTGTGACGTTTTTGCCCCTCAAATTATTAAAAATCTAGGGGCAAAAATGTCACAAAATGCCTCAAAGAGGAAAAAAAATAAAAGTTCAGTACCCATATGAGAAAAAAAATTTGTTTGATACTCAAAAGTGGCTTTCTTAACAAGTATAGTGCTTTAATATGGTATTTGTTTTATTTTTTTTTTGTTTTTTTTGTTTTGTTTTTTGTTTTTGTTTTTTTTTTCAAGCAGTCATGTTACTCTTTGTTATACGTATTTACTATTCCCGGCCGTTACTAATAGCTATAAGGTGCTGAATAATAATAAAACTATGTTTTCTTTACCTTTTCGTATTATTGAATTAAGTTTTGGATTTACTCAGGGGTGGAATGCATACAAGCAACAAACTACACCGCTAGTCTTTTTTTAATTGCAAAACTAATTCTTTTGAAAACTAAATATGCGGATCTAGATGTCATAACATTAATATGCATAACTTGTTAGACTCTGTTGAGGAACTCCGCTGCCTCAGGTGCAAGGAAACCAAAAATATCTAATGCGAAAGGAACATGTTGATTTTCAATACACGCTTTCTCGTCTTTTGCCACTATTGTAAGATTAAACTAGGCGAGTATTGGGTATTCACGACAGGATTTTTATCAATGTTGCAAAACTCGTGAATCGGTCCCGAGGCGGCCGAGGGCCATGTAGCGATTTTTGGCCGATTTAATTATATTAAGTCACGAAATATTTATATGGTCGAACAAGAAAAAAAAGGGTTAAGTGTCGAGTTTTAAAACTTAAAGAGGTGCTAGCAATAACTTGTTGAACAAGGTTAAATGCTATATAAATTCACCCTTTTATCTCATTCTCGTAGGATTTTGATCAGCTCAATACAATCGACACAATATTTATCCCTAAAGTCACACCACTAATAAATTCATCTTGTCCCATGCGCATGATTGATTAATATGATGAATCACATCATATGCATGAACATTATATGCATGTATATAATAAAGGTTTTGACTGTTCAGTTTGTTTATTATATTTGCATGAATTTAGTCATGGCACATGTATATATTTATACTTCTTTTTCCATAGCTATTATGGATCGACATATTGAAACAAAAGGGTTCGACCCGGTTTGTTTTATATAAAGCTAAACCTTGTTTGTTGTATGCTTTATTCGTGACTTAAACTAGCATTCTAATTGAATCGCTAATAATACGCGCGTACATGAACGTAGGACAATCACACTATTGATTGTATCTTTGATTAAATAACAAAAAGGTAAGGGGTTATTCTTACAATCCACATAAACCCTAATTAGGGTTCATAAGTTGAAGATTGCATATTGATTCTTGTTCGGGCTAGAATCACAAATATATGTTTACTATTTATTATTGATTAATTAATTACATGTTATATGATCTTGTTATAACGCTTCCACATATGCTTACTTGATGTTATTGGTTTATTTATATGCATGTCATGATATTATAATTCCAACAGTGGCATCATGAGCCGTTATAATGTGTAATTATTTATCGAAACGCATAAAAAATTAAATTTTGATTCTTTTAATTACATGTTTTTAGGGTTTTCATATTCCTAACCCTATATATATTTTTTTTAGGTCGATTGACCTATTAGTTATTTAGGGATTTTGGTTTTGTTTTTAATATGATTAGAAACCTTAGGATGTCATGTAATTGGTTATGCGTTTTAGTAAACGATCTTGGTGCAATATGTTAATTGTTAAGCATAATCCATGAAAAATGCATGTTTGCATGGATTTAATTGTGTGTTGATTTAAATGGTTTAAATTGGATATATAAATTAAATGTTAAGTTATATCGAAACATGTAAATTTATTAATAGATGTCGAATTGGGGAAGACTCCAATATTAAGTAATCAATTACGTGCTATGTGGTGTTTGTTTAGTTTTGGCTTACGCAATCAATTTATCGATTTATGTGAATCTTTTTCCTTTGAAGAAGAAAGCACTAATTGAATAAATGCGTTATACACCTAGATTGATTATTAATAGGATTATTGAATAAGATTTGCATGTGGCTACATGTTTTATACATATTTAATTGTTATTTTATGTATATGTTTATTTGGTTGTTTTATTTTTTATTATGTATTACTTGTTTTTTGTTTATTATTACGTGAGACATGTTTATAAACGAAAAAAGGTAATTTTTGAATAGAAAAATAATATAGACTAAATAAATGGTGAAATTGTTTTGGTTTTAAGAGTCAAAATTTCAAAGGTTTATTGATTGATGTTTTTGTACGTAATGGTTAACTAGGCTTGACCGAAGTTTACACACTAAAAGATGGGTTTAAGGTTGGTTTTGCATTAAATTGTGGCTTTAGAGAGACAACACTCTGTCTTTCCGCTCGTTTGTGTGTAAATTAGACATACCGAACAACCATTACATGTACACTGTCATCATAAGGGTGAATTGACCACAATTCCACAATGATTATCCGAAACACTAAGCCTTAGGGCTTATGCAAAAGTACGATAATTGTTGGTAATTCTTTAATTGGTGAACCCGATACCTCTATCAAAACTTTGCTATTTTACTCTTAGTGAGTTGGTAAATAAAATTGTTTTGTAAAACCAATGTTATGAAGTTGTATGCATGCTTCATACATTATTTTCATTACATGTCAAAATTAACACCCTTATAAAATTAAGTCGAATGCCATCTAATTAAGAACACTTGAAGTTGTAGTTTACGTCATGTGAGAGCTTGGCTAGATTGCAATGGAGAAGTAAATTTCATAATTTCATTGCTAGCAGATCAACTGATGTAATGGATTAATGAGTTTGCAGTTTTTAAGTTAGATGACTTAAATTGAGTAGGAAGTGAGAGCTTGGACTCAAGGCATTAAATGGGGATGAAACATGCTTACTTTGCAAAAGTTTTGTGAAAATAAATCCCTTAATGATCTAGAAATTGCAATATGTTATTGGCAATTATTGTTCGACAATTACCTTGTTGAATACTATCATTACTAGCAGATCAACTGATGTAATGGTACTATGTCAATTTGGATCCTAGCTTTAAGAAAATACTATGGTTTATATGAATATTTACCAATGGGTATTTTATTTTCTTAAAGACCTAATTATCGAAAATACTGAAATTGAATTTTGTAATTCGTTTTAATGTATTAATGCAACGTTCAAACCGTAAACGCACTTTGGGCTTTGGTAAATTAATCCCGTTCTGTTTTCAAACAAATGTTTGATTAAGAATAATTTACTTAAAAGACAAAAGAAGTCTCCTTTCTATGAAAGAAGAGTGAGACACAATCATTTTCCTTTACATGAATGAAAAAGGATAATATGAATATTAGATATGTCTAAATTCTAGTATATCTTATAGCAAATTTTTAGTAGTTAAGAAATTTGTGCATATTTTCCACAGGGATTTCATCATCCTCATTCGGTGATTAAATTCTTAGTAACAAATATGATATTTGGTTAACAGAAATTATGTATGACATTTTATGAGTTATTAAAATTAGAAGCTAGACTAATTACTGCAAAATTGTAAAAGACAATCTAGTTTATTGATCTAGTTGTTTTGACTATTTTAAAGGTACTACATACATTGTAGGATGGTAGACCTGTTAAGGAAGAAATTGCATGCCCAATTTTTTAAGTTAATAGCATTTGGTGGATAGTCCATCATTTACGTGGTAGAATACACTATTTAGCGCATAAGTAATTGTTACATATGGACATTTAAAGGTGTAGGAAAGTTAAAAGCACACTATTTTCTTTCACTGGATATGAAACATTTACAATGTTGTCAAATTCAGTGAGAGTATTGTGTACTTATTACTGAATAAGGAATTATTGTAATGATCTTTAATTTAGTGGAAGTTACAAGCTTTAACATCTTGGTAGGTAAAGATAATTACTTTCCAAGTGTAGACACTCATACTTTTAAGGATAGTCTTGTACGTTTCCTTACTAGACATTGTTGTTCTATAACTACTTGTTATGCTAAAATCTATGACACAATCATATTGATCACATAAACAAATGCATGGCGTGTTGTTTATCAACTATATGAGGTTGTTCCATGCACAAGTGGGAGAAATGTTATCTTTAATGTGTGCAAGAAACAACTCATAAAGATATGATTTAATGGATTCTCTTGACTACAAGGTAAGAGAATAACGTTCTAATATGAATTATACTAATCTAAATTCAAGAAACACTTGGTGCTACAATTTATGTTATGTGAGAGCTTAGCTAGATTGCAACAACAAGGTGAATTTCATATTTTCATTACTAGCAGATCAACTGATGTAATTGAACTATGAGAATTTACAGTTTCTAAATTAGATACATATTAGAACATGTGTCAATATGATATCAAGACTACTTTAATTAGTATATTTATGAATTCATGGAATGACATAAATTATTTAAGTAATCTAATTCTACTTCAATCTGACTATTTATGTGTTCTTGGAATGACATAAATAAATGAAGAAATAATGTTATTTACATTAGTGTGAAGTAATAAATTAACTTGAAATTACTATTGAAACCAAAAGATGGTGTTCATAATTACTTTAGTTAAACATGTTTATGTTTCATTGTAAAGATATAAACATAAAATCCTTTAATTGTTACAAAACTTATAATAAAGTAAGATGTTATCTTGTTATGTGTTTTAATTAAGACATATACATGAAGTCATTAAATTGTTAAATGACTTATAACGTAGAGTGAGATTATAACAGTTTATGTTTTCTTGTAGAGACATGGACATGAAGTGACTTTGTAAAAAGTACTTGTGTTATAAAGCATGTAATTGGCATGAAAATACTATTATACCGTTAAAATTAATTAGTTGGTAAATAGACAAGTCAAAACGAATATGGTTATCTTAAATATTGTTAGATTGTCTTAAAATATTAATACTAATGAAACACCAAATGTTTATGGTATGTTCAGTTAGGAAAATCAAACTCTTGTTATATTGTTTGATTAAAGATAACTATGATTTCTTTTTTTCCAAAAGTTATCAAGGTTAGAATATTGAGTATGACTTGGACATACTTAATAAAACTCCAACCTAGAAGATTAATAAGACATTATCATATGATGAAATATGATAAATGTAATCAATTACATTAATTTTTAAATTGAAGTTCTGAATTTGTTCAACTGCTTATAAAGAGGTTATTAACAAAGTAAAGTCAGGACCGGAACTGTCAATATGTATTTGTAATATCCCAAAAGAGAACATTGTATTGTTGCTTTATTTGCTAAGTATTTAAAGATAATCTTTAAATTACTAAAAGCAAGTGGGAGTTTTAATCTTTAAAAGATAAAAATACAAGATACATAATCTTCTAAAATACACTAGTAAATATCATGATGAAGTTTGACATTTGAATGTTAAATCTCAACATGATAATAAAGTTTGACATTTAAATGTTAAATCTCAAGATGATGGAATTATCATTCATAGAATAGCAATATATCTTAGATATTTGATTAATATGCTGAAAGCTATGATTTACAGGATTATTGTAAACCTGATAATCATTATGATACATTACCAAATATGAAATTGGGTAAAATATACATGATATGAATGATTAAGATGCTGTCTATAAAGATAATCAATTTTAAAAACTTGGTTTATCTTAATAGTTAGACTAGAAAATGAAGATGAGTTTCTTCAAAGATAAGGTAACCTTTGTGGTTTAAATCTTTGTATAGAAATCATATGGACAATATTGTGCACATATTTAATGCATGTCTTATGACAAGATTATTAATCACACTTAAACAATTAATTATGATTGAATTTTCTAAATACATTAAATATATAAAGATTATGATTGTCATATTTATGAAATTGACAATGGAATATCAAAACTCTTTCTTGAGTGATTACTTGAGCGAGGACGATAAGTAATCAAAAGGAGTTTATGAATTCAACTAAATCTTTGGAAGTGTACAAAGTGCAATAATCCATGTATGAATAAATGAATGCATCTAGAAGATTACTCTTATGTTTAATTATTAAATCCATGTTTTGATTTATAATTAAAATAAGATAATTTCTAAATATTCCTAAAAGCTAGTGGGAGTATTATGTTTAATTTCTTAAATCATATATGTTGTAAAGTAACATTCCATATAAGTTAAAAGTTAAGTCTTAGTTTGGAATGAAACTTTAAAGATTTAGAAAATAAGATATACAACCTTGGAATGAATGTTCATTGTTGAAACATGTGCGGTAAATGAATCTAATATAACATGATATATTATTTAGAAAGTCTAAATAGATATGTATGACATGAATAAAAATCTAAGTATGACTAAAAGATTTTTCATGAACATCATGTTTTGTTGTATCATGCTTGATTACAAGATGATTTGGCAATATTAATATCTAAAAGGTTATTAGATAACTTGTGTAATATTCTAAAAGAATTTGTTTGATTATAGAATCACATCCTAAGTCTGGAACAACTTTCAAATTCTATAGATGAATAATTTTTCAATTGTTGTGAAAATTATCATAGCCAACAAACTTGAAAGTTTGAAGGGCATAAAACATTACACAATAGATATTAAGGTTTATGGGAAGGTTTTAAAAGCATATTGTTGTTTGCATACAATAATGCTAATGAAATTGAGCTGACACTCAATACTAGTTATGGTAAGGATTTCATCCTTGGCTATATGTACTAGTTGTGCTTAATAAGAGCATAGTTGCATTATACATTAAGAGAATAAGAATACTTTAAACTTTAAAATGTTTGGAAGTTTAATTATCATAAATTGGTGGTTAAGGATGTCACACATTTTATAAAATATTATATGGCATTATCAAAATAGTTGAGTATGCACATATAAGAACTTCAATAGTTGAATTCTTGGAATAAGTATTCTTAAAATTCCGATAGATCAAAGTTAGATGATTTATGTTTTGTCAACAAGTATGAATGTCATTACTTGAGATATAATTCTGTTGGGTCACTGAATTCCCCACATCTTCTAACAAGGATTTGAACATAAAATAACCTGAGTGCAAACAAGTCACTGAGTGAACAGTAACTCAGTGAGTCACCTTCAGGATGCTAAGACCGAGCCTAGGAAGAAAGGTTCTCCATTCAGTGAGGCGGAACTCAGTGAAGTGTGATCTAAGCCAAGAAGAAGGTGATGGGTTCAGTGAGGATGACAATAACTCACTGAACCCCAATGACTCCTCAACAACTTAATCGTACTGAAGACTGATGACATGAAGACTGAAGTTTTGGCGGGACTGGGCGGGAAAGTCTGAGCTGCTTTATTAAAGTGCTTTATCACTTTAATGTCAAACTTTCCCCAAATGGTTAAAACCAGTCTGTCATCAGAAAGTGCCTTTTTGATCTAACTCAATGAAGATTCCTTGCCAGAAGAATAATATCTTTCAAGATATTGTTAAGGAAGCTTTAGGTCCAATGTATATTTAGTTGTTCTATACTTGTGTATAAATAGGAAGCAAATGTGAGGAGTAAAAGTTGACAAGTTTGTGCAATTAATGCAAAGCATTCACAAACCACTTTACTCCTCCAAAGAACAACACAAGCCCCTGAGATAGCTCAGTGGGTAATTTTAAGTTGTCACTTAACATAGTTGAGTTTAGTGAGGAGTCCATACCATACTTGTCGTTTCAACCCCAAGTGTTATTCCGCAAACACTTGGGTACGATTCTTTTGATTAACTTCTAATAAAGAATTAAACGTTGGAAAATATTGTCTCTTATCTTTACGTTGCTTTATTGTTAATCATTTTATACATCTTTGTTTAAAGTCATACAGCTTGGTTACTTTAGCTTCCTAGTTACTGATAACCAAGTAAAAGGGACCAACAAGTGGTATCAGAGCCTCTGATTTGTAAAACTTATACCTGTTTTCAAAACCTAAGAGTGCTCAAGTTTTTTAAAATCAAGATCCCACTATGACTGACATAGATGTTCCCCAGCTTGTTGATAAAAAGGGTGGAAGTTATTCAGCAACTGCCCCTCGACTTGAAGCTGGCAAATTTAACAAGTGGAAAAAGCGAATGCTTTGCTACTTAACTGGGATGGATCCTTATTACATGAAATTGATTAATGAGGGTCCATATGTCCCAACAACTGCCCAAGGTTTAATCAAACCTGAAGCTCAGTGGACCCCAGATGAAAGGAGGGTGGTCAATCAAGACCAGCGCCTGAAAAGCATCATTATATCATGCCTTCCTGATGATATAATGGAATCAGTGATCAACTGTCCCACTGCCCAGCAGACATGGACTGATCTGGTTCATAGCTATGAAGGGCCTTCTGATACCAAAGAGAATAGAATCATGGACCTGAAGCTTGAGTTCAATACCTTCAGGGCCAAGGATTCTGAAAGTCTCTCTGAGACTTATACTCGGTATAAGACCCTCCTGAATGAGCTGACCAATGATGGTGTTATACTGTCAAAACATGAAATCAATGTTGGTTTTGTCAACAGTCTCCCTGAGAAGTGGTTAAACTTCTCTCAGGGATTGAGAAATGCAAACCACATTCAGAACCTTGAGCTCCCTGCCATCTATGGGAATTTTGTCTATGAAGACAATCTTATCACCAGGAGATACCCTGGTAAAGCTCAGGAGACCAAAAAGGCCTTGACAATTACACCCATATCAACTGCTTTCTATTCAAAAGGTGTTGTGCAGGATTTTCAGGATGGATCTGATGATGAGGTTGACCAAAGAACCAGTGAGGAGTATCTTAATGATCTTCAAATTGAATTTCATGAAAGAGCACTTCTTGCTAATTCAAAAAGGTTTTTTAAGAAAAACAAATTTCCTTCTAAAGCAACTGACAACACTGAATGCTTTAAATGTGGCAAAATGGGGCATTTTGCTAAAGATTGTTTTTCAAAAACAACCTCAGAACCATCTTTCAAATTTTCAGGAAATAACTCTTTTTCAGGCCCCAGCAAATTTCAACCAAAAATGCTTCAGTCTAGTCAAAGATTTGAAAAAGTCCCTCAAATTGACTTTGAAGCAAAGTACAGAAAGGCAAAAGCTAAACTTGCCCTTCTTGAATCATCCTCAACAGTCTCTCAGCCTCCTCAGGCTCCGAAGCCTACTCAAGCCAAAAACAAAGGGCTTGTTGCTGAAACTTATGACTGGAATGAGGTTGAAGTGTCCTCTGATGATGATGAAGTTCACATCAGTGCCCTGATGGCTCTGTCAGATGACAATAAACTTGCTGTGGGGAAGAGTCATGCAAGAAATGGTGAATGGGTCAACATCACAATGAGGAAGGTAAATCTTTTACTTTCTATGGATGATAATGATGATTGGAAATCTTACTTAGACTATATTAATGTTGATCTTAAGTATGTTGAAGAGCAAAGACTTAATTTGTTTTCAAAATTTAACAAACTGAGTTTTGAATTAAATCATTGTAGAGATGAATTACTTGCCTTAAAACAAGCCAAGCTTGAAAGTGTTACACTTCAAATTCAAAACTCTGAACTTGTAAAACAAAATCAAGCTCTTCAGGAAGATCTTAAGAAAGAAAAGGAAATTATTTGGAAATGGACTCAGAAAAACCCCAAACTTTATGAAACACTGAATCTCTCACCCAGCCCTAATAAGGCTGGTCTGGGTGATGATCAACTCACTGAAGTTTCTGGGGAGAGTAGCCATTCTACAACTTTTCTATTAACCAACATACTCTCTAGCAAAGAACTAGCTCCCAAACCCAGTGATTGGATTGAAAGAAACAATCCTGATAGTAAATTGCCAAATTTTAACACTGGAAGAATCCTGGAGCCTGAAAGTCAGGCTATAAAGGAGCTGCTAGGAGTCACTGATGAACTTGGTCCTACTGAGTCCATCACTGAGTCTAAGTCTGATTCACCACTCCCTCCACTGAAACAACTTCAGGGAGCAGAACCCAATTCTGACCTTGCACCATTAGTCTTTCAACCACATTCTCCTAAAGAGAAACCAGGGTTAGGAAGGACTATACTGAAAAGACCTACTCCTGCACCCATTGAACACCAAAATCCTTCAGTAATTACTGAAGTGAAGCCTGAAAGCACTGATTCAAAGGTTGATCAGCTTACTGAACTTGTCAGGATGCTGAGTGAGAAAATTGAGTCTACTGAGAAAAACTCCGACTCTAAATCTACAAAGCCCTCAGTATCCTCAGGTTCTTCCAAACCAAAAACCACACCCAGACCCTCAGGGAGATGTGAACTGTGCAATTATCCAAATCACAGCACTGATAAATGCTACAGAGTCCTGTTTTGTATGATATGCAAACAAGAGGACCACAGAACTTGTGATCACATCCCCCACACTGCTTCTTTAAAGGCAAGGGGTCAATACAAAACCCAAGGCTATCAGTATGCCACACCTTCCAAACAAAGACTGAAGGCTAAGCCTTTCTCACCATGTCCTCACTGTGGTTTCAATGATCATCTTCCTGATGATTGTATGATGAAAGAATGCTGTGACATCTGTGGAGATCCCTCCCATGAAACCAGGGGGCATGACAAAGTGATTCAGTCCAGAAGGAAAAACCAAACCAACACTTCTCAGTCACCTGATGCATCAACATCCACAAAATGTAAAACATGTGGAAGCTCAGGTCACACAACTTCAGACCATGATTCACTAACTGAGTTCAAAAAGTCCCTGAGGACTAAGCCCACTAGAAGGTGGGTCAACAAGCAAAACTAACCCAGTTTACTGTTTGTGCAAAAACACATCAAGGATCCAACCTGGCATCTAGACAGTGGATGCTCCAGAAGTATGACTGGTGTGAAAAGTTTTCTGCACAAATATGTGGAAGAACCAGGACCCAAAGTAGTATTTGGTGATAACTCATCAGCTCCCACTGAGGGTTATGGTTCAGTAAACTGCAATGGTATAGTTTTTACAAGAATAGCTTATGTTAATGGTCTGAAGTACAACCTGATAAGTGTTTCCCAACTATGTGATGCCAAATACATAGTTCAGTTTGATGACAAGAGAGGGACCATCTTTAATGCCAATAAGGAAGTTGTGTTGATTGCCCCCAGAAGGGATGATGTATATGTCCTTGACATGTCATCCCTGACTCAAAATGGGACTTGCCTATTCTCAAAGGCAAGTGAGACAATCAACTGGCTATGGCATAGGAGACTCTCTCATCTCAACTTCAAAAACATCAACAACCTGGCCAAACAGAACAAAGTTCTGGGCCTTCCATCCCTGGTGTATACCAAAGACAAGCCTTGTTCTGCTTGTGAAAAAGGAAAACACCACAGGGCATCATTCAAAACCAAACAAACCTTTTCCATCAAAAGCTGCCTACATCTTCTTCATGTGGACCTTTTTGGACCTGTCAGTCCAATGTCCATTCACCATGAGAAGTATACTCTGGTCATAGTGGATGAATACTCAAGATATACTTGGGTTTACTTCCTTACCAAAAAGAGTCAGGCAGCTGAAACAATCATGTCATTTGTCAGGAACATTGAAAATCAAAATGATGTCAAAGTTAAACAGATCAGGACTGACAATGGCACTGAATTCAAAAACCAAGACCTTGAGTGTTTTTGTGATGAGAAAGGAATTTCTCAAAATTTCACTTCTCCCTATACTCCTGAACAAAATGGAGTAGCTGAAAGGAGAAATAGAACACTCATTGAGGCAGCTAGAACAATGCTGAATGGCTCAGTCCTCTCAAAACATTTTTGGACTGAGGCAGTTAAAACAGCCTGCTACACTCAAAACAGGTCAATCATTGTGAAAAGGCATAATAAGACTCCTTATGAGATATTCAAAGGAAGGATTCCTGACATCAGCTATTTTCATGTATTTGGGTGTCCGGTGTTTATTCATAATCACAAGGATCACTTGGGTAAATTTGATGCAAAAGCTGATGATGGATACTTCCTGGGATATTCCTTGGTTTCTAAAGCCTTTAGGGTGTTCAACACAAGGAGACAACAAACTGAGGAAACTTATCACATCACTGTTGATGAGAGCACTGAATCCATCAGGTTCTCAAATTCCTCAGTAGAAGAAATTGGTATTAATGACTCATCAAGATATCCTCCTGATGAGTATCATCCTGAGAACAATCCCTCAACCCAATACCAAGCTAATGCTGATGTCTCCTATTACATCACCCCTCACAACCTACCCCAACCACCTATCAGTGAGTTCATAGAAACTCAGCCTGTCTCAAATGAGACTGAAACCACTGAACAAATTGTTTAGGAACCCTCAGAACAAATTGTTCCTACTATAGTCACTGAAGCACATACTGATGAGTTACCTCATGTTCCTGAGTCTGAACCTAATCAGGCTCCTACAAGCTCAAATTCCTATCCCAAACCCCAGGATAGTTGGACTAGATCCAAAATCATTGAGCTTGTGAACATCATTGGTGAACCCACTGAAGGCATGCTCACAAGAAGCAAGGCAGCTAAACTCAAGGCTGCCACTGCCAATATATGTCTTTATGCTGACTATCTCTCAGAAATTGAGCCTAAAAATGTCAAAGAAGCCCTGACTTATGAAAGTTGGGTTCAGGCCATGAGAGATGAATTGGAACAATTTGACAGAAATGATGTCATGACCCTTGTTGAATGCCCCCAGGGTGTTTTAATCATTGGTATGAAATGGGTCTTTAAGAACAAGACCGATGAAAATGGCACAGTCATCAAAAACAAAGCAAGACTGGTTGCCAAAGGATATAATCAACAGGAAGGTATAGACTATGAGGAAACCTTTGCACCTGTTGCAAGAATGGAAGCCATCAGGATCTTCCTTGCCTATGCAACTTACATGAACTTTAAAGTTTACCAAATGGATGTTAAAAGTGCATTCCTGAATGGTAACATCAAAGAAGATGTTTATGTGCAACAGCCTCCTGGTTTCGAAAGTAGTGAATACCCCAACCATGTCTACAAGCTTAACAAAGCCCTTTATGGACTGAAACAAGCACCCAGGGCATGGTATGAAACTCTTTCAGCCTTCCTGATCCAAAACAAGTTTGTCAGAGGAAGAATTGACAACACACTGTTCATCTACAGAACAAAGGATGATGTCATTCTTGTCCAAGTATATGTTGATGACATCATCTTTGGCTCAACAAGTTACAAACTTTGCAAACAGTTTGAGAAACTGATGACCACAAAGTTTGAAATGAGCATGATGGGTGAACTCACATACTTTCTTGGACTCCAAATCAAACAAACTGATAAAGGAATATCCATTTGCCAAGAAAAATACCTCAGGAACCTACTGAAGAAGTATGAGCTCACTGACTGCTCTTCAGTGAAAACCCCTATGGTTCCTCCAAACAACCTTGGCCCTGATCTCACTGGAAAATCAGTGAATCAAACCCAATACAGAGGAATGATTGGCTCCCTGATGTACTTACTTGCCTCAAGGCTTGATATCCAATTCTCAGTCTGCCTGTGTGCAAGATACCAGGCTGACCCTAAAGAATCACATCTCACTGCTGTCAAGAGAATCATCAGGTACCTGAAGGGTACTCCAAACCTTGGTTTGTATTACCCAAAATGTTCAGGATTTGACCTCAAAGGGTACACTGACTCTGACTATGCAGGATGTAACATGGATAGGAAAAGTACTTCAGGATCCTGCCAATTTCTTGGTGGTAAACTTGTGTGTTGGAGTACAAAGAAACAACAGTCAGTGGCCATGTCCTCAGCTGAAGCTGAATATATGGCTGCTGCAGGATGTTGTGCAAATGTACTATGGATGAAGAGCCAACTGAGTGACTATGGCATTCAGTATAAGATGGTACCTATCTTTTGTGATAATACAAGTGCCATAGCCATCTCAAACAATCCAGTACTTCATCAAAGAACCAAGCACATTGACATCAGATACCACTTTATCAGGGACCATATCTCTAATGGAGAAAGTGAACTACATTTCATCCCCACTGAGTATCAGCTAGCTGATATCTTCACAAAACCTTTGGATGAATCCACTTTCACAAGATTGAAAGCTGAATTAGGCATGTTGGACATAGAATCAGGAAACTGATCAATAGTGCTCCAACCTGATGTAAATTCTCTAGGTCCCTGATCAGACCCTTCCTGAGAACACATTTTTATTGAATGAAAAATCATTCAGGGGGCTCAGGATGAAAAATGGCATTGAATACCCTAACTAAATGCTCTAAGTATTTAGTTAGTTAATGTCCCAGGTAGGTAACTGAATCCTATTAAATATAGGAATATATGTCACTTACACAACTGGCATCCACTCCTTGGGCCCCCACATCTCTCTCACCAAACACCACTGAGCATTAAATGCTCCCTCACACACAAAACGTGTGATGATTGTTTTCCTGCAAAAGTGCAATATTTGCAGAAGCACCCCAAAGGGTGAGAGAAAATAGGAGTAGTGGGAATCGTGATATTTAATACGGATATCAAACCAAAATTATTATGCCGTTTCGGTTAAATAAATTAAACCTTTGGTGTCCGCAACATCACCACCCAAATCTTTACCCTATAAATACCCCCATAAAAAGGGAAACACACACACGCTTTTATAATCTTAACAAAACTCTTGCAAATTGGTTTTTCAAAACTGCGTGTGTTTCCTCACCCATACCCATTTTTCAAACCAAAATCAGGCTTTTTATAACCAAATGGCTACTTCTAAGGTCTTAAAATGCGCACCCAATGTGGATTTCCAAATGGAAAGCGTAGACCTTACCAAAAATAATGTGGTGTGGAACTTTGCCTACCCTGCTGGGTTCCCTGAATACAGGAATGTGGTGAAGTTTCTTCAGAACTACTTTCTGACCACCGCATTCACAAAGACCCCCTCAGTCATCTACCATGAGTATTTGAGGGAATTTTGGTGCACAGCAGTGGTTGAAAGCCCTGATGTGCCCAAAGAGGCCAAAATTAAGTTTACAGTCAAGAATGGAACCAAGTCCCTAACTCTTGACTATAAAACTTTTGCCAAAGCCACTGGGCTTGATTACACACAGACCTTTGTTGCCCCACCATCTGATAAAGATGTGAAGGAGGTCTTACTGACCCTAGGGCCTTATGACAAACTTCACCCTGAAGTGTCACCAGGGGCCCTACTATCCAAAGCCCCAATCATCAAGACCTGGTTCCCAGCCCCCTGGAGGATAATAATGACCTTTGTCATTCAGGTCCTCGGGGGAAATAAATCCTCTACTGAGCAATTGAACAATACTCAAGCAATGATATTGTTCAGTCTCATTGAGGGTAAATTTATTGACCTTGGAGAAATAATCTTCAAGGACCTTATAGCAAAATTAGGGGGGAAGTCTAGGCAAAAACTCATGTCATACCCTAGATTCATTTCCTGTGCCCTACTTGACTTGCTTGGGTCTGAGTATGAAAAGCCTGATGCAGTTGGTTTTGAGCCTGAAGTATTACACAAGGCTAATTACTCTCGTGACCCTCTAGAGGTTACACCCGTCACCCTGACCCAATATATGGGCACTGCTATCCAGGGTGACAATATAATATCACCAATTTCCTCTCCCACCAAAAAGGTGAAGAGGAAGAAGGGACAGGGGTCCAGGAAGGTGGCTCAACCCAAGTCACTCGACACTGAGACCTCTGACCCTAAGGCTGCCAAAAAGGGGCATGAAATACCGCCCTTGACTGCGGACACCCTGAGTATAATAACCCAGTCACTAGGCCTGCAACAAAAGCCAACGGAGGGCACTGAGAAATCACACTCAGTGTCCTCGGGCATACCCATTTCCAAAGTCTCTACTATCATAAACAAGACAGTTGAGCCGAAACAAACTAAACCTTCACATCCTGCTAAAGGCTCTGGCAAATCACAACCAGAGTCTCAGGGAGTAAGGGATCCTAAATCCTCGGTGGGGCAGCACTACTCCACTGAGAAGGGGGTCCACAAACAATCACATCCTGCTAAAGGCTCGGGTAGATCAAAACCCAAGCATCAGGGAGTTCATGTCCCTAAACCTTCGACAGGCCAGAACAAGCCTGTTGGAAAGGGGGACTCAACCAGTCATCTGCCTGATGAGGACATTCGCAAATCAAAGCTTTTGTCTGAGGGCACCCCTACTCATCCCAAAGACTCAGAGGGAAACATACAACCCGCTGATAGGGACACAACAATCATGGCTCCTAATGATGGCACTGAGAAACACCCATCAGTGTCTGAAGGGGTCACGGGGGACAAAGATTCAGTGGGATATAAACCACCCGCTGATATGGAACCCAAAACCACTCCCGGAGGTGCGCATTACTCGGGAACTGACCTTAAAGACCAGGTAGGTAAAACCCAACCTACCGGATTTGAGGGGTCAGGACCTGGCCAAAACGAAGGCAAATCTTCTTATGAAGAGGAGCCGGATAACCTCCATTTGTTACAGATTACCTCCCTGGCGGATGCTAAGGCATTCTTATTTTCTGATGATGAATTCAACAGTGACGAGGAAGTCTTCACGGCCGGAGATGATATGGAGGATGAGGAGACAGTCCCTGAACCTGTTACTCAGTCTCCTCAAACCTCTAACCATGACGAAGATGAACAACATTCCGAGCCGGAAACCTCAGAAGACGATTCAACTCCTCTCACTGAAAGAGCCTTCAAAAGGTTCATCAAGAAAATGACCAATATTTTGTACAGGGGGGTCACTGAAGAGGTGTTTGACATGCATGCTGAGCAAGCAGTCCACTATCACCTCCTCAAAGATGCTGTTGAAGATTACAATGAAGATGTCAGGGAGCAAAATTCCATTGTCTCTCACTCCCTGACACAAATGGCTTCACACATCAATTAGTTTTTGGAATCCCTTAAGGAGCTGGCTACAGGGGTTAAGTCAGTTCAAGAATCAGTCAAGGATGATCCTGAACTCAACAAGAAAATTCTTCAGGCATCTGAGACGTATCAGGTCAACTCGGCGGCTCTTACTGAGTTACTTGGTTTGATAAGGGATTCAAATGTTCAGAATCTCAGCTCCACGGTGGAATCCCTCAGGTCTTCCTTCACTCAGTTGGAAGCATCAGTGACAGCTCAATCCCTGAAGTCCACATCTCTGGCGTGGACAATGGGATCCAGGATGACTGCCCTTGAAAATTCTCAGGCTTCACTTGACTCCAAGGTATCTCTCATTCATCAGGATACTGCAGAGATCAAGTCCATGATGACAGAAATATTTCAAGCCTTCAAGGGTTCTTCTACTTCATCTTCAGTAACTCCAACACTTGCCATCACTGCAGCTCCGGCAATTGTTGAGGGGGAGAATGTTCCTGAAACCCCTATTACTGATGATCAAGAAGCTGGACAACCCTCTCACACTGAGGGGGAGCATGTCACTGAAGCCACACCAATCACACAAGTTCCACCACAAGAGGAACCAGTCTCCTCCACTCTCTTTTAGGACAGAGGAAAAAGCATAGCCACCACCTCAGAACCTGAAGTAAGACTCCAGCCTGCCTCCACAATGGTGAGAACTGATCTTGATGAACCTATCAGGGTCCCATTTGCAATCAATGGAAAAATCTATCAACTCACCAATGAACAAATACAAGACTACATGGAGAGAACTGAGAAAGTGGCAAAGGCAGCTGAAGAAGAGAGATTGAGCAAGCCTGAACTGATACAGGTTGTTCATGAGGAGGCTGAAAAGATTGGTCTGGATACTGAGGCACTAGCTACTGAGCAAGCTGGTGCAGCCTTTAAAAAGGCTCAGGAAGAACAGATGATTGCTCTGAAAAAGGAAAGGGAAGAGAAGCTGAAAAGGCAAGCTCAAATCAGGAAGACCAGGGTTGAAAGATATCATTGGGTGATGAAGGAAAGATTGAAGCCTGAAACCATCACTGACATCAAAATCCACAGGAATACCAAACCCGCAATGGTCACTGTCTTCAGGGGGGCTGATAAAAGAATCATGGACATTCAAAACCCATTCAAATTCGCTGACTTTGGGATCACTGAACTTGATGAACTCCGTCCCATCATTGCCAAGAAAAATGGTGTCGTTGTTGATCAACTCCTCAAGTCACTGAGTGAAAGGTATGACAGACTGAGAGCAATGCCTGAAGCCCTCAACATTCCCTCCCTTCTTCCTGCTCCAACAACAGGAACTGCTTCATCAACCACCACCAGGAGAAAAAGGAAGCACATTGAGTCCGAGCCTGAGATCAAGGTCCCAGGATTGGATTGTGACAGGACCGTTCCTGAAGGAATCACCTTCGTGAACAACACCGTGCTTGAACACCCTGAACGAGGTCTATGCTTTACTGATGAATATGGAGACCTTGCTTTCCAAAGATGGTCTGATATAGACAAGGCAGGGGTCACAGCAATGGTAACATACCTGATGTTAGCTTCTCCTATACATAGTGGTGCAAACCAAAGGTTCTGTAAGGACCTTCGGGAAAAGATTGAGAAGCATCCTGAGAAACACCTACTGAGATCAAAGAAAGCTAAGATTGAGGGACTTGGCTATCATCTGAACATCTGATCTGCAACAACTATCTTTATTTTGTTTGTAATTTGTAGGAAATATGTAATAGCTATAAATAAAATGATGTTTTGTTTAAATAGTTATGTCCTACTTTCAATTACAACAAACATTCAGTAAGAGAAGATGTACCCTGACTACTCATGCTGAATCAAGTAACACTTAGGCTATTTGTATGTTCAAATAGGGGGAGACTGTTGGGTCACTGAATTCCCCACATCTTCTAACAAGGATTTGAACGTAAAATAACCTAAGTGCAAACAAGTCACTGAGTGAACAGTAACTCAGTGAGTCACCTTCAGGATGCTAAGACCGAGCCTAAGAAGAAAGGTTCTCCATTCAGTGAGGCGGAACTCAGTGAAGTGTGATCTAAGCCAAGAAGAAGGTGATGGGTTCAGTGAGGATGACAATAACTCACTGAACCCCAATGACTCCTCAACAACTTAATCGTACTGAAGACTGATGACATGAAGACTGAAGTTTTGGCGGGACTGGGCGGGAAAGTCTGAGTTGCTTTATTAAAGTGCTTTATCACTTTAATGTCA
The DNA here is from genome assembly GCA_030686995.1 of Artemisia argyi. NCBI lineage: Eukaryota > Viridiplantae > Streptophyta > Magnoliopsida > Asterales > Asteraceae > Artemisia > Artemisia argyi. The sequence goes on from CM060699.1 coordinate 91,461,785, forward strand.
AACTTTCCCCAAATGGTTAAAACTAGTCTGTCATCAGAAAGTGCCTTTTGGATCTAACTCAATGAAGATTCCTTGCCAGAAGAATAATATCTTTCAAGATATTGTTAAGGAAGCTTTAGGTCCAATGTATATTTAGTTGTTCTATACTTGTGTATAAATAGGAAGCAAATGTGAGGAGTAAAAGTTGACAAATTTGTGCAATTAATGCAAAGCATTCACAAACCACTTTACTCCTCCAAAGAACAACACAAGCCCCTGAGATAGCTCAGTGGGTAATTTTAAGTTGTCACTCAACATAGTTGAGTTTAGTGAGGAGTCCATACCATACTTGTCGTTTCAACCCCAAGTGTTATTCCGCAAACACTTGGGTACGATTCTTTTGATTAACTTCTAATAAAGAATTAAACGTTGAAAAATATTGTATCTTATCTTTACGTTGCTTTATTGTTAATCATTTTATACATCTTTGTTTAAAGTCATACAGCTTGGTTACTTTAGCTTCCTAGTTACTGATAACCAAGTAAAAGGGACCAACAAATTCATCAACAAGAGTTATCATGCATTGATCTATTTAGTATTTGGATAAGGAATGTTAAACAATTATTATAATAAATTTAAATACATGGTATGTTTAATTTATTATATATTGTATCCTATATTTGTATGTTTAATCCATGAATAAATGTTATTCTAAATTGTCCGTTGTCAGTTAATAATATGGGAATATTATTAAATCAAGACAAATATGAAGGTTGATATAATATACTTAAAGTATATTGATGCGTAGTCATGCCATTTCAGATGATATTCAATTATACCGAATATAGGACCATCTTTAATGCCAATAAGGAAGTTGTGTTGATTGCCCCCAGAAGGGATGATGTATATGTCCTTGACATGTCATCCCTGACTCAAAATGGGACTTGCCTATTCTCAAAGGCAAGTGAGACAATCAACTGGCTATGGCATAGGAGACTCTCTCATCTCAACTTCAAAAACATCAACAACCTGGCCAAACAGAACAAAGTTCTGGGCCTTCCATCCCTGGTGTATACCAAAGACAAGCCTTGTTCTGCTTGTGAAAAAGGAAAACACCACAGGGCATCATTCAAAACCAAACAAACCTTTTCCATCAAAAGCTGCCTACATCTTCTTCATGTGGACCTTTTTGGACCTGTCAGTCCAATGTCCATTCACCATGAGAAGTATACTCTGGTCATAGTGGATGAATACTCAAGATATACTTGGGTTTACTTCCTTACCAAAAAGAGTCAGGCAGCTGAAACAATCATGTCATTTGTCAGGAACATTGAAAATCAAAATGATGTCAAAGTTAAACAGATCAGGACTGACAATGGCACTGAATTCAAAAACCAAGACCTTGAGTGTTTTTGTGATGAGAAAGGAATTTCTCAAAATTTCACTTCTCCCTATACTCCTGAACAAAATGGAGTAGCTGAAAGGAGAAATAGAACACTCATTGAGGCAGCTAGAACAATGCTGAATGGCTCAGTCCTCTCAAAACATTTTTGGACTGAGGCAGTTAAAACAGCCTGCTACACTCAAAACAGGTCAATCATTGTGAAAAGGCATAATAAGACTCCTTATGAGATATTCAAAGGAAGGATTCCTGACATCAGCTATTTTCATGTATTTGGGTGTCCGGTGTTTATTCATAATCACAAGGATCACTTGGGTAAATTTGATGCAAAAGCTGATGATGGATACTTCCTGGGATATTCCTTGGTTTCTAAAGCCTTTAGGGTGTTCAACACAAGGAGACAACAAACTGAGGAAACTTATCACATCACTGTTGATGAGAGCACTGAATCCATCAGGTTCTCAAATTCCTCAGTAGAAGAAATTGGTATTAATGACTCATCAAGATATCCTCCTGATGAGTATCATCCTGAGAACAATCCCTCAACCCAATACCAAGCTAATGCTGATGTCTCCTATTACATCACCCCTCACAACCTACCCCAACCACCTATCAGTGAGTTCATAGAAACTCAGCCTGTCTCAAATGAGACTGAAACCACTGAACAAATTGTTTAGGAACCCTCAGAACAAATTGTTCCTACTATAGTCACTGAAGCACATACTGATGAGTTACCTCATGTTCCTGAGTCTGAACCTAATCAGGCTCCTACAAGCTCAAATTCCTATCCCAAACCCCAGGATAGTTGGACTAGATCCAAAATCATTGAGCTTGTGAACATCATTGGTGAACCCACTGAAGGCATGCTCACAAGAAGCAAGGCAGCTAAACTCAAGGCTGCCACTGCCAATATATGTCTTTATGCTGACTATCTCTCAGAAATTGAGCCTAAAAATGTCAAAGAAGCCCTGACTTATGAAAGTTGGGTTCAGGCCATGAGAGATGAATTGGAACAATTTGACAGAAATGATGTCATGACCCTTGTTGAATGCCCCCAGGGTGTTTTAATCATTGGTATGAAATGGGTCTTTAAGAACAAGACCGATGAAAATGGCACAGTCATCAAAAACAAAGCAAGACTGGTTGCCAAAGGATATAATCAACAGGAAGGTATAGACTATGAGGAAACCTTTGCACCTGTTGCAAGAATGGAAGCCATCAGGATCTTCCTTGCCTATGCAACTTACATGAACTTTAAAGTTTACCAAATGGATGTTAAAAGTGCATTCCTGAATGGTAACATCAAAGAAGATGTTTATGTGCAACAGCCTCCTGGTTTCGAAAGTAGTGAATACCCCAACCATGTCTACAAGCTTAACAAAGCCCTTTATGGACTGAAACAAGCACCCAGGGCATGGTATGAAACTCTTTCAGCCTTCCTGATCCAAAACAAGTTTGTCAGAGGAAGAATTGACAACACACTGTTCATCTACAGAACAAAGGATGATGTCATTCTTGTCCAAGTATATGTTGATGACATCATCTTTGGCTCAACAAGTTACAAACTTTGCAAACAGTTTGAGAAACTGATGACCACAAAGTTTGAAATGAGCATGATGGGTGAACTCACATACTTTCTTGGACTCCAAATCAAACAAACTGATAAAGGAATATCCATTTGCCAAGAAAAATACCTCAGGAACCTACTGAAGAAGTATGAGCTCACTGACTGCTCTTCAGTGAAAACCCCTATGGTTCCTCCAAACAACCTTGGCCCTGATCTCACTGGAAAATCAGTGAATCAAACCCAATACAGAGGAATGATTGGCTCCCTGATGTACTTACTTGCCTCAAGGCTTGATATCCAATTCTCAGTCTGCCTGTGTGCAAGATACCAGGCTGACCCTAAAGAATCACATCTCACTGCTGTCAAGAGAATCATCAGGTACCTGAAGGGTACTCCAAACCTTGGTTTGTATTACCCAAAATGTTCAGGATTTGACCTCAAAGGGTACACTGACTCTGACTATGCAGGATGTAACATGGATAGGAAAAGTACTTCAGGATCCTGCCAATTTCTTGGTGGTAAACTTGTGTGTTGGAGTACAAAGAAACAACAGTCAGTGGCCATGTCCTCAGCTGAAGCTGAATATATGGCTGCTGCAGGATGTTGTGCAAATGTACTATGGATGAAGAGCCAACTGAGTGACTATGGCATTCAGTATAAGATGGTACCTATCTTTTGTGATAATACAAGTGCCATAGCCATCTCAAACAATCCAGTACTTCATCAAAGAACCAAGCACATTGACATCAGATACCACTTTATCAGGGACCATATCTCTAATGGAGAAAGTGAACTACATTTCATCCCCACTGAGTATCAGCTAGCTGATATCTTCACAAAACCTTTGGATGAATCCACTTTCACAAGATTGAAAGCTGAATTGGGCATGTTGGACATAGAATCAGGAAACTGATCAATAGTGCTCCAACCTGATGTAAATTCTCTAGGTCCCTGATCAGACCCTTCCTGAGAACACATTTTTATTGAATGAAAAATCATTCAGGGGGCTCAGGATGAAAAATGGCATTGAATACCCTAACTAAATGCTCTAAGTATTTAGTTAGTTAATGTCCCAGGTAGGTAACTGAATCCTATTAAATATAGGAATATATGTCACTTACACAACTGGCATCCACTCCTTGGGCCCCCACATCTCTCTCACCAAACACCACTGAGCATTAAATGCTCCCTCACACACAAAACGTGTGATGATTGTTTTCCTGCAAAAGTGCAATATTTGCAGAAGCACCCCAAAGGGTGAGAGAAAATAGGAGTAGTGGGAATCGTGATATTTAATACGGATATCAAACCAAAATTATTATGCCGTTTCGGTTAAATAAATTAAACCTTTGGTGTCCGCAACATCACCACCCAAATCTTTACCCTATAAATACCCCCATAAAAAGGGAAACACACACACGCTTTTATAATCTTAACAAAACTCTTGCAAATTGGTTTTTCAAAACTGCGTGTGTTTCCTCACCCATACCCATTTTTCAAACCAAAATCAGGCTTTTTATAACCAAATGGCTACTTCTAAGGTCTTAAAATGCGCACCCAATGTGGATTTCCAAATGGAAAGCGTAGACCTTACCAAAAATAATGTGGTGTGGAACTTTGCCTACCCTGCTGGGTTCCCTGAATACAGGAATGTGGTGAAGTTTCTTCAGAACTACTTTCTGACCACCGCATTCACAAAGACCCCCTCAGTCATCTACCATGAGTATTTGAGGGAATTTTGGTGCACAGCAGTGGTTGAAAGCCCTGATGTGCCCAAAGAGGCCAAAATTAAGTTTACAGTCAAGAATGGAACCAAGTCCCTAACTCTTGACTATAAAACTTTTGCCAAAGCCACTGGGCTTGATTACACACAGACCTTTGTTGCCCCACCATCTGATAAAGATGTGAAGGAGGTCTTACTGACCCTAGGGCCTTATGACAAACTTCACCCTGAAGTGTCACCAGGGGCCCTACTATCCAAAGCCCCAATCATCAAGACCTGGTTCCCAGCCCCCTGGAGGATAATAATGACCTTTGTCATTCAGGTCCTCGGGGGAAATAAATCCTCTACTGAGCAATTGAACAATACTCAAGCAATGATATTGTTCAGTCTCATTGAGGGTAAATTTATTGACCTTGGAGAAATAATCTTCAAGGACCTTATAGCAAAATTAGGGGGGAAGTCTAGGCAAAAACTCATGTCATACCCTAGATTCATTTCCTGTGCCCTACTTGACTTGCTTGGGTCTGAGTATGAAAAGCCTGATGCAGTTGGTTTTGAGCCTGAAGTATTACACAAGGCTAATTACTCTCGTGACCCTCTAGAGGTTACACCCGTCACCCTGACCCAATATATGGGCACTGCTATCCAGGGTGACAATATAATATCACCAATTTCCTCTCCCACCAAAAAGGTGAAGAGGAAGAAGGGACAGGGGTCCAGGAAGGTGGCTCAACCCAAGTCACTCGACACTGAGACCTTTGACCCTAAGGCTGCCAAAAAGGGGCATGAAATACCGCCCTTGACTGCGGACACCCTGAGTATAATAACCCAGTCACTAGGCCTGCAACAAAAGCCAACGGAGGGCACTGAGAAATCACACTCAGTGTCCTCGGGCATACCCATTTCCAAAGTCTCTACTGTCATAAACAAGACAGCTGAGCCGAAACAAACTAAACCTTCACATCCTGCTAAAGGCTCTGGCAAATCACAACCAGAGTCTCAGGGAGTAAGGGATCCTAAATCCTCGGTGGGGCAGCACTACTCCACTGAGAAGGGGGTCCACAAACAATCACATCCTGCTAAAGGCTCGGGTAGATCAAAACCCAAGCATCAGGGAGTTCATGTCCCTAAACCTTCGACAGGCCAGAACAAGCCTGTTGGAAAGGGGGACTCAACCAGTCATCTGCCTGATGAGGACATTCGCAAATCAAAGCTTTTGTCTGAGGGCACCCCTACTCATCCCAAAGACTCAGAGGGAAACATACAACCCGCTGATAGGGACACAACAATCACGGCTCCTAATGATGGCACTGAGAAACACCCATCAGTGTCTGAAGGGGTCACGGGGGATAAAGATTCAGAGGGATATAAACCACCCGCTGATATGGAACCCAAAACCACTCCCGGAGGTGCGCATTACTCGGGAACTGACCTTAAAGACCAGGTAGGTAAAACCCAACCTACCGGATTTGAGGGGTCAGGACCTGGCCAAAACGAAGGCAAATCTTCTTATGAAGAGGAGCCGGATAACCTCCATTTGTTACAGATTACCTCCCTGGCGGATGCTAAGGCATTCTTATTTTCTGATGATGAATTCAACAGTGACGAGGAAGTCTTCACGGCCGGAGATGATATGGAGGATGAGGAGACAGTCCCTGAACCTGTTACTCAGTCTCCTCAAACCTCTAACCATGACGAAGATGAACAACATTCCGAGCCGGAAACCTCAGAAGACGATTCAACTCCTCTCACTGAAAGAGCCTTCAAAAGGTTCATCAAGAAAATGACCAATATTTTGTACAGGGGGGTCACTGAAGAGGTGTTTGACATGCATGCTGAGCAAGCAGTCCACTATCACCTCCTCAAAGATGCTATTGAAGATTACAATGAAGATGTCAGGGAGCAAAATTCCACTGTCTCTCACTCCCTGACACAAATGGCTTCACACATCAATCAGTTTTTGGAATCCCTTAAGGAGCTGGCTACAGGGGTTAAGTCAGTTCAAGAATCAGTCAAGGATGATCCTGAACTCAACAAGAAAATTCTTCAGGCATCTGAGACGTATCAGGTCAACTCGGCGGCTCTTACTGAGTTACTTGGTTTGATAAGGGATTCAAATGTTCAGAATCTCAGCTCCACGGTGGAATCCCTCAGGTCTTCCTTCACTCAGTTGGAAGCATCAGTGACAGCTCAATCCCTAAAGTCCACATCTCTGGCGTGGACAATGGGATCCAGGATGACTGCCCTTGAAAATTCTCAGGCTTCACTTGACTCCAAGGTATCTCTCATTCATCAGGATACTGCAGAGATCAAGTCCATGATGACAAAAATATTTCAAGCCTTCAAGGGTTCTTCTACTTCATCTTCAGTAACTCTAACACTTGCCATCACTGCAGCTCCGGCAATTGTTGAGGGGGAGAATGTTCCTGAAACCCCTATTACTGATGATCAAGAAGCTGGACAACCCTCTCACACTGAGGGGGAGCATGTCACTGAAGCCACACCAATCACACAAGTTCCACCACAAGAGGAACCAGTCTCCTCAACTCTCTTTTAGGACAGAGGAAAAAGCATAGCCACCACCTCAGAACCTGAAGTAAGACTCCAGCCTGCCTCCACAATGGTGAGAATTGATCTTGATGAACCTATCAGGGTCCCATTTGCAATCAATGGAAAAATCTATCAACTCACCAATGAACAAATACAAGACTACATGGAGAGAACTGAGAAAGTGGCAAAGGCAGCTAAAGAAGAGAGATTGAGCAAGCCTGAACTGATACAGGTTGTTCATGAGGAGGCTGAAAAGATTGGTCTGGATACTGAGGCACTAGCTACTGAGCAAGCTGGTGCAGCCTTTAAAAAGGCTCAGGAAGAACAGATGATTGCTCTGAAAAAGGAAAGGGAAGAGAAGCTGAAAAGGCAAGCTCAAATCAGGAAGACCAGGGTTGAAAGATATCATTGGGTGATGAAGGAAAGATTGAAGCCTGAAACCATCACTGACATCAAAATCCACAGGAATACCAAACCCGCAATGGTCACTGTCTTCAGGGGGGCTGATAAAAGAATCATGGACATTCATAACCCATTCAAATTCGCTGACTTTGGGATCACTGAACTTGATGAACTCCGTCCCATCATTGCCAAGAAAAATGGTGTCGTTGTTGATCAACTCCTCAGTGGGTAATTTTAATTTGTCACTCAACATAGTTGAGTTTAGTGAGGAGTTCATACCATACTTGTCGTTTCAACCCCAAGTGTTATTCCGCAAACACTTGGGTACGATTCTTTTGATTAACTTCTAATAAAGAATTAAACGTTGGAAAATATTGTCTCTTATCTTTACGTTGCTTTATTGTTAATCATTTTATACATCTTTGTTTAAAGTCATACAGCTTGGTTACTTTAACTTCCTAGTTACTGATAACCAAGTAAAAGGGACCAACAAATTCATCAACAAGAGTTATCATGCATTGATCTATTTAGTATTTGGATAAGGAATGTTAAACAATTATTATAATAAATTTAAATACATGGTATGTTTAATTTATAATATATTGTATCCTATATTTGTATGTTTAATCCGTGAATAAATGTTATTCTAAATTGTCCGTTGTCAGTTAATAATATGGGAATATTATTAAATCAAGACAAATATGAAGGTTGATATAATATACTTAAAGTATATTGATGCGTAGTCATGCCATTTCAGATGATATTCAATTATACCGAATATAGGACTTATCTCAACTACATGATGTTACTTTATGGATCTTGTTATTAAGTAAATCATGAGAAGTTATCCTCAGACTTGAGATTCAAGATAAGTGTCATGAATGTAGTACATTTTTGTGGAAAAACTTAATGCTATACGTAACTAGTAGTCATAAGGGTTGTTTTCGGAAATGTTACAAAGTTTATGGGTTTTTGCTTGTAGTCAAGATAAAATTTGTTCCTTCAAATTTATTTTTGATGTTTAATATTGTTGGGCCCCTCGTAGGGTTGGTAAGATGTATGTGTGACCGCACCTAAGATCTCCCCTGAATATGTTCAGAAGATTTGGTAATCTTACTCAATTATAAACAACGAGAAACAGAATGGTTAATTAAGGAATGACTTTAATCCATATCCTTATTAACGTAGTATTAGAAACAAAAGGATAATAATAATGAGAAATCATTAAAAGGTTTTTCCAGGAGCTTTACTCGAGATCGTACTAGAGGCATCGAAGTGTTGCTAGACGCTAACCGATGTGATTACACTATTAAAATATGTCCAAGTGGGAGCTGTTAGATTATGGACACTATTTTAGTAGTTATATGTTAGGATCGAACTTGAGCCTATGGGATTACACGCGTTGCATATGAGATTTAATTATATTAAGTCACGAAATATTTATATGGTCGAACAAGAAAAAAAGAGGGTTAAGTGTCTAGTTTTGAAACTTAAAAAGGTGCTAGAAATAACTTGTTGGACAAGGTTAAATGCTATATAAATACACCCTTTGATCTCATTCTCGTAGGATTTTGATCAGCTCATTAAAATCGACACAATATCATATATATACTAAACCCAAAGAGGTTACTGTAGCAAGCACTGTGCTTGCTACAGTACTTGCTACAGTAACATTTTTTTTTTTTTAACGGTCGTTAGTTATTTAACGGCTGTTAACTAACGACTGTTATCTTTAACATTTTTTCAAAAAATGTTTTTAACGCAATTACCATAACCAAAAGCCGTTAAATATTTGCAACCACAAACAAATTTAACCGACACCCAATAACTACTTAAAAAAATATATAAATTATTTCTCTTTTTTTTACAACCAATGCATAACACCAAACTACTATTTAAAAAACCCGCTGCAACGCGCGGGTTACTAAACTCGTTTATCCCTAAAGTCACACCACTAATAAATTCATCTTGTCCCAGGCGCATGATTAATTAATATGATGAATCAAATCATATGCATGAACATTATATGCATGTATATAATAAAGGTTTTGACTGTTCAGTTTGTTTATTATATTTGCATGAATTTAGTCATGGCACATGTATATATTTATACTTTTTTTTTCCATAGCTATTATGGATCGACATATTGAAACAAAAGGGTTCGACCCGGTTTGTTTTATATAAAGCTAAACCTTGTTTGTTGTATGCTTTATCCGTGACTTAAACTAGCATTCTAATTGAATCGCTAACAATACGCGCGTACATGAACGTAGGACAATCACACTATTAATTGTATCTTGGATTGAATAACAAAAAGGTAAGAGGTTATTCTTACAATCCACATAAACCCTAATTAGGGTTCACAAGTTGAAGATTGCATATTGATTCTTGTCGGGCTAGAATCACAAAGGTATGTTTACTATTTATTATTGATTAATTAATTACATGTTATATGATCTTGTTATAACGCTTCCGCATATGCTTACTTGATGTTATTGGTTTATTTATATGCATGTCATGATATTATAATTCCAACAGTATATCTCTCTAAAACACAGACTAGCCTAAATTCTCTACCCTTACATACACACTAAACAACCCTCCGCCGCAACCATCTTCCAAAATTGCCACATATGCGTAACAACCTATGTGTTGGGCTTTTGTTTTGGTGATTTTGGTCGGTAGGTTAGGCTACATTGTTGGATGTAAGTGTCGTGCGTGGTTCCGATGGTTTAGCTGATTGTGTTGACCAGATTATTGTTGCTATATGTTGTTTTGGTAAGCTGGTTTTTGTTATACCCAACAAATATGGCTTTTGTTGTGTTATATCTAAAGGTATATGGACTTTTTTTTAAATAAATCTTGTAGCCTCAGTGGTAGAGGTTTTGTTTTGTTTTTGTTAGCCCATACTGTGACCTGATGTTATGAAAATGGTGTTGGTTTCTAGATTTGTGAGATATGGTTTTGATGTAGATCTTTCGAGATATAATTTGAAAGTGTAGATGTTTCAAGATCTAGTATGTGTGAAAAAAATGTGATGTCACGGTGGAGACGTGTGAAAAAATACGTGACTTGGTCTGGTACGTGTGATATTTTGATTTGGTTGTTTGTATCAGATCTGTTTAACCGGATCTCATGTTATTTTTATAATCAATCTAGAGGGGAATATTAGTGTTTGGATTGTACGTGTTCTGTTTGGATTTTGTGTTTTAATTGGGATGTGCTATAGATCTGTGTTTGTGTTATGCGTTTTAACCGGGATGTGTTATAGATCTGGTGCTTTACTATCTTCAGCTTTTTTATGGTGTATTTATTTGGCTATGATGATCCAGTAACTCGATTAGTGGTAATTTGGCAGGGCAAAAACTATATGGTATTTTAAAATGCAACCATGTTTTGCAACAAATACAATATCGGAGCCAAAACAAAAAACACATAAATCTTTTCACATTATAATGAATGGTTAAATGTCATTTTTTAGATGTGTTTGAGTATTGAAAATTTGCAAAAAACACACTTATCTTTTCTCATAGTTTCTTTAAAATTTGCAAAAAAGCATACACTGTCACGGTTCTCAACACTTGTTATAGTCTACTTTTCAAAAAGGGAGTCAAAAAGGCAAGAACAAAAATAAAAAAGGTTACATGGACAATATCATCCTTATTTCTTTCTGATTGACTCTTTGACCCAAAATTAACCAATTACAGTTACTGTGAGTTTAATTAAACGGGATATACTTAACTAAATAAAAATCGACATTTTAGATATCAAAATATGATATTAATATTGCTCACGCATGAGAAACTACAGATTATGCCTTACCGTTTTTCTAATTTTAAATTCTAATATAATCTTTTTCCTAATAAAACAAAACCCCTAGTGCGGACTTTTTCATTTCTAAAAAATTAAATCATACCTTATTTAGTAATATTTTTTTTAAAATTCAAAATTTCCCTGAATTTCAGAAAATAATTAATTTTATTTCTTTCTTAATTTAGCTAGAAATTTTTAAAAATCTTTTTTATACCGTACATGTTCCAAAAACATGTAAATACACATGGGCCTGAGTGTATTTTTAATAATTTTAGGCCGCAAATGTAAATTTGTTTAAAAAAAGCGGAAGTATCAAAGGCCTTTCTCCTCCTCCTCGCATTCTCAGATGGATCTGTTTTTCGCTTACTGAATAAGAACATCTCTATCCTCCCTATGCTGATGCTCTTACTGTTATTAGTTCCTTTTCTCTCTTTGAAGATCAAGTTGGATTCATGGACTGGTATTTTTTTTTATCCAATCCGATTTTCAATAATCAAATCGTGCCCAGATGATTTATAACAACCCATTGCTGCAAGAGGAAGAGTTTAAGGCAAAATTTTATAATAAGTTTATGATTTATTGATTTGAATTTGATTGAGATTTTGTTTTACTCAAAACTTAATTTAAATACCATTATGAATTATTGTTTATTTGATTTAGAGCTGGCAAATCGTGTCTTAACAGGTTTTGAGCGCGCGAATAACTTAAGTTTCAAACATGAAAATGACTCGTTTAACACTTGGTTTTGGTTGTTTGAGTATGACAGATATACATTTTATGTATCAAAAAAGTTAAATATTGAACCCTAGAATACTAAAAACAATTATTTTAAAAAATAAAAAAATTGCATAGTACATTTTTTTCCTTAACAGGTCTTAACAGGTCCTAACAGGTACCTAATTTGCCAGCTCTAATTTGATTTGTGAGTTGGTTTGTAAATTTAGCTTAGTTGTTTTTAAAGATTGTGAGTTTGATTAGCTAATGGTGAATCGGTTTGAATGTTATGAAGGTTGATGTTATTATTATCATGTGTGGATGGAAGTGGATTGATTTTATATATTCATGTGAAACTGTAGGGAGATGGTATTGATGATTTGGCATAGTTTGTATTAGGTCTCCACACCAGACAAACAGGCCGGTAACGGGTTTAAGGAGTATAGGTTGTGGGGTTATAGTGGTTAGTTGACAAGAATAAACAATGAAAAAAGATCATAATATGATTAGCAGTTGTTTGATTGATAGGACATACATTACCCTGCGTATTACAGTACCTAATATAACTATAAACAGCCGACTAAGATCAACAAACCAAATTGTTACTTAGTGGGCATAACCTTCTAAAGCCCTTTGAACATTTTTCATAGTTCCACCAGTACGTAGTCATGCCTTCCAAATCTTTTTGTGTGTTAACTGTTAAGCTGAGGAACACAACATAAAAGTATCATAAAGGTATAAAATTTGACCATATATAAACCGCCATGAACCTAAATACTTGTGATTGTTTACCTCTATATTTACCCATAATGTAAAATAAGCCAAACAAGGAAGTAAACACAAAGGACCAGCTGTTGTAAGATCGAGGGACCAAGACGCCCAACCAATTTTAACAGATGGAACTTTTTCCACCATGTTCTGAATCTGAAAAGTACTGTAATTTACTTCTATAAGATTGGTACTTTTCTTCATTTAACGTATCATTAACTGTTATAACAACGGATATAAACTTTATAACTTACAGCTAGGAAAAAACTGACCAGGACCGGGACTTGGATGAGGAACCACTTATAAGGAGAGAACAAGCTATTGAGACCATGTCTGTGTATATATTAACATCCACGATCTTTAACCTAATTGCGTATATATAGTTAGAACCTGACTTAAATGATTGTTTATTACGATAAAGGACACAAAAAATGCTTACTCCATGCATAGCTTCTAAATTCGTTCCTGGCCATATTCACTTATTCCTTGAGAAAAGGTACTTCGGTAATTAACAACATATGTAAGTAAACCTTTGAAACAGGTACTTTAATGATGCACTGCTATTTATAAGGCACCAAGTTTAGGTACTTAACGAGTCAAAACTAGAAGCTTTTTTCTCAGTGGCATAACTTATTGAGTACTTTGGTTCAATAAACAAGGAACGAAGCATCTTAGTTTTGTTGCAAGTACGGATATGAGATTATGAGATACATAGTAATATATTGGCTACATGGTAATCATCTAAGTCTTTAACTTTAGTATGTATATTTTGAACGCATGTGGTGCACCGCTGTGATCCTCATGGTTTGTTACGTTTCTGTATATTATTTGATTATCTCACTATATGCGACAACAATTTGTTATGATTCTTAACACTAACAGTTAGTTGATGCAAATATGTTGGAAGTTATATTTGAAGCCAATATTTTTTGACAAAGGATCGTCCATGTAATTCTGACTAATAAACTATACTATTATGTTATTTACTAATTAATTTTTTAAGTTTTACCCATTTGACCCGTTAGGCACAACAGATTCACAAAACTGACTCCTTTTCTATGTAAATGGTACTCATTTTCAACTTGGTCAATCTGTTTGTGTGATATCCTATCCTCCTACCAGGTATGAGTTTTTCCCGTTTAGTAATCGTGTCCAGAAACTCAACATATTTAAGTAAACGGGTCAAGCCGGTTAGCATGTTGTTGGGTTGACGAATCAACCAATTTTAATCTAAAAATGATGCACCGATTTAAGAAAATGACAAATGACGAGATTAAATTCCATAATGGAACAACTAAGCTATAATATTAATTCTAATCCATAGCATGATATTATTATACGAAGAAAAAAAATGATACAAAAGGATATCAGTGACAAGGATCTCGAGAAACTGTTGGATCAAAGTGATCTTTTTGTTGATGGACCTGCAAAGGCAGATAGGAAGCCAGACTTCTTGGCGAGATATATTACTATTATTAAAATGTATGTGATATCCATATGTTTGTATACTTTGTTTAACAGCTGAAATCAACGCACTCACTAGCTTGACAAGGCACGTGACGCACTCGAGCCTTTTATAGAAGAGCTTTTACTCATTGAGCAGAGCTTCAAGCTGAATCAGAAGCTAAGGAGATACTATCCTAGAAGGTGATAGCATAGATCTCAATATATCCATTTAGTGTTGTTAATATTTTTGATGCAAGCTTTTGTATTCTTAATTGGACTACTTATTGCATCTTTAGATCTACCTCTCGATGACAATGGCTTAGTTTATCCCCACTCCCTAATGGCGGAATCAGAGAAAGCTATACCGATAGCACAAGAATCACAAGGTTGGTTCGTACCATCCATTGTCTTTCAACAATATGATTTGTTCGACGAACTTTAACTATATGCTCTTTAATTAGGTGACTCAAAGCAAAGTGATGAATTCAGCTGATTCGATGTCCGAGATTATAAGTTTAGGTGGTGACTTACATTTGAATACGGTTAAAAAATGCTTTCTGAATCACCTTTTCTTTATCTTATTCATGATAATACAATGATGCAATTGTATAATTATGTGTTTGCCCCATCTTTTCTTATTAATGGCTTCATTTTTGTCATATTTCACTAAAAGCAAAGCAACCCTCTCATGTTCTTTCTTGCAACAGGAAATTGATCAAACCAATCATGAGATCGAGCGGAACAGGCTTCGAGTTCAATCGTGTAATGCAATGCTTATGATGCTTTGTTTACTTTGGCAATTTGCATCTTTGTAAGAATTATCGATCATACTCTGTAGTGTTACTTTATTAACTATTCCGTTATACATAATTGAATTTAAAGATTTATATTTAGAAAATGTATTATTTGTTAGAATCTCATTACTGAAATATAAAACCAATTATCTGAATGTCAGTACTTTTGTTTGTAGGTTCTCTTACTGGTTTGGAAGATAAAGGTTTTGCATTTCCATCAAACATGAAGTGTACGATATAACTTCACCTTTACAGTTTGATAGGGACTCAGATAAACAAACTCTTATTGGTTTGTAAGTTTATTAACTATTTGTTCTGAATATTGAGGTGATGTATATCTTATTTAATGATAAAATTTAGTGGTTTCTCTTACTTGTTCAACTGGAAAGCACATTTCATTAACTTATTGTGTTACTGGTTTCTTTATAGTCTGGTTTATTATGCATGTCATGTAGTTTTTCGAAATTAAATATGGGTTAGAATAATACTCTAAATCTGTAATGCACAAAGGGAACCACGTTGACATTTATGTGCGATATAGATGATTGATTGTACGTATGTACCATATGCATTCACCTTAACCAAGCATTGATTGTGAATTCGTGGTTCTGTAAGAGGTGGAGACTGGTGTGATGAGCGGTTCTGGTAAGTGGCTATTGGATCGGGATAGACTGACTTTGGCTATGGGTCGGGCGTTGAACCAGGCCTTGAACCGATACTTTTGACTTGGAATAGGAATAGTTGGTCCGCTCCATAGTAATGTCATGTGTTTGTCCCATTCCCGTTCATCTCTGATTCCTTCACTCTACCATATCTGTGAATACATAGTTGACTATGGACTTTTATGGTTGTGTCTTTGAGTATATGATGTCAAACCTTGATCATAGGATCGTTACGTGATGCGGTGCGGCGTGATTAAGTCAGTATTATCCATTATGGAAAACGTATATATACTTATAGTAATTTGGCAACATAATGTGGGTGTATTATGTTGTAGTTGACATATTAATTATTTATATACAAACGGGAGAAAAAGGTTTGTTTGTCAATCCAAGATGAGAGTCTCATTTATACCCTTGATTCAGCTCACTCATCGAGCCGCTCTTATTGGAAAGGGGGCAATTTCATACCTCTCCTCCTTTTAGTTGAAAATTTTATATATACCCAAACATGCATTAAAAACATTGAACATTATGCATTAAATACTTGCATTTTGGGTATATATGAAATTAATTATGAAAGTAGGGTGATATATGAAATTAATGTTAAGTGGAAATTTAACATGCCTCATTTGTGTTTGGTTCATGCATGTTGACGCTTAGTATAGTGACTCTTGGAAAATATTATGAATTTATTTTTTTCAGTTAGCATATGATACCATATGTATATTTGTTTGATCATGCTGTTCATTGGAACAATTCAGCTACTTCAGGAACGTTAATTACAAGAGGTGTTAACTACAAGAGCGAGACATTGGACAAAACCATTGAAAAGGCAAGAAGAAAGGGGCCACAACCACATTAAAAAGAATGTTACTCCGTATTATGCAAGACATATGGATTTTCATTTTCCGATTTCAACATTTATACAATCAAGATTTAGTGTGTCATACTTGATGCCGATTAGAACTTTGTTCTCAGATTTTTTATTTATTTATTTATTTTTATTTTATTTTTTTCCTTTTTCCTTTTTAATGCTTGATATTGTAGTAGCTTATATATTGTGAATAGGGATCTTTTTCGCTCAGCCGGTAATCTGGTATTATATCACGGTATTATACCCATATGGAAAAATGGTATTTTGGGGGATACATATTTCGATTATTCTTATTTCGTAGCCATTTATTAATCATCCGTTAATGGGTCAAATTATTTATTGATTGAACTAACGTCTGTGGTATTCTATTTGTATTTGATTGTGCAACCATTGTTGGATTCCCTACAAAAAAGATTACTACTAAGTTACCTCATGTGTCACCAAATTTTGTGCTACTGAACTCACATTTGTTTCTTTAAATATGTATCAGTATTGTTGAGTTAGGGATGATGCATTATATGAAGCAAGATTTCATCTTCTATGTTATTATATTTTCGGGCAATTACATTTATATATTTTGCAAAGTTTAATATTACATCAATGTGCTTTTATTTTTGTATTTACGTCGGTATTTTCTCAAACTTTTATAATTATATCAATATGTTTCTCAAATTTGTACGTGTGTGTTTTTTATCATCCAAAGGAATAATCAAATAAACTTCTTCGTGTATAGGCTGTAATGATTCACAATTAAAAAAAAAAAAGATATTTATTCATCCACACCCTGCAACTACTCACCTCAATTTCTCCTGACTGGTAAAAAAAATTGGTCTATGAACGAATGCATGAATAAATATTAATAGTAATTCCTTATTTATTTACGCTTACTATTGTAGTATGATTATATTTGGGGATGCTGCAAAAGTGAAGTTTTCGTTTTATGGGGTGTTTTTGTTTGCAGCCAAAACCGTAGTTTTAAGGGCTTTTTGGGTCATTTTAAGCGTTGTTTGGGTCGTTTTTGGACCAATCACTAATTTTGTAACTGCTATCTATAGGAATTTTTAACACCAGCAATATGGCTACTTACTATTTTCATCTAGGTTTATTTAATATGTTGCTTCAGTCACTTCGAATAACGTTACTCCAAGATGAATGACAAGAGTGATAGATCATGATTTGAATTTAATGAAAATCGAGAAACCTTTCTTCTTTGAATATAAATGTTGTTTCTATTGAATTTTAGCCTTTGGTTTGAAGGTTTTTAGAATGTATTTGTAAGTAATTTGTTTTTTGATAGGTTAATATACATTAACAAAACATTTAAAAAAAACCCCGTGCGTGCACGGGCATTATAACTAGTATTAATAAAAATAATACAACGTGACTATATGTTTATAGTATTAAGAAATATTGTAAAGCAATTTATATCTATTTTATGGTTATAATATACAATGCGTATATCTCATTTATTTAATTTTTGAAAACTTAAAATCTATAATAGAGAACACAAACAAAATAATTTACAAAAGAAAACCTGATTTTACAAATATGCATATTAACAAACTATATATAAATTTCAATAAAATTCAAAATCAAATCACAATTTCAATTAATTTTTTACAAAACTAACCACTATATAAAATGTCCCCACATCATTTTCAATTTTCAATATTTATGTTTTGTTTAAAAGTTTAATAGACGAATATATGCTTAAAGTGACAGTTTATAACGACAAATAATTATACTTGTGCACCTTAGCTTTGTGATGACTATCAATAGAGCTTCGGGCCAAAAATTCCAAATGTGAATGTCTATTTGCCCAATTCTGTTTTCTTGCATGGCCACCTTTATGTTGCTTTATCTAGAGGGATATTATGTAGAACTACAAAGGTATTAGTGAAACCAATCAAAGAGTTCAGTTAAGGAGGATTCTACATCTCAAATGTCGTGTACCAAGAAGTTTTACACGACGAGTAACGTGCATTGTTAGTTATTATCTCTGTAGAACCGTAGATGGGGGGGGGGGGTGAATACGGTCTTTACGACTTCTTCAAAGTTTATTAACTTCAGGTCTTAAATATCAATAAGTGATTATGCAACAATACTTATAATCACGATCATAACCACAATATAAAAAGCGAGTAAATAGGCACCACGATATATACTGGTTCGGGATGAGGGGTTTATACCATCCGTACGTCCAATTGAAAATCCACGACATGATACTATTCACTAAGTATAATCCTTTCACCAAAGGGTTCTAGAAACAAAACATGAGGAAATGTAGTTATTAGAGACAATCTTACAGGCAGAGCCAACATCAAACAAGTACATGCCATTGAATTGATTACCAATCCCACATTCCTTTTTGTTGCAAAATCTTGAATATAGCATTTAGATTCATCAAAGCCAACAAATAACTTGCTGTCTCTAGCAAGCTTATGAACAGATAGCAGACTGACAGTGTACTCAGGCACAACTAAGACATCATGTAAAGTAATGCTGTTGTTGATTTTTAAATCGCCAATTTAGTAATTAGTGCATGGGTACCATTTGGGTGTCCAACAGTGAGGCCAAGTTTAGAAACATCAACCACATTGACTAAGAAGTTTAAAGACACAGTCATGTGTTGGTTTGCTCCAGAGTCAACAATCCAACCCAGATTGATTTTTCCTTTTAAACAGTTTGTGTTTCCATTAAAGTATTTTTCAAAATTCAAATTGAATTTTACACTTCCATTAAAAAAGGTTCCTGAAAAGCATTTACCTGCCATATTGGCATTGACATAATTGTCATTTAGAAGACTCATAAGTCTGACCATCTGCTCATTGGACAGAGAGACAAGAGAATTGCTGGTTCTATTTTCAAGGTTAACATCAGCAAAAGCATTGTTACTGGTAGCATGTTTAGTATTAGCATTGAAATTCCTTTTTGCATGACCAGCAGGGTAACCAACAAGTTCATAGCATTTATCAACAGTGTGACCAATCTTGTTGCAGTTAGTGCATTTTAGGTTGGGATTGGGTCCTCTGTTGTTAGAATTATTACAAGAAGTAGGATTTGAACCTTTGTAATTGTTGTTAACCTTTTTCTTGTTATCAAAAAATCTTGATGCAAAAGCAGAAGCATTAGATTTAGTTAATCCAGTCCCATAGGAGTACTTCCTATGGGATTCTTCCCCTGAGACAACAGAAAAAGCTGTTTTGACATATGGAAAAGGGTTTCTGGTTAAAATGTTGCTTCTAATAGGCACATCAGTGTCATCAAGACCCATTAAAAAATGCATTAACTTGATTAGTTGGTTATGTTTTTCAAAATATTTTGTAGCATCACATGTGTATGCAAGAAGACTGATCATAGAGTCAATTTGTTTTCATAAAGAGTTAAGATTATTGTAATAATCAGCAAGAGAGGACCCATTTTGACTCAAAGAGTTTATGTTTTTGTGTATATTAAAGACCGCTGAACCATCAACTTTATCATAAGTTTTTTTTAATTCATTCCACATTTCATAGACAGTCTTAGAATATATGGCACCAGAACATAATTCAGGACTCAAAGAGTTTAAGATCCAAGTAAGAACAACATAATCACACATATCTCATTGATTAGCAAGACTAGCATTAGAAACATCCTTTTTACAGGTTCCATCAATAAAACCAAGTTTGTTGTGCTTTCTTAAAGCAAATGTCACAGCAATACTCCCTATTTTATAATTTTCAGAACCAGCCAGTTTCACAGACATAATGGGAGTACCACTAGTATCATTAGGATGCAAGTAAAGAGAATCACCAAAGGTAAGTTTCAAATCATAAGAGGAACTTATGTTGACCATAATTTCATTATTAATGGGTTCAACATCATCCCCAACTATGGTGACAACACAGAAGAGAGTAAATAAGCAGATAAGCAACAAAGACAGATAAGGGGCAACAAGGAAATAGAAGCAACAACCACCACCAATAAATAATAATCCCAAATCAATCTCCAAACTAACTTAGCCTATCCTCCTTCAGTCTAAACAAAAGAAAATTAGTAAAAATAAGGACAGAAAGTAACAACTCACACCCACGATTCAACTAGTACCAAGCCTGTGGACTGGGGTAAGCCATAGTAGGCATTCATACCACTCAAAAGGTGGCAGATCAAGGTGTTAAACTACCCGTTTACACCCACACAACTCAAATACTGTTGATCAAAGAATGAAAAAAGGGACTTACAGTGATTTAGACAACGGAATGAATAAGGACCAGTACAATCACCCTATATTCACTTAGTCTATGGTTGATTATGATTAATTAGTACCAGAGAGCACCCCAAGATCAAAACCCCCAAATCAGAGAAAATTAGGGTTTTAGGAACAAGCCATAATTTCCCAATTAAGCTTCAATACACTCCAAGAGCAAAACCCCCAATTCATAAATAATTAGGGTTTCAAGAACAAACCTTAATTTTTCTAATTAGGCTTCAATAGAATCGGATCCACCAATCCGACCACCACAGACGTCCCAGAACATAGTTAATTACCACCGGAGAGATCAAGAACCAAAAAACCCCAATTTCTAGTAAACCCTAGAAACCCGGATTTGAAGATAATCAATAGCCTAGCACTCTGATACCATGTGCGATGGTATCAAAGAGATAGACAGAGCAACCAATGTAACTTTTATTCAAGAGTGAAATATGATAGTCGGCACAGATTGCCTATAATCAATACTGTATGATTACATAGAAAATAAGAGAGATCAAATAATCATAATACTCAAACGTTTAGAGAGAGAGAGAGAGAGAGAGAGAGAGAGAGAGAGAGAGCAGCCTTTGATAAAGCTGTGTATGATTGAGTGAATCTAACCCTAGGAGGGGGGGGACTCAATATAAGAGCCAAAAAAATAAACTAAGCCCCTTCAACTCTTTATTCTTTTTTATAAGCGGCAGATCATCAATCCTTTATGCAAGAACTAAATGTCCAGCTTTGGCCCTTTTACTAGAACATGCACACTAGACACACAAATGAGAATAAAAAGGAAAACATGTTTGAGAGGCAGATTAATTTGGTGTTTTGGAACAAATGTTTAACTAGCTTCATAACCCGCCCGGTGGGCGGGTTTGCTTCATATTATTGGTTGACAATATCTAGTTGGACGTAAGTAAATAATGAATAACGACAAATATGTTAAAATACATAAAAACAAAAAGACATTGTTCATGTACAATATGTAAAAAGAAAAATGATAAGTGTGAGAACAAATAAATTACATGATGCTTAGTCAAATACACAATAAAAATTATTTGTACACAACGTTTATTGTAAATATTGTGCATTTGCCATCTTTGTTAAAACAAAGAACATTGAAACTTTTTTTTTGTCTCGACTCTGGAAACAACCACATAAAGTTGTCAGGCGAGTTTACTTGATATTGATAAACAATGATGTATTTCTCATCTTGTTCCCACCATGTCAAATTTTCCTCAGATAAAGTAATAAAGAATTGCATCGACAACTCTAAATATCGCATCCTGTAACAACAATAGGCGATATCAGATAGATATATAAATAACTCAGTAGTTATGACTATTTTTAACATGCATGAATACCTGAACTCAAGACAAAATTCTTAAGAGCATGTAACTATTTTGTTAACCAATTTTTAAAACCCATGTGACTGATTTGACCACAAGAAAAGAAATGGACACTATTGCAATTAAAATGTTCTATTATTAAAAATGACGGTTCTTTTAACTGAGTTAATAAGAGTTTTCATCATGCAACAAACATGATACAACTTCAGCTACCATAAACAGTGGTGTAAATTATTAGACAACCAAACATGTACGCTACTTTAGTTACATCAAGTAAAACAACATAGCCTTATACACGCTGGTTTTACAGCTCAGAAAGTCACACCACTACTTTCTTCTCATGCCTAAAGACTTATTTAAAAGTAGATATAATGTGGTTATTTATGCATTTAAATTGTCTCCCTAAGCATCTCCCAAACATCCTATTATAACATAATTCAGCGGCTTTGCCAACCACAAGATGCGAGTGGTTTTACTAAATAGTATCATAAATATGAACTTTCTAGGCTCTTTCTTACAGAACAACGAATCTAAGGTGACAATTACATAAAGTCTACTCAATCGTATTAAGCCTAAGCTCTGTTCCAAAGAATATTTTAACTAATTCAAACTTACTTTAACGTAGTAATCTAAATCAAACTTTCAGAAAAGCTTACTTTAACCAAAAAAGAGCGCAAGAGCTTAGTTTTTGGTAATAAACATATCTTTTTTCGTGGTGTGATGTTATCCACAAGGCTCTTTAATAGCAATTGCCATCCCAACATCCTAACCCTTGCTTTCATAATATCATGAATTTTGTAAATTTAATAATCTTATAAACATAATGATAACTGCTTATCTCATATTCAAAGATAACTAATTGATGAGGCGAAAAGTGAACTGCTTTTAAGGGGTCATTTAAGCCTGGATTCGTGATTATTTGATCAAATATTGCCCTAAATCGTTCCTTTTGTCATTTTAGGTACTTTTGGAGAGAAATCTGGAAAAGGAAGTATTTTGGACGTTTTTGGAGCATAAAAGTGAAGAAAACGGTAAAGTCTCAATTTTCCTTGCTGGGAGCAGTACCTGACGGCGTCAAGATCTTCTACATGACGGCGTCAAGAGTTACAAAATAGATGGAAGTGGAAAATACACGTGACGATCCAGATAGTTTTTGTGCATTGGAGATGACGGCGTCACCCACGGCCGTCATGGTCCAAGTATTAGTGACGGCCCAGAAGAAAATCACACATGACGGCGTCACAAGTAGATCTAGGCAATACGATTTCATTATGGCGGCGAGTTGACGGCATCACAACTTAATACATGACGCCGTCACCCTGTAAAATCTATATATAGTTTTCCAAATTTCATTCATTAGTGTGCAACTTTGAGGGAAAAACCCTAGGTCGAATTTTCCAGCTTTTTCAAGGGTTTCAACCCTTTGAATCTTTCATGTTAAATTAAAGATAAGTACTATTTCAAATCATTCAATATGTCTATGTGTTTTTTGATTATATCTTACGCTTGTCTTCTATTTAACATGCTAGGCTAGATTTCTCTTGTGTTTGCTTAGATGTAGTGAAACCTAGATGTTAATTATGGGTTGATTGTTTGTTTATAATTGTTACGGATGATTGTATTCGATGTTAGGCTTAAGAAAACTGGCAAACTTCCATTGGTAACTTGCTTGAACGTCTTAAGAAACATGATCGGAGGTGTACTACGATTTTTGGTTGTATTTAATGCGTAGGAAAATTCTAATGATCACATGTTAGGAGCTTCTAACGGCTTGACATAGGAGTGAAGTAGGATCCTATAGAGTTAGGGAATATTGTACACGACCCTACGACTAGTATTAAGGAATATGACCCGTCATCCATGAAATTGTAACAAGCTATCAACCTATAAAAGATATCTAGGGAGTAATGAAACCTAAGTAAACACAATTTTCCTCATTATTGTTACACCACATTAGTATAAATAGTTTTGTTTTCATTTATTTTATTTTATTTTGATTGCATCTTTAGATAAATTGGGTTAGTTGGCTAGCAACTAATTCCGTCCACTCCTTCAAAACCAGAGATTTTTAATTGCTTTTATAAAAATATAAAAATACAAAAAGAATCATCCCTCACCTCTAGACCTAGTTTAGTAGGCATTCTAATCCTAGCGACACTATTCCTAAGTTGAACGATCAATCCCCCGGTACTTGTCACTATACTATACTACAACGATCAGGTACACTGCCTGGTGGGGGTTGTAAGCTTCTCAAGATCCCTTGAGAGATAAAACCTTTTGTGAGGGTGCAATCCCACGCATCAAGTTTTTGGCGCCGCTGCCGGGGAATAGTTATTATCTAGGTTAGGATTTCTTTTTATTAGGTCTACTTGCTAGATTCCTTTCTAGTAATATTTTATTTTTATTTTTTAGGTTTTCTTTAGTCTATCTTTTTCTTTGTGCCTTTGTTAGTAAATTAAATTCATTGACTATTCCGTTGGCCAATATGGAAAACGCGAATCCACCCCTTTCCCCTAGTGAAGTGGCTTTGTTGCGTGAACAGATTGAGAATGAGATTAGGGAACTTAGGGAGCTTAATAGGTTAATTAATGTTGAGCTCGATCATGCATTTAGTGACCTAGCGACCACGTTGTATTCTAATAAGGACCTAGGACCTAATGATTTTGAGGATGTTGTTGAGGAACTTGAGGAAGGGGAGATAGATCCGAAACCGGATGACTATTTCAATCTATATCCAACTAATGAGGAGACTGCGTACTATAATAATCTTATTGATAATCCTCGACCCCCTTTCACTAGAATTGACCCTAAGATAAAGAGAGGCGATCCTAAGAATGCTAAGATACCATGTATGATTGGGTATAAGTACATTGACAACGCTTACATTGATTTCCAATCCCCAATCAACATTATGTCCTCAAGTGTCTATAATGATATAGTGAAAACAAGACTTGGACCTAGGAAAGATCCCAAATATCCCGGTGGAGTTTGTAACTTTGTCAGGAGAATCAAAGGTCTACATGTCTTTGTTGGGAACTTTACTTATATCGTTGACTTTATGATTGTTGATGACCTAGCTAGTGTTATTGATTGTAGCTTATCCCATGTCGTGTTTGGTAAGCCATTTGTTGAAGAATCCAAGTTAGAATATGATGAGATAGAAGGGACGATCCAATTTGCTAGTGAAACTGATAGGATCACATATAGGATGTCTAATAGAATGAAAGAATTTCATTTTGTGCCTCGATTTGATATGGATAACATTGGTGCCTTTGAGGACATCAATGAAGAGGATAAGAAAAATGGCATGGACTATGTATGGGAGAAGAAGAGCCTTTTCTATAAGGATTGCTTGACTCTTGGACCAAAATATAAAGTTGATAGGGAATTTGCCAATAGGATTATTGGAGTAATTGAGAAAAAGGTAGTTGGTCTCTATAAAGAACATTTACAATCGGGTCCGGAATACAAAACTAAGATTGGAGATGACCTAGAGAATGAGACCAATGATGAGGTCACGTAATTGCCCATGACCTTGAGTCTAGCTACAAGACTCGTAAATAAAAAAGCGCTTCTTGGGAGGCAACCCATGTTTTGTGTGATTTTTATTTGTTTGATTTGTTTGATTGTTATTTGTTTCCATATGCATGCTTTATTTTTATTGATTGGTAGATCATGTTTCAAACTAAATTGTGAAAATGCTTTATTTTGTTGTTTAACTTCGTCTTAACTTCTTATAAAGGTATTTTGCAAAAGCTAAGTGTAAGGGGAAACCCTAAATTTGTTTTTAAGAACTAAATTGATCATGATTCGCCACAATATTAAATGAACATGTATATTAGTATTTGTTAGAGTCAAATGCTTGTATCGAGTCATAATGATGTTTTGCAGGATTTTCCAGGAAGTAGGACATAATTTTTTCCAGAAATTTTCCGGAAACTTAACGTAAAGATTTCTGCAGATCACTTCTGACGGCGTCAGGAATTAACACCTGACGGCGTCATGTGTAAAATTTTAGAAATTTTGCGAGTTTTGTTTTTCTAACGGAGTCTTAAAGTTTTGTTAATTCTTTAGTTTTATAAACTCCAGGAAATCTGCAAACATTCATTCCACAAGCATTATATCTTACATTGCTTTCTAGGATTTGTTAGTATATATAAATTGCCGCCGATTTTATGCGAGGTTGCCTTGTTTGTTTTCTCAGGTTTAACAGGTTATATATGACAAGAAGATGATTTATTTTCTGGAAGGGAAGCTTTGAATGTTCATTTTCTTGGAGGAAGATCTAACCTTGTTGAGACACTATCCACACCGAACAAATCAGGGGAGTATTTGTTTTCATTCTTTTACCTGTTTTACTTTTACATCCATTAATTGAATATTGGGGACAATGTTCATCCTAAGTGTAAGGGGAGGGTAAATGATGATACCTTATAGGATACAATTGTACTTGAGTTTGTTTGATGGTAGGTGTGTAATAAAACTAAGAGAAATACTTGTTAGTGTAATTTTAGCGCCAAATTTAAATTTTTTTACAACATTTAGGAGTGAAACTTTAGCCTTAACAAGCGTCTCATGGATAGGAGTTGTATGACTAGCACAAAATTGTACCATTCAGAAAAATTTTCCACCCAAATATGTGAGGTTCGCCTTTAGATTTGATAGGAAAAACATTCATTATTAGCGCTTATGAGTGTACCGGTAGCATTTAAATTCTAGAACTTGCGTTAGTGATGCATCCCGAGACCGCTAGTGAGACTACATTCGTGTAGTAGGATTTACTACATGATAAGAGGCATTAGGATCACCCTTGTGTTAAACCCGTATCATAATTACTTGACCATTTAAGTCATATTACTTGGCTAGTAAAGTCAACTAATTTTCCCACACCTTAGCGTTGTACTCATTTTTAGTACACGAAACCCCTAGTACACCCTCCGAGCCTATCTTTTTGTTTCTAACTTTAAGCATTTTACTTAAAGGAAGAATTTGTCACAACCCACCACAAATGTGCAACCAAATCGCCTTAGCCTTCCGTATATGCACTCATCTTTAGTGCATTATTGTTATTTGTTTAAACCCTTAGTTAATTATCTAATTGATTACATGGTTGCTAAGTTGAGTCATATCTTGTACATATTGTTTTGGGATGATTGGGACTCATGGGTAAAGTACTTATGTTATGGAGTAATGGGGAAGAACATCAAATTATTACCCCATATGTGTGTTAATCTTAAAAGTACTCCAACTGTTTTGATTATCTTGATTCGAGTCATTAGATTAGTTCATTGTAACGTATGTAAAAATTAAAGTGTAAGGGGAATGTACATTCCCTATGATGTATTATTTTGGATGGTAGGGTAAGAATTTATGCAAAAAAAAAAAAAAAAAAAAAAGAGAAAAAACATACGGACTACCATCCCGTTTCATTCTATGTTTGTTTTATGTTTTTGTTATTTGTGATTCATTAGCTTAAGTCGAGTCGAGTCTTGGCTTAGCAACGCCATATTGTACATGTAATTAACCAAGATGATTAACTCGCCACCAGTAAATATTGCCTTTATCCAACAAAACCTTATTTTTCCATATCCCTACACCTAACGTTATAACCCTTTAAAAGACCTATTTGATAGTTTATCCTTGGTTCTTACGCCAAGTGGTGGCGGTTTGATCCTTTCCCAAGCCTATGGTAATCTATTTTGCTATGACAGGTATTGAGAGATGTTTTCCATTTCCTTATTGTGATATATAATTTATTACACCCGAGAGATGTGAGTATCTAAACACTATTTGTGAGGTGCTAGTGTATGACCTCCGTGCTTGTCTTTAGTTTTTAGTGGAACGATTATTTGTTGTAATTACTTTTATATTAGTGTTAAATGACCCCTAACTTGTATTTTGATTAGAATAAAAGCGCATTTGCTTGAGGACAAGCAAATCTCAAGTGTAAGGGTATTTGATGAGGCGAAAAGTGAACCACTTTTAAGGGGTCATTTAAGCCCGGATTCGTGATTATTTGAACACACTATATACCATCTTCCGCTATTAGATACTCTTTACCTGCATTAAAAATATTGTTAAATCTTGTTAGGATATTCATTACAACCCACATTCGGAGGATACATAGTTCTAAAGATGTATAATCTAATCTTACAACATGTCATATTGTATTTATAGCCAGGTAGTCGACGACACAAATCAAGTATTAGACCACACTATATAGTGTAATAGCCTAGCTAAATGTTTGGTATTTTTCACACAAATCAAGTAATTTTCTAGCTAATATTTGGTTTTGAAAAAATAAAGTCATTTAGGCTTCTACTTAATTATTGAAGAAAGTACCAGATGTATATTTAGTCATTAGTTAGACACAAAGAGAAACAATTGCCAAAAAACATAAACTTGCCTTGTAAAATGAAGTGAAAAGCTTTCCTGAAAGCATAGAGAAGAGAAAAGTCTATGAGTTGAAGCTTATGTAAATCTATATTGCTCCCAACATAACATGCAGTTAATGTAAAATCCTAAATCATCTACTTCTCAAAGATAATGTTAAAAACCAAAACAAAATCTTACTTTAAACAATTATGATGCCAATTACTTATTTATCACACATAAACTAAAAAGAAGCAAAAAAAAATACCATTACAATTTGAAGTCTGCCATGCCCTAACCTGACCGCTACCCGAACCATGGAGTCCCACATCAGAGAGCTTTGAAAATAAAGAAAAAATGTGATTATATTGGACACCAAAATAAATAACATGAAACATATCTTTATACATTATCAAAGAACATATATTACCAAGTCATTGGGTGTTTTGATGACAAATCAATCTGATTAAAACTCATTGGTCAACATCAAAAAATACAGATTCCAAGGACGCAACATGTGTTTTGGTTGAGCCAAGTGCATATCATATCAAAGTAGTAGTCGGGTAATATTATCAAACACTTGGCGGGCATAAAAGGTACACACTCTCAATAAAAATGCACCTTTCTAGCAGTTTAACATGACATAATTCAATGGAACCCATGTTTCACCAAAACAAATTATTGTATTAGATGAAACATATACATCTGAAATTCATAATTTACAACCAAACTCTGAAATTAAGTTTTTTAAACAGGATAAAAAATCAAACCTTTCTTGTTGTATCTTCATGGATCATTACTCAATGAGTCCTAAGATTGTCGTATCAGCAATTAGGGTACCTGCAACGAAAAATGATCAATAAATCAAAACCAATTTACATATGAAAAAGTAAAAAATAAAATAAAATAAATAAATAACTGGTTAATTTTTTAAGAATCAAATGTACCTAGTGGGAGCAATTTCGAATGCTTTTTGTTATTTGGATTAGAATTAGGGAACGGTTTTTGATATTTGGGGGATTTTGAATTGTTAAATTTCAGTTTCAAAAACAAACCAAAATTAGTGGGAGCAATTTTAGGGCTCTTGTTTATGGAAATGAATTAGTTTTAAAAAGTGCAGATTTTGTTTAAATGGTAAGAGTCGAAAATGGATAAGATATTAAAGCATGACATATTTGTTTTGAATGTATCTAAATCAAAGAAGTTTATAAAGGAGAAGAAAATTGTATTTCAAATGTTATCATACACCTATCACGAGGTAAACATTATTCATTTGAGTTTGAGATCATGTGATTCATGTCGTCATACTATAAATACTTAGAGTGAGTTACTAATGAATGCTCCAAATTTGATATTATAGTTTATGGAAAAATGTTGTAATAATGCATTAATTAAAAATAATAATTTATGTAACTTACTCATATTAAAATATTACATATGAAAAGCCTCATTTAAATATAACATTTTGCAAAAAACCTCTTCACATTAAAGAAAGAGATGGAGAAGTCACGAAAATTATATCAAGAACAAAACATGCAAAATGCCAATGAACAACAACGACAAAGACAACAACAAGAACAACGCCACGGCCACCGGTGTCAATATAGATGAATACTTAGAATTCATATTAATAGTACGTTACAAATTAAACATGCAATATTTTACTATACGAATTATAATTTATTATACTAATTATAATTTATACTCTTGATTATATTAATTACTTTAATGTTTTATGTTTTTATAGTTTTGTTAAAAAGAAAATTTGTTTTATAGTTCTCTTTTAATAATGTAGTTTATTGAACATCGAAGTCCGTCTTTCACAAAAAATGAGAGTTTCAAACATGAACCGAAAATTAGTCCCGAACATTACGAAAAAAACAATTAGATTCAACCTGTGTGCATCGCATGGGTCCTGAGGCAGTCCAAACCTGTGTGCATCGCACGGGCATGAATATAAAAGGTCTCCAACATTAATGTCATCGCTTCATATTTAAAATAATTTATGTAACTTATACATATTAAAAAATTTCATGTGAAGAGACTCTTTTCAATGTAACTTCTTGAAAAAAAATCTCTTCACATATACTCTTTTAATGTCAATAAACTATTTTAAATGTGTGGCATGCCTAGAAATGTGATACCATCACAACTTAGATATATAATGACAAAAATAATTGCCGAAGATTACGCTATAAAAACTTATATATAGCCCATGTGCAACTCAATAAAGTATTTTAAATACGTATAAAGCTTAGCAAATGTGTGACACCATGAAAACTTAAATATAAAATGACAAAAATAAATGCCGAATATTACGCTATAAAAACTTCTATACAGCCCATGTGCATCGCACGTATTTTAAATCTATGAAAACTTCTATACAGCCCATGTGCATCGCACGGGAATTGTTGACTATCATAAGAAATAGTTATAACTTAGCCCGATGTATTAATATTAGTTAGTTCAAATAAAAAACGATAGAGTCAATACCAAAATAAATAGACAAAAAATATTACGTAAAAAAATACATATTAAAAGATTACATGTCAATAAACTATTTTAAATACGTATCATGCTTACAAAATGTATGCTACCATGAAAACTTATATATATAATGACAAAAATATGTTCTAAATATAAAATGACAAAAATAAATGATGGATATTAGATTTTGAAAACTTCTATACAGCCCATGTGTATCGCACGGGCTTTCATGACTATTCATGTTTGCAAGTGTATTCAAATAATGAATGAAATGAAATGATCCCGCAATGAATACATGACGAAAATTAGTGAACATTACGTTATGAACACTTAGATACAGCCCGTGTGCAACGCACGGGTCTGGTTGCCTTGTATATGTAAAGCTTGAGTTCAAATAGAAAATTTTATTACATTTTACTCATATTCGGATAACTTGAACTTGAATAGACCGGACCCCGACCCGATTAACAACATTTAGAGAATGGTTTTCCATAGTGTAGACTAGTTATAATACCTGTGCACGTACATATTTTAAAAAAAAAATTAGTTATGTATTATTGTTAATTAAAATACGAACAAATTAACATGTTCAATCTAAATGGTTTTATTTGTTTAAATAAGAGTAAGAAATCTTATATCTTTACAGTTTTTTTTTTTTTTTTTTTTTTTTTTTTTTTTTTTTTTTTTTTTTTTTTAATTTAAGCCCAATGTCATGCTGTAATATTTTTTTCGTTGTATTATAATTGGTATATAAAAGTAAAAAAAATGTTTTTTTTGGACGACCGAGTCTTTGAGTGGGGGTTGTTGTTTGTGTATGTTGTCTGCGTATGTTTTGGTTGTGCATATTTGTGTTTAAGTGGAGTGTTTTGGTAGTGAAGTTGGTTGTCTTATTACACTAAAGTTGATGATCACGTTATTTGTAAATAGAGAAAGTTGAGTTGATGGCCCGGTCTTGAAGGCTCCTTATTACACTTTGTCTTACATATATGATCATGAATTGAAGGTTTGTTTTTCTTTTTTTCTTTTCTTTTTTTTTTTTTTTTTTTTTTTTTTTTTGTTTTTTTTTGATCGAAAAGAAAGACTATGATTATTTATCAGAAGAGAGTACATCCTCGGTTACAAATTTACATGAACATTCTGGGACACTACCTTCTAAAATAACCTCGCCATTAGATCCCAAGGCCCAATTAGCTATACTATGAGCAACCTTGTTCCCCTCTCTTTTAACAAAAGACCAAGTACATAACCTAAAAGCTAATGAATTACATGTGATCTGCGCAAATATACTCGCAACTTGTAGAAGGGTAGTCCCTTTCTGAAGTGCATTAACTAAACACATGGAGTCTGATTCAAAAATTACCTTGGAATAGCCTTTGTTGTTTGCATGGTTTGTCGCCCACAAGATAGCTTTAGCTTCTGCCTCCAATAGGGAGCTTGCATAACATTCAGCCCGAGCACCTGATAGAAGCACTTCCCCACATTCGTTGCGAGCTACAAAACCCAATCCAGCTTTACCAGACTCTTTTAGCCAAGATGCATCACAATTAATTTTGATGCAATCAGCCTGTGGTTTAACCCACTTAACTGAGGCTTCATGTGATGTAGCAGGTTCTCGCTCATTAGCTTTGTGGTAATCAACAAGCTGTTGTCTTGCTAGAACTTCCACACTCGCATCCCTTTCGCTTATTTAACCATGGAACTGTCTATTTCTTCTCGTCCACAGACCCCATAATATCATCAAATAGTTCTCCCATCCCATAGAAAACTTATTCAAAATCAGGTGGCAAAAATCATCTAATGGAACAGCCCCAGCAGTGTCATAGAATTTACCAAAGCTACAACGATCCCAAACTTGTTTTGCTTGTGGGCACTTGAACAAGACATGTATGACATCTTCCCCTACATGGTCACAATGTGTACAAGAACCTGATGCTAAGTTTAGCCCTCGTGCTTGCAAGTTATCAATGGTAGGAACATAATTTTTCCAAACACGCCATAAAAATAATTTGAATTTGATAGGCACCTTCGCTTTCCATATAGCTCGCAACAAGGTATTAGTTTCTTCAGATATATTTTCCATCATGCCTTCGGATGTTTCAAGTGGTATGTAATAGGCAGACTTACATGAAAATTGACCACCAGATCCGCTATGCCAATAAAGAGTATCAGGCATCGATCGGTTTACAAAGCAAGCTGTGATCTTGTTGGAAATACTTCTTAGGAACAATGCCATTAGTAACTCACAGTTCCAGCCATCACCTTCATTGTTTCATAAATCACGAACATAAGTTACTTCACAGTTATTCGGTTTTGGGCCCAAACACCTATGATCTTCGAGCCAATAGTCCTCCCATACATTGACCTGATGACCATCTCCTATATTCCATTTACAACCCTTTTGAACTATTTCTTTGACAGCTACAAAGCTATGCCAAATGTAGCTCAGACGGTAGCCAACATTGGCATCAAAGAAACTATACCTTGAAAAATAACGAGCCTTCAATACTTTCGCAGCCAATGTTGTTGGACTTGTGATCATTCTCCATACTTGCTTAGCCAGAAGAGACCTATTAAACATTCCAAAATGACGGAAACCAAGACCTCCTCGAAACTTCGACACACAAATTTTATCCCACGAACACCAGCGAATTGGGTTTTTTTTAATCCCATCACCCCACCAAAAACAATTAAGAGCTTTATGAATATCATCAATCAAGGAATCGGGTAGAAGAAATATATTCATAACATACATAGGCATAGCTTGGGCTACTGCTTTAATAAGGACTTCTTTTCCACCAATTGAAAGGGTCTTCTCTTTCCATCCACCAAGCTTCTTCTTAATCTTGTCAAGGATAGCTTGAAACACCACTTTTTTTTACCTACCAATAACTGACGGCAACCCTAGATATTTAGGCTGAACACCAACTTTTCGCACATATAGCAACTCACTTATACGGGTACGAACATGTGGCTCAACATTAGCACTAAATTTAACCTCAGATTTTTCATAATTGATTACCTGCACAGATGATCTGCAATAACGTTCCAAAGTGCTTTTTAAATAGCAAACTTCCTCATTTGACGCTCTCAAAAAGAAGATGATATCATCAGCGAAAAACAAATGAGATATTTCAGGGGCTCCCCTGCACACTCTGACCCCATGAATGCGGCTTTGTGTAACCGATTTCCTGATCATTGACGATAACACTTCTGCGCACATAATAAATAGATAGGGCGAAATAAGTTCTCCTTGGCGAAGACCTCTAGTAGGAGTCACATGACCAGCTACTTGCCTGTTAATATTAAAAGAGTAGGAAACTGAAGATACACAAGCCATTATTAAATTGGTAAAGTGTGCTGGAAATCGATTTTTTTTTAGAACAGCCCTGATGAAAGGCCACTCGACTCTATCATACGCCTTGCTCATATCTACTTTAAGTCCCAATGCCCCCTTTTTACCACCTCTTTTATTCTTTAACCAATGCATAACTTCAAAAGCAACGATTGCATTATCTGTAATCAGACGTTCTGAAACAAATGCTGATTGGTTTTCATGAACAAATAAGAGGCAAAATTGGTTTTATTCGGTTCACTAAGACCTTTGAGATGATTTTATAAAGCATATTGCATAAGCTAATGGGGCGCATGTCTTTAAGTGACTCAGGTTTTGAAACTTTTGGAATAAGAGTGATTAAGGTTTTATTAATGTTGGGAGGTAGCACTCCTGAATCAAAAAAAGTCGATACCATATTCACGACAGTTGGACCTACAAATACCCAAAATTTCTGGAAGAATAAGGCAGGCATACCATCTGGACCTGGGGCCTTTGACGGGGACATTTGCATCAACGCATCATAAACCTCCTTTGCTGTAACATGTTTCTCAAGTGTAAGTATATCATTGTCTGTTAGGCTCTGATCAATGTCTTCTACAACCGAATCACAGTCTTGTGGAGATGAGCTTGTAAAAAGATCAGAAAAATATTCCGATACCAAACCACATACATCATTTTCATTGTCCACCCACCTGCCATCCTCACCTTTGAGCCGTAAAATGTTGTTGCGTTTGTTTCGACTAGTAGCACGGGTGTGGAAGAAACGAGTGTTTTTATCCCCATATCGAAGCCACTGAATACGGCTATGTTGCTTCCACATTACTTCCTCGCGTGTAAGCAATTCTTTAATTTCTTCCCGTAAAACATGTTGCTCATCCCTAGTTGAAGCATCAAAACAACTCTGTAACATTTGCAGCCTTTTTTGCTTTAATCTAATAGATTTTTGAACATGGCCAAAGGTGTTTTTATTCCATTCTGAAAGCCTAGTCGCACATTTTCCCACAATTGCACACGGGTCTCTTTGTAATCATGTAGTTAAGCCATCCGCCCACGCATATCTAACAACGTCATTGATACTCTCATCACGTAGCCACATACTTTCAAATATGAACATCCTTGTTTTCTTCTTTACAAGTGGCTTTAATAGACATACAATTCGGGAATGATCTGAAGCAATTCTTGCCAAGTTCTGGAAAGATGCTCGAGGATACAATGCACACCAATCTGAATTAGCTAAGAACCTATCAAGTCTCTTCTTGACATTATCATATCCTTGTCTACCGTTGCTCCATGTAAACTTAATACCATTAGCCTCCATATCTTCTAATTGACAAATATTACATGCTTGGTGAAATGTAGTCATCTCAGTAGTGTTGCACACCCGTCTCCCCATTTTTTCAAAAGCATATAAAATTTCATTAAAGTCACCAAAGCAAACCCAAATTCCCATCTGATTTAACCTCAAAGACCGTAACAACGCCCAAGTTAGATGTTTTTCATGCTGTTTTGGCCAACCATATATACCAGTGCCTCTCCATACATTACCATTATCTTCTTTTACTACAAAGTCAATGTGATTTCTTGAATAAGTAGTAACAGTTAAATCACATTCCTTTTTCCAGAAAAGTAACAAGCCACCTGCTGTGAACCAATAATCTCGCTTCATTGCTTCTTAAAACTCGAAGGACCAAACTAGTTAGTTAGAAACTTTGTAACCGAAAGTTAGTTACAGAAGTTAGTTATTAGTTATACCGGTTGGAACTATAACCGAAACGACACAATGGTTGGGTCATGTCGACTCAAACCTTATATATACATATGTATTACATTCGTTACAATGGTTGAATGACAATTTAGATTTACTTATTCATATTACTTTGCAACTTATTATATCGATCTAAAGATAGTGGGACAACAATTGGCATCAAGAGCAAGGATTATACATCAAAATACAAAACGATTTCTGCATAACGAAATCAACACAAATCAGTGAGAAGCCAAAAGAAAGACGCAAGAGAAGTGGAAGAACAAATCGTTACTCCTATTTGAGCGAGAAAGATAACTTGTTTTCTTTTAAATCTTCGAAGGAAACACGTTTTTGAATAAGGAAACGCATAGAAAAGATAGTGCACGATCTGTTTTACGTAGAGGTTGCAAACGCATAGCATCAAGCGTATTGGTGTCGAGGAAGATAGAGAAGACTTTGTGTAAGAAAAAGGAACTAGTTCGAGGCAAAGAAACACAAAGCAAAGGGCGTTGTTGGTTGAGAAAAGCGTATACGTAGTATTATTGATTATTTGGAGAAAAGAGTGTGGAATTTGTGTCGATATTAACACAAAAGAACAACAACAACGAGAGGCGCAAGGAACTGTATAACCAAAATATTGGTTGTTTCGATTGCAGCAAGGATCAAACAACGAGACAGATTTGATTCAGATTTACCAAGGCGTGGTAACAAGTAGATGTGTGTAAGAAACGTAGAGATTTCAAGAAACGAGATCAAGTTGAACACACAAGAAGAAGATAACAATGTGTAGTGTGGTATTATTTGTTTGTGTCGAATTTTCTGAAACAATATTCGACAACAACAACAACAAAAAAGGAGGGACTCGTTAATAAAAAAAACAACAACAACATCAATTCGACAAGAAGGAGAACAAAGGGAAATCTTTGGTGGTTGTTTACTGGTTCAAATCAGAAGCAAAGAATCAGAAACAAAGATTTGTGCAAAACTGGTATCAAGGCAAAAAATCCGAGAGGTTGCTTGAAAATTTTGAAGTCGATTTGGAAAGAAATAACGAGGCAGAAAAATCAACAAAAGGAGTGAAGGGAATTACAAACGTTGGTGAACGAATTTTACTAACGACAAGGGAATACATCTCATATTCAAATACGATAACAAGGTCACAAGTTCTAATTTTCTGGATTTCAATTCATTAGAATAGTATAGATTTTTTTTAGTTTATACTATTAGGAATCCCGAGAACTACTATTGATCCCGTAATTACTAGGAATTCCCGAAAACTATATATATTCCCATATTAGAGGAGATACCATATTAGAAAATTCCCGTGAATATTAGAAAGTGAAGATCATAAATACTTTCAAGATGGGCGATGATACGAACGCAACAACCACATTAAAACCCTTAACACCTATAGCACAATACCAATGTCCTAAGTTGAAAAACACAAATTACACGGTTTGGGCTATACAAATAAAGGTTATATTAGAAGCACATGGTTTGTGGGAGACAATAGAACCTACGGAGAATACAGAATTAGATGTTAAGAAAGATTAGGCAACAATAGCCTTGTTATATCAAGCGTTGACCGAGGATGTAATTTTACAAGTGGCAAGTTGTAAAACGGCAAGGGAATTATGGGATTCATTAAGAAGGAGACACGTTGGCGAAGAGAAAGTGCAACAAGCACGACTACAATCTTTAATGATAGGATTTAATGCCCTTCAGATGAAGGATGATGAGACGGTGGATGTATTTGCAGACAAGTTAAATGGTTATGTCACGAAGGCAACAGAACTAGGGAAAACAATAGATGAATCACTCATAGTTAGAAAACTATTAGACTCCACACCAGATAGATTCATTCAGATAGTAGCATCCATAGAACAGACTAGTGATCTAGACAACATTACCCTAGATGAGATCACAGGAAAACTCAAAGCATTTGAGGAAAGGATAAAACTCCGGAAGGGAGATCAAGTTGAAAGCCAGGATAATTTATTATTCACACACGGTGAACACTCAAGTAGAGGAAAGCATTTTAATAAGCGTGGAGGTAGATCAAACTATGCACGAAGAAACTGGCAAAATAACAAACACAGAAATAACTCACAAGAAGGAAAACCCAATTATAAGAAAAACCCTAATAAGAATACAAATAGAAAGGATGTGAGTAAGTTAAGATGTTACAGATGTAACAAACTTGGACACTTTATGAGAAAGTGTAGAGTAAAATTGATAGATCAGGAACAATCAAACCTTATCTTAGAAGATGAAGAACCATCACTATTAATGACTATACACGAAACCAAACACGAGGAAGTATTGTTGAATGAAGGCCAAATTCAACCAGGAAAATATGCTTCAAAGGACGAAAGCATATGGTATTTAGATAACGGTGCAAGTAATCATATGACGGGAACCAAGAGTCATTTTAGAGATATTGATGAAAACATAACAGGACGAGTAAGTTTTGGAGATGGATCATATGTACAGATAAAGGGAAAAGGCTCTATATTGTTAGGTTGCAAAAACCAAGAACAAAAGGTCGTATCGGATGTATATTATATACCAAACCTTAAGAGCAACATACTAAGTCTAGGACAACTTACAGATATAGGTTGTAAAGTTATAATGGAGGGAAATAGATTGACTTTGTATGATAAGAACAGGAAGTTGTTAATGAAAGTTGAAAGATCCAAGAACAGACTTTACAGTATTAGATTACGGATAGACACACCTATATGTCTCTTAGCTAATATAGATAACCAAGCATGGTTATGGCATGCTAGATTAGGTCATCTAAACTTTGACGATATCAACAAGATGACTAGAAAAGGTCTAGTAGAAGGAATACCTAGAATAAATCATGCCGGACAGATTTGTGATGCATGTTTATTAGGAAAACACAGTAGAACACCATTTCCAAACCAAACTAAATTCAGATCAAAGAACCCATTGGACTTAATATATGGAGACCTCTGTGGTCCTATTAGTCCAGCAACACACTCAGGCAAGAAACTCATATTCTTGTTAGTAGACGATTGTACACGTTTTATGTGGGCTTATTTTCTACAATCAAAGGATCAGGCATTTAGTATATTCAAGGAATTTAAGCAGAAAATAGAAATGGAATTAAGAATGAAAGTGAGGATGCTAAGAACAGATAGAGGAGGCGAATTTACATCAAATGAATTCACCAAATATTGTAAAGATAATGGAATAGCAAGACAGTTGACAGCACCATATTCACCACAACAGAATGGAGTAGTGGAGAGAAGGAATAGAACAGTGTTATCAACTACGAGAAGTATGATGAAAGCCATGAAGTTACCCTTAACTTTTTGGGCGGAAGCAGTGAAACATGCTATTTACATACTAAATAGGGTACCTACAAGAGCCCTGATAGATAAAACTCCATATGAGGCACTCTACAATAGAAAACCAAATTTAGAGAACCTAAGGATATTTGGATGCACAACTTATGCAAAAGTAACAATTCCTCATTTAAAGAAGCTGGATGATAGAAGCATACCAATGATTTATTTAGGAGTAGAGGAAGGATCAAAAGCATGTAGGTTATATGATCCGATAAGAAAAAAGAAACATGTTAGTAGGGATGTAAAGTTTATGGAAACAAAGCCGTGGAATTGGGAGAAGAATGAAGAGGATACAAGTACACAAGACACATTTTGGACTAGTTTTGTGGTAGACGAAGTTGACAATACAACTCCTATAACTGTCAACATAGTAGATGATGATATGTATCCAACACCGGATCCGTTACCAGATCCAACATCAGAACCAAACTCACCAATTACACCACCAACATTCCATTATGACCCTAACTCAGCAGAAGAAGAGGCTACTATTAGTTCATTAGAAACCTCAGATGAAAGACATGATCATACACCAGTACGAGGATTGAAAGGTTTAGCAGAAATTTACGAAACTGCAAGTGTAGTAGAAACACCAAGTTTATTTTTCACAGAAGAAGAACCTCGTAACTATAAGGAAGCATAAGTAGATAAGAAATGGATTGAGGCTATGGAAATTGAAATAGATTCAATAAATAAGAATAAGACATGGATTCTTACTACATTGCCAGAAAATCACAAGGCAATTGGACTCAAATGGGTTTTTAAAACCAAGAGGGATGCACAAGGAAAGATCATAAGATACAAGGCACGTTTAGTAGCAAAAGGATATGTACAAGAACAAGGAATAGACTTTGATGAAGTATTTGCCCCAGTTGCTAGGATAGAAACAGTACGGTTAATATTAGCGTTAGCAGCATATCATGGTTGGCAAGTTCATCACTTGGATGTAAAATCAGCATTTTTACATGGAGATTTGAAAGAAGAAGTCTATGTTACATAACCTGAAGGATTTGTACAACCAGGAAACTCAGGAAAAGTGTACAAGCTTATTAAAGCTTTATATGGCTTAAGACAAGCACCGAGAGCTTGGAATGTGAAGCTTGATCAAACATTAAAGTCATTAGAGTTCAAGAAGTGTAATCTCGAACAAGCAGTATATACAAAGAGGAACAAAAATTCTACAATTATAGTCGGAGTTTATGTAGATGATTTGATAATAACGGGCACTCCAAAGAAGGAAGTAGAATTATTCAAATCCCAGATGGAAGAAAAGTTTGAAATGAGCGACTTAGGATTGTTAGCTTATTACCTTGGAATAGAAGTTACACAGACAGGAGGAGAGATTACAATCAAGCAAACAGGTTATATTAACAAGATCTTGAAGGAAACGAATATGGATGATAGTAATGATACGAAGATACCAATGGACCCCGGTACTAAGTTGGTCAAGGCGGAAGATGGTAACTCAGTTGACGCAACTTATTACAGAAGCTTAATTGGAAGTCTCAGGTATTTACTACATATAAGACCAGATCTTAGTTATTCAGTCGGACTACTCAGCAGATGGATGCAAGACCCAAAGGAACATCATCT
Source organism: Artemisia argyi (assembly GCA_030686995.1). NCBI lineage: Eukaryota > Viridiplantae > Streptophyta > Magnoliopsida > Asterales > Asteraceae > Artemisia > Artemisia argyi. Next base: position 91,502,969 of record CM060699.1, read on the forward strand.
AAAGGCAGTAAAGCAAGTAATCCGATATATCAAAGGAACAAAGGAGCATGGCATAATTTACAAGAAAGAAGGCGGATGTAAGATTACAGGTTACAGCGACAGTAGTTATGGAATCAACACTGATCAAGGAAAAGGAACTACTGGCATAGTATTTTATTTTGGAGAGTCACCCATTACTTGGAGTACTCAGAAACAACCGACAGTGGCGCTATCATCATGTGAATCAGAATTTATGGCAGCTACTGCAGCAGCATGTCAAGCCTTATGGTTAAAAAGATTACTTAGTGAATTAACTGGAAATGAAAAAAAGAAGATTACGTTGAAGGTAGATAACGTTTCAGCAATTGCACTAGTCAAGAACCCAGTTTTTCATGGAAGAAGTAAACACATCGACATTCGATATCATTTCATTCGAGAATGCGTAGAGAATGGACACATCAATATAGAACATGTCAGCGGAGAACTACAAAGAGCAGATATACTAACAAAGGCTCTACCAAGATTGAAGTTCATGACAATGCGACAAATGCTCGGAGTTCAAGATTTAACAAGAAGCAATGATCAAGATTAAGGAGGAGAATGTGAACCAATAATCTCGCTTCATTGCTTCTTAAAACTCGAAGGACCAAACTAGTTAGTTAGAAACTTTGTAACCGAAAGTTAGTTACAGAAGTTAGTTATTAGTTATACCGGTTGGAAATATAACCGAAAGGACACAATGGTTGGGTCATGTCGATTCAAACCTTATATATACATATGTATTACATTCGTTACAATGGTTGAATGACAATTTAGATTTACTTATTCATATTACTTTGCAACTTATTATATCGATCTAAAGATAGTGGGACAACACCTGCTCTTCCAAGGGAGTTAACAACTAGTAAATTATATTGCCGAAAACTAAACTTGAAACCTGTAACTTCACTATCACGCATCCGGGTTTCCATGAGAAACATGATAGTTGGGCTAAAATCCTTCACTAAAGTGCGAAGGTGTCTGACAGTCCAAGGGTTGCCCAAGCCCTGGACGTTCCAGCTTAAGATACTCATTGGTGTCGGCGATGTTGCACCGCAACACTCGCCGTTAAGATAGAGTCCTGACTCTCTTTCAGTTTCTTGACAACATCGACATCCATATTTCCCACACTACTGCAGTCCTCGTATGATCTTTTACCTCCATGAATATCACCGGTAGCACCATTATTCAAGCAATTTTCAACCCCTACTCGAGGCCGTCTTTTCCACGTCTTAGGTTGGTTAGTACCCACATACAACTCACTTTGATTTTCCTTAGTATCATAATATGGATCCACAATGATCCCAATGTTATTATTCAACGTGTCTTGGCTCATAGCTTCCAACTGAGATGGTGATGTAGTAATTTTTTGAATTGGCTTGAGTTTCTCTTGGGTGATAACATTCCCATTATTTCCATCTATTGTCGCTCCACCAACGAAAGAGTTATTTTGAACTATAGGATCTGTGGATATGAGGTTACTCTGTTTTACATTCATCTCATTTAACTTCGGAACCTGTAGCACATGATTACTGGAATCATTATTTCCATGAAATTCTAAATCAGCTGGATTATAATTGTTACCATCTATATTTCCTAGATCCATATTGTCATTTTTGAATTTCTCATGATCAAAACTTTTGATCATACCACTGTTACTGTCGTCTTGGTTGACACCATCGCCTATACTTTTGATTTGAGTTTGAGAATTGCATATGTTGGCGTAAACTGGATTTTGTGCCCCCCACAATTGACCATCTTCCCATGAATTAGACGCACGTAGATGCTCTTGAAATGGCCAATCTTTGAACGTCTTTCCATTAATCTCAACAGGCTTTGTGAGACACTCTTTCTCAATATGACCCAATAATCCACACCAATAACAGTAATTTGGTAACTTTTCATATTGAACATAAACCCGGACCTTTTCATTTTGAATATTTATAACATTAATATACCTACACAAGGGATTCAAAATATTTATCATTACCTTTGCTCTAATATGTTTACTCCGGTTCTCAAAATACGCGTCATCATCTATAACATCACCTAACTTACCTGCAATACGACGCACCGAAGATTTGTTTCTCCTACTTAAAGGCACATTTAAAAACCGAATCCAAAAATAAGCCTTTGACATGTCGCTTTCTGTAGGTAGTTCATCATTTTCAGTTGACTTTAGCACAACCAGATTTCTCTCGAAAGACCACGGACCATCTTTTAACACCCTCTTAAAATCTACATAATGATCAAACTGTACCATAAACATATTCGAGTCAAGTTCTTTGAAATTTATTGATCGGCGAGGTCTCCATGCAGCAGATAGAGCTTTCTTCATTCTTTGAAAACTATATGTGCGATCGGTGTGGACCCGTCCCAACAGAGTTCTTACAGCTCCACCGATGCCTCCATTGTGACTCTCACCCTCAAAACCCACCACTTCATCTTTCGTTTGGTTGACGGTGATCTTACTCATCATCTCACTTAATTCTCCAACCATTACCTATTATCTATGAGATACAATATAAAACAAAGAGTGCAAACTAAAGTTATTGCTAAAATGGATCTTGAAATGAAGAGATATTTCAACAGGGATAATAATATTGTAAAAAGGGGTAAATTGCAAAAATGGTCCTTCACGTTCCACAAATTAGCAAAAATGGGACCGAGACGAAAAGTAACGCAAAAAAGACACCAACGTTCCGAATTTTTGCAAAATCGCCACTGAGAGGCCTTTTCCGTTAGTTTCATCGTTAAGTGCCATGTCACCGAAGGTATTATCGTCATTTTACTGGTTTAAGGTCCACGTGGCATATCACTATTGATTCAGGGACTAAATTTGCAAAGTTATTTTTATCTTTTATTTGACATTTACCACCACCACCACCACTCTCTACCACCACACAACCAACACCACCACCCTTTACCCTTCATCTTCATCTTCTCCGGTGATCAAACCCAGATTCCGGTGACCAAACCCAGATTCCGATCACTTTTTCCTTAAAGGTGGGTCACTTTTTCCGGCCATACTCATGCCCATAGTGATCATCAGTCCAAGAATTAGTGGTTGTGTTCCAAAATCATATACATCGATCTGCAGTACCTCCACCAGAAGCTAAGAGTCCATGAACATGTGGAGACCATGCAATTGCTTTCACAGCAGCCGTATGCTCACAATATTTCAGGACAGGTTGTGTCGAATGTTGGTTCCAAACAAAGTGCTGCACGAATCGAAAAATATAGTCATTAATTACTCACCCATAATAATAGAAGATATGTATATTAATTACTTACCCTGTTATCATTTCCACCAGATGCTAATTCGCGATTATCATATGACCACTTGAGTCCACATACCTACAATTCACGTGTCAATAATTGAGATGATATTATAAGAAAGAAATCATATACAGTGTTGAAAAATTTCTATAGTAACAAATAAAAGATTTACATGATGTAAAAATAGGTTACCTCTGATTTATGACAACCCAGTAAATAAACTGCCTTTCGCATATCCATCTCATCTAAACTGAATTGATTTTTGATTGCTTCATTCGTGATGGACAGTCCAAGAAATGTTTATAAATTCTCATCTTGGATCTTTCTACTGAGTTTGTTTGTTTTGTTTTGCGTTTTTCTACATTCTTCAAAATGATAATTAATAGATCGTGCCCTATTTGGTTAAGTTATTTTTATTATTAGATATTCTAAGAGCTTGAAAAACTACTCCCAAATTACGTAATTCTTAAGTAATTGTGTGGGTTTACATTACAATCATATTTATAGGAAATGTTGCATGTTATGTACTAATTTCTTATTAATGTATTGATAGATGAAGTTCTTCAGATGCTCATTCGACTTATTCCATGAGGTGGTGCATTCTACCAAACCAGGTATATTTGTCGGTCTTGATGTTCGGGCTAGATATGTTGGCGTGGCGGTTGGAGATTTAACCTTTGAACGTGCTTACCCGTATTGGTATGAATTGTACATAAAATTTTATGATATTAGTTGACTTTTTCCTTGTTATTAAAAATCTAATGTGACTCGTTATGATATATGCTGGCAGAAACAAAAGTTAATTGCAACTTTTTCCTTTGTCCTCTCAAAGTATATTTAAATCTCTTATATTGGGTTGGGATCATTGGCCTTTTCTTTTTGTATGTTATAATATCAATTTACTTAATCTACGATTCATACTTGTTTGCATTATGCATGAGCCATGAGATTATAATGTCGCTTATTGTGTATGCAGGTGTGTGGAGAAAAAAAAAATATCCATCAGATAGCTTCTGAGCTGCGACGTCTGGTTAGTTTGCCAATTTCTACTTTTTCACTGTAAATTTTTTCCCAGATTCATGAACCCTCAATTGGAGCTTTATATTTCTTCTTTATCAAATGTTCAAAACCAAGTAGCATTACCCTTGAAGTGGAATCATGTTCTTTTGAACTGAATGTTCGACCTCTTTTTCATTGGACCGGTGACAGAATGGAAGGTGGAGGGCTTAATTGTTGGACAGCCACCAGAAATACCAGAGTACAAATTACAAAACAGATGTAAAGTTTACATTTCAGTATGCAATTTCAGTATGCAATCACTTAATGAGGTATAGTAACAAAAATGAGCTTCCTGTATATGTCTACCAAATCTTGGACTGATGATCACTGTGGGCATGAGTATGGCCCGAAAAAGTGACCCACCTTTAAGGAAAAAGTGATCGGAATCTGGGTTTGGTCACCGGAATCTGGGTTTGATCACCGGAGAAGATGAAGATGAAGGGTAAAGGGTGGTGGTGTTGGTTGTGTGGTGGTAGAGAGTGGTAGTGGTGGTGGTAAATGTCAAATAAAAGATAAAAATAACTTTGCAAATTTAGTCCCTGAATCAATAGTGATATGCCACGTGGACCTTAAAGTAGTGAAATGACGATAATACCCTCGGTGATATGACACTTAACGATGAAACTAACGGAAAAGGCCTCTCGGTGGCGATTTTGCAAAAATTCGGAACGTTGGTGTCTTTTTTGCGCTACTTTTTGTCTCGGTCCCATTTTTGCTATTTTGTGGAACGTGAATGACCATTTTTGCAATTTACCCTTGTAAAAAGATTAGAAGATGAAAAGATTGTAAAAGCCACTATCTATATCAATAGGGTAGTGAGAAACCACATTGGTACCACAGAGGGTAGGTCGGCTATTCTAGAAGGAGAGAGAATAAAAAAAAATGTTTTAACCACTCATTATTATCATAAAACTTTAGCAGTTAAAATAACTACTTCAGATCATTCACTATCAACCTTCTTTTTAGCCCTTTGTATGAATTTTACACTTGCATGATATTTGCATTTTACGATTATATGATACACATGGCTAAAGACTAACTTTTGAGTCAAATTAAATATTTTTGACATTAAGCCATCTAATGAGGAATAATTTAATCGTCACCCTTAAATGTTTGTTTTGATATATCATACTATATTATAAAGCATTAAGGCATACTATTAATAGAAATACTTAAAATTAAGCAATACAACTTCTAAGGCTATGAGTACAACAACTAATGCTTCTTATAGAAATTTCTCTCATATTTAATTCTAACATAAAATTAATACTAACATTAAATACAATAAATAAATCATTATGTACATTAAATACAATTAATTAACTAGTCAATAAATATAATTAATTTACTTATTAAAAAATCACTTACATAAAAAATACAAATTATCAAGCATATTATACAACCAACTTAAACACAATTCCCGCATTAAATGTCACTAATACAAATAATAAAGCATATTATACAAATATTGAAGCCCGAACGGGCAATGGGCCAAATGGGCTAGAGCCCGAACGGGCACAGGTCATACGAGCTCGAGCCCGAACGGACACGAGCTAAACGAAATTTTTGATATCCGTAAATTTATTGTCAAAAAGAACATAATAAACTAAAATATGTTCACATATTCTAAAACCAAGAAAACTACTAAACAAAAAAATAATAAATAAAATAATACAAACTAAACAAAATTTCATCAAACTTTTGCTATAAAAAACTAATCAGTAAAGCTATTGCCAAAAATCGTACAAATAAAATATATTATTAGCCGTAAAAATTAAATTACAGGGTGCCCGCAGCTGCATCGCGCGGAGACCCTGCTAGTACATATATACAGGTGGTGTAAAAAATGTAAATACACAAATATAGCCTAATTGCTTTTAGTGGAAAACTCAATTCTATGAATTAATGATAATTAGTAATGTTACCATCAATCACAGTACTAATGATAAGAATCAATCAATAATATATAATTAAATGATGGTTTTCATACAATGATGTTATAATATGTGACTGATTAACTGAATCTTATGTGTGATTTAGGCTATGTTTGGCGTGGAGCTTTTTTGGAGCTTTTTGGGGTAATGAGCGGTGAGAACGAGCTTTTTTATTTTTGATGTTTGTTTGGCATGAGAGCTGTGGGCTTTGCTATTTTTTAGGAAAGCTCATTTTCCCAATGCTTCTTTATAAAGCTGTGAGCTTTTTTGGCTACGGCTCACAGCTCACAGCTACTACTCACTGCTACTGCTCAATGCTACTGCTCACAGCTACTTTTGCCAAACATAGCTAGTGTTTTGTAATTAAGGTTAACGTGCTTTAGACATGTATGCTTAGCATGTGTTGAGCTTTTTTTGTGCACAATGAGACTGTGAATTAAAAGCAACTGGTTGTGAGGGCTAAAGTTGTGCATTCACTGCAGGAATTTTTGTTACTATAGTAGGATACAATTTTGTCATTATATTCTCCAAATCTTCAAAGTAAACTACTCTTCCGGTCCATATCTTGTTATCCCCTTTTACATGTTGAAGAAATCTTCTCAACCTTCTCTCTTACTTTTACACTTTACATTCCTCTCTTATTTGTAAAAATAACACTTGAAATTCTTTAATTTTAGACTGAGGTATTACACCCATCTCATATAGTCAAACATGTTGTAGCCTCATTTGCTCATTTGCTCCAAATTTCATGTATTTTGCCGCTTAAATATACTACAAATTTAGTGCATACAGATGGTTGAGATACTACAAATTAGCAGCTTTAAAGGGTGTTTGACTATTGCCGCTACAGTAATTTAACTGGTGTTCTTGATAGGTTGCTGCAACAACAGTTTAAGGGGGTGTTTGGGTCAATCTGCAAAGGGTTCTGTATTTTAGTCATACATCTAGATATAGCAGCAGTTTTATTGGGAGGAATAAAATAAAAATACGTGTTTCCTAATTGCCGTCTAGCCAATAATAAACAACATGGTAATCAAATGTCAATATAACAGTAAAAATACGTGTTTTGACAAAATAATCTCCGTATTTTCTCAATGTTTAACTTCCTCTTTGATAAAAAAAATCACTCTCCTACTTCTTCATCCAAAATTTCTTAGTTTTCTTGAAGATGCTTATGCCACAAAGTCTACCTAACTGCAAGATGATTGGTCATCAATGTTGCCCATATAAACATATCAATTTGGTCTCCGCTCTTATGTGCCTACCTGGTCCAATTATGAAGCAATCAAGTCCTCCCGTGTCAAATGGATCATGAAGGTAATAAACTTTTTACAAAGATAAGATGGATGGCTTCCTCACCTATATGGTCAAATTTACATAAAAAAAAGTGGACCATGCGTGCACTTGACTTTCTTCATATTCTCAGCAATTAGAAACCTGACACAATAATCAAAATTACGATTCAAATAACTAACCATTTACAAATAATGGTTGAACTAATCAAAGATCATATATAAACCCTAACTTCATCTCCTAATCCAAATCCAGAAAGATTAATGCACACACCATCACATTAATTCAGCAAGATCAAAGTTGATAGAATTGAATATTTTAACTTTTTCAGGATACACACATTCAAACTACAAAACATCAAATTTAACTAAAGTCTATATTCACACAAACCCACATTAATTCAACAAAGATTAAAGTGAAAATAATCTTAGTATTAAAGAAACAAAATCTACCTTGTCTATTAAGACTAACCCGATATGAACTGTGTACCTTAAGAGCAATAGCTGACATATTTTTAGGAAAATTAACTCGGTTTGATACAGTAAAACATTACCTTATTTTGACCCATCCACAAACAAATAAATTAAACTCAAAATAGTCCATAAGAAAGTATGACAACCTGATTTTTGTATACTTTGGAGAGGAGCAGACCATAAGACTTTCAAAGCCTCAGGTTCATTTTCCTGTTCTGAAAGAAAAGTTATACTCAGTTTGTGAGCAGAAAACAATGGCAATAAGAAAACCTAAAGGCGGCTATTCTGGCCATATATTTTTTCCAAACAAAGTCCTTGGTAAAATGACCTGCCGCAAGTTCTTTTTGTCTAATAAGCAACTAGAATAAACGATTTATCTTTTCAAGTAGCTTCATTAGCTCAAAGTCATCAGATAAAGGGCAGCTTTCCTTTCTAGATTGGTAACTTTCATTAATACAAACTGTCATTATATAATATGCATATTGAAACGGGTGCCATCGTTTTGAGGTAACTCTTTTTGTCTTTCAACAGTATATTTGCAACATACATAATAATCCACAACTAAATTTTATGTTTTGGTGTGCATAGTTAAACATACCTAAATTTTATATAACCTATTTTTTTTCTCACTGATGGCCGGGTATCTTAAACATACCTAACTAACATTAAAATACATTGGTGAAAATGTTTCATGACTTGAAAGTTTGATCTTTCACAGGATATAGTGCCTTAAAATTTAATTTATGAGATTCTATAAAAAAGAGCAGTGGAACTAAAAAGTAGTAAATCAGATGCCCTTTATTTAACAATTCTGAGCAGTGCCTTTATTTAACAATTATAAAGGTACTCACCCTTTTGCAGCAATCAGATGCTCGCGTTCAACTCCCGTAGTCTCTGCAGCATCGAGACATTGGGCCGCAACGAAGGTGGCAGCTGAGATAGCAGCCATGTCTGTTCTTGCCATGTGTTTGTCTTTTCTGGATGCTGATGGTGCTCCTTTGGCAGCTGCAATCGTCGCTACAGCTGCTGCTACAGCAGCAAGAGAAACCGCTACACATCTCCTAATACATATCTGCCATATCAAAACATAATAAACAGGTAAGCAGTTTTGATAAGCAACCCCAAAGACCCTATGTATCAATATATAATACTACTTATGGAATAAATAATGTATGCACCTTCAGAAGTGGACAAACAAAAAACTTTGGAGAGTCCGAATTCGCAAACCCCCTCCTTGCACCACCCCCTTCTGGAACCCATGTCATGGCACATTACCCATTATCCGTCCACCACCATTACCCATTACATGCCTGTTAACGTCATCATTCTGTGTCTACGCCAGCTAGCTATTAATGTCAATGGGCTGCTATTCCACTCATTCTGCAATATACAGTCTGCAATCAAATAAGCTGCTTAGGAGCAAAACAGATAATATAAGCAATCCGAAACACCCTCTCGGAGTACAATCTGATTCCCAATTCATGGCTCACAATATAGTTTCAGTTCAAATTCACTTCAGATCACATACTAATCTTAAAAACCATTAATTTCCACTTTTTGGCTTTTCATAAAATCACAATTTCATGTTCAAAGCTACATATTAACACATTATATTTACATCACACGAACAAAATCCCGAAATATGAAACTAACTACTGAACTTATACTTCTTCTACTTCATCATCAACACGTAGTTCTAATTTGCATCCACATTAGCGATTTGAACTTAGAAATACGTCGCGAGCTGCAATTCCAGCTTCAGCCCACATCTTATATGCCATTTGAAGCTCATGTTATGATATCTTATTCTTCTTCTCCATCTCCATCCTCTCACACCACTTAAAAAACACGGAAGCCATTTTCTTTTGTCAGACAACCTAAAAAACACCACAATTAATTAATAAAATCAATAATCTCAACTAAATCGGAGACGCAATCAAAAGTACCTCACCTAAATTCCAAAAAAATAAAAATTTAACAAAACTGATAAATGTAACATTCTAGGATGTTATTATTAAAATTTAAGTACAACTCACACTTATTAAAAAAGAGTGTTAAATGTAACATTCGGAGTCAAGACGCACCTTTTGTTTTAAATATATCATATTTAGTAATATAAGAACACTTGATAACCCATTTAATAATCAAACTGCAGCATGGTGAGTTAGCACTCCATGATACCAAATATAAGAAGCTATGTACTTAATTTTTTGTGCTTTTTACCTGTAATGACTTGTAACAAACTTGACCTTGACAACTATTGTTGTCTATCCAGCTTGTCTGTTTCTTATCTTGGAGACTCTCTGGTTTTATTAGGTTTTGAAGAATGAGTTCAGGATACTTAAGACTATTTTCAGTAAGTAGTCAAGTAAAACTTTCACCCCTTAATATCACTTGATGCTCTATAAGCATTTTGCACTTCTTGGAATATAGTGGATATTGATTGAGGCTTGCCTATAAGACGATAATAAACATCATACATGAATCACCATTACTTTTATATAACCTCAACTTTAAATTCTAAACACACCAAAAGTAACAATTATGGCAAGCAAGAGTTCTTGAACTTTTCTCTTAATTCCTCAACACATAAAAAATTAAATATTGAATTTACAAAAAACATCCACAATAGTTTATCTTTATATGATTATTGTCTATATAATCTCAATTTATAGATGATATTTCAATTTTATTTAAATTATTTAATAACTACAGTAGCTTACATTTATTTGATGAAATTTACCCATTAAAACCTTCATCAAACCACCAAACTAAATCAAAATTTACGAAAATAAGCCGTACCACATCAATTAAAGCACAATAATACAAACCCACAACTTAATTAATAGAAAAGTCAAAACCCCTGAATTATCATATAAATCAATAAGTTTATTAATATATAAATTATCATATAAATCAAACAGTTATAGATTAATATACCTTATTCATTAACCCAAAAGATTAAGCGATGTTGATTTTAAGTTTTCTTTAGTCGCAGTAGGGTTTTTTCCCAGGGTATCGTACGTTTGCTCTTCTTTTTGTTTCTTTGATTCTTTGGGTTGTAAAGAGGAGTATGTTTATTTTTTACCCATCACGGTTTTTAGAACGACCCCGCCTTCCTCAAGTTTTGTTTCTTTATATTTTTGACACATATATGTTTTTACTTTTTATTTTTCAAAAAATAAAGTTGAACAAAAATTTGGCCAAATTCGGAAATATTTAAGGATTTTTTTTATTAAACATACTTTTTCTAAAAAATAATAATAATAAAGTTATTACCCAATAAGGGAAGGGAATGTTGAGTTTTTTAAAATGAAAAAGTACCACTTGAGTTTTGTTTTATTATCTTTATTATTATTTACTACATATAATAGAAAAATGGTAAACAATTGAAATGTTGAGTTTTCAAGAAATGTTGAGTTTTCAATAATGGTCAAATGAGAGAGAAAAGTGAAATGTAATTAATACTCTTATTAAAACACCTCATTACTTAAAAGTACAATGATTTATTCACATTGTACAATCAATTAAAAACAGATCTACCAAATTAAATACAACCAATTAAAACACAAACCGGGTTGACCCGGGACGCTTCAAATCCGGCGGGTTGACTCAGCTTAATTTGACCAATTTCCGACCCAACCTAGCAAGTTGACCCAGTTTAAATCGACCAATTTTTCGACCGGAACGGTTCAACCGGTTGAATCACCCGGGTCGAACCGGGTTTCAAAACATTATCCATTACTTAAAAGTACAATGATTTATTTACATTGTACAACCAATTAAAAACAAATCTATCAAATTAAATACAACCAAATAAAACACAAACCGGGTTGACCCGGGACTCTTCAAACCCGACGGGTTGACCCAGTTTAATTTGACCCGTTTTTGACCCAACCTAGCAAGTTGACCAGGTTTAAATCAACTCATTTTTCACCCGGAACGGTTCAACCGGTTGAACCACCCGGGTCGAACCGGGTTTCAAAACATTATGTTTAATTCCCAAATCTTCAAACTTTTATTATTTTTCGTTTATAACCTATAAATTTTTTTTATCAATAAACTATCTACCGCTATAAAAAATCTCGTTGCTATGCACGGGTACTCGTCTAGTATAAGAGATAAGGAAAAGTTGATTTGACACGCTATGAATTTCACGGTCATAGAATAGTTATGGTTCGTTTGGTAGGACGGAATGAAATGTTTAATGAATGGAATAAACAACGTAATAGAATAAATGATGTAATGTAATAATTCATTACCCTTATTAATAATGTTTGGTTAGTATGATAGGACGGAATGCAATCGATAAGAAAAAGACAAAAATGTCATAGTTAATAAGAAGTGTATTTATTATGGTTAGTTAATGGTAGGCTTTTATGTAATTTTGATTACATTACGGGCGTAATGAAAAAAAAAGAAGGGAGCCTCTATGGAATGAAAATGAAGGTTTTTTAGGTAATGAGTGATTACATGTGATGAGTCATTGCATTCCGTAATTAAAAACAAACATAATTTTTTCATTCTGTTGTACTATTTACCAAACACTATGTTAGTATATAAACCCAAACACGTCACTTATCACTAGTAACAACAACTTTGTTAAAAGATTTCCACCAAGCGGTAGCGCATAATTAGCAAATAAGGCGCGAATAAAACTCACTTATTTTGTTATTGATTTTATCTTCTTTTCTTTTTTATTCTATTTTGAATATAGATATTGACTATATCTTAATAGAGTACCTTTTAATTACCTTGTTTCCATTTTTAACTAACAAATACAATAAATATATATCTTCTTCATTAAGGGTATTTTTTTATCTCATCACACTTTTTGGCCGTAGTAATGGAAGTTGAAATCGACATGTTGGACCACTCTGATCATGACATCACAAAAAACACTACACATGATGATCATCAGGTATTTAAATTAATAATTCAAGATTGATCATATATAATGAATGCATGTTTGATTCTTTTGTGTTTTCTTGATTTATAATTGATGTTTTTCGCTTAAATTTACGATGACTATGTGATCGAAACTGTTTGGTTTTAAGTGATTAATATTTTTGTTAGAAATAAGAAGCATGTCTTGATGATTGATGTTTTTCGCGTAAAGATTCTCTCTTATTAGCGATAACTCATACAACTGATATATATGATGGAGTCTTGATTCGCCATCGTTACGGTTTAAGTTTTTGGTTATTATATATTGCCATTGGTTTTTGATAGAACCCCATGTGGGATTGGTGACATTCCCATCAGTAGAGATCCTAACAGTATTTCTTTGCTTTTGATTAGGTTAGTACTTTTTTTTAGATATCGAACATTAAGATCAATGTTGGGAATTTCTCATTGTTTACTGATCTAGAGATGGTTTTTTTAGTATTCATGTGAATATGTTTAATTGTGTTTACACATAATGGTCAACTTGACTGATTATCAACCTATGTCGAGGCTGTCTCATTGTTGAAATCGCACCAAAAAATAGCTGCTTGTGCTCTGTTTCAGTCATTTAACCAGCTTGTAATCGCTAGTGGGTATAGTCTACAATAGTGTGATAAACGCTTTTACATAGTTGGAAGAATTGTTAAACATGGATTTTGATTGTACAAAACTACAAATAGCAGAATCTTGGTCATGGTCTCATGGAATTGGTTACTGACAATACATGTCACATTTACCCTTGGCCAATTTTATTTTGTGTATAATATAAAGTTATAAACCTCTTTGTTTGTACCATGTTATTTCAATAGATAATAGAATGTTTAGTAATGAGTAATGATCATATGAATGTAGGCTGTTTGCTTGCTGAACCAAGAAAAAACTTCATGTTTTTTTTTTTTTTTTTTTTTTTTTTTTTTTTCGTATAATTGATTAGTAAATCTGATTGATAGTTAAATACTTTTCCTAATCTACCTATTTGATCAAACCTTGCTAACTAATGAGATTAAGGGAGGACTTAAATTAATGAGTTCCGATTAAGATTGTACAGGTAAGTACTAAGTAGTAATCATTAAACGGATTCCTACTCTCTGTATATAGCAGCTACTACCATGTTTTACTTAAGGCATATGCTAAGAAATTTTTTGACTGTTGGTCAAATGTCTGATATGTTCTTCAATAAACATGAAGTAGCAGTATCACTTTTGGACTCAATCTGATACGAGCAATGTGTAACGATGATAACGGAAATTTTGTGTATTAGTAAATGTCACAACTTTGATGTGTTGTTAGTAAAAGAATGTATTTGCAGTTGTCATTAGATGTTAAGTTTTTATGTTGTTTGAATTCTGCTATGTGAATTCCATTGAAACTTTTGAGCATACTACCTTGCATGATAATATTGTTTTATCCTCAACCAGGATGTTCTGAAGCATACTAATGAAGCGGGTTCATCTGGATCTCCCAACTCAGAAATGTCATGCCATAACGATGGTGAAAATGATGACTATGATGATGATGATGCCTTGATTGATGACGGAGATGATGGATTTGATTATGATGATGATGATTATGGTGATTATATGTTTGAAAAAGAAGATGATGATGATGACTCTCATTATTTGAGCATGCAAGCCCAATTTGATAATGTTGATCTACCTCCTGGTGTCGAAGCAAACTTTTCCTTTTTGGGCAAGGTTCCACCTGCCGCAAACACAACCCCTGTGACTGCAAACACCCATGATCAAGAAGTTACTAAGGACGTTGCTTCCAGCAGTTCATCGAACATAGTGTCAAGTTCTGAAGCTGAAAAGGCAGATGCAAAGGAAGAAGAAGTGAAGAAACAATATCAAAATTTTAAATCGTTTGATATTGTTGATGATTTTTCTGATCATTACTACGTTAATTCTGGTTTTAAAGGACAGCAGGTAATTTCTGTAAACATTAGTTTGTTGTTTTACGACCTTACCCTTTTGATCTCATTCTTATTGCAACGTTTTGGTTAAAATGTTTCCTGTGGCAGCCTCCAAGGGACTGGATGAAGAAAATTCAGGATGAGTGGAAAATACTAGATAAGGACTTACCAGGTGAGTAATAAGTACTATGCTTTAACTAAAAATTATTCAAGTACTTCCAACTTTCATTCAAAGTGACAAAAAGGTGGAATCTTGTGGACCAAACCACTGCTACTTATTTTATTGGCTGAATGAACTGTGTGAATGCCTATAAATTACCATTCTAACCTTGTGTCCTGAGTTCCAAGCGATGAAACAACTAAATTAGAATCATAAAGAACCCTTAATCTTTATGTGTTGATGATCGTACCACAGTGCCTCACTTTGTCTCACTTCAACAGGTACTATATTCGTCAGGGCTTATGAACAAAGGATGGATCTTTTGAGAGCCGTGATCATAGGACCAGCAGGCACCCCGTATCATGATGGTCTTTTCGTCTTTGATATTCACTTTCCTCCTACCTACCCAACTGTACCACCGGTATATTGCCATGGCTAATTCTTTGTTTTGATTAAAAGTTGGTGTGTGATGTTAATTAGAGGTGACAAAATGGGTAGGTCGGGTGGGTGAGTAAAGGTCAAAACACGGCCCTATTGTGATATCAATTTATTACTAGCACGGTACCTGCGCAATGCGGCGATGGGTACCATTTGACTAAATTTTGTGGGAAGCAAATGTATTTCATTTTATGTTTTTTGTAACAATATATTTTGGGCCAAGGACCTCATTATATTGTGGGAACCCCGCTGCAGACCTTCAGTTTCAATTGGGATTATTCTATAATTAGCAAGTTCAAGTTTGAATTTTTAAGTCTTGCTAATTATAAAATAGTCTTAAATGCATTATAATGTAGTATATATTATTATTTTAATTTATTTATTTATTTATTTTTGTTGTATAAATAATAATCATGTTTTGTGAACAAAATTATTATGAGGTATGATGTATTAAATATACACTTTGGGCGACTTAACCTGTTCGTATACCTTTTAAGCCACTAACCTTTTTACCAGTTTGACCCGTTAGAGTTTTTTTATTCTTAAAGGCAAATTTTACAATCTATACACCACATATCTCGCTCACACATAATTGTCTTGTCTTTTGGTTGAAATTTCTATCTCTATTGTTACTAAAATAATTGTCTTGACTTTTGGCTATGTGTTTCAGCTCGCGCATTATCACGCTGGTGGGCTTCGTATAAACCCGAACTTGTACGATAATGGATATGTGTGTCTTAGTCTTCTCAACACTTGGCGTGGTAAAGGGAGTGAGATGTGGATGCCAACGCAGTCAACTATGCTTCAAGTTTTAGTGTCGATACAAGCATTGATTTTGAACGAAAAGCCGTACTTTAATGAGCCTGGCTATGAGCGTACGTCTGGTCAAGATGATGGAGAAAAGCGAGCTCGGAATTATAATCGAAATATCTTCATTTTATCCTTGAAAACAATGATATATACGCTCAGGAGACCCCCACTGGTATGTATATAATCCGTTTATAGAGAAATTAATAGTTCCACTTGCATTATTTGAGGTAGCAAGTTGTAGTTCTAGTCATTTGATATGATTTTTACTTGTTATAAGCAAAAATGTTTACTTAAAATATGATGATTTAACTAAGCTTATGGTGTTTATTGCAGCATTTTGAAAATCTTGCTGCTGGTCATTTCCGTAGCCGTGCAAAATTTATTCTGATAGCGTGTCGGGCTTACATGGAGGGTGTTCCGATAGGCTCAACAGCCGATGATGGAACCCGCATAGACAAAAGCGAGACAGAAAATTTCAAGAGAACCGTGGCTGGCATGATCAATGGTCTGGTTTCAAACTTCAGTAGATTTGGTGCAACTGACTTAGACCAGTACCGTATCGGAACCTGATTGCTCTTGTGACATGGTTATAATATGCGGCAAGGTAACAGTAACACCTGATATTGTTGTGTTACTGTTTAATGGAACTGCAAACAGCTTCTCTTTTTCTAGTAATCTAGATGCAGATAATGGTACATATTTGAGACAACAATTTTCACAAGTGAACAACTTTTAATTCCACATTTGGATCTGGATCAAGTTAGCATTATCATGACCATTATGCTGTTTTTGTTGGTGTTGATGTTTCTGTTGCGTTAAAGTCTGATGTTTTGTTACTCACCGAATGCAATTTAGATTGTTGTCTTTGTGATGACAGGTAAATATTATTTCAAATGCATAAAGCAATCCCAAATCATATTATTTCAAAAACTGAATCATCATTATACTAATGTCGTTTTTCGTCTATAAAACATTTTCGTCTAGTCTATTTTACAACCTCACTACAATAAACATGTTACATGTTTGATTTATCATGTATCGCATTGATTTTAATTGAAAGTAGTACATTCTTTAGACACACACAATATATATCTTAATTTGAAACCAAATATCATTTTCATTTTGAATGAAATTAAAACATTTATAATATTAAAATCCATACCCCCTCACTCTAATGATAACAGATTAACTAATTCTTTTTCTTTTCAATTTTTCATTTTTTCATTTATGATATAACACTTGTGAGAACAAAATCGGTATCTTAAGTATAATGTGACACAGTCCTGGCCTCCTGGGACACTTGACACCCCAATATATATACTTTCTTCTTTGGTGTTATAACATAGGAGTTACTGATACAAAAATTTTGGTTGAGTTTTTATGGACCAAAATATGAAATTCATTCCGTATTTCCGTGAGCCTCATGTTGTATACCCATAACCTCATGCCCTCATTCCTATCAATTTGGTGTCTTTGCAATTTATTCCATGGGCCTCATGTTATCTTTCTACTTTCCACTACAAAATTCAAATATCTACACTTTTTCATTCAATATTTTGCTATCCAAACATTAACATTCGTAATGATAAACTTAAATTATCCGTTCTCATTCTACCCCCACTACTACAAAAACTAGCTTTTAGACGTACCCCTTTATTTAGACCCTTTAAAAAAACGCAGGTCTAAATGTGGATTTTACCCCGCCAAGAGTTATTTAGACCGGTGTAAATAGAAGACATCGGTCTATATGTCTTTTAAACATTTAGATGGGTTACTATGTAAAAACAAATGTTGTACCAGATCTGGTAGTGGTGGAGTGCTAACATATACTACGTACTTGGTAACATTATCAATGTAGATATAAAAACAAAACAACAACAACAAAAGACGGCAATGTACATTTCAAAATTTCCTTGTGAAGAAGACATGTAAGGTGTGACCAAATATATAACGACAACAATGTAAATTTTCCATTGATCCCAAGCCACACTGACTTCCAAAGTTTTCTATGTCACCATAAATTAAATGGACTAATTTGTTGATCATTTCAACCCATCTTTACACTTTGCATTTTACTACTATTAAAAATGGCTAATCACTGGTTTTTGTTGATCTTTCTCGTTTTAAGTATATCTCTTGTTGCAAACATACATACATGTTTGTGTGCTCCAAAAAATATCTCGGTAGTTTGCTCTAAGCAAGAGCGATTAGCTCTACTCAAGTTCAAACACAGTGTCAACGATGTCGCTGATATGTTGTCATCATGGGTTGGTAATGACTGTTGCGAGTGGGAAAGAGTTCATTGCGACAAAGTAACTGGGAAAGTTGAAAGCCTTCATCTCAGAGGAAGTGGAGACATATATGCCGTTGTTCAAAAATTCTTAGTTGGTAACGAGGTGAGCTCTTCTTTACGGCACTTGAGGGATCTAAAATTCTTGGACTTGAGTGCTAATGATTTTCGAGGAATCCGGATCCCTGAATTCATTGGATCCTTGAAACAGCTAAGTTACCTCAATCTCTCCAATTCCTATTTTTCTGGTGTTATTCCTCCTCACATTAGAAATCTTTCAAATTTAAAAGTTCTGGATCTCAGATCAAGCACATACCATTACAACATGGATTACAACAGGCTGATGTCAGATGATATGTCATGGATATCTGGCCTTTCATTACTCAAGTATCTTGACTTGAGTCATGTAGATCTTAGTAAGGCTCAAAACCGTGACATGGTATTTTACTTGATGCCTTCCTTAGAAATGTTAAGTTTGTCAGAATGTGGGCTTACAAATGCAGATCTTGGTACTCTTAGTAATTCGAGTACAACACTTGCCAACATTAAGCATCTAGATCTTGGCTACAATTATTTCGAAGGGCAATTTCCAGGCTTTTTTCAGAACATGACATCCCTAGAATTCCTGGACCTTTCATACTTCAATTTTAGTCTTTCACGGAATTCTACAAACTTTCTAAGCACGGTCCATTATTTTCCAAAGATGCGTTTGTCAAGTTGTGGCCTCCATAACATGCACCTATCTCCCAATCATCTTAATTTCACCAAATTTCTATCATCCAACACCTGGATCTTAGCCGGAACCTAATTGAAGGCAGATTTCCATCTGTTCTAATAAACATGAGTTCTCTGTTGTCCCTTGACCTTTCATCAAACATGTTGAATTCATCGGTTCCTATCATACCTAACCTTTTAAGGCTTGATCTTTCACAGAACAACTTTACGCATATTGAGGATATTGGAATCTGGAGACAGTGTCACTTGAAAGAACTGAGTGTTTCATACAATCACTTTAGAATTAAATTGATTGACTCACCAAAAAATGTATCAGAATGCTCCCAATACGCTTTCGAGAGGCTGGACTTAGATGACAGTTTAAAAGGTGCATTTCCTGCAGATTCCTTGGGAAGAATGACCAATTTAAGAGGCTTACATTTATCGTACAACGAATTAACAGGTTCAATCCCTGAATCTCTGGGAAAATTAAGATTATTGGAAGAGTTGGAGCTTTCTTATAATCACTTGAACGGTTCAATCCCAGAATCCTTTGGAAGACTTGTTTCATTACAACTGTTATCAGTGTCTTCAAACTCGTTAAATGGGACTGTTCCAGTTTCTATTGGGCAACTCACCAAACTCATAGAACTTGATATTTCTGAAAATTCTTTAGAACGAGTAATTACTGAAGCCCACTTTGCTAACCTTTCGATGTTGAAGAAATTGAATATTGCTTCTCACAGTAAGCTAGCATTCATTGTTTCACCTGAGTGGAAACCTCCATTTCAATTGATAATTGCTACTCTCAGTTCCAGCAAGATTATAAATGGATTTCCACAGTGGCTCTGAACACAAAAGAAACAAAGAAGTTTAGTTTTGTCTAATGCTAGCATTACAGGGCCTCTGCCGACATGGTTGCGGAAGATGCCTGCCATTGATGTCTTAGATATCTCTCACAATAAACTCAGCGGACCTTTAACAAACCTTCCTAATGAAGGATCTGTTGATGTTTTAGACAATTATATCAAAGTACTATATCTGCAAAATAACCTTTTCAATGAGTCAATTCCTATGTCATTGTGTAAGAAGGACTGATTTGGAATATCTTGATCTTTCCAGAAATAGGTTAACTGGGAGAATTCCTGAATGTCTTGGAAATATGCGAAACTTGCATATCATGCAATTTAGCTCAAATCAATTAACTGGTGTCATTCCAAGTTCTATATTACCAAAATTATCAATGTTAAGTTGGCTAAACTTGAACGACAATCATTTCACGGGCGAGCTTCCTCAAGAACTGGGAAATTTACGAGAATTGGAAATCTTAGATTTGGGTGATAATGGGTTTTCTGGGAACATACCCGAATGGATTGGAGAAAACTTAACAAAATTGGCAGTTTTCAGGTTACACAAAAATAACTTCACTGGAAGTATTCCTCGATCTTTGTGCAATAATTCAGATCTTCATATTTTGGATGTGGCACACAACAACTTAATGGGTCCCATCCCTCATTGTCTAGGAAAGTTGAATGGTATGAAGACCGGTAGCTCTTTTAAAAACGATGTTGGTTTCAGGTCTGAAGAAAATCTGAATCAGGTGATGAAAGGTGTCTCTCTTGAATATACATCAACATTCAGATACGTCATAAACATGGATCTTTCAAGCAATAACCTTGTCGGAGAAATACCTGTCGAGCTTATGTCACTTTTTGCATTGCTGGGTCTCAATTTGTCTAATAATCATCTCAACGGTGGCATTCCAGACAGCATTGGAAACATGAAGGCGTTAAATTCTCTTGATTTTTCAGGAAACAAGTTGACCGGTCCGATCCCTCCAAGCATTGCAGCTTTGAATTTTTTGAGCCATTTGAATTTGTCACACAACAACTTGTCGGGACGAATTCCAACAGGAAATCAATTGCAGACCCTTACGGATCCATCAATATATGTAATTGGGAACAGAGACCTATGCGGTGCTCCATTACCGAAGAATTGCTCCAACAATGAAGACCAAACAGCAATGCACAAAAACAACTCCAAAGCAGCTAATCATAAGTCAAACAAGTTATGGTTCTATACGGACATAATGTGTGGATTTGCAGCAGGGTTTTGGGGTGTTATTGGAGTTTTGTTGTTCAAGAAACATTGGAGACATAAGCTTTTCATGTTTGCTGAGGAAACCGCGGACAAGATATACGTTGCAGTGATGCTAAGAGTTGACAAGATGAAGAGAGGCAGAGAATCCGCATAGGTCATCTGGAATGCAAGTAATACTCGGTCATATATATTATTATGTGTTATTTTGTCTTTTAATTATGTTTTCCTTATTAATATTGTGTCCGTGTTTCTCTTTATAATTTGTAAGGCATTTGTCATATGGGTGACATACTTAAATGCATAGTTTAATAAATCATCAAATTTGTATAACAATTGCTATTTATGTTTATATTCTGTTAAATGTGTGCATTGAAACGGTGCTATTTGCTACTCGTAAGATCATTAAAATCAAGTGTGCATTCTGCAAAGGTAACCGCCAGGGACGAAGTCACCTTCAGTGTAACGAATTTCGGCGGGTTTATTTGGAGTAGGAAATAATATTAAGTTACCAACAAAAGGGAAAAATGCTGAAGGGTGATCGATAAAGAGTGTTTAAGATTGGGGACAATAGTTTCAACGAAGTGAGTTTTAGTGATTGGGAACTCGTAGAAGAAAAGATTATGAACAGGAGAAAAGGGTAGCCACGAAATGTCGAAGAAAGTCAGTGGTAGAGATCGGGTATCAATGGTGGCTCGTAGAGGCGATACTTGGGATTTTCCGAGGACGTTCAAGATGGGAAGGGAAGCCATCTTGAAGGACTCACTCTAACAGTTCAAAATGATCAGTCGCGTGTTAGGAAAAAGAATTACTTTATGAATATTTTTGTCAACCTTTGCCCAAACTGTTTTCACCTCAAGAAATCGAAAAAACACACAAATATTGGTGGTGAAAATATGTGGACACTAATAATTTATTTTGTGCCTCCACGACCATGTGTGCAAAATCAGATATTGAGGTTTGGTTTAAATTACGTGATGGAGGATCAAACTTTTCTCTAATTGTGAAATGTTTGAGATTTAATCAAATTACATACTAGCTAACCTATGAACACACGCTCACTTTCAACTACAATCTTTGCTAAATTTGTGTGTTTAACGATGTTTGAGACTCTCTTCCTCTTCTTCCTTTCTGTAATTAGGCTTAGCATGTCATTTAGTATATTATAGTTTTTCATGTTTCCGGAATCATGAATTGTGACCGGTTGCCAGCAGTGATATGGTGTTTCTTACGTCAAGCAGGTTTTGTAATGAGGATTAGGGAATGTTTGGGGCCTGCGATGGCACTATCCGGCCTGACCTCAGCCTATTCTATTCCTACTCCCTAATCTCATTATCCATAATTGTATCCGACCCCTAGATAATCACCCTATGAAAACCAATTTTACTATATCCAAACACTAGAAATACATCCCACAATAATCATATAACCACTCTCAAAACACAGTGCCAAACACCACATTAGTAGCACTAACTTGGTGCAGATATCCAAGCTTATGAATGACCATGTACCAAAGAACAAGCCGATCCATCAAGACCCTAAATCTTCATTATGGGTGTCATGTTACACGGATAGATGGTTTTCATAATGCAAAACATTTAACACTTCAACACAAAAGAACAACAACCAGTTGTCTCAAAATATAAGCCACATAAATGGAGCTTAGAAATCAACTTACAGTCTTTAGGATATCTTTAGCTTAAACAACCAGCTTCACAAACTTAATACTATAACATAGCAGAAAATACTTAATGACATATCATTAGGTTTTAAACAAATTAAAACCTCATTTCACACTAATGATTAAATACAGTTATAGGTTGCATGGTGACTTATAACATTCATGAGCTAAAACAATAAGAAATAGAGGTCAAACAAGATCAAGTTGGCCGCTTTCAATTAGTGGTTTAATCGACTTGTAACGCAGCGCATATATGTCCCCTGCATACATATCCAGTGGGTTTTCTTCTCCACTGTCATCAAAGATGGTTTGTGTCAGACAATAGTTTAGTACTATTTCTTATAATATCAATAACAAAGTCAAACATAAGATAACTTGCCTGTCATCGACTGGAAGAGCTCCTAAGAACTTCCTGGTTCTGCATATGACGAATGAATCTAGTTTTGGTTCCGCAACTGAAATTAAATAGAGGAAACGAATCCAAACTTATCAGCCACGTAAGAAAGTGTGAGATTATATGCATATGAGGCAATTTCATTTACTTATAAATTGGTCGATTTGGGTCAGATAAATAATTAGCTAAAAGGAAACGGGTAATGATCGATTTCAAAGTTACACAAAGTCTATTTTTAATGCATATTACAGTACCTCCTAACAATTACCCGGTTTACAGTACCTACTCCAAATCAATGCCCCATAACATAAAAATGATTTTCATACCCAACTTTTTGATTTAGACACTCCATATTATGCATTAAACAGTTATACACTTATATTTACATTCCACTTTACTTGGTTATACGGTAGAATGTGCAAATCAAAACTTAATGTGTACAAATAATCTCCAGTAACATAAATTCACGCTAGCCAATCAAGACTCAAAGGAATATGTGTGATACATGTGTCCAATCAGATTGAGCGATTACTAGCATACTAGTGTGACCATATTTTTTTGGATCAAGATCCTCTCAAGTTCACTTTCAACTAGATAGATCAAGTTAGTGTTGTTGTGTGTGAGATTTAAATTAAAATAAAATAAAAGTCTATCAAAAAGTATTAAAAAGTACAAAATACTCCTTTTTTACTTCTATGTTAGCACTAGAACACAGTTTTTATCAGTTTTTGTTTCGTATTTTTTGATAGTTTAATTCTTTTAACGTGTTAAACTTTATATTTTCTGTTCCGTACTTACAGTTTTATAGTTTTATAATAAAAAGAAAATTATAAAAATAAAAAAATAAAAAACAAATGATGGGGATTATAAATGATGTTTTAGAGGGTCTTTATAACTTATCCTATTTTTGAATTTTGAACATGGGATACTCAGTCAGTATAGTATTGACATCTCAAAAGATTGTGGTTGTATTGGCTGATCTCAAAAGATTGTGGTTGTATTGGCTGCAAGCGAAACGTAGGTGCTTTAGGTATGTGTTGACCATGCACTCTCGCGTCGTGTAATGTCATATTGACATCTCAAAGGTTAGGTTACTTGGACCCCCTTTGTTACAAGTGATAACACCCATTCCCCCCCCCCCCCCCCCCACCCCCTCCCGGGTTCCCTTTTTCCGGTTTTTTATTTTTTTATTTTGTGTATATTAAAAACTATAAAATTGAAAGTACGGAATAAAAAATATAAAATTTAGTAAGTCAAAAATATTAAACTGACAGAAAAAAATTAAAAAAAAAAAAAAAAACAAAAAAAAAAAAACAAAAAACTATATGGTCCTGTAAACAAAAGTGAGCCATGTAAAAAGTACACCCAATGATGAATCAAGTACCAATAACATAACACATCTCAAATTATCAATGGTTGGCTAAAAAAATCCTCGCTATATCAAAGTTTGTTAAAAAAAAAAGTTGTGTCAATGTGATCCTCTGGGAGCAAATTGTAGCATTCTGAACCTTGGATGCCCAGTATAGTATTGACATCTCCGAGGTCAGTAAGTTACATCAGAAGTATACAGTTGGGGTTTGGGATGGCGCACCAAGTAAGCAGGTCATGAACACATGCAACATGATTAATAAATAAAGATAGTCTCCTAAAAATGAGATGAGGCCAAAGAAATTTAAAGGCTACAAGAAATAGACGCAATATTCATCTTTAGTTCTTTACCATGGTCAAATTTCATTCTATGGGTGTGCTATAAGCCTATAACACAAGAAAACCACATGAAACAAAAGAAAATACTAACTTCTTCCACATAATAAACTCCAAATGGGAAAATAATATTCAGTTAAACGATAATGGGTGTCTCCAGAAATCATGCTATTATACTACAATAGACGAAAACTGCACATACAGACGTACATCAAGACCGCTTTCTTCATATAGAAACTGCATAACCAATGAAAAAGAACTAACACTGTAGCTACATTACGTCAAATTCTCTATTTTATAATCCAATTCCCTCGTGTCACTTCTCAAACCTGCAAAACATGTTCCACAAGTCAGCCACTTTTTTTTTATTTCCATTACAGCAAAACTGGAAGAAAAAAATGTCACTTCTCCATAAGTTGGTTAAAGTTAATTATAGGAAGATATGGTAAGAGAGTCACATAATTTTAATGTTTTAGGTATGGGTCTCAAAAATAGGAACAAAGTCAAAAGGGTTGTCTCAAACCCACCAAGGTGGTCAGGTATGGAGAACCTATTAAATCCTACACTAGAACTCATACACATACTGATTCTTACTGCTAATTTTCTGGAACCAGCTTATGCTATATCGCACAATGCAGGAGATGTGTAGTTTAGCTATCAGTTAATTCTAAATAATCTTGTCCACGAAAAGCTTAAATAAGCTGATAAGCATAAGCTGTTTGGTTCCATTGAACTAAACACTCAAAAGTGCTTATAAGTTGTACGAAAACAAAATAAGTAGATAAGCTGTTTTAGATAAGCTTTACCCAAATACCCCCTTATATGCACCTAACGTTAAAAAATACGAGTAATTGTTTAAGACTATCCTGATATAATAAAGTTGAGGCTTCAAACCCAAAAAAGCATGTTATGTCTATATTCTAACACGCATTATAATGTTTAAATTATTAGCAAACAGAAATCAGCGTTTGAACTATGAACCAAATAATTCCCCATATGAGCTATTCAGCAACACAGCCAAGTGACAAAAGTGCAGTAAAAACGAAACAAGAACAGAGAGAAACACACCTACTGGTTATAACCGAGTCTGATACCTCACCCAAGAGACTAAAATGGAGCACATGTGAAGCTGCCACCTTATACACATGCTACAAACCCTACATAACAGAACATCTATCCAATCCACCGTCATTCCTGCAAAAAACAAAGAAAATCTGTGTGATCAGTATGATTTGGTTGCAAAGTTGAACTTCTATGGATATTAGCAAAAAGATTCATACAATTGGAAAAAATATTACAATATGCTATATTCTATAGGCGAGCACGGTTCGGTTTGGTTCGGTTATTGGCTAAAACCAAACCATAATCACTATTGTTCGGTTATTGAAAATTATAAAACATTCGGTTACGGTTAATAATGGTTTGGTTAATCGTTTAAGACAGTTTAAGCAGTTCGGTTAATTCGGTTAACCAATATTTTTTGGGCACAAGTAAATTTTGCCCAATAAATTTGACGCAACCGTGTAAACTATGTCAAATAGATAGAAGACGCATAATTGCTAAGAATAACGCAATACACAATATATTTCAATAAGCAATTAAATGAATACTATATGATCAAATTTGATAACATGCTTATGTGTTATTTTTGATGAAAGGCTAAGAGTGAATCGAAATCAAGATAAACAAATGAGTGATATAGTTTGAACAATTTAATATGAATAAAAATAATGTACAAGCTTAACGGTTTGGTTATATATGGGTAGAAACCAAACCGAACCAATAAGAGTCGGTTAATAATGGTTATGGTTGGGGTTATTAATAGTATAGTTTATTAATCGGTTTGGTTAATATGGTTCGGTTAAATCGGTTTTTTAGGTTCGGTGTCGGTTTTCCGATTATTTTGCTAAGCCCTACTATATTCAATGTACCCGTAATCAAAATTTCATTTTTTCACTTTATTGGTCCATATAACATCACGTAAATCTATAAGAAAAACTAAACCTTCTTGCACAAAATGAACTCAACATGTGAAAATAACTACTCAGTTGAATAAGAACGAATGTATCAAGATTGAAAGGTGTTGCTATCTAACCTTGAATTCTCTATGCTATCACTACCTCATGTCAAAACCTCAATACCCAGACCTGCAAAACATGACATAAAAATCAGCCATTTATTTTCATTTCCAGCTGAAGAAAACTTGAATGGTGATTATTAAATCTGTGAAATCATCGATAAACTTGTTTAGTTTAAGGATCCAACATTAGTCATATTTTGAAGGACATTAACTACCCATATATGATTTACAGAAGCTGACTAAATGGTAAAAATGATGATAATAGCAACAGTTAGGAACGCACCTACAAAACTACCACTTTACGCGCCCGTTACAAATTGTACAAAATAAAACATCTACTAAATCCAATATCAAACCTGCAAGAAACAACAAGGATCATACGCATTAGTAATAACATGTAGTGAAAGGCATAACATAAACAAATAGTAGATGTGAATATGAATTCAATATCTTGTGAATGGTTCGGGTTATGTTTAACTCGTTCACAAGAATAAAATAATAAGAGAAAACTTAGCCTCAAAGAAAACGGATTAAGAGCGGCTGTAATTTAAGTGAATCATTGCAACCTATTAAATCATTTTATTCAAAAGTTATATTCCATATTATTCTAGAAATAATATAGCTTTTGCAATCTTCATAGGCACTTTAGTTACCTATAAAAAAATTAAAAGTACCATTTTGCCACCAAACAAATAT